>OY740716.1:230057967-231386300 GCA_963513945.1 Hydrotaea diabolus
CTATGATCCCTAACAAAATTTTCCTTTTTTTAATTTTTTGTTTAGCAGCCTTAAAGGCGTAAACGAAACTTTGCAAGACGAGTGTACCTATAGATATATGTGACAGCACATAGAGAAAGGGAGCTAAGGGTAAAAAAAATCAATTTTCATTTTTTTTTCTTTTTTTGATGTGGACAACATCGGAGCATCGAATGAGACCAATCCCATGCCCCAAAAGTGTTCGTTGCGCGTTTTACGAAAGTGAAGTCGACGATTCTAAGCGCAAATAGTAAGGGACCTAATCTTTAAAATGGCTCTCCTGAACAAAAGTTTTCATTAACTTTTCACTTTTTTTTGATGTGGACAACATCTGAGCATCGAATGAGACCGATCCCATGCCCCAAAAGTGTTCCCTCCCAGAGATATGCGCGTTTTATGAATGTGAAGTCGACGATTCTAAGCGCAAATAGAAAGGGACCTAATCTTTAAAATGGCTCTCCTGAACAAAACTGGTTTTTAACCTTAGGTCCCTTTCTATTTTGCGCTTCACATATGTTCTTAAAAGTGTTTGTACCACCGAGCGTATTATTACTGCAAAAGCCTTTTAAATATAAATCATACGGTGGGTGATGCTTAAAGTATGCACAGTGTGACATTTTCGATGAAAGAGTCCAATAATCAAAAACATCACCGTCAATACTTTAATTTCTTATAATCAAACTATGAATACTTTTGGTCATACACATTTATTGTAGTCTCAAGAAAAGTTTATTTCTAGGAAATGCTTGAAAGCCATTGTTAAATTTTTGCGACTTTAGAAAATATAAGTTAGCACTTAAAAATTGCTAACTTTTATTGATAAAAACTTGGTTCGTTTAGGCTTCCTAGATACGTAGTGAGTTTTTAGTATAGAAATCTGGCAACATTAACCAAATTGAGAATAATTTAACAAAGAGAGTCAATAGTAGGTCAATGAGAGTCAAACAGCAATAATGAAAATTTGGGAAATAATTTTTACTGTGATATTTTAAGTTTCATAATTTAATTAATTTGTTTTTTTATGTAGTGCTATTCAGTACTGTATTACAAAATAAGGGCAAATTAAATATAGTTTGACCGAAGATTATATATTTAATAAAATTCTCATCCCTAAAGAAGTTGGAAAAATCCCAACGAAACGTCGGTTTGGAAGAATGAAATAATAATCTTTTAATTATATTGAAGTTGAATGTGTCCTTGAAAGCCCATTTAGGAAATCCTTAGAAAATCCAAACAAAAGCAAGGGGTATTATCTGTGAACTTATCAAAAGTGGACAATAACAAAATAGACAGTCGCTAAGTTCCACCAGAAGACATGCCGAACTTTGTGTACCTTCCACCACAACTAAGCTATTGCAGCATAACAAATTGGCTGATTGAGTCCGTGATGGCCATCATAATCTTAAAAAAAATCTTTAAAAAATCTATATTAAGATTCGTTACAAAAATGTTATGCCTTGAGTACCCGTGGGTTAGTGTTTACAACTGGTTACTTCTCTAATCATAAGGGTTCCACGGTCTATTGGTCCCAAGAGTCCGTACTTAATCTTAAGCGAAATTTTACAATATTTTGACTTGTAGCAAAATCAGCCTATATTTGTCCATGATGATTGTTGATCGCACATTTTGACCATACGGGCTGTTTTTGGCCACATGAGGCGAAATGTCCAGCCGCTGTACCCTTTTTGGGGTATAGTATGCATCGCAAAAATCAATCCAATAAATATAATTATTTGTGATGGTCCGACTTCGACCACCCTCAATCCCAAAGAGCTTAAAGTCTTAAGCCATAGCCTTAAGCCATAGATCTAAAGAAATAATACGTTTGACTGCTTATGCAGCGGCGGATTTGTCACTTTGTAAATGCCCAAGACATTACGAATAAAAGATTTATCTCTAAACCATGGAAAAACTTCTCTATAAATGCATTAGCCGTTCGGAGCCGGCGATAAATAGTAAGTCCCGGTCAGTGAGTATAAAAATTATATAGTCCGTAGATCACTTTTTTGAAATGAGCAGGTGCTCAAAAATTATCCTTGGTCGTATTTGACAGTGTACAAAGGAGAGCTATCAGCACGATAGGTGACAGAAGGGTATCCAACTCTATTGTCTCCCTACACCATCGTCGGAATGTAGATGGCGTTTCGCTGTTATATTGTCACTTTCATGGTGGGTGTTCATTAGACATCCGTCGTCTTATTCCTGACGTGAGGATCGGCAGGTATACATTCACACCCGTTTGTTATCAATTGGACAGATGACTATAAAAAACTACAGACAAAGTTCCTTTTACGCTCGTACTGTAAGTATATGAAATCGACTTCCGACTTATGATGTTATATTTAACATTTTGATGCATGTTGTAATTTAGCTTTAATAGGCCCCAATGGGCTTCGAATTACATGTCAATAAAGAAATGAAATATATTTTCCACTAATAAAGACATCCTGAAGTACAAGGCAAGTGTCTATATACATTACTCCCTCCCCATATACATTACTCCCTCCATTCCCCCTCAGATTCTTTACTTTCTACTCGCCACACATACATTATATTTTTAGGGGGTATTCCCTGAGCAATAGCAGCTCAAATTGGATATAAACTTTGTATGGGATCTTCACAAAAGAATAGATAGTTCAATATTACCATGGTTTGCTCAGATGGAGGAAGTTTATGAGAATAAAGCCATATATATTAAAGAGAACTACCTGCAGATGGTTTCCAATGAGGAGTCTCAACAGAGGTGGAAATGGTGAGGTGCATATTTATGAAAATTTAATTGAGATCGAACCTCATATCTGATTTTGGGTAGGATTTGTAACTGTTTAATTAAAATAAATTTGAGTGAGATGGGTGCTTTTTATGATGACAAACTGCCATCCCTCTGTTTAATATGAGTAAGTTATTATGTGTTAGTTTCATAGCCAATGTTTGTAACTTTCAAAAATATCTCCCACCATTAAGCGTACCGATCGACTCAGAACCAACGAATGTATGTTTGACTATCCATCCGTCCATCTTAAGCCTGTAATCAAACAGGTTGCAATTGTTGTCCGAAGTGTATCAAATTTTTCAATAGTAAGTTCAATGGATCAAGGAGGGACGTTGTTAAAGTTGCAAAAAATCAGTAAAAATGTAAATACGAGTAGAGCATAAAGGGGTTTTCAATAGGGATATAACAATTTCGTATCTTTATGTCAACGCACGCAAACATTTTACATGATCGTTCAGTGTCAAAACGTTAGTCGAAGTCAACATTTTCAACATGGTAATGTTCACTTACAAACAAAGATTGGAAATCATTAAAAATTACTGCCTAAATTCTGAGTCGGTGGTCGCAACTCTAAGATCGCTTACTCCAATTTTCGGCCGCAATAATCGTCCCACCCGATTATTATTATTATGAGCGATGAAGCTCATTAAAAAAAATATTTGCGTTATTGGACATCAACAAACCCACTTGTGCTTCACGAGACATAATTGCATCCGCCAATAAAAATACTGTGTGGCTTTCATGCCGTAGGTGTGATTGGGCCGTATTTTTTCTTCGATGAAACAATCTTCATGTTACCTTCAGTTGAGAGCGCTATCTTGTTAGAAAATTATTTTAGGCCAAAATTGATTGAGCTTGACATCGTCGATATGTGGTTTCAACAAGACGGTGCCGCTAGCCACACAGCACGCATCACAATCGGTTTACTAATAGGCAAACTCGGTGAAAGTGTTATCTCGAGAAATGGTCCGGTCGAAAGGCCACTTCGTTCATGCAATTTAACGCCATCGGTTTTCTTTTTATAAGGTCACATCAAGGCATTTGTCTATGCATCAAGTCATTTGTCTAACAGCCAACAACTTTAGACGAGCTCAAAGACAACATCCAACGTGAAATTTCCAATGTTCCAGTCGAAATGTGTGCAAGAGTAGTTGAAAATTGGGTCCCAAGAATAGATCGCTGTCCACAGGCTCGTGGTGGTCATATGACCGAAATCGAATTTATAGCTTAAAATGTAACATTTGCACTACACTTGGAATAAATTTGAACTCTATATCATACATATGTGACGCGCAAAATAGAAAGGGACCTAAGGGTAAAGACCAGTTTTGTTCAGGAGAGCCATTTTAAAGATTTAAATACGTGTATCTTTGGTGTACCATCACGTTCATAAAACGCGCATATCTCTGGGAGGGAACACTTTTGGGGCATGGGATCGGTCTCATTCGATGCTCAGATGTTGTCCACATTAAAAAAACAAAAAGTGAAAATTTATTTTTTTACCCTTAGGTTCCTTTCTCTATGCGCTGTCACATATTCTTATTTTTTTAATATCTATAAAATTGTTATATTCTTAATGGAAAACCCGATTATCCGATTTTATGCCTTAAGCTCTAGAAGCCACATTTTACATCCTATCTTGATGAAGTTTGAGTAAGTTTCTGGTGCCAAGAAAGAACGGTGTTAAAATTTGTGTTTCAACATCTAGAAGCCACTTATTACAAACAATCCTTATGAAATTTGGTGCAAGTTAATTTTTTGTACCAAGGAAGGTCCAAAAGTTTTGGAAAATAATATTTGTTATTCGTTTCGCTAGTCAATTATCTCATCACATCGAAATAATCGCCGTCATTTTAATGTCAGAACAGCATCAAGTACCAACATGATTAGGAACTTTGTCTCCCGTTTTGAGAAACAAGGATCAGTTTGAGAATGCTAGGGTATTGTATCAGTTTCAATTACACCCTTCAGATGTACTATTTGGTGCGGTATTATGGTTAATAAAGGTATTGGTACATATTTTAACTATCATATGGTTCCAGCAAAATGGAGCCCCTGCGCATACAGCAAAAGCTTTAATGGAACTTCTTCGTAACCTTTTTGGCGAACCTTTTTTAGTGTTATTTAGGCCACCCAGTATGTCTAACCGATTTTACCAAAAAAACAATGAAATTTTCTGATAAATGCATATACGACATAACTTTAAAAACCTAGATAAATTTAAAGCCCGTCTAAAGGGGTCCAAAAACCTATGTAAGAACATTCAGAAGTGCAGGGTATAAAATAGTCAGCCAAGCCCGACTTTAGCTTTTTTACGAGTTTTATAGTGCGAATTTGTCAATTTTTATCCCTATTCACACCCAGTGGCTATACTCTCCTTCAGTGTTATGACTCTGTGTCTCTACACATAGAATCGAGCAATATTCCATTTTCAAAGCCTCCATCGATCTACCTTATGGTTGACTGGATTTGTAAAACTCGAAATTTACCATTTATCGTCAGAGAACCACTGTGAATCTTGGGGTAGGGTATACCCTGGTCGCTTATGTTGCTTTTTATGCTGAGAGCGGCCACTTAAGGCGTTAAGAGTTGAATCACTTCACACCTGAGTACAAATGCAGGTTGCTCTTCTTGACATGGCCTAAATGCTTTTGTAATTTATTTATTTTTGGTTAATTTTGACATAAACACAAACACAAACAAAGAAATAAATATAAACTCGGTATTTGTTTTGAGCTAATGGAATTTCGGTGTTTGAGAGGGTGTGTGTGTGCGAATTTGTGTATGTGTCCTTGCAGTCTGGTTTAATCTCCAGTATAAATAATGTGCAGGATTTCGTTAGACAGTCGACGTACTCGCATTCATCGGGAACAATTGCCTCGGCCTGCGACAGAGGGAGGAGGAACGTTGAGCAAATATTTGTAGGCCCGCTAAGTGAAAATGTCTGTGATTCTTGTTTGCTGTCTGCCGCAGAAGTGCGCTGCAATACGCCTGATTAATTTGCAAATATGCCTGCCTGGCTGCCTGCCTATACACATACATACTAAGCAGAGCAGTGAAAGCAACACTCTGAATTACAAGGACGATAATACTACTAACACTACAAGGGTAGCAATGATAAATCGTTTGATACGCCGAAGGTACAGGATGTGGATGCTTTTATAAATTTTAATTATTAAATTAGTTATCACGGAGCAGATCATAAAATGCGTCTTTGTCATTTGCGTAATGGCGGGTCGTTGCAAATAGCAGCTTATATTTGCTTATCCACTTATCGTCAAAGAATACCAGCAAAGAATACTTTTAATTAATAATGAAATCCACAACGTTTGGAATTGCATGTAAGGAAAAATCGTTTTAACGCATAAATATGTGATGCTAAGCAAGTTAATGGTTTAAATTCCGGTTTAAAAATCTAGAGTGGAGCAGGTTATGTGATACCCTAGACTCTACTTACCTTAATCTCTCAATATCCGACTAAGAAACTAGTTGCAATATTTCTAATGTCGGAGAGCAATGTTTGATAAAATTCTTATTATCCTGCTTTCTAAGGCTGATAAAATGTATAAAAAAGTTTTTCCGAGGCTTAGTTTTTAATCAGAATAAAAAATCACAAAAACTGGTAAACAGGCTTAAGTGGAGCGGCGCACAGTGCTTTGTTCCCATGCGAGCAATGGACAAAAATAAAAGGAGTGCTTAAAACACAATGAAACATCATTTCTAAATGGATTATGGTACGCTGATCTGAATAATATTATCGGTTTTGACATACTAGGGCTGCTATATATATTTCTGGCCTAATTATAAAAATGCGATATTTTATCATGTAAAATGGTTTTATTGTTTTTCAGAGTATTTTTCAGCATGATTTATTCACTTTTGCATGCGCTCAAACCAATTGCCGAAGCACTTTTCCACTCCGATGAGACACCATCTAAACATGGTTTTTAAACGCTTCAACAGCATCTTCTGGCGACGAAAATTGTTGACCACGAATTTTTTTCTTGATGTGCGGGAATAAAAGAAGATCATTGGGTGCCAAGTCAGGGCTGTACGGCGGATGACCCATCAATTTGACGTTTTGGCCGGTCAAAAAGGCGCTGGTTTATGCCGATGTGTTGTGCACAATGACTGGTCTTTTCTAGTTCGTTTTTCAAATTTCTCCAAAGACTTCATCAAACAAATTGTGGTGAACCTCTCAGAATTGACCGCCCTACGTTGCCCAAGCGGAACAGTCGCCACATGATCAGTTTTGCCGAAGAAACAGGCGACCATTTGCTTCGAAGTGCTTCTTCCACAAACAACTTTCGTTGGATTTGGCTCGTCTTCGAAGACCCACACGGTCGATTGCTGTTTTGGGCGCATACTCATAGATCCATGATTCGTCACCTGTGACGATCTCATAAATGTCTTTAGAAGCATCGCGATCGTATTTTTTCAAAATTTCTTTGCACCAATCGGCACGAGCCTTTTTTTTTGAGCGATTGACAAATTGCGCGGGATCCAACGAGAACAAACCTTTTTTACGGCTAGGTGTTAATACAATATCAAATGTAATATGGTGGAAAAAATGCCCAAGGGTGCCTCTATCTCACGGTATGTCACATGATGATATTGCATTATCAGTTCACGGACGGCATCAATGTTCTCTGGCACAATGGCCGTTTTTGGACGACCTTCACGACCTTCGTCATTGAGCGAGCGTCGGCCACGATTGAGTTCATTAAACCAGTTTTTAACAGTGCTATAGGATGGTGCCAAAAAAAGCCTTAATTCGTGATCACCTGTTTCCTGGTCCAAAAAAGTAAAATATTCTTATGAAAATTTAAGTCGTCGATATCTCCTAAACTAACCGTCTAATCGACAAAAGAGTCTTAATTCTTGATCACCTGTTTCCTGGTCCAAAAAAGTAAAATATTCATATGAAAACCTAAATCGTCAATATCTGCTAAACTAAGCGTCTAATCGACAAAAGAAGGTAAATTCGTGATCAACTGTTTCCTGGTCCAAAAAAGTCAAATTTTCATATGAAAACTTAAATCGCCGATATCTACTAAACTAAGCGCCTAATCGACAAAAGCAGATTAATTCGTGATCACCTGTTTTCTGGTCCAAAAAAGTAAAATATTCATATGAAAACCTAAATCGTCGATATCTGCTAAACTAAGCGTCTAATCGACAAAAGAGGCTTAATTCGTGATCATTTGTTTCCTGGTCCAAAAAAGTTAAATTTTCATATGAAAACTTGAATCGTCGATATCTGCTAAACTAAGCATCTAATCGACAAAAGAGGCTTAATTCGTGTTCACTTGTTTCCTGGTCCAAAAAAGTTAAATTTTCATATGGAAACTTAAATCGTCGATACCTGCTAAACTAAGCGTCTAATCGACAAAAGAAGCTTAATTCGTGATCACCTGTTTCCTGGTCCAAAAAACTAAAATTTTCATATGAATACTTAAATCGTCGATATCTCCAAAATTAACCGTCTAATCGACAAAAGAAGCTTAATTCGTGATCACCTGTTTCCTGGTCCAAAAAAGTAAAATTTTCATATGAAACCTTAAATCGTCGATATCTCCAAAATTAAGCGTCTAATCGACAAAAGAAGCTTAATTCGTGATCTGACTTGTTTCCTGGTCCAAAAAAGGAAAATTTTCATATGAAAACTTAAATCGTCGATATCTCCTAAACTAAGCGCCTAATCGACAAAAGAAGCTTAATTCGTGATCACCTGTTTCCTGGTCCAAAATAATAAAAAAAATTTATGAAAACTTAAATCGTCGATATCTCATAAACTAAGCGTCTAATCGACAAAAGAAGCTTAATTCGTGATCACTTGTTACCTGGGCCAAAAAAGTTAAATTTTCATATGAAAACTAAAATCGTCGATATCTGCTAAACTAAGCGTCTAATCGACAAAAGAAGCTTAATTCGTGATCACCTGTTTCCTGGTCAAAAAAGTAAAATTTTCATATAAAAACTTAAATCGTCGATATCTCCAAAACTAAGCGTCTAATCGACAAAAGTAGCTTAATTCGTGATCCCCTGTTTCCTGGTCCAAAAAAGTACAATTTTCATATGAAAACTTAAATCCTCGATATCTGATAAACTAAATGTCTAGTAATCGACAAAAAAGAAGCTTAATTCGTGATCACTTGTTTCCTGGGCTAAAAATTTGGAGTTTCATATGAAAACTTAAATCGTTGATATTTTCTAAACTATGCGGCCAATTGACAAAATAGCCTTAATTCGTGATCACATGTTTTCTGGACCTAGAAAGTTGAAGTTTAAAATGAAAACTTTAAAAGGGTGATTTTGGAGCTCCTGCCCATGTACGGGAGTGGATTCCATCTTCGGTCTGATGCATAGATATTGAAAAGATCAAAAGAAGTGAAATATTTATTGCTTCTTTCGACACTTCGAACATATGCCTCGCCCTACGAGGTTGATATTAGGTTTTCATAGAACGTCGCTATTCACTTGACGTCATTCGGAAATGGCCAGTAAATGCCGGCCAAGTGTCTCTTCTATGATTAGCCTTTTATATACAATTTATTAATGACTCGGCCTATGCTCGAATAAATATGAATGACAGAAGTTGTTGTCATCTGCAAATGAGTAGATCGGATTCAGTGTCTGTCAATGATCGTCAATGAAAATAAAAAAAGTAAGGGAGAAAGAACAGAACTCTGGGGAACACCTGCGGTTAGCCTTTGTTCTCTGCATGAAAACACATCTACAATAACTCGTATTGTGCGATCTCTAAGAAATCTCCACATAAGTCGAGCAAAACTATTACCGATATCAAATCCTATCAGCTTTTATATTACACCGTGTCAGACTGTTTCAAAGTCCTTGGAGATATCCAAAGCCATGAACTTACTCTTACCAAACTGGTGCATAGACCGACTCTAACGCTTCGACAAGAACGCAATCAGGTCTCGAGTAGAGCGATTTTTATGGAAGCCACACTGTCGATTACTTACTTCCCAAAAGCAGTTTCAAGGTGGAATGGTTAAGATTCGTGAAGGATAATCAAGCAATTCCAAAAGTTACTAAAAGTAAGACCAAAACTCAATTCAAGTAAACTTTTACTCAAAAGTAAAAAAAATTATACTTATTTTGAATACTTCGTACTAGATAAGAGTATGAACGAAAATATTATATAATTAAAATGAGTATGCCAAATTCGTCAATTATTGCTTTTACATGACTACAATTTTATTAAGGATTTAAGTAACGGGTTTTCCAATAGGGACATAGCAATTCCGTATCATTATGTCAACGCACCCTCAAATATTTTTAATGATATTTCATCACCAACATGTCTCAACTTTTAGAGCGCTTACTCCAGTTTTCGGCCGTAATGATAGTTCCACCCAACAGTCTGTGCGGCTATTATAGATAAATTTGGATAAAAATTTTCACTTCTGGATGTTCCGGCGCCAAAGAGAATACACACCACCTGAAGCGACGATAATATAACAGCCGTAAGTGTATCCGTCCAAAACGAGCCAAATCAGTCGATTCCACGTCGTTCAGGAATTGGGCATCTCCCAAACCACACTGTGGCATATTTTGAGAAAAGATCTTGGTCATCATCCTTATTAGATCAAGTTGACTCAAGAACTAAAGCCACTTTTCCGATTGGGATCTGGCAAAATTTCACGAAAATCCAGAATTTCAACGAAAAATCATCTTCAGCAATGAAGCTCATTTTTGGCTGAGTAGTTTTGTCAATAAACAAAATATGCGTTTTTGGACAGCAACAATCCCACATGTGCTTCAAGAGACACAATTTCACCATCAAAAAGTTACTGGGTGGTGTGGTTTTCATACCGGAGGTGCTTGCTCTCATTTTCGTTCATGAAAGCAATCGTCATGTTACCGTCAATGGAGCTATTGTGCCATGTTAGAAAATTGTTTTTGTTCAGAATTAGATGAGGTTGAAATTGCCGATATGTGGTTTCAAGAAGACGTTAGCACTAGCCACACAGCAGGCGTTTTGATGAACGTGTTATCTCGAGAAATGTCCCGGTCGAAAGGCCCTCTCGTCCATGGATTTTAATGCCATTGGATTTCTTTTTATTGAGCTACTACAAGTCATTTCACTATGCCAACAAATGTAGACGAGCATCCAACCCGAAACAGAGACAACATCAAACCCGAAATTGCTAACGTTCCGGTTGAAATGGAAGCAGGAGTGGTGGATAATTGGGTTCATAGAATATATCGCGGTACGCGAGCTCGTGGTGGTCATATGGTCAACATCGAATTTCGTTCTTAAAAAGTTATATTTGCTCTAAACCTGGAATAAATTTGAACTCTATATCTTAAATATTCTGTGTTTTTTTAATATATAAAATTGTCTTTAATGGAAACCCTGTAGCTTCCACACATAAGTATATGTTCAACCGATTTTATCAAAAACTATACCATCTTCTCACAAATTCAAATATGATGTTTGTTTAAAATTCTGTGTAAATTAAGAAAGAGCACGTCCAAAAACCTTTTTTTCGAACATCGAAAAGGTCAGGGTATAATATAGTATTTCACGCCCAACTTCAGCTTTTTATGATCTACACCACCCTGTGGAGTAGGGTATTATCACATAGGGCTGATGTTTGAAACTCCGTAAAGGAATAGAGATAGACCGTTTGTTAAATATACCGATCGACTCAGAATCACTATCTGATTTCATTGAGCAATATCCATCAGCCCGTCCGTTTGTCCATTTATCGTTGTGATCAAAGTACAGATCACAATTATAAACCGATTTCAATTTATCTAGGTAGAACCCCATTGAAATAGGTTGACATCGGTTCATGTTTTGATATCATGCATACGTTTTTAGAGCCTTCATCTATTAAAGCCACATATAACTTAGTAGGGACATAAATACTGTTACAACATTGAACACACCCATTTCAATAGTAGAACTGAACATACCCCGTTAATGTCATATGGGTTTTGAAAGCTAACCTCAATAGCGTTAGTCTGTAACGGGATTTGAAAATTGTTTCAACTTCCATCATGGAGTCATCAGGTAATGAGAACCGTATCGCCGTTAAATCAAGAATTCACAGAAATCCGCTCCGAAAACAGAAAATCAAGGCCCGTGAGATGAATATCATGCAAAAGTTCATAAGTCGAACCATTAAAAAAGACTGGGGACTTGGGGCTTTCAAACGACATACCGGACATTTATTGACTGCAGCTTTAAAAAAATAGGATTGAAAAAGGCAAACGTCTTTTGGTGAAGCCCGCTGATAACTTGCACAGAAAAATTTTGTTCACCGATATAAAAATTCTTACCGTTCAGGAAATATGTAACAAGCAAAATGATAGAGAGTATGCGCGGTCATCTAAAAAAGCATCTCAACTGATCCCAAGGGTGGAAAAGGGTAATCATCCAGCTTCAGTCATGGTTTGGTGGGGTGTCTCTTACGATGTGGTCACTGACCTGCATTTCTGCGAACAAGGAGTCAAAACATCGGCCAAAGTTTACCAAGAAACCGTTTTGGAAGCTGTGGTGAAGCCTCTTAACAATTCCCTGTTCCAAAACCAGCCATGGACTTTCCAGCAGGCTTCTGCGCCAGCTCATAAGGCTAAAACGTCCCAGGCCTGGCTTTGAAACAATTTGCCAGCATTTATTTCCTCTGAAGAATGGCCACAGGCAGTCCAGATTTGAACCCATTGGATAACAAATTGTGAACGGTTTTAGAGGACAAGGTTTGTCACAAAAGATACCCCAACATTGGATCTCTTAAGACTGCTTTGGTTCGAGCTGTGGCAAATTTTCCAATGGACGAGGTTTGTACAGCTATTGACGATTGGCCAGTGCGACTTAAGGCGTGGGTAAAGGCAAAAGGTGGACATTTCGAATAAGTAGATTCTTTTTGGATACAATATACACGAATAAATATATTCAAAAATATTTGGTCCAAAAACATTCAGTACTTTTTATGTTACAGCATAAAACGTGTGTACAGTATTTATGTCCCTACTAAGTACCAACACCTATCCCTGGTGAAATTGTTCTATAGCTCCCACACAAAGGTTTGATTATAGGGACCACATATTTTTGTAAAGCCCCCAAAGAAAGATCCTTCCAAATTTCAGAACCTACAGCTCTAAGAGCCACATATTACACCCGATTCCTACCAATTTTCGCAGAATTTGACCATATCGGTTCATGTTTCGAATAGTTGCCTCACAAAGGTTCCTAACGATTTTAGGTCCTTCGGCTCTAGAAGCCACAAGTCACACCTACTCACGCCCAAATTTAGCTTGCAACGTTATGAGCTACAATTATTTAACTGTGGTGAGAGTGAGCCACATAGGTCCATATCTTTCTATAGCGCAACACAAAGGTCCTTCCACATTTTAGAATCTGCCACATTTTATATTCGATACCTACTGGAAAACGGACATGTAAAAATTAATATAGGTCGCATTGGTCTAAAAGTATAAGTATGGCATTAAAACGCAACCCACCATTCACTTCTAAGGGGAGGGGTCAGTTCGTTTGTTTTTTTGTTAGAAGTTCCTATTTTAATATGCCTCCTTGCTCCAGTTGATCAATAACTCATTAGCATCAATTATTACCCATGGTTATTGTCCATGCTTCCCTCTAGCACAGATACGCCGTCGTAGGCTCCAAGCAGAACCAAGGCGACTGAAAACTAATAGAAGAAATGCAAAAAGATAACATTTACTAAAACCAACAACTAATAACCATAACAATAAGACTCGTTAAGTTACGGCAATTTTGGGAGCTTTTCGCAATTTCCTTTATCGGTACACACCCCGATGTATGTAAGTATCGGATATTACCGATTACTCAAATTGCACGTAGTCTGAAAAGTTCGGAGCGCAGTATTTTCCAGGGGATGACAAGGTAGTAAGGCTTGGAGGATGGTGTTTGGCTGTTGTACTTGTAGGCGTATTAAAATATTTAAATATCTTGAGGATACAACCAGGCAATCACACACATTCAATCTGGCCCAGGAGGATGACATGATTCGGGCATGACATACAGATGTTGTTACGATATTATGGACGATTTTCATGCGATGTAGTACAGACGTACGTGTGTAAGCAGCTTCTAAGTAGGGCTATTATTGTTGTTGTTGCTGTTGTTAAAAGTTTAGGCAAATAAATAAATATATTCACCGACAACGTACGCAGGCATAAATTCATAAGTATTCTTGATAAATACTTTAGATACTTTTGGCGTACACAAACACACACTCTTCGACCATCATCAACACTGTGTTGAAGTCGCTTGTAAGCAGCGGCGGAAGTTGGGACTAGTGGTGGGCCCTTATGCGAAGGTCATAATTTATAAGGAAAAAACCAACCTAGATTTTGAAGTGTCTGTGTACCATCTGAGTTCAGATTTATATACATTTTTAATACATTCTACACAAGAAAAGGATGGTCTTGAATATGAGCTACAACATTTGAATGATGACTTAAACTTTTCAAGTAGTATTTGATATAAAAAACACTAAGATCACTATGCATATTTTTATTATGTATATACCAACGAGCTTTTGTGATTTATCTGAGAGGGCTAAATTGGTATCTCTAAAGGATTTTTACACTCGAATTACTAGCAGTTCCCCATTCCGTATGTTTAGACGAACTACCTTGTTCTGTAAAATATGTTCTGATTTTGAACCTAAGAGCAAATACATTTTATTTGTAACTGCTTTTTTTGATTTAATGTGATCTTTCCATGTCAGTCGTCTATCTACATATGTGACAGCGCATAGAGCAAGGGACCTAAGGGTAAAAAAAAATCAATTTTCATTTTTTTTCCTTTTTGATCCCATGCCCCAAAAGTGTTCCCTCCCAGAGATATGCGCGTTTTAAGAAAGTGAAGTCGACAATTCTAAGCGCAAATAGAAAGGGACATAATCTTTAAAATGGCTCTCCTGAACAAAACTTTTCATCAACTTTTCACTTTTTTTTTTGATGTGGACAACATCTGATCATCGAATGAGACCGATTCCATGTCCCAAAAGTGTTCCCTCCCAGAGATATGCGCGTTTTAGGAAAGTGAAGTCGACAATTCTAAGCGTAAATAGAAAGGGACATAATCTTTAAAATGGCTCTCCTGAACAAAACTGGTTTTTAACCTAAGGTCCCTTTCTATTTTGCGCGTCACATATATGTAGACCCAGATATTTTACACATGCTGAAAAAGGAATTCTAACACAGTTAAAAAATACTGGCAGTCGGTCACACTTTTTCAAAGTAAATGTCGCGTAAGAGGATTTGTCTGCATTAACTTTAATATGCCATTTCTCTCTCGATTATGTGCTAAGCCTTGTTTGCTTGTTTATTTTCCATAAGAATTTTGTTTTACAGAGTCTCTCTTATACCAAGGTTTTTCTAATAATCGTATACTTATACATAGTACTTAGTAGGGACATAAATACTGTTACAACATTGAACACACCCATTTCAATAGTAGAACTGAACATACCCCGTTAATGCCATATGGGTTTTGAAAGCTAACTTCAATAGCGCTAGTCTGTAACCGGGTTTTTAAAATTTGTTTTAACTTTCATCATTGAGTGGTCACATAATGAGAACCGTATCGCTGTAATAGCGCTTTTCAAGAGTAAAATGAAAAAAACGATTTTTCAAAACGCTCCGGGCACTAGGGATTAGCCGCATGTTCGTCTACCGATGCATAAAACTGTTTGAGGAGACTGGAGATATAAAAGACCGCCACCGGTCGGGCCGCCCACGCTTTGTTCGAACACCGTTAAATCAAGAATTTACAGAAATCCGCTCCTAAAACAGAAAATCATGGCCGGTGAGATTAATATCACGCAAAAGTCCATGAGTCGAATCATTAAAAAAGACTTGGAGTTTCAAACGACGTACCGGACATTTATTGACTGCAGCTTTAAAAAAAAAATAGGATTGGAAATGCAAACGTCTTTTGGTGAAGCACGCTGGTAACTTGCACAGAACAATTTTGTTCACCGATGCAAACATTTTTACCGTTCAGGAAAAATTTAACAAGCAAAATGATAGAGTGTATGCGCGGTCATCTAAGGAAGCATCTGAACTGATCCCAAGGTTGGAAAATGGTCATCACCCAGCTTCAGTCATGGTTTGGTGGGGTGTCTCCTACGATGGGGTCACTGACCTGCATTTCTGCGAACAAGGAGTCAAAACATCGGCCAAAGTTTACCAAGAAACCGTTTTGGAAGCTGTTGTGAAGCCTCTTAACAATTCCCTGTTCCAAAACCAGCCATGATTCTGCGCCGGCTCATAAGGCTAAAACGTCCCAGGCCTGGCTCCGAAACAATTTGCCAACATTCATTTCCTCTGAAGAATGGCCCTCAGGCAGTGCAGGTTTGAACCCATTGGATTACAAATTGTGGATGGTTTTAGAGGACAATGTTTGTCACAAAAGATACCCCAACATTGGATCTCTTAAGACTGCTTTGGTTCGAGCTGTGCCAATTTTCCAATGGACGAGGTTCTTGCAGCTGTTGATGATTGGTCAGTGCGACTTAAGTCGTGTGTTAAGGCAATAGGCGAATTAAACAGTTTTGAGTATTTATATGTTCTATAAAAATGTTGTCCAGGTTATTTCTGTATAGGTTACCGAAGACGAAAAATCTATATCTCTAATTTTGGTGTGTCCTTTCGGTCCTTCTTCAAAGGAAATTGAGTAATTATGTGTAAAATTTGGTAGTTTTTTGGTTGAAATGTCAAACTAAAGTGTTACTATTATCATTTGAGTATAAGTCGTCTAAAATTGAACGAGTATATCTCTATAATGCAATCCTTCTCATCCTTTTTACAGTATGTTTTTTTTTTAGAATTTATAGAACGTTCATTACACCTACACCGAAGGTATAAGAATTACCCTTAGCACACGGCCCTACCTGATTTAACAATAATTTGGAAATTTTTTATGGCCGCTTCTCTTAAGTTTTTTAAGATTTCACCAAAATGAGACCAAATTGGGATGCAGCCTATTTTGTAGTCAAATGTTAAAAAAATCGCTTCACACGACTTTCAAACTGCAGGGCAGTATAATTGGCGCAGTCCTTTTTTATAAAACGCCTTTCAAACTCCTACCCTGATTATATGGTGTAAGCAGTGATGCCAACTTAGTGCTTTGAACACAAGACAGATTTTATAAGCTGTCTAAGCTACTAATGAGGTTTGCCATTTCATCACTGAATGTTGCTCGCTTGCCTCACGTGTGGAAATTATTAGCATTTATTACAAATATACAAATTTGTCATCAGATTGTCGTCACAGCGCAAGTAGTTTTTCTTAACGTGAAAAGGTTTAAGTGTGACTACAACTCTTTTGGACATTAAGCCACCAAAAAGGAGATTGGGGTAAAGTGCAGAAAATAACCGGAAAACATGAATTGACACTAGTTTATTTTGCGGTTTTGTTGGCTCTACATTCGTATAAAATTGAACTGGCGTTAGAGTTGTAGGTAAATGACTGTGGGTTAAAATTCTTCGCGTTGAGAATGTTGGCTAAAGATACGGATTTTGGACAAAAAATAATATTCTAGGCTGAGACCTATGCAGCGAAAACAATTCACTAGTGTTCGGCCAAGCATAACTGTATCTAAAGGGCGGTCCAGCCATAATGCAGGATGTGAATGCTGAGTCCTACCTTAACGTCAAGTTGTTGGCTCAACTTAATTTTACATTTCTTTGCTTCAGTGTTGAACAAATTCAGCCATGGGAAGGTACACTATTGAGCAGGGCGTTGATATTGTTGGAGGCAACAACTCGAAGCAAAATGCATTTTGTGCACTTCGTGATTGTTTTTGGTCTGCAAAATCAGCCAAATGTGTCCACAATCGGGAGAATTTTGCGCAAATTCCAGCAAACCGGGTCTGCAAGAAATGTGAAAATACCTGTGCATGCTCGTTCTGTTATCGCTTTGTTATTGGCCGTACTTTTTCCAAAATACGGTCGACCAAGCAGTCACAGTGAATGGTGTTCGCTATCGCTAGACGATAACGGGCTTCTTGTGGCCAGAAATAGAGAATATAGACCTGGACGACATGTGATTTCGACAGGATGGTGCCACACACACAGCCAACGAAACAATGGCTCTTTTGCGCGAGAAATTCAATCGCCGTGTAATCTTACGTCGTCGCGTCGTGTTAATTGGACACCACGATCATGTGAATTGCCACCGTTGGACATTTTTCTTTGGTGATATTAAAAAAAAGTGTTCTTCTATATAAGCCAAGAACAATTCAAAGGATGACATACTCGTAATTGGTTCACATACACGTAAAGGGTGGTTAAATTTTAAGGGACGATGTTGATTTTGAATAAAACAGAAATTATTTAGGAAAATATTGTCATTTCTTCTTATTATGATAATATTGGTACGATTCAATTAAGTCTGAAACAAAATATTGACCAAATGGCCACCGCGATCTCGGCGGCATACCTCCATGGGATGGTCCAAATTTTCGTTGAAACATAATTGAGACTCTATGCCGTTAATATGCCGAATTATCTCAGCCTTTAGCTCTGAAATTATTGCTGGCTTATCGACATACACCTTTTCTTGCAAATAACCCCAAAGATAGAAGTCCAACGGTGTCAAATCACATGATCTTGACTGTCAACCAACATCGCCACGGCGTGAGATAACATGGTCATTGAATTTGTCGCGCAAAATAGCCATTGTTTCGTTAGCTGTGTGGCAAGTGGCATCGTCCTGTTGAAACCACATAAAAAGTTTGTTATCATCTCGCGATGGCGAACACCATTTACAGTAACTGCCTGGCCGGCCTCATTTTGGAAAAAATAGTCCAGATGTTGCCGCCAGCCCATAAACCGCACCAAACAGTTACCCTATGTTTTTTTTTAAATAACCAACACTCAGGGGATGCCCCCTATACATGCGGTGCATTGCGTTGGCGAGTGGAAAGTGAATGATCGGAAGGGGGAAAGAGGGAGTAATGATTATTGACGCTTGCCTTGAACTCCTGGATGTTGCAATCAGTGGGAAATGCATTTGCCGGAAGTCGATTCCACATACGGATTGTACGAGCGAAACACGAATTTGATCTGTGGTGTATAGTGCAGTCAACTGGCCAATCGATAACAAACGGGTGTGAATTCCTAGAAAGTCGCGTATTCCTGCCGAACATCCTCACGTCAGGAATAAGGCGACGGATGTCTGATGAACACACACCATGAAAGTAACGATAGAACAGCGTCACGCAACCCACATTCCGACGATGCTCAAGGGAAACAATAGAGTGGGATACCCTACTGTCACCTATCAGCACCATCGCTCTCCTTTGAACATGGTCAAGTAGCTCCAAGGATGATTTTGGAACACCTGCCCATATATGGAAGTTGTATTCCATCTTTGGCCTGATGTAAGTTGTATAGATATTGAAAAGATCAGAAGGAGTGAAATATTTCTTGCACCGCTTTAAGAAGCCTATGCACTTGAGTGCTTCTTTCGAGGCTTCGAATACATGTCTCGCCCAACGAGCGTCACATTGTATTTTCATGCCCAGAACAAGAGCTTCTGATTGTTCAATATCCGTAACATCGATAGAAATTGACGATATTTTTGGGTCAGCGAATCGCTTGTGAGACAACAAGCAGCACTGTGTCTTACGTGAATTAAAATCTACTCTATTCACTCGACCCCATTCGGAAATGGCCAGTAGATCCCGGCCAAGTGTCTCATCCATAATTAGCATTTTCTCTTCAATATCGTGAAGACTCGGCTTACGTTCGAATGAATATGAATGACAGAGGTTACTATCATCTGCGAAAGAGTAGATTGGATTCACGGTCTGACCCAAAAGATCGTCAATGAAAATAAGAAATAAAGAGGGAGAAAGGACAGAGCCCTGTAGCACATCTGCGGTCAGCCTATGTGTGTTGGATGAGAACCCATCTACAACAACTCTAATAGTGCGATCTCTAAGAAAGCTCGATATAAATCGAGCAAACGTATTACCGACACCAAAAGCGATCAACTTTTATATGAGTGCACCGTGCCAGACTCTATCAAAGGCGTTGGAGATATCTAGAGCCACGACCTTACTCACATCAAACTAGTGGATAGACCGACTCCAACGTTCTGACAAGAACGCCAACAGGTCTCCGGTAGAGCGATTTCTACGGAAGCCATACTGTCGATCACTAAGCAAGCAGTTGGACTCTAGATACCTCACAAGATGGTGGTTAACCATGCTCTCCATTACCTTGGAGAGCGCAGAGCAGATCGCAATTGGCCGATAATTCGCAGGATTATTGGCTTCACCATTTTTAGGGATCGGCTGGACGTTCGCAACCTTCCAACACGCTGGGAAAACTCCCGCACGGTAAGCAAGGCTGAAAAGGTTGCGTAATGGACGGGTTAGCGTCGATGAGCACTTACATAGGACAAGTGCCGAAATACCGTCCGGGCCCGGGGATTTATTTACATCGAGGTTCGCAAGTGTAAAATTGAATTTGTCTGAAATTGAGAAATATCAAATAAAATGCAGAAAAAAGCTTGACGTTTAGGAGTTGTTCACATTCAACATCCGCCCTTAAAATTAAATGTCTCCGAATTATTGAAAATATGAAAGATCGGACAGAGATTTTCCTCAAAAGTCGTGGCGAGCAATTGGCCTATATTTGGTTTAACACATACTCGTAATTGTAATACATCCTTCTATGATAACAAAAAATTGTAAGATAATTCTCTCAAAACTCTTTAATATATTTATAATTAACACCGTGCGTTTTGTTTGGACCACCCCTTACATTTATTAACTTCTGTACACGCTTTATAACGTCGGCATAATTGGATCCTTATTCCTTCGATATTAGAAAGGTGGCCATCACTGGTCTTCGATGTCGATACGAAGCGACTTATGATATATCCGAATTGTGGTTCCAGTACGTAGAACAACTACTTATAATAGTGAACATTTTTGAATGAATAGAAAACTAAAGGTTCCATAACTGTATAGACTTATTATTTTACCTTTTTTTCAATTTTATGAGACGTTTTCGGCTCTTAAGAAGTTTGCATCACTGGGTGAAAGTTGGTACTATGTGAAAATATGCGTATGTGTGTGATTGCGTTCATGTATGAATAAATGCCAAATGTGCGGTGGAGAGAAAACAATACGGTTAAGTGATTCAATCTGCACACACAAACACACTCACACGCACACAATGAATTTGGTTTCATAACGAGTACAAGAAGAGACACTGTCTGACAAATGGAAGGACGAAGGTCGACTAGGGACGGTTACAGAAAACAGAGCGGCGAGAGAGAGAGTCTGTGGGAGCCTGTTGTTTGTTTGCGTCCATATGTTAAATATAAACAAAGTTGTAAACTTTTGCCATAAAAGTATTCCCTGATAATAATAATAATTATGACTATTACACACACACACAGCTAAACACACACCCTCGCAATCACCCTCGCATATACATAATCTGTGTGTGCCTTTATGTTTGTATATGTAACAGAGTACGTTTGTAAGCTGTGTAATCATCTTGAATTGTACGCAGATGAAATTAAATTCATAAATTCTATAAAACTTCTCTGATAAATGAAATTTTGGCAAATATTCTCAATAAATTAATAAACATGTTTGCGTGTATATGTGTGAGTTTCGAAAAATGAGTTTGCAATTAGCATAGCATAGTGGATAGGAGTGACTTTCTGGGAAATAACTAGAAATATTTATAAATTTCTCATTAAATTTGTTTACACTGCTATAAACGATCTTGGTACCACCAATAAATTGATGCAGCTCCTAAACTTTTATTGTACATCGGTTAAAACCTATGAAAATGTTTGAGGGAAGGCTATCTTTAAACTAGGGCATAAATGTCGTAGACGATTTCTTAATATCCTTAGAAAAAAATATTCCGTCATTGCATAGATCTAGCTAAACTTTGTGTCTGTACCCATACGAGTATAACATAGAAGCCGAAATTTGGAGCTCTATCGCGAAATGGCGTATTCACCAAAAAAGGAGGGTTGTTTTATAATAGAATTGGTGGAAATGATATTGCGCTATGAAGATTGCTCATCGCACAGTTCGAAGATTGTACGCAAAGGGTAATTCTCAGTAGTTCAAATGAGACTCCTGCGTTAGCCATTTGATTTATAGCCGAAGTTATCGTTGGCAAAGACTGCTGAAGAAAAACATTGGCGGGCTTAAAAGCAGCGGGTTAAAAATCAGATGGCAACCATAGCCAATACATTTCACCAGTTGATTCTAAAAAAGAAACAACAAAGATCTCGAACTGGAATGAGAAACTGTTCAAGTCATCATAATATCAATATTTTTAGTTTTCAAAAATTTGGAATAGAAAGCATTGCACAATTTTCTATTGAATTTCAAAAAAAGTAAGTTTCGAAAAAATGGCGCTTACGTCATTTTCGCGGTAAGGGCTTGATGTTTTTTTCTCTTACCCTTCATCATAGGATTGAGGGTAGCTTAACTTTGTCATTCCGTTTGCAACATGTAGAAATATTGGTCGGAGATCACAATAAAGTACTAAGTAGGGACATAAATACTGTTACAACATTAAACACACCCATTTCAATAGTAGAACTGAACATAAAAGAATAGAACTGAACGCGCAAAATAGAAAGGGACCTAAGGGTAAAAACCAGTTCTGTCCAAGAGAGCCATTTTAAAGATTTAAATACCATCACTTTCATAAAACGCGCATATCTCTGGGAGGGAACACTTTTGGGGCATGTGATCATTCGATGCTCAGATGTTGTCCACATAAAAAAAAGTGAAAATTGTTTTTTTACCCTTAGGTCCCTTTCTCTATGCGCTGTCACATATGGGTTTTGAAAGCTAACCACAATAGTCTGTAACGGTATTTTAAAATTGTTTCAACTTTCATCATGGAGTGGTCAGATAATGAGAACCGTATCGCTGTAATAGCGATATTTTCAAAACGCTCCGGCCACTAGGGATTAGCCGCATGTTCGTCTGATGCATAAAACTGTTTGAGGAGACTGGAGATGTAAATGACCGCCCACGCTCTGTTCGAACACCGCCTGTCATCAAAGCCGTTAACTCAAGAATTCACAGAAATCCGCTCCGAAAACAGAAAATCATGGCCCGTGAGACTTATATCACACAAAGGGCATGAGTCGAATCATTTAAAAAGACTTGGGACATTCAAACGACGTACCGGACATTTATTGACTGCATTTTTAAATAAAAAAATAGGATTGATAAATGCAAACGTCTTTTGGTGAAGCACACTGATAACAGAAAAAGTTTGTTTACCGATGAAAAAATTTTTACCGTTCAGGAAAAATTTAACAAGCAAAATGATAGAGTGTATAGGCGGTCATCTAAGGAAGCCTCTGAACTGATACCAAGGGTGGAAAAGGGTCATCACCCAGCTTCAGTCCTGGTTTGGCATCTTAATTTCTGCTAGCAAGGAGTCAGAACATAGGCCGAAGTTTACCAAGAAACCGTTTTGGAAGTTGTTGTGAAGCCTCTTTACAATTCCCTGTTCCAAAACCAGCCATGGACTTTCCAGCAGGATTCTGCGCCGGCCCATAAGCGTTCTGGCTTAAGGGCCGGCTTCCAAACAATTTGCCAGCGTTCATTTCCTCTGAAGAATGGCCCTCCAGTCCAGATTTGAACCCATTGGATTACAAATTGTGGGCGGTTTTAGAGGACAAGGTTTGTCACAAAAGATACCCCAACATTGGATCTCTTAAGACTGCTTTGGTTCGAGCTGTTGCCAGTGCGACTTATGGCGCGTGTAAAGGCAAAAGGCCGACATTTCGAATAAATAGATTCTCTTTGGATACAATATACGAGTACATCAATAAATATAATAAAATGTATTTGGTCCAAAAACATTCAGTAATTTTTATTTTACAGCATAAAACGTGTGTAACAGTATTTATGTCCCTTCTATATAATATATAAATAATAAAATAAATAAAAATAAATAATAAATAAATAAATAAAAATATTTACGAAAATTCAGAAAATATAATATGTTTATATAATTTTAAGATACTCTAAACATATCCACCTGTCTGTGGAATGCAAGCTAGAGCTTGCACTATTGAAGCTAGGTGGCTAAAATATTGCAGAATCACGTGTTAATGAACTAAAACAGTTGGTATTGAAAATGAGCCAGATCGGCCAAGAGGTCAACAGTTTCCTCTCACAATGACTCGGCCAACCTCAGGAAAAATCAACAATTCTAAACTTAAAAAGTGAAAAAAAATTCGACTTGGTCGAATCTACTCTCCAACATGGATTACGGTGCAATATGAAAATATTTTCAATAATGGGTAGCACCGGCTTTTTCTTTTCTAAAACGGTTATTTTTTTTAGTACAAACAGTTACAGTGCTATCGTCATAGCAGTATTAGTTTACAAAATACAACCTTTTAAAGTTCAGAGTTGGGTGGAAGGTGCCACCTCCCCCTTTTTTAGGATTTTCATAATAAATTCTATAATAACACTGGTCAACACTTAATTTGCGGCAGAAGGTTTGTTAGTCAACTTCAGATGATTTGAGGCTGCTGATCACGAATCTTACCTCCGATTTGCCTGATTCGTTTTAGCTTAGGAGATATTCACAGAAACAGCTATTTTATGTTTTTTTTTTTTTGAATAAATGGAAATTTTTTGAAACTGCTCTGTTTGTGAACCTGAAGTTGTTCCCATCTCGAAATTTGTGTAGAATTTTTCCTATATCTACAACAATTCTTATTCAAAATAAAAGCGCTGCACATTGTTGAAAAGGTAAATTTCTCCTCTTAACATCGCACTTAAGTTTTTGAAATTCGGTGGCAAAAAACCTAAAATCATATAAAGTTGACTATCAAACCTTCTGCCACAGATTTTTTTTTAAATTTTGTTGCCCCGTGTAATCAATGACTAGGCAATTGATCGGTGTGTATATGGGGCGGTGCTGCCTTTAATAAAACCGAATTTAGGGCCAATCTAATAAATTTATCGTACTAAAATTTTAACAAGAAGAAACCTAGAAGAAACTAGGCATTTAATCTAGACTAAATGGTTTAATTGTATAAGGAGCGTGGCTCCAATTGTTTTTCATTTCTCTAACGCCAATAATCAAACTTTTAATTCTCCTCCAACACATTCCCCTCACATGCTTTGGGCCTGTGGCACTAGCCGAAAGATGTTGGAGTCTAGATCAGGCGATGCCTGGACGTATGCAAAGTAAGTGCTCTATCGCTTCGACATCCTCCACGCATACCTCAGATTCGACCCTACTCTTCCAATGTAGAAGAAATGTGCTTTTAGTGGTGAGTGGTCGGTAAGAATGCACATCATCATGATTAATTCAACCTTTTTAAAACTTAAGAAACATTTTGTTTTTCTTTCATTCGGGTCTTTCAATAGCATTTTAAAGCTAATAATGCTGGATATGCCATTCCATGGCGTTGTGTGAGCGACTTTGGCCCGAAATTTAATATTTAGCTTCTATAGCCTGTACTCTCCAAGAGCATTGAGCCTTTACATTTCGTGAAGGCCTTTATCTCTACTTGGAATTTCGTATTGTTGCTCAGTAGTCGGAATTATTATTCGTTATAATATTCTCTATACTTATATAGAAATTAGATTCAGTTTCGTTTTCTAATTACGATCCTTCGGTGTACACGCAGAAAAAAAGTATAAGTATATATAAGTATATACTATTGTTGGCTATATGGTTGTGCCACAACAATATTATGATCCTCACAACAATAGTATTATTCACACATAACCATACTATGATCCCCACAACCATAGTATGATTCACACTCAACCATACTATGATCTCCACAACCATACTATGATCATCACAACAATAGTATGATTCACACTCAACCATACTATTATCTTCACAACCATATTATGATCCTCACAACCATAGTATGTTTCTCATACAACCATAGTATGATCCTCACAACCATAGTATGATTCGCACGCAACCATACTATGATCCCCACAACCATAGTATGATTCACACTCAACCATACTATGATCCCCAAAATTATTTATTAGGATTGGGTAATGTTGTTATTCAAAAATAGAGATTTTTATCAAGCAAGTTATTATAAATTGCATTACCACGTTTTTATTGAACATTTCATTCAAGAAACCAAAATATATATTCCAACGGTCAAAAATACTTTTAGTTGCCAGCAGAGGTGAATGTTACTTCACCATCCGTAGACACCAAGTAACGAATGTGATTAAACCATGATCAATGGCTATATACTTAAGTGCAGGCAGATTTTAAATAAACGAGAACCAGTCGGTATTAGAGTATTTCACCTAACAAAGTAAACACGATAAAAATCCCTCGAACTACTTTCCGATTGTTATTTTTTTTTTATGGACAGCAACCATTCACTGTATCGTGTGTATGTTTTTTTTTGTATATCAAAAAACATACGCACACACATACATGTATTCTCTACAAAACCTGTTTTGTTATGTTCATAGTCATAACCATACTGTATGATTGCCGTAATCATATTTTTGTTAACGTAAATTTTAAACAACAATACTTTTGTTGCACTAACCATGTTTATATGGTTGCTACAACCATATTTTCATTTCTAAATTTGGCAATAATACTATTGTTACATTTCAACAATAGAATATTGAGGCAATCATACTATTGTCAAAATGAAATTCAAAAAACAATACTATGGTTGCGACGATCATGCTTTTATTGGAGAGAGCATATTATTGTTGCGGTGACCATAGTGTAACCATATCTTTTCTCTGCGTGTATGAGTGGATGCCCAATTTATTTAATATAGGGGGCCCATCTGTTCGGGATTATCTGCTTGTGATTTCTGTTTGCAGTAGGAAAGTTGTCTGAGTTCAGTCTGTAACTCGTTCTAGTGGTGCGCCGCCAGTTACCATAGTATTTTGATGGCTTGATTTTTGGTCTGCCTCAAATACTCTCAATGGAATCTAACAATGCTTTTGAAACGATAATTGTAATATACATGGGATCGTCCTACATTTCTTTAAGTTGTTATAATCATTAGAGCAAAGTCATGATATCTTTTACCACAATGTGAAAAAGATTATAATTTTTCCACAACTTGGCTAAATTTGGGGTGACAAAAGTTTTTTTTCCGAGAAATTTCGGGAGGGGAATAAAAGTAATTTACGTTTCCTGCTTTACCGGGAAATTAATGCCGGAATACCGGAGAATTTTTAAAAATTCTTCAAAGCCAATTTACTTAAAAAAATCATAGTGTAAGAACATAAAATTAGGTGAATTTCGTATTAGAAAATGTAACTTCTTGAAATTAGACTTAAAATGCCCAATAGTGGATAAACTCGGGATTTACGGATTAGTACGGAAAAGATTTATTGATTGGCTGTAATGGGAAAATATAATTTTAAATATTATGTACCAATGAAAGACATAACTTTTAAAGAAGTTTTAAATTAATCTATTCAACTCCAAAACTAATCCAAGTAGATATTTCCCAAATTAATAATCGAAGTATATTTAAGGATGCGACACTAAATATAATTAATATATTTTTCAATAATATTATTTTATTAAAATTTTTGAAAAACTTAATAATTTCTCAATTAAACGAAATTAATGAAATTTCCAATAACAAAATAAAAATAAAACTAAGCAACAAATTATTCATTTTCTAGGACTTCGAGTAATATCAAGTGTGGCTTGTAGTGTAGCTGGTCCTAAAATCTGGTGGGACTTTCGCATTGAAGCTAAAGGGTGGTTACATTTTAAGGGCCGATGTTGATTTTGAATAAAACATAAATTATTTAGGAAATTATTGTCATTTCTTTTTACTATGAAAATACTGGTATGGTTCAATTATGCAATGGCCGCCTCGATCTCGGCGGCAAACCTCCATCCGATGGTCTAAATTTTCGATGACGCTGAGGCATAATTGAGTTTCTATGCAGATAATGTGCCGAATTATCTCATCATTTAGCTCTTAAATTGTTGCTGGCTTATCGACGTACACCTTTTCTTCGTCGCCACTACGTGAGATAACACCTCATCCATATCTTCCAATTCAGGCCATAAAAAGTTCGTTATCGTCTCACGATAGCGAACACCCTTCACAGTAACTGCCCGACCGGCCTCATTTTGGAAAAATACGGCCCAACGACGCCGCCAGCCCATAAACCGCACCAAACAGTCACTCTTTGTGGTTGCATTGTTTTTTCGACAATCACTTTTGGATTATCATTCGCCCAAATGCGGCAATTCTGCTTATTGACGAATACACTGAAGCGAAAATGTGCCTCATCACTGAAGATGATTTTCTTCGAAAGTTGATCATCCACTGTTGCCGTTTCTTGTCACTATTCTGATCATTGATGACCATGGTTCAAATTGAGTAGGGCTAAAATTGAGAATTATCAAATGAAATGCAGAAAAAACTACAAGCTTAATTATAAAGCCGAAATTGCTCTTTTGTCGCTAATGTCAGTACTATAAATATATAGAAACGTTTAAAATTGAATTGCAAATAGGCTAAAACTTTTTTATGCTTAAGACGTGCAAAATTATAAGGGTCAATACTTTTCGGATAGGTTGACGGTGCTGAACAGTGCAATTTAGATTCCTTTTTTATTAAGGAGTATTGTTTGAACCCCACGGTAAAAAACCGGCTCTTTTAAATTTTAAACCTATGGGAACCAAAACCAATGATATTTCCTTAAAATTTATAAGAAAAGTACAAAAACTTGTTCTCTCAATTCGCGGTATATATTCCACAAAATCGTGTACTCCTATGCTACATTTTACCTCTGCATTCTTACTCGTCCCATTGATGCCCTTCCCCCTCTGGCATTAACCCTTTAAATATAGCATTTATACAACATCATTATCCACAGAATAAGACAAGCGCCCATATAACATTGGTTGCCAAACACTGTGCTGCTGTGTGTGTGTAATTCTTTTCTATTAACATTTCAAAGAACATGAGTAAGTATTTATGTCTAATGATTTCCAAAGTGTTAAACGTTTATTTGCCATTTTCAAACGTACAAAGTCAGAGGAAGCGCAATAATTTCGCCATTAGCACTTTGAACGAGTGGATGAATACACCGACATACCACTAAACACTTACCGCCAGTACTCTACCAACACTTATAGACCCACACACACGCACACAAAAGCTCACTAAGCCACATTTACATTTACTGTATAGAATTTCACTTGCAAGATAAACTGTTAGATGACGATGATGAGGATAGAGAAGAATCTCTAAAGTTGAAAGTGTAAGATTGAGTGTGTGTGTCTGGCAGCGTTGAGTAACTTTTGTTTTTACTTTTGCCACCGTTGAGCCTGCTGCTAGCGAAAACTTTTAATAAGCCTTTTAGTTACTGCGATAATGATAAATGAGCCAGCGTTCCGAGTTGCCAAATATTATATTTAGCCCAAAACGGGTACCGATAAAACCGAAAGGTTAATTTGCCATAGTTATGGTTGTGAAAAAGCCTGGGTTTGACTCTGGGTACTTGAAGTGTAACCCATTTTTTCAAATAGCTAAAGATGTTTAAGCCACAATCTTGTGACAACAGAATTTTTTCGGCTTGTCAAGATGCTTTTTTAGATGAATTAAATCCAATATTACAAACCTGACAACGGTTCAAAGCGAGTGGACAACATTCGCGAATAGGGCTTGATTTGTTCAACGACATGGTTCATCCGCTAATTGTGGGCGCATTAACACATCGAAAGTGGCGGTTGTAAGACTTCGAACTTGTTTTCTTTTAAAACTTTTATTAGCACAAAGTAGTATCTCTAACTTATTATGAGACTCGTCGTGGACAGATTGTAGTCGAAGTTCTTGTTTGATCAGGTATTTGATCCTATTGGGCTTTCGTAGGCGGCTTTGTAAACTATATGATGGTCAACTGGAACTTCCAAAGTCTTGGTCCTCGCCTAAGTACTTTCTGACCAATGGTGTTGTTAGCATGAGGCTATATTCGTTTATACAAAAATCAAAAGGGAACCTCCTGTACAATTTGTAGTATCTCGCAACGGAATATATACTCTTATTTATGAACCGAACTTAATAAATTGAAATCAGCAGGCATGCATTTTTACCACACTGAGCAGATTAGTTTAGAGCAGGGATACAATAGGGTTACCTAAAAGGGGGAAACCATCTTATATTTTATATTTCCATATGATTCCATAAAAAGAATATATGGAGCAGGCATTTTTCTAGCTGTCATAGTGTGTGGAGCTTCAGCAGGAACTAGTAATGCTCTAAGAGGTCTGACCAGAGTTGGCAATCTCTTACGGAAGTTGTTCAGGATCCCCTAGAACTATTGTTGTTGCCTAGTCCAGTGACAACTAGGGTGACCGGCATTTCCAGTTTTTTTCAAAACCGAGTTTTTAAAAAATCGACTGCCGGGGTTTTTTAGAAGTCAAATACCGGCATTAACCGACTTTACGGTTTTATGGTTTTTGGAACAATGTTATTTTTACAAATCTTACATAAGAAAGAAAATTTTTATCTGTAAATTATTTTTTTTTTAAATAAACTGCTTTGAATTTGATCATCTAAAAAATCCTATCCTATCCTACCCTATCCTATCCTAAATATAATAATTTGTGCACCTCACTGCCTGCCTGCGGTGAAGCTTTTCTAAACAAAAAGCAGAAAGACACTTTCCAAAAATGAAATTTGTGGTGCGAGAACAAAAACAATTTGTTTTGAAACATCAACTTTATTTAGAAATATTTTTTATCAAATCAAATTTGTAATTGACAATTAATAATCATTTCAATGTCTCCTAAACGGGTGTTGACCAATGATGAACAAGAAGAGTGCAAAAGACGAGCAATTACAAATCAACGTGTTAATCGAGCACCAGCAGCAAATCCAAGAATATGAGTAACTCAAATGCAAAATTATGGCTACAGACTTTCAATCCGTGATGAATTCAATCCGTTCCTTTCTGCTGGAAAATTAACACAGCAATATATGGTTGATGCTTATGTGAAAACGGAGGCAAATCGACTAAACTTCTGCCGCCAAAATCAGAGCAAACTTCGAGTCGAAAGTTACACTGGATTAATGGACCATTTAAATAATGATGCTGACGCACAAGGTTTAGTCCCTGGCAGAGCAGTAATTCTCCCATCCTCTTTTCAAGGATCCCCAAGAAATATGGCGCAAAATTATCAGGATGCCATGGCAATAGTTCGAAAATATGGAAAGCCCGATTATTTCATCACAATGACTTGCAACCCAAAGTGGCCTGAAATATCCGAAAATCTGCAGCCAGGACAATCAACAGAATTCAGACCTGATTTAGTAGCACGGGTATTTAAAATTAAACTCCAAGAATTACTTAATGATATATGCAAAAAAAAAAATTTCGGCTCACCAACAGCAAAAGTTCACGTTGTTACTTGGTGGAGACTTTAGACAAATTCTTCCTGTTGTTCCTCATGGAACGCGATCAGCCATTGTTGAAGCCAGCATCAAGTTCGGTGATCTTTGGGAGAATTTTCACGTTCTTCGCCTAAAAAACAACGTTCGTTCCGTTGACACAAACTTTAGCGACTGGCTAATGCGCCTTGGCAATGGAGAACTGACAAATAATCACGGACTTTCCGATGACACCATTCCCATCCCAGATGGTCTCATTTGCAAGGACGACATCATCAAAGAAATATTTGATAACCACCTTACCATTGAAAATGTTGCCCAATATTCAAAAATGGCCATTTTATGCCCTACGAACACTGATGCTGAAGAAATTAAGAAGAAGGTATTAGGTTTATTTAATGGCAATACCGTTACATACCTCAGTTCCGATTCTATAGACGACTCAAGTGATGAGGACAACCAACATTACCCTATAGAATTCTTGAACGAGTGTACGCCATCAGGTATGCCGGTGCATAAAATGTCACTACAAATTGGGGCGATAATTATGTTAATTCGGAACCTGAACACAAAACGAGGACTATGCAACGGGACTAGGCTGATAATTACCGATTTGAAGCCAAATCTAATAATTGCATCAGTTTTGGCCGGCAGTGCAAAAAATCAGGTCGTCTTCATCCCACGAGTGGATTTAGCTCCAACAAACACGGATCTTCCCTTCGTTTTGCGCCGACGGCAATTCCCAATCAAATTGGCTTTTGCAATGACTATAAACAAGTCGCAAGGCCAAACGCTGCAAAAGGTCGGTATTTACTTGCCGGAGCCTGTCTTTAGCCACGGGAAATTGTATGTGGCTTTCTCGAGAGCGAGGCGAGCTGCGGATATTAAAGTAAAAATACTAGACGGACCCTTCCAAGGAAAGTTAGTGGCCGGATGTGAAACCACTTTCACAAAAAATGTTGTGTTCAAAGAAATATTTTCAAAGTAAATACATATACAAAAAATTTTAAATACTATAAGCAGTTATTATTCCATTTTACACAATTCAGTGCTCAAAGATTAATAGTTTTTAGAAACGAAATACTGGACAGAAGATTTTATGGTCAGCACGTTCAATACCACTGAAGACATGTTTTTTTCGACCGTCGTTTGACGGGCTTTCCAACTAGTTTTTAATAAACGATAATAAACTCTTATGATTTATTAAACAGATTTTTTGTTAAGTAAATCGCTAGTACTTTTTCTAAATTCAATGTATTTTAAACTAACACTTTTTCTGATTCTTGTTTGATTCACTTAATGAGCAATATTAATTGGTAATAAATGCATCTTTCATGTTAATTATAATAATAAAAAAATAAAAATAAGAAAAAATAAATAATAAAAATCGAATAAAAATTGTGGAAGTTAAAGTAAAAAGAAATCAAAGTTTTGTTTTTTTTTTGTAAAAAATTTTGTTTTTTTTTTGTTCAAATTTTGTTTTCAACTGGCTATTGTAGCCCTAGCTCTTCCAATAGTTTTGCTCAAAAACGTTCGCAAAAACGCACTGTAACGATTCCAATGTGTTATATTCTTTTGTAATCCAATGAAAATTACCTGTGTTACGAGGGTTGCTATATATATTTCTAGCCTAGACAACATTAAGTGTTGCTTGGCGCCATCTGACATTTCCATTGGAAAGTTTGACATTTTTAGCATAAACGTACTCAGAACGTTTTGACGTACGACCATCATTTGTGTTGTTTACAGTGACTTGAAAATAAATTTAATTAACTCGTAAACATTTTCGTGCGATCAGTTTTCACAACTTTCGACGGGGACAACCACGACTAGAATGCATCGATGAACTTAAATCTTTGTATGGCGGTGAAGCACCATCCTATAGCACTGTGAACAACTGGTTTAATGAATTCAATCGTGGCCGACGCTCACTCAAAGACGAAGGTCGTCCAAAAACGGTCGTTGTGCCAGAGAACATTGATGCCGTGCGTGAACTGATAATGCAAGATCGTCATGTGACATACCGTGAGATAGAGGCATTATTGAGCATTTATTCCATCAGCTTACATTCGATATTGCATGAACACTTGGCCGTAAAAAAGGTTTGTTTTTGTAGGATCCCGCACAAAAAAAGGCTCGTCCCCCATTGGTGCAAAAAAAATTGAAAAAATACTATCGCGGTGCTTCAAAAGACGTTTATAAGATCGTCACAGGTGACGAATCATGGGTCTATGCGTATGAGCCCGAAACAAAACAGGAACCGATCGTGTGGGTCTTCGAAGACGAGGCAAATCCAACGATAGTTGTTCGTGGAAGAAGCACTTCGAAGCTAATGGTCGCCTGTTCCTTCGGCAAAACTGGTCATGTGGCGACTGTTCCGCTTGAGCAACGAGGGACGGTCAGTTCTCAGTGGTAAACCACAGTTTGTTTGTCTTAAGTCTTTGTAGATATTCGAAAAACGAACAAGAGAAGAGGAATCATTGTGCACCATGACAATGCGATCTCTTAGACATCGGCTCAAACCAGCGCCTTTTTGATGGGTCATCCGCCGTACAGCCCTGACTTGGCACCCAATGACTGCATTTTATTTCCGCACATCAAGAAAAAAATGCGTGGTCAACAACTTTTGTCACCAGAAGCTGCTGTTGAAGCGTTTTAAAACATTGTTTTGGAGGTGTCTCAATCGGAGTGGAAAAGTGCTTCGACAATTGGTTTAAGTGAATGCAAAGTGTATAAATTATGCTGGAGCATACTTTGAAAAACAATAAAACCATTTTTGATGATAAATATTAGCATTTTCATTATTAGGCCAGAAATATATATGTATATCAGCTCTCGTATATCATGGTATCCTCATGCCAAAAGCTATCGGAAAATCGATTGCTAAATCTACCCACACGAATGTCCAACCAATATCATCCAAGATTATTGAAATTTGGTGTTTGCAACAGAAATTTTTCTCATCTAACAGAATTTTTGTAGTACCATCCGATAACCAAACTACTTATTTTTTGGAAAAAAAAACTTTGAACAACTTTTGGTAAGGTATTTTTGACACCATTGCCTTTCCCTTCCAATGGATCGTGTGTATAAGTACATATTAGGCCTGTTCATCTATTAGTTGTGAATCAGAAGAAAAGGTTTTAAAGCCTCTTGTTTGCTACAAATCCTCATCCAAATTCGAGCTCGTTGTCATGAAAGATGAAACCTGGGAAATTGTGTTGCCGTGTATACCGTCAATAAAAATAAAATGGCCTGTAATAAATCCTTTATGTGGCAAACTTAAAGCCTGTTTTTCGATGTCGAACGAAAATATGAGCGAACGAATGATATTCACTTGAATTCGAATAAATTTGGGTTTCACTATGTTGAGAGTTTTTAATTCGTCTGCACTACGAGGGCGACCGCAAAACTAACTGGCCTGGCACATTTTCTGTTTTACTAGCAACTTTTTTTTTGTTTTTTAAAAACAATCTTTTATAAGCCATCTGTCAAAATTTCCGAAATATATAATGATTATTTTCTTTGTTACAGGTGATTGAAGCAAACAAGTTTTATAATTTTTGAAAAATGGAAAATAAAGAATTTCGTGCGGTAATTAAACACTTTTATATGAAACACTTTATATGAAAGATGAATTGGATTCTGTTCATAGTGATAATGCACCATCATACTCCACCGTAAAATCCTGGGTTCAATAATTTAAAATGGGTCGTTCAAGTACGGAAGATGAACAACGCTCTGGAAGACCGAAAACTGCTACTACTATTGAAAACATTAGAAAAATATTTAATGAAGTGACTAAAGATAGACGAATAAAGCTCAGAGAACTTGCTGATATTGTTAAAATACACGAAAAACAAGTTTGGAGTATTTTACATGATGAACTCCACATGAAAAAGCTATCCGCAAGATGGGTGCCGCGTTTGTTGACTTTGCCCCAAAAAATCGTCCGTTGGACCAATTCCGAGGAGCTTTAAGCGATTTATCAGCGTAATCCAATAGAGTTTTTGCACCGATTCATAACTGCACAATAAGCACATCGGATCCGAATCTGATCCGAATCGGATCCGACTTCTCTGATTTGGTTTCGAGAACGGGTCCGATTTCGGTCCGAGGTCGGACACGAGAACGGGAGCAATTCCCTCTTCGATATCGGACCGAGAATTGAGTCCGATTTCGAAATGATATCGGACCCGAACTCAAAACGATGTCGGATCCAACATCGAAGTGAGTTCGGATCCGATTTAGATATGAGTTCGGACCCTGAACTCAAAACGATGTCGGATCTGAAAACGAAATGAATTCTGATCCGTGGCAACGGATTGCAGAACTTTCGGATCGTTAAATAACTTCAGTGCATTTAAATTTGAAAACTATTTGAAGGAGCTCAAACGCAAATTGAAGAAAAAAACTCAATTTGCGAGTCAAATATATAAAAGAATTGTGGAGGAAAGCAATTTCAAAAAATGTCTCAGTAATGATACTACAAACATTGTTCTTGGTGATTTTGAAGATGGTTCTTATAGATACATTAAAATAACAATAAATAAACAAACAGCAAAATATTTTTCACTGAAGCACCCAAATAACTATTATTACTATAATGATAAAATATTTAAAATAAAATATATCAAACGAGTTGATCAGGACTATATTGTGCATGGCTATCCATTGAAATCAGTCGAAGACATTTATTCTTCAATTACCATTAATATAAACTGTATATTCAAGACTAATAATATTGAGTTTGAAGATTTGCCCAATGAGCACAACATATTACATATAAAAAAGGTTTTCAAAATTAAATTGACAAACGAATTGTATTTTGTACCACTTATACACTAATATGATGTCTGTTACATATGAGTCATATACTTATTAATATATTAAATTTTAATGTCATATTACTTTTCATCTAATTGTTGCTTATTTCACCACATATATACTAAGTAATAAATTCAAAATAATAAATAAATTCATTAATAAATATAAAAATAAAACTCCAAATTTTTACTGCAAACCTGAATCGAAAGCGGAGTCCGACATCTCGGACTCAAATCGGATCCGTATCGGAACAGAGAAAGCGGAGTCTGTCATATCGGACTCAAATCGGATCCGAATCGGAACAGAGAAAGCGGAGTCCGACATCTCGGACTCAAATCGGATCCGAATCGAAACAGAGAAAGCGGAGTCTGTCATATCGGACTCAAATCAGATCCGAATCGGAACAGAGAAAGCGGAGTCCGACATCTCGGCTTCAAATCGGATCCGAATCGGAACAGAGAAAGCGGAGTCCGACATATCGTCATATCGGACTCAAATCGGATCCGAATCGGATCCGAGTCCGACATTGAGCTTATTGGGTGTTGATGAAACATGGATCCATCACTACATCCCAGAATGCAAAGAACAGTCAAAACAATGGATAGAAGCTGGTAAAAGTGGTCCCAAGAAGGCGAAAACTGTTAAGTCAGCATGAAAAGTAATGGCCACAGTATTTTGGGATGCAAGGGGTATAATATTTATTGATTATCTTGAGAAAGGAAAAACTATAAACAGTGAATACTATTGTGCATTATTGGATCGGTTGAGTGAAGAAATCAAGACAAAACGACCGCATTTAGAAAAAAAAGTTCTTTTTCATCAAGATAATGCTCCTTCACACACTGCATTTTTAACTCAACAAAAACTGGCCGAATTACGATTTGACATTGCTCCGCATCCACCATATAGTCCAGATTTAGCTCCTTCTGATTATTTCTTGTTTCCAAATTTAAAAAAAAATTCAAGGTGACAAAACATTTTCGTCCAATAGCGAGGTTATTACTGAAACTGAGGCATATTTTGAAGGTCTTGAAAAATCTTATTTTTCGGATGGAATTAAAAAACTGGAAAAACGTTTGATGAAGTGTATTGAGTTGGAAGGAGATTATTTTGAAAAATAAATAATAATAATTCCAAAACAACGGTTCTTTTTATGTTAGGCCAGTTACTTTTGCGGTCGCACTCATAGTGTTTGTTAAATTTTGTATTTAAATTTGACATTTTCATTTACAGTGTTCGAAATAGAGAAGCCGAATTTCGTATGAAGATGTGTATGATTTCGATTAGTTTCCTTTCAAATTGCCTTTCGAGTCCTCGTTCGTTTAAAATTAAGTTAGTGAAACTCAAATCCGAGTTTATTTGCTTACGAAGCGAATGAGTGCTTTCGTTCGACTTCCAAAAACTGACTATTAGTATTGATGCCTTCCTAGTTACGGTGGATATCATAAACCAAGTTCTTCTAGTCTTTATTATTTTGTATAATATCGTTTTGACTACATATTTCTAGAAAAAAGCCATAGTCTACCCTTTATCTAGTGTTTTTTGTATTAACGGGTATAGTGCTTTTTCAGCCTAAATGGCAACACACATACATTTTTTTTATGCAAACAGGACCAGACCGAGAAGAGAACTCACACCGAAGCGTTAAGCCTGAAGGCAACTTTTACTTCCACTTGACAAATGCCCCAGTGGCGAGCGGTTGCCTTCATTTAACTGGAATTTTCGAATAAAAGAAAAATCATTTAATGTCAAAATCAATTTTATGAATCTTGAATGGTGGCAAATTCTTGCGCTCTCTCGCTGTACGCGAGTGTGGGTTTGTACTTGAACGAGGAGCGTTTGTTCATTTTAATTTGAAACAAATTAAATTCTCCAACGCCTGGTGGCTTAACGGTCGAGAATCAGTGAATGGCGTCTCGAACAAAAGATGTTTTCGCTTGAACAACTTTGGCAATGATTGTTATTTTCTCGTCGGTTTTCTTTCTCGCCCACTCTTTTTCGCTCTCTCTCTCTCTCTCTATCGCTCAGATAAAAGTGCGAAATTAATTAATTCGTTTAATGATTGTCTTCCGTGTCGGAGCGAGTGTATTTCACGGTTTCTTTGGTTGTTGCTGTTTTTGTTATTGTTCCTTCATTATGACGGTGTTAATAACAATAATGCAGATGATTAAGCATAACGATTTCGGACAACTTATCGCTATCGTTATCGTTTTAGTTTCATTTTATTTTTGGAGTATTTCTACTTAAATTGTGAAATAATATCGTGGTGATGGAAAGTCTAATGTGAAAACAAAATGGTGCAATTTTCAAAATTAGAAGCGACCCTCAACCAAAAATGGTTTATTTGTAAAGCTTCTATGGGCTATCAGGTTAAGGTTAAGTAGAGGTGGAAAATTGTACAAGCAGACTTTTTAGGGCTTTATACTTCATTGTATAGCTCGAAAGCTAGCAAAAAAATCCTCTAGTCTCTTCCCTGGCACCATAATTTAAAGCAATTTCTGCGCCATTATTAGCCACTTCGGCTAGATCCCTATATAAGCAAGAACCTGACAAAGAACCTTACCCGATCGCCAGGGCAGAGGAGGTGTTTTATGACCGTAGTTGTAGTCGGAGGTCGCAACATTGGCCTGTTATATTGGCAATTCGCTTGCCAATTGTCGCTAACGCGATAATTTTGCAGCATTGTACAGGGTGGAGTGCGATAATTTGCTTATTTGAGAATGAAATAAACAAATTATAGACCTTAGAAACATTTATTTCATAATTTAATTTTATTGAACAGTAAGGGAATTTTTAAATTACATGGTTTTAAACAGTCAGGGCTGTCATAGAAACCAATGTTGTCACTATTGGTTTTGAAAACGATAAGACAAAAATACTTTGGTGTCATGAAAACCAATGTTATCGGTTTTATCAGCAACAGCTGATTCTAACATTGGTTTTATTTATATTCGAAATGGACAAAACCGACTTGGTTTCATGACACCAAATCAAACCAACATTGTTTTGCAAAAACGACAATTAGCAAAACCGACATAGTTTTTCTGCAAGCCCTGAGTGTATCTGGCAAATGTCGACCTTCGCTATCCACACACTGCTGCTTACGTTTTCTGAAGTTGCAAGAGTTCTTGAGCCAGTTTAAGCCCTGTTCAACGTGTAAAAGCAACAGACCGAAATAAAAACAAACGAGCTAAACATACGTTATCATGAACTCTGACAAGCACGTTGACTGGTATTTTGCCAATTTCAGCCTCAATATTGTTAATTGGGTCTTCCAATGTGTTGGTACACCTTCGACTTCAGGTAACCCCAAGGGAAAAAAATCGCATGGGGCTAAGTCTGGTGAGCGTGCCGGCCAGTTTTCATCACCCCTCAAAGAGTTAAGCCGCCCAGGAAACATTTGCCTCAAACAATTCATGGTAAACCTGGCTGTGCATGCAGTGGCACCATCCTGTTGAAACCATGTATCCTCTAATTGCATTGCCTCAAGAGCCGGCTGAGAAAAATCCTGTACCATAGTCAATTACCGTTTGGAGTTCACAGGAGTGCAAGACGGTTATCCTGGAATAAGTAAGGACCAATAATGCCTACTCGTGATATGGCGCACCACCTCTGGTAAAGTTCTCTGGGGTTTGTTTCACCAGGAACATGTCCGCGTGGGGAAGCAGCGAATCGTAAACGAAAAATACACAATGATCGATTTTGGGCGAGTGCGCATTTGAAAATACGCTTCAACACAAAATGACGTTTTCTCACGTGGTCAATGCATGGTGGCAACTGAAAAGTAGACGAGTATAAATCTCCATTCAGCCACTACGAGGGCGGTTCGGAAAGTTCTTAGCCTATCAATAAAAGAGAATAGTTAGTTTTTCAAAATATTTTTATTTTTCAATATAATCTCCTGAAACTTCAATACACTTAGTCCAACGCTTATCTAGAAATTCTATCCCTTGATTAAAATAGTTTTCCTCAAGGTCTTCAAAAAAGTGGTTTACAACTGTAATTGCATCTTCATTTGAGGTAAAACGCTTGCCAGCAAGGATTCTTTTTAAATTTGGGAACAGGTAAAAGTCACTGGGAGCTAAATCAGGAGAATAAGTTGGGTGGTCAAGCAACTCGTACTTAAATTCGTTGATTTTAGCCATTGTTAAAACACTCTTGTGCGCTGGTGCGTTGTCTTGATGAGCAATTATTTTTTTTGTTGTAAGCCAGGACGTTTTTCTCGAATTTGTACATTTAATTGATCTAAAAGGTCGCAATAGTACTCTGAATTTTACCCTTTTGCAGATAGTCAATCAATAAAATACCTTTGAAGTCCCAAAGAACCGTTGCCATAACCTAACCAGCCGATTAAATTGTTTTTGCCTTCTTTGGGGCACTTCCTCCAGCTTCAGTCCATTGTTAGGATTGTTCTTTTGTCTCTGGAGTATAGTGGTGGATCCATGTCTCATCAACAGTTATGAAACGACACTTAAAATCCATTTTATTTCGCTGAAAACGATCCAAAAAAGCTTGAGAAATGTTCATTCTTATGCGTTTTTGGTCGACTGTTAACAAGTCCGGCACCCATCTTGCAGAAAGCTTTTTCATCTGTAGTTCTTCATGCAAAATTAAATGGACTCGATCATTTGAGATGCCCATGATATTAGCTATTTCACGCACTTTTATTCGTCGATCATTTAATACCATATCATGCACTTTGGCTACAATTTCTGTTGTTGTTGCTGTTTTTGGACGTCCACTACGTGGTTCATCTTCAATGCTTGTACGACCACGTTTAAATTCAGCAACCCAATTTTTTACTGTTGCATATGAAGGAGCACTTTCACCTAACACATTCACCATATCATTATGAATTTCTTGTCCCGATAAACCTTTTTTATGTAAATATTTAATGACACCACGCGGATGCGTCTTTTGTGAACACCTGTTTCTATATGAAGGAGTTGCCAGATCGAAACAAAATTTAACATGTGTTATGAACACAGAGATGGAAGTTTCCAAAACATTTAACTTTTTTCTGTTTATACCGCGCTTTTTGTGCTAGGCTTAGAAGTTTCCGAACCGCCCTCGTATAAGCCACGCACACTCCACTCCACTCTCTTCGACCAACAGTGCCGCCACAGACTGCAGTGCAAAAAAGGAAATTATTACACTTCACCCTGTACAAGAATATCAAAAAGATTTTGTTTACAGAAAAGTATAGAAAATTTGCTTTAACGCTTTTTGTTTAAAATAAATAAAATGTTTGCTGAGAAAATTATTCAAGCATAACTTTAAGCGAGCTTGGTTCATACTCCCTTATAGTATAGGGTGATCCATCTAGAGGTCTTTTTTTCATAGGGTTTTTTTAGAGTTTAGCGTGGGTAGCGTTAAACTTTATTTTTTTTCCTTTTCAGTACTGTTTGCCATTTTATCGCAGAAAGACTGACAACACAACAACGTCTCGAAATTGTGCAACTGAATTATGGAAATGAGAAACGATAAGATCCACTGTTTTCGAACAACGGCTTATTCAGTGATGAGGCTCCTTTCCGGCTCAACGGCAACGTCAATAAATAAAATATCCGCATTTGGGCTGAAGAGCAACCAGAAGAGGTTCAAGAGCTGTCTTATTCCCAGAGAAAACCATGGGTTGGTGCTGTTAATGGGCTGGTGGAATTATCGTTCCATACTTTTTCAAAAATGATGATGGCCGGAACGTAACCGTGAATGGAGCTCGCTATCGTGTCTTGATATCGGACTTTTTGCTACCTGAAATTGAAGCCCGTAATCTTGGCGGTATTTGGTTTCAACAGAACGGCGCCACTTGCCGTACAGCTGCTCAAACAATGGATTTATTAAGAGGTCATTTCCAAGAACAGCTAATTTCACGTATTTTAATGGTGAGTGACCGCCTAGATCGTGTGATATCACTAGTTTAGACTTTTTTCTTTGGGGCCAGGTAAAGTTTAAAGTCTACGCTGCCAACATTAGGCTTGTCATGGACGCCATACCGGTCGAAATGCTCGAACGAGTTATCCAAATTTGGACCTTCCGAATAAATTCGCTGAGACCTAGTCGCGGTTAACATTTGGAGGAAATTATATTTAGAAAATAAATGGAATACCTCTTGACTGACTTGATTAATTTTTTTCTACAATTAAAAACTATTTTAAAAAACGGTTTATGATGCATACATACTATTCAGTTCAATACAAAGATTTTTCAAGAATTTCTTGTATAGTTTTAAAGTTATCACATTAGCGACCACTTACTCGTTTAATAAGCGAGTACCAATGGAACATGCCTTATAAGTCTCAGGTAGAGTGTCTCTATCGGCAATTTCCGCCCCGGATATCCCAGTCATTTTTTATTCCCGGTTTCTTGGAAAATTTATTCTAGATTCCCGGGATAATCATTATTTTCAATTACCACAGTCATGACATTACCAATCGGAATTCGATGGTGCTAATTTTGGAAAAGTTTTTATGTTCAAAATATTCTATAAAAAAGCTTTTATTGATGTAGCATAAATGGAGCCTCGGATTGAAGATAATGTAAAAATACAATCAGATCCATTTATTATTAATTTCCAAACCAATTAAATTAGTTAAGGAAGAACTTTGCCGACGTAATAAGAATTTATTAGCCGAACTTAAGAACTTTGTCAACAAATTTCTTACCTTCATAAACGTTAGGGGAAAAAATTGTAAAAGCTTTAAAGAAGCGATTGAAGAAAGAGGATACAAGTGACTTTAAATTTTATTAAATTACTCGTACCTTAGATTTCTAACAATATTTTATTACAGTTATAACAATTTATTTCCGAACAATGTGATGCCTGCCTTACGCGAGCCACCATTGGCCATCATACTCGCCTGACCTTAATAATTATTAATGGGTGATCCAAGTAGAGATTCTTTTTTCAATAGCCTTTTTTTTGACAGATTACGTGTGAGTCTTGTTGGAAAAGAATTTTCAACAAAAGCCGAACTTATTTAGGCCATTCAAAGAGTGTGGGCTTTAATTTCTCTCGACTATTTAAAAAATTGGTACTAGTCAATGCCTAATAGGATATACGAGGTTCTTCTAAATAAGGGAGGCTCAACCCATTACTAAAAACCCAAATTTGTAATTTAGTTTTTATTTTAAATAATCAAAACAAATGCGAAAAAATTAAAAAAACATTAATAAAAAGTCATTTAATCTACATTTATTAAAAAATGTGCTATTCTAGTAAAACAGAACTTGTTTGTTATTTTTTGAGTATTTTTCATTTTTAAGTTATAATGGGCGATCCAAGTAGAGATACCTTTTTCAATAGCCTTTTTTTGACAGATTACGTGTGAGTCGTGTTGGAAAAGAATTTTCAACAAAAGCCGAACTTATTAGGCCATTCAAAGAGTGTGGGCTTTAATTTCTCTCGACTATTTAAAAAATTGGTACGAGTCAATGCCTAATAGGATATACGATGTTCTTCTAAATAAGGGAGGCTCAACCCATTACTAAAAACCCAAATTTGTAATTTAGTTTTTTTATAAAAAAAAATCAAAACAAATACAAAAAAATTAAAAAAACATTAATAAAAAGTCATTTAATCCATATTTATTTAAAAATGTGCTATTATATAAGTAGTGAAACAGAACTTGTTTGTTATTTTTGAGTGTTTTTCATTTTTAAGTTATAATGGGTGATCCAAGTAGAGATACTTTTTTCAATAGCCTTTTTTTGACAGATCACGTGTGAGTCGTGCTATGCTGGGTGTCATGTGCATGACACATGCTCGTGTCATGTTGTTTTTGTTTAGTATTTTTTTTTTGGCATTTCATCATGGAAAGACTTACGCCTGAACAACGTTTACAAATCGTTCAACTTTATTAAGGAAATTCACGTTCAGTGAGGACTGTGTTTCGTGCACTTCGTTCAACTTATGGTCAACATAATCGGCCTACTGAGCGTACTATTCGCAACACCATCAACCATCTTGAGACCGAGCATTCATTATGGGATAATATTCGAACGAATAGACCACGTTCAGCACGCAGTAAGGAAAATGTAGCGGCATTAGCTAAGAGTGTACAACAAGACCGTGGAGTGTCAACTCGGCGTCGTTCGCAGAATGGAACGACTGGCGTATGGAACGACTTGGTTCATTTTACGTCGAGATCTTAAATTGAAAGCGTACAAAATACAGCTTGTGCAAGAACTGAAGCCGCCCGACGTTCCCAAGCGACATCGTTTCGCTCTATGGGCTCTTTTGGAAAGTTCCAAGAAGATCCGACGTTTTCGAGCCAAATTTTGTTCAGCGATGAGGCCCATTTCTGGCTCAATGGATATGTAAACAAGCAAAATTGCTGCATTTGGGACGAAGAGCAACCAGAACAGGTTCAAGAGCTGCCACTTGATTCAGAAAAAACAACGGTTTGGTGTGGTTTGTGGGCCAGTGGAATCATCGGTCCGTCAATGGCGACCGTTATCGTGCCATGATAACCGATTATTTGATGTTTCAAATTAAAGCTCGTGACTTTGTCTATATTTGGTTTCAACAAGACGGCTCCACTTCACACAGATCGCATCAATCAATTGATTTACTGAGAGAACACTTCGGTGAGCAGACAATTTCACGTTTTAGGCCGATCGATTGGTCACCAAGATCGTGTGATATCACACCGTTAGACATTTTGCTGTGGGGATATGTAAAGTCTAAAGTTTATGCGGACAAACCCGCTTTGATTCAGGCCTTGGAGCAAAACATCACGTGTGTAATTCACCAGTTACCAGACGAAATGCTCGAACGAGTCATCGAAAATTGGACTCAAATGATGGACCATCTGAGACGTAGCCGCGGCCAACATTTGATAGACATAATTTTCAACAAATAAATGCCAAAGAATGTTCTTTCAAATGATAATAAACATTCCCCATTTGAATTTTCTGTGTTTTTTTCTTTAAAAAAGTAGTGAACTCGAGGTTCCCTACTTTTTGGATCACGAGTTATTAAAAAAATCGTGTCATACATCGAAATATTTTTTATGTTTTATTTTACTTCAAGTTCAAATTTAAAAGTTTTCGTTATTTTAATTTTCTACAAAGATATAGGGAGTGAATTTCAATGTACACGGTGGGCTATTTAAGTGAACCGCAGTGTATAATCGTGAAAACTACAATTTTCATCTGATTTAGATGATATCTAACTTTTTGAAAATTGCTAGTAATATTTTTCATGTACTTTGTACTGCTAAGATACATTACTAATCATATATCGGGAAAAATTTAAGATTGTGGATCTTTAAGTAGAGAGGTTAACTAGAAATATGTAGACACATTTTTAACGTAGAAAAGCGGATGGTGTAGGTCAGATCCTGCGACCTAGAGGGGAAAAATGTGTGATTTCTGTTTTGTTTATAGTTCGAATTCCTTATGTGAAGATCTAGCTCAAGTTTTTTTTTGAGAGCTCTCTCATTATCTTCAACACATAATTGATACATTTAAGCATCCTTTTACGACGCGTCGTATACTCGAAAGCTGACATAGAAAACCAGTGATGCCAATAAACAGGATTGTACACGGAGGAAAAAAACGGCCTCTGTAACATATTGTCCCAAACATATTTTGCAGGCAACATATATATGTTTGGAGCAGCTCCCAAACATATTATGTTCGGGCTAGCAGCAATTTTCCCAAACATACATATGATTGTATGTAAACATGTATATAATTGTATGCAAACATATATATGATTGTGTGCAAACATATATATGATTGTGTACAAACATATATATGATTGTGTACAAACATATATATGATTGTGTACAAACATATATATGATTGTGTGCAAACATATATATGATTGTGTGCAAACATATCTATGATTGTGGGCAAACATATACATGATTGTATGCAAACATGTATATGATTGTGTGCAAACATATATATGATTGTGTGCAAACATATATATGATTGTGTGCAAACATATATATGATTGTGTGTAACATGTGGTTGACTACAAATATGCAAAATAAGCGCAAATTCTGTTAATTGGTCTTCAGTATACCCTACCTGTACCACGATTTTGTTTTTATACAAAATATCATTAACAATTATTTGGTTCGTGAAAGATATGGGGACATGTAAACTAAACTTCTGAGCAATGCTTTCATCGTCACATTCGATATTTCTACCTACAACTATATTATTCGAATTAAATTACTCGTAATTTAGTAAAAGATTGGCAATGCTAAGCTGATATTTACTGAATAAGGTTTTAATTAAAATAACTCTAGAACTACACAAAGCTGCACACATTTTGAATGGTTGGTGGAACGCTTCAAACCGCATAGACGATAAATGTTTAAGAGGCCCAACTTCCTTCATAATCCTTCCATAATGGGTCAGATTGTGATATTTTGGTTTTAATGTTTCATTTTAAATATAAGTTATGGTGCTCATTTATTAGGCTTTTCATTAATATAAAGGATTCAATCTGTAGTGAATCTGAACTACAACATAGACCTAGTATTTCTCTAAGCAATAAATATAAAGTCCATTCCGCGCATTCAGGGACAAGGTCGCCAATTATTAGGGAAAGATTGAATGATAAAGTTTTCATTTCAGATGCAGATAATTTTAATTTAGATTTAGAAAGTGAGTCGCTGTTTAAAATGGGTGGTTTGTTTTTCAATTAGGTCCATAATTAAATATTAAAATGCGATAATTTAACTTCTAAATAAATCACACTTTTTTCTGAAAAGTAGTTTACGAGCTGCAGAATAGTTTTTTGAGTTTTCTGAAAATTGCAAAATTTTGAGTTGTGCCCGTTTAATGGAATTTTTGCGATATGCAGAGCAAGTCAAAGCTTCAATAGTATATTGCACTCTTTACTACTGTACCTGGAGTCATTCCAGATGATAAAAAATGTTAGTGCGTGAGTGTGTTTGTTCAAAGAACATGATAAGCGCACATAGTATGTATATATGTATGTTGACAAAATAATTTGTGTAGGGCAATAAACGGCGTCAGTATTACAGAACGTTTTGCTAATAAAATGATTTGATATATTTAATTTATATTTAATTAATAATCTTCTTCTTTTATTTTGAATTTGTTGTACGTTGTAAAACAACAACAAATTTCTTTCACCGTTCACCAAATACATATTCAAAAAAAAACGACCTTAAGCTTAGCCAGACGAGTAAACAGCATCAAATAATAATACCCTTTGGTGTCGGTCCCATTCCTCCTCCTCATACACACGGTTACCATATATTCCCCTTCTTTGCACAAAACGATGAGTCATACAATAACGCTCTCTGAGAGTAATACTCTCTAAAACTCTAAAAAAATATGTTCTAACATATTTTTTGACAAAAATATGTTAGGACACAATCATATCTTTTTTTGATATGTTAGAATTGTGCCTCTAACATATTATGATTGTGGGCAAACATAGTATGTTAACACACAAACATATATATGATTGTGCCCGTCCCCAAACATATATATGATTGCATGCAAACATATTTTTAACATATTTTTTTCTCCGTGTAGACACAAAAGTGTAACGCTACGCTATTACAATCCGACGGAAATCTCAAAGGATATGAATCCAATGTAAATATTTACCCTGACAATAAACAAAAACGAATTGAATAACGCCAATGAATGGAACGTATGCGGATACAAACAGCAGCGAATGCTATCAACACTATCGCCATTCATCTCAACCCTAAAACGCCGATACATTCGCTAGCGATGGGGTTTGCGGTAACAGCAAAACCAGACGATAACCTCTGCCACACACAAACAATGGCAATGAGAACAAGGAAATCATGCGACCGTACCCGACGGTGGAACAACAGATATCTTGGAGCATCCGACGGATACACCAACAAACACTCACACACACACACAACGAAAGAGAACAAACAACAATTCAATAAAAACTAAACAGAAAAGGATAATAGCAACAAAACACATGCTGTGTTCTGATGTGTGGCCATACGCTCGTACAGATACGTTTGTTTGTATGTGATTGTCTCACTTGGCTCCATTTGGATAGTATCGGGCGTATGAGTGTGACAATTTTACACTGGCAGCTGTTGCTATTTGCCGCCGTTGCTGTTAATTTTCACATCAAATGTGAATTTAAAGCCAACGATTTTTGGAAATGTTTCAAAATTTAATTTCTTCTTAAATTGTTTCGACGCACACACACAGTCCATCGATAAGGTTTCAATTTCCATTTCAGTTTGTTTTATCTTGCATCCATTTGAATTCCCCAGTGGTGACCGTACTGGTCGGCTGGCATAGCCTCTAATAGAATTATTAAGAAGGACATTTGGGTTAGAAAGAAGAAAAAAGAAAATTAAGAAACTGTTCTTTAAAGTGCTGCGCCCGGAGCGAAATAAAGTGTCAATAATTATTTAAATTGAAATTCTTTAAAAATGTCATGTTAAGAGAAATACACTCAAAATTCTGACAGTTTGACAAGAACCACAATTAATTTCGTATAGAAATACTACATACAAAAACATTTTCTTTCCTCATCAAGGATTATTTGTGTCGCGTACAGTGCATGGAGAATATTGTAAGGACAGTGGTTTCGAAATCATTCTAATGGACATGTTAACACATATTATAAGGTTATGCTGATTTTTGTATTAGGTAAAATAAAGAGCACTTACGAGGGCGACCGCAAAAGTAACTGGCCTAACATAAAAAGAACCGTTTTTTTGGAATTATTATTATTTATTTTTCAACATAATCTCCTTCCAACTCAAAACACTTCATCAAACGTTTTTCCAGTTTTTTAATTCCATCCGAAAAATAAGATTTTTCAAGACCTTCAAAATATGCCTCAGTTTCAGCAATAACCTCGCTATTGGACGAACATTTTTTGCCACCGAGAAATTTTTTTAAATTTGGAAACAAGAAATAATCAGAAGGAGCTAAATCTGGACTATATCGTGGATGCGGAGCAATTTCAAATCGTAATTCGGCCAGTTTTTGTTGAGTTAAAAATGCAGTGTGTAAAGGAGCATTATCTTGATGAAAAAGAACTTGTTTTTTCTAAATGGGTCGTTTTATCTTGATTTCTTCACTCAACCGATCCAATAATGCACAATAATATTCACTATTTATAGTTTTTCCTTTCTCAAGATAATGAATAAATATTATAAGGGGTATAATATCAATCCCAAATACTGTGGACATTACTATTCCTGCTGACTTAACAGTTTTCGCCTTCTTGGGATCAATATTACCAGCTTCTATCCATTGTTTTGACTGTTCTTTGAATTCTGGGATGTAGTGATGGATCCATGTTTCATCAACAGTTAAGAATCGGCGCAAGAACTCTATTGGATAACGCTGATAAATCGCTAAAGGCTCCTCGGAATTGGTCCAACGGACGATTTTTTGGGGCAAAGTCAACAAACGCGGCACCCTACTTGCGGATAGCTTTTTCATGTGGAGTTCATCATGTAAAATACTCCAAACTTGTTTTTCGTGTATTTTCACAATATCAGCAAGTTCTCTGAGCTTTATTCGTCTATCTTTAGTCACTTCATTAAATATTTTTCTAATGTTTTCAATAGTAGTAGCAGTTTTCGGTCTTCCAGAGCGTTGTTCATCTTCCGTACTTGAACGACCCATTTTAAATTGTTGAACCCAGGATTTCACGGTGAAGTATGATGGTGCATTATCACCATGAACAGAATCCAATTCATCTTTGATTAATTGTGGCGTACAACCTTTCATATAAAAGTGTTTAACTACCGCACGAAACTCTTTATTTTCCATTTTTCAAAAGTTATAAAACTTGTTTACTTCAATCACCTTTAACAAAGAAAATAATCATTAAATATTTCGAAAATTTTAAACAGATGGCTTATAAAAGATTGTTTTTAAAAAACAAAAAAAAAGTTTCTAGAAAATGTGCCAGGCCAGTTAGTTTTGCGGTCGCCCTCGTATATTCTGACCTACCTTTTTATAGTGATCTACTTATTCGTAATCACTACTCATAGTTACCCATGTCCCTCCTTTTATTTTTGTACTCTACACCAGGCTTAGTGCCGATTCTTGTAACACCAAAAACGTTGGCAGATAGACGACGAGTGGTTCAGAATAACTATATCGTCGTAGTTCCCAGCAGAAGGCCTATGTGTACATCTTTGATACTTTTTTATTGTCGCTTTTATTAGTGCTATTGGTCATACCTGTACCCACCGAATCGTTTTTCGATAAATTTATTGGTTCTGGATTTAGAAAAAGGCCTATGTGTATTTCTTTACAGAAATTATTATAAAAATATTGTAGAAGGCCTGTGTGATTTTCTTCACATTCAATAATTTTATATAGTTCAATATGGTCCAGATTCTTAACTGTTAATTGCCATTCCATAGAAGTACTTTGTACTAAATTTTATACCGATAACATAATAAATGTGGCTTCCAGAGCGTCAGGGCTAAAGTCGGGAGGAACCTTTGTATAAGGGCTGTATAAAATCACGGTCCGATATGGTCTAAATTATTAACAGTTAATTTTCATGCCATGAAACTAGTTCGAAGCTTATTCCACGAAACTAGTTCGATCGGGCTATAAATCCAGTTTCTAGAGCGCCGGTACCTGAACTCGGGAAGGTACTTAGTATGGGGCTTTATCAAAACGTTTACCGATTTGGCCCATATTCAATCCTAAATAAAACTTGTCCAGAAGACAGTGTCGCGCCTAGTTTCAGCAGCCTAGGTGGGATTGATTGGTACCGGCATTAATTGAAAATACCACCAAAAAATTTGATTTTTGCAGATGTTGTTTAAGTCCTTGTATAAAGAACCTTTTTTCCTTTGAATGGATTTGATCCATTATGAATCCCAAGAAGAATAGGGAATATCAAGAAGTCATTGTCTCCCAAATCAGAGCTGTACGGTGGATGGCCCAACAATTCGACATCTTGAGTGGTCAAATAGCTCATCGTTTCAGCTGATGTGTGAGAGCTCGCATTGTCGTGATGCAAAATGATCCGTCTTCTTTTATTATCTTTCCTCAGTTCTTTGAACACTGTTGACAAACAGATGGTTGTATACCATTCAGAATTAACCGTCCTACGTTCCACTAAAGGCACTGTGGCAACATGGCCGGTTATACCGAAAAAAACGCAATCATTTGCTTCGATGTACCTCTTCCACGAACAACTTTTGTTCGATTTTGCTGGTCCTGTTTTGTTTCGGGTTTATTTTTTTATTTAAGTCTATGGAAGTACAAATTCCTTACATACTATCCATACATCTAAAAGTAAATTAAATCTAAGTTATTAATAAAATTACATAACGAATCAAACAAAGCAATGTTCTGATTGGAGATACTATTGAACTCTTTCATTGCTCTAGTTATAGGTTCATTAAGAGAATAATTCGTTCTATGAACAGGTAAACAAAACAAGTTAAAGCGACGCAAAGTTCTGGTAGGAAAGCAAAAATCGACTAGTGCCAACAAACACGATGAATCTATCGAGCCCGAAACCAATTTATGAAAACAAACTTGAGATAATATGGTTCTTCTATTGTCCAGCGTTTTCAAATTAATTAATCTACATTTGTCTACATATAAAGGCTGATGTTGAGCAAAATTAGTTGAGCGAAGAGCAAACGAAATAAATGTCTTTTGAATTTTTGTCAAGTCTACAAATGTGAATTGAATAAAAGGGATTCCAGATTAAGGATGCATATTCTAATTTAGCTCTAACTAAAGACGTATAAACTACCTTTACTGTGTATGGATCCACAAAGTCTCTACAATTCCTTTTAATAAAAGCTAACAGTGAGTATGCTTTAGGCACAATAGAATTTATGTGATTTACGAATGTAAACTTCGAAACAAATATTACCCCTAAATCATCAATTTCATCAGCATTAACTAGTTTATGATCATTAAGCATATAGTCATATAAAACCGGATTTCTGCATTTAAAATATGAAACCTTGAAACATTTCTAAACATTAATTTCCAGAAAATTCTCCGAACACCATTTAGCAATACTCTGTACATCATTTTGCAAACGAAATACATCTGCTATGGATTGAATGCACAAAAATAATTTAAAATCATCGGCATAGAGCAAAACTAGATGAAATATCATTAATAAAAAGAATAAAGAGCAACGGGCCTAGAATACTTCCTTGAGGAACACCAGAAGACGCAATATAAGCGTATGAGTTCACAAACTCCACAGATACAAAACTGATTCTATTAGAGAAATATGTAGTTAACCATTTCAGAAAAATTCCGTGAAAACCAATTAACCTCAACTTATGGATAAGTATTGAATGATAAACTTTGTCAAATGCCTTAGATAAATCTGTGTAAATAGTATCTACTTGACAACCTTGTTCAAAACTAGAAATGCAATACTGTGAAAAAACCGCTAGATTTGTAACAGTAGAGCGACCTCTAATAAAACCATGCTGAAATGGTGATAAGATTGGTTTAACAGCAAAATACATCTTATCAAATATAATATATTTAACACAGTTTTGAAATGGGTCTGTAATTCGAAACGATATCTTTTGATCCAGATTTATAAACAGGCGTAACTGCTGCAATCTTCCATTTATCTATAAAAACTCCCTGTTTAATCGAACTATTAAACAAAAAGAGCAAAGGAAGAGCTAATGATAAAGCAAGTAAAGAATATTGAACTAGTTTTGTTAGCATTTACCACAATTTTCCATTTGTTGAAGTATTGTGTTACCTCATTTACTGCGTTTTGTAGTTTTTCCAATATATCAGCGAATATTGACGACTCACAACTTAAAAGCGCCGGAAGTCATGTGTAAAAATATTACAAATAATGGAGGCAAACAAGAACCCTGAGAACATCCTGCAGGAATGACTTATTCAATAGATTGCTTATCTCCAACAAATACTCTAAATGACCTGTTGCTCAAATAACTCTTAATGACTTTTTATCAACGATCGGTTTAATGCTACATGTATCAACTTATAAATTAACGCATCAAGCCACACTGTATCAAAAGCAGCCCTAACATCTAGTGATACTATAGCAGTGGATCTACCGTTAATGAAATTGTTTTTTTACAATATTCTTTATTCTTACCAAAGGCTGAGCGGTATTATGTTCAGCCCTAAATCCAAATTGCTGCGTTGGAATAATGTTATTTTCTTTAACAAAATGTACCATCTTCTCCTTTATAACTCTTTCAAAAATTTTAATCGTGGAGTTCAAAAGACATATTGGGCGATATGATTCAGGATTATCTGACTTTTTATTGGTATAACTTTGGAATTGCTATAACTTTTCTGATAAAGTAACCGAAGTTGGACGTCCTTCACGAAATTCGTCCTGTAGCGAACGACGTCCGAGACTAAACTCTCGGTACCAGCGATAAACAGTGGTTTTTGATGGTGCTTCATTGCCAAAAGTCGCAACAAGTTGATTTAAACTTTCTTGTTTCGATAACCCACGCCGAAAATCGTAAAAAATCATCGCACAAAAATGTTCACGGGATAATTCCATTGTTTGACTGAGATGAATTTTTCAACACACTGTAAACAAAACAATTAGCCCTCAAATGACAAAACGTTCTGAGTGAAATTATGCTAAAAATGCAAAGTTTCCAATGGAAGTTCCAGTTTGCATCTGGGAACACTAGTATTTGCAGGACCCGAAATATAAATAGCAACTCTCGTACACATTTTGAAAATCAAAAATAAAGCATCAAACCCCACTTTTGAAATGCTTCCCTTGCTTACATTTTGAAAATTAAAAAAAAAAAAACAATCTCCTATTGATCTTTTTGGTAATCCGTACTTTAAATACAATCATTTTTGTCTTTTTAGCATAAAGCCAACTTTAGCCACTTCTCTCTGTCCCCTTTGAAGAAATTCGTTGAGCACATATTTTCTTATACATCCTGACGCAAACAACTAGGATAACAATATATGTGACAGCGCATTGAGAAAGGGGCCTAAGGGTAAAAAAAATCAATTTTCATTTTTTTTTCTTTTTTTGATGTGGACAATATCTGAGCATCGAATGAGACCGATCCCATGCCCACAAAGGCCGTCAGAATCAATCCTAAAGGTCGATTTTAGTCTACTTATACCGTGCAAAACATCAACTTCCAATACTCGTAACTCTAACATACCAAAACTAAGAGGAGAATTAGAAAAATGCATACGACTATTTTTCATATGCATAGATCCATGATTCGTCACCTATGACAATGTTATACACTGCCTTTGAGCTACCGTAGTTATATTTTTTCAACATACTTTTGCACCAATCCATACGAGCCTTTTTTGAGCATTCGTCCAATTATATGGGATACAACGAGAACAACTTTTTTTTCACGGCCATATGAACATGCAATTTCTTTTTGATGCTTGTCCCCAGGATGCCTCAATCTGACGGTATGTCACATGTCGGCCTGCTTAATCAGTTCACGCACAGCATTGATGGTTTCTGGCAAAGTGACCGAAGTTTGACGTCCTTCACGAAACTCATCCTGGAGCGAACGGCGTCCGAGACTTAACTCTTGGTACCAGCGATTAACAGTGGGGTTTGTTGGTGCTTTATCGCCAAATGTCGAAACAAGTTGATTTAAACACTCTTGTCTCGATAACCCACGCCGAAAATCGTAAAAAATCATCGCACGAAAATGTTCACGGGATAGTCCAATTTTTTGACTCAGATGAACTTTTCAACACATTGTAACCAGAACAATTCGCCCTCAAATGACAAAACGTTCTGAGTGAAGTTATGCTAAAAAATATCAAAGTATTTACTGGAAGTTTCAGTTTACATCTGGGAACCCAGATGCAGTATTGTCCGGACCCGAAATGTAAATAGCAACCCTCGTTTACTTTATATCCTATCAGATCAATATTTTTAGGTGTACCAAACGATATATCAAATTTGGTACACCCCTATAGTATAAAAGGCCTATGTGGAAAATTATCCTCATTTTCTTTAAACGCAGAATAGGCCATTCTAAAAAGGATTGTGTTACATTTTTGTAAACATATTCATTGTGTGTAAATCACTTTATTGGTGTAAGGATCATAATATTTTTGTGCCTCAACCATAGTAAGTTGCTCTTCGAATAGTGTTCCCCCAACCATACTGTTTTTCTTCGTGCAATAACTATAGGGGTCAAGGTTTTCTTTAGCCCTCCTGCCACTCCACATTTTACTTCCGATTTTGCTCAAATTTAGTATTAGACCATATCAGTCCAAACTGGAAGATAATTAAACAAGTCGTGTGTGCCGCGTGGTAAACTTAAGATTAACGTTTAGCTCGTTTGTTTTATTTCGGTCTTTTGCTTTTACTCGTTCACATTGAACAGGGATTAAGCGGCTCGATACATCGAGTACGTATCGAGCCGTATCTACTCGTATATTTACATAGAATAAATCTTTAAAACAAAATGGCAAAATGACATTGATTTTCGTGGCTGCACTGCTTTTATCGCGGTATCGGGTTAACCGCTAATAAGAACATTTAACAATTTTTCAGTGGCGGGTTTCCACCTCGTAAATGTCGGCTACTTTACGAGTTAGCCTTGTAAAAACTTCTCCATAAAAATGTACTAGCCGATTAGAGCCGGCGTTAAACAGTAGGTCTCAGTCAGTGAGTTTAAGAATTTTAACGAGCATAGCTGACCGATTTAAGAGTACACACAGAGAAAAAAATCAGTTGAAAATACTTAGTAGGGACATAAATACTGTTCCAACATTGAACACACCCATTTCAATAGTAGAACTGAACATACCCCGTTAATGTCATATGGGTTTTGAAAGCTAACCTAAATAGCGTTAGTCTGTAGCGGGATTTTAAAATTGTCTCAACTTTCATCATGGAGTGGTCAGATAATGAGAACCGTATCGCTGTAATAGCGCTTTTTAAGTGTGAAATGAAAAAAACGATATTTTCAAAACGCTCCGGCTACTAGGGATTAGCCGCATGTTCGTCTACCGATGCATACAACTGTTTGAGGAGACTGGAGATGTAAAAGACCGCCACCGGTCGGGCCGCCCGCTCTCTGTTCGAACACCGCATGTCATCAAAGCCGTTAATTCAAGAATTCACAGAAATCCGAAAATGGAAAATCATGGCCCGTGAGATGAATTTTACGCAAAAGTCCATGAGTCGAATCATTAAAAAAGTATTGGGACTTGGGGCTTTGAAACGACGTACCGGACATTTATTGACTGCAGCTTTAAAAAAATAGGATTGAAAAAAGCAAACGTCTTTTGGTGAAGCACGCTGAAAACTTGCACAGAAAAGTTTTGTTCACGGATGAAAAAATTTTTACCGTTCAGGAAAAATTTAACAAACAAAATAATAGAGTGTATGCGCGGTTATCTAAGGAAGCATCTGAAATGATCCCAAGGGTGAAAAGCGTCATCACCCAGCTTCAGTCATAGTTTGATGGGGTGTCTCTTACGATGGAGTCACTGACCTGCATTTCTGCGAACGAGGAGTCAAAACATCGGCCAAAGTTTACCAAGAAACCGTTTTGTAAGCTGTTGTGAAGCCTTTTAACAATTCCATGTTCCAAAACCAGCCATGGACTTTCCAGCAGGATTCTGCACCGGCCCATAAGACTAAAACGTCCTAGGCCTGGCTTCCAAACAATTTGCCAGCGTTCATTTCCTCAGGCAGTCCAGATTTGAACCCATTGGATTACAAATTGTGGACGGTTTTAGAGGACAAGGTTTGTCACAAAAGATACCCCAACATTGGATTTCTTAAGACTGCTTTGGTTAGAGCTGTGGCCAATTTTCCATTGGACGAGGTTCGTACAGCTATTGAAGATTGGCCAGAGCGACTTAAGGCGTGTGTAAAGGCCAAAGGCGGACATTTCAAATAAGTAGATTCTTTTTGGATACAATATACATCAATAAATATATTAAAACATATTTGGTCTAAAAACATTCATTACTTTTTATTTTACAGCATAAAACGTGTGTAACAGTATTTATGTCTCCAGCAAACCAAACCTTAAGAGTTCGGTCAGAATTCTGTACGACAATCGGCAAAATGTTCCGATTTCGGATCAGAATTCTTAGCAAGTTCGTAACCATAAACATATGAGAAGGTTGACACGAATTCTGAACTACTTCTCTGAGGGAATTCTGATGTTTTTGCCGACATTTCGAACCGATTTCTGACCGAGTTCTGAACTATAGTCTTGGGAAATTCGAGAGGAAATTTCGATTTCTCGTATCGAATTCTGAACTAATTCTGAACGACTTCGGTCAGAATTTTGGCATTAACTCTTATTAAATTCTGACGTTTTTACCGACATTTCGAACCGAATTTTGTACGAATTCTGAGCTTATGTCATGGTTAATTCTGAATGTAAACAATCAAAAAGAAGAAAATGTTTTTGTTCTACAAAAAAAAAGTTGTAAAACATTTTCAAAAAGCCTTCGGAAATACTTTTAGTTACAAGCAGCGGTGTCTGCAGTTTTGCAAGCAATAGTTGTGCTGTAACTATGTTTAGTGGCTATAAACTTAAGGGCAAGCAGTTTTGCATTTAACGAGAACTGCCGGCAGTAGAGTTTTCCTCCGCACACTATAAAAATCCCTCGCACAGCTAAGCTAACCAAACGTTCAGAATTTGAATTTGAAATATAAAAATAACTCAGACAAACAGTTTAGAATTCGTTCAGAATTAGTACCGACTTGTCTGAACACAAGAACAACAACTGTAAAATATGAATTAAATAACAAAAGTTTTAAACGAAAAGACTACCACAAATAAATAGTTCAGAATTCATTGCGAGTTCGATAAGAGAAGTCTGAACAAAAAATTTATAAAAAAATCCCACAGACAAGTCTAACAGAATTTGGTCCGAATTCGTTCAGATATTTCTTAACATAATAAATAAAAAATCCTGAGGCAAATCTAACAGAATTTGTAACGATTTCGGTAAGAATTCTCGAAAAAGTTCAGATATTGTTCAGAATTGTCTGATACCAGACATTGTCGGCAAATTTGGTTTGCTGGGCAACAATCTATAACAACTACCAACACATGAACAAATAATAATCATCAATAATCAATAATGATCTTAGTCTGTAAGGATCCGATACTTGTTGTCTTTAACATAAGGTGTCAGTTTCCTCTACTGAAAATTGCTGTTTACCCAATCAACATTTGGTTGTAACAATGGAATATATGGATAGTACGTGGAACCACCAACATTCGGTTGGCAAAAAAAATACTTATTTTTATAGCAGAGGACGTTAGATACGTTTGTATGATGTCCTTGCCAGATAGCCCTGTCCACATTCAGTTTTCCATTAACTGTAGAGACATCAATATAAGAAGAATCACTCGATTTAAGGTAGCGAAGTGAATATAAAAATTTGCTTCAAATTTGTTTTTTCCTTATTTTATTTTCCTGATGTTGTTGTTACTGTTGTGTCCCTTTCATGCATTTTCAATTTTATTGTTTGACATGGGTTTGACACTTAATACCCCTTGAAATTTGTATTCGTGTTTTATTTGCTCTCTCCATTCAATTTGCAATATTGCCATAAAAGCGTACTACCAATTATTTAGATATCATTCGATACCAGGGGACCTGGTCGGGGAGGGGTGGCTATGATGATGGTATTGTTGGCTATTGTGGCAGGCGTAGAAAATTAAACTAATTTTCATTTGTTTGAATTCGCTTAATTAATCATTATCGATCATGTCCACGGAATCAGTTATAGCGACAGGCAGACTTTAAAGGAGAGAAAAATACTCGTATCACTTAACTTAAGTCATATTAAAGTAAATTATATTTCATGGGTGTGGAGGTGTGTGTGTCGCTCTTCTTTGCGAAAACAATTTTCAATTATCTTTCGACACCTCATACTTTAGTTATAAATCAAGATGTTGCAGGGTTTTGTGTCAATACATGCGTACAAGCTACAATCGCACAGTGGGTGCGTTTTGTTTTGATTTATGACAGAAGATTTCAAGACTGAAAATGTTATCGTTCGAAGATACACACAGAGAAAAGATTCGTTGCCAACTCGGTTTTCTGTCAACCGAATAATTGAGAAGCACTCCATCTCCACAACCGAATGTTAGTTGGTGTTCTGTAATTTTCAGTAATTGGAACTAAAGTAGCCGAGAAACAATCGAAGTATCCGAACATCCGAGAAAAAAATTTCATGCCGCCACAAAAATTTTAATTTTTTAAAGGCAAAAAACGGTTTGTGACAGCGCATAGAGAAAGGGACCTAAGGGTAAAAAAATCAATTTTCACTTTATTTTTTTTTGATGTGGACAACATCTGAGCATCGAATGAGACCGATCCCATGCCCCAAAAGTGTTCCCTTCCAGAGATATGCGCGTTTTAAAAAAGTGATGGTACACCAAAGATACACATATTTAAATCTTTAAGATGGCTCTCCTGAACAAAACTGGTTTTCACCCATAGGTCCCTTTCTATTTTGAGTGTCACATATTGGGTCGCGTTGAGGAAAAAGTGCAAAAAAAAAGAAAATTTTAACTGAAACAAATTTGATTAAACGATTGCCTTAAATATAGTAAAATTCCAATTATTTTATTTAAATAACGCCTATTCAATCCAAAAAAAACCTTTAAACAACCTCTTTTTGGTTATGAATAAATTTCATCACCAATAATTGGTTACAACAACTATATTTTTGCACAACTATGCGGGACGTTTTATGAGCACATCACCCAAAACGTCCAGCATTCCAACGAACAATACCCATTTTAATCATTGTCCGTCTGCAAAAAATTATGATTTGTTTAGAAAATACTCAACAAAATTTATTTTTTACCGAACCATAAGTCCCTAAAAGGACAATTTTTTTGTCTTTTAACAATTGTACACAAAACAAAAACATAATTGGTCGGAACATCGAAAAGTTTATAAATCGGTTCTTTATAATCAATGGCTGCTATAATTGGCTGCTATTATTGTTTAAGTATATCACTTACCACTCTGTGAAACAGGGTGTTATAAGTTAGTTTCATGGCAAATGTTGGTAGCAACCAAAATTATTTGAGATAGACCTACCTTTCGGTATACCGATCGACGTATCACCAGCTAATTCCATTAAACGAAGTCTATCTTTCCGTCCGTCAATTTAAAGCATGTTAACTTATAAAGCTTGTCCATCTAAAGCTTGTTAATTTATTGATGAAAGACAGACGCTATTGAATTTGAAGAAAATCGGATCAGATTTAGATATAGCTTAAACCCGATTTTTATGTTTTTAGTTCTAACGCGAGATCCATTTCGAGGTTCCCTGCTTTTTTTTAAATGAAAAAGACACAGAAAATTCAAATTGAATGGGGAATTTTTATTATCATTTGAAAGAATACTCTTTGGCATTTATTTTTTGAAGATTATGTCTATCAAATGTTGGACGCGGCTACGTATTAGATGGTCCATCCGTTGAGTCCAATTTTCGATGACTCGTTCGAGCATTTTGACTGGTAACTGGCTTATGACACGCGTGATGTTTGACTCCAAGGCCTGAATCGAAGCGGGTTTGTCCGCATAAACTTTAGACTTTACATATCCCCACAGAAAAAAGTCTAACGGTGTGATATCACAAGATCATGGTGGCCAATCAACCGGCCTAAAACATAAAATTATCTGCTCACTGAAGTGTTCTCTCAATAAATCCTTTGAAACCAAATGTCGCCGAAATCACGAGCTTCAATTTCAGTCATCAAATAGTCGTTTATAATGGCACGATAACGGTTGCCATTGACGGTTACGTTCTCACCGAAATATGGACCGATGATTCCACCGGCCCACAAACTACAACAAACCGTTGTTTTTTCTGGATGAAGTGGCAGCTCTTGAACCTCTTCCGGTTGCTCTTCGTCCCAAATGCGGCAATTTTGCTTGTTGAACAAAATTTGGCTTGAAAACGTTGGATCTTATTGGAACTTTTCAAGAGCCCATAGAGCGAAGCGATGTCGCTTGGGAACGTTGGCCGGCTTCAGTTCTTGCACAAGCTGTATTTTGTACGCTTTTATTTTAAGATCTCGACGTAAAATGAGCCAAGTCGTTCCATACGTCAGTCCGATTTACTGCGAACGACGCCGACTCGACGGCCGCTACATTTTCTTCACTGCGTGCTGGACGTGGTCTATTCGGTCGAATATTATCGCATAATGAATGCTGGGTCTCAAGATGGGTGATGGCGTTGCGAATAGTACGCACAGTAGGCGATTATGTTGACCATACGAGGGCGGTTCGGAAAGTTCTTAGCCTATCAATGAAAGAGAATAGTTAGTTTTTCAAAAATATTTTTATTTTTCAATACAATCTCCCGAAACTTCAATACACTTAGTCCAACGCTTATCTAGCAATTCTATCCCTTGATTAAAATAGTTTTCCTCAAGGTCTTCAAAATAGTGGTTTACAACTGTAATTGCATCTTTATTTGAGGTAAAACGCTTGCCAGCAAGGAATTTTTTTTAGATTTGGGAACAGGTAAAAGTCACTGGGAGCTAAATCAGGAGAATAAGGTGGGTGGTCAAGCAACTCGTACTTTAATTCGTTGATTTTAGCCATTGTTAAAACATTCTTGTGTGCTGGTGCGTTGTTTTGATGAAAATTTATTTTTTTGTGTTGTAAGCCAGGACGTTTTTCTCGAATTTGTACATTTAATTGATCTAAAAGGTTGCAATAGTACTCTGAATTTATTGTTTTACCCTTTTGCAGATAGTCAATCAATAAAATACCTTTGAAGTCCCAAAAAACCGTTGCCATAACCTTACCCGCCGATTGAATTGTTTTTGCCTTCTTTGGGGCTTTTCTTCCAGCTTCAGTCCATTGTTTGGATTGTTCTTTTGTCTCTGGAGTTATGAAACGACGCTTAAAATCCATTTTACTTCGCTGAAAACGATCCAAATAAGCTTGAGAAATGTTCATTCTTATGCGTTTTTGGTCGACTGTTAACAAGTCCGGCACCCATCTTGCAAAAAGCTTTTTCATCTGTAGTTCTTCATGCAAAATTAAATGGACTCGATCATTTGAGATGCCCATGATATTAGCTATTTCACGCACTTGTATTCGTCGATCATTTAATACCATATCATGCACTTTGGCTACAATTTCTGTTGTTGTTGCTGTTTTTGGACGTCCACTACGTGGTTCATCTTTAATGCTTGTACGACCACGTTTAAATTCAGCAACCCAATTTTGTACTGTTGCATATGAAGGAGCACTTTCACCTAACACATTCACCATATCATTATGAATTTCTTGTCCCGATAAACCTTTTTTATGTAAATATTTAATGACACCACGCATTTCTAATTTTTCCATTGTAAAAAAATCGCGGATGCGTCTTTTGTGAACACCTGTTTCTATACGAAGGAGTTGCCAGATCGAAACAAAATTTAACATGTGTTCATAGAAGATGGAAGGATGGAAGATAGATGGAAGTTTCCAAAACACTTTTCTGTTTATACCGCGCTTTTTGTGCTAGGCTAAGAAGTTTCCGAACCGCCCTCGTAAGATGAACGAGGTGCACGAAACACATTCCTCACAGAACGTGAATTTTCGTAATAAAGTTGAACGATTTGTAAACGTTGTTCAGACATAAGTCTTTTCATAATAAAATGCCAAACAATACTAAACCAAAATAACATGACAGCATGACACGACTTACACGTGAACTGTCAAAAAAACGCTATTGAATAAAATATCTCTACTTGGACCACCTATTATATAAAATTGTTATGACCTTAATGGACAACCCTGTATATTAGGGCGGGTAAATTTTTAGGGAGGCAAAACATCGCCCAAGTGAGAAGGAATCGTATTATCGTTTTTGCTTTCAAGTATGATTCAAAAGTCGGAACATCAGAATTCGTTTTAGAGGTATGATTTCTCGGGAAAAGTTTCTTATTTGATACCTAGAATACGATGTTCCTTGTCACTTGGACAATTTTAAAATCGAACCGCCCAATTATTAAGGTCTCCGCCCAATATTTTGAGATACTGTAAAAAGAATGATAGATGTACTTTAAAAATTGTACATTGGCTCTTAAATAGAATGTAAATTATTTAAAATCCCCCACTGTGCAACTTGCTACACATACGTACTTATATACATACGTACAAGTGTTTTTTTTATGTACGTGTTTGTAGCATTTGTGTCTAAATATCCTTTTTTTGCTTTGTTAGCCGTCTATCCTTTCTTTTGCTCTTGCATAAGGATAAAGTTTTCCGCTTTGTGAACATTTTCGCTTACATCGCAACAACTCGTCGAAAGTGTTATTTTCTGTCTGTTCGTTGGTTGACGACAGCGGCGCTAGTTTTTGGGTTTTGCTACGTTTTCCTTTTGCCCCGAAATGTTTTTCCATTCATTCGTCTTCTTCTTTTTTGTCAATGTCAATATTTTGCTGTTGTTCCAACTTTTACGGCAACGTTATTTGTCAGTATTTGCCACTGCCACCAACGGGCATATTGGACGCATCGTGATGGAATGCGTGTACCAGTGGGTTCATCCAGTCTTGCGTGAGTGTGTGTGTATAAGTATGTGGAAGAGCCTGCACGTACGTATCCTTAATTTTCAAAGAAAATCAAGTAACAAAAAGTTAAAGTCGGGCGTGGCCGTCTGTGAGATACCCTAGACCACTTTGCTATTAAGGGGATTAAGCACCTGTGTTAGGAGATTGAGCAAGGCCGGACTCATAACTTAGAGTAATTTTTTTTTGACGCCCATAACGTACCCTACCAAATTAAAGCTTGAACGGGTATACGGTAAGGCTTCCAGAGCTGAAGAAATGCAAATCGGGAGAGAATCGGGGGTATTTCGAAATAATAGAATTTGGTAGAAATCGAAAACAAGTGGCTTCTAAAACTGCCGATTCAGAAATCAGGAGGTACCTTTATGTGAAACCTATTCAAAAACATGGATCGATATGATCCAATTTCATTATAGATACATGGTGGACTCTGGCAAAGCTTTATGTAGAAATTGTGCGAAATCGGGTGTAATATGTGCCATTAAAAGCTGTGGGTTTTAGGTTCAGAAATCGAGAGGGAACAATGTATGGACCTTGTTTGACGCAGTTAATTAATAGTCTTCTAAAGCTGCAGAACCTTTAATCGGGAGGGCCCTTTATATGGGACCTAGTCGAAAACATAGACCGATATGGTTTTATTTTATCAGACATATGTGGTGGACACTTGTAACGCTTTATGTGAATTATTCGGAATCGGGTGTTATATGTGGCTTTAAGAGCTGCGGGTTCTGAAATCGGGTAGGACCATTGCATGGTGGCCAGACGAAGATATGGGCCTATGTGGCCCAGTTTCACTACAGGTAATTAATGGCAGCTCAAAACGCATCATGCTAAATTTTGGAGTGATCGGGTGTAGTATGTGCCATTAAGAGCTGTAGGTTCAAAAATCAGGAGCTGCAGAACCACTAATCGGGTGAAAACTATTTAAAAACATGGACCAATGTATAAGTATTAAAATTTCATTAGCGACATGTGGTGGACTCTGGTAACTTTTTATAAAAAAATGGTCGGAGTGCAATTTGTGCCATTAAGAGCTGTAGGTTTTGTTAATGGGAGGGACCATTGTATGGGGGGCAAAACGAAGAAATCGACCTATGTGGCCCAGTTTAAACACATTAATTAATGGTTACTCTCAACGTTCCATGCAAATTTTGGGTTTATTCGTTTGTAATTTGTGTCTTCTAGAGCTACAGGACCTCACGTTGTGTTGGACACTGACTACGCTAGTTCTTGGTAACGGTCGAAATCGGATGTAATATGTGGATTTTAAAGCTGAAGTCTTAAATCCGAAAAACCCTATTTTTCGTCCTAAAATATGGATCGATGTGGACCAATTTTAAAAGAGTTCGTCGTTGGAGCCATCTTAAAATTTTTTTCCAAAATCGATTCATAATTGCAAAATGTACTTTAATTACAACGGTAGAAGGACAAATGGATGGACGGAGGGACGGATGAAGAGACGAACGTACATTGCTCAATTTAATCAAATTGTGATCCTAAGTCGATCAGTATACTTAACATAGAGCGTATCTTCATTCCTTTAAGGTGTTGCAAACATTAGCACTATGTCAAAATGACCTGTACCTCAGCGTGGTGTAGGGTATACAAAATACATCTTTAAGAGTCAATATCAATTTTGTACGGGGTTCATTTTTCAATCTGCACAAAAAAAAATAACAAAAACAATAGAGCGCTGATGCCAGAACTGAAGGAAAATAAAACGCCTGAAATGGAAACAAAACCTATACAAATATTTTTCAAATTGAACGGGTTGTCAATGAGGAGAGAACTAAACCGTGGGATCTTCTGACAAATGGCCGCATTTGCTTTAAACGTGTAGGAAATGAAATTTAATATCCTTTTAGCGTTTAGGCCGAGTATGTTATTAACTTAAGGCTCTTATGGCCTAAAGTTACAAAACAATTTTTAAACAATTCTCAACAATACCCGACTAAACGAAATAATTTCATTTAAGCCATTGGAAAATGTGTTTGATACGAACAACGTCGCCGCCATTAGCGTCAATTGGTTGTTGGAATTTTCGAAAGGAACATTTTGAAGGGGCTTTATTGAATGTTCTACGATACAAGAAATAAGGTGATGCGACACCAATTGAATTCTTGCCAGTTGTATTGTGTGTATGAGTATCAAGTAAAACTTAAGAAAATTTTGCAAAGATTCTGATCTTGAATATTGGCTAAACAAATACACAGAGAAATACAGTAATTGTCTTACAGTAATTTATCCTCTGAGTGGAACACTGGCACAATCACATATCCTACGAAGGAAAGACCTACACTTTGTAGACAGAGTCGCAGCTAAAATATTATTTACGATAGAGCTGCTGCAGTTACAGAATGCAGTTCAAATAATAATATGTGATCTTAGCCTATAGACAAGGTTTTTGTCGTCCTTGACATTTTAAAGTTATGGAATAGAGGGTCCAAAACTGAAATCAAAAATCTACATTCCGGTCTTAATTACCAAAATCGTCATTGGGTTTCTCAAAAATATTTAAAACCGGACATGGCAGTTTACCCAGCTTGTTGCTGTCGTGTGGAGCGCGGAAATTTGCTTAATTGGAAATGAAATAAAAAAATTATGAACCTTAGAAAAATGTATCCTGTAATTTAATTAAAGTATATTGACTATAATTAAAGTATAAGGGAATTTTTAAATTACATGGTTTTAAATAGTGTATCTCGTAAATGTCGACCTTCGCTATCCTCACACTGATTCATTCGTTTTCTAAAGTTTTCATGGGCTTTAACAAGCATGTCGACTGGTATACTGCCAATTTCAGCCTCAATGTTGTTAATTAGGTCTTCCAAGATGTTGGGACGGTTGATATACACCTTCGACTTCAGGTAACCCCAAAGGAAAAAATCGCATGGGGCTAAGTCTGGTGAGCGTGCCGGCCAGTTCACATCACCCCTCAAAGAGATAAGCCGTCCAGGAAACATATGCTTCAAACAATTCATGGTAACCCTCGCTGTGTATGCAGTGGCACCATCCTGTTGGAACCATGTGACCTCTAATTGCATTGTCTCAAGAGTAGGCTGAAAAAAAAATTAAGGAAAAGCCAAGAGCACGTAATTGCTTCCGAGCAGAGCCTTTCGGAGATTGCAGTACTGCTGCTCTAACTCTCATGATGTTTTGTGGTGTTATAATGATTCTCTCAAGTCCGCTTTGTGCACATGACACGTTCCCTGCAATGTTTTCAATGAAATTACCAAATTTACAATTGATTGCCGTCCAGAAACACGTTCGCGTGGGGGAACTGCGAATCGTAAACGAAAAGCACGCTGCACTGCAATGATCGAGTGCGCATTTGAAAAAAACGCTTGAACACAAAATGACCTCTTCTCATGTGTCCAATGCATGATGGCACCTGCAAGGTAGACGAATACGAATCTCCCGTCATATACTATTAGGCACGCACGCTCTCCACGCTCTTTAAGCCTGCAGTGCAAAAAAACAAACTACCGAGCTCCACCCTGTAACTTGTAAATTCTTCGATTACAACTATAGGCGATTAAATGGATTTAGCTCAACATCAATCTATAACCAGCACTGAAATTTTATACGAGGGTTTATTAACAACTCCGTGACATTTCGAACAAAACACAGTTTTTTTGGCAAATTTTTTTTAACTTAATCTCCTTTTAGCTCAAAACACTGAAGGTCCAATTAGTCTTGACGGTGGACGGTTGATTCTGCAACCTGCAGAAGTCTACCGTCGTCAACCGTCAAACTGTAGTTATCTCCCTCTAACACATGCAAAATGCAACCCTCAACTGAAATAGCTGATTGCCAACCGTCAAGACTAAATGGACCTTTAGTCGAACTTTTCTCTAATTTTCGTATCCCTTCCAAAAAATAGAATTTTTCGAGGACCATAAAATAGGTATTTGTTTAATCAATAATTTCATCGTAGAAGCTGAATCTCTTTCCACTGAGCCATTGCTTTAAGTTTGGAAATAGGAAATGATCTCTAAGGGTAAATCCGCAGATTATGGCGGATGAGGCACCAACTCGTAGCCTAATTCATGCAAATTTTGCCATTTAGACTGCACACGGATGCAGTAAGTCGGTAAACCCATTTTTTACTCTTAAAATTGATTGTGTAGAGTCCGCATTGTATTTATCAAACTTTTCTTTGGTTGCATTAACTGTCTTTTTCCACAAAATATAATGTTTAATGAGCACTCGAATTTCACTTTTTTCCTTTTTAAAAAAAATCCACGAGGTTGTACGTTTTGAACAGCTGTTAAACACGATATACGAGGGCGACCGCAAAAGTAACTGGCCTAACTTAAAAAGAAATTATTATTATTTATTTTTCAACTTAATCTCCTTCCAACTCAATACACTTCATCAAACGTTTTTCAAGTTTTTAATTCCATCCGAAAAATAAGATTTTTCAGGACCTTCAATATATGCCTCAATTTAGGCAATAACCTCGCTATTGGACGAAAAATTTTTGCCACCGAGAATTTTTTTTTTTAATTTGGAAACAAGAAATAATCAGAAGGAGCTAAATCTGGACTATATGGTGGATGCGGAGCAATTTCAAATCGTATTTCGGCCAGTTTTTGTTGAGTTAAAAATGCAGTGTGTAAAGGAGCATTATCTTGATGAAAAAGAACTTTTTTTCTAAATGCGGTCGTTTTATCTTGATTTATTCACTCAACCGATCCAATAATGCACAATAATATTCACTTTTTATAGTTTTTCCTTTCTCAAGATAATCAATAAATATTATACCCCTTGCATCCCAAAATACTGTGGCCATTACTTTTCCTGCTGACTTAACAGTTTTCGCCTTCTTGGGAACACTTTTACCAGCTTCTATCCATTGTTTTGACTGTTCTTTGCATTCTGGGATGTAGTGATAGATCCATGTTACATCAACAGTTATGAATCGGCGCAAGAACTCTATTGGCTTACGCTGATAAATCACTAAAAGCTCCTCGGAATTGGTCCAACGGACGATTTTTTGGGGCAAAGTCAACAAACGCGGCAACCATCTTGCGGATAGCTTTTTCATGTGGAGTTCATCATGTAAAATACTCCAAACTTGTTGTTCGTGTATTTTAACAATATCAACAGGTTCTCTGAGCTTTATTCGTCTATCCTTAGTCACTTCATTAAATATTTTTCTAATGTTTTCAATAGTAGTAGCAGTTTTCGGTCTTCCAGAGCGTCGTTCATCTTCCGTACTTGAACGACCCATTTTAAATTGTTGAACCCAGGATCTCATGGTGGTGTATGATGGTGCTTTATCGCCATGAACAGAATCCAATTCATCTTTGATTAATTGTGGCGTATAACCTTTCATATAAAAGTGTTTAATTACCGCACGAAACTCTTTATTTTCCATTTTTCAAAAATTATAAAACTTGTTTACTTCAATCACCTGTAACAAGGAAAATAATCATTAAATATTTCGGAAATTTTGACAGATGGCTTATAAAAGATTGCTTTTAAAAACAAAAAAAGTTGCTAGTAAAACAGAAAATGTGCCAGGCCAGTTAGTTTTGCGGTCGGCCTCGTAAATGACGCTACTCTCTCATAATTTGACAGTAGTCTATTAACAGATTGTAGCAGTTGATGGGAGCAGTGTTGGATTTCATACAACTAAGTGGGAAGTTAGAAAAGTCACGGAATTATTGATCTGTCCACGTATTGCCAGCAGAAGGGCGGACTATGGTAGAGCTTCTAAGATTCGTATGATGATTTAATATAGTTGGTTTAATTAGGTTGTTGAACATGGAATGGTAAAAAACACTTAAACTTTACACAAATTATATCTACTTGTTATTCCACTAACATATGTGAAGCGTAAAATAGAAAGGGACCTAAGGATAAAAACCAGTTTTGTTTAGGAGAGCCATTTTAAAAATTTAAATACGTGTATCTTCGGTGTACCATAACTTTCATAAAACGCGCATATCTCTGGGAGGGAACACTTTTGGGGCATGGGATCGGTCTCATTCGATGCTCAGATGTTGTCCACATCAAAAAAAAAGTGAAAATTGATTTGTTTACCCTTAGGTCCCTTTCTCTATACGCTGTCACAGATACTTATAAATACACCACTCGGTATGTCGGAAGATTCAAGCCTACGTCTATAGCAAGAGCAAGTTCAGCCTTAAGATACGACTTTTTAAGCGGGAGGGGCTCATTTCGTTTGGGCTGAAAAATATACCGATATGGTATAATTTGATCAAAAAAAGTAATAGGTCATACTTAAGGCACAATGCTTCTTCAGAAATAGGTACAAATTAAAATGTTTTGTCTATAGTTGTAAAACTTCAAATCGGAATGGTCATATCCGCTGAATGGCACAGAAGCCGTACCAAAAGAAAGACCAATGTTGAGGTAGAAATGGTTGTAAGCCGTTTAAGTTGGAACTTAATTTGAGCGCAATCAGCTCTAATTTTTGACTTCTGGAGCGGCAGAACCTGAACATTTGTGGGACTGTATAAAAACTTGGACACGGGGTATATTCGAAAACATAAACCATCATGGTCCAATTTCACCTGATATGTCGCTTGTAACACTCGGAGCGAAAGCCACGTAATCGGTGGATTCCATAGCTGCAGGTTCCGAAGTGCAGAAATCAGGGAAAACCCTTTGTATGATAACAAAATATGGACTGTGCGAAGTGTACCAGTTTCAAAAGAACTAAACCCCAACAATGTAACAATTTTCAACAAAATCAGTTCATAATTGCATCTTGCAAATACTTCGATTACAACTGTAGACAGTTGAAGGAATTTCGCTCAACATTAGTCTATAATCAGCTCTGAGACTTAATAACCAGTGCTACAAACGGTCGACGGTAACACTTTCTAAATGGATTTATTTTTTCAAAGAAAACCCGACATAATTTATCGAAAGGTTTCATAAGATTTGGTGTGGTCAAACTTTAAAATTTGCCTCACTTCAAAAAAAAACCATCAGTCATTCCCAATGAATGCCAGCCTCCAACTTTCCAAAACCTCATCGTTCTAACTTCAAATGCCCGGCAATCTTAAGTAAATTTACGCGACGTTTCTAACTCAATTTGCAAAATATCAACTCAATATTACAGTTTTTCTTTAGTTTAAACTGAAAAATAAAAAGAAGGAAAAGAAAGCACAAATAATTTTGCACACACCACAAGCAGTCAGTCATTGATGCACATCAGTTTTAAACTGAATTTAAAGTTTGTCAAAAAGTTTCCTTTACGGCCCCTATTGACATTTCAATAAATACAAGTGGAGTAGATGAAAAAAAACGGCGAACAAAAGTTGGCTGCTGCTGCTCCTCTTACTGCTAGTGTTACACTAAATATTTATCGTCGAAATGCATTCGCTGATGGAATAAAAATGTTATTTTTTTCGTTACAAGGACCTGTAGTTGGGAAGAAAAAGACAGTCTGGTTTTTGCCCACTTTCAGTAAATCCCACTTCAGAGGAAGTTTTTGAGTGGATTTAAATACTGTCAGTTCAGTTGTAAGTACAATTTACGGAGGAAGAAGAAGTAAAAATAACTGACGGGTAAATTTAACTGAAGTGGGCAGTTTGGCAGTGTAAACGAGTAATCGGACAAGTGCAATGAAGTTTATTTGGGGTATCAGTAAGGCTTGGTATCCTCTAGTACAAGTATTTATCAGTAGGGGCTCAAACAAAGTTAGATTCATCAGATGGTATTTAGATAAGGCATTTTAAAATGTCGATGACAAACAGGAATTAATTCCCTTGTCGAAGCACTACATTACGGAAACTAAGACTCGTTTACATTTTAGGTCTTTGGATAAAAATAGGCATATGTAACGCGCAAAATAGAAAGGGACCTAAGGTTAAAATCCAGTTTTGTTCAGGAGAGCCATTTTAAAGATTAGGTCCTTTTCTATTTGCGCTTAGAATCGTCGACTTCACTTTCATAAAACGCGCATATCTCTGGGAGAGAACACTTTTGGGGCATGGGACCGGTCTCATTCGATGCTCAGATGTTGTCCACATCAAAAAAAAAAAAATTAAAAGTTGATGAAAAGTTTTGTTCAGGAGAGCCATTTTAAACATTAGATCCCTTTCTATTTGCGCATATCTCTGGGAGGGAACACTTTTGGGGCATGGGATCGGTCACATTGAACACATTTTTTGTCACAACCGAATGTTGGTGCTTGCACGTACTATCCATGTATTCCAACGCTAAAACCGAATGTTGGTTGGGTACATGGACATTTTCTGCAGTCGGAACTGGCAGTATAGGTTGAAGAGACAAAGTGTCGGTAACCCTAACTAATAAGGATGATTATTAGAGCTAAATTGGTACATGTATTGGTTGTTGTTTAGACTATTGGTTATTAGAACTCTTTGATTTCGGTAGTCCTTACCACGCGAATTTGTTAACTGGACCAACTGTTCTATTCGGTATCTATTCGTTTATCTGGCCGAAAGCAAGTTTTTTTTTTAATTTTTACATTTAAAGATTTCAAAATTTTTATTCTGTTATTTGAATTATGAGCAGGTTTTTTTTAAAACTCGACTTTTGCTTTCGAATCTAATAAAGTTTGTATGAACAAGTGGAATGTTTTTATGCATCAAATTAGTAAAGTGGGTCAAAAAAATCAGGCATGGTTCAACCATACGAGGGCGGTTCGGAAACCTCTTAGCCTAGCACAAAAAGCGCGGTACAAACAGAAAAAAATTAAGTGCTTTGGAAACTTCCATCTCTGCTATGAACACATCTTAAATTTTCGATCTGGCAACTCCTTCATATAGAAACAGGTGTTCACAAAAGACGCATCCGCGATTTTTTTACAATGGAAAAATTAGAAATGCGTGGTGTCATTAAATATTTACATAAAAAAGGTTTATCGGGACAAGAAATTCATAATGATATGGTGAATGTGTTAGGTGAAAGTGCTCCTTCATATGCAACAGTGAAAAATTGGGTTGCTGAATTTAAACGTGGTCGTACAAGCATTGGAGATGAACCACGTAGTGGACGTCCAAAAACAGCAACAACAACAGAAAAGTGCATGGTATGGTATTAAATGATCCACGAATACAAGTGCGTGAAATAGCTAATATCATGGGCATCTCAAATGATCGAGCCCATTTAATTTTGCATGAAGAACTACAGATGAAAAAGCTTTCTGCAAGATGGGTGCCGCACTTGTTAACAGTCGACCAAAAACGCATAAGAATGAACATTTCTCAAGCTTGTTTGGATCGTTTTCAGCGAAATAAAATGGATTTAAAGCGTCGTTTCATAACTGTTGAGGAGACATGGATCCACCACTATACTCCAGAGACAAAAGAACAATCCAAACAATGGACTGAAGCTGGAGGAAGTGCCCCAAAGAAGGCAAAAACAATTCAATCGGCTGGTAAGGTCTAGCAACGGTTTTTTGGGACTTCAAAGGTATTTTATTGATTGACTATCTGCAAAAGGGTAAAACAATAAATTCAGAGTACTATTGCAACCTTTTAGATCAATTAAATGTACAAATTCGAGAAAAACGTCCTGGCTTACAACACAAAAAAATAATTTTTCATCAAGACAACGCACCAGCGCACAAGAGTGTTTTAACAATGGCTAAAATCAACGAATTAAAGTACGAGTTGCTTGACCACGACCTTATTTTCCTGATTTAGCTCCCAGTGACTTTTACCTGTTCCCAAATCCAAAAAAAATCCTTGCTGGCAAGCGTTTTACCTCAAATGAAGATGCAATTACAGTTGTAAACCACTGTTTTGAAGACCTTGAGGAAAACTATTTTGTATTGAAGTTTCAGGAGATTATATTGAAAAATAAAAATATTTTTGAAAAACTAACTATTCTCTTTCATTGATAGGCTAAGAACTTTCCGAACCGCCGTAACCCGATTTCGACGAAATTTCGCATAAAGCGATACCAGTGGCTAACACATATCTGGAGTGAAATGTGAACAAATGTTTTTGAATAGGTCCCACACAATGGTTCCTCCCAATTTGAGCTTCTGCAGCTCTAGAAGGTACAAATTACACCAGATCCCTCCCAAATTTTGCATGATACGTTGTGATGGACCCTTAATGTACTGTGGTAAGGCTAGTTCACATAGGTCCATCGTTTCGTTACCGATTTTGAAATCTGCTACTTTAGAAGCAATTGTTTTTACATCCGATTTCTACCAAATGCCTGTAGCATTAGACCGTATCTGTCCATATTTTCAAAAAGCCCTAAATAAAGGTCCCTTCCGAGTTGAGGTACTGCAGATCTAAAAGCCACAATTTATACCCGATCCCAATCAAATTTTTATGGTGCACTATGAGCGATACCAAATTAATTCTTACATATTAAATTCGTCCTTCCTGGAGCTCCTGACAGAGGTGCTTAATCCTCTTAATATCACAGTGGTGTACGGTTTCTCATAGAAGGCACACACAACGGTCTCTCCCAATTTTCTGCAGCTCTAGAAGCTACAAATTATACCTGATCACTCCCAAATTTAGCATAATACGCTGTGAGCAATCCTTAATGTACAGTAAAGCTGGACTACATTGGTCCATCTTTTCGTAAAGCCTCCATACAAATTTCTTACTGATTTCAGAATTAAGAAGCAACATTTCACATCCGATTTCTAACAAATGCCATGTAACATTGAACCATATCGGTCCATGTTTTCGAATAGCCCCACACGAAGGTCCCTTCCGATTTGAGGTCATGTAGATCTAGGAGCCACAAATTATACTCGATGACGCTTAAATTTTGTATGGTGCGTTATGAGCGACAACAAATTAACTCTTATATATTAAATCCGTTCTTCCTTAAGACAGAGGTGCTTAATCCTCTAAATATTACAGTGGTGTAGGATGTTTCATAGGAGGTCACTCCCCACTTAAGATTTTCCTTATTGGTTTTCTTCATATTGTTGGTTTATTAGAAAGAGCACAAATTCCCTTTGTTAATAGAACACAATACGAGGGCTTCTATATATATTTCAGGCCTAATAATGAGAATGCGATTATTTATCATCAAAAATGGTTTTATTGTTTTTCAAAGTTTTCTTCAACATCATTTATATAAATTCACTTTTGCATGCGCTCAAACCAATTGTCGAAGCACTTTTTTGAGACACCTCCAAAACATGGTTTTTGAGGGCTTCAACAGCATTTTCTGGCGACGAAAATGACTTGATGTGCGGGAATAAAAAGAAGTCATTGGGTGCCAAGTCAGGGCTGTACGGCGGATGACCCATCAATTTGACGTTTTGGCCGGTCAAAAAGGAGCTGGTTTGAGCCGATGTGCGAGAGATCGCATTGCCATGGTGCCAACGATTCGTCTTATCTTGTTCGTTTTTCGAATTTCTCCGAAGACTTTAAGCAAACAAATTGTGGTATACCACTCAAAATTGACCGTCCTACGTTGCTCAAGCGGAACAGTCGCCACATGACCAGATTTGCCGAAGAAACAGGCGACCACTTGCTTCGAAGTGCTTCTTCCACATACAACTTTCGTTGGATTTGGTTCGTCTTCGAAGACCCACACGGTCGATTACTGTTTTGTTTTAGGCTCATACGCATAGATCCATGATTCGTCACCTGTGCCGATATTTTAAACGTCTTTTGAAGAACCGCAATCGTATTTTTTAAAATTTAGCCTTTTTTTGAGCGATTGTCAAATTGTGCGGAACACAACGAGAACACACCTTTGTTACGGCCAGTTGTTCAAGCAATATCGAATGTATGCTGGTGTAAGAAATGTAAGGTTGCCTCTATCTCACGGTATGTCACACGACGGTCTTGCTTTATCAGTTAGCGCACGGCATCAATGTTCTGTGGCACAACGGCCGTTTTTGGACGACCTTCACGACCTTCGTCTTTGAGCGTCGGCCACGATTGAATTCATTAAACCAGGTTTTCACACTGCTATAAGATGGTGATTCATCGCTGTAGAAAGATTTAAGTTTATCGATGCATTCTTGTCGTGATAATCCACTTCGAAAATTGTGAAAAATGATCACACGAAAATGTTCACGAGTAAATTAAATTTTTTGCTTAATTGATTTTTTCCAAGTCACTGTAAAAAATACAACTGATGGTCGTACGTCAAAACGTTCTAAGTACGTTTATGCTAAACAATGTCAAACTTTCCAAAGGAAATGTCAGAAGGTGCTATAATTCAAGCGCCTAACTCAGCGAGTAGATGTTCAAGGGCTAAGTGGTACACTCTTGGCTATGGTAGCCACATAATACTTACAGTCTCACAATCTTGAGTAAAACTGCCTCGTTAGTTGCCTCATTACGGGCTAAATGCAGTAAATTTGGAAAAAGGACTAGATGATTTCCTTAAATTTTTTAAACTGAAAGCTATTCATTTATTTTTGAAAAATGATGCTGACTTTCTGTCAAAATTACAAACTAGAAGGGGCTGTCATTATCAAAATATTATATAGCTCAAAAGAATCTACTAAATGGACTATCCGGTATTTTGTTTTCTATCTTTTGGACCGGCGTGGTGTGAGGAGTAGTGTGCGCGACAAACATGACGGTAAACTAAGGTTCAACTTCGGATAAGCACATCTTACAATATTTCAGTGGTGGGTTTCTACCTTGTTAATACCGACGAGAGAGAGATTTATCTCTAAGCCATGTAAAATTGCTTTATAAAATGCATTAGCTCCTTGGAGCCGGCGTTAAACCGTAGGTGAGTCGTTAAAATTTTCACATGGCTTAGAGATAAACCTCTAGATATAAATCTCTCTCGGTGGTAGAAACCTACCACTGAAATATTGTAAGATGTGCTTATCCGAAGTTGATCCTCTATTTACCGGCATGATTGTCGTGTAGACTAACCTTCACACCACTCCCGCCCAAAAGATAGAAGTATGAAAAACAAAATACTGTATAGTCCATTTAGTGGGTGAGTATACGAATTATATTGTGCAAAGCTTATTTGATTTAAAAGAAGTTTTCCCTTGTTTCTTAAAATGATGTAAAGGAATCTTTGTAGTTGTACTTATATAAATTTCTTATCTCCATAGATCCTACGGTATTATCATTACTTGTGTACTCTTCAATGACTTTAGGGATAATTAACTTTTCGGTCATTGTCAATGCCAAAATATTTCAGCTGAAATGCTGCCATTGTGTGAGGTTTAAATGCAGAATAAAATGTTTTAGACTGCAAACATTTCATTAAAACTTTATTAAACCAGCAGCAGTTAAATGAAAAGCAAAACAAATTTATAACCACTTTAGTTTACCCTTAATGTTTTGGGAATATTTCTATTCGCTCGCAGTTGTTTTTATAAATATTTCATTACACTCATCCCATTCATGGCTGTCCATAACTGCGAACGTGATACGTCGAATATTTATTTTATACATTTACAATACCGCAGATGCGGATACTTTTCCATATCAGCGCCAGTGTCCCCCGCCCAAACACAACACTGGGGAATTGAACTCTGACTGCGAAAATAAAACGCTTCGATTACCAAGCAAATATTGCGAGCGAACTATGTGATAACAAGAGAACAGGGCGAGTGGTGGAGTTGAGGCGAGAACGGTTATATTTAATGCAAGCTGAAATTTAATCATGCCCCTTAAGTGCTACAAATGGATGCAACATTAAGCAACCATCCGTGGATGGGTCAGTTAACCATATAACCGAAGTTGGAAACCATAGCTGGACTTTTTCCTTAACACCTTCTTCGCAATCCCTTGCAACAGCTAGAAAAATAAAGGCGTACAATGTTGCAATACATTTATACTGATCCCCAGAAACGTATTTCAACCATGCATAATTGTACGAGTATCCAGTCAGAGCACAGTGGGCTCGATGTAGCTGTCTCATAGTTCTCGATTTCCTCAGAATTGAAAAATCTAAAAGTCCCATCATCTTTAGAGTACATAGTGAAAAAAAATTATAAAACAAGTACAAATTTCATAAGACTGCCCGGGCCAAGGCCTTTATACTTTCCATTATGTACTACTTTCAAGTATGACATTGACTGTATTGGGGGATATTACTGCTGCTAGTGTTTATCACTACCTAAACTTCGGCACTTAGTGGACCATTTATCCATGGGTGAAGGTCTACAATTCACTTCTATATCATTTTTGAGGTTGTGAGGACATTTTATTGCTTTCGAGTATACTTATATAATGTCCATTGTTGAAAATCCGGACCCAAAATGTAGGAAAATCTTAAGTAAGTTCGTATTTATTTTAGTGAATTTTACCATTCGTTACTACCCATATGTAACGGGTTTTCCATTAAGGGCATAACAGTTTTATATATTAAAAAACACAGAATATTTAAAATTTATTCAAGGTGTAGTGCAAATGCTACATTTTAAGAATGAAATTTGATTTCACTCCCATGACCACCACGAGCCCGCCTACATCGATCTATTCTTTGGACCCAATTTTCCACCACTCTTGCAAACAATTTGACCGAAACGTTGGCAACTTCGCGTTGGATGTTGTGTCTGAGTTCGTCTAAAGTTGTTGGCTTGTTGGCATAGATAAATGACTTGATGTGCCCCATAAAAGAAATCCAATGGCGTTAATTCGTATGAATAACGTTGCCATTCGACCGGACCATTTCTCGAGATAACACGTTCACCGAATTTGCCTTTCAGTAAATCGATTGTAACACGTGCTGTGTGGCTAGTGGCACGGCTTTGTTAAAACCAGATATCGGCGATGCCATGCTCATCCAATTCTGGCCAAAACTAATTTTCTAACATGGCACGATAGCGCTCTCCATTGAAAGTAACATGACAATTGTTTTGAATCGACGAAACAATACGGCCCAAACACACCTTCGATATGAAAACAACATCACACAGTAATTTGAATGAGGATGCAATTGTGTCTCTTAAAGCTGATGTCGTTAGTTCTGTCCAACAACGCATATGTGACGCGCAAAATAGAAAGGGACCTAAAGTTAAAAACCAGTTTTGTTCAGGAGAGCCATTTTAAAGATTAGGTCCCTTTCTATTTGCGCTTAGAATCGTCGACTTCACTTTCATAAAACGCGCATATCTCTGGGAGGGAACACTTTTGGGTCATGTGATCGGTCTCATTCGATGATCAGATGTTGTCCATTTCAAAAAAAAAAAAAAGTGAATAGTTGATGAAAAGTTTTGTTCAGAAGAGAAGTTTTACGATAAACATGACGAACATTGGAGTAAGCGCTCTTAAATTTGCGACCACCTACTCAAAATTTTGATAGTCATTTTTAATGATTTCCAAACGTGTCTAGTAAGTAAACTTTCCCATACGAGTAATTAAAATGTTGACATCGACTAACGATTTGACACAAAAAGATCATTAAAAATGTTTGAGGGCGCGTTAACTTTAAGATACGAAATTGTTATGTCCCTTTGGAAAACCCGTTACATTTTCGTGAGGAACTCCTTTTTGTCGCTCTAGGGACCTAATGCTCTGGACCCATTGTCGTAGAATTAATGTTATATTCTGACTCGTCACAAAATTTCATTGATTTTTATACCCTCCACCCAAGAGTGAATGTTATACTGAATTTGTAGTCCGTTTGCTACACCATTATAACTATAAGTATATTAATCAGCGACTATTTAGAGTCCCTTAAATATATACTATAAGGGGGGTCCAACCCTAATGTAAGTTTTATGGCTGGAACCCTTGTCAAATTTTTTTGCTTAACTTATTTTCACATTTCTTTGTTTCAGTATTTCAAAAGTGAACCATGGAGATGTATACAATTGAGCAGCGTGTTAAGATTGTTGAAGCCCTAATGAAAATGAGCCAAAGTGCATTTCGTGCACCTCGTGATTTTTGTTTGTCAGTAAAATTGACCAAATGTGTAGGGAAGAATTGTGTACAAATTTTAGCCAACCAGGATTGTGAAAACACCAGTGCATGCTCGCCCAGTTCGTTCTGCGGAAAAACATTGTTTTTGTTACCGATAGTGAGACAGAAGAGCCGTCAACCTCGACTAGTAAATGGTGTTCACTATCGTGAGATTATAACGGACTTCTTGTGGCCAGAAGTTGAGAATATATATACCTAGACGATATGTGGTTCCAACAGGATGGAGCCGCCACGATCATGTGATTTGCCAGCGTTGGACTTCATTTCTGGGGTATTTAAAAGTAGGTGTGCACGTTTACAAACCAAGTATAATTCAACACGGCGAATGTTCTTTCCCGTGATGCAAAATAAAGTGCATTTGTCTCGCCTGCTTGGTTCTTAGTCACAAAAAGTTTTATAAGATGCTTATACAGTTTTTGGCTTGTACACATTTTGAAAATCTATATAAATCCCTAAGCGACACAAATTCCCTTTTGCAGCGCTTCATTTTCTAACATTTTGAAAAATCTTAATCTCAATTTCCTATTGATCTATTCCGTGATCAGATATACAAGTGCAAAAATTGTTGTCTTTCTAGCTTAAAAGCACACTTTAGCCACGCCTTTTGCCGACGGTCAAAAATTAGTTTGGCACATATTTTCTTACATATACTGATAAAATTTTATCACTTATTTTGGTAAGGAAAAGAAAAAACAATAATGATTAAAATATATTTAGTTATTTTGATCTTTCAAGTCCCGCGTCACTGTGCTGATCCAAATGCCATAAACACATTTATCATCATTTAAGATTTTTTTGTTGTGAATTTGGTTCAAATTGTACCAATAACACTTACCAAACCTAAGAGAAACCTTCCCCTGGCAAAAAGAACATGTTGTCCATATTTGGTGTATATCGGCCAAGCGGTTCTCGAGTTTTAGGCTCTCGTACACCTAATATTGAATTTTTATATATTAAAATGTGTACAGGGCAATTCATTCGTGACTGTACAAATTTCACCAGCGTATTCCTTGGCTCATTTCATGAAAATATGTCCTTCTACGATCATGCCCGAAAATGCAAGGAGGCGAAATGGCAGCGTTTTGAAAATTTCCGGATTGGTGCTCGGAGGGTACTAGGGAAAAATGCTAAGTTCTTTTTTTCTCTTAAAAGATAGCCCTACCTAAATGAGGACCAGAGGTCCTATCGTTCCATTGTTATGACTATTTGACTGAAATGTAAAATTTTTTTGGAAGCAAAATAACAGAACACATTAACTAGATGTTTGTCAATTAACCCAAAAAAATTGTTAGCATTTTAGTAAAAAAGTCATAAATTTGAAACGGACCTCTGGGCTAAGTTTAGGTAATTTTGGAAAGGTAAGAGGTAATTTGTCCAGTCGTGAATGAATCACCCTGTATACAGAACTATAATTGCTTATTATAAATGGTGTTTCTCCATCTCTAAAGAACATTTAAAGCTGGTCAGTAGGACATTTATGTAAATGTTATTAAAAGAGTTTTTTTTTCACTTTTTGTTTGTTTTCGAGTTACTGTGCAACGAATAAAAGCTAAAGCAAAAAGTACGCTCTCCGTTGTACCAAATCAACAGAGGTTTTACAGTGTATGAATGCATGTTATATAAGTGGGTCAATACTTATGGCTAGCCATTAGCATCTGAAGGAGTGGAACAGTCAATGTGTGTGTGTGTGTGAGTGTTATGGTATATTAATTCCTTCTTTTTTTTAAGTCCAGCCAAGCGAGTCATGGTGGCTGCTGCCTTCTTTACGGATGAGTGTGCGAATGATGATGAGTCTCAACAGATAAATTCCGTAACAATTGACCACCTTCAGTCGTTCCCGCCTCATCCTTTGCCAGTGGTGCACTTAAATACGTAAGTGTGCGTAGCAGGATACAAAACCAAACAATGTGTGTGAGTTATCTGTGGCTGCCTCTGTGTGCGTTTGTGGTGTCTGTATCTGTACATTTGTATCCGTATCCGCATCTGAAGAAGAAGTATGAACGTTGTTAAATACAACACACAGATACTGACATGCACACCCATTCACAATGACCGTTGGCCATTTTCATTCCTTTCGCTTTATGAAATATTTTTGGGAAAAAAAATTGGAAATTTTTACGATCCTTCTGCGTGTGTGTGTGTAAGCGTGTACATTAAAAAGTATTCACAAAGCAATTGGTTTTGCTCGTTTTCACTTTATATTGGCTTCTTTCGTTGTCGTTTTCGCTTTTGGCCTGTTTGTTTGTTGGCATTGATGTGTGCGTAATTACAATTATTGCTTGTATGTATATTAGGGTGGCACTATGTTTTATTGTCAAATGAAGATGTCGTATTAAAAAGAAGTTTTAGAAAATATATAATTAAATGCAAATGCGCATAAATTTTAGAAATTAAGAAGAATGTCTCGCACAAAAAACGTTTACATTTTTAGTCTACATGAAGAAAGGGATCTCCGTCGGGGTATGTAGACACAAGGAAGGTCTTTCAACTACTAGAAAAATCCACACAAACATCCGACTGATTAAGGTGGCATAGTATTCTGGAGTATTCTGTCAGTACAATCGATTGTGAGTTGATGCTCTGTAGCTCTAAAAATCCAACGATAAAAAAAAAAAAAAAAAAAGTTTAGTCAGAGGCAAAAAACTGTTTGCTTACACAGATGAATTTACTCGAACAAAATATGTTTAACCGATTGGCTTAAATTCAGTAATAATCCTATTTTTTATTTTCAGAAAAATACCATTAAGCAATCCGTTTTTAGTTAGAATGAAGTTTCAGTTATAACCCCTGATACTTGTTCACAACAACAAAATGTTGGCACTACTTATAATTACTAAACTCCTTTTGCGCTTTTGATTGGTATGAGCGATCAATAAGTTGTGAGTACAGTACGATGATCATGTTTATTGTCCTGTGGTTTTTCGAAGCGAATATGCATTACGATTATATACATTTGGTAATTGAAACCAACCAAGTCATTGTAGTTGCACCTACTTTGTTCTCTGAGTGCAAGTTTTAGGTCGACTTACTTTGCAGCGACATTCAAAAATCAAAGCAGGTTTGAAGTTCATGATTGAAGTTCAAATAAAAATCGTGGTGAGAACTCGGTTGGACGAATCAAAAGATGATCGCGGTACAAATAGTTTTTTTTTATATTACTAATGTAAAAAAGATTGAAATTATAAGTCGACACTGTCGCCTATTGCAGCAAAAAATATTCTATACATTTTTTGTTTGGAACCGTCAATCGGAATCGAAAACAATTCATTTCATATATAAGAGCAAAAAATGTAGGTACGATACGAGGGCGGTTCGGAAACTTGTTAGCCTAGCACAATAAGCGCGGTATAAACAGAAAAAATTAAGTGTTTTGGAAACTTCCATCTCTGCTATGAACACATGTTAAATTTTGTTTCGATCTGGCAACTCCTTCATATAGAAACAGGTGATCACAAAAGACGCATCCGCGATTTTTTTACAATGGAAAAATTAGAAATCCGTGGTGTCATTAAATATTTACATAAAAAAGGTTTATCGGGACAAGAAATTCATAATGATATGGTGAATGTGTTAGGTGAAAGTGCTCCTTCATATGCAACAGTAAAAAATTGGGTTGCTGAATTTAAACGTGGTCGTACAAGCATTGAAGATGAACCACGTAGTGGACGTCCAAAAACAGCAACAACAACAGAAATTGTAGCCAAAGTGCATGATATGGTATTAAATGATCGACGAATAAAAGTGCGTGAAATAGCTAATATCATGGGCATCTCAAATGATCGAGTCCATTTAATTTTGCATGAAGAACTACAGATGAAAAAGCTTTCTGCAAGATGGGTGCCGCACTTGTTAACAGTCGACCAAAAACGCATAAGAATGAACATTTCTCAAGCTTGTTTGGATCGTTTTCAGCGAAATAAGCGTCGTTTCACAACTGTTGATGAGACATGGATCCACCACTATACTCCAGAGGCAAAAGAACAATCCAAACAATGGATTGAAGCTGGAGGAAGTGACCCAAAGAATCCAAAAACAATTTAATCGGCTGGTAAGATTATGGCAACGGTTTTTTGGGACTTCAAAGGTATTTTATTGATTGACTATCTGCAAAGGGGTAAAACAATAAATTCAGAGTACTATTGCAACCTTTTAGATCAATTAAATGTACAAATTCGAGAAAAACGTCCTGGCTTACAACAAAAAAAAATAATTTTTCGTCAAGACAACGCAACAGTGCACAAGAGTGTTTTAACAATGGCTAAAATCAACGAATTAAAGTACGAGTTGCTTGACCACCCACCTTATTCTCCTGATTCAGCTCCCAGTGACTTTTACCTGTTCCCAAATCTAAAAAAATCCTTGCTGGCAAGCGTTTTACCTCAAATGAAGATGCAATTACAGTTGTAAACCACTATTTTGAAGACCTTGAGGAAAACTATTTTTTATCAAAGGATAGAATTGCTAGATAAGCGTTGGACTAAGTGATGAAGTTTTAGGTGATTATATTAAAAAATAAAAATATTTTTGAAAAACTAACTATTCTCTTTCATTGATAGGCTAAGAACTTTCCGAACCGAATTCTAGATTACTAGAGGTTTCACCTAAAACCATTAATAGTTTGCGAAATTTGGAATTTTTCTTAACTATTTTAGAACTCAAAATTTAGAATCCTTTTCAAATTGGATACATTCGGGCGTGGCTGTTTTTTATGGACACTTTACCCCACTGCTGTTTAGCAGATTCAGTGTCGCTGTCTTGGGCAATATCGGCCCAAATAAGTTAATTCTGGAGTGGGGAGGGCATATTTCATGCTGTTATATGAGGCTCTGACCGGCAAACTTTTACAAGGGATAATAAAAAGTCACACATAACGCACTTTGCTTCCTAAGAGTACGTTTGCCTTTACGAGGACTGCTATATATATTTCTGGCCTAATAATGAGCTGATGTGTGAGAGGTCGCATTGTCATGGTGCACAAAGATTCGCCCTCACTTGTTTGTTTTTTGAATTTCTCCAAAGACTTTAGGTGAAAAAATTGTGATCTACCACTCAGAATTGACCGTCCTACGTTGCTCAAGCGCAACAGTCGCCACATGACTAGTTTTGCCGAAGAAACAGGCGACTATTTGCTTCGAAGTGCTTCTTCCACGAACAACTTTCGTTGGATCTAGCTCGTCTTCGAAGACCCACACGGTCGATTGCTGTTTTGTTTCGGACTCATATGCAAAGATCCATGATTCGTCACCTGTGACGATCTTATAAAGGTCTTTTGAAGCACCGCGATCGTATTTTTTCAAGCATTCTTTTGCACCAATCGACACGAGCCTTTTTTTGAGCGATTGCCAAATTGTGCGGGATCCAACGAGAACAAACATTTTTTACGGTCAGGTGTTCCTGCAATATCAAATGTATGCTAGTGTAAGAAATGCCCAAGGATGACGGTATGTCACAAGGCACAACGGCCGTGTTTGGTCGACCATCACGATTTTCGTCTTTGAGCGAGCTTCGGCCACGATTGAATTCATTAAACCAGTTTTTCACAGTGCTATAAGATGGTGCTTCATCGCCATGCAAAGATTTAAGTTCATCGATGCAATCTTGTCGTGATAATCCACGTCGAAAGTTGCGAAAAATTATCGCACGAAAATGTTCACGAGTTAGTTCCATTTTTTTCCAAATTGATTTTTTCAAGACACTGGGTATAATAAAACTTGGTAGTTAGTTTCAGGCAAAGAAAACTCCTGTAATATCTAAGCAGAAAAAGGAAGACTCTATAAAAAAAATTGTAGTATTATGAAACAGTAAATTAAATTGAATTTTCACAGAGATGTGGCTGTTTCTCACCGATGACGCATTGGATCTCGGATTTGAGCTCAGGAATTGTTTCTAGTCCATTCACATAAACCCGAGGTTTATGAAACCCGAACGAAATGGGCCGTACATTGAATATCATGATCTTAGGTGGTCAGGTTTCCAAGGCGTACAGCCATATCTCTGCGAAAAAGTAAATGAGTATTTCATGAAAAGATTAATAGCATGTCATCAGAGCCATTTGGGCCATTCGACGTAGTGAAAGGGTGTACCTTTGAATTTAGAGCATTTTTTGGGATGTAACGATTTTTTAGAAATTTTTTTGGGTTCTTTTGAAGTAGAGGGGTCATGAAAGGAAGGACCCATACACATTGACTGAAATATAAGCGAAATTCATATCTGGCGGTTTCAATTATTGAACGAATTTGATCTTGTAACTCATTATACCCAGATCCCCGATTATATTGAGCCAACATATCTCCAAGCACTAAACCAAAATTTTTTAGAACAAATAACATATTCAGACATTAATTGTAAACAATATAAAAAACATAAATATTTTGCATAGATTTTTGTAAAATTTGAACTGATTTTAGATAATTGCTTTAATGTAAATGTTGTGTTGAATTTACAGCTACCAACATACCTCAGGTCTCCATGGTCATTGGTCTTATTTGATATTTCATGAAGTTTCCAAATAAATGCTCATCAGTAGAAAAATGTCCAGTAATGTTACTTTCTGAAGTACGATATTTATATCAAACAGGCTTTAGTTCTGGTTAGCGTTTTTTTGGTGAGGTACCCTAATTGAAGTGTCTACTTTTTAAATATCGTGTTACTACTCGTACTCTTGTCAGTAAATATTTTTATTTCATGTATCGCAAACGTTTATGTATACGAGTATATAGGGTTTGCAAGTGTATTTAATATTTTATATCGGGCAAGGAGAATATGTGTTAAGTAAAATTCACATAAAACATTGAACAGAAACTAATCCTTCTTAATACAAAATGATGCGAGCTTAACTCTTTCCTTTGGTTGAGTAAGCGCAAGTGTCAGTTTTATTATGATTTGGCGAATGTTGTGTTATAATTCAACTTGTAAGAGGGCTGCTATATATATTTCTGGCCTAATAATGAAAATGCGAATATTTTTCATCAAAAATGGTTTTATTGTTTTTCAAAGTATTCTCCAGCATGATTTATACACTTTTGCATGCGCTCAAACCAATTGTCGAAGCACCATTTCCACTCCGATTGAGACACCTCCAAAACATGGTTTTTGAACGCTTCAACAGAATCTTCTGGCGACAAAATTCGTTGACCACGCATTTTTTTCGTGATGTGCGGGAATAAAAAGAAGTCATTGGGTGCTAAGTCAGGATTCTACGGCGGATGACGTTACGGCCGGTCAAAAAGGCGCTGTTTTGAGCCGATGTGTGAGAGGTCGCCTTGTCATGGTGCACAATGTTTCGTCTTCTCTTGTTTGTTTTTCGAATTTCTCCAAAGACTTCAGGCGAAAAAATTGTAGTGTACCACTCTGAATTGACCTCCTATGTTGCTCAAGCAGAACATTCGCTACATGACTAGTTTTGCCGAAGAAACAGACGACCATTTGCTTCGAAGTGCTTCTTCCACGAACAACTTTAGTTGGATTTAGCTCGTCTTCGAAGACCAACACGGTCGATTGGTGTTTTGTTTGGGGCTTATACGCATAGATCGATGATTCGTCACCTGTGACGATCTTATAAAAGTCTTTTGAAGCTTCACGATCGCATTTTTTCAAAATTTCTTTGCACCAATCGACACGAGGCTTTTTTGAGCGATTGTCAAATTGTGCGGGATCCAAAGAGAACAAACCATTTTTAAGGCCAGATGTTGCCCAAGGATGCCTCTATTTCACGGTATGTCACATGACAATCTTGCATTATCAGTTCACTCACGGCATCAATGTTCTCTGGCACAACGGCCGTTTTTGGATGACCTTCACCACCTTCGTCTTCGAGCGAGCGTCGGCCACGATTGAATTCATTAAAACAGTTTTTCACTATAGGATGTGCTATAGGATAGTGCTTCAGCGCCATTCAAAGGTTTAAGTTCATTGATGCACTCTTGTCGTGATAATCATTGTCAAAAGTTGTGAAAAATGATAGCACGAAAATGTTCACGAGTTAATTCCATTTTTTTGCCAAATTGATTTTTTCAAATCACTGTAAACAACACAAATGATGGTCGTATGCAAACGTTCTGAGTACGTTTGTGCTAAAAAATTTCAAACTTTCCAGGGGAAATGTCAGATGGCACCAGGCCAGAAATATATATATATATATATATATATATATATATATATATATATATATATATATATATATATATATATATATATATATATATATATATATATATATATATATATATATATATATATATATATATATATATATATATATATATATATATATATATATATATATATATATATATATATATATATATATATATATATATATATATATATATATATATATATATATATATATATATATATATATATATATATATATATATATATATATATATATATATATATATATATATATATATATATATATATATATATATATATATATATATATATATATATATATATATATATAAAGGGTGTTTTTTATTGGGGTATAGAACTTTAAGTTGGCATCACTTTTTTAACTGGCGGCCATTTTGTCAGCTGTCAAGTGATTAATATTTAGTTTGTTTTGCCATTTCATCATGAACAGGTTGACAAAAGAACAACGCTTGCAAAATGGGCCGAAAATGAGATTCATCTCGATGCTGATTTTCATCACAAAATTTTGTTCAGTGATGAGGCTCATTTTTGGTTGAATGGCTACGTCAACAAGCAAAATTGCCGCATTTGGAGTGAAGAGAATCCACATGAGACCCTTGAGACGCCATTACATCCACAAAAACTGACTGTTTGGTGTGCTCTATGGGCTGGTGGAGTCCGAAATAATGCTGGAGAGTCAGTTACCGTTAATGGAGACCGGTATAGAGCCATGATAACCGACTATTTGGTTCCCGAATTGGATGGCATGAATGTGGATGAGTTGTGGTTCCAACAAGACGGCGCTACATGCCACACAGCGCACGTCACAATCGAATTATTGAAGGAAACATTCGATGAGCGCATAATTTCGCGGAATGGACCTGTCAATTGGCCACCAAGATCGTGTGATTTGACACCATTGGATTATTTTCTTTGGGGATATGTGAAGTCGCTCGTCTACGCCAACAAACCAGAAACGTTAGGGGACTTGGAAGCCAACATTCGTGGCGTTATTGCCAACATACGGCCCCATATGCTCGAAAAAGTGGTTGAAAATTGGACCTGTAGAATTGGCTTTATTCGAGCCAGCCGCGGCGGCCACATGCCCGAAATCATATTTAAACATTAATGGCATAAAATTATCCTTCCAATAAAGCCAAATTGATGGACATTAAAACGATTTTCTTGTGTTTTATTTCAATTCGAAGTTCTATACCTCAATAAAAAACACCCTTTATATATATATATATATATATATATATATATATATATATATATATATATATATATATATATATATATATATATATATATATATATATATATATATATATATATATATATATATATATATATATATATATATATAGCAACCCTCGTATATGGTAAAATGTGTTGTTTATATTAAAATAGGTTTACAAGAAGGTTATGTTAATTTCGTATGGCAAATTTCACAAAAAAACAAATCGACCAAAGCTACAGCTGTCCGCCGGGAATACTACTTTGTTTTGCCTCCATTTTGGTAAACATTAGTCTTGACATTTTATCAAAATCAATCATCGATTACTGGGACGATGAGAAAGTTACATGAAACTTCTGGGGAAAACAACGTGCCAACAAAACGACCTATTTAGCGTGTAGTGAATGATTTCCAAGAAAGAGGGTCTGTAGCTGAAAGGGCCAAACATGGACCACAACCTACTGCAAGATCGGCTGAAATCATTACTGATGCTCAAAAGAGTGTTCAAAACAATCCATCAACATCAATTCGATGCCGTGCTCAAAGGTTGGTCTTCAACTAACAACTTGGACCACAATTTTGCAAAAGGATTTGCATTAGTTTCCATTTAAGATTTAGTTGACACAAGAGCTTCTTCCACAAGACCATTTACGCCGCCGTACATATGCCAAAAGGATGTTATGACAAAATCATACTCGTAATGCCTCGTCACATTTCCATTTGAATGGATATGTGAATAAACAGCATAGTCGGTTCTGGGCAATGAAAAACCCCCAAATTATTCATCAGTCACCTTTGCATCCATTAAAGGTGACAGTCTGGTGAGCAATTTGGTCAGGAGGAATCATTGGACCTTACTTCTAACGGTAACTGTCAATGGGGAGCGATATCGTTATATAATTGAAAACTGTTTAACGCCAGAACTGCCTGCTTTGTGCTTGATTAACATGTGGTATCAGCAAGACGGTGCCACATCGCATACAGCCAGGATTACAATGGAATTACTGCGAGACCTCTTTTCACGATATCTGAAAAGCAAGGTTTATGTAAACAAACCAGAAAGGCTTGAGCAAATCAAACAAAATAGTTGTGATGAAATTATTGAAATACTGCGTAAAATATGTGAGAATGTAATGAAAAATGTGCTTAAAAGGACTCGCATTTGTGAGGCTAACAGAGGCGGACATTTATCTGATATTGTCTTCCATACATAAATTAAATACGACATTAAATTAAACATTTATCAATATAAGATCCATTCTCTTTCACTTAATCAAAAGTTATAAAAAAAGAAAGTAGTATACCTTCCCGGCGGTCACCCAGTACTTCATTGTTAAGACTTATCACGAGGTACTTTTCGTATCATTTAAACATCGAAGTTAGATAAAAACACAATTTTATAGCAAAACAATCTATCAACCTCAGTTCGACGCCGTGTTGAATGTAATGAAAAATGTGCTCAAAAGGACTCGCATTTGTGAGGCTAACAGAGGCGGACATTTATCTGATATTGCATTCCATACAAAATTACCGACAATACAAAAAAAATTATTAATATAAGATGCATTCTCTTTCATTTAATCAAAAATTATAAACAAAGCGGTATAACTTCCCCCCGGACACACTGTAGTATACCTTCCCAGCGGACACCCTGTATTACATGGTTTATATGTTGATGTTAGAATAACCAACATTATGTTACAACAGCCAACTAAACAGTTTTGGTTTGGTCACTAAAAATATCGCCAATTAGATATTCAGTTGAAGTTACTTTTAGAGTTACGACAGCAAATATGCATTTGCATAGATTTCCCATCCCTACTTATTACATAATGAGGGAAAAACGTTGCTCACGTTTTTAACCCTTCTGTGTGTGGTAAGTTCCCTGTGGACTTTTTTGTTTTCCATTCATGCATAACTTTGTTTTTTACATGATCTCAAGCATGATGGCTTATGACTTCCAGTAATAAAGTGTTCTAAGTCGATTTTATTCAATTTGTTAGTGATTGTGTCATTAATTCGTATTTTATAGTTGTTTGAACAAAGTTAGTGCGTTTGTGTGTGGTAAGGTCCAGTGGGACCTATGGCGAAATATCAATCAAATCAATAAAACGGTATATCCGATTTGATAACGCGTTGACACGACCTGAACAAAGTAGCAAAACAGCTGCTATTGACGACGTTTGGGCGATCATGCAGCAAAATTTGGCGGCAGCTTAGACTCCACATGACTCTCTAACTGTAGTTGAGCAACTATTTGCCTATAGAGACCGAACTCGATTTACTCAATACATTCCGTCTATGCGTTATTCTACAATATGCTGCATATAGCTGCACTCATAATTTACAACGAAAGAAATCCGTCCAACAAAATTGATAAAAGACGTTCATTCCTAAAGTCGTTGACTAGACAATTAGCAATACCAAATATGGAGGAAAGAGCTAAAAATTACCGTGTAACACGTTTTTCCAATATTCGAAATGCTATGGTAAGGTAAATTCAACCGTTTATAAAATTGTATAAAATGAAACATTCTAAATGACATAAATTTGTTATATTTTTATACAGGTATTTGCCCCATCTATGCCCGAAATGTGCCCCAGTGTGCACCACGATCGAAGCGACCATTGTGCCAATTATGCCGCGAACAAAACAAACGTCAACGGAAAACAAAATCTTACTGCTTTTGCTGCAAAAACACAGTTTGTTTAGAACATTCAACTACCCCAACAATTTATTGCTGTGATGCCTACTCACAAACAGAATCACAGGAATAAATTTAAAAAGTATTTCAACTTAACTATTTTCAAACTAAATATTAAATAAAACTCATTAAATAAAAAATAATATAATAAAAAAAGCTCTGCAAGGGCATTTAATTGAAAAGCATTATAGGGATACACCTAGATGTTAAGCTCGCCATAGGTTATTGTTCTAGGTCCCACGGGACCTTACCACACAGGTATCGCTGCCGTTGCTACCACTTATCGGAGGGTTAAACAATGTGCAAACATACCTCATTTTTAACCCTAACAAGTTTCCAAGTTTTCAAATCCTTGGCTATAAAACTTTTCATATCCTGTTGCAAAAAAAAATCAAGCTATACAAATAAATTTTATATATTTTATACGAATCCATGCCACCCACGTACATCGGTCAAATGCTGTTATGTTCCCAACCCATATCGAAGGATGCAAACCCTGTCAACGGTTAAGTAACGTCAGTTGATGTTGCTATTGACTCGTGTAATTGGTTTGCATTTTGTGGCTTTTATGCCATTTTCAGTGTCCAGTTTAAAACGAGATGACAAATAAAAAACGCAATATCACATTTTTTTCGGACTATATTGGCAGACAGTTGATTGTATCCGTTTAGTGTATTGAAAACCGAAGGATCGATCGATAATAAAGGAAACGTTAAAGTGGTAAATTGTTGAAAAATGTTTTTAATTTGTAATAAGTTCACAGGCTACTATGGTTAGTGGGGATTACTATCATGCCAGTAAACACAGACTTAAAACCGGGTAAGAACATCTAATAATACAACAGCGGCGATTTTTCACCTCGTTAATGCCGGCGACTATTCGAGTATGAGATTAATATCTAAGCCTTGTAAAAGCTTTTTATAAAAAGCTTTAGCCCTTTGGGTACGGCGCTAATTAGTGCTATATATATTTCTGGCTTAATAATGCAAATGAGAATATTTATCAAAAATAGTTTTATTGTTTTTCAAAGTATTCTCCAGCATGATTTATACACTTTTGCATGCCCTCAAACTAATTGTCGAAGAACTTTTTCCACTCCGAGTGAGACACCTCAAAAACATTGTTTTGAATGCTTCAACGGCAACTTCTGGCGACGAAAATCGTTGACCACGCATTTTTTTTCTTGATGTGCGGGAACAAAATTATAACATTGGGTGCCAAGTCAGGGCTATATGACGGATGACCCACCAATTCGACGTTTTGGCCGGTCAAAAAGGCTCTGGTTTGAGCCGACGTGTGAGAGCTCACATTGTCATGGTGCACAATGATTCGTCTTCTCTTGTTCGTTTTTCGAATTTCTCCAAAGACTTCAGGCAAACAAATTGTGGTGTATCACTCAGGAGTGACCGTCCTAGGTTGATCAAGCGGAACAGTCGCCACATGACCAGTTTTGCCGAAGAAATAGGAGATCATTTGCCACAAAGTGCTTCTTCCACGAACAACTTTCGTTGGATTTGGCTCGTCTTCGAAGACACACACGGTCGATTGCTGTTTTGTTTCGGGCTTATACGCATAGATCGATGATTCGTCACCTGTGACGATCTTATAAACGTCTTTTGAGGCACCGCGATCGTATTTTTTCAAAACTTCTTTGCACCAATCGACACGAGCCTTTTTTTGTCAAATTGTGCGGGATCCAACGAGAACAAACCTATTTTACGGCCAGGTGTTCATGCAATGTCGAATGTATGCTGGTGGAAGAAATGCCCAAGGATGCCTCTATCTCACGGTATGTCACATGAAGATCTTGCATTATCAGTTTATGCACGGCACATCTGGCACAACGGCCGTTTTTGGACGACCTACGTCTTTGAGCGAGCGTCGGCCACGATTAAATTTTCTTGAATTGAATTTTTTTCACAGTGGCATAGGATGGTGCTTCATCGCCATACAAAGATTTAAGTTCATCGATGCACTCTTGTCGTGATAATCCACGTCGTAAGTTGTGAAAAATGATCGCACGAAAATGTTCAAATTGATTTTTTCAAGTCACTGTATACAACACAAATAATGGTCGTACGTCAAAACGTTCTGAGTACGTTTTTGCTAAAAAGTGTCAAACTTTCCAATGGTAATGTCAGATGGCGCCAGGCAACACTAAGTTTTGCCTAGGCCAGAAATATATATGGCAACCCTCGTAGTTGCCGGTCAGTGAGAAAAGAAAATATATAAGCTTAATGGTTTGAGATAAAACTTGTTCCTTAATGGAATGTTGCGTGAATCCAGTAGCTTTTGTGTTCCCAGTCAAATTCAAGTGCACAATCGGTTACTTAGAGTATACCAAACCACAATCATTCGGGTGGAAAAAATTTTGTTCTCTGTGGAGTCAAGTTTTTAACAAAATGGCAAAGTTACATTGATTTTCGTGGCTGCACGCTGCTTTTATCATGATTTCGGGTCCGTGACAACCCTCTTCAGAAAGCTTTGCTGCAATTGTTGAAAGTAAAACCGAACTCTTTAAGACCAGGCTCTCCCCAAAAGAAAGCTTTTTTTTTAAAAACTTGTCTTCTATTTAAATATGGAAGCAAGAGGTCTTTAGCCGGTTAGTCCCTGTTCAATGTGTAAAAGCAACAGACCGAAATAAAACAAACGAGCTAAACATTTATTAAAAATCTAAAAATGTTAGCAATATTTAAATGCACTCAAGTCACAAAATTAGTTTTGCCTCGAAAATAACAAGTTTTCACATCCATACGAGTACGAGTATTCCCACCAGCACTTGCATTAGTGCTGCACTTGTAGTGCACATGTCGCTTTTTCTTTAGACAATATTTTGCAGAAATTAAAAATGCCACCTGAGAACTGTTTGTCCACAGTAAATGAAACTTTGCAACTTAATGGGGCTTTTAAGGTTAAAAGTGGCAAACACATCTAAAGGCCGCAACGTCAGAGGTCAAATGACTAAATAATGATGATGCAAAGAATCGTTGTAGATGTTAGTTTAGTTTGAACAATATTTCATTTAAAATGTCTCTCACATGTTGTAGGTTAGAATTTTTTTTTTTTTTTGTGGATGAAATATTCTTTTTTTATATAAAAGTATATTTTGCCGCAATTAAAGGAATGTGGCCAACCATTTCAACAGAAAGAAGAAAAATTCCAAGAAAAGCTAACGTCGGACTTGGCAAATAATATTTTACCCTGCACTTCTGGATGTCAGCAAAGAAAACTGAAAATAGGTTTTTGGAATACCTTTGGAGTGGCCTCCAAGTTCGTGACATTTAACACCGCTGGACTATTTTTCGTGAGGTTATGTTAAGTCGCTTGTCTACGCAAATAAGCCCGACACAATTGGCGCCTTGGAAGAGAGTATAATGCGCCGATTATTGCTGACACTCGGCCCCAAATGCTACAAAAAGTTTTCAAAAATCGCGCCACTCGGCTGGAATTTATTCGAGCCAGCCGCGGCGGCCACTTGCCCGAAATCATTTTAAAAACATAATGGCAAACCCTTATCTTTATAATGAAGCTTAATTCTTGGCCATAACATATAATTATATCCGTTTTATTTCTTCTTGAAAATCACACGTCTGAAAAAACGCCCTTCATAATTTTGGGGATTATATAGAATGATCCACCTAGAGGTATTTTTTCAGAACATAAAAAAATATAAAAAATCAAATCATGTGTGGAAATTTTATTGGTAATTTAAAAGAAAATTTTATGGCATTTATTTTTTGATTATAATTTGCTTCAAACGTTGGCCGCAACTACGGCTCAGGGTTTCCATACTAAAAGTCCAATTTTGGATGACTTGTTCGAGCTATGGCTTTAATGATATTCGTAATGTTGGCTTCCAAAACCTGAATCGTAGCTGGTTTGTCAGCATAGACTTTGGACTTTACGTAACCTCAAAGAAAAATGTCTAAAGGAGTGATATCACTCGATCTAGGCGGCCAACTAACCTGCCCAAAACGTTAAATTATCTGCTTTTCGAAATGACCTCTCAATAGTTCCATTGTTTGATCAGCTGTTTGGCAAGTGGCACCGTCCTGTTGAAACCAAATGTACTCAAGATTACGGGCTTCAATTTGAGGTAGCAAAAAGATCGATATCATGGCGAGACAGCGAGCACCATTCACAGTTACGTTCCGGCCATCATCATTTTTGAAAAAATATGCACTGATGATTCCATTAGCTTATAAACCGCACCAAACCGTGGTTTTCATTGGGTATAATGGCACCTCTCGAACCTCTTCTAGTTGCTCTTCAGCCCAAATGCGGCAATTTTGTTTATTAACTTTGCCGTTGAGCCAGAAATGGACCTTATTACTGAACAAAATTTTGGTCGAAAACAGCGGATCTTCCCTTTCTCATCGAACGCTCATTTCCATAATACTGTTGCCAACATTTGAAAGAAATTATATTTAAAGAATATATGCCTTAGAATGTCCTTTCAAATTACCATTACAGATTCCACAATTGATTTGAATTTTTATATTTTTTTGTTCTGAAAAGATACCTCTAGATGGATCACCCTATAGTATGGTTGAAGAGATCACATCACGGTTGTAGTGATCATAGGGTGTTTGCGTGTAAATTCTACTATGGTTTTGATGATCATAATATGGTTTTAGGGTTTTAAGTGTGGTTGTGTGTGAATCATAAAATGGGTGTGGGGTTCATAGTATGGTTGTGTGTGAATCATGCTATTAATGTGAGGATGATAATATTGTTGTGTCACAACCGTATAATAGAATGATGCTCTTCGAAAATGTCACCCCAACGATACTTTTCTCTGCTTGCAAGTATGGGATAATATTTTGATTTCTGTCAATGTTAATGTCGAACGATATTCAAATCTTTCTGGTTTTAAACAATAAAGCAGCATTTTCACCGCATTAACCTTAGGTGGTGTGGCACTCGTGTCACCTCTCATGTTCTTCCACAATACTGGCAATGAGAATTACTGTGGTGGGCTTTTAATTAGATTTTAAGTTAATATTTGATGAAGCAAATTTTCCACAACGATGATTGGAATTAAATAAAACACAACATCCTCTCATAAACCAAAAATACTACTTTAAGCACTCTTACTTTTGGTGCTTCAAATTGAATGAGCCATTGTAAGACATCGCATACCTGTAGTTCGCTACTGCAAAAAAAGAAATTTAAACAATTTTTAAAGTTTGGTATTTGAACAAAAAAAAAAACACCAAAGACGAACATAAAAAGAAAACAACGAGAGAAATGTTATTATGTTTTAACAAATACCATATTCAGTCATAAAAACTTTAACTGACATACACACATACGTACGGAAATACACCCCACCATTGCTAAAGTTCTCTCATAGACCTATTTTAGCCTAGCATCATCATGGCCCATAAAAAATGGCAAATATTCGCATTTCCTTTACAAAAGACCAAAGTCCTGCTGCAGTTGTTTACATACCCAGATATGCAAACGCACACACTCACACCGACACACAAACACCGAGGTATAGATGTTCCTTGCTGCTAAAACTAAAGGGGCAAATATAAAGTTTTTCCTTTATGTTCTCGGTTTGTTGCTGCTGTTGCAATAATGTAAAAGTTTTGTTTTTTCTCTCCTTCCTTGGGTAACATTATACCATCGTACTGGCTTGGCTGGTGGTGGCATACTTCTCTCCCGGTGACACAATACCCACACACATGTGTGTTCGTACGCCCTGCACTGAGGCATTTGTACTTATATTGTATTTTACCCCAGTGCGAGTGTTTGTTTGCATGCCTCTGTGTTGCTGTGTAATTTGTCTCCTCTCACGAACTGAGCGTGTAGACGTGGCATTCTTTTGTTTTTAGCCCCCCCCCCCCACTTCATATGCGATATGCTGCATGTGGTTGGGAGAGAATGAGAATGTGTGTGCGTGAGCCGTCGTGTGCCAAGTTTGTTTAAAATTCTGTTTTCAGCACAACAGAACACGAACAAACACAGGTAACACAATAAATACACACCATATATTTTACATTGTAGAGTACTTAACAGTGCACTCACACATACGCACGCATACTTCCATGCACTCTCTCTGAAACATACTGTGGTACACATGTCGGCTTTTAACAACAGTGTGGCCACTTTAGCGTGAAAGATGCCGATTTTTGTCGTTTTTATATTCAAAGCCAGAGAAATAAATAGTCTCTATTTATTCCTCAAAGCCAGAGGAATAAATAGTCAGTTTGTTGCTGGGGTACTGACATACTTATAATGATCGTATTGATGAAGTTCCTTTATGACCCACTGATGGATGTGCCACTTTCCGGACACATTGCCAAATGCTTGCGAGAAATGAAAAAAGTACAGGATGGAGCACAGTATTTTGTTTTTTTTGCACTACAGGCTGTTGCGGCACTCTTGGTTGAAGAGAGTGTGTGTGGCTTATAGTGGCTGTGCGTGGCTTATAGTGTAGTCGTCTTTCAGTTACCATCATATATTGGACACGTGAGGAGAGGTCATTTTGCGTTGAAGCGTATTTTTTAAATGCGTACTCGATCATTGCAGTGCAGCGTGCTTTTCGTTTACGATTCGCTGCTCCCCCACGCGGACGTGTTTCCGGACGGCAATCAATTGCAAATTGGGTAACTTTATTGAGAACAGCAGGGAATGTGAAATGTGTACGAAGGGGACCTAAGAAAAGGATAACAACACCACAAAGCATCGAGAGAGTTAGATTAGCAGTACTGCAATCTCCGAAACGCTCTGCTCCCTTGCTCTTGGCATTTCCAGACTTTTTCAGCCGACTCTTGAGACAATGCAATTAGAGGATACATGGTTCCAACAGGATGTTGACACTGCACACACAGCGAGGGTTACCATGAACTGTTTGAGGCAAATGTTTGCTGGATGGCTTATCTCTTTGAGGGGTGATGTGAACTGGTCGGCATGCTCACCAGACTTAGCCCCATGCGATTTTTTCCTTTGGGGTTACCTGAAGTCGAAGGTGTACATCTACCGTCCCAACACCTTGGAAGGCCTAATTAACAATATGGAGGCTGGAATTGGCAGAATACCAGTCGACATGCTTGTTAGAGCCCATGAAAACTTCAGAAAACGTATGCAGCAGTATGCGGATAGCGAAGGTCGACATTTGCCAGATACACTTTTTAAAACCATGTAATTTAAAAATTCCTTTACTTTTCAATATAATTAAAATATAAAATAGTATGGTTGGAGTGACAATATTCGAAGAGGATCACACTATTGTTGGGTATATGGTTGTGGCACAACAATATTATGATCCTCACAACAATAATATGATTCACACATAACCATAATATGATCCCCACAACCATACCATGATTCACACTCAATCATACTATGATCTCCACAACCGCACTATGGTCATCACAACAATAGTATGATTCATACTTTTATCTTCACAACCATATTATGATCCTCACAACTATAGTATGTTTCTTATACAACCATAGTATGATCCTTACAACTATAGTATGACTCGCACGTAACCATACTATGATCCACACAACCATAGTATGATTCACACTCAACCCTACTATTATCTCCACAACCATATATTGATCCTCACAACCATAGTATTTTTCTCATACAACCATAGTCTTGACAACCATAGTATGATTAACACGCAACCATGCTATTATAGTATGATTCAGTCAACCATACTATGATACCCAAAATTATTTATTAGGATTGGGTAATGTTGTTATTTAAAAATAGAGATTTTTATCAAGCAATTTATATTAAATTGCATTACTTTAATAGCCATAATTGAGCCCACGTTTTTTTAAACATTTCATTCAAAAAACAAAAATATATTTTGCAACGGCAGTCTAAAATACTTTTAGTTGCCAGCAGGGGTAAATGCTACTTCACCATCCATAGACCCCAAGAAACGAATGTGATTAAACCATAATCAATGGCTATATACTTAAGTGAAGGCAGATTTTTAATAAACAAGAACGAGTCGGTACAGAGTATTTCACCTAACAAAGTAAACACAATAAAAATCCCTCGAACTACCTTCCGATTGTTGTTGTTTTTTTAATGGAGAATAACCATTCACTGTACCGTGTGTATGTGTTTTTTTGTATATTAAAAAAACATACGACACACATACATGTATGCTCTAAAAAACCTGTTTTGTTTTGTTCATAGTCGCAACCATACTGTATTATTGCCGTAATCATATTATTGTTAACGTAAATTTTAAACAACAATACTTTTGTTGCACCAACCATGTTAATATGGTTGCTACAACCATATTTTAATTTCTAAATTTGGCAATAATACTATTGTTATATTTCAACAATAGTAATATTGTCGCAATCATACTGTTGTCAAAATGAAATTGAAAAAACAATACTATGGTTGCGACAAAAATGCTTTAATTGTAGAGAACATATTATTGTTGCGGTGACCATAGTGTATCCATACGAGTATCTTTTCTCTGCTTGTAGTTAAGCTATGCACAGACGGTTGTAAGATCTTAAAATATTGTCAGCAAAATGTCCAAAAAATTTCCTACAACCGTGTGAACCTGGATTTTTTGTCTTGAAACGTTGTCAGAAAAAGCATTGTCTGTACATTTTTAAGACAATTATAGTGTCAAACATCTGGCAATCGTGTGAACACATTACGTTGTCATTGTCAGATAACTGTCAGACACTTATTATTCTCAGAAATGCGAAATGTATGCACCTTACAATGACGCTTACTTTTTTCTTTGTTGTGATTAAAAAGCTGTGGAATTCGCAAGTGGCACTTTATTTGTTTTTTTTCTGTATTTATTTAGTTCTGTGTATTTAGTTTTCGTAGTTACGGGTACTGCGTGGAGTCACGCAATTAAAAAAATCACCAAATTGGTCGGAGTCCATTCGCAAAAAAATGTATAAAACTTCGGCTTGTCAGTTTGTAGTTCGATGAACAATTTAGCATAAAATCATTCCTGCTGGAGAAGAAACACCCAATTCTTCATCCAAAACATTGCCATGTTTTTTTTTTTAGCTAGTTTGGCTTGATCCTTGCTACTTTTTAATACAGGGTGGGCCAAAAGTTACCATTCGTTTATATATTGTTTTTATTTTTTTTTCAGGTTATATAAATAACACTTGGAGAATAAATAATAGAGCGAGATTCACAACAGACCAAAGAACCAGGATAATAGAATTTTATTATTAAAATCAGCGATCAATTATGTTAACGCAAACGCATAACTGATTAAGCTCCTTTTCATTGTACTGTACAGATAGAAGTACTGTAACCGTAAATGTAGAGCGAAATCGGTTTATGATAGAACATATTTTACATCCTGCTGGTTTTAGCAGAAGCCACGGCCTGAGACACAATTCACAACAGAACAAAGAACCTGAATAATAGAATTTTATTATTTAAATCAGCGATCAATTATTTTAACGCAAACGCATGACTGATTAAGCTCGTTTTCATTTGAATGGCTTTGTTAATAAGCAGAACTGTAGGTTCTGGGGTTCTGAAAATCCAAAAGCCATTCATCAATGCCAATTGCACCCCATTAGGTGTACAGTATGGTGTGGGATCACATCTGCAAATATCATTGGGCCTTACTTCTTCGAGGATGCAGATAGAAGTACTGTAACCCTAAATGGAGAGCGAAATCGGTTTATGATAGAACATTTTTTACGTCCTGCTCTTGAGAACAGACCTGAGATGTGATTTCAGCAGAATGGAGCCACTGCCCACACTGCCCAAGACACAATGGCGCTTTTAACTCAAATTTGTGGAGAGCGAATAATTTCCAGAAATTCGGAAATTATTTGTCCTACGCAATCACCAGATTTGTCAGGACCCTTCTATTTTCTTTGTGGTTATTTGAAGGATCGAGTGCATGTGAACAAGCCCGAGACAATCCTTCAACTCAAGGCCAACATTGTTGCAGCAATTTGAACTAAAGCCACAAATTTTTAAAGATGTTATGGAAAATGCTCTGAAACGAGCCCATCAGATGAAAACGGGGGTCATTTAAGTGACATTATTTTTTATAGTTAGTGTAAAAAAATTTTCATTTTGTATATTATAATGTACTAGCTGCCTTTTAATTTTATTTTCACTGAAAGTCTGGTTCCGTTGCAAAGTCGTGGTAGATTGATATTTCGAAGAAGAATGATAGGTGCACTGAACCGGAATACAAATATTATTCAAATAACTTTAACTGCAGCAGAAATAAGAGAGTGAAGTATTCTGTTAGTTTTATTAAAATCTAAAAAAAAGAATAGAACAATTTATGTGTTAATTTAAGGCCATAAAATGTCCTTTCAAATTACCAATTAAGATTGCACACTTGATTTGAATTTTTATATTTTTTTTGTTCTGAAAAAAAACCTCTAGAGGGATCACCCTATAAATATTAAGGACGGTTTCCCAACTCGGGAACACGCCGCATAAATTTGTGATTTGTATGGGAGGTACCACGCACACAGACCATTCCCAACTTTTTTAACAATTGTCAGGCTTTTAGCTTAAAAAAACACTTTTGACACGCCTCCTTCGCCCACAGTCCAACATTTTTTTCTTAAATCTTTGCGTACCAATTATAAACAAGCCCGCAGAAGGAAGTATCTAGTTTGAACCTGTCGTATTCAAAATGTAAGCGGTGTAACAAATCATATTTCATTTTTTTATATATGTGACGGGCAAAATAGAAAGGCGCATATCTCTGGGAGGGAACACTTTTGGGGCATGGGATCGGTCTCATTCGGTGCCCAGATGTTGTCCACATCAAAAAAAAAAAAATTGATTTTTTTTACCCTTAGGTCCCTTTCTCTACGCGCTGTCACAAATACGATTATACGAGTATAATATACTATATTATACATGATCTGAGAAAAAAATAAAAAAAAATAATAAACGAAAAAGTTATTAAAATTTTTAAAGCCATGGTAACTCTTGGCCCACCCTGTACATACCCAGTAAACCAAATTTGTCGACAATGTCTGATATTAGACAAGTATAAACAATATCTGAACTCTATCGAGAATTCTTACCGAAATCGTTATGAATTCTGTTCGATTTGTCTAAGGATTTTTTTTTCAGAGAAGTAGTTCAGAATTTTTGTCAACCCTCTCATATGTTTTTGTTACAAACTCGGTAAGAAAACGGAACATTTTATCGATTTTCGTACAGAGTTCCGACCGAATTCTGAAGGTTTGGTTTGCTGGGTAAGCAGCTTAAATAGATACAACTGCATTTTTTTCTTGCACGGCAATTTATTTTTACTTTACTTAATGTAAGCACACAATTGATAATTTCTGCAAAATGCTTAATTAGTTCTGGCAATACCATACCTGTTGCCATACTCGTACAACAATTTGACAACCTAATCAACTGAATATTTTTGTTGGCAGAAAAATTTTTTGTCTTTGACCTTGTAAGATTTTCTTGCAATTGTCTGAACTGACAATTCACCACTTGCTAACAATATTGTATTGTCAGTACATTGCCAGAACATTTCATAGATTTATACTGTCGGACAGTGCCGACAGTAAGTACTGCAAATCACTGCGCTACACAGAAGAGTCATCGTCATCAAGAGAGATCTGATTGAATATGGAGTTATATGGTCGCAAATAAAATTGGACCATATTACTCCATGTTTTCATATAGCCCCTATGTAAAAGGTTTTTCATTTGAGGTCCTTACATTGGAGAAGTTGGACTTAATCGGTTCATGGTTTTTTTTGTATAGACCACATACAAAGCTAGATCTTACAAGGTCAAAGACAATAAATTTATCTGCCAAAAAAAATGTTCAGTTGACACGGTTGTCAGTTTAAATTAAATCCGATCCTACAGGCTGATGAATATTGCTACATTAAAAAACTCAAATAACTAATTTTCAGTGTATGTCATTCATTTTTATATTATTCATGTTAAAGCTTATTAAATTTTTTTAAATATAGCTTAATTGTGGAATTTAAATGCCCCCCCCCCCCCCTCCCCTGCTCGTTGATGCATGTGCGGCAGCTTATCGAAAAGTTGTTCGTTACTGATTGTTGAGTTGAGTTGAGACAGGAATAGCCGCAATAATATCTCGAATTGATTGCTTTAGTTCATTCAAATTTACTGGGTTTGCTTTGTAAACTTTCTGTTTGCAATAACCCCACATAAAAAAAGTGTGGTGCAGTAAAGTCAGGCGACCTGGTGGGCCAACGGAATGTGGAGTTTCTGCCTATCAGCTTATTGGGAAGTTTTCGTCACAATTCTGTCATAAGAGGCCGGGCTATGTGAGGAGTTGCACCATCTTGCTGAAACCACACAGAGTTAAAAGCAATTCTCATTCGGCGTAATTCTGAAAAAAAACTCACTCAACATGCTTAAGTAACGGTCTCCAGTAACCGTAACGGTGTCACCGTTTTCTTCGAAGAAGTAGGATCCCATAATGCAGCGTGATGAAACTGTGACACGAAGTGGATACAATTCTCATGAAGTATCTGTGGGTTGGAAGCACTGCATATTCCACAATTTGGTTTCTTAAGGTTGCCGTTTAAATCGTCAGAAATGAAAAGACAGTTCAACATATTTCCGCCCTCTTCCACTATTTGAAGAATCTGCTGGCAAAATTCCAAGAGAATCGGGAAGTCTGCTGCATTCAGTTTGTTGGCTATTTGAATTTTTTGTGGGAATAAGTCAAAGTCTTTGTGCATAATTAACGGCAATGACTGTCTGCTTAAAACCATTTGAGCAGATAAGCTTCTTGTCGAAACTCTTGGATTCTTTTGTATGGCAGCAGCTACAGAAGCGATTGTTTCCTCCGTCCGAACTGAAGGGTTTCGCTGGTAAGGTCTTCTTTTGACTGTCCCATGCTCGGCAAAATTGTTAACAAGTTTCATTATGGTCCATCTGCTCGGAGGATTGCTGCTAAACGTACGCCTACACTCTCTTTAAACCGAAACTACGGCCTCCAGTGGGTGATAGCGACGGACATTCCAAATTATTGTTTCCGTGTCCCATTATTTATTTCTGTTACATCTAAAAATGAATCTGCAAAATAAAAACAAAATAACCAGATTCATTAAATAGATTCCAGATTCATTAATTTTTTTTGGTAGCGGCTTTCATCACCCATCCTTTATTTGAGAGAATGAAAAGAGTATTTTTTAAATTTTATCAGGATTTGATAAAGTATCGGGCGAAATATAAGTAAGATTAGATTTAAACTCTAGGTTCTAGATGGTTTGTTCGTTTATGTGGCCTCTCTAAGGAGTGTTAATTAGTGGTATTCACCATGTTTTCAGTAGTGCTACATCACTCAGAATATTAACGGTCTTTGTTAATTTCTCATAACCATCCCGCACAGTTGAGAAAACTAAGAACGTCGTTCAGGTATATTGTAGATAGACATGATAAGTTCTCCACAAATCTAGATCTCTAGCTATTACTACATCGGTAAGTCAACGCAGTGTATTCAAAGCGGACGTTTTTGAACGTAGCATCCTCCTCAGTGTTGTCACAGCTGCGAGAATGATCTTTCAACGCCGGCAGTGATCTCCACTAGGCCAATGACCAGTTAAAACGGCAATCATTCATAATATGTGTTTTCTATTGTGGCTGATCAGAGTTTTTGGCGGTCTACTATCGTATTCTATCCAGGTTTGCTTAGATATCTTGCACGATTCCAAAGCATTCCACCGTAAGACGGCAATTTCGATATTATGTCTTTTGATTTCTTCCTTTTTATAGACTGCATGTATCGATACGGTCCCAACTCACATCACTTTGTTATTGCTCGCCGATAACTTTCTGTAGTAAATTAAATTGGATTATCCTTTTTATTATAACAAAACATAGATTAACAATTTCATATCGACCTTAAGCCAAACCCAAACTTTGTGCAAAGTTTTGTCACGATCGGTTCAAACCAGCAACCTGTACTTTAATTACACTGATAAATGGACGAACGGACATCGCTCATCAGATAGTAATTCTAGATCGGTCGGACAGAAAAATGCATCAAAAAGAGTACCTTTAGCCCACACCATATAATAACTGGCCGATATTGTTGGGTCAGCGAATCGATTGTGAGACAACAAGCAGCACTGTGTCTTAGTCTTACGTGCATTAAAATAGATCCCGGCCAAGTGTCTCATCCATAACTCGCCTTTTGTCTTCAATATCTTGAAGACTCGGCCTACAGTCGAATGAATAAGAATGACAGAGGTTACTGTCATCCGCAAAGGAGTAGATTGGATTCACGGTCTGACCCAACAGATCATCAATGAAAATTAGAAATAAAGAGGGAGAAAGGACAGAGCCCTGTGGTACTCCTGCAGTAAGCCTATGTTTGTTGGATGAGAACCCATCTACATCTACATCAACTCTTATAGTGCGATCTCTAAGAAAGCTCGATATAAAACGAGCGAAAGTACCAAAAGCCATCAGCTTTTATAAGAGTGCGCCGTGCCAGACTATGAAAGCTAGATGGCTGAATATTTGCAGAAATATATATTAATGCTCAAGATAGCACAATTTTCCCCACATATAGACTGGCTTAACATCTGGAAGTTTTTTGTGGGTGGTTTGTTTATACGGGTGGAGCGCGCAATTTTGAGTTTTTGGACTGCAGGCTGTGGCGGCACTGTTGGTCGAAGAAAGTGGAGAGTATGCGTGGTTTATAGTGGCTGATGGGAGATTTGTATTCGTCGACCTTTCTGTTGCCATAATGCATTGGACACGTGAGGAGCAAAAAGTCCGATAACATGACGAAATAGTTAGCACCATTCACAATTAAGTTGCGGGCATCGTCATTTTTAAAAAAATATGGGCCGAAGCACATAAACCACACCATATCGTGGTTTTTGCGGTGTAAGTATTTCCATGATGAAATGGCAAACAAAACTGAAAAGAAAAAAATAAAGTTTAACACAACAACACGCATTCTATGAAAAAATATAGACTGATGATTCCACCAGTCCATAAACCGCATCAAACTGTGCTTTTTGCAGTGTAAGTCTTTCCATGATGAAATGGCAAACAATACTGAGAAGAAGAAAAAAAGTTTAACACAACTCACATGTAATCTGTAAAAAAAACCTTTTGAAAATGTACCTCTAGATTGATCACCCGTTAGTTTCATCGTTTTCATACATCGCAGATAACTTTTCATGGCGATTTTGCTCTCTTATGCATATTGCCAACACTGTTTTACGAAACGTGCCTGCAAACAAACTACAAAAACTGAATCTACCTGTAAATTCCCACAAAAAAAATCCCTCCTCGAGCACAGCGCCTTTGATGGGATGAAACCGACGTTTGTCGGCTGTCCCCGTTTCAGTCTGTGCCAAAGTTGAGGCAATAATTTTATTATGAACATTTCTTGTTCTTCTTGTACATGTTTCCTTGTGGCACAGTGGAAAAAGTTGCCGGGGAAAAGAAAAGACTTAAAGGTAAATGAAAAGATACGAGTTCAAAACAACAGGAGCAACCTACAGCAACAGCAACAATCGTCTGCTTTGACAATGCAACACAACGCCTAAAGTTAAAGATCATGTAAAGTATGTTCGGGGGCATACAATTTATTGGATTGTTTTCAGTTGCCAACAGAATAAAGAAATACTTGTAGTTGTTGACAACACATTTTTATGCAATTTATCATTTATCAGAAAAGTCAGACACCCCGCACCAGCGGAAGTAAATAATAAGTCTTTTACAAGTTACAGTGTTTCAATAAGCATATGTGGTGATAAATCACAACACTGTGGCAAAACTGGAAAAATATGGTTACTATATGATCACGGCAACAATAATAATGAAACCTATGCAAAATCAGAAGCCATTAAGCGGCAACAATAATAATGAAACCTATGCGAAATCAGCAGACATTAAGCGATGGATTTTGATTGTATTTACTTTGTTTGGTGGCGGCAGGTTCTCGTTTATTTAAAACCTGCCTGCACTTAAGTGTCTAAGTATTGGTCATGGCATACTGACGTGGTGGTCTGCTGGCTACTTACTCGTACACTAATGCTGATGTGCGGGTATAATAGACCATTTACTGCGCAGTTAAGCTCGTGCGTTGCCCAAGATTACTCTTTTAACACTGAGTGACGTAGCAGCATCAATAGAAAAGGTAACGAGAGCCTAGAGATCGTAACTTGGAATTTTACGAAGTTACTCACGATTGTTCTCTTTGCGGGGTCTGTCAGACCACACGTCAGTTGCAGAGGGTTAAGCAAGATCGGATTTTATCTATAGCTCCAAAAGCGGCAGGATCTCATCTTGGAATGGACTTTTGAATAGCGGCAATATAATAACATAGACCGGGTTTGCTTATGGATAGTCAATAATACACAACGATTTAATCAAGCAAATCAGAAAGTTGAATTGCATTGCGAGTGATATAAATACTAGTCGCTTATAAGGTACCATACAAATTAGGAGCAAAAACGATTTTAATTTATGCCTTACGCAAGACCCTAAAAAGATAGTAGGGAGCTTTTGAGTGGGGTTTACACGAAAATTAGAGACAATTGGGACCAGTTTCACCAAAGATTATGACAAATCCCGTATATGACTATATCAACAAATTTAGAACGATTTAAAAGGTTGTTCCTCACCTGCCAGAAACTGCCTAAATTGCAAAACTTCGTCGAAATCGGTTTAAAAGGTGTACAACTATAATGCACGAGGTTTATTGTGAGTCACACCTTAACGTCACACCGTAACGCCTTACTTATTTTGAAATTTCTTTGTTTCAGGGTCTGACAAATTCAACAATGGAGAGTTACACAATTGAGCAACACGTTAAGATTGTTTATTTAATTTCATAATAAATAAAAGGCTTCGAATCAAAATGCATTTCGTACACTTTGTTTTTTTTTTTGGTCAGCGTAATTAAACAAATGTGTTCACAATCGGAAGAATTATGCGCAAATTTCGACAAACAAGGTATATAAGAAATGGCAAAGCTCCAGTGGATGCTCGCCCAGTTCGTTCTGTCATCGGGTCGTACTAATTTGAAAATGAGGTCATCCAAGCAGTTACGTTGAAAAGTGTTCGCTATGGCGAAGCACATATCGAGACCTGGACCATATGTGGTTCCAACAAGATGGTGCCACTTGCGACACAGCCATTTTCTCTTTTGCGCGAGCAATTTAATGACCGTGTTATCGTATCTCACGTCGTGGAATGTCTATTAGCCGCTGATTTGACACTATTGGACTTTTTTTGGGGGTATTAAGAAGAAAAAGTGCACGTCAGGAAACCAAGAACAATTCAACAACTACAGAATAAGATAATTCGGCATATTAACGACATTGAACCTCCATTATGTCTCAGAGTCATTGAAAATATGAACCATCGGATAGAGATATGAAACCGAAGACGCATTTGAACGGTATTTTGTTTCACACATAATAGTCATAGATCTTTCTATTATAATAAAAAAAGATAGAGATAATTGTCCGAAAACTTTCTGTTTTATTTAAAATTAACATCATGTGTTTAAGTTGGATCATCTTAACTTGAACTAATAAGAAAAAAACTATATGATTGTGGTGATAATAATAGAAGAGCACCATGATATTGTTGTGACAACAATATAAAAACTTTTCATTATTACCATAATATAGTTTTTTTTATTATTACAACACTATCAAACACTTATGAAGTAGGACACGGCGGTTAAAAAATAATATATGTTCTTATCCGGACTCGATTCTACACCTTCTACACACAGAGAAAAAATCTGTTGGAAATCGGTTCGGTCTTCAAAAATCGGCTGGATAATCCGCATTTCTGTTGCAATTACTAAAATTCCATAGTATTGATGGTATCATGGTTCGAGATCTCATAAGATGGTTGATACAACCATATCACGGTATTTACAGACAATATCATAGTTATACAAACCGAATTCAATTTAACTATTGGTTGCGCCAAATGGCGGTTATGGCAAACAACCAATTGTGATATATATGTTACTTTGGTACCAAAAATTAATGGTGACAACAGATTAGCTCTTTGTGGTCACCAAACCCTGTTTAGTTGGCTGTTGTAACATAATATTAGTTATTCCAACACCAACATATAAAACCTATAATATTTTGTCGTCTTTAGCCACAACAAAAACTTAGTTTACGACGAAAACATATTTCGAAATGCCCAAAAAAAGTTTTTTGAGTTGGACGGTCAATGCTTCCAAATGATACCATATAATTAAGCGAAGTACAAATAAAAATAAGAAAATATAAATAAAAAAATATTTTCCAGAATTAATAAAGAGGCTTAATTAACTTTTATTTAGCAACTTTACTCAGACTTGATCAGAATTTTTGCCATATTTTTGTATATTTTTGCCTTATTATTCAAAACAACAAACATTTTTTTTTGATTTTTTGCCTAGTTACGGCGACCCAAAGCTTTACAATAAATATTGTAGTATTTCGTAATTAATTCTTTTCCCACTGGGGCATACCTGCAATGTTTATCAATACATTTATCCAAAGACGTATTTATTTAACTGATCAGTTGGCCCTTTGCAGGGCGGTAAAATATTATTTTTTTTTTAAATCTACTTATAACCAACAATCTATAACAACAACCAATACATGTAAAAATTCAGTTACAAAAATCATCTAAGTCCGTTAGGATAACCGATACTTGTTTTCTTAAACCGAAAGCGTCAGTTCCTTCTACTGAAAATTGCTGTGTACCCGATAACGATGGAATAAATAAAGTAAATAGTTCGTGCAACCACCAACATTCGGTTGGCTAAAAATTCGATAGTAGCAACAATTCTATTCTCTGTGTTTACGTGGCGAAGAAACCAGGACTCTTTAGTTTAGCTACAATCGAACGACTTCGCTCCGACTCCATTTTTGGCATTTTACACTACTCCGATATTGCGCCTTGATTCCTACATCCGACTTCGGACTCTAATTCTGAACTGACTTCTCTGTAAAAAACAAAAAAAAACATTAAACACTTTTATTTATGATTTATTTTTTATAGGACTTACACTTAGACTATGACTCCATATGTGAAATAATTTTTTTTTCAACATCTGCTTTGACTCTGGCCAAATTTTTGAAACTCCTACTTTAACAGCACTGCAAGAAACCCAAGAAAATATTTGAACTACCCTCGTACGTCATAAAAATTATTCGTAAAAATTATTCGTCATAAAAATTATTCGTCTTTGTGGCAACATTAATACCTGTCATTATTACTCATGTTTTCCACTGACTACAGTAAAGACACCGTACACAATCAACTAGAGCATGGGCCAGGGAAGCGGGTGCCACATGCAAACCACCAATCAAGGTGAGTCGGTATGTGTAAGGTGTGACACATATCAATGATTGCTGAAGCAATTAAGCTTTTCATTATTTTCCGATAAATGCTAAAACTGTGAACCAAAAATCTGACATTATCATCATTTAAAACATACACACGCTCTCTGCGGCATGCATCGATTCAAGGATTCTGGAAAACACACATGCATGAGTGGCCAAACATAATTTTAATAAGCGTGCGAGTGTGTGTGTATTATTGGAGTATGCCGTCGTTCCGAAGCTGGAGCTTGTTTGTGTGCTGGAGTGGCCTTATACCGGAACATCAAACATCACATCATGGCATCGTGGCACCTTATCACCTGATTACCTTCCGGATTTATCATCAAATTGAATTGCAATCAATAAAGTTAAGCGTATAGATATAAGTGTATGCGTGTGTAAACTTGTATGTAAGCGTGTTTGTGCGGTGCTTGCATGTGTGTATTTGTACACGTATTCGTCATTAATTAATAAAGCAAAAGCGCCATTAAATATTCCACTTTAAAGTCCATTAAACATAAATGGTTTTTATCTTTCCAACACTTTTACACATGTTCATCTGCACACACACACGCACAGATACATTTACAAATACATACACGTGTGGGTACTCACGTGTCTGTGATCACAGCGAGAACTACTATAATTAATATGTCAAAAGCGTTTTGCCAGAGCTAATGGGAATATTCTTTATGGTTTTGATACGTTTATTCAATATTGGTTTGCATTAAACCGGTGTCGCAATAACAACAGTTGGTGTGGATTTAATGGCAGTTTTCGTTATGATTTAAAATCGAACTTTACGGACGCATGCTGCGGCAGATGTTGGAAACTTAGCAACAGTTGGATGGGTTTTGACTTGGTCAAAACAAGGACTTATGATGGACATCCGTCATCTTACATAGATAAAGAACCATTCAGAAAGTCTTGAGTTAGCTTGATTACTACTTTTCAACACACGCTTAACTTGAAACAAGAATTGAAACAAGCAAAAACGTCGTTAAGTTTGGTCAGGGCGAACTTTAAATACCAACCCTCGTCACTCAGCTACTAAAGCGAAAAAAATAGTAATTTTTTTTTTGATCCTTTGGCTTATGCGTCCAACCTTTGGCTTATGCGTCCAACCTCAGCCAAACAAAATTAATCTATATTTGGATTCGTATTGAAATAAGCTAAAATTTGAAATAAGCTAAAATCATATTGACTGTTGTTCGTGGGGTGGCCAGTTAAAATATTAAATTTGAATAGGTTGCGATTTGAGTTCTCCTAATGGGCTGAAGATTAGTGGCAGCAGATGAAGAATTTTACTGAGCTTCATCTAAATGTTTTCAGATGAAGCTCATTTTCATCTCGGTGGCTATGCCAATAAGCAAAATTGACGCATATGTGGTTCAAATAACCCACACGTCACTATTAAGAAGCCAAGGCATTCACAAGGAGTCACGAATCTTTCCTCCGAAATGATCAGGGAGCCGCCGTTATTGTCAACGGTGACATGCTCAAAGAATTTTTGTTTCCAAAAATTCAATAGAATGACTTTGACGATGCTTTTCTTTTTTTAATTGATCTCTCTCAGGGGATTTTCCCTATAATGCAGTGCATTGCGTTGGTGAGTGGAAAGTAAGGAATTGGAGGGGAAAAGGGGAGTAATGTTTATTGACATTTGTCTTGAATTTCTGGATGTCGTAATTGGTGGGAAATAGACCGTAAGGGCATAAAACGAATTCGATCCGTAGTGTATATTGCGGTCAACTGGCCAATCGATAACAAACGGGTGTGAATTTCTGGAAAGTCGCGTATTCCTGGCGAAGATCCTAACGTCAGGAATAAGTGGACGGATGTCAGCGGAGAACACACCATGGAAGTAACGATAGGACAGCGATACACATACCGTCGATGCTCGAGGAAGACAATTGAGTTGGATAATCCACTGTCACCTCTCGGCACCATCACTATCCTTTGAACACGATCAAGTAGCTCCGAGGATGATTTTGGAGCACCTGCCCATATATGGGAGTTGTATTCCATCTTAGGCCTGATATAGGTCGTATAGATGTTGAAAAGATCAAAAGGAGTTAAATATTTCTTTCCCGCTTTAGAAAGCCTATACGTGACAGCGCATAGAGAAAGGGGCCCAAGGGTAAAAAAATAAATTTTGATTTTTTACTTTTTTTGATGTGGACAACATCTGAGCATCGAATGAGCATCCCAGAGATATGCGCGTTTTATGAAAGTGAAGTCGACGATTCTAAGCGCAAATAGAAAGGGACCTAATCTTTAAAATGGCTCTCCTGAACAAAACTGGTTTTTAACCTTAGGTCCCTTTCTATTTTGTGTGTCACATACACTTGAGTGCTTCTTTCGACACTTCGGATACATGTCTCGCCCAACGAGCGTCACATTGTATTTTCATTCCCAGAACATCAAGAGCATCTAATTGTTCAACATTCATACCATCGATAGAAATTGAAGACATTGTTGAGTCAGCGAATCGCTTGTGAGAAAACAAGCAGCACTGCGTCTTGCGCGCATTAAAATCCACTCTGTTCATTCGATACCAGTCGGAAATGGCCTGTAAATCCCGGCCAAATGTCTCATCCATAAATCGCCTCCTGTCTTCAATATCTTGAAGACTTGGCTTATGTTTGAATGAATAAGAATAACAGAAGTTGCAGTCATCCGCAAAGGAGAAGATTGGATTCACGGTCTGACCCAACAGATCATCACTGAAAATAAGATATAAAGAGGGAGAAAGGACAGAGCATTGTGGTACACCTGCGGTAAGCCTATGTTTATTGGCTAAGTCTAAATGTTACGCAAAGCATCCAGGTACAATTGAAACATTGAAAAAAAATCGAAGTTACCACTGAAGAGATTCGACCCGAAACAATCGAAAATGTACTGAACAATTTAGTTGACCGAATGAGCTACGTATTGCGGATATGTTTGTGGTTGCCATATGAATTATATAAGTATTGTGTTTTATTATTAAAAGACAAAGATCAGCGTTTCTAATAAAACCAGAAATTTAAAAAAAAAAATCAGTTCTTTTTTTACAGCCGATTCAAATTTAAAATTTTAAATAGCCTACCCACAAGGCGGTACGGGTTTTTGGCTACTTAAGCCATAACGTTAATAACTATGCCCCTTTATGAGGTATTTTGTGCACGCCAACTAACATTTCCATTTTTAAGTAATATTCGCCATAAAGTGTCAAAAAAAAAACGAGGTTTTCAGAAAATCGGTATTTCGGGTTTTTCATAAACCGACTGAAGGGGTTTTTTAATAGTAAGAAACCGCCATTAACCGACATTCCGGTTTAAGACTTTTGCCTAAGAATGGAATTTATTTTCCGAATCAGAGAATTGTAATAGTGCCCTGGAACAGCTCTAAATTTTCCCAGATTTTAAAAATCTGGTAATTTTTGATACCATTTGGGAACATGTTTAAATTGGTCAGATTTTCGGACATAGAACCTTCACCAAATTTAGCCAAACAGAAAATATAATGATATTGTTATAGGTGGGTTTTCCATTAGGAACATAACATTTGTATTATTAATTAAACACAAAATATTTAAGATATACAGTTAAAATTTATTCCAGGTGTAGTGTAGATGTTACCTTTTAAGAATAAGATTCTATTTCCGTCATATGACCACCACGAGCTCGTGTACAGCGATCTATTCTTTGGACCCATTTTTCCAACACTCGTGCACACTTTTCGACCGAAAAGTTGGAAATTTCGCGTTGAATGTTGTATCTGAGCTCGTCTTAAGTTGTTGGCTTGTTGGCATAGATCGATGACTTGATGTTGCCCCATAAAAAAAAATTGATGGCGTTAAATTGCCAACGAGGTGTCGACCGAACCATTTCTCTAGATAACACGTTCACCGAATTTTCCTTTCAGTAAATCGAATGTAACGCGTGGTCTATAGCAAATGACACCGTCTTGTTGAAACCACATAGAAATGATTATCACTGAAGATAATTTTTCGATGAAATTCTGGATTTTCGTGAAGCTTTACCGGAGCCCAATCGGAGAAGTTTCAGCGTTTTCAATGATCAAGTGGCTTTAGTTATTAAGTCAGTTTGATCTTATAAGGATGAAGGCCAAGATCTTTTCGCAAAATACGCCACAGTGTGGTTTTAGAGATTCCCAATTCCTGACGACGAAGTGGAATCGACTGATCGGATACATTTACGGCAGCGATATTTTCGTCGTTTCGAGCGATACGGCGTCTCTTTGGCGCCGGCGTCTCTTTGGCGCCGGAAAAATGTATCCACTATAGTAGGCTCAGCATTTCGGGTGGGACGATTATTACTGCTGAAAATTGGATTAAGCGCTCTTAAAGTTGCGACCACCGACTAAGAATTTCGTTAGTTATTTTTTTATGATTTCCGAACGTTGCCAGTACACGCAGAAAAAAAGTATGGTTGTGGTGACAATATTCGAAGAGGATAATACTATTGATGGGTATATGGTTGTGGTACAACAATATTATGATCCTCACAACAATAGTATGATTCAAATACAACCATAATATGATCCTCACAACAATAGTATGATTCACAGATAACCATACTATGATTCCCACAACCATAGTATGATTCACACTCAACCATACTATGATCTCCACAACCATAGTATGATCCTCACAACCATAGTATGTTTCATATACAACCATAGTATGATCCTCACAACCATACTATAATTCACGCGCAACCATGTTATAATCCCTACAACCGTAGTATGATCACACCAATATTATTTATTTAAATTTGGTTAAGTTGGCAACAACAGATTTGAATTATGAAAATTATTCAAAAATACATTTAATTCGAAATAATAGGGAGTGATTTATTTTACAGTAGAAAAAAATAAGTTTAAATAAACGTAAGCGTTTTCATTAAGAATATTTCCGTTAAACAAAGCCAAAGCAGCTTGTTTAAACAATTTTAATTTCGATAAAAAAGTACTATTATTGCATTAGATCCGTAGCAATAACATTTGTTCTTAAAAGCATATTAAAATGAATAAAAATTACAATCATACAGTATGATTGCCGTAATCCTATTATGGTTAACATCAAACGCAAAACACAATACTTTTGTCGCACCAACCATATTTATATTGTTGCTATAACCATATTTTCATTATAAAATTTGGCAATAATACTATTGTTACATTTTAACAATATTAATATTGCAGCAATTATTCTATTTTCAAAAATAAATTCAGTTAACAATGCTATGGTTGCGACGAACATACTTTTATTGCGGAGAACATATTATTATTGCCGTGACCATGTAGTAACCATGTTTTTTCTCTGCGTGTAGGTGAATTCTCCCTGTGGGAGAATATAACCATGATATGAACATGCTTAAATCCTATGTCAAGACACTTCACCCAAATTTAGCCAAACTGCAAACATATTTTTATTAATGCTATATGTATTTCTGGCGCTATCTGACATTTCCATTGGAAAGTTTGACATTTTTTAGTTCTCAGAACGTTTTGACGACAAGCATCATTTGTGTTGTTTACAGTGACTTGAAAAAAATGGAATTAACTCGTGAACATTTTCGTGCGATCATTTTTTACAACTTTCAACGTGAATTATCACGACAAGAGTGCATCGATGAACTTGAATCTTTATATGGAGATAAAGCACCATCCCATAGCACTGTGAAGAACTGGTTTAATGAATTCAATCGAGGCCGTCGCACGCTGAAAGACGAAGGTCGTTCTAAAACGGCCGTTGTGCCAGAGAACATTGATGCCGTGCGTGAACTAATAATGCAAGATCGTCATGTGACATATCGTGAGATAGAGGTATCCTTGGGCATTTCTTCCACCAGCATACATTCGATATAGCATGAACACCAGGCCATTAAAAAAAATTGGTCTCGTTGGCTCCCGCACAATTTGACAAAAAAAGGTGCAAAGAAATTTTGAAAATATACGATCGCGGTGCTTCAAAAGACAGTTATAAGATCGTCACAGGTGACGAATCATAGACCGCAGTGTATGAGCCCGAAACAAAACACCAATCGATCGTGTAGGTATTCAAAGACGAGCCAAATCCAACGAAAGTTGTTCGTGGATGAAGCACTTCGAAGCAAATGGTCGACTGTTTCTTCGGCAAAACTGGTCATGTGGTGACTGTTGCGCTTGAGCAACGTAGAACAGTCAATTCTGAGTGGTACACCAAAATTTGTTTGCCTGAAGTCTTCGGAGAAATTCGGAAACGAACCAAAGAACCCGAATAATTGTGCACCATAATAATGCGAGCTATTACACATCGGCTCAAACCAGCGCCATATTGACCGGCCAAAACGTCGAATTGATGGGTCATCCACCGTACAGCCCTGACTTGGCAGCCAATGACATCTTTTTCTTCCCTAACATTAAGAAAAAAAGGCGTGGTCAACGTTTTTCATCTCCAGCCAGTTGAAGCGTTCAAAAACCATGTTTTGGAGATAGCTCAATCGGAGTGGAAAAAGTGCTTCGACAATTGGTTTGAGCGCATGTAAAAGTTTATAAATCATGCTGGAGAACACTGAAAAACACGCAGGTAATTGTTACGGGGACTATATGTGACAGCGCATAGAGAAAGGGACCTAAGGGTAAAAAAATCAATTTTCATTTTTTTTTCTTTTTTGATGTGGACAACTTCTGAGCATCGAATGAGACCGATCCATGCCCCAAAAGTGTTCCCTCCCAGAGATATGCGCGTTTTATGAAAGTAAAGTCGACGATTCTAAGCGCAAATAGAAAGGGACCTAATCTTTAAAATGAACAAAACTGGTTTTTAATCTTAGGTTCCTTTCTATTTTGCTCGTCACATATAAAAAGAAAGCCCATGAATCCAATCGATTCAAAACTTGTTGTTTATAAGTCGAAATATGCCATACCAAATTTGATTAAAACGGAATTAAAATGGATGTTCCGAGTGGTTGTATACTATATCGGGAGTTATATTTTTACTGGGGCTATTAAAATTGGGACCAGTGGGACCAATTTTTAGCTGAGCGGATTTCTGATCGATCGTAATGAACTGTACCCAATTTCATCAATATGTGGCTTCAATATGTGGCTTCTACAATAAAATGAACATATGTTTGAGAACTATATCTAACTTGTATCCGATTTTTATAAAAGTCAACAGCCTTTATTCAAAAAAAAACTCATGAAGATCAGTCAACAATTGCGACCTGCACTTTGAAAAGCTTTAGAAAGGCAGAACGGACTGATAGGCGAACAGAAAGATATCGTAAAATCGAATCAACTGCTGATTCTGAATCGGGCGGCCACACTTAAAGGTGGGTTAAGCTTAAATATTTTTGATATTAACGTATTTCGAACTTGAATATTATGAATTGTTTTTGCTTTCACATTCAACAACCAAAAAAACGAAAACTGGAAAGAAAACCCGACCGCAAAAACCGGGAAACCCGACATAGCGGGTTTAGGCTATTTTTGGGAAACCGACTGTCTGCTTTGAACATAAAAGCCGGAATGTTCATTTACGGCGTTGAACACTCTAGTTCGCGAAAAAAACTTGATTTGTAAAGCAAATACTCAAACAAAGTGAAGTTTTACCGAGGTACATAAAGTGGGTTAAAGGGAACATTTATTTATCATGGGCTGATATCAATCATGATCATGCAAAATTTAAAAATCCAAGGTTTAGTAGTTCCACCACTATTGAACTTTCAACAGACACACGGACATGTTTAGCTTATACTGTAAAGAGCCTCCGATCAATATTTTGTGGTGTAATATCCTCCACCGAATGGTGGTGTCGGACGAGCCAGAATATGCGCTACGCAACACTTCACTGCTATTAGAAAATTCTGCGACTCTGTCTCGACCTTGGCAAAAAAAAATATTCCTTTAATAACGAGAACGACATTTTTCCTGGTGCTTAATTAAACACACACAGCGAATAAAATTAGTCGTAAATCGGTAGGAACTACCATGGTTCGGTTGCAAAAGTCGAATTTCGGTTGCAATCACCAAATGTTTATAATCGTAGTGGATATGCAGTTCGAAATACCACAAGATGATAAGTATGATCATTGTGTAAGTATTGTACTCACAACTTATTATTGGGTCATTCCGAATTGGTGGTTTTGCCAACTGATAGTTTTGCAAACATTTTGTTGTTGTAGACAATTATAATTGATGATAACTAGAACTTCTTCACAATCAAAAATTGTCTGTTTAATGCTATTTTTTAAAAAATAAAATATTTCTTGAGCAGTTTTTTATTCTGGTTCGAGACCTTTATGTTGTTTCTTTTTCAGAATCAACTTAAAAAGAAGAAATTGGTGAAATGTATTTGCTACGGTTGCCAGGCAGACTGTACAGCTGTTTCTAAACCCGCCAAGGTTTTTCTTCAGCAGTCTTTGGCAACGATTACTTCGGCCACAAATCAAATGACTTATACGGGAGACTCATTTTTATTAATGAGAATTACCCTTTGTGTATAGTCTTCGAACTGTGCGTAGAGCAATCTTCAACGCGCAATATCATTTCCACCAATTCCGTTTCGCATGGGTCTTCGTTGAAAACCACAAATGCAAAAAGCACAATCAAAGTGTGCATGTTTTTTGTGCGTACATATACTCATACATGCGTTGCACATTAGGGCGTACCAATCCTTTTTAATAGTTTTTTCGTTTTTTTGTTATTTATTCGGTCTTTTATCATTATTATGACTTGAGCAGTTTTTTATTCTGGTTCGAGACCTTTATGTTGTTTCTTTTTCAGAATCAACTTAAAAAGAAGAAATTGGTGAAATGTATTTGCTACGGTTGCCAGGCAGACTGTACAGCTGTTTCTAAACCCGCCAAGGTTTTTCTTCAGCAGTCTTTGGCAACGATTACTTCGGCCACAAATCAAATGACTTATACGGGAGACTCATTTTTATTAATGAGAATTACCCTTTGTGTATAGTCTTCGAACTGTGCGTAGAGCAATCTTCAACGCGCAATATCATTTCCACCAATTCCGTTTCGCATGGGTCTTCGTTGAAAACCACAAATGCAAAAAGCACAATCAAAGTGTGCATGTTTTTTGTGCGTACATATACTCATACATGCGTTGCACATTAGGGCGTACCAATCCTTTTTAATAGTTTTTTCGTTTTTTTGTTATTTATTCGGTCTTTTATCATTATTATGACTTGAGCAGTTTTTTATTCTGGTTCGAGACCTTTATGTTGTTTCTTTTTCAGAATCAACTTAAAAAGAAGAAATTGGTGAAATGTATTTGCTACGGTTGCCAGGCAGACTGTACAGCTGTTTCTAAACCCGCCAAGGTTTTTCTTCAGCAGTCTTTGGCAACGATTACTTCGGCCACAAATCAAATGACTTATACGGGAGACTCATTTTTATTAATGAGAATTACCCTTTGTGTATAGTCTTCGAACTGTGCGTAGAGCAATCTTCAACGCGCAATATCATTTCCACCAATTCCGTTTCGCATGGGTCTTCGTTGAAAACCACAAATGCAAAAAGCACAATCAAAGTGTGCATGTTTTTTGTGCGTACATATACTCATACATGCGTTGCACATTAGGGCGTACCAATCCTTTTTAATAGTTTTTTCGTTTTTTTGTTATTTATTCGGTCTTTTATCATTATTATGACTTGAGCAGTTTTTTATTCTGGTTCGAGACCTTTATGTTGTTTCTTTTTCAGAATCAACTTAAAAAGAAGAAATTGGTGAAATGTATTTGCTACGGTTGCCAGGCAGACTGTACAGCTGTTTCTAAACCCGCCAAGGTTTTTCTTCAGCAGTCTTTGGCAACGATTACTTCGGCCACAAATCAAATGACTTATACGGGAGACTCATTTTTATTAATGAGAATTACCCTTTGTGTATAGTCTTCGAACTGTGCGTAGAGCAATCTTCAACGCGCAATATCATTTCCACCAATTCCGTTTCGATTGCTCGTAATAATGATTTAAAGGCAATAGATTTGCCAACTTTTGTTCAGTAAAAATCATCCATTATCTTTTCCACTTTTTCCTTGTCATGACCCTTTTCAATGTCATAACTTCAAGCACTTACATTATGTAAGCAAACAGTTTTTGCCTCTGACTAAAATTTTAATTTTTTTCGTTAACACTTGTTAGGATACTTGGTATGTCACACCGATACAGCAGAAAATTACAGAGCAGAAAACAACAATCGATTGTACTGACGAAATACTCGAGGTGCATGTCACCTCAATCATTCGGTCGCTCGAAAAGTTTGATTGCGACAACGATTCTGGTCTCTGTGTGCAGGCTGGCCCAATTTCAATAGGCGTAGTTACGCTTTATGTAAGCTAGATGGAGTTTAAAATGTATTCTGTAAAGCGACAGGACTTTAAATTAGGAAGGTCATTTATATGGAAGCTTTATCAAGAGATGTATCAATCAGATCGGGCTTCCGACTTAAAGTCACTCATTTGTTACTTTTAGAGCGACTTAATCTTAATACGCGAGAAAATCATGGACCTACTATCGAATTTTGGACGGAGTTAGATGTATGGCTTCTAAATTAGTCTGCAAGCAGAAAAAAAGTATGGTTGCGGTGACAATGGCCGTGTTCTATTGGCAACTCGCTTAGGAGGTCGCTCACGCGACAAATTCACACAATTGTACAAAAATATATAAAATGTATTTTGTTTATAGAAAACTATAGACAATATGCATTAAAACACGTTTGCTTTAAATAATTAAATTTTTTGGAAAAAAGTTATCCGGCCACTCGCATTCAAGAATAGCGAGTTTAAGCGACCTCAGTTATTACACGTTTATAGTATTTCTCAAAAATTTCTCTTAAAGTTTTAAGGTGATCGCTTTAGCGATTACTTATTTGTTAATAAGCGAGTAATTAGAAAACACGGCTAATATTCGAAGAGCTTCATATTTTTTGGCTGTGATACAACAATGATATGATCCCTACAACATTTCTTAGATCTCCACACCATAAAATTGTTGTACCACCACCATATATCCTACAAAAGTAGGACCTGTCTCGTAAAGTTTTAAAAATATCGCTTTAGCGACCACCTACTCGTTAATAAGCGAATAAAAAGAAAACTCGCCTAATATTCGAGGAGCATGATAATTATTGGTTGTGAAACAATAATGGTATTATCCCCACAACCATACTACGACCCCACAACCATAATATTGTTGTACCACTACCATATATGGAGCTATAAGTTCCAGTTTCACCAGAGTTAAATATAAGTAGATTATAATGTAATTGTACTGTGTAAGCCTGTAAGTATTTAATTTAAGGTTTCTAGAGTTTCAGAACCTTAAAAACGGAAAATGAGTGGGGAATATTCGGACCGATATGGTTGTATATTGTGATCCATCTAGAGGTATTTTTTCAGAACAAAAAAATATAAAAATTAAAACCAAGTGTGGTCTTTGTTGGTAATTTAAAAGGACATTTTATGGCATTTACTTTTTGAATATAATTTCGTTCAAATGTTCGCCGCAAGTATGCCTCAGGGTTTCAATTCTGAGGGTCCAATTTTTGATGACTCCTTCGAGCAATTCGACCGGTATGGCGTAATTTTGGCTTCCAAAATCTGAATCGAAGCTGGTTTTTCAGCACAGACTTTGGACTTTACGTAACCCCAAAGAAAAATGCCTGAAGGTGTGATACCTTAAGATCTAGGCGGCCAACTCACCTGTTTAAAACATAAAATTAGCAGCTTTTCGAAATGACCTCTCAATAGATCCATTGTTTGAGCAGCTGAATAACAAGTGGCGCCGTTCTGTTGAAACCAAGTGTCGTCAAGATTACGGGCTTCAATTTCAGGTAGCATAAATATCGATATCATGGCGCGATAGCGAGCACCATTTACGGTTACGTTCCGGCCATCATAATTTTTGAAAAAATGCGCACCGATGATTCCACCAGCTTATAAACCGCACCAAACCTTGGTTTTCTGCGAGTATAATGGCACCTCTTGAACCTCTTCTTGTTGCGCATCAACCCAAATGCGGCAATTTTGTTTATTGACTTTGCCGTTGAGCCAGAAATGGGCCTCATCACTGAACAAAATTTTGGTCGTAAACAACGGATCTTCCTGTTTCTCACCGAACGCTCCACAATACGGTTGCCAACATTTGAAATTAATTTCAAAAAAAAATTTTTTTTGTTCGGAAAAAATACCTCTAGGTGGATTACCCTATATTTTGCTTTTGATAGGTCATGGAAATATCGACCTACATTGTCCAAATTTACTAGAGTTATTTATTCCATTCACAGTTTTAGAGCGATCGTGTTTAATTTGAGGTTTCTAGAGCTGCATGATCGCAAATCTGAGGAACCTTGTTATTGGTTCATTAATATACAAGTATACCAACATTGTTTATTTTCAGCACGCAGGGAAAAATTATGGTTACTATATGGTCACGGCAACAATAGTATGTTATCTGCAATAATATTATGGTTGTCGCAATCATAGTATTGTTTTTTTGAATTTTATTTTGACATTAGTATGACTGCGGCAATATTAATATTGTTGATATGTTACAATAGCATGTTGGCAAATTTTAAAATGAAAATATGGTTGTAGCAACAATATAAATATGGTTGGTGGAACAAAAGTATTGTTTTCATATGTTTTATGTTAACAATATCATGATTACGGCAATCATACCGGCACAATTGTATTTTTTTTCATTTGACAATGTCATAATAGTAAAAATAATTAAATTTTTTCGAAACAAACTACGAATTAGTATAACTAAAATATTTTAAATAAATACATTTTTTACTGTTTAATAAATCAGTCCTATTATTACATAACTTACTTAATAAAATTCTCTATTGTTAAATAACAACTTAACCCAATCTTTACAAACAATTTTGGGAACCATAGTATGATTGTGTGTAAGTCATACTATGGTTGTGAGGATCATACTATGGTTGTACGTTAAACATAGTATGGTTGTGTGTGAATAATTCTATTGTTGTGAGGACAATAATATTGTTATGGGGATCATAGTATGTTGTTGTGTCTTAACCATAGTATTGTTGTGATGATCATAATATTGTTGTGCCACAACCATATAACCAACAATAGTATGGTGCTCTTCGAATATTTTTATCCCAACCGTACTTTTTTTCTGCGTGAGGAGAGTTTATTATGGGTCCCGCATACTGTACCATGCAACCATTAAGCGAGATTGTATTAAATTTGAGGTTGCTAGAGCTGCAGGTCCTCAAATGGACAGGTTCCTTTGTGCGGGGGATATTCGAACCATTGTCAATGTCACCAAGTTTCATCGAAATCGGTTAATAATGGCGACCTGAACTTCTAGTAACGGATAACCCAAATAAGACCAGCTGATGTGAAACACAAATAACTTTTTTATTTTTTAGCATAATTTATTTTTTCTTTGTGCAGATTATAACTGCACTCTTGGATACGTACAGTCCACAACAACGCATTAAAATTATCGATTTTTATTATTCTTCTCAACGATCAATTGTTCTGACGCAGCGAAATTATCGCCGTTTTTTTAAGGTAAGATCAGCGCCCACATCTTCCGTGATTACAAGTTTAGTTCGCCGTTTTGAGGAACTGGGTTCAGTTGCCGACCGTCCAGGAAGAGGTGCTCATCGAAATATTCGTACTGAAGAGACGGTGGAAGCTGAACAGCAGCTTGGCAGCTGTGCAGAAGCTTGGCGCTAAAAAGAGCCAATGTCTGTACCGAGCAAAAAGGTGGTCATTTGTCTGATGTCATATTTCACACATAGTCACGTTAAATTTCCATAAAATGTATTTAACATATAAAAATAAATCATTAAATAAAACGTTATTACGAGAGTTATACGTGTTTAACATCAAAAGGTCTAATTTGGGCCACCCTGTACAAGGAAAGATGGACGAATGAAAATCGCTCAATAGAATCAGACAGTGATTCTGAGTCAATGGATAATTGCCTAAGCACGGGGTCTATCTCTGTTAATTTAAGTTTTTACAAACATCCACCTTTTGGTGTCAGGTTTAAAAGCCCATCACAATTGCACGTGTTCAACATCCTTTGGTCGTACCTTTACATTAATCGACTACTGCCCTTATGGACGTTAAAGGCGTCATCAGTGTCCTTAAAAAGAATATCATTTACATGTTACTCTTGCGTCCGTGTAGTTACCAAATAGCATTGATAATTCGTACTATCATGTCTAAGCGACAAGAATGATTTAAAAATATTGTCCTAAAAATTTTAAAACTTTTAACTTGATTTTTTAACTAGTACACAACTTTGAATTAGACAACGCTCTTTTGTGCATTTCGTTCTGCAGCAGGATAAAATGAAAACTTAACTGCGTGGGCAGTATGACAAAAACAAACCACAAATTCCAGTAAATCCAGATTATTTTTGCAAAAAAAAATATTGCATAAAATATAAAAAAAATCAACAGCGACTGCGACGTAGTCACATGTCGATGAGACGCGGTTTAATGGAGTGCCACGAATAAAAAAATGCAATACAATGTTGAAGTGGATGTGAAACATACACACACATAAATACTTATATATGTGACAGCGCATAGAGAAAGGGACCTAAGGGTTAAAAAATCAAATTTCTTTTTTTTTTTTTTTTCTTTTTTTTGATGTGGACAACATCTGAGCATCGAATGAGACCGATCCCATGTTCCAAAAGTGTTCCCTCTCAGAGATATGCGCGTTTTATGAAAGTGAAGTCGACGATTCTAAGCGCAAATAGAAAGGGACCTAATCTTTAAAATGGCTCTCCTGAACAAAACTTTTCATCAACTTTTCACTTTTTTTTGATGAGGACAACATCTGAGCATCGAATGAGACCGATCCCATGCCCCAAAAGTGTTCCCTCCCATGAAAGTGAAGTCGACGATTCTAAGCGCAAATAGAAAGGGACCTAATCTTTAAAATGGCTCTCCTGAACCAAACTGGTTTTTAGCCTTAGGTCCCTTATATTTTGCGCGTCACATATGTTAGTATGTATGTACATTTGTATAAATCATATGAAATAACAAGCGGACAATTTTTCTGTAAAAATGTGGTTTAAGTTAGCTTGGCCGAATCTCATATACCCTTCTTAGTGTTGGAAGTTTTGCTCTGCAGCGTTGGTCTCAAAAATGGTAAGGCAGTTTGGTCTACATTATCAAAAATCATGGAGAGTATTTAATCTACTGTATAAGAGGAATGTCCGAGGCCATCTCTGTATGTTCTATCCGTTTTATACTCCATTATAGTATTTTCGAAGCTTTTTGATACCCTCCACCGTAGAGTTATTCCGTTGCCACAGTGCGAAATATTGCTCAAAGATCTTTAGAATATATGAATGTGCTAGTCATTGTAAAATTCGTAGACGATCTAGCTATGCCCGTCCATGTGCACGATAGCTGCTTAAGAAACCAAAATAGAATCCTGAAACATTAACGATGATGGCTTATGAACCATTCGGCCAAGGGGAAAAATGTGTTCATTTAAGTGGCTAAAAATACTCTGGTAAAAATTAATTTTTTTGAATATGTATTTTTATTACTATCATTACTTTTTGTGGAAGGCCGATGATTAAATTGGGTACAGTTAGTTGAAGCGCACTTAATGCCTAACAAAAAAGCATAGTTGCTGGACGTTTTGGCTCACGTGGCCCTTAAAACATGGCGCATGGTTAAAACAGGCGATTAATACTCGTAGTCAATATGGACCTGAGGATGGGTCGATTTAGTAATCCATGTTGAGCATCGATTTTTTGATATGTTTTGGCATGATGGAAAAAAATTTTCAATACGACATATCAAAAAATCATTTTCTAGACACCCAAATTTAATTTATTGACTTTATTTTAGAAGTAATTTTAGAAGGTAATCAAAAAAATGTTGTTTTTAATTATTAACTTTCCAAGTTTAACTACGATTCATACAAATACACATTGCCACATACAATACAATAAACATATAAGCGCATGAGAATAGAAATATGTCTAAGAGTATCTTAGATAATAGAATCAGTCGTATTTCTATTCTAACGCGCTCATATATTTGTATTGTATTGTAGCTGGCAATATACTTAGTAGGGCCATAAATACTGTTACAACATTGAACACACCCATTTCAATAGTAGAACTGAACAAACCCCGTTAATGTCATATGGGCTTTGAAAGCTAACCTCAATAGCGTTAGTCTGAAACGGGATTTTACAATTTCATCATGGAGTGGTCAGATAATGAGAACCGTATAGCTGTAATAGCGCTTTTCAAGTGTGAAATGAAAAAAACGATATTTTCAAAACGCTCCGGTCACTAGGGATTAGCCGCATGTTCGTCTACCGATGCATAAAACTGTTTGAGGAGACTGGAGAGGAACAATACCGCCACCGGTCGAGCCGCCCACGCTCTGTTCGAACACCGCATGTCATCAAAGCCGTTAAATCAAGAATTCACATAAATCCGCTCCGAAAACAGAAAATCATGGCCCGTGAGATGAATATCACGCAAAAGTCCATGAGTCGAATCATTAAAAAAGACCTTGGACTTGCGTTTTTCAAACGACGTACCGGACATTTATTGACTGCAGCTTTAAAAAAAATAGGATTGAAAAATCCAAACGTCTTCTGGTGAAGCACGCTGATAACTTCCACAGAAAAATTTTGTTCACCGATGAAAACATTTCAGGAATTTCAGAAAAATTTAACAAGCAAAATGATAGAGTGTATGCGCGGCTATCTAAAGAAGTATCTGAACTGGTCCCAAGGGTGGAAAAGGGCCATCACCCAGCTTCAGTCATGGTTTGGTGGGGTGTCTCTTATGAGGTCTATCTCTGTTAATTTAAGTCACTGACCTGCATTTCTGCAAACAAGGAGTCAAAACATCGGCCAAAGTTTACCAAGAAACCGTTTTGGAAGCTGTTGTGAAGCCTCTTAACAATTCCCTTTTCCAAAACCAGCCATGGACTTTCCAGCAGGATTCTGCGCCGGCCCATAAGGCTAAAACGTCAAATGCCTGGCTTCGAAACAATTTGCCAGCGTTCATTTCCTCTGAAGAATGGCCCACAGGCAGTCCAGATTTGAACCCATTGGGTTACAAATTGTGGACGGTTTGTCACAAAAGATACCCGAACATTGAATTTCTTAAGACTGCTTTGGTTCGAGCTGTGACCAATTTTCCAATGGACGAGGTTCGTGCAGTCCCAAGTCTTTTTTAATGACTCGACTCATGGACTTTTGCGTGATACTCATCTCACGGGCCATGATTAACTGTTTTCGGAGCGGAATTCTGCGAATTCTTGATTTAACGGCTTTGATGACATGCGGTGTTCGTACAGAGCGTGGGCTGCCCGACCGGTGGTGGTCTTTTACATCTCCAGTCTCCTCAAACAGTTTTATGCATCGGTAGACGAACATGCGGCTAATTCATGGCTGGAGTAGCCATCGGTCACCTCTCGAGGTGTCCATCTCATCCGAGTAGTATCGTTCGGGACCAGCTAGTCCCACGAGAAAGGTATGATCATCTGCGAGCCACTGGGGGTTATCTATCGCCGATGTGCCTTCTGCACCTTAACGACGAAGGGCTTCTGATAGATGAAAATGGAAACATTTTGTTCTACCACAGGCGCTTCGGGACGTACGGATTTGAAAGCCTGGTGTATAACACTATGCAATAGTCTTCCTATATACCTGTAAATATTTATTTTTCTTTTGTTTTGGGCATGGCCCACTAGTATTAAGTTTTATTTTTAGTATAAATGATCTCAAGAGAGCGATCCGTTAGTTTTTCTTTCCCTTTTTGACGGACAACTAATGACTGGACAGATAAATTTAAAAACGAATGACTAAATGGGCTGGCCTTGCCACAAATTTATTTTATAAGAATATAATAAGATATTCCTAGAAAAATACGTAGTATGCTAGGAAATGTATATATTAAACTAAGTAGTCTATAATGTAAAACAATATTGATTTGGGAATAAATGAAATTGAATGAATGAATGACATGCGGCTAATCCCTAGCCGGAGCGTTTTGAAAATATCGTTTTTTTTTCATTTCACACTTGAAAAGCGATATTAGAGCGATTCGGTTCTCATTATCTGACCACTCCATGATGAACGTTGAAACAATTTTAAAATCCCGTTACAAACAACGCTATTGAGGTTAGCTTTCAAACCCCATAAGACATTAACGGGGTATGTTCAGTTCTACTATTGAAATGGGTGTGTTCAATGTTGTAACAGTATTTATGTCCCTACTAAGTATAACATTCTACAATGTCTTGAATGGTCCCTGCTGACATGCGGGACATATGTTTAATACATTGTCTTCAATTACGGCTCAGTATGAATTTAGAAGACTCAGCCACAACTCAGCTGAGCCAATTCCACTCTGGTTTATCAGGGTAGCCTCTCCTCCTCCTGGGCGTCCTCTGGAGGATGCAAGCACGATTTTCACTATAAAGTTGTTAAAGGTTACTGCGATTGCTTCAGAGTGTATGCCGGTTAAAACTGCCTGATGGTCCCTTTAATCAGGAGATTTCCGTTTTTAGACTTTGCTCTGTCTAGATCATAAAAATCGATTCTGACTTACCGACGTAGGGAAACTATTCCTGCATCGGATGATCCTTTATGTAGCACCCCAGCAGACACTTTTTCGACAATATTTAAAAAACTTTTTTTTTTAATATAGAGACAAGAGGTCTTGAGCCGGTAAATCCCTGTTCAATGTGTAAAAGCACAAGACCGAAATTAAACAAACGAGCTAAACAATAATTAATTGTGTTAATGCACGGGAAAGAAATTTGTCTCTCCTCTACGAGGACCACCTACTGACGACCTGTAGCAGTTCTTAGGGAGGCATTCTGGCAGATCAGCATGATTTTCCCGTGCTCCTCGCTCACATTCGTTGTCCAAACTGACGCTGCATATTCCCCACCCAAACACCCTATCGCTTTAGCAGTGGTCAACAAGGCTTCAAGGTCACATTATACCACTTGCCGTACGCGTCGCCAGATTTTCTGTTTCTACTGGGGTTCAATAAGTCGACTCAAGCCTTAAATCCACAACATTATTGGAGTGTATATTTCATGTCGTATATGACAATTTGATTTGTTTCGAGCATAACATATTGTATATTTTTTATGCAACTCCTCGTTTAAACATGGTTAGCAAATTCCGCTAAAAAAACGAATAGATGACAAATGTAATGAAATAAAATGTTGCACAACGTTTCACGACCACATGTCGCATATAGACGGACACAAACAGACATATGGACCCACAAACGAGCCATATCAAAAGATGTGGTCAAAACGCTAGAGCCACCAACAAATATATGTTAACCACACACATACACACCACAATCGTAGGAAAATATATTTATGGATATGAAAATATTTCGGGCATTTAGTACCGAAACGCTGGTTGAGATGGTGATGAGGTTTGCTTCCTCTACCAGCTATGGTTGCACTAGCATCCATCCTTTCTCCATCGTCCCTGCATGTGATGATGTGTTTGTCTGTTTACAACAAGGATAACAACGACAAGACTGACTACGTTGATGGCAGTGCTGATGAAGAAAATGGTGATGCTGACGATGACGATGATGATGATGACTTTGCCAGTAATCGCGTTGATGATGCTGCTCGAAAGCGCTAAACTGTTTCTCTCCATATCTCTTTTGGTGCATTTTAAAGCATCATAAAGAATTTGGATTAATGCCAAAAAATGCTTGTTTCATTCGAAATTTTACCAAGGCAAAGAACGAAATAAAGAAAAAAAAAAAAACTAAAATGAACGAACTGCGAAAATAAAAATGAAATTTTATGGCATACAAAGTATCCTACGAAATACATGGTCGGATAGATGAACAGCGGACTTGGTCGTGTCGCGTGTTTTACACCCAAACCGAAGCTGGTGAAGAAGAACACCATCTACCCGCCCTCAGCAAATTATGTTGGCGTATGCCCACCAGCACCACTCTTCTCCGGTGGTTTGGGTCCATTTTCCTTTTTTTTTTGTTCGGTAGAGCAGCAGAGTTCAATACAATTCTAGTTGATTTGTTTTTTCATCTTCTTCTCTCGTTTGCTGTTCAATTTCAGTTGAACACGAAACGCAATCTATGTAGAGTAAAATCGAAAATATATTGCATCGGTCGGTGTACAATTGTGAAATACATAAATTTCGTTGAAATTCCAGTTGCAAACGCACGCTGCATCTTAAACATGCAACCAGCAGACGGACGGACGGATAGCACGGCCGAAGGACGGACGGACGAACATACGTATGTACCATTGCTTCCAGCGATCTCAAAAGAAACACGAAAATACTTTCAGATTTTTTGTGAATTGCATTCATATTTTCTCAATTCGTGTTGATGTGCTACGACTATGAAAAGCATAGTAGGTTTTATCAATGCCTTTGTAACATTAAAGGAAAATATTGGCTAGGAAACCACGGACTCATCGGTTTGTGTTGACAAAACCCAGTAATTAACCCGGTCATTCTAAATCTAAACCTTATATTTTCCTTCAAGATTAAATAAGTTATTAAGCTAAAGGATGGCCAGATAGGAAGAATAGTTCTTTCAATTTGTAAACCCCACCCCATAATGTGGTACAGAGTATTATCTTTACGGGAAATGCAGAGTCATTGAATCGAGGATGGGTAAAAACAGAACCTGTTACAGAAGTGGTCAATTACTTAAAATTTCAGAGTCATCTAATTCGCACACAAAAGATTATATCCGCGGATTTCAGCTAACTGCTCAAAGTAGATTTTGTTTAGAAATCTATTCAATTTTTTATGAAAATTTAGATCCAGATCAAATTTTTCAAACAATCAGAGTAATCGTTAAATTAAACTGGTGTTATGGGATGGATAGAATATTTTCTGTGATGGGTATTTTATAATAGATTCAATCACACGTTTGGATGAGTCCCGTAACATATCACATGGTATCGGAGTAGTGTCAATGACTCCCTCCAACTGGGACCAGTTCCCATCCATGAGTGTCCAAGTCCAATTTCCCGTAGGGATAATAAAGTGCTAATGTTCGTAGTACCTTAGCGAAAAGGAGATATATCCACGTTTATTATACCGATCATTTAAAAATAGCTGTATGCTTCCAATAAGCGATGTTTGACTATACGTCTATGCTTTGACTCTTAAAGTCAAATATACTCATAGAACGCAAATATCAACAGATATTTATTAAGGAAACATTATTAGGATGTTTTTTTTAGACGTGTGCTTTTCAATCTGGCCACACTTTTTAGGCATTGGTATTTTTTACAGCTTTCACTTGATTAATGCTTAGTGTGGTTTGCCATTTTAAAATTAATAGACTTACTCCGGAAAAACGTTTACAAATCGTGGAAATTTGTTACCAAAATAATGGTCCGATTTGTTAATCTCACTATATTCGATTAACATATTCGCCCAGCAGAGTCGGTAATTCGAGTAACCATGGATCGATTTCGCACCACGTTTACTCTAGTGGATAATGTGGAGACGCCGCACACTGTGTCCGCTGCGGCAATAAATCATTTTGGACCTGCTCTCCGATTTTGATGATTTTTGCACAGATGGTTAAAAACTATCTAAAGGTCATGTGTGTAAAATTTTATGCAAATATCTCCATTGGTTTTCTGTCCCGAGCAGCGCAAAGTTGACATATGTGAACAAGTCTCAAATGGGTTAGTTTTCTATGTCATATTTAAAACCTTGTTACTTATAAACTATACACCGAGTGTACCTTATAGAAATTTTTTTCACTTAAAATAGGCATCAAGCATTATGTTAATTAAAAAAAAACATAAAAATTGAAAAAAAAAAATATTTTTTTTTTTATTTTGGGCCAAAAAAAATAAACATTTATAATTTTCCGTTAGACTTTTAGTTGTGTGCGACGCAGTGCGAAACATGGAGTCCTATACCAAATTAAAGCTGAGGGTCTCAGCTAACAGATTCCAAAAAAAAATTGTGCCCAAATTTGCCCGCGGCCAAAACAACAATGGAAAACCAAAAAATTACAGTAAAAAATATGCGTTATGCGTTATTTTACGCGAGCATAAACAACTGCGCACTCTTTCTTTCGTTACTGCTTATTGTTGTTTTGCCTGTGTGCATGTCTATTACTATAGACACACACGGCAGTTAGACTGATGAAGTCAAAATCCGAAAATGAAGTAGCATCATTTCCAAAATATATGCAACTCATGAGTAAATGGGGATGTGATGGCTCATCAGGACATTCAGAGTATCACCAAAACTTTGCGAATGAGACTTTCTCAGACAAAAGTTTGTTCTTGACGTCACTTGTGCCATTGGTAATGACTGAACGGAACGATGAGTCAAAAGTTTTGTGGAAAAATTTAGAGCCATCTTCAACGAAACATTGCAGGCCGTTAAAATTTGAATTTGTTAAGGAGACAGCAAGCGTAATAAATGAAGAAGTTAACCGAGTAAACCATGAAATAAATAATTTAACAAATTCAATTATTGAAGTTCATAATAAGAAATTCGTTATTACTCATAAACTTTCATTGACTATGATAGATGGTAAAATAGCAACAACTTTAACTGGCAGCTCTTCTATGTCCGTGTGCTTCATATGTGGTGCTAAGCCTAGGGAGATGCACAATTTAGACGAATTGGCAACAAGATCAAATTCGGGAGAGGCTTTAAAATTTGGTATTTCACCTCTGCATGCGCGCATAAAATTTATCGAATGCATATTGCATATCGCTTACAATAAAAGCTTTGCAGCATGGCGAACAAATAAAGATACAAGACAAATTAAAGAAGAAGCCAAGGCCACAATTCAAAAAAACCTTAAATTAGTATTGGGAATAAATGTTGATGTGGTAAAACAAGGAATGGGTTCCAGAAACGATGGGAATACAGCTCGACGATTTTTTGAAAACCCTGAAATAACAGCTGACATAACCGGAGTAAATGAACAACTGATTCATAGGTTAAAAATTATATTATCCACAATAAGTTGCAGTCAGGCAATAGACTCTGAGAAGTTCCATATATATTGTTTAGACACGGCAAAATTGTACATTGATTTGTATGGATGGTACTACATGCCTATCACAGTGCATAAAGTTTTGATACGTGGTAGCAAAATTGTATCTGAGGCCATTCTACCTATAGGTAGGTTAAAGATACGATTTGTTTCATACATTTTGAATTAACATATGGTTTATTTTTCAAAGGAATGTTATCAGAAAAAGCGCAGGAAGCGAGGAACAAAGACTATAAACGTTATAGGCTATATAACTCGCGCAAGACTGGGCGCTGTTCTACTAACGAAGACGTAATGCATCATTTGTTGATATCCTCCGACCCATACATCAATTCATTAAGAACGAAATTGAAGCTTAAAAAATTAGATTATCACGAAGATGTGAAAATGTTGTTAATAAATTAAATAGAGTGAACTGTAAAATTTTTGTATGGGGGTTGTATGAGGGGCGGGTGTTACAGTGGGCGGATTTTCTTCATATTTTCAAAACAGCATTTAATAGATGCTGTTTGCATTTTTGCGAAAAATAAACATTCTAGTTATAAATTTACAGAAGATATGGCATTTTTGAAATATCATTTGTATGGGAGGTGGGCGATGGGCGTGGTCAATGTTGATGAAATAATTTTTTTTAAAATGTGTTGCATAGATATGTTCTTCCAGCAATTTTCAGGAAATTTGTAGCAATAGTTAATTTTTAACAGCCAAAAATGATTTTAGTTTGTATGGGCGGTGGGCGATGGGCGTGGTAAATTTTGTCGATACTTTGAAATTTTCTTAATTCTATTATATTAGGGACTCGTGCCAAATTTCATTACTCTCGTACAACTCCTTCTATTTTTGGCCATCGAATGTATGGGAAGGACACACTGTGCGCCGTACAGTGCGCTGTGCAACAATTTGAGCTATGCCCATCAACTTTAATGAAAATTTTGCGGAAGATCTTGGTCTGCGGGCTTACAAAATCCAACTCGCGCAAAAATTGAAGCCGAACGACCATCAAGCGCTTCGCACGTTCAGTGAATGGGCCCAAAACGAGATGGCCACCGATCCTTATTTTTACAAGAATATTTTTTTCATCGATGAAGCTCACTTTTGGTTGAATGGGTACGTTAATAACCAAATCTGGCACACTTTTAGTAACGCAAATCCACAAGTCATTCTTGAGAAGCCATTACATCCTCAAAAAGTCACTGTTTGGTGTGCTCTATGGGAAAAAAATCAAAATTAAGCCGCCCCTACTGTTACAGTCAATAGGGAACCCAATAAGGCCAGTATAAATGACTTTTCCGTGCCTGAATTGGAGGACGTTGATGTGGACGTCCTTTGCTTCCAACAAGACTTTCAACATGCCAGGCAGCAAAACAATCAATTTATTAAAGAAAACTTTTGGTGAGCGCATTATTTCGTGTCGTGGGCCTCCAAGATCGTGCGATTTAGCACCGCTGGACTTTTTTGTGGGGTTATGCAAAGTCCCTTGTCTATGCAAATAAGCTGGACACAATTGACAGCGTGGAAGAGAAGATTCGGAACGTTATTGCTGACATACGCCTCCCAAGTGCTGCAAAAAGTGGTTGAAAAGTGGGCCTCTCGGCTGAAATTAGCTTCAAAATTTTGAAAAACAGTAAGAAATTTTATGTGTGCAAGAACTGAAATATGAGAGCTTGGAATTTATAGGAAAAAGTTATTGAAGAAATAATTAGTGGCCCAAATGAGACCTAGTGATATTAAACACGTATAACTCTTGTAATAACGGTTTTTTTAAATGATTTATTTTTATATGTTAAATACATTTTATGGAAATTTAACGTGACTATGTGTGAAATATGACATCAGACAAATGACCACCATTTTGCTCGATACAGGCATTGGCTCATTGTATCGCATTTTGCATTACACGGCGTAATGTTTCTGGTTGCAGGTGCCGTATTTCGTCTCGAATATTCTGCTTGAGCTGTCCAAGTATCTGTGATTTGTTAACATACACTTTGTCTATTAAATATCCCCATAAAAACAATAGGGCGCAGTTAATTCTGGTGAACGAGGAGGCCAAGGAAAATCTGAATTTTTTTGAAATTATGCGTTCACCAAAAATTTCACGCAGCATGTGCATTATTTGCCTAGCAGTATGCGCAGTGGCTCCATCTTGTTGCACAATTTGAACTTTGTTGTGGATACATCTTAAGATCCAACTTTAAGATTCTCTGTTGTTGTTGTTCTGGGTATACCCAATTGGGCGGAACGGCGACGAGTTGAGACAGATGGATCATTTGCAACACTCTGCTGCACAGCTTCCACGTTCTCTTCAGTACGAATATTTCGATGAGCACCTCTTCCTGGACGGTAGGCAACTGAACGCAGTTCCTCAAAACGGCGAACTAAACTTGTAATCATGGAAGATGTGGGCGATGATTTTACGTTAAAAAAACGGCGATAATTTTGCTGCGTCAGATCAACTGATCGTTGAGAAGAATAATAAAAATCGATAACTTTAATGCGTTATTGTGGACTGTACGTATTCATTTTAATTTCCAAGAGTTCAGTTATAATCAGCAAAAATAAATTATGTAAAAAAAAAAGTTATTTGTGTTTCACATCAGCTGGTCTTATTTGTTCCACCCTGTATTATAAGCGAGTAATAACCGAGATTTCTAAATTTTATTCTTGATAAACTGTTTTCCTAAAAACTTAAAACGGAGCACTAAAAGAACACGTCTATTACTTCCGATTGCGACCAATCAATTCGGGTAAATTTGTTCGAATAAACCCCACATTTGCGCTTAGAATCGTCGACTCCACTTTCATAAAACGCGCATACCTCTTGGAGGAAATACTTTGGGCATATGATCGGACTAATTCGATGTTCAGATGTTGTCCACATCAAAGAAAGAAAAAAATGAAAATTGATTTTTGTACCCTTAGGTCCCTTTCTCTATGCGCTGTCACATATGTCCAAATGTTTTGACACCTATATTTATGGGTTTTCATTAAAAACTCTCACTAGAAATTTCGACGAATTTTTGGCTTTATGAGAAAATAAATACTGACTTGTATAAGTAGATATATGCATGAAGACGTTTTTTGCCGTTATATCTAAAATCAGGATGAACCCGTTTTCATTTAAGATAGTTGTTAATTGGTCGTTATGCTCTGTACCAAATTTCATTAAGATTGGATGTAATATGTGGTTTCCACAGCTAAAGATTTAAAGTCAGCCGAAAATATGTATATGTGACAGCGCATAGAGAAAGGGACCTAAGGGTAAAAAAAAATAATTTTCATTTATTTCCTTTTTTTGATGTGGGCAACATCTGAGCATCGAATGAGACCGATCCCATGCCCCAAAAGTGTTCCCTCCCAGAGATATGCGCGTTTTATGAAAGTGAAGTCGACGATTCTAAGCGCAAATAGAATGGGACCTAACGGTAAAATTTATTTATTTTCATTTTTCCCCTACTAAATTAACAAAATAACTTGATTTTACGAAACTACAAAAAATTTATATTTTTTTCCTTATGAACAATTTAAAAAAATAGAAAAATCATTTTAATCGACGGTTCTTGCGAATTAGAACTTGACGGTACCAGTCCTTTATTTTTTTCTATTTCTTCTTAAAGTCTGCTGCCTCCACTTCTTGAGGATTGTCCACTTACTCCGAGTACTCCTCTTCGTTTCCATTTCCAGACACCAAAGGAAGAGGAGCAACCGAATCTTTTTTTGAATCGTCAAAACATAAATCCCGGATCTCTTTATACAAGTACCATTGACGCTTTATCGATAACCCTGGTGACGGAATTATAATTGGTTATGCTGGCTGAATTCGCAAACATTACGATCAGGTGAAAACTTTGTATGTCCGGTTTACAAAAAATTCAATTTAGTTGAATTACTTCTCGTAGGTAGTAATCAAACATTGATATTACTGAATTCGATATTACCTTTTCCAATGGAATCGCTTTCGCCAATACAGAAGATGTGTTGAACATTTTGACGTTCGTTTGTAATTCCGAAAATTGCTGTTTTGCGACCTGATTTAAAGTATGTAGTTCCTATTTGCTGTGGACCCGACGGAAAGCTAACATTTTGAGCATAATCCATATTTATTACTAGATAATCCTCCTCTGGAATATCTGGATACATGGCATTTGGATCAGGATTGACTAATGTTCTCAAGTCGTTATACTACTCTCGCTGAGTGCTGGCAGATTGCAAATGATCAGAATACACCTTCAATGCTGCTTCTTTTTCAACTTCAGTAACGTTTACTGTATTAACAGGATCTTTTGCAAGATTTCGACACAATTCGTACAAATCTTATGCTGGCTTCATGGTGACGATGTAGGGACAATATTTCTTCCACACCGTTTGGAAAGGGCGAAGTTTTACGATTTTACCACCCGGTTCGACGCTGTTGGTGTATCTAGTGTAAACAGAAGTCTTACTTTCAGTAGTTGGAAGTTTATATAAACGATAATCACGTTGATTTGGTTGACTTCCAGGTAAAGTGATAGCAACAGTTTTAGCAAAACGGCAGATAAATGAAACAATTTATTTATTTTCCAAAGTAGTTAAAGCATCTGTACGATTAATTTTATTCGTCATGCCATGTTTGCGTGGATATTTTTTGTCGAAATGTTCGATTAGATTTTTGTAGCGTTTGATTCCCATTGCATACAGGAAGAAGTACATATCACGGCATATTGGCAACCTTCGAAAATAATATACTCGTATCTGAGTGTACCGTTTCTTCATAGCTCGCGATCGATCACCAACTTTTGACCTGAGGATTGCATCGTCACGGTGAGCTGCCAGATGTGCGAGAATAATTAAATCTTGGCATTCCTTAACTAAATTCATGAAAGACGTACGAAAATCCACAGCCATCTTCTTAGGGATCACTTTATTGCATTGATTTGAACAACACGCATTGATTTGAACAACACATTGCATTGATTTGATTGAACAACATGGTATTTTTGAACCATACACGCGAGCAACAACCTTTTCTTCGTGTAAATCAAGATCAGATTTATCAAGGTATATATTTTCGGTATCATCTTCAGAGTCACTATCCGATAATTCTGAGAAGTGATCGTCATCATCCTCGTCATCAGGGAAGCGATAAAGTAAATCTTCTTCTTCGAATTCATCCACCATTTCATCCTAAAACAGTAAGTAAGAATGTTATCAGTTTTAAATTATTTTCGCGAATAACATAAAAAGGTTATGTGAAAAATTTTTCGTACTAACAGAGTGATATTCACGATTTAAAAGAATTATAAATGAGTATTTATTATAATTCACAATTAATAATATCAGAAAATAAAGCTTGATTCGAAAAAACGCGAGCAAAATTGATATCAAACTCATGGAATGGGCGCGCTAGGTAGAAAACAGTAAAAACCAACTACACAAAACAAGAGGTAGGGACGACCTTTTCAAGGTTGACCAACACGTTCCTGACGTCATGAGATGTGTCGCTTTCAAATGAGACCAATACCAACACACTCAGTGATGGTACACCAAAGATACGCGTATTTAAACTTTTAAAATGACTCTCCTGAACAAAACTGGTTTTTACCCTTAGGTCCCTTTCTATTTTGCGCGTCGCACATGTACATTTCAACCGATTTTCTTAATTTCAATTGAGTCCGTCCTTGGCCCAAAAAAATTATGCTGCCAAACTATAGCTGCGAATTACTTTCTTAAGTCCATCAATGTTATATTTAGGAAGAAGGAGAAACTTCTTTCTAATCAGTGAGCTGTGCAGAATGCAATTCTTATACTACGAGTGCTGTTTAATGGCTAAAGACTAATACATTTTATTTAGAAGTTTTCAGATGGCTTGGAGATGATTCTATTACCCTTAAAGTTGCCGGCATAAAAGAGGTGGAAAGATTGTAAGATGTTCATATCCGGGTTTACTTGTAAACTATCCATGATCGCAAACCCGTATACAACGGCATCTACACGCAGAGAAAAAACGTGGTTACTACACGGTCACGGCAATAATGTCGCAACCATAGCATTGTTAACTGAATTAAGTTTTGACATTGCTGCAATATTAATATTGTTGAAATGTAACAATAGTATTATTGCCAAATTTAGAAATAAAAAATATGGTTATAGCAACAATATAAATATGGTTGGTGCGACAAAAGTATTGTGTTTTGCGTTTTATGTTAACAATAATATGATAACGGCAATCCTACTGTATGATTGTAATTTTTCTTCATTTAAATATGCTTTTAAGAACACATGTTATTTGTACGGATCTAATGCAATAAAAGTACTTTTTTATCGAAATAAAGATTTTTTAAATAAGCTGCTTTGGCTTTGTTTACCTGAAATATTTTTAGTACAAAGCTAACGTTTATTTAAACTTATTTTTTCTACTGTGAAATAAATCACTCCTTTTATTTTGAATTTAATGTATTTTTGAATAATTTTTATAATTCAAATCTATTGTTGACAACTTAAATCAATTCTAATAAATAATATTGGAGATCATAGTATAATTGTGTGTGATCATACTATGGTTGTATATGAAACATACTATGTTTGTGAGGATCATACTATGGTTGTATATGAAACATACTATGGTTGTAAGGATCATACTATGGTTGTGAAGATCATAGTTGAGTGTGAATCATACTATGGTTGTGGGGATCATAGTATGGTTATATGTGAATCATACTATTGTTGTGAGGATCAAAGTATGGTTGTATTTAAATCATACTATTGTTGTTAGGATCATAATATTGTTGTACCTCAACCATATACCCAACAATAGTATTATCTTCTTCGAATATTGTCAACACAACCATACTTTTTTTCTGCGTGTAACTTCGAATGAACAGTTTCGTTGAACCAACGTGAAAATGTGCAGGTCAAACAAAGCATTCTCTTCCACTGTAGTACTCACACCTAACAATCTTATGCGATGAACTCAACCTTAATTCCTTATCAGAAAATATATCTTAACTGTACGAGTATCATGCTGTCGGTGATGCCGACCACATCTGATTTATGAATATGGAATGACGTTACCGGGATTTCAAGTGGCACACACACAAATCGTTGGTGTTGCACATAAATCTCAAAACAGAACGAATTCGTATTTTATTAGCTCTGGCTCTCTTCGCTGGCAATATTCGCCAAACTTGATGAAAATGCAAAATTTCCATAAATCATAAACGTGCTGCTACATCCTAGCAGCTCCTGCTCCTGTTCACATAATCTTCATCTCGCAAAGAAAGGACCATTGAGCGAACATTACTATCGATTTCAGTTTTGTATGTGATTTGTGGTATTACTCGTACTATTGTGTAATTTGCAGCCACGTTAAGCGATTTCCACGTGCAGCAGAAGAATAATCGTGGCGCGAGTAGGACTAACATGAAAAATCAGGGATGCACTGAATTACTTTGGCAGCTCTGGTGGTCTTTACTGATAATGTCGAAATGCCAATATTTTGGTGTTCTTTGGATGCTATTCAAAATCTTCCGATTGAATGGCATTAATCTGATTTACAGTGAATAACGTCTTAAGTAAAATAATTTCCATTTCACTGTACGCTCCCCCCGCACTGGACGCCATCTGACAGCTGCAACAATATGTGGCACACAGGCTTGAACGAGTCGAGTATGTAGGTCGCTCTTGGCGGCTGTGCATTTCCTGCTCGTGTGTCAGTCATCCGCGTGGAAACTAATGTACATTTGTATTATTAAACATGCACTCAGACGTGAATGCAACTGCAACTGTTCACAAGCGTATGCAAATGTACATTATTAAGATTCGTTAAAAGTCCTTCTCGCCAAGCAGCTCGACGCTTGTAACTGGCACACAGACCATGGCTGTTGTAGTGTGGCACAGTTTTAAGGACTCTGTCACTTCCTACGTTCTTCCTGCCTTCGCGCTTACTTACTTTCTTAATGGCCAAAAAATTGAAATTTATGTATGGGGCATTGCACGCGATATTAAGACCACATCCGAAGTGGATGTTTGTCTTGAGTCCTAACGGAGAAATAATCGTTTATGATTATTCTTCTGGGAATGAGCATTTTGATTTAAGGTCCTAGAATTGGTAGATGCTTTCTTAGGGGACTTAGTAAACTGACAAAGATCGGATTGACTCAGACTTTCAAAAGTTTGGTCAATAATTCCTCTTGTTCTTGCAGAGTTAGAATATAAGCAACCCAACGTTGACTGCGGCATCTTTAAGTCGACTACACCCGTGACGCTACACGTTGTTTTGTTTCGTTTAATTCGCCCTGTTTGACTGCGTTTACTAAAAAAAATATTTGTATAAAAATTACTTGGTTACCAATAAAGTATATAAAGGGTGGTTACATTTAATGGGCCGATGTTAATTTTGAATAAAATATAAAATATTTTGAAAATTACTTTGTAGGGACATACATACTGTTACAGCATTGAACACATCCATTTCAATAGTAGAACTAAGTTCCGAAAGCTAACCTCAATAGCGGTAGTCTGTAACGGGATTTTAAAATTGTTTCAACTTTTATCATGGAGTGGTCAGATAATAAGAATCGTATCGCTGTAATCGCGTTTTTCAAGTTTGAAATGAAAAAAAAACGATATTTTCAAAACGCTCCGGCCACTAGGGATTAGCTGCATGTTCGTCTACCGATGCATAAAACTGTTTGAGGAGACTGGAGATGTAAAAGATCGCCACCGGTCGGGCCGCCCACGCTCTGTTCGAACACCGCATGTCACCAAAGCCGTTAAATCAAGAATTCACAGAAATCCGCCACAAAAACAGTTAATCATGGCCCGTGAGATGAATATCACGCAAAAGTCCATGAGTCAAATCATTAAAAAAGACTTGGGCCTTCGGGCCTTCAAACGAAGTACCGCACTTTTAATGACTGCAGCTTTAACAAAAAATAGGATTGAAAAATGCAAACGTCTTTTGGTGAAGCACGCTTATAGCTTGCACAGAAAAATTTTGTTCACCGATGAAAATTTTTTTACCGTTTAGGAAAAATTTAACAAGCAAATTGATGTATGCGCGGTCATCTAAGGAAGCATCTGAACTGATTCCAAGGGTGGAAAAGGGTCATCACCCAGCTTCGGTCATGGTTTGGTGGGATGTCTCTTACGATGGGGTAACTGACCTGCATATCTGCGAACAAGGAGTCAAAACATCGGCCAAAGTTTACCAAGAAACCATTTTGGAAGCTGTTGTGATGCCTCTTAACAATTCCCTTTTCCAAAACCAGCCATGGACTTTCCAGCAGGATTCTGCGCCGACCCATAAGGCTAAACATCCCAGGCCTGGCTTCGAAACAATTTGCCAGCGTTCTTTTCCTCTGAAGAATTTGCCTCAGACTGTCCTGGTTTGAACCCATTGGATTACAAATTGTGGACGGCTTTAGAGGACAAGGTTTGTCACAAAAGATACCCCAACATTGGATCTCTTAAGACTGCTTTGGTTCGAGCTGTGGCTAATTTTCCAATGCACGAGGTTCGTGCAACTATTGTCGATTGGCCAGTGCGACTTAAGGCGTGTCTAAAGGCAAAAGGTGGACATTTCGAATAAGTAGCTTCTTTTCAATAAATATATTAAAAAATATTTGGTCCAAAAACATTCAGTACTTTTTATTTTACAGCATAAAACGTGTGTAATAGTATTTATGTCCCTACTAAGTAAAGGGTGTTTTTTTATTGGGGTATAGAACTTTAAGTTGGCATCACTTTTTTAACTGGCGGCCATTTTGTCAGCTGTCAAGTGATTAATATTTAGTTTGGTTTGCCATTTCATCATGAACAGGTTGACAAAAGAACAACGCTTGCAAAATGGGCCGAAAATGAGATTCATCTCGATGCTGATTTTCATCACAAAATTTTGTTCAGTGATGAGGCTCATTTTTGGTTGAATGGCTACGTCAACAAGCAAAATTGCCGCATTTGGAGTGAAGAGAATTCACATGAGACCCTTGAGACGCCATTACATCCACAAAAACTGACTGTTTGGTGTGCTCTATGGGCTGGTGGAGTCATTGGGCCATACTTCTTCCGAAATAATGCTGGAGAGTCAGTTACCGTTAATGGAGACCGGTATAGAGCCATGATAACCGACTATTTGGTTCCCGAATTGGATGGCATGAATGTGGATGAGTTGTGGTTCCAACAAGACGGCGCTACATGCCACACAGCGCACGTCACAATCGAATTATTGAAGGAAACATTCGATGAGCGCATAATTTCGCGGAGTGGACCTGTCAATTGGCCACCAAGATCGTGTGATTTGACACCATTGGATTATTTTCTTTGGGGATATGTGAAGTCGCTCGTCTACGCCAACAAACCAGAAACGTTTGGGGACTTGGAAGCCAACATTCGTGGCGTTATTGCCAACATACGGCCCCATTTGCTCGAAAAAGTGGTTGAAAATTGGACCTGTAGAATTGGCTTTATTCGAGCCAGCCGCGGCGGCCACATGCCCGAAATCATATTTAAACATTAATGGCATAAAATTGTCCTTCCAATAAAGCCAAATTGATGGACATTAAAACGATTTTCTTGTGTTTTATTTCAATTCGAAGTTCTATACCTCAATAAAAAACACCCTTTATAATGCAAGTATTTTTTTGATATTATCGACCGGGACGTTGGAAATTTCGTGCTGGATGTTGTCTATGAGCTCGTCTAAACTTGTTGTCGCATGAACAAGGTGGCCATGCGACCGGACCATTTCTCGAGATAACACGATTGTAACGCGTGCTGTGTAACTAGTGACACCTTATTGAAACTACATATCAGCGATGCCAAGCTGATCCAATTCTGGCCAAAAATAATTTTCCAGCATAGCAAGATAGCGCTCTTTATTGACGTAAACATGACGATTGTTTTCATCGGCGAAAATATACGGCCAGATCACACCTCCGTCATAAAAACCACACTACACAGTTTATTTTTGCGAATGCCATTGTGTTTCTTGAAGAAAATGTTTGCTGTTGCTGTCCAGTAAAGCATATTTTGTTTATTGACCAAACCCTCCTCCGCCAGAAATGAGCTTTATCGCTGAAGATGATTTTTCAATGAAATTCTTGATTTTCGAGAAACTTTGCCAGAGCTGAATCGGAGAAGTTTCTGCGTTTCAAATGATCAAGTGGCTTTAGTTCTTGAGTCAGTTTGATCTTATACTCGTAAGGACTAAGGCCAATATATTTTTGCAAAATACACCACCGTGTGGTTTCAGAGATGCCCAATTCCTGGAATCGGCTGATTTTGCTCATTTTTAATAGATTCACTTAAGGCTGCGCTATTTTCATTGCTTCGAGTGGTATGGCGTCTCTTCAAGTGGTACGGCATCTTTCAAAAATAAAAATTTCGATCAAAATTTATCCACAGCACGCACCGACTGTCGGAAGGCACGTTTCTTACGGCCGAATTTGGAGTAAGCTCTCTTCAAGTTGCGGCCACCGACTCAGAATTTCGGTAGTAATTTTTAATGATTTCCAAAGGTCGCTCGTAAGGGAACTTTACCATGATTAAAAAGGTTAACTTCGACTAACGTGTCAAAAAGATCATTAAAAATGTTTGAGTGTGCATTGACACAAAGATACGAAATCGTTACGTCGCTGGAAAATCCTTAAATGGGTACTCGAAACCACGAATATTCATTAAGAATTGAATAAGATATTAATTTTAAAATTTGCCTAAATAAGATTCCTATGCATGAAAGGAAAAAAGAACACTGAAATTTCACGAATCTTTATATCGTTAGCTAAAATGCAAAAAGGTGTAACTTACAAAAAAATCAAAATCAACTTTCTGATTGATTATTATAAATGTCATTTAACTACATGTCTTGACAAAATTTAACACTTCTGCGATCAAAAGTGACGCTTTTATTAACAAAAAAGTAGAAAAAAAACTTAGTTAAAAATGTTTATAGTTTTCATTTCACAACGTTTTTTTGCTTCTCCTGTAAAATTATATTTTTGTTAGTTATGCCTTTTTGCATTTTAGCTATATGTAATTACTTACTTTTTAGTAATGATATCACACAAGTGCTTCAAGGTTCAAAGCCAGATAGGTTCATCCGACATTTTTTAATATCGATTTTCCACTTCACAAATGTCAGGGACTAAGTTCTAGAAAATAGTCTATATCGTGATTTAGCCATCTTAAATAAGCTTTAAACAGTAAGCTCCGGTCACAGTACCTAAGAATAACATCGTGCAAATCTTAGAGATTTAGGAAAAATTCCCCGTTTGTTCCCTTTTAGGATCTTAAGGATAGTAACTACGTATTGTCCCATACGTAGTACATACACAGTACATATGTATTCACATATATGCCGCCGGAAGCTCTTATATACTACATTATAAGTATTTACTTGCTCTCTAAGCACTGCACGCCGTTATCGTATGTAGTCTTTCGGCATAAAGTACAGAGTTCAGGTCTAAATGGAATGTGACATTAAAATCGCATTGCTTTAAAATTAATGATTTTTTTGCCGCTTGATGTACGAGTAGTACCCGCGTGTTCATATCATCAACTGAAGGTTGTCCTTGATGCGCAACGAAATTTAGACATTAAATGTTACATTCTTATTCGTGAGGTTTTTTTCTTTTTCTGGAAATCATTTGAACTTAGATAGATGTATGCATTTTGATTTTGATTCGGATTTAATGTCAGTTGTTTTGAATATACCAAACTTGGACCATGTGCAATACTTGGTCATTAAAGTTTTCATATGGGATACATAGGAATCGTTCAATGACAATAAGAGTAAATTCAGAACTGAATCACCTTAAACTTCTAAAAAAGGCAAACTACAGGTCGCTCCATTGAAACTAGATGCTTGAAATTTTGCAGAAACATGTGTTGATGGACTGATACGGTTGGCATTCCAAATGGGCCAGATCGGTCCAGAGTTAAAAAGGGTTTCCAACTCATCACCCTAAACCTAAAAATATAATATCTGATGAACTTTTTGAGATATGACAATGATATTTGCAACATATGGCGTATTGCATGGATCAAAACTCATTCTGGACTGAAAGAAGGCGGTGCCACTTCCCCTCCATAAAATTGCATAAATGGCGAAACTAATGGACCGATCGTTATAAAACAACACATTATAACACAACCCTGATCTTAAAAAGACAATATCTGATGAATTATAGGAGATATGACAGTGATATTTGCAACATACGTATGATGTTGGCATAATTCAAAACTCTTTTTGAAGGAAAAGTGAGCAGGCTCATTTTTAAATCGCATTCATGGCCTAAGTAACCATTGCTATAAAATTTTAACAGAATTAAATCAATGTATACAAAATTATTATATTCTATCGTCGTCGTTCGCAGCAGAAGGCCTATGTAGTTTTTTTTTTATTATTTTATTGCCTCTTTTAGTAATCCTATTTGTCATACATACATACATACGAGGGCGACTGCAAAAGTAACTGGCCTAACATAAAAAGAACCGTTTTTTTTGGAATTATTATTATTTATTTTTCAACATATTCTCCTTCCAATTCAATACACTTCATCAAACGTTTTTCAAGTTTTTTTAATTCCATCCGAAATATAAGATTTTTCAAGACCTTCAAAATATGCCTCTGTTTCAGCAATAACCTCGCTATTGGACGAAAATTTTGTGTCACCGAGAATTTTTTTTTAAATTTGGAAACAAGAAATAATCACGAGGAGCTAAATCTGGACTATATGGTGGATGGGGAGCAATTTCAAATCGTAATTCGGCCAGTTTTTGTTAAGTTTAAAATGCAGTGTGTGAAGGAGCATTATCTTGATGAAGAAGAACTTTTTTTTTCTAAATGCGGTCGTTTTATCTTGATTTCTTCACTCAACCGATCCAATAATACACAATAATATTCACTATTTATAGTTTTTCCTTTCTCAAGATAATCAATAAATATTATACCCCTTGCATCCCAAAATACTGTGGCCATTACTTTCCCTGCTGACTTAACAGTTTGCGCCTTCTTGGGACCACTTTTACCAGCTTCTATCGATTGTTTTGACTGTTCTTTGCATTCTGTAATGTAGTGATGGATCCATGTTTCATCAACAGTTATGAATCGGCGCAAGAACTCTATTGGATTACGCTGATAAATCGCTTAAAGCTCCTCGGAATTGGTCCAAGGGACGATTTTTTGGGACTGACTCAACAAACGCGGCACCCATCTTGCGGATAGCTTTTTCATGTGGAGTTCACCATGTAAAATACTCCAAACTTGTTTTTCGTGTATTTTAACAATATCAGCAAGTTCTCTGAGCTTTATTCGTCTCTCTTTAGTCACTTCATTAAATATTTTTCTAATGTTTTCAATAGTAGTAGCAGTTTTCGGTCTTCCAGAGCGTTGTTCATCTTCCGTACTTGAACGACCCATTTTAAATTGTTGAACCCAGGATTTCATGGTGGAGTATGATGGTGCATTACCACCATGAACAGAATCCAATTCATCTTTGATTAATTGTGCGTATAACCTTTCATATAAAAGTGTTTAATTACCGCGCGAAACTCTTTATTTTCCATTTTTCAAAAATTATAAAACTTGTTTACTTCAATCACCTGTAACAAAGAAAATAATCATTAAATATTTCGGAAATTTTGACAGATGGCTTATAAAAGATTGCTTTTAAAAAACAAAAAAAAGTTGCTAGTAAAACAGAAAATGTGCCAGGCCAGTTAGTTTTGCGGTCGCCCTCGTACATCTTTATTGGTTCAGAATTTTGAAAAATGCCTACGTGCATTTCTTTGTAGAAATTATCAAAAAATATTGTAAAAGACCTATGTGTTTTCCTCCACATATGACTTTCAATTTCCAAATCCACCATTCTAGTTAGCCTTTTATAAATTGTCCATATAAATGACAGAAACGAAAGTAATATTCGGTATAAAAGGCGCTGAGTTCGGTCGAACCGAATCGTAAATTACCTTTACCATGGAAAAGTTTCAAAGCAAGAATTATAATAATTATGCGTCTTTGTATGTGAGCTACGTAAATTAAATAATGGGCCAATATGATACAGATCCTTAAGAGTTAATTGTCATTCCGTAAAACTAGTTTGTACTTATGTTTGTGCAGATCAGACAAAAAAGTCGCTTTCTGAGCGTCCGGGACTAAAATCGAGAGGTACCTTTTCATGAGGGCTGTATAAAAACATATACCGATATGGTCTAAATAACAAACAGTTAATTTCCATTCCATGAATTTTTTTCGAGTCAAATTCAGTCGAGATCTGACCATCAATGCAGCCGGTACCTGAACTTGGGAATGTTTTTTGTAAGGGGTTATACCTGGTGGAGCGCGGTTATTTGCGGTTTTTGCACTGCAGGCTGTGGCAGCACTGTTGATCGAAAAGAGTGGAGAGTGTACCTGACTTATAGTGGCCGACGGGAGATTTGTATTGGTTTTTGCTTGTCATCATGTATTGGACAAGTGAAGAGAGGTAATTTGGTGTTGAAGCGTATTTATCAAATGCGCACTCGATCGTTGCAGTGCAGAGTTCTTTTTATTCACAATTCGCTGTTCCTCCACACGGACGTGTTCCTGGACGGCAATCAATTGTAAACTTCATTGAGAATAGCAGGGACTGTGTCATGTGTACGAAGGGGACCTGAGAGAAGGATTACAACAACACAAAACATCGAGAGAGTTAGGGCAGCAGTACTGCAATCTCCGAAACGGTCGAAGATTAATTAACAATATTGAGGCTGAAATTGGCAGAATACCAGTCGGCAGAAACGATCGCAATAAATTTATAAAATTTATCAATATTTAATGTATTACGTGGCTTCTAGAGCTAAATACATAAAATCGGCTGTACATATTTGTAGGAGTTTGTAACAATCCCAAAAGCTACTATCGCACACGCAGAAAAAAAGTATGGTTGGCGTGACAATATTCGAAGGAGATTATACTATTGTTGGGTATATGTTGTGGCACAACAATATTATGATCCTCACAACAATAGTATGATTCACACACAACCATACTATAGTCCCCACAACCATAGTGTGATTCACACTCAACCATACTGTTCTCCTCACAACAATAGTATGATTCACACTCAACAAAACTATTATCTCCACAACCATATTATGATCCTCATAAACATAGCATATTTCTCATACAACCATAGTCTGATCCTTACAACCATAGTATTATTCACACGCAACCATACTATGATCCCCACAATCATAGTATGATTCACACTCCACCATACTATTATCCCTACAATTATAGTATGATTCACTCAATCATACTATGATCCCCAAAATTATTCATTAGGATTGGGTAATGTTGTTATTCAAAAATAGATTTTTCTCAAGCAAGATATTTTAAATCGCATTACACTAAGTTGATAGCCAGATTTGAGGCCGTGTGTTTATTGAACATTTCATTCATGAAACAAAATTATTTATTCCAACGGCAGTTGAAAATACTTTTAGTCAGTATTAGGTTATTTCACCGAACAAAGTAAACACAGTAAAAATCCCTCGAACTGCATTCCGATTGCTGTGTTTTTTTTAAAGGACAACATCCATTCACTGTATCGTGTGTATGTGTTTTTTTGGTATATCAAAATAAAACACATCCATGTATGCTCTATAAAACATGTTTTCTTATGTTCATAGTCGCAACCATACTGTATGGTTGCCGTAATCATTTTATTGTAAACGTAAATTTTAAACAACAATACTTTGGTTGTACCAACCATGTTTATATGGTTGCTACAACCATATTTTCATTTCTAAATTTGGCAATAATAGTATTGGTAAATTTCAACAATATTAATATTGTCGCAATCATACTGTTGTCAAAATTAAATTCAAAAAACAATACTATGGTTGCGACGTACATGCTTTTATTGTAGAGAACATACTATTGTTGCGGTGGTCATATAGTAACCATATCTTTTCTCTGCGTGCACAAGAAATCAATAACCGAAAATGTGGTCTGTTCTGCAAGAGCATTAATGAAATATACAAATCTGCTACCGTCTTTGAATGCGTTATTCGTACGCTGTATTTTGTTGCTGATTTTAAACTACAACCGAACAATGATCATACTTATTTTATAATCACATCGCGATTTTATAAAGTGCATTTTCGGCACATCGCACGATTAAATGCAGCGTAAATGGTGATTCGGAGCTAAACTTTACTATTCCTGTCATTCTTCAATCGTTTCTTCCTAATTACCAATTGATTTCCAATATCAAATTCAGCAGATGTACTCGTATTTCATATTATGTTGACTTCCTTTCATTTCCGCTTCTTGTTTCCCAACAAGCTGTCAACTATCCTAAATGACATCGGAAGTCTTAGGAAACAGTTTAATGTCTTTGTTTTTCTCGCTCGCTTTTGGAGCTTCTCAGCGAAACTTTCTTTGTACAGCAGCTGTCTCGCGATTGTTTTCCATTGTCGCCGTTTTTATGTGACACCGACAGTCGATGCAATAGCAAATGCAATTGCTGCCATCACATCCAAATAAAATGCAACAATTTCAATTCGAAGGCAATCATTGAAATGTTCGCTTTTTTGACGTTTGACTGCAATTTGATTTAACCTTTTCTTCTTCTCCAACGTTCTGCGTGTCCCTGCCATCTTTCTGTTGTAAAAAAAGAAAACAGAAGGAAAGGGGGAAAAGATTTGGAAAAAAGGAAAATGTTGGTGTAAATGGTTTTAAGTGCAGAGTCAGCGGCGGATTGTGTGTGTGTGTGGTAGTGGATGCCATGCAACACTTGTGCTACAATGAAATCCGGATTTGCCATAAAATATGCGACTTGTTAAGTTTTTCCTGCAGTTTCAGTTTTATCTGGTGCTGCAAAATGATTTCCTTCGTTTGTTTCGGTCGCCTTTTTTATTGTCTGCAATTGAAGAACACTTTGGCAACAATGTAGCGTTTGCTCGTAAAAATATAAAAAAAGCAGCAGCATTCTGGGCGGGGAAGGTACAAACCATATTTAGGTTGTGCCATTAACTTTGTGCGACATTGAATGGCGAATTTATGTGGGAGCTATAAAACGGACACATATGGCTTGTGTTACAATTCTCCTTTACGAAGGTGTACTCTAATAGTGTTACTGGAAGAGTTTTTTGGTCTTAGTTGTAATGCCTTTACTTTTGGTATCTATTTTTGCAAATACTAGAGAATATTACATACAATTTATGACCTATAATTGCAGAGCATTCGCTATTTTTGTAGAGATAGAGTGACGTTTTTTCATGTTGTCGTATCCTCCAGCATAAGGAAGGTCAAGTTTACTTTGTTTATCATAAGGCTCAAGAGTCTGAATTTTTAAGTCGGGACAATTCAAAATGAAAAACTGTCCCCAAATATCCTCCAGTCAGGACGAAATGTCTAATGTATTGTAAAGGGTACGATCTGAAACCCTAGTTGTTAAAAAAACCTGCCTATGAGTATTTATACTAGGGTTTGAAAAAACCGGTGTTTTCGGAAAACCGGTATTTTTGGTTTTTTCCAAACCGTGTTTAGAAAAAAACGACTGTAGGGATTTTTAAAAAATAAAATACCGGCATCAACTAACCATCGTTCCAGTTTCAGGCTTTTGACTGAGAATTGAAATTATTTTCAGAAGTAAATTAATAGTGGCGTAAAACAGCTTTAAGTTTATCCAGATTTTAAAAATAAGTTCTTTGAATTTGCCCTTTGGTACCCAAATGTCCATGTTTAAATTGGTCAGACTTTTGGACATAGGGACACCGTCAATCAAATTTAACCAAACTGCCAAAATAGTTTATTTTTTTTAACTTTATATGTCACGCGCAAAATAGAAGGACCTAAGGTTAAAAACCAGTTTTGTTCAGGAGAGCCATTTTAAAGTTTAGGTCCCTTTCTATTTGCGCTTAGAATCGTCGACTTCACTTTCATAAAACGCGCATATCTCTGGGGGGGAACACTTTTGGGGCATGGGATCGGTCTCATTCGATGCTCGGATGTTGTCCACATCAAAAAAAGAAAAAAAATGAAAAATTTTTTTTTACCCTTAGGTTCCTTTCTCTATGCGCTGTCACATATGTGACGCGCAAAATAGAAAGGGACCTAAGGTTAAAAAACCAGTTTTGTTCAGGAGAGCCATTTTAAAGATTAGGTCCCTTTCTATTTGCGCTTAGAATCGTCGACTTCACTTTCATAAAACGCGCATATAAATTGATTTTTTTTACCCTTAGGTCCCTTTCTCTATGTCACATATAGTTAATTTATAGTTATTCGAAAGCCATAATTTGGGTCCTATGCAATTTTAGGGGGTCTATACCAAAAAAAGCCTATATGACATAGATCGGTCCAAAATTACTTGTTTGCTAATCGAGTATCTGTAAGTTATATCTAGAGAGATCTTTGCACTGGGGTTATTTCTAAACGTGAACTGATCTGACCTATTTTTATCTGAGCTGATGACTAATCGATCGTTATGAGCAGTACCTAATTTACCCAATATTGTAAAGGGTTGTTATTTATATTTCGGGTCCTAAGAATACTAGTGTTCCCAGATGCAAACTAGAACTTCAATTGGAAACTTTGTCATTTTTTAGCATAACTTCACACAGAACGTTTTGTCATTTGAGGTTGAATTGATTTGTATACAGTGTTTTGAAAAATTCATCTCAGTCAAAAAATGAAATTATCCCGTTAACATTTTCGTGCGATGATTTTTTACGATTTTCGGCTTGGGTTATAGAGACAAGAGTGTTTAAATCAACCTGTTTCGACTTTTGGAGATGAAGCGCCATCAAAAACCTCTGTTACTTGCTGGTAACAAGAGTTCAGTCTCGGGCGCCGCTCGCTCCACGATGATTTTCGTGAAGTACGCCCAACTTCGGTCCCTTTGCCAGAAACCATCCATGCTGTGCGTGAACTGATTAAGTAAGACCGACAGTGATATACCGTGATATTTAGGCATCCTTGGGCATACGGATGACAAGCATCAATAAGATATTACATGTTTATTTGGCCGTGAAAAAAATTTGTTCTCTTTGGATTCCACATAATACGACGAATGCACAAAAAAGGGTCGTATGGATGGGTACAAAGAGATGTTGAAAAAGTATAACTGCGGTAGTTCAAGGGAAATGTATGGCATTGTAACAGGTAACGATACATGGATCTATGTATATGAACCCTAAACAAAACAGCAATCGACCGTATAGGTCTTTCAAGATGAGCCAAATCCAGCAAAAGTTGTTCGTGGAAGAAGTACATTCAAGCAAATGATTGGGTTTTTTTTTGATATAACCGGCCATGTTGTCATAGTGCCTTTAGTGGACGGTCAATTCTGAGTAGTATGCAACCATCTGTTTGCCAACAGTGTTCGAAGAAATGAGTAAAGATAACACTAGGTCACAAATAACAAAATTTTCTCTGTTATTTGTTTCTAGCATACTTTTTCCCATTGATTTTGACCTACTAAACACGAAAATGAGTTTTAAAAATTTTTCTGTCGATTGGTTTTCGAGATACAAATTTTTGAACTTTTTTTTTTAAATTTTTGGAGGTACACTTACAATTTTGAGCATATCTTCCGTCTTCTTTGACCTATTTAATCCTACTACTACTCAAATTAAAGAAAATTGAGCCGTCTACAACTCATTTTCAGAAAATTTTCAAATCGGGTAAGTAGTTTTGATGTTGGCGGCTTAAAAAGGTTAAAAAACGGCGTTTTTTAGTAAAAATGTGGCAGAAAAAACCATATAAAAATTCATATATAAAATATAAAACACGATGCTAACAGCAATTTTGGCTTTTTACGTATATCAGGCATTTTTACAAAGAAAATAAGCCCTTACTTAACAAAATCTGACAACAAATGGCGGACTTATAATTTTTTTGGTAAAAGACCGAAATTCCGCTATTTCACGATATTTTGATTTTCATTATTTGCACAGCTTACACAGAGAAAACAAAATTCGTTACACGGCACATGCTCAAAATTGTAAGTGTACCTCCAAAAATTTAAAAAAAAAGTTCAAAAATTTGTATCTCGAAAACCAATCGACAGAAAAATTTTTAAAACTCATTTTCGTGTTTAGTAGGTCAAAATCAATGAGAAAAATTATGCTAGAACCAAATAACAAAACGACTGTTGGCTAGTGTAATAAGAGAAGACGGATCATTTTGCATCACGACAATGCGAGCTCTCACACATCAGCTAAAACGATGAGCTATTTGACCACTCAAGATGTAGAATTGATAAGCCATGCACCGTACAGCCCTGATTTAGCACCCAATAATTTTTCTTATTCCAAAAATCATGTTTTGGAGGTGTCTCAATCGGAGTCTCTTTTTAAAAAAAACTTAATTTGCTAATTTTATGAAGATTGGACTACAATTGGGACCTGTGGTTTGAAAACAAGCTTTAGAATGACAGCAAACAGACGGACGGGCGGACGGACAGATATATATCGTAAAATCGAACCAACTGTTGACTCTGATTCGAGTGGCACATTTAAAGCTGGGTCAAGCTTAGGTATTTGTGAAATTACTTAAATATTATGCATTTTTTGCTATTACACAAAACAACCAAAAAACGGAATACCCGACAGCAAAAAATCTGGTAAGCCGACTTGTCGGGTTTTAGCTATTTTGAGAAACCGACTGTCGGGTTTGGATATAAAAGCCGCACTTTCGGTTTACGGTTTTGGACACTCTAATTTATAGCCTCAACCCTCTGGTTCAATGGGTATATACCATCTGGTACGGACAAAAAGTGTAACGCACCGAAAAAATAATTTTAGACCCTGCATATGTTTTGGTCGAATTATTTTCATGACTTTTAGGCCATTTTAACATTCCAGCATTAGGACAAAAGTTTCACAACGACATACAAAAAAATTTAAGGTTTTTTTAGGTAGGTAATGGAAAATATAATAATGTTTTCCAAGGTGGTCTACAAATATGCATTGCCACATACAATACAATATATCATATGACCGTGTGAGAATAGAAATACTACTGAGAGACTCGCAAATGATTTTTTTGATACTCGTATGTCATAGAAGAACTTTTTTCATCATGCCAAAAGCTGTCCAAAAATCGATGACACAATATCGATTGCTAAATCGACCTACGCTAATGGGTATAGTCCAATTTTACGGCGATTAGTTATAGATCTTTTACAACGCACTTTGCACAATTAGGGGTGGATCTGAGTTAATATTTGATTTCATAAGTGGCAGGGTTATAAGGAAGTGACCTCTTTATGAATATATGAAAATATGGACATATTAAGGATTGGGATTAGGATTGAGTTTAGGATTGATTACCTATCTTGAGCTACGGCTTGTCTGGCATTCTATGAGGGCTGTATCAAAGGATGTAAATTCTTTATTATGAGCAATATCGGATTAATTAAAGTATTTCTGGAGTTGCGGGGCTTCAAATCGTGAAAAACCTGCGAATGACCGATATGGTCTAACTTTATTTACTTAGGGCCCACTACATCCCATAAGGTACAAGGGGCGTCTTGTCTCAAATCAATGTGCTGTGCATGATTCAATTCTTATACTCAATGACCGGGACCTATTGTTTTAAGCCGGCATAGAACGGCTTATGCATTTTCTGTAGATAACTTTTTACATGACTTAGAGATAAATCTCTGACTCGTAAACTTGACGGCATTTACGAAGTGTTAACCCGCCGATGAAAATTGTTAGATCTTCTCACTTTGGGTTGAATCTGGGCTTACTGGCATGACAGTCGTGTTCATTTTTATCACACCACGGCAGCCCACTTTAAAAGATTTAAATAAAGTATATCATCTAAGGACTCGTACATTTGAGCGAGTTCAGAAATAAAATGATCGTCTTGTGCAGTAGCAGGATATTAAAACGGGAGGGGATTTTTTAGCAATACTCGTACTGATATAGTCTAATTTCATAATAATTTGGCGTCATAGTATGTCTTGCAAAGTTTTCTTACTCACGCATTTATCTAGAGCGGCTGAACCTCTAAACGTTACCATGGGCCGATAAAGTCCAGCCTTTCCCGATTTTGTTGTTGGTCTCTTGTAACGTTCTATGAGAAATTAAGTTTAAAATCAGATGTTAAATGGGATTCTTAAATCCGTGAAGACCGATTAAGTAGGGTTCGTCCTGGCACCAAACTAGAACTATGCGCACCTAGGGAACAGAGCCGTTGCCTCAACCGATTTTATTTGCATTGAGGTTAATGCACCTCGAGTGTTCCATCAGTACAACCAAATCTTAGTTGTTATTAGAACTGTAGCATTGGTGTAACATACCAAGTATCCTTACCTTCAGAAGAGAATTTTTGTATCCAAAGAACCACAAACCTTACTTATTCAAAAACATTTTTTTTTTAAAAATTTCAGTCAGAGCCAAAAAACGGTTTTCTTAAACAATTGAAGTACTTGAAGTACTCATAGGGAGGCTCATGACGAGGACGATAAATGTTGATCGATGATTTTTACTGAAAAAAAAATTGGTTAATAGATTAGCTTAAAGTCAGTAATAATCTTTATGACTTTATTTTAAAAAAAATACCTTTAAACAAACCGGTTTTGGTTGTGATGAAATTTTAGTTATCATATTTTCCAAACGCTCCGGCCACTAGGGATTAGCCGCATTTTCGTCTACCAATGCATACAACTTTTTGAGGAGACTGGAGATGTAAAAGATCGCCACCGGTCGGGCCGCCCAAGCTCTGTTCGAACACCGCATGTCATCAAAGCCGTTAAATCAAGAATTCACAGAAATACGCTCCGAAAGCAGAAAATCATCGCCCGTGAGATGAATATCACGCAAAAGTCCACGAGTCGAATCATTAAAAAAGACTTGGGACTTGGGGCTTTCAAACGACGTATCGGCAGCTTTAAGAAAAATAAGATTGATAAATGCAAACGTCTTTTGGTGAAGCACGCTGATAACTTGCAAAGAAAATTTTGTTCACCGATGAAAATTTGTTCACCGTTCACGAAAAATTTAACAAACTAAATGATAGAGTGTATGCGCGTTCATCTAAGAAAGCATCTGAACTGATCCCAAGGGAGGAAAAGGGTCATCACCCAGCTTCAGTCATGGTTTGGTGGGGTGTCTCTTACGATGGGGTCACTGACCTGCATTTCTGCGAACAAGGAGTCAAAACTTCGGCCAAAGTTTACCAAGAAACCGATTTGGAAGATTTTGTAAAGCCTCTTAATAATTCCCTGTTCCAAAACCAGCCATGAACTTTCCAGCAGAATTCTGCGCCAGCACATAAGGCTAAAACGTCGCAGGCCTGGCTTCGAAGCAATTTGCCAGCGTTCATTTCCTCCAGATTTGAACCCATTGAATTACAAATTGTGGATCGTTTTAGAGGACAAGGTTTGTCACAAAAGATACCCCAACTTTGGATGTCTTAAGACTGCTTTGGTTCGAGCTGTGGCCAATTTTCCAATGGTCGAGGTTTGTGCAACTATTGACGATTGGCCAGTGCGACTTAAGGCGCGTGTAAAGGCAAAAGGCGGACATTTCGAATAAGTAGATTATTTTTGGATGCAATATACATCAATAAATATATTAAACAAGTAAAAAATGTTAAGTTTGGCTGTGCCGAACTTTGGATACCCTCCACATGCAAAATAAATTAAGCAGAAATGTAATATAAATACAATTGCTCATGAGACTTCATGGCTGTATCCCATTTTTTCTAGAATGGTGAAAATATTGAGTTCAAGTATTGTTTTCACGTTTGGTGTTGAAGTGTGTATATAGAAATCGTTATGCGTAAAGTTCCATCTCGATAGGTCAAGTTTGTAATGCGTTATAGTCATATTATTTCTCAAGGCCCATAAGACCGACTGTAGGGGAGGTACCGGATAGGCCTACCCAATATCAACCAAATTTACAGAAGCATGATTTATATAGAATGCTTGATGTGAAATACTTCATTTCGATAGGTCAAGTTTGTGGTGAGTTATCGTCATAGTATTTCTCAAGGTCCATAAGACCGCTTGTATGGGAGGTATAAGAAGGGACTACCCAATCTCAACTCAAATTGGTCCAGAAGTGTGCTCTATATAGAAATGTTTATGTGTAATTGTTCATTTCGATAGGCCAACTTACTGATGAGTTATCGTCATATTATTTATCAAGGCCCTTAAGACCGTTTGTATGGGAGGTATCAAAAGAGGCTACCCAATTTTAACTCAATTTGGTGCAGAAGTGTGTTCTGTATATAAATCTTTATGTGCGAAATTTCATTTCGATAGGTCAAGCTTGTGGTGAGTTATCGTCATATTATTTGTCAAGGTCCATGAGACCGTTAGTGTGGGAGGTACCAGTAGGACTTTTTCAATCTCAACCGAATTTAGCGTAGAAGTGTGTTGTATATAGAAATCTTGATGTGTAAAATTTCATTTCGATAGGTCATGTTTGTGGTGCGTTATACTCATATTATTTCTCAAGGCCCATAAGGCCGTTTGTATGGGAGGTACAAGAAATGGTGGCCCAATCTAAATTATTTTTACACAGATGATTGCGCCTATATAGAGATTATGATTTGCAAAATTTCAGTGATTTTGCTCAAGAAACTGGACAGATATTTCCAAATAAAAAACTATTTTTTATGAGGTAGTGTCGGTTTATGAGGTAGTGTCGGTCTCCAACACCAACTTCCCTTAGAGCTATATAGCCCATATTCAATACCTACCATCCTATGTTAACTACACATGTGTGTGCCAAATTTCAGCTCCCTTGTTTGTTTTCAACAGACGGACAGCCGGACAGATCGTCTTAGAATTTTACGAGGATCAAGAGTATATATAATTTGTTGGGTCTGCGATGATTAGAATGATTAGATACAGACAGAATGACAAAACTAATATACCCTCCATTGTATGTTGGAGGGTATAAAAATATTTGGTCCAAAAACATTCAGTACTTTTTATTTTACAGCATAAAACGTGTGTACCAGTATTTATGTCCCTACTTAGTATTTCGATTATTAACATTTGGTGATTACAACCGAAATTCCTCTTTTGCAACCGTCTAATTAGACTTCCAACCATGTGTGCAAATTTAAATCGAAATCAGGTCATATTTGCCTACAGGTTGATTGCACAGAGAAGCGGTCAAAAGGACAGACATCAATCAGTGGAATCACATAATAATTCCCAATCGATCGGTAAAGAATAGACGGAATCAAATGAAGTATTGCATACAAAGACTTTGATAAAGCTGACAAATTTGTTAGAGGCATCTTTAAAAGAATTTATTAATCAAACATTATTTAAATTTAAAAAATCCAAATTTTCCTCGTTGTCGGAGGGTACTGGAGTGGGCGGTAATTTGTATGGCGAATTATTCACTGCATTGGCATCCGTGGGTGGCAACATATTCCACCGAAAGTATACCTTGCGTATACCCTTTGGCTGCAAGAACCTATAATTGTTGACAAGTGCATTGCCCTGGCTATTGGACAGTTGGCGAAATTGTTGCAGTTGACTTTGGCTAATTTTAATTGCCTGCGGAAGGACAATCCACGTCACTGCCTGTGAGCAGGGAGGCGTCGTCAACGAACCCTGGTAGGTGTAAAATCTGCTGGTGTTCAGGTTACCCATTAAGGCATCCAGCCTTAAGCCCTTAAACTCAGCAGTAGTATTGAACTTTGTGATGGCTTTTAAAGACTTAACAATACCTTGTAAGCCGGCAAATTCCTTTTCTGTCGGATCCTTTGAAAATAAAAATCAAGTCAACAAATTTCAGTGGTGACAAGAAAAACCTGCAAACCTTGGCATCATAGAAGATGGCCTGGACTGCTAAACCATCGCGGTGTTTGGCAGCTTCCTCCACTGTTGGATATTTCACATTTCGATGGACTATGTGTGCCTCCATGGAATGTCGTTCGCTGTTTATGATATGCTCTGACCCATGACTGTCCTTGGAACCCCAATGGAAGTGAAAGCTGTCGGCAGTGAAGGTGGCATCATATGGTAAAGGTCCACCCGTTAGTTGTGGCTTAGTGCATTCCTTGGAGAGGACGATGTTGGCAGTGTGACCGTTGTTGGTTATTTTTCCCGCCTTCGGGCAGGTGGCATTGTAGTTGTGATAGATAACGGGTGGAATAAAGAAGGCTATTATGGCCTAGGAGGAAAATAATGTTAGAAAAATTTTTAATTAATAGAAGTTTCTATAAAAAGGTATTAACAAATTAAAGGCATTGGATTTATTTTTATAGACCCACATCAAGTCATTGGTCGATGCCAGCAAGCCAACAATTTAAGATAATCCAACGTGGAATTGCCAACGCTTCGGTCGAAATGTGTGCAAGAGTGTTGGAAAATTGGGTCCAAAGAATAGACGCTGTACACGGTCTCGTCGTGGCCATACGAACGAAATCGAATTTCATTCTTAAAATGTAACATTTGCACTACAACTGTATTAAATTTGAAATCTATATCTATAATATTCCTTGTTTTAATAATATATAAAATTGTAATGTCCTTAATGAAAAACCAGATAGTAAAATCTATCATTACTATCTGGTCAACTTTTACTAAAGCGAAAATAGGCTTGTAGTCAACATCGATTCTATTAGACGTCATTGTTATTATCTTGATATTAGGCATTTTATAAATAAATATGTTTTCTATTTCCTTATGAGAAACACAAACAAGACTGAGACCGTAGTCTCAACATCAGGCCTATTGTGAAAAACATAGAAATTATTGTCTAAGTCCACTCTACCGGTAAAAAGTCCGATTCAAAGGAAACCCGTAAAACCTGCCGTTACTGATACATACAAGTATGTCGTATCAAAAATAATTATAGCCTAATATAGGGTAATAGGTTTTCAAAGAATAAACGTATTGCAAACCTTAAGATAAGAAATTCCGTAATTGGGTGTTCCCTGTTTTTATTATTATTTTGAGTTGAATACTAAAGTCATACTCGTATTTAATTTGAAGAGAATATAAAAAAAGTGTCGTAGATTAAGCACCATGTGTTGTTTATTATAGCTAGTATTAGCAAGAACTCCAGGGGATATCCCCTTTATTTGCGTTGGCTGGTTTTCGATAACTGCAATGAGATGATAAGAGAACATTTGCTACTTCAGCTTTATTGAAGCATAACTTTTGAATAGCCCAGTGCTGATCAGAGATAACGCAAGCTTACAGATATACTGACTAGTATGAAAAAAGTGTGTTCAAGGCGACATAAATACTTATATATTAGAGCTGCTAATAATTGGGTTTCTAAATAACAACAACAAAACTAGCGAAAAAGCTAAATTCGGACTTGGGCGACTGTATTAAACCCTGCAATTTGAAATGTACAGGAAAGCCAACTCATAATCTGTATTTTGAATGGGTTTTTAATTCACTCAGTTTCTTAGAACGAATGTCATAACATTTGGTTAAATTTGTTGAACTTATCTTTCAATAAGAAATGTTTAACTGGAAACCCGTATATTGGCTAATGACGGTTTTAATACACTCAACTGAAGAGTGGATGGTAGACTAAAATTGTAATAGTAAAGTATATTTTTTAAGAAGTGTGATTTTCAAGAAGAAATTATACGCATACACTTAGTAGGGACATAAATACTGTTACAACATTGAACACACCCATTTCAATAGTAGAACTGAACATGCCCCTTTAATGTCATATGGGTTTTGAAAGCTAACCTCAATAGCGTTAGTCTGTAACGGTATTTTAAAATTGTTTCAACTTTCATCATGGAGTGCTCAGATAATGGGAACCGTATCGCCGTAATAGCGCTTTTCAAGTGTGAAATGAAAAAAAACGATATTTTCAAAACGTTCCGACCACTAGGGATTAGCCGCATGTTCGTCTACCGATGCATAAAACAGTTTGAGGAGACTGGAGATGTAAAAGACCGCCACCGGTCGGGCCCCCACACTCTGTTCGAAATGTCATCAAAGCCGTTAAATCAAGAATTCACAGAAATCCGCTCCGAAAACAGAAAATCATGGCCCGTGAGATAAATATCACACAAAAGTCCATGAGTCGATTCATTAAAAAAGACTTGGGACTTGGGGCTTTGAAACAACGTAACGGACATTTATTGACTGCAGCTTTAAAAAAAGGATTGAAAAATGCAAACGTCTTTTGGCGAAGCACGCTGATAACTTGCCCAGAAAACTTTTGTTCACCGATGAAAAAATTTTTACGGTTCAGGAAAAATTTAACAAGCAAAATGATAGAGTGAATGCGCGATCATCTCAGGAAGCATCTGAACTGATCCCAAGGGTGGAAAAAGGGTCATCACCCAGCTTCAGTCATGGTTTGGTGGGGTGTCTCTTACGATGGGTCACTGACATGCATTTCTGCGAACAAGGAGTCAAAACATCGGCCAAAGTTTACCAAGAAACCGTTTTGGAAGCTGTTGTGAAGCCTCTTAACAATTCCCTGTTCAAAAACCAGCCATAGATTCTGCGCAGGCCCATAAGGCTAAAACGTCCCAGGCCTGGCTTCAAAACAATTTGCCAGCGTTCATTTCCTCTGAAGAATGGCCCTCAGGCAGTCCAGATTTGGACCCATTGGATTACAAATTGTGGATGGTTTTAGAGGACAATGTTTGTCACAAGAGATATCCCAACAATGTATCCCTTTAGACTGCTTTGGTTCGAGCTATGGCCAATTTTCCAATGGACGAGGTTCGTGCAGCTATTGACGATCGGCCAGTGCAGTGCGACTTAAGGCGAGTGTAAAGGGAAAAGGCGGACATTTCGAATAAGTAGATTCTTTTTGGATACAATATACATCAATAAATATATTAAAAATATTTGGTCCAAAAACATTCAGTACTTTTTATTTTACAGCATAAAACGTGTGTAACAGTATTTATGTCCCTACTAAGTAATTCAATGCCTTGGCCAAGAATTTGGCTTTATTATAAAGATAATAAACGAAGCCCTTTCTTGACGAACAATAAATTATTAATAATTATATTTTATTCTAACTGTGCTTTTTTGGGGCAGATGAAGTGGTGCTGAGGGAAGAAATATCCCTCAGTTCTTAATATCAGAGTTCTTTCAATGATGTAAATAATGTTTTTTCTCTATCCTTTCCTCCAATTTATCTCACAATACCAAACTTGTTTGTAACACCTTTAGTTATAACTCAATTTGTAAAACATACAAATTGTTAATATTTTTAAGTGTGCTGATGAAAGAAAGTACAGGGTGGATCGCCGAATTTGCTTATTTGGGAATGAAATAAACAAATTATGAACCTTAGAAAATTTTATTTTATATTTGAATTAAACTCGTATTAAACAATACATGATTTTAACCCTCTGGCGGGTGAGAAGGTCCCTAGGGACCTTTTTCATTTTCAACTGAAATTACTCCTTGATGGTCCATGGGAAGCATACCCGACCCCCATATGTATTCCAAGGAAATTTTTATCTAGAATCGTTTAAAAAAGCGATCCGACCAATAGTTTACTTTCTTTTGAGATTTAAATGTGTTTAGTACGGGTACGTGTGAAAAGGTCCGCTGGGACCTTGTACTGAAATTTCAAGAAATCGTTAATAAATGCACTGTCTTTTCGCTTGTTTCATTGTTTGAACACATCACAAACGTGAAACATAATAAACTTTCCTCCCTTTTTGAATTTTTGTTACAGTCCCTTTTGAGTTGTTTGAATTTACCTTACTTTACCTTTCTTCTTACGCATACTCTTACCGACTCTTACTCTCACATAGACGCAGATGTACAAGCTAAAAGCCAGACAGAAGTAGAAAATGGTAGAAAAGGTGTAGTTTCGTAAACCAAATCAGTGAAAGTTGAGACAGTAAACATCGAGTGCGAAATTTTATTTTGAATTTTAAAAAGAGAAATAAAATTAAAAAAATTGCAGAGGAAAATTTAGACATCGCTGAAGTTGTGGTACGTCGTAGTACACGCTACCAGCAAATGAGTGGGGATGAAAGACGTGCAGTGGATGATAGATTTGCAGACTTCATGAGTGAGGAGATGAGTGATGACGATGAAGGTGCTATTCCTGCATTTGGTCTTGAAGGTGCGGATGATGAAGACTTTCATGTTAATGATTCGGATGCGGAAACTGAACCACACATAGACATCAGTGAAAATATTAGTGATGACGACGATGATGAAGAGGAAGAAACTGATGCTCAGCAAACAAGTAACAATTACTTCATTTCCAAAGATGTCACCAAATGGACTAAAAATGCACCACCGACTTCCCGTACTTGTGCTCATAACGTGGTCGACTACACAAGGTGGAATCCGGGACCAGTTGGAACCACATATGATCCCTTTACCATATTCCGCTCGCTCATCACCGAACACATGGCGTACATCATAATACGCGAATCAATCGGAAAGGCAGGGAAGTGAACGCTGCATGGAATTTGGCAAATGCAACTAACACGCAAATGGAAACCAATCATGCTTTTTTGGCTATTATTTTGTATGCTGGACTCACTAAATCGAATAGTGAACTTCTTAAAGAGTTATGAGGCCAAACGCGCTGTCCAATATATAAAGCAGCATTATCATTAGATCGTATGAAGTGCATAAAACAATGCCTTAGATTCGACAATTGAAATACGCGACAGCAGCGACTAATCAACAGCAAAACTGCGGCTATTGATGATATTTGGCAAATGTTGCAGTCTAACTTGGCAGCAGCTTACAAAATATGTTGAATGAGGGACAATCTACACAACAATAGTTTTTTAGGCTTTTTTCATACAAAACTCATAAAAAATGAATAATGTTATATATAAAAACATTCATCATACATGTATAATTAGTAAATAATAATAAATCAAAACAAAAAAATCTAAAAAAATGCGTTTTCATATAAAATATATAGGTCCCTAAAAATAGGTCCCTGTGGACCTTGTACTTCGTATAAGGGCTAAATAGTGTCTCTGGTAAATGTCGACCTTCGCTATCCACACACTGATTCATACATTTTCTGAAGTTTTCATAAACTCTAACAAGCATGTTGACTGGTATTCTGAAAATTGTTAGCCTCAATATTGTGAAATAGGTCTACCAAAGTGTTGGAACGGTTGATATACACCTTCGACTTCAGTTAACCCCAAAGAAAAAATCGCATGGGGCTAAGTCAGGTGAGGGTGCCGGCCTGTTCACATCACCCCTCAAAGAGATAAGCCGTCAAGGAAACATTTGCCTCAAACAATTCATAGTTACCCTCACTGTGTGTGCAGTGGCACCATCCTGTTGGAACCATGTATCCTCCAAGTGCATTGCCTCAAGAGTCGGCTAAAAACAAGTCTGGAAATGCCAAGAGCAAGTGATTGCTTCCGAGCAGAGCATTTCGGAGATTGCAGTACTGCTGCTCTAACTCTCTCGATGTTTTGTGGTGTTGTAATCCTTCTCTTAGGTCCCCTTCGTACACATGACACATACCCTGCTGTTCTCAATGAAGTTACCCAATTTACAATTGATTGCCGTCCAGAAATACGTCCGTGTCTGGAACAGCGAAGCGTAAACGAAAAGCACACTGCACTGCAATGATCGACTGCGCATTTAAAGCTAATTGCTTTTGGAGTCGGTACTGATTTCTCTCGATTAATATCGAGTTATCTCAGTGATCGCTCTAGACTTGTTGTTTTAGACGGTGTCTCGTCCGATGAGTATGCTATAAATGCAGGGGTACCGCAAGGCTCCGTTCTTTCTCCCTCTCTGTTTCTCATTTTTCTCAATGACCTCCTGAGTCTGACAACAAACCCTAATTACTCGTTTGATGACGACAGCAGCATCAGCGTTCGACCGTAGGTCGGGCCTCACAGATACAGAGGCGATGAGGAAAAAATGTGACTGACACACTCAACGAAGATCTAGTAAGGGTCTCAGAGTGTGGGTTTGCAAATATGGTGGAGTTTAATACTAGCAAAACCCAAGGCTGTTGAGCCATAACCGATCGACGGGCTTAACATCGTCGGCAATACTGATGAATGGGACCGTTGTCGAGGAGTCGGGTGCTCTTGATGTTCTGGGCCTGAAAATTCAGTTTGATGCTCGCTGGAACAAACACATTTTTGAAGTGTCGAACGAAGCATTCAAGTGCCTGGGTGTTTTAAAGCGGTGCTAAAAATACTTCACTTCCTCCGACCTTCTCAACATCTACATCACATACATTTGGCCAAAAATTGGGTATAACTCCCACATCTGGGCGGGTGCTTCAGGGTCTTCTTTGGAGTTTCTCGACCGGGTACAAGGGAGGGCGCTGAGGCTTGTTGGAGATAGCAGGGTAGCCAACTCTGTTGTTTCACTCGAGCATCGGCGGAGTGTTGGTTGAGTGTTTGCCCGTAACACCCGCTTGTCTAAAAGTTCGCATCCATTTGTTATTGATTGGCCTTCTGATCGCTCGACGCATTACAGGGAGAATTCGTTCTTCAGCCGTGTTTTCCGTATGTGGGCCAGACTTCCCGCAGAAGTTTTATCTGCCACGTACGATATGAACAGGTTAAAATCAAATGTTCATAAACATTACTTCCCCTCTCCTTCCCTACCCTAATTTTTCTTCCCTTGACCGATACAATGCACGGCATAAATTGGAAACATCCCCTGGGTGTTGGTCTCAATATAAAAAAATAAAAAATAAACTGATGGCAACTGAAAGGCAAACGAATACAAATCTCCCGTCAGGAATACAAATCTCCCGTCAGCCACACATACTCCAGCTCTTTTCGATCAATATTGCCGCCACAGCCTGCAGTACAAAAAAGCAACTTAACGCGCTCCACCTGTAATAAAGAAAAGGAAAAAACTTATACATTTAATACATAAAATCTCCTATGAACAAGACCGAAGGGTTTTGAAAACATTACTAGTGCAGACCAAAACTAGTATTGGGTTATAGATCTTAGATAGTAACAGAGCAGCGTACTATTAATATACAAAATCTCTTAATATTCATCTTCAAAATAAATTCCTACCAACATACAAGTATCAACCAATTAGTTGCGAGTCACACATTAACAGCGGACGGAACTCGTGACGTGTTTTCCATGTGCCTCCAGCCCCATTTGCTTTCTAATTTAAAATAAATGGTCTGCCTTCTGATCATCACTCAAGCCTGAAAAAATTCTCTGCACTGTCCTCCCTTAAAATGGAACAAAAAGTTTCGATGTGAAGTTCATGTAAACATTATCCTAGCATGACGTGAAAAATGTTACTTTGGTAATTACTTAAATATTTTTTAAAATGAAACGTCTTTTTACCATTCATTTGCAATGATGCCCGAGTTCGGTTGCAAGAAGAACACAATTGCAGTATTTCGTTAAGAATCCAGTCGGTTGCCTTTTCCAATGCATCACCGTTCGTCTGTAACCAGCAAAACCAAATGCATTACGTGCCTTCCTAGGCTAAGGAAGAAGAACATACTTTTGGCCAGTTGGCTGTTGCAATGATGCATGCACAATGAGTAGGAGGAGGTACTACATCACACCGGCACCACTCACTGTCTGTCAGTTATAGGCTATTTGTTGAAACGAGTACTCGTATCCTCAAATCCATTCCAAAATCCCCAATAAAATGCAATTAAATTTAATTTGTGTTGTTTAGTGTTCTAGGAAATGGACAGAACAAGTTGAAGAAGGAAAACAAATGCATTGAGTTCTTACATGTGTCTAGATTCTACTAATGTTCGTTATATGGACAGAATCCAATATGACTAAGTAGGCCTTATTATAAGTGGCCTACTGCATGTTCAAATAGGGCCTTTGCCATTAAAATTTTATTGTATAATTGAAGGCCTCTTCTTTTTTTGGTACTCGTATACACCAAATTAAGTCTGTGTGAGTTTGCTTCTGGTCAGACAATTTTTGTGCAGATGAAAATGAAAATTCTTTAATTTGATGGTTTTCAAGTCAGTTGAAGTGTTGTTGAAATCTGCACACAACCAACAGATTGTTTACGTACATACCAAGCGGGAAAAATGACAAGACCTTCACATTAGAAGGCCTTTTTTAGATATAATAAACATTTGTTAATGCCTTACAAAATTATACATTTTAGATGACCTTCTTTGTCGCTTTCCTAAAAAGGCCTGCCAGAAGGCCTTGTTATAAATCCGCTACTCTTTCGTTAGTACATTCTTAAAGGTTTCCGGCATTTTCAAGGAATTCATATTTCAATTAGAGAGAGCCAATAATATTCCTGGATCCCTTCCTGTGGAACGCATGCTACCATGTCTGTTGGTGAAGGCACTGAAGATGTATAAACCATACAAGTTCGGCACACAATTTGGTTTCCGGAGAATCAAACAAAAGGTCGTAGGTTCAAACTCTAGTGGAGACAAGTTAAAAAATATATAGGGTGATCCATCTAGAAGTATTTTTTCAGAACAAAAAACATATAAAAAAATTCAAATCAAGTGTGGAATCTTTATTGGTAATTTGAAAGGACATATTATGGCATTTATTTTTTGAATATAATTTCCATCAAATGTTGGCCGCAACTATGCCTGATGGTTTCCATTCTGAGAGTCTAATTTTGGATGACTCGTTCAAGCATTTCGACCGGTATGGATTTAATGAGACGCGTAATGTTGGCTTCTAAAACCTCAATCATAGCTGGTTTGTCAGCATAGACCTTGGACTTTACGTAACATCAAAGTAAAATGTCTATAGGGGTGATATTACACGATCTAGGCGGTCAACTCACCGGTCCAAAACGTGAAAATGGCTGCACTTCGTAATGAACTCTTCATAGATCCATTGCTTGAGCAGCTGTATGGCAAGCGGACCGTCTTGTTGATACCAAGTGTTGGCAAGATTACGGGCTTCAATTGCAGGAAGCAAAAAGTCCGATATCAAGACGCGACAGCGAGCTCCATCATAATTTTTGAAAAAATATGCACCTAGGATTCCACCAGCTTATAAACTGCACCAAACCGTGGTTTTCTCTGGGTACAATGGCACCTCTTGAACCTCTTTTTGTTGCTCTTCAGCCCTAATGTGGCAATTTTGTGTACTGGCTTTGCCGTTCAGCCAGAAATGGGCCTCATCACTGAGCAAAATTTTGGTCGAAAACAGCGAATCTTCCCGTTTCTTACCGAACGCTCATTTCCATAATACAGTTGCCAACATTTGAAGTTAATTATTTTCAAAAAATGAATGCCACAAAATGTCCTTTCAAATTACCAATAAAGATTAAACACTGGATTTGAACTTTTATATTTTCCTTTTGTTCTAAAAAATACCTCTAGATGGTTCGCCCTACATAAACCGTATAAATTCGGCACACAATTTGGTTTTCGAAGAACCAAACAAAAGGGCATAGGTTCAAACTCTAGTGGATGCGAATTAAAAAATATATAAAACTGAAAATTAAGTAATTTAATTTTTTTTTAAATTTTTTTCTACTGCTGGAAGGCCTTTCAATAGAACGAAGCGTGGAAGGCCTTAATCTCTGTTTTATTGATCCACACTCAGGGGATGTCTCCTATTATGCATGCATTGCATTGGTGGGTGGAAAGTAAGGGAAGAGAGGCGAAAAAGAAGGTTTTATGTTTACTGGCATTTGTCTTGAATTTCTGGATGTCGTAATTGGTGGGAAATACATTTGCCGAAAGTCGATTCCACATACAGACAGTAAGGGCTAAAATAAAATTTGATCTTTAGTGTATAGTGTGGTCAGCCGGCCAATCGATAACAAATAGCTGTGAATTCCTGAAAAGTTGCGCATTCCTGGCGAACATGCTTACGTCAGGAACAAAACGACTGATTTTCGTGGAGCGCACACTATTAAAGTAACAGCGACGCAGATCCCACATTCCGACGATGCTTGAGGAAGACAATTGAGTCGAATACCGCACTGTCATCTATCAACACAATGGCCCTCCTTTGAACAAGGTCAAGTAGTACTCGTATATGGGAGTTGTGTTCCATCTTATGCCTAATATATATTGTATAGATATTGAAAATATCAGATGGAGTGAACTTTTTCTTGCACGGCTAAAGAAAGCCTTTACACTTAAGTGCTTTTTTAAACGCTTCGAATACATGTCTCGCCTAGCGAGCGTCACATAGTATTTCATGCCCAGAATATCAAGAGCATCTGATTATTCAATAACCATACCGTCGATAGATAATGAAGATCCATCAGGGTCTACAAATACCAATGCCTCTGCACGCATTAAAATCTACTCTATTCATTCGACCCCAATCAGAAATGTCCTGTTAATCCCGCCCAAGGTTCTTAGACAGGAACGCCTCCTGTCTTCAATACCTTAGACTTGACCTACGGTTTAAGATGACAGAGGTTGCTGTCATTCGCGAAAGAGGATTGGATTTACGGTCTGACCTTACAGATCGTTAATGAAAGTAAGAAATAAAGATGGAAAAAGGACAGTGCTATATGCTACACCTATCTACAACAACTTTTATAGGGCGATCTCTAAGAAAGCTCGATATAAATTGACTAAAACTATTGCGGACACCACATGCGATCTGGTATGAAATGAGTGCACCTACCAGACTCTGTCAGAGCCATGTAAGGTTACTCTCTCCAAACTGGTGGATAGACCGGCTTCAGCGCTTCGACAAGAAAGCCATTAGGTCTCCTGTAAAGCTATTTCTACGGAAGTCATACTGTCAATCACTAAACAAGTCGTTGGAATCTAGATACCTTACAAGTTGGTGGTTAACCATGTTCTACATTATCTTGGAATGCGCAGAGTAATTTAATCCTGTGTTAATTTGATATGAGATTAGAATGCAGCAAGTATGCCTCTGAGCATCCTAAGAAGAACTCCTAGAAGGCCATGCTGAGCCCATTATTTTCCTGCTGGGTACTTGGCAACACACAAACATATATATGTATGTATGTGTGGCATATGTTTATAGACTCACATACTTATACTACCCATCGGCAAATGCTAGGACCCAGCAAGGCCTTCTAAAATACCTTCTTGTGATGCTCGGAGGCCTGCTGTTTACTCTCATTTCAAATTAAAACAGGGCTCGGCTGCAAAGCACGGCACTTCACGCTCCCTTCTATCGGAAGACCTGTAGAAAATGATCTTTCAAAATGTACAAGTAACGCGTGATACATTTCGAGGTTCCCTACTTTTTAAAGAAAAAACACAGAAAATTCAAATTGAATGCGGAATGTCTCTCGGCCCAATGCCCTAAATCATTTTAAAATATATTTATAATAATGCTAAATTCTGGGTCATAGCTTTAAACTGTATGCATTTAATTTTTTCGTGAAAACCACACGTCTACAAAAACACCCTTTACATATCTTCCCTGTCCATATTTGTGCGAACAGCTTTCTTGCTGACTTTACTCACCAGGCATGGTAGAATGCATTTCACAGAAAGGGAGTTAGGAATGTTTATTGGTTCTGTCGCATTGAAAATGAAAGCCTTCTTGCAGGCTTCCTCAGCGATAGTACCAACGAATGAGTGGCGGTTTTTTTACAAGGGGTTCTACCAGCGGGGGGATCATTATTGTTTATTTGCAAAGAAGGCCTTCTAAGAGCTTTTTAGTTTGGATCTGAAAAGAGGCCTCCTAGAAGGTCTTCTTTTGATAAGGCCTTGCCAATTTTCCCGCTGCTAAGTGTTAGATGTTTGCCATTTATTTACAACCACATGCGAAATGTTTGCATGTGAGTATTTGAAATTGTTCTACATTTTATGGTTTGGTTGATGCCAGGATAACATAACATAAAAAATCTGAATAACCAACTTTAGTTGTAGACCAATAGAATATTTTATGTGTAAGAGCTTTAGATGCATTTAAGTCTTTTATTTTTGCAGCTTAAAGTCGGTTTGGTTGAATGGACCTAATAAGTTTGATATGCACACAGAGAATAACATCAAGTACAACCGACTTTAGGTTCGACCCCAAAGACGAAACATACGAGGGTTGCTGTTTATATTTCGGTTCCTGACAATATTGGTGTTCCCAGATGCAAACGAGAACTTCCATTAGAAACTTTGACATTATTTAGCATAACTTCATTCGGAACGTTTTTTTCATTTGAGGGCGAATTGTTTTGTTTATGGTGTGTTGAAAACTTCCTCTCAGTCAGAAAATGAAATTATCCCGTGAGCATTTTCGTGCGATGATTTTTTACGATTTTTGTTAGAGACAAGAGTGTTCAAATCAACTTGTTTCGACTTTTGGCTATAAAGCACCTTCAAAAACTACTGTTAATCGCTGGTACCAAGAGTTCAGTCTCGGACGCCGTTTGCTCCAGGATGAATTTCGTAAAGGATGTCCAACTTCGGTCACTTTGCCAGAAACCATCGATGCTGTACGTGAACTGATTTAGCCAGACCGACATGTGACATGCCATGAGATTAAGGCATCCTTGGGCATTATCATGACGAGCATCAATAAGATATTGCATGACGAGCATCAATAAGATATTGCAAAACATGATTTTTGTACACTTCTACAGCTGTTTCAGGCAATGAAAAACGTTGATCACGCATTTTTTCTTTATGCTAGGGAATAGAAAGTAGGTGGATGGTCCAGCAATTCGCCATCTTGAGTGGTCAAATAGCTAATTGTTTCAGCTGATGTGTGAAAGCTAGCATTGTCATTATGTAAAATCATCCGTCTTCTCTTATTATCATTCCTCATTTCTTCGAACATTGTTGGCAAACAGATGGTTGTATACTGTCGTACGTATCACTGCGGCAACATGGCCGGTTATACCGAAAAAACGCAATCATTTTCTTCAATGTACTTCTTCCACGAACAAATTTTATTAGATTTGGCTCGTCTTGAAAGACCCATACGGTCGATTGCTGTTTTTTTTTCGGGTTCATATGCATAGATCCATGATTCGTCGCCTGTGACAATGTTATACACTGCCCCTGAGCTACCGCAGTTATAATTTTTCAACATCTATTTGCACCAATCCATACGAGCCTTTTTTTGAGCATTCGTGGGATCCAACGAGAACAAATTTTTTCATGGCCAAATGAACATGCAATATCTTATTGATGCTTGTTTTACTAATGCCCAAGGATGCCTCAATCTCACGGCATGGCACATGTCGGTCTTTCTTAATCAGTTCACGCACATCATCGATAGTTTCTGGCAAACTGACCGAAGTTGGACGTCCCTCACGAAATTCATCCTGGAGCAAACGGCGCCCGCGACTGATCTCTTGGTACCAGCGATTAATAGTGGTTTTTGATGGTACTCATAGCCAAAAGTCGAAAGAAGTTGATTTAAACACTCTTGTCTCGATAACCCACGCCGAAAATCGTTAAAAATCATCGCACGAAAATGTTCACGGGATAATTCCATTTTTGACTGAGATGAATATTTCAACACACTGTAAACAAAACAATTCGTCCTCAAATGGCAAAATGCTTTGAGTGAAGTTATGCTAACAAATGTCAAAGTTTCCAATGGAAGTTCTCGTTTGCATCTGGGAACACTAGAATTGTCAGAACCCGGAATATAAATAGCAACATATACTCCATACGTAGACATCTCAACACGAAAATTCAGTAAAACGAAGGAATGATCACTACTGCCTGAGGGCCATTCTTCAGAGGAAATGAACACTGGCCAATTGTTTCGAAGCCAGGCCTGAGAAGTTTTAGCCTTATGGGCCGGCGCAGAATCCTGCTGGAAAGTCCATGGCTGGTTTTGGAACAGCGAATTGTTAAGAGGCTTCGCAATAGCTTCCAAAACGGTTTCTTGGTAAACTTTGGCCGATGTTTTGGCTCCCTGTTCGCAGAAATACAGGTCAGTGACTCCATCGTAAGAGACACCCCACCAAACCATGACTGAAGCTGGGTGATGACCCTTTTCCACCCTTGGGATCAGTTAAGATGCTTCCTTAGATGACCGCGCATACACTCTATCATTTTGCTGGTTAAATTTTTCCTGAGCGGTAAAAATTTGTTCATCGGTGAACAAAATTATTCTGTGTAAGTTATCAGCTTGCTTCACCAAAAGACGTTTGCATTTTTCAATCCTATTTTTTAAAGCTGCAGTTAATAAATGCCCGGTACGTCGTTTGAAAGCCCCAAGTCCCAAGTCTTTTTTAATGATTCGGCTCATGGACTTTTGCGTGATATTCATCTCACGGGCCATGATTTTCTGTTTTCGGAGCGGATTTCTGTGAATTCTTGATTTAACGGCTTTGATGACATGCGGTGTTCGAAGCCGTTCGAACAACGAGCCCGACCGGTGGTGGTCATTTACATCTCCAGTCTCCTCAAACAGTTTTATGCTTCGGTAGACGAACGTGCGGCTAATCCCTAGTGGCCGGAGCGTTTTGAAAATATCGCTTTTTTCATTTCACACTTGAAAAGCGCTATTACAGCAATTTTAAAGCTTTCAAAATCCATAAGACATTAACGGGGTATGTTCAGTTCTACTATTGAAATGGGTGTGTTCAATGTTGTAGCAGTATTTATGACCCTACTAAGTACTACTATAAAACTATTAACTATAAAACATTCTGCCGCAGTATTTATTTTTAAATTTTGTTGTTATCCCATTTTGTTGGTAACAAAGTAACATGTGCTTCACAATTGGTTGGTTGTCATGATAACCAGTAGTGAAAACTTATAGTTTTACTGAATCGACTTATTGGCTGTTATAATCGTTACATTATTACAGCTACTATCTTATGGTAAATCGAACCATTTTACCAACAAAAGCATAAATTATATGTGCCGCGCAAAATAGAAAGGAACCTTAGGTTAAAAACCAGTTTTGTTCAGGAGAACCATTTTAAAGATTAGGTCCCTTTCTTTTTGCGCTTAGAATCGTCGACTTCATAAAACGCGCATATCTCTGGGAGGGAACACTTTTGGGGCATGGGATCGGTGCTCAGATGCTGTCCACATCAAAAAAAAGTGAAAAGTTGATGAAAAGATTTGTTCAGGAGAGCCATTTTAAAGATTAGGTCCCTTTCTTTTTGCGCTCAGAATCGTCGACTTCACTTTCATAAAACGCGCATATCTCTGGGAGGGAACACTTTTGGGGCATGGCATCGGTCTCATTCGATGCTCAGACGTTGTCCACATAAAAAAAAGAAAAAAATGAAAGTTGATTTTTTTACCCTTAGGTCCCTTTTTAATGCGCTGTCACATATGTTTATTCTAACGAATATTTATTACAACCGTACGGTAGTCCAAATTTACCGAATATTAGGTCATGCACTGCAATCTTTCTAATATGGAACGTCAGTTTAAAATAACTTCTCTCTCGTGTCTTTTAGTTATTTCTCTAATTCAAGTCATATTGAAAATGGTTTTGTAGTCAAAATAAAATAAAACAGAATTTTAAAAATTTCCCAGCAAATTGGGCTACTATACATTTTTCAATTTCTGATAGCATCCAACTGTCCATCTCTTAACACACCCCTGGAGATCACCCTTTGATTTTCAAACTGTTTGCCATAAATATATCAAGCACATACGAGTGTTCCGGGCAGTCATTAATATATTTTTTTTTGTTTTGCTTTGTGGAAAATTATGCTAAATACTGCCGGACCAAAAGCGTTAATTACTCATATCCAGACTAAAGACCAAACAACAGCAAAACATAGAGTGAATGCATAAAAACTAATTGTTGATAACGAAAGTATTTAACAAAATAAAAATCCATGCACACGGGCTAAACCAGAGATAAACCATTGTGCAGTTGATTGTGCAGCAGATACGATGCAGGGTGTCCGCAACTACCTGCTGGTGTTGCATTGAAAAACTTTCAAGCAAATTTCTTTATGGAATATTTTTTCTTTTTTTTGCTTACGTGGCCATTCTCGTAATTTGCGTAACAAAGTGGGCAAAAATTCTATTAGTTGCCTTAAATATTCAGATATTTTGGCACAGCACAAAAATTTCTCAAATGACCCAATTTTGTGCTGGACTTGAGGTTGCAGGTGTAGAGAGAGAGAGAGAGAGAGTGTCTTAAGTTGATTCGAAACGTTGGTTGGTTTTAAAGATTTTTCGTTAAAAGGGTAATATTTTAAAGCTGAGGAGAAAGGAGAGTTCATGTTGAATAAAATATATTAACGAGCTGTAATCTGAGTATGTGCTCTAAGATTTAACTTTACTGATTCAACCGATTTAATTTGACTTAAACTTGTGCGTTCCATATTGACGGCATCTTCATTTGTCTTACAGAACTCCACAAGATAATTCAAAAGCAACGACTAAGACTTCGGCTAACGTGCAAGCAGTTAATCTATTGCAAGACCGACTGCGGCGAACTCATGTTTGTAGTTCGGTTTTTAAAACCCTTTATGATGTTAGGTAAAGGGTGTTTTTTTTAGGCGTATGGCTTTCAATCTGGCCACACTTTGGAGTTGGTCTTTTTGACAGCTATCATTGATCTACTTAATAGGGACATAAAGACTGTTACAACATTAAACACACCCATTTTAATAGTAGAACTAAACATACCCCTTCAATGTCATATGGGTTTTGAAAGCTAACCTCAATAGCGTTAGCCTGTAACGGGATTCTAAAATTGTTTCAACTTTCATCATGGAGTGGTCAGATAATGAGAACCGTTTCGCTGTAATAGCGCTTTTCAAGAGTGTAATGAAAAAAGCGATATTTTCGCAACTGTCCGGCCACTAGGGATAATCCAAATGTTCGTCTACCGATGCATAAAACTGTTTGAGGTGACTCGAGATGTAAAAAACCGCCACCGGTCGGACCGCCCACGCTCTGTGCGAACACCGCATGTCAACAGAGCCCTTAAATCAAGGATTCACTGAAATCCGCTCCGAAAACAGAAAATCATGGCCCGTGAGATGAATATCACGCAAAAGTCCACGAGTCAAATCATTTAAAAAGACTAGGGACTTGGGGCTTTCAAACGACGTACCGGACATGTATTGACTGCAGCTTTAAAAAAAATAGGATTGAAAAATGCAAACGTCCTTTGGTGAATCACGCTGATAACTTACACAAAAATATTTTGTTCACCGATGAAAAACTTTTTAACGTTCAGGAAAAATTTAACAAGCAAAATGATAAAGTGTATGCGCGGTCATCTAAGGAAGCATCTGAACTGATCCCAAGGGTGGAAAAGGGTCATCACCCAGCTTCAGTTATGGTTTGGCGGGGTGTCTCTTACGATGGGGTCACTGACCTGCATTTTTGCGAACAAGAAGTCAAAACATCGGCCAAAGTTTACCAAGAAACCGTTTTGGAAGCTGTTGTGAAGCCTCTTAACAATTCCCTGTTCCAAAACCAGCCATGGACTTTCCAGCAGGATTCTGCGCCGGCCCATAATGCTAAAACGTCCCAGGCGTGGCTTCGAAACAATTTGCCGGCGTTCATTTCCTCTGAAGAACGGCCCTCAGTCAGTCCAGATTTGAACCCATTGGATTACAAATTGTGGACGGTTTTAAAAGACAAGGTTTGTCACAAAAGATACCCCAACATTGGATGTCTTAAGACTGCTTTGGTTCGAGCTGTGGCCAATTTTCCAATGTACGAGGTTCGTGCAGCTATTGACGATTGGCCAGTCAACTTAAGGCGTGTGAAAAGGCAAAATTCGGACATTTCGAATAAGTAGATTCTTTTTGAATACAATATACATCAATAAATATATTAAAAAATATTTGGTCCTAAAACATTCCGTACTTTTTGTTTTACAGCATAAAACGTGTGTAACAGTATTTATGTCCCTACTAAGCATTTCGATCTAAAAAAATTCAACCTATAATAAATAGACCGAATTGGCCCGAAGCATCAATTCTTCAGTTAAGGACTGACACCCTGGCACACAGTTGCCGCTACAACAACACCTTGATAGATATTATAATCTGTAAAGTCATTTGTGGTAACGTTCATTCATTGGGTTCAAATGTTTGGGAATGACCCACATACCAAACGGTCACTCAAACATACTTAATTTGCAAAAGGCCAATGTTTTGGCTTTATTGCATTATTTTCTTTATAGTGTTAAGTGTTATTGTCTTTTTTCTACTTTTTGCCAATTGTTGGCATTTCAGTTGCAAACATTTATTCCACTTGTCCATTGTTCGGCCGAAGAATAATGACCAGGACAAGCCATCAGACACGCACACAAACGCAAAGAGAGAGCATCACCCACACGGATATGTATATGACCAAAGAGAATGGAATGCAGCAGTTCGTTAACAGTTGGACTACAAAGTGGTGTTTGTGGCGGATATGGACGGATGTCCGTTAGACCCCATCGTGCACAAACCGGCACACACCACTATTGACACCGATAAGTATGCGAACGCCTGTGCAAAAGCCATGGCGTGCCATGACGCATTAAATCCTACACCATTGCCGAATATGAAAATGAAATTCGCCACTGGTCGGCTGCTGTCCATCATTGTGAGAATTAATACAACTGGCAAAGAGTTTACGTTACAATGTTTTTTTTTTATTCGCACTTAGCGGAAATTGTGTTGCATCATCGTGGCCACCCCACCCAGTCCTAGCACCCTACGTTCGTGTTGAAAAAACCCTCTACTTCAACTGGCTTTGAATTAAAGCTTTTAGCGACCTCCATAAGTGGACGATGACATTGAGGTCGTGGAAGACGATGGCGATTGTGTTACCACTTCTTTAGTTTTTAAATTTAGCTCTTCATTGGTCACACTAGATTTCTTACGGCTTCGCATTACAACGGGCTTTATTTTATCCTCTGGCAATACCACGACCGTGTTACCCTTCAGATTGTCTATTGTTTTTCGGGTAAGAATCACTGAAGGATCTCTGTTAAGAGTCATTTGCTTGACACCCGTTAAACGATTGGTCCAATCCGATATATCCACATCCAACTGTGGCAATTCCGTTTTGCCTTTGGACCTTTTTTTCATTTGATCTTGAAACTGTAACTTCTTCTTACGCTGCTTAGCCTGTGAGCGTTTTAGACGATAGAAATCCTCACGCTCAAATTCATCCAGCTCATCGCGTATGTAGTTCAAGGTGTTCTGATAGCGTGGCACCACGACATACTCCAAGCCATTAACACGACGATTGTTCAGATTCACCGCTTCTCGAACCACCTTACTATTATACTCCAAGGAAGCCAATGCTATTAGAATCTTTAAGGCGTCTTGAAATTTCTCACGCACCACTTGCACCTGCTGGCCGCCACCAGATAAACCAGTCAATGTCAAAGATCTAGCCTGTCTTAGGACCAATTCCAAAGTGGGCATTGTCATGCCTATGATTTTACTATTGGTAATTTCCACATATGCATCTGCCGCATCTGGTAGTTCCACAGTGGCCAGCTTAAAGTCCGTGGCCAGAAATTTCGCTTTGGCCATGGAGAACCTTGCTTCCTGCATGACTGCGTCGATTTGTTCACGATGTTTTTTCAAATCGTTCAAGATTTGCCGCAAATGAAATTCGAGAGCATCACGTTTTCGTTTTAATAGATTTAGACCAGTAGTACCGGCCGCAATGCGTTGTTTCATGAGAACGAAATTGGCGCGAGATGGGAATATGGGTATGATATCACGTCCAGACATTGGTAGATGAACGTTTTGGAAAATGTGTTGATATTCTTAAAGAAATAATTTGATTTTAAATTTATTTGTGTTGCTGTCTTAAATGTCAGGTAGTCACAAAGGGTTTCTTATACCAAAAAAGTTAATTAAGAGTGCTCCAAATTGGTGTTGCCCAAGTTAGTTTTATTATAAGCCGAGAAAGGACGTCCGTACCTGGCCTCTTCAAAATTACTCTATAACCGGTTTTGCATTAAGGACATAACAATTTTAGATACGAGTATTAATAAAACATAGAATTGTTAAGATAAAGTGTTTAAACTCATTCCAGCTGTAGTAAAAATGCTACGTTTTAAAATTGAAATTTGATTTTGGTCGTATGATCACTACGAGCCCGTGTACAGCTATCAATTCTTTGGTCCCAATTTTTCACCACTCTTGCAGACATTTCGATCGGAACGTGGAAAATTTCGCTTTAGATGTTGTCTCTGAGCTCGTCTAAAGTTGTTGGTTTGTTGTAGATCAATGACTTAATGTGGCCCTATAAAAAGAAATCCAATAACATTAAATCGCAAGAAAAATGTGGCTGTTCGACTAGACCATTTCTCGAGATAACACGTTCACCGAATTTACCTTTCAGTAAGCCGATTGTAACGCGTGCTGTGTGGCTAGTGGCACCGACTTGTTGATGTGGCGATGTGAAGCTCGTCCAATTCTAACAAAATATTTTCTAACATGGCATGATGGCGCTGACGGTAACATGACGATTGTTTTCATCGACTAAAAAATATGGCGCAATCACACCTCCGGCATGGAAACTACAGCATACAATAATTTTTTGCGGATGCAATTGCGTCTCTTGAAGCACATGTGGGTCTGTAGCTGTCCAATAACGCGTATTTTGTTTATTGACCACCTAGCCAGAAATGGACTTCATCGCTGAAGATGATTTTTTGATGAAATTCTGGATTTTCGTGAAACTTACCCTGAGCCCAATCGGAGAAGTTTCGGCATTTCACATGATCAAGTGGCTTTAGTTGCCCAATTCCTGAGAATGACTTGGAATCGAATAATTTGGCTAATTTTGAACGGATACACTTACGGCTGTGATATTTCCGTCGCTTCGAGCGGTACGGATTCTATTTCGGAACAACCAAAAATGACAATTTGGATCCAAATTTATCCACTATAGCATGCACAGCCTGTTGGCTGGGACGATTATTATGGCTGCAAATTGGAGAAAGTACTCTTAAAGTTGCGACCACCGACTCAAAATTTCGGTAGTAATTGTAAATGATTTCCAAACGTTACTCGCAAGTGAAATTTACTATGATGCAAATTTTGACTTCGATTAACGTTTTGGCACGGAAAGTTCATTAAAAATTTTTAAGGGTGCGTTGACATTAAGATGCGATATGGTTATGTCCCTATTGGAAAACCATATATTTGGATTTGCATCAAAATTTGCTTTAATTTGAGTACCTATATGTCCATATTGACTTAATCGCCTATTTTGACCATGTGGGACATTTGTTGGGGCACATGAGCCAACGAGTCTAGCTATTGTGCCCTTTTTTGAATTACTTGGTACATCCCTATTAACAGTTGCAATTTTACAATTGTCCATCAAAAAAAATATGATGTGTTAGCAAATATTAAAAAAAGTCCCTTAGTCCTTTATAGGGAAACATTTGTTCATTTTTAATGCGTAACAGCAAATGAACATAAGCCATATTCATGCAAAACTCACCTATCCATAACGTGAAATTAGCCGCTTTTCGAAATGATATCTCAATAGATCCATTATTTGAGCAGTTGTATGACAATTGGCGCCGTTACGTGACATAATTTTAGGTAGAAAAATGTCCGATATCGAGGCGCGATAGCGAGCACCATTAACGTTTACGTTCCGGCAATCATCTTTTTTTTTTAAAAATATGCACCGATGATTCAACCAGCCCATAAACCGCAGCAAACGGTGTTTTTCTCTTGGTATAATGACACCTTCGAACCTCTTCTTGTTGCTCTTCAGCCCAAATGCGACAATTTGGTTTATTGACGTTGCCGTTGAGCCAGAAATGGGCCTTATTACTGAACAAAATTATGGTCGACAACAGCGGATCTTCTCGTTTCTCACCGAACGCCCTTTTCCATTATACAGTTGCCAACATTTGAAGGTTATTATTTTCAAAAAAGAAATTTCACAAAATGTCCTTTCTAATTACCAATAAAGATTTCACACTTGATTTGAATTTTGATATTACCTCTAGTGATGTATTAGTGCAATGGAAGTGTGCCCGGGTAAGAACATCAAACTATTTTCCAGCGACGGGTTTTCCACCTCTTAAATTGAGGTTACTTTACGAGTAATAGATTTATCTCTAAGTCATGTTAAATCTTCTCTATGAAATTCATTAGATGTTCGGAGCCGTAGTTAAAATTTAGGTCTTGGTCAGAGAGTATGAGAATTGAATGGTGCACGATTCATTGATTTGATAGAAGTTCCCCCTTGTTCCTTAATGGGATGTTGTGGGACTTAAGTAAGTAAGTTGAATCGATTGACCGCTCGTGCTTTCAGCAGACACATGAATAAGCAAACGAAAATGGCTACATAGTCTTATAATTTTACGACGATCAATAATATATTTACTGATCAATATTTCCAGGTATTACAAAATGTCTAATTTTTTCCATTTTGGTTGATCAACAACTTTGTTAGTTGGATGCTGTATTAAGCTCAGGTGCTTTTGAATATAACACATGCCTTAAGCTATTCCAATGATTAAATGCATTCGATTATGGCAACATGGCAACGGAAATACACCATTTTAAATGGAACTTCTATAGTTCCAACGAATTTCCGTACTTCCTTTAAAACATGTATTTCTGCTGCAATACTTGGTGAGTTTTAATGCGCTTCTTCGAAGTAGACACCTGGACTAACACCACAACTCATTTCGTCGTCTGTGCATACCTCAAAGTAGTATCCCATAAATAAAAAGTCGCTATCGCATTATTTTTCACTAGCGAATTAGACTTTAAATGGCAATGACGAAATTCATTCTGGCAATGACGAAATTCATTCTGCATGTCAAGGGGGAGTTTACGAAGGACACGACCGTTACCAAATTTCTGATGCGTGCAATCATGAGGCCGTCCATTTTGCATAAACTGTTATGTATAGACCTCTTGGCAATGTGTGATAAGCTTATTGATTCACCCCCGCTTCACCCCGTATATACGACCCAGGAATTTGAAGGACTATACCTTGTTAATATATATGATGTTAGTATGGAAATAAATACACTTTGATAGATAAAAGGTGTCGGTGCTACGCCCCCTTGACAACATTATTATAGTTGCACGTATTCCATGATGTAGAGTATGTAAGCTTCGGCCCGGCTGAACTAAATTTGTACACTTGTTCTCGTTGCAAAGCGACAGGGCAGCCGCCATGGCGTATGATTGATCACCATATAATCGAATTAGTGATAATATTACTCATACGCTCCGCAGCGATTACACTTATAAAATGTAATTATTTTATAAACTTATCAAGAAAACATTTAAAACAATAACTCTATAACACAATTTAATGTGGGAATAGTTGTTAGTACCCCAGGAACCACCTTCCATATATATTTTTTTAAATTCTACTGTTGGCCACTTCCCAATGCATCACCTTAGCATTGCCGCATTGAACCAACATTTTTACATATGCTCGTAGATCGAATATAAGAAAAAAGATATTTCCATTAGAGAGATTATTAAAACAATCACAAAAGGGCTCACAATCTTGCACCTAAACGGCACCAGAAATAAATCATTATAAATTATAATATCTTGCTCTTAAAGGCTCTAAAGAAAATCTTTTCTGGTATCCGTATTTATGATCTTTTACTGGAAACAAGTTAACAAATTAGGTTAGAGCGAAAATGTTCTAAAGCACTACGAGTCCGACATATTTGTAGTTAAGAGTATCAACTGAAAATGTCAGTCGGAGAGTAAATAAAGGTTCCAGCCTGAAAGTTGTTAGACCATAACTAGCACAAGAAGGGCAGACACACAAGACCGAGACTACGGGGAAGAGGCTCAATGAAGGACTACGTGTGAATTCGTAGTATTAAAATCTGAAGGCAGCACGTCCAAGACCAAAGTGTTTATAAATCATTTATTGAGTTGGCCCGGAACAATAAGAGGTTGTGAAGACAGCGTTGGTCAGTAAGTATAACCCTATTAAAGTGTAGTAATGTCAGTTGACTTTATGACACTCATTGTTGTATCACAATTTCCATGGACAGAATTTCTCTGAACCTCAATAGCGTTCTTTACAAAGAAGCTATCCAAATTTGACATCCAGTTTCACAATGTGTGTTGATAGAGAGTAACAATTAACTTAATTTTCTGAAATCAGAAGTTGATTTGAACAATCGATGCATTCATCTCTGAGTTTCATCAGGAGTTTTAATTTATTTGATTAAATACAATTAGTTTTACACTTGATGACAAATACATTAAAATACAATTTGTTAACAATTAGTGTACAATTAGTTAACAATTAGTTACAATTAAATGATAAACATGTTATTTTCAGTTGGGAATAACTTTATAAGTTAATGATGAACTATTTATTATGCCATATCAAACTGAGATTAATTCTTTCAATGCTTTTAATATTAATTTTGTTTTTATATAAAATATCGTATAAACAAAATGTTCTTAAATAAATATATAACTTTGAGGATATGACAGATGTGTAAACGAGTTTCTGCTATTAGGAGCATAGTCTTCCGTATAAGTCAAATGGAGCAACTCCTAAGAAAAACATGGAGTTTGTAATCATATGCCATCATCAATGTTTGTTTATGGTAAAAGTTAAGGCCAATTTGACTTTAAATTGCAAGCGTTTAAATTAAAAAATATAAAATCTGTCGGTACGATGGGTGCACGTGGGAAAAATAAATTTTAAAAAATATATATTGTGGCTCGAATAATAGAATAATGATGTTAATGGTAATGTTAAAGGCCAATTTTACTGAAAATTGCCAGCTTGTATATTAAAAAATATAAAATCTGTCGATACGATGGGAATACGCAAGATGAAAAAATCTTCACACTTTGATCCTTCAGTCAATATAGATGCTCGAATAATATTGCGACATAGATGTGTTATCCAAAGCCTAATTCAATTGGGAATTAAGGTCTCTCATAAGAATTATCGGTGCACCCATTTTGAGTTATAGTCTATGCTGTGGACCTCTAGACAGCTCTATAAAATGTAGGATTCAATAGGTGGTACAGTGCTCCTCATCCATTGCATTAACTAGTGAAGTATACAGATATGTGACAGCGCATAGAGAACGGGACCTAAGGGTAAAAAAAATCAATTTTCATTTTTTTTTGATGTGGACAACATCTGAGCATCGAATGTGACCGATCCAATGCCCCAAAAGTGTTCCCTCCCAGAGATATGCGCGTTTTATGAAAGTGAAGTCGACGATTCTAAGCGCAAATAGAAAGGGGACCTTAATCTTTAAAATGGCTCTTCTGAACAAAACTGGTTTTTAACCCTTCCTATTTGCGCGTCACATATGGTAGAGTCGCCATGAACTTTATTGAGAACGTGATGGTTAATGTTCGCAACAATACTATTTTTTGCTACCGCAAAGCTCTCTCGCATAACAAGCTTTATTTGCAATTTTGCATCTGGATATACATTGGATATTAGGTCTTATTTCGTGTTTGACTAGTTGTAGTCCTCTTTTCCGTTCACAACAGCAATCATGTGATTATTCTCATATAATGACAGTCTCGTAGCGAATCTTTCCAAAGTATCGCAAGCGTAGAGAGCAAGGGGGTTACGTTAGCCTTAGCATACATATATCTAGTGGAATATCGTCTATTAGGATGATCTAAAGTTTTTACCGATGCAGAATCTTAATATCTTTCGCTCCAGCACCTGCATTTCCTTCATCACTTTTGGTGCTATATTGAACCAAATGGGAAAACCATATAAGAGAATGGGTTTGATTGAGGTTTTATAAAGTAACAGCTTAGTATTAACTGGTAAACATTTATTGTTCATAATCTTAGTAAAGGATTCCATTATTCCATATGATTTAAGTAGAGCAGACCTAGCATATAATATGAAAAAGCTGAAGTTATTGCAAAAATAAATAGCAATACACCAAACCATACCTTCTATATAATTATAAAATTCCCTTTTGCTAAGCCTACAAACTAAAATTCGAAAAATTTAGTATGGAACATTATTCGTACACATACTTATTAAATTTTTGTAAAATCGGTTGTACCATTAAGGCGTTATGTAGCTTATAATGATTAAATCCCCCTTTGCCACGCCCGCATCCTAAAAATCGAAAATGCTAGTATAAAACATTTTCATCCTGGTCATCATCTACATACATACCAAACTTCTGTAAAATTGATTGTACTATTAAGGCATGACGCAGCTTCATACAGACGAAGCGCAAAACAATAGTCCTATTGATGAGCCCTTTCGACCCATGCGTCAATTCCTACTTGTAGTCAAACAAAAATTTCGATATTTGCAGTCGTAGTAAAATTAATTTTATTTGAGATTGCCTATGTCTATATTGACCAGTAATCGCCCGTTTTGACCATACGGTACGTTTTTTGAGAAGCACTAGAGAAAAAGTCCGACAACTACGATCCTTTTTGAGGCCTTTGGTACGTCTCAGCTATAGAACCCTTTTTAACAATGGTCAGTTTACAAAAAATTGTGATTTCTTCATCAATTACTAAAAAAGAGTAATTTCTACTGAGGTATTAGTCATTTTTTTCTCCCCAGGCCGATTTCGCCCATTTCCAATCCCCAATAGGTTATGACCATAAGTCATAATCATTCAAAATTTCAGCATCCTAGCTTGACTCGATTGACGGGAAGCGTGCCTTTAACATACACACGGACATGGAAGGACATGGCTCGAAATTGATGAAAGTCAAGAATTTTAAGGGTGATCCAACCATATTACACGATGTTGATTGTGAGTCACACCGTAACGCCGAATTGTTGAAGGAGCAAAATTTATTACATGCCTCCAAGATTCGTGACGAGGCACACTTTCAACTCAGCGTATTCGTTTACAAGCAGAATTGCCGCAAGTGGGCGAATGAATATCTACGAATGATTGTTGATAAGCCAATGCATCAACCAAGAAGGGGCGGCATCTCAAGCCCTACTTCTTCGAAAATGGGTTAGCCCAGCAGTGACCATAAATGGTTTACGATATCGCGAGATCATAACGGACTTCTTGCCCTACTTCTTCGAAAAAGGGTTAGCCGACCAGTGACCATAAATGGTTTACGATATCGCGAGATCATAACGGACTTCTTGTGGCCAGAATTGAGGATATGGACCTGGACGATATGTGGTTACAACAGGATGGTGCCACTTGCCACACAGCCAACGAAACAATGGGCCTTTTGACAAACTATTATTTTCCACATTTCTTTGGAATCACTTTAAATAAATCCTTGAAAACTTTACAGTTCTGAATTTTTCACCCTGATGCTCCCAAACCAATTTCAAGATTTCAAAAATTAAAGTCCATTTTAGAAACTTTAAATGTTCACCAGCAATCCATTCAACTATGTTGCAATCAATGCAAAGATCAATTTTCTTTCAAAGGGACGGGTAAACAAATAGAGTTAATAATGAACTCGAAGCTGTGTTTTTTATCTTCTTCTTTTAGAGAATAATAAAATTGCAAAACGTCTGTTAAAGTCAACATTTTTTGTTTTTCATCTAGAAGAAAAGAGAAAAAGAATTGAAATTGTGTACATGCACACATGCATACTCGTAGGTCGAAAGTCTTATCAACACATGAACTAAAAGGTAAATATTTAAAAACAAACTAAATTTTTAGGCAGATTGGACATGAAAGCACCACAACAACACAACTACAAGAGACTAAAAGATTTTTTTAAGCCGAAAAGTATTTCAACTTAAAAACGGTTCACACAAGTTTAAGTTCTTTCGAATTTATCTTGTTCCGTGCCACACCACACACCCATACACACGGACATCGTAAATATATATGTTTGTATATACATCGTATGTATGTATATATATGAACGGGATAGGTATTTTTATCCATGTGCAAATATGTACCTACAAAACATTTATACACCCATACATAGCGATATACCTGTACACGTTCATCCTTCTGCACGACACTTAATGCTTGGAACAGAAGCCAACAACACTACTAGACGAGACATGCTGCACAATGGCCTCGCCGTAAAAAAATCCATTTATTTTCTCCTCTCTACCACATAAGAAATATATTTAGCAACCCTGGTATGAACAGTGTCAAGCACTTTTGTTCTATTTTACACAACATAGTCCATAAATACTTAGTAGGGACATAACACTGTGTTTTATGCTGTAAAATAACAAGTAATGAATGTTTTTGGACCAAATATATTTTAATATATTTATTGATGTATATTGTATCCAAAAAGAATCTACTTATTCGAAATGTCCGCCTTTTGCCTTTACACACGCCTAAAGTCGCACTGGCCAACTGCCAATAGCTGCACGAACCTCGTCCATTGGAAAATTGGCCACAGCTCGAACCAAAGCAGTCTTAAGAGATCCAATGTAGGGGTATCTTTTATGGCAAACCTTGTCCTCTAAAGCTGTTCACAATTTGTAATCCAATGGGTTCAAACCTGGACTGCCTGAGGGCCATTCTTCAGAGGAAATGAACGCTGGAAAATTGTTTCGACGCCAGGCCTGGGACGTTTTAGCCTTACGGGCCGGCGCAGAATCCTACTGGAAAGGCCATGGCTGGTTTTGGAACAGGGAATTGTTAAGAGGCTTCACAACAGCTTCCAAAACTGTTTCTTGGTAAACTCTGGCCGATGTTTTGACTCCTTTTTCGCAGAAATGCAGGCAGTGACCCCATCGTAAGAGACACCCCACCAAACCATGACTGAAGCTGGGTGATGACCCTTTTCCACCCTTGGGATCAGTTCAGATGCTTCCTTAGATGACCGCGCATACACTCTATCATTTTGCTTGTTAAATTTCTCCTGAACGGTAAAATTTTTTTCATCGGTGAACAAAATTTGTCTGTGCAAGTTATCAGCGTGCTACACCGAAAGGCGTTTGCATTTTTCAATCCTATTTTTTTAAAAGCTGCAGTCAATAAATGTCCGGTACGTGGTTTGAAAGCCCCAAGCCTTTTTTAATGATTCGACTCATGGACTTTTGCGTGATTTTCATCTCACGGGCCACGGTTTTCTGTTTTCGGAGCGGATTTCTGTGAATTCTTGATTTTACGGCTTTGGTGTTCGAACATAGCGTAGGCGGCCCGACCGGTGGCGGTCTTTTACATCTATAGTCTCCTCAAAAAGTTTTACGCATCGGTAAATGAACCTGCGGCTAATCCCTTGTGGCCGGAGCGTTTTGAAAATCTCGTTTTTTTCATTTCACACTTGAAAAGCGCTATTACAGCGATACGATTCTCATTATCTGACCACTCCATGTTGAAAGTTGAAACAATTTTAAATCCCGTTACAGACTAACGCTATTGAGGTTAGCTTTCAAAACCCATATGACATTAACGGGGTATGTTCAGTTCTATTAAATTGGGTGCGTTCAATGTTGTAACAGTATTTATCTCCCTACTAAGTATATGCTACTCCTTGATTGAAACTTTCTAAAATTTATAGCTATCGGTCTATTACTTTGATCGTGAATTCGATTTTTAAAGCATAGTAGATATGGTCTTTCTAAGTTCAGAAGTGTGTTGTCCAATCAAATCATCCTGTACGGTAGCAATCCACCAGATCGAAAGTAACTTAATGTGAAAAATGTTTGTAACAATAGGAGATGGCAAAAAGCACCAAATATCCTGATCTTGTCAGAGTTTAACTCAATCCTTGCGTGGGAAATTTTTTTTACATCTTGACCGATCTGGAGGACCACTTTTAATGCCAACCCTTCCAGACCATTAACACATATTTCTGCAAACGTATTCTACGTAACTTCAATAAAGCTACTACGAGTAGTAGTTTGCTTCGTACAGACAGACGGAGGGACATGGCAAAATCATCAATCAATATTTTTAGAGTTTTTTCACAGATTACGCATGAGTTGTGTTAAACTTTATTTTTTTTCTTTTCACTATTGTTTGCCATTTCATCATTTGTCATAACATCGAAACAACGTCTCCAAATTGTGCAACTGTATTATGGAAATGAGCGTTCGGTGAGAAACGTTTTCCGTTCGCTTAGATCTTTTTATGGTCGACATTATCGGCCTACCGAACGCACTACTCGGATTAACATCGTCAACATTCAAACTCAATTTTCACTATTGGATAATACTCGACCCAAAACACCACATCCAGCACGAAGTATTGAGAGTATACGTGAAAACCCCAGGAATAGATTCATATGAAACAACTAGGAGAATTTTACGGAAGGATCTTGGTTAGAAAGCGTACAAAATAAACCTTTTTCTGAAATTTAACCCTAACGATATTCTTGCGCGTCGCCGCCTCAGTGTTGGGGCTCTTCAAAAGCTTGAAGAATATCCACTGTTTTGACCAAAATTTTTGTTCAGTGATGAGGCCCATTTCTGGCTCAACGGCAACGTCAGTAAACAAAATTGCCGCATTTCAGCTAAATAGCAGAGGTTCAGTAGGTGCTATTATAACCAGAAAAACCCAAGGTTTGGAACGGTTTAGAAGCTCGTAGAATCATTGGAGCATATTTTTTCAAAAATGATGATGGTCGGAACGTAACCGGCAATGGTGCTCGCTTTCGCGCCATGATATCGATCTTGAAGCCCGTAATCTTGACGATACTTGGTTTCAACAGGACGGCCATACAGCTGCTCAAACAATGGATCCTATTGAGAGGCCATTTGGAAGAGCAGATAATTTCAAGTTTTGGACCGGTGAGTTGGCCGCCTAGATCGTGTGATGTCACTTCTTTAGACTATCTTTCCCTGGGGCTACGTAAAGCCCAAAGTCTACGAGGGTTGCTATTTATCCCGACAATACTAGTGTTTTCAGATGAAAACTGGAACTTCCATTGGAAACTTTTACATTTTTTGCATAATATCACTTAGAACGATTTGTCATTTGAGGGCAATTTCTTTTGTTTACAGTGTGTTGAAAAATTCATCTCGAATTATACCGTGAACTTTTTCGTGCGATGATTTTTTACGATGTTCGGCAAGGCTTCGAGACAAGAGTGTTTAAATCAAATTGTTTCGACTTTTCGCGATGAAGCACCATCAAAAACCACTGTTAATCGCTGGTACCAAGAGTTCAGTCTCGGACGCCGTTTGCTCCGAATGAATTTCGTGAAGGTCGTCCAACTTCGGTCACTTTGCCAGAAACCATCGATGCTGTGCTGAACTGATTTAACAAGACCGACAAGTGACATACCGTCAGATTGAATCATCCTTGGGCATTAGATTGACAAGCATCAATAAGAAATTGGATATTCTTATGGCCGTGAAAAAATTTGTTCTCGTTGGTTCCCACATTATTTGATGAATGCTCAAAAGAAAGGCTCGTATGGATTGGTGCAAAGAGATGTTGAAAAAGTATAACTGCGGAAGCTCAAAGGCAGTGTATAACATTGTCACAGTTGACGAACTATGAATCTATGCATATGAACCCGAACCAAAACAGCAATCGACCGTATAGGTCTTTCAAGACGAGCCAAATCCAACAAAAGTTGTTCGCGGAAGAAGTACACCGGTTTATCGTTTTTTTCGGTAAACCGGCCACGTTGCCTCAGTGCCTTTAGCGGAATGTAGGACGGTCAATGATATGATACACAACCATCTGTTTGCCAACAGTGATCATAGAAATGAGGAAATAGAATAAGAGAAGACGGATCATTTTGCATCACGACAATGCGAGCATTCACACATCAGCTGAAACGATGAGCTATTTGACCACTCAAGATGTCGAATTGATGGGCCATCAACCGTACAGCCCTGATTTGGCACCCAATGACTTATTTTTATTCCCTAGCATCAAGAAAAAATGCGTGGTCAACGTTTTTTTTATCGCCCGAAGCAGTTATTGAAGCTTTCAAAAATCATGTTTTGAAGGTGTCTCAATCAGAGTGGAAAAAGTGCTTCGAAAATTGGTGTGTGCGCATGCAAAATTGTATTGATCTGCAAGGAAAATATTTTGATAAATGATAAAACCATTTCCAATAATAAATTATTGTGTTTTTTTGCCGGGCTCGAAATATAAATATCAACCCTCGTATGCTGACAAACCGGCTACAATTCAGGTTTTGGAAGCCAATATTACGCGTGGAAGCCAACATCACGCCGGTCGAAATGCTCAAACGAGTCATCTAAAAGTGGACCCTCAGAATGGACATCCTGAGGCGTAGTTGCGGCCAACATTTGAAAGAAGTTATATTACAAAATAAATGGCATAAAATGTCCTCTCGAATGAACAATAATGATTCCACCCTTGATTTGAATTTTTGTATTTTTTTATTTTGAGAAAATTACCTTTAAATTAGTCACCCGATACATGTACAGTCCGTGGGCTCCGACCGGTATTTCGAGAAGTTGCAACAAAATGACAAAATATACCCTCTATCCTATAATCGAGGCTATAAAGATAAGTTTCTGCATGAAGAAAAACGTATGGCTAAGGTGACAATATTCAAGGAGCATCACACTATTGTGGGGTATATGGTAGTGGCACAACAATATTGTGATGCTCACAATAATAGTATGATTCACAGAAAACCCTACTCTGATAACCCAACCATATATTAATCCTCACAACCATAGTATATATTTACATATAACAAGTTGTATTATTGCGTAAGATTTATGTCAATAAAATTCTAAAATTCTTCTAAAGATATTACCGGCTCAAGACCTCCTGCATCTATATTAAAATAGAAGACAAGTTTTTAACAAAATGGCAAGTGACCAAATGGCAATATAAATGCAAACTCTATAAGGCCAGGTTCTCCCCCAACGAATGAGAACTACTGTTGTAAACCTTACTTTTCAAGTTTTCTTCACACCAAAAATCAACTCACTCTTGTCACCTCTACTGAGACTCCACATCGAGGGCATCAATAGATTTCTTTTACAACGTGTGTGTGTTAGGGAGAGCCTGGCCTTATAGAGTTTGGTTTTACTTTCAGCAATTGCAGCACAGTTTTCTGAAGAGGGTTGTCACGGATTCGAAATCATGATAAAAGCAGTGTGCAACCACGAAAATCAATGTCACTTTTCCAGTTAATCCCTGTTCAATGTGTAAAAGCAACAGACCGAAATAAAACAAACGAGCTAAAGATATTATTCTTAATTATAAAGCATACGATCATACGGTACGATTTCCGTAATCTTATTATTGTCAACATTAAACCCAAGAACACACTTGAAAAATTTTCATTTTTAAATGTGGCAATAGCACTATTATTATACAGGGTGGAGCACCAATTGTGCTATTATAAGAATTCAAACAATTTTTTTTATCGAGGATTTTTTCACTGTTTCGAAAATTCAATTTGATGTTATATGACTTATTGTGTTTGTAAATGATAGACCGTAATTGACTTCTATGCTTCTCCACGACAATGCGACACCTGTTTAGCAAGTTATTCTTTGCTGCTTGATGAGTTAATGTCCGATCACCTCAAATATTGTTTTAATGGACTTCTTTAATTCAAAAAAAACTTCTTTAGCATCTTTACTTAGTAGGGACATAAATACTGTTACAACATTGAACACACCCATTACAATAGTAGAACTGAACATACCCCGTTAATGTCATATGGGTTTTGAAAGCTAACCTCAATAGCATTAGTCTGTAACGGGATTTTAAAATTGTTTCAACTTTCTCATGGTGTGGTCAGACAATGAGAACCGCATCGCTGTAATAGCGATTTTCAAGTGTGAAATGAAAAAAGCGATATTTTCAAAACGCTCCGGCCACTAGGGATTAGCCGTATGTTCGTCTACCGATACATAAAACTCTTTGAGGAGACTGGAGATGTAAAAGACCGCAACCGGTCGGGCCGCCCACGCTGTGTTCGAACACCGCATGTCATCAAAGCCGTTAAATCAAGAATTCACAGAAAACAGAAAATCATGGCCCGTGAGATGGATATCACGCAAAAGTCCATGAGTCGAATCATTACAAAATACTTGGGACTTGGGGCTTTCACACGATGTAGCAGACATTTATTGACTGCAGCTTTAAAAAAATATAGGATTGAAAAATGCAAACGTCTTTTGGTGAATCACGCTGATAAATTGCAAAGAAAAATTTTGTTCACCGTTGAAAAATTTTTTACTGTTTAGGAAAAATTTAACAAGCAAAATGATAGGTGTATGCGTGGTCATCTAAGGAAGCATCTGAACTGATCCCTAGGGTAGAAAAGGGTCATCACCCAGCTTCAGTTATGGTTTGATGGGATGTCTCTTACGATGGGGTCACTGACCTGCATTTCTGCGAACAAAGAGTCAAAACATCGGCCAAAGGTTACCAAGAAACCGTTTTGGAAACTGTTGTGAAGCCATGTTCCAAAACCAGCCATGAGGTGATCGGAACTTCAATTCCATGTTCCAAAACCAGCCATGGACATTCCAATAGGACTCTGCGCCGGCCCATAAGGCTAAAATGTCCCAGGCCTGGCTTCGAAACAATTTGCCAGCGTTCATTTCCTCTGAAGAATGGCCGTCAGGCAGTCCAGATTTGAACCCATTGGATTACAAATTGTGAACGGTTTTAGAGGACAAGGTTTGTCACAAAAGATACCTCGAAATGGGATCTCTTAAGACTGCTTTGGTTCGAGCTGTGGCCAATTTTCCAATGGACGAGGTTCGTGCAGCTATTGACGATTGTCCAGTCCGACTTAAGGCGTGTGTAACGGCAAAAGGCGGACATTTCGAATAAGTAGATTCTTTTTGGATACAATATACATAAATATATTTATTAAAAATTATTTTGTCCAAAAACATTCAGTACATTTTATTTTACAGCATACAACGCGGGAAACAGTTTTATGTCCCTACTAAGTAAATATGGATCCCCATTAACAGTCACTGTTACACAGTTTATCTCAAAGAAATATGGCCTCACAATGCAGATTCGGCAAATATGTTTACTAGCCTCATAATATGCCATCTAATCGTTGAGTTCCGCAAAACTCCCGCCTTAATTTCCCTTTGGAAATTTCCCTATGGAAATGCAGTACTCAAATCCTCTTTTCAGTACCCCTGCATTCATTTTAATAAACCTACCAAATAAAAAAAGAAGCCGATGGCACACACAGAAAATAAATTATTACGTTTTGTTTTTGTAGCACGATTCGTGCGCCACCCTGTATTTTATAGAAAAGTTTTTACATGGCTCGAAATAAAAATCTCTTACTCAGAAAGAAAAGAAATGAATTGTGGTCGAGTCGGAATTTTTCTATCCCAATCTTATAAAAATATGCAAAAAGTAAATGTAGAAAGAATTGTGTTTATAAAGGCTTTTGATTCCTAACAAATACCGAGAAAATTTGCTCGTTTGGTTATCACCGACCCAGTGTGCAACAGCACCATCCCCGTAAGAACAACAGCAATTGCATGTATGCAACTAACTCAATACTCCAAGGTGCCTTGAGCTACGGCAAAGAAGTTACCCAAACTTGTAGTTGCAGCATTTAGTGGTAGCCCGGGTAGCCATGACAGAATCGGAGTTCGTAGCGGTGGCAGTCGTGGTAGTAATAAAATCACATTTGGGTGTTTCGGTTGCTCGGTCTGATTTTGCGACACAGAGGCTGACAGAGAAACATGCAAGACAGAAACTTAAATTGAAACAGATGGCAACAACATTAAAACCCGTTGCAATCACACAGGGAGGCTGGACTGGGTGTGAAGCAGGCGAGTGTAGGAATTCTTTCAGGGACAACTTTTGCTGTGCTCGACTGTCGTGGTTTTGTGTCCATCCTTCTGGCAAGACCATGTAACAACATGCTGCACAGATTTGTTGCATTTTAGTGTGGCAAACGGTAAATGTCATTTGGGGCGACAAGACATGGCTTGCCAGTACGAAAGACCCCAAGCGAAAGGATTTCGGATTTCAAGGGGATTCCGAGGCGCTAGCTTTGATTCATACTACATGCCATTGTACGCAGCAAGCAGTGCAACTGCAGTTAATGCTCTTCTTTTGTATTCGTCCTGCCTGCCTGCCTGCTTTCCTTCCGTCCGTTTGATGAGAGCGTGTCGTTGTTTATTTGGAAACTCTGGACCAAAGTGCAACAGAGCCAGAGCAATGGTATGCCCTAACGGAAGGAAGGCAGGTAAAGGACGAAATGAAATCCCAACATGGCTTGTCTGGTGCTGTGTACACATGTAGCACACATTAATACAACATTATGCTAAGCAGGATGGGTGTGTGCACGTGTGTGTGTGTGTGACTGCCTTAACACTCTCTCACACACAAACAAATGTCCTGATAGAGCACGTGCTGTTGTGTATGTGAGCATTTCTTGGGTTGGCAATAATACTCATGTTGACATTCAGTACATTTTATTGCATCCAGAGTCGTACATGTGTGCAGGATACACTTTAGCTTGTGTCCTTTTCGGTATGTTTGTAATGCGTTCGTTTATTTTTCTAGAGGATTTGTGTCCTACTCTTTTTGCTATGAAAAATTAAACGGCACGAATCCTATTTAGGTTGTATTTAAACAAATGCTTGCAAATCTCTTTACACTAAAAGATTCATAACCCATTTAAGGGCAGGATGTGGGTCACTTTATGTAAAGGGTTGAGTGTATAAAGAGTTGGCTTGAAGACAGGAGAATGACACGTGCTTATTCCCAAGGGCTTCACAAAAGGGTAATGGATAGGAAAATAAAGAAAAGGAAAGCAATTTGAGGACTCTTTCTTGACATCCACGGTTAAAAGAAATCACCAGTTCTGAGGTGTCTTATCAAAATTTGGTCAATTTTGCAGTTTGAGCCAAAATGTAGGGACATCTTAGGAGATACAAACCCACACTACTCTTAATGCAGATGTTGAAGACTAGGGATCAAGATTCAGCCTAGTGGTCCGATTGTTATATACTTTCAACCATGGATGATTAATTTTTAAAACTTAACTAGCTGAATTGGGTGCAGCTGGATTTCAAATTTTCTCCCGTTCAATTATTTTTACAACCACGGCTTGATTGATTTTACTTGAATCTTGTAAAGGTCTGTCTTTTGTTGGAGGCACTAGCTTGGAGCGTGGCAACACATACAGTTTAATGTGTGTGCAAAGATGGAATAAATACGAGGGTTGGTAAATATATTTCTGGCCATCTGACACTTCCATTGGAAAGTTTGACATTTTTAAGCATAAACGTACTCAGAACATTTTGACGTACGACCATCATTTGTGTTGTTTACAGTGACTTGAAAAAATCTCGTGAACATTTTCGTGCGATAATTTTTTACAACTTTTGACGTGGACTATCACGACAAGAGTGCATCGATGAACTTAAATCTTTGCATGACAGTGAAGCACCATCCTATATCACTGTGAACAAGTAATTTAATGAATTCAATCGTGGCCGACGCTCGCTCAAACACGAAGGTCGTCCAAAAAAGGCCGTTGTGCCCGAGAACATTGATTTCGTGTGCGTGAGCTGATAATACAAGATCGTCATGTGACATACCGTGAGATAGATGTATCCTTGGGCATACCTTCCACCAGCATACATTCTATATTGCATGAACACCTGGCCGTAAAAAGGGTTTGTTCTCGTTGGATCCCGCCCAAGTTGACAATCTCTCAAAAAAAGGCTCGTGTCGATTGGTGCAAAGAATGTTTGAAAAAGTACGATCGCGGTGCTTCAAAACACGTTTATAAGATCGTTACAGGTGACGAATCATGGATCTATGCGTATGAGCCCGAAACAAAACAGCAATCGACCGTGTGGGTCTTCGAAGACGAGCAAAATCCAACGAAAGTTGTTTGTGGAAGAAGCACTTCGAAGCAAATGGACTTCTGTTTCTTCGACAAAATGTAGGACGTCAATTCTGAGTGGTACACCACTATTTGTTTGCCTTAAGTCTTCGGAGAAATTCGAAAAACGAACAAGAGAAGACGAATCATTGTACACCATGACAATGCGAGCTCTCACACATCGGCTCAAACCAGCGCCTGACCGGCCAAAACATTGAATTGATGGGCGATCCGCCGTACAACCCCTACTTCTTTTTATTCCCCTTACACCAAGAAAAAAAATTCGTGATCAACGAATTTCATCGCCAGAAGATGCTGTTGAAGCGTTCAAAAAACATGTTTTGGAGGTGTCTCAAACGGAGTGGAAAACGTGCTTCGATAATTGGTTTGAGCGCATGCAAAAGTGTATAAATCATGCTGGAGAATACTTTGAAAAACAATAAAACCATTTTTGGTGATAAATATTCGCATTTTCATTATTAGGTCAGAAATATATATAGCAGCCCTCGTACATTAAAGAATACAAACGTTATGAATTATGAAAAAACTTATAAAGGTTATAATCTACGCTCGGATAGTGCCGTTTGAGTAGGTGGTTGTAAGAAGGGCCTTAAATGTTATTGGTTTTCAAGTTGATTTTATGTTTTTAACGTTATGGCCGAGACTTTAGCTTTATTATAAAGATAAAGGTTTGCCATTATGTTTTAAAATTTATTGCGGGCAAGCAGTCGACGCGGCTGGCTAAATGGCATTTGGGTCGTTTGTCAGCAAAAACGCGCCGAATATTCTCTTCTAAGGCTTCAATCTGCGTAAACAATCGACTTTACATAACCCCACAAAAAAGTCCAGTGGTGTAAAATCGCACGATCATGGAGGCCACGCCATACCAAAATTTCTTTCAACAAATTGATAGTTTAATTGAGTGTTTGGCATGTAGCGCCGTCTTGTTGGAACCAAAGGTTGTCCACATAAACATCCTCCAACTCAGATACGAAAAAATCATTAATTATGGCTCTATAGGGCTCCCCATTGACTGTAACATTGTGGCCGGCATAATTTTCGAAGAATTATGGACTAATGTTTCCTACTGCCCATAGAGCACACCAAACAGTGACTTGTTGACGATGTAACGGCATCTCGATAATGACTTGTGGATTTTCATTACCCCAAATGCATCAATTTTAGTTATTAACGAGCCAATGCAACCAAAAGTTAGCTTCGTCACTGAAAAAAAAATCTTGTAAATATCAGGATCGGTGGCCAACTCGTTTTGGGCCCATTCACCAAACGTGCGACGCGTTTGATGTTCGTTCCCGCAAATCAAGATACTTCCGCAAAATCTCCCATAAAGTAAATGGGCACAGCTCCAATTGTTGCGCGCGATGGCGGATAGACTCATTCGGGACTCATTCGATACTTTGCTCCACAGCAGCAATAGTGCCTTCGGTGCGCATAATACGGCGTCTCTAAGGATGCGCATTATCCACAAAAGTAAACATGGTGTAAACCCGATCCATGCTTGCTCGAATTACCGATTCTGCTGGGCGATTAGGTCGACCGTATGTTAGACGCATCGCGCGATGCTTCGCTAAACCGAATTTTGGTTAGAAATTTCAACGACTTGCAAACGTTATTCTGCATTAAGTCTAATAACTATAAAATGGCAAACTAAACTGAGCATAATTTACGTGACAGCTGTCAAAAGGAACAACTCTGAAAAAAGTGTGGTCAGATTGAAAACCACACGTATGAAAAAACACCCGTTACTTCATAATAAATTTTGTTAATACTTTAAGTATTTTCAGTTGAATCACTCAAATACTTTAAGAAATAGTATGCAAATATAGGGTGATCCATCTAGAGGTATTTCTTCAGAACAAAAACAAACATAAAAATTCAAATCAAGTGTGGAATCTTTATTGGTAATTTGTATTATGGAAATGAGCGTTCGGTAAAAGCCGGGTAGATCCGCTGTATTCGATCAAAATTTTGTTCAGTGATGGGGGCCATTTCTGGCTCAACGGCAAAGTCAATAAACAAAACTGCCGCGTTTGGGCTGAAGAGCAACAAGAAGATGTTCAAGAGGAGCCATTACACCCAGAGAAAACCACGGTTTGGTGCGGTTTATAAGCTGGTGAAATCAGCGGTGCATATTTTTTCAAAAATGATGATGGCCGGAACGTAACCATTAATTTTGCTCGCTATCGAGCCATGATATCGATTTTTATGCTACCTGAAATTGAAGCTCCTAATCTTGACAACACTTGGTTTCAACAGGACGGTGCCACTTGCCTTACATCTGCTCAAACAATGGATCTATTGAGAGATCATTTCGAAAAGCAAGTTATTTCACGCTTTGGACAGGTGAGTTGGCCGGCCAGATCGATTGATATCGCAGCTTTAGACTTTTAGGTCACGTAAAGTCTAAAGTCTATGCTGACAAACCAGCTACGTTTCAAGTTTTGAAAGCCAACATTACGCGTGTCTTAAAGCCATACCGGTCGAAATGCTCGAACGAGTCATCCAAAATTGGACCCTCTGAGTGGAAACCCTTAGGCGTAGTTGCGGCCAACATTTGAAGGAAATTATATTCAAAAAATAAATGCCATAAAATGTACTTTCAAATTACCAATAAAGATTCTACACTTTTTGATTATTCCAGATGTTGACCTTGTCCTTCCGAGGGGAAAACTTTTAACTCCTTGACCGATCTGGCCTATTTTCAATACCAATCGTTTTACTCCATCAGCACATTCTTCTGCAAATTTCAGCCACCTAGCTTCAATAGTGAGAGCTGTAGTTTGCTTACCACAGACAGGCGGTTATAACTAGATCATCAAAGAAATGTTGATCATTCTGGATGTGATCCATCTAGAGGTATTTTTTCAACACATAAAAAATACTATAAATCAAATCAAGTGTGGATTTTTTTTTATTCATTCGAAGGAAATTTTATGTCATATATTTTTTTGAATAAAATTTGCTTCAAATGTTGGCCGCAACTACGCCTCAGGGCTTCCATTCTGCGGGTCTAGTTTTGAATGAGTCGTTGAAAAATTTCGACCGATATGGCTTTAATGACGCGCTTAATTTTGGCTTCCAAAACCTAAATCGTAGCTGGTTTGTCAGCATAGGCTTTGGACTTTACGTAACCCCAAAGAAAAATGTCTAGAGGTGTGATACCACTCGATCTAGGCTGCCAACTCACCTGTTTAAAACGTGAAATTAGATTCTTTTCGAAATTATCTCTCAATAGATCCATTGTTTGAGCAGCTGTATGGCAAGGGGCACCATCCTGTTGAAACCAAGCATCGTCAAGATTACAGACTTCAATTTCAGGGCGCGATAGCGAGCACCATTTACGGTTACGTTCCGGCCATCTTCATTTTTGAAAAAATATGCACCGATGATTCTACCAGCTTATAAACCGCACCAAACCGTGGTTTTCTCTGAGTATATTGGCGGCTCTTGAACCTCTTCTTGTTGTCATTGAGCCAGAAATGGGCCTCATCACTGAACAAAATTTTGGTCAAAAACACCGGATCTTCCCGTTTCTATCCGTATCATTTCCATAATACAACATTTGAAGGTATTTATTTTTGTTTAGCTCGTTTGTTTTATTTCGGTCTTTGCTTTTACACATTGAACAGGCTCAAGACCTCTTGCATCTATATTTAAATAGAAAAAATAAATGCCATAAAATGCCCTTTCAAATTACCAATAAAGATTCCACACTTGATTTGAATTTTATATTTTTTGTTCTGAAAAAATCCCTCTAGATGGATCACCCTATATATACCCATTTTTTGTCAACAAGCTTAATTAAAAAATTCTTAAGTTAGTTTAATCCTGATCATATGAATATTACTAATGAAATTACAAGAATTCCTAAAGTGTGGGAGGTACCAGAGGGGTAAAATGTCAGTTTTAAGGAGTTTTTTTTCTAATAATAAGAAAATTTCAATCTTACCTAAATGCATATCATGGTAGTACATCAAAAATTGGGGATCTGAATAAATACTACTATTATTTTGAATTATATACATTTGTAAAGAAATGTTATAACTTTGAAATACTTAAGCAACGATGGGTACTAAAGTTTATCTCTACCTTCTATGTTGACTTTTGGATATTATATTCGCATCGTCTGTGAATGCTTTTAAATTTTCTTGGCGGCTGCCGATGAAGCTTTGGTCTTTTTTTTCATTATCGCCAAGGATAACACAGTCGACATCCAAATCTCCAACATATAAAAAAACTATGTAAGTTATATTTCGAAATAAGTAAGAAAAGTGTTTTTAGTGTTTTGCAACTTTGAATTACCCTTGTAAATTAAATTTTTTACTTTCTCAGTTTATTCCAAAATTGAGATACCGCGACAATATTGCTTCAATCAAGTAAGAGGAATAAGTATATTTGACCCCAATAATGTTGGTATGTACTTCAAGTTGTACTTTTCTACAGTTGACTTCAGTTCACTTGGACAGGGATCCAAGTGAACTGACGATACCTAACGATACCTTATTAATCAAATTTATCCTCAATTAATCTTTCAAGCCTAGCAACCTTTAACATAGGTCAAATTGCAATTTCTTAGACCCATAACAAAAATACTAACCAATTGAACAAATTTATATGTATAAACTTGTTTCCTTATTTATGTTTCTTGTAGATAGTATCTTCAGACTGTTTTGAGTACACTGTTACAAAGTAAACGCTTTCAAAAAAAAAAAATGAAAAGAACGCCAGCTTTTATTTAACATCATATTGGTTTCAATCGTCTTGAAACTTTCAGAGCTATACTTGTTTCAGTGCATCTACCTAAAATTAGTAATAGTCATACGCACCATGGTCCCATAAAGAGAACACTATCATATGCCTCTTGTAAAGGACAAGGCTTTATACTAAAATATTTTAAATATTTTATAGGATAAGAACTATAGTAAATTATTAATATATGTGTCATTACAAGTGAAACCAAACACCTTTTTTCGCCATGATCTTCGATTTCGTTAAAACTTGGTGAATGTATTCTTTTATGAAGACTGTTTAATATGTATGAAGGAAAAAATTCTTAATTTTTTTTTTTAAAAGATATGACCATTTGAATTTCTTGTATGTCTTCGAATTGACCTAAAACCATGCAAATTTAAATACTTGTAACTTCGCCAGGGATCGACCTATATTAATGATTTATGGCTTATGTGAAAGGTAATTCAATTAACTTTTTAATTGTTGACGTTTTTTTGCACAGTCCCATGCATCTTTTTTAAAATATAATAACTTGAAATTTGATTTGCAATTTTGAAAAAGATTACCATTTTTTATTTTTTTTTAAATTACATAATATATGTGTACACGTATTCTTAAGCGACCCTGAAAATTTTGGAGTGGCATCTTTTTTGGTTCTATTTTTTAGATTATTTTAGGAGTACACCCCAGTGCTTATCATATATACCGCACTATTTTTTTTTTTGCATATTCAAAAGAAGCATACATAAATACACAAACATACCATCATTGTTGTCTTCCTTATTTAAACAATTCTGTTTTTAACCGTTAATAAATTTAAAAGAAGTTCATATTGAATTTAATTTTTTTTATTTTATGCCAAATTTACAGAAATTTGTGAAGGATATGTTAAAAAAGGTACATTATTGAACGATTACTCTATACAATATTATTAATTATTTTTTTTTATAACCTTAAATTCAATATCAGGCTAAATTAAATAATTAAATCCAACTACTTAAAAAACAAACAATTTTTTAAATTCCATTACAAAAATAAAAGTATTATTTTTTTTTGACAAAAACGTAAAAAATAATAATTAAAAAAGAATAAAGAAAAAAATATTTAAAAACAAAACTTCCATTTGGGTTCTGCCTTGAATGAAAACTTAAAAAAATGTACAGGTAATTTGTACAAAATATGTTTTTTGCAATACTATTTAATGTACACAGATTTTAAAAAGAAATCCTGAGCAGTTGATGTAGTTTTTACCTTAATGTTTTTCTCAGTGTGTGGAATAAATGCATGATAACCCAAAGTTCCAGGAATTCTTTTCGCTTTATCAAAACGGTCTTTCAGCATATTTGCCCGTTCTTCATATTGTTTTACTGTATAAAATTCGCAATTTATATTTTTTACGTTTTTACTTACCCAAGAATAAAATTTGTTTGCACTATTAATGGGTTCGTTAACACTTGTTAAACTGGCTCGTGCAACCATTCTTTTTATAGTACCTCCAAGGCTATCGCAGGGCCCTTTACCATGCGAAGTAGCAAAAAAATGCCATTCAGCTTGGACTCCAAAATCTTGTTGGTGAAGAGTCAGATTCAGAAAATTTTTTTTGTTTTTATATTGAGCACCGCAGCCATCAGAAAAATAAAATATTTTCTCCAGGTTTCCCACGTTTTCCTTTAAATGTCTTATGAGACCTTTTTGAAAAAGATGCACTGCTATTGTGTCATGTTTTAAACAGTCTGAAATTGCTACATAATTCAGGAACCTCTCTTCATTACCTACCTTTTAATAAACAGCAAATGGATGGATTGTGACTTGGTCGTTATTCCAATGAATTCCTTGGACTGCGTCCTGAATCACGAATGCATAGTTTTCTGAAAAATCGCAAATCACGACGCATTCGCCATGCCGCAACTGTCTCCTCGTTTCATAATAAAAACGGCTCTGCTGCTTCGCTATGTACTCGTGTGTTACCAAACGATCAAGTTTCTGCATAAATTTGTCGACAAACTCTTCAGATGTTGATACAATTCTTTCCAGTGAACACCTATTGACTGCCACCCATTGATTATACGAAATTGTATCAACAATACTCTCTTCAAAAACTTCCTTTAATTTTTCGGCGAGATTTTCACTTCCAGGACACTTGTTACAGTTGAGAAAGTAACAATTTGTTGTAGGAGAACTACAGATTATTTTGGATATACAGGCATTATAATCATTCAAATTTAAGTTACTGTTGGTGAGCTTTGGTAGGCCGGCTCCGTCAGTCATTAGTTTGACATTTTGATGAACACAACAAACACAAACAGAGTGAGTGCCGCTTGCTCCGGCTAAAACACAATACTTTGGTCTTAGTTCAGCAAATTTAAAGAACTGAACTTTGGCTTCAGGATATTTTTCCTTAAAAAGACGGTGTGCCTCTTTCAGGTTACAGAGAACCAATCTTTTTTGAATTTTTTCTTTTGTGTTTGCGGTTCTAATTGTAACGCAGTCTTTCATCCCTGGCATTGCTTTACTGATTTCCGAAGAGGTATAGAATTGTAGTACCCTTTTGCAGTCGACTTCACTAATTTTTCTACCCGGTTTTGGATTGGTAGAGGCAAGTATACCTTTTTCTTCAAAAGTTTTTTTTGCAGTTGATATCATGAAGCTTGTAGCACCAATAAAATTATTTTTAATTTTTGAATAACTCCAGTCCGAAACAAGGGTTAACACTTTTATTTTCATTTTGTCTGTTGTTGTTGCAAACTTTTCTATTAATTTGTCTAATATTGTTGTTCAAGAAATTATTCAGGTTGAATAGATTTCAAGAATTTAGAAAATTGAAAAGAAAATGTTAAGTTATTATTTCACTGTGGTTTCACAATTTATTTATTTTATCACAGCTGTAATAAAGGTTATAATATTAGATAGGTAGGATACTTAAGATGTTTCCTGCTTGACAGTCCAAAAAAGAGAGATCGAATTAAGTTTGAATTTAAGCAAGCAAACCGAAGTTTAGCTTAAAATTGTGCAAATAAATAATGTACATAGTGTAATACATTTATACATAAGTTCTCTTCGGCTGCAAGTAATCGAACATGTTCGATGTCACTGACCACCTAAACGACAAACATCAGCATCGATCAAACATGACTTAGATGTGCAGGTGGTCAAACATACGCATGTTCGAACGATTGTGCGTGCACTTATCTGCTTCCTTCCCATTCTCTGCTCCCACATTTGGTTCGATCAGTTTTACATAGGGTTGAACGTATGGTAAAGAGGGAAGTGGGGGAAGCACAAGTGCATCGATGTAACGCATGAAGCTTATGCAGCAGAGAGGAGGGTAGGGACGCACAAGTGCGCCGATGTAACAAAGCGAAGCAAATAAGTACACGCACAAATATATGCGTTGTAAACTTACAGTACTCGGACTTATATTAAACGCACTTAAATTTTACAATATGAGACTTAAAATTATAATAATTATGTGAATAATTTATTTGAGTAAAGATGTGGTTGACGACTTAGATATTTTCGTCAACATTCTCCCCCCAAAAGGACGAATGTTCTTGAGTGTGGATATCAGTTGAGGACGGCCTATCGTTGGAAGAATTTTAGTCGAGGGTGTACCTCCGCTATGCTTCGACTCACAGCGTGTTCAGTAGGCTCCATCCGGAATATGCATCCACTAGTAGCGTCGTCTTTATACATCCTTTTGGTGGAACGAATTAGTAGTTTTTAGTTTGCTTGATTAGGGATGATTTATTTATGCCAGTCTGAGGTGAGTTTTCTGGAAGAAGTGATATTTAATTAATATGCCTTTTTATTATTTTGTTTTAGTTAGAACAATACCACCTTTTTCGTCTGTTAGGCCCTGTATTAAAGTCCTGAATACGACCCAATATCCATTGTCCTGGGCCACATCGCTCGTCTTCGGTAAGAACCAACTCTCCAATGTTTGCATCAGGTCTGCCTTTAAGCCATTTGGGATGGGCTTGAAGACGGTTCAGGAGGTACTCGCCGTGCGATCTCTTCCAAAAATGTTGCTTACGTTTCTCTACATTTTTCCAGCGGGTGAGACCATTAATATTCACATCAAGCAGTGATTCCTCCTGTATGCATGTGGTTGGTTTAAATGGTAAATTAGCCATACGTTGATCTGATTCTGTTGTTTGTGTGGTTGGTTTGAAGTAGTCTTCACAAATCTGCTTTTCCATAGAAAACTTTTGGTTTGTGACTTTCTCTTCTGGTTCGCAATGTGATCTGAGAATTGCATTATTAATATAAACTCTGCTTGCAGGAATGGATTTAGCAGGTCCAGAAAATACCCATCCAAAGTATGTATTTTGGAAGAACAAGTCGTTATGAATAAACGACTCTGATGGGATTTTTATTTTTGAACATACATCCGATCCAAGAATTATATCTATGGAATCGGATTTGTAGTAGAAAGGATCAGCCAAACTATCGGTTTCAATATTTGGCATTGTAATGTGTTTAGACGAAGGGTTTGGTGTGTAGGAAGAAAGACTCGAAAGAACAAGAGCTGTACATGACAGTACTCGCTCATTTTTTTGAGAGCATAAGTCAAGGTTGACAGTATATTTGGATATATTTTCGAAACTGTTTCCAATGCCAATCACTTTACAATGTGACTTAATCTTTTCGAGGCCTAGTAGTTGTACAGTTGATTCTGATATCAAACTGCCCTGAGATCCAGGGTCTAATAGAGCCCGCAAAGGAAATTTGCCACGATTTGTAATGATGTTAAGCCTTATCGTGTAGAGTAAAACTGAATCAAAAGATTGAGCACTGAGAGAAGTGATTTGGTTGCATTGGTCACAATTAGATTTGGTTGATAAGCCAGCTGGATTTGGAATCAGACTTTCTGGTTCATCTGAGTGAAGAATAGTGTGATGAGGTTTTTTGCACGTAATGCATAGAAAGGGAGAGTTGCAATTGTTGTAATCATGTCCGATTAACAGACAATTGCGACAGACATTTTTGTCAGATAAAACTTTATATTTTGCAGACAATGGCAAGGCCAGAAATTGAAAGCATTTTAAAAGTGTATGATTTTTTCCACAAAATGCACAAAAAATGCTTTGTTTAGAAAAGTTTCCAGAATTACAAGTAGCTTTTCTGGTTTGTAAAAAAACATCATTATTTTCTAAGAATTTTGTTTTAGAAGTAGTAGGTGTTTCACCACTCAAGGACTCTAGCGCTCTAAAGGTTCTTTCTAGAAATGAAAATAGCTCAGAAATGAGAGGAAGTTCAGTTGAAGATTTTAAAGACTGCTCCCAATCTCTACGGGATTGAATATCTAGTTTTTGGACAAGCAGGTGTACAAGTATTGGATCCCAAGTATCGGTGCTAATATCCAAATTTTGTAAAGAAAAAATACATTCTTGAGCTGTGTCAAGTAATGTTTTAATGGATTGAAAATCACCGTCAGATTTCTGAATATTAAACAGTTTGGAAATCAAACTACCAACAAGCATTCGCTTGTTATGGTACCTTGATTCCAAGACCTTCCACGCTGAGTCATAATTAGCTTCTGTAGCTGAAATATTTCTTATTAAATTGGCAGCTTCGCCAGTAAGCGTACCTTTTAAATAATAAAATTTTTGAATTTTATTGAGGGAATCATTTTGGTGTACAAGAGAGAAATATATGTCGCGGAAAGAAATCCACTCCATATATTCTCCAGAGAACTGTGGTAAAGAAATTTTCGGAAGTTTAGAGTCTGATACAATAGTTGTGTCTGCACGATTATTGTGTGCCACAAAAGTGCTAGTAATTGGAGATTGTGCTACTGAGTGATCTGGAAAACAGTCGATTAGTTTGCCTTTGAACGTTAAATATATTTCAGAGAATTCAAAATACACTTCTTCGTTCATATACGGCACATCATTGACATTGAGGGAAATATCATTTATCAAACGCACGATCGTATCATTTTGTGTCTCAAAACGGTTGAAAATGTCATCAACCCTTTGGGCTAATGCATTAACATAACCGTGAGTTTTTTCACTATCATTTTTTGCTTCAAATCGGCGTTGATATTTTGTTAATAATTCGAACAAATCACGTTGTTCGTTAATTAAATTGTCCAGATCACTCATGTTTAGTTTGCACACACTTTCACTTTCACAACTATTGCACTATATTTTCGTTTAACACGAAATTTAAAAATTATAAGAAAAGAGGAATTTAATTAAAAGGAAATTATTTGATTTAACTCCCGGGTTTCGGCACCAACAAAATGTTCAAGAAATTATTCAGGTTGAATAGATTTCAAGAATTTAGAAAATTGAAAAGAAAATGTTAAGTTATTATTTCACTGTGGTTTCACAATTTATTTATTTTATCACAGCTGTAATAAAGGTTATAATATTAGATAGGTAGGATACTTAAGATGTTTCCTGCTTGACAGTCCAAAAAAGAGAGATCGAATTAAGTTTGAATTTAAGCAAGCAAACCGAAGTTTAGCTTAAAATTGTGCAAATAAATAATGTACATAGTGTAATACATTTATACATAAGTTCTCTTCGGCTGCAAGTAATCGAACATGTTCGATGTCACTGACCACCTAAACGACAAACATCAGCATCGATCAAACATGACTTAGATGTGCAGGTGGTCAAACATACGCATGTTCGAACGATTGTGCGTGCACTTATCTGCTTCCTTCCCATTCTCTGCTCCCACATTTGGTTCGATCAGTTTTACATAGGGTTGAACGTATGGTAAAGAGGGAAGTGGGGGAAGCACAAGTGCATCGATGTAACGCATGAAGCTTATGCAGCAGAGAGGAGGGTAGGGACGCACAAGTGCGCCGATGTAACAAAGCGAAGCAAATAAGTACACGCACAAATATATGCGTTGTAAACTTACAGTACTCGGACTTATATTAAACGCACTTAAATTTTACAATATGAGACTTAAAATTATAATAATTATGTGAATAATTTATTTGAGTAAAGATGTGGTTGACGACTTAGATATTTTCGTCAACAATTGTAGTATCAGGTGAGTCATTATCAACGATTTCGCTGGAACTGTGAAAGACTTTTCCGCTGATTAATTCACAAATTTGTTGTTTTTTAACGGAATTGTAAGTCTTTTGTTTCAGCTTCTTCTTATTTATAGGAGATGCATTATAAAGTAACAGAGATTCGTTGAATTTGGAAAGTTTTAAACTTTCCGTCGAAGAGTTGCTGCATGTTGACAACCGAGAATCACTATCAATTGACATTTCGTCATTTATATCCATATTTATATTACTTTCTTGGTTTGTTTCACTAATTTTATTTAATTTAAAGCAAATTTTTAGTTTTTTATTAAAATTTTCCGAATTTATTTTAAGTTTCTGTTTAATTATTTTCGAACTAACATTTCTCAAACTTTTTTTGGGGTTCCGTTTATGAAATGATAATTGAAACGGGTTACAGCAAGAATCAAACCGCGACATTTTTAAAATATTTAAAATTTCTAACGAAATCTATAACAGGTGGCTGTACCAAAGCGACTGACTAACAATTACAATAATGTCATTCGATCAATTCAGCGCTTTTCTACTCTTCTATTACATTTTCCGTTACAATTACAGAACTTGTCGAAAGTCAAGTGTTTTTTTTATTTCTAGCTTTCTTTCCTTTTTTCTTTCTTTCTTTCTTTCTTTTTTTTCTTTTTTTCATTATTTTTGTCTTTCTTACTCTCTTTTTCTCTTTCTTTCTTTAATTCATACCTTTCATTTTGTTTTTCTTTCCTTCTTTTTTTATTTCTTTTCAAAAAATTAATTGAGAGTAAAGTAGAACTTGGAAAGAAGACTCAATATTTGGAACTGAGAGAGTTGAAAAAATCTTGTAAAAGTGTTCTTCGTTAACGTTGTTGTTTTAAAATCTGTTGTAGCTGAAACACATTAACCACAGCTTACATTTATCAACGTCTCTAGTTGAATATCAATATACTCTTTTTTTAAAAAATCTTAAAAAAAATAGAACATTTAAAGATGCCACTCTAAAATTTTCAGGGTTAAATAATAAAACTCCAAAGCATTATATAAACATTTTTTGAGAAAAATAAAAAATGGTATACTTTGAGAAAATTTAAAAAAAAAAATCATATAAAAAAATCTTTTAATTTTTCAGAGACAATATATTGTTTTTTTCATTACTCTAAAACTACGTTTTTTCACCTTTACAATGGTATACTATTCTTTAAAATCCCTTTAAAACTGTTCAAGTAACAAAGGTTTGAACTAATGCATCTCTCTCTAATTTTCTTGATTTTCGCAAATTTCAAACACGAATATCTATTGAATTTTTTTTTTAGAATTTTTTCATTTATCACATGAAAATAAGTGTTAAAAGAGGGGTACATTCTGAACTTTTCATAAAAATCGGAATCATGAAAGTTAAAAATGGGCTGATTTCGTTCGGTTTCACTTGGAATGACACATATAAGGTTAACATGTAAATTTATTGGCCGAGGTAAAAAAAAGTCACAATAATGGCCTGTGACATATTAAATCAGAACTTTAAGATATAGTCAGTGAATCTACCTTAAATTAATAATATTCATACGCACCAATGTCCCATAAAGAGAACACTATCATATGCCTCTTGTAAAGGGCAAGGCTTTATGTTAAAATATTTTAAATATTATATAGGATAAGAACTATAGTAAATTAATAATATATAAGGTTAACATGTTAAATTACTGGCCAAGGTTAAACAGTCACAATAATGGGCTGTGACATATTAAATCAGAACTTTAAGATATAGTCACGAAATATTTAATATGAGAGAAGTTCCCCGTTTATTTCTTAATGTGATGTTCAGAGAAACATGTACTTAAATTAATATATTAATGTATTTTCCGTAAGAAAATATATTTCTGTCTAAAAAAAAGAATCATATGGTGGACAACTTCCAGATTAAGGAGAGGTTTCCCTCCTTATTTTATCGATAATATGTGCAACAAAGGCCATGCATTACACATAGTCAACAGTACCTATTACATATAATAAACCAAAATATTTGATCGAAAACAAGTAAATGTCAGGAAAAAACATATATGTGAATATAAATATACTGTCAAATCATATTTACCTGCACAGGCCTCTATATCCGGTATACAGAAACATGTGCTGACTGTCCGCTCCCCAGAAGGCCACAAATATTTGCATAAAATCTAAACTAACAAAGTTATGCTCCAGCTATTAACAATGCAATGTCATTCGTGTATAAGGCATTGGAATGAAATGTTTGAGTTATAGCACATTCATATACATGTGAATATATGTGTGTATTTGTATGCACTGTAATTCCGCCTTTTGATTGTCTACGAAGCCAGGTCGGGAAGACCAGAGGGAGTCATTGTGGGTGCCAGTTCCATTTATTGTCTTCAAAAATGCAGCGCGTATGCACACAACCTGCCAGTAGAGGAAGTTAGAGGCCTTCACAAAAGAATGTAATGAAACAGTAATAAAGTGTGCTTCGATTATAGGCTTTTATACCCTCCACCGAAGAGTATACTCAATTTATCATTCTGTTTGCAACACCACGAAATATAAATTAAAGGCCCTATAAAGTATATGTGTTATTGACCGCATTAAAATTCTAAGCCATGTCCGTCCATCCGTAAACCTGTTGAAAGCACGCTACCGGTACATCCAATCAACATAGGATCCGGAAATTTTGTGGCTTATGGCCATAACCTCTTTGGGTTTATTTCTGCTTGTTTTATTTTTTTTTGTTGGCAGATCGCGCACAGATCTGTTTAACCTGGCTCATAAGCCGTTGGACCATTCTTTAACAATATGGATAGGCAGACATTAATCGTCTATGGCGAGCGATTTCGCACTCTGAAAACGTACTTTTTGTTGACGTATATTAAAGCCCGTGATAGGGCTTATTTAGCGTGCAGCAGAAATAATTTGGAGAAACACCTAACTAGAGCTTCAAAAATGTTTCGTGGCGGCCTCCTAAGTGTCGTTTCACAAATCTGGATTTTTACGTAACCCTCTCACCAAAAAGTGAAATGTAAAGCGTGGTCCAACCATAATGCACTATCTTAATTGTAAGTCACACTTTAAGTTTTTTGCCCTACTTTATTTGACACTTTGACAGAGCTACTCAATTGAGCAGCACTTTAAGATTGGTGAAGCCTTTTTCCAATAATGGGCATTCAAATCAAAATAAATTTGGTGCACGTCGTGATTTTTTGGTCAGTAAAATCGACCAAATGTGGGTTCGTTAACAAACAGATTGAGGCGTTTGGGCAAATTATAATCCAGCAATAATTGTTGAAAGGCCGATGCATCTACAAAGAATGCCAGATTGGCGCGCCTTATGGGATGGCAGCGTCATTGGGACCTACTTTTTCGAAAATGAGGTCGGCTAAGCAGTTATCGTCAATAGTGCTCGCTATCGCGCGATGCTAACGGAATTCTTGTGCCCGGATATTGGTGATATAGACCTGAAAGAAATGTGGATCCAAGAGGATGGAGCCTTTTGCTACGCAGCTAACGAAACAATGGTTTTTTGCGCAAAGAAGTCAATGGTCGTGTTTTCTCAGGACGTGGCGATGTTTATTGGTCGCCACGATCATATGATTTGACACCCTCGGACTTCTTTCTTTGGGGATATTTAAAAGAAAGAGTGTACGTCAAAAAGCCAATAACAATTCAAGAGCTAAAGGATGAGATAATTCAGCACATTGACGACATTAAACCTCTAGTATGTCTCAGAGTCATACTAAAGGGTGGTTAAATTTTAAGGGCCGAAGTATATTTTGAATAAAACAGAATTTATTAAGGAAATTATTGACATTTCTTTTTATTACGGTTATACTGGTATGGTTTAATTATGCACGTTATAAAATATCGGCCAAATGGCCGCCGCGACTTCGGCAGCATACCTCCCTCCGATGGTCGAAATTTTCAATGACGCAGAGGCATAATTAAGGTTCTATGCTGTTAATGGGCCGAATTATCTCATACCTTAGCTTCTGAATTATTGCTAGCTTGTTGGCGTGCACCATTTCTTTCGAAAAATCCTAAAGAAAGAAGACCAACGGTGTCACATAGCATGATCTTGGCGGCCTATTAACATCGCCACGACGTGAGATAACACGGCCATTGAATTTGTCGCGCAAAAGAGCCATTGTTTCGTTAGCTGTGTGACAAGTGGCATCGTCCTGTTGAAACCGCGTATCGTCCACATCCATATCTTTCAATTTGGGCCACAAATAGTTAGTTATCATCTCACGATAGCGAACACCATTCACAGTAACTGCCTGGCCGGCCTCATTTTGGAAAAGAAAATACGGCCCTAAGATGCCGCCAGCCCATAAACCGCACCAAACAGTCACTCTTTGTGGGTGCATTGTTTTATCGACAACCACTCCTGGATTATCATTCGCCCAAATGCGGCAATTCTGCTTATTGACGAATCCACTGAGGTGAAAATGTGCCTCATCACTGAAGATGATTTTCTTCGAAAATTGATCATCCACTGTTGCCATTTCTTGCCACCAAGCCTGAATAACTTTGGCGCGTTAGTCGCTTGTGTGTTTTCCCATTGTTCAAATTGAATTATTCTGAAATTAAGAAATATCAAGTAAAATGCAAAAAAAAGTCTGAAGTTTATATGTTCTCTAAATTAAAAATCGGCCCTTAAAATTTAACCACCTTTTAAAATCCATCGAATCCGAGCATTTTCCCGATATTTTGTTTCACACTTAATTGTCAAAGATCCTTCTATCATAATGAAAAATATTGAGATAATTCTCTAAAAACTAATGCGTTTTAGTTGAACCTCCTTTATATTACATTTCTCATATGTATCGGCATTATTTTATTGATCGTCGTCAAATTCTAATACGATCTAGCCATCGAATACATTTGTCCGTCCGTGCGTCTGTTAAAAGGACGATACCGATCAAACGTATCAACCTTGGTCCCAGAGGTCTTGCATGGTGATGGGATTTAGGCGTATGCATTTTTTAATGTCTACTGTCAGTTAGGACGCACTTAATATCTCCAAAAAAGATCATAGTTGCTGGAGGGAACTTCTTTACTTGCTTTCATTGGAGTGGTGTAAAGCAAACGTCGTTGTTGAAAAACCCCAGACCATACTAAATTCTGGTTCAGCGTGTAGTCAGGATCCCCTAGAACTATTGGCCTTACTAATAGGTGCGTCTCTTCGGGGAGTATGTTTTAGACCCTAATCGAGGAAAAGGTTTCGTCACGGTGTGCAGTGGTTTCGCAACCGGATGCTAACCTCATCACAGAAAAAGAACCTGCAGCGTAGTGTTTTGACTAAGTACCATTGGGTTGGGTTCAGGTCCGTCGCAAAGTGAAACAGGCAGTCGCATTGTAGAGCATCCAGAGCGATGACATAGCCCATGGTATGTCAAATCTATTATAATGAAAATTATGTAAAACACATGTGCTCATTATAAGTATATCCTTCACCAAGAATGTCGGGTGTAAAAATGTACCATAATTCTTAATTTATACGACGATCTAGCCATGTCTGTCTATCCATCCGTCCGTGTGTCCGTTCAAACCACTTTATTGCATAAACGAAATAAGGTAGGACACTGGCTCGTTGTCATGACTTTTCTGGAATTTTAAATGATTGTAATTGGCCCAAAAAAGGTTGCCATCAAGGGACTAGGAAAACTTCCAGAAAAGCTGCACAATCCATGGCTTAACCTGCAATCGTTGGCGGAGACTGACTTAAAAAATCAAAAACTGGCATAGCTGCGCCACAAAAAACGTTCACTTACAAATGAGGCGATCAGCGCCAAAAAAATGGTTCTGAGAAAAACGAATTTAAAAGTAAATAAGTTTTTAAAATATTTTTATTTCTTTTTAATAATCGTAAATATATATTAGTTGTAATATTTATTTAAGGTTAATCATTACGTCTTAATTAACTTAGATAAAGAATGTTTAAACAGTTAGTACAAAAATTAAAGTGGCCTAGGCCATTTTGGAATCCATTTAAAAAAAACTGTATTGATACACGCAGAAAAAAAGTATGGTTGGGGTGACAATATTCGAAGAGGATCATACTATTATTGGGTATATGGTTATGGCACAACAATATTATGATCTTCATAACAATAGTATGATTCACACTCAAACATACTATTATCTTCACAACCATATTATGATCCTCACAGCCATATTATTTTTCGTATCCAACTATAGTACCATAGTATGATTCACTCGCAACCATACTATTATCCCCACCACCATAGTATGATCCGCACTCAACCATACTATGATCTCCACAACAATAGTATGATCCTCACAACCATAGTATTTTTCGCATACAACTATAGTATGTTCCTCACAATCATAGTATGATTCACACGCAACCATACCATGATCCGCACAACCAGACTATGATTTACACTCAACCATACTATGACCATTGTTGTTGTTGTTGTCTTACTACTGTTGCTGTATTTGTTGTTGTGAATGGCTGGGCCGTTACGAACGTTATCGAAAAGAGCAAAGCCCATATCGCCATCTTCAGATTCGGATTCTTTCTTCTTTTCTTCTTTCTTGGCCTCTTCCTTCGTGCCACCGGCATTAGCGTCAGCAGCGACTGGGGCGGCAGCAGCAGCGGCACCACCAGCAACAGGCATGGAGGACAATTTCTCGCGACAACCATAGTATGATTCACACGCAACCATGCTATGATCCGTACATAGTATGATTCAATCAACCATACTATGATTCCTAAAATTAATTATTAGGAGTGGGTGTTGTTATTCAAAAATAGAGATTTTTATCAAGCTAGTTATTTTTAATTGAATTAAAATTAGTTCATAGCCATATTAGAGGCCATGTTTTTATTCAACATTTCATAAAAAAACAAAATACTTTTAGATGCCAACAGGGGTGAATGCAACTTCACCATCCGTAGACACCAAGTAACGAATGTGATTAAACCCCGATCAATGGCTTTATTTGACGCACAATATAGAAAGGAACCTAAGGGTAAAAACCAGTTTTGTTCAGGAGAGCCATTTTAAATATTTAAATACGTGTATCTTTGGTGTACCATCACTTTCATAAAACCCGCATATCTCTGAGAAGAAACACTTAGGGGAATGGGATCGGTCTCATTCGATGCTCAGATGTTGTCCACATCAAAAAAAAGTGAAAATTTATTTTTTTACCCTTAGGTCCCTTTCTCTATGCGCCGTCACATATACTTAAGTGCAGGCAGATTTTAAATAAAAGGGAACCAGTCGGTAGTAGAGTATTTCACCGAACAAAGCAAACACAATAAAAATCCCTCGAACTACCTTTCAATTGTTTTTGTTTTTTATAATGGACAACAACCATGCACTGTAACGTGTGTATGTTTTTTTGCTATATTAAAAAAAATATACGCACACACAGACACGAAAGCTCTATAAAACCTGTTTTGTTTTGTTCATAGTCGCAACCATACTGTATGATTGCCGTAATCATGTTATTGTTTAAATCTAAATTTTAAACAACAATACTTTTGTTGCATCAACCATGTTTTTATGGTTGCTACAACCATATTATCATTTCTAAATTTGACAATAATACAATTGTTGCATTTCAACAATATTAATATTGCCGCAATCATACTCTTGTCAAAATGAAATTCAAAAAACAATACTATGGTTGCGACGAACATGCTTTTGTTGAAGAGAACTTATTAGTGTTGCCGTGACCATGTAGTAACCATATCTTTGCTCTATGTGTAGGAACTGAGGGTTAGGCCATTTTGGATCTATTCTTTAAAACATAAAAAACTTCTTCGGATAACTAATAAAAATAATTTTTAGCGCTTTAAATACAAATACAAATTAATAATAATAATTGTTCGTCTTCCTTCAGAATATCTTCTTCTTCGGCTCCCGAATTTGTTTTTAAATTATGATAAAATGCATGCTTTATACGAGGCATGAACTCTTTGAGTTTCTGTAAATCCTTTAACTTTGCAGCTTCAATGAATCTTCCTCCAGGATAAAGCGGTTCCAATTCCAAATTTACGAACTTGCTGGAGTTACTCTTTGAAATATTAACTTCTTGAAATAAAACATCTATCTTATTTGAATATTTGTATTGAATTATTAATGACTTCACATTTTGGAATCAAAGCCACTGAATCTTAAGCCATTTATCTTTTGAAGTCTTGATTGCGGAGATTTTTCTGATTGTCACTTCTTTAGTTTCTCGATTAAGGATATGCTTTTTATATCACCTGCCGTCATCTTTACCAAGTGAAATGGTTCACTTTTTTGCCGTAATGATCCCAATCATCAGTCGTAAAAATGTCCTTATAATATTTTTTTTCCTTTTCAATGAGACCAAAATCTTGATCGCATGGTAGGAATGACTGACCAGATACTAACAATTTATGGTCTATCTGTTCCACTGGGAAGGTTGAATTATTGACCATGTATGTGCAAATAGTGCTTATTCTTATGTTCGGGTTTTGGTTACCACATTGATGGCTATACATTATTAAGTTCTTAGATTTAACATTGGCTTTCACGTAATGCATAATGCAAGACCCTATTTCCTGTGAGCCTCGTGAAGCTATTCCCTCATTCAAGGTATACTTATACACGAATGACTTGTTCGTGATAAGGTCATAAATACCAAGACATAGCTGTCTTTTGTAGTAAGCTACCCCATAGCTTACTACGAGGGCGGTTCGGAAACTTCTTAGCCTAGCACAAAAAGCGCGGTATAAACAGAAAAAAGTTAAGTGTTTTGGAAACTTCCATCTCTGCTATGAACACATGCTAGGAACACATGTCGATCTGGCAACTCCTTCATATAGAAACAGGTGTTCACAAAAGACGCATCCGCGATTTTTTTACAATGGAAAAATTAGAAATGCGTGGTGTCATTAAATATTTACATAAAAAAGGTTTATCGGGACAAGAAATTCATAATGATATGGTGAATGTGTTAGGTGAAAGTGCTCCTTCATATGCAACAGTAAAAAATTGGGTTGCTGAATTTAAACGTGGTCGTACAAGCATTGAAGATGAACCACGTAGTGGACGTCCAAAAACAGCAACAACAACAGAAATTGTAGCCAAAGTGCATGATATGGTATTAAATGATCGACGAATAAAAGTGCGTAAAATAGCTAATATCATAGGCATCTCAAATGATCGAGTCCATTTAATTTTGCATGAAGAACTACAGATGAAAAAGCTATCTGCAAGAGGGGTGCCGGACTTGTTAACAGTCGACCAAAACGCATAAGAATGAACATTTCTCAAGCTTGTTTGGATCGTTTTCAGCGAAATAAAATAGATTTTAAGCGTCGTTTCATAACTGTTGATGAGACATGGATCCAACACTATACTCCAGAGACCAAAGAACAATCCAAACAATGGACTGAAGCTGGAGGAAGTGCCCCAAAGAAGGAAAAAACAATTCAATCGGCTGGTAAGTTATGGCAACGGTTTTTTTGGGACTTCAAAGGTATTTTATTGATTGACTATCTGCCAAAGGGTAAAACAATAAATTTAGAGTACTATTGCAGCCTTTTAGATCAATTAAATGTACAAATTCGAGAAAAACGTCCTGGCTTACAACACCAAAAAATAATTTTTCATCAAGACAACGCACCAGTGCACAAGAGTGTTTTAACAATGGCTAAAATCAACGAATTAAAGTACGAGTTGCTTGACCACCCAGCTTATTCTCCTGATTTAGCTCCCAGTGACGTTTACCTGTTCCCAAATCTAAAAAAATTCCTTGCTGGCAAGCGTTTTACCTCAAATGAAGATGCAATTACGGTTGTAAACCACTATTTTGAAGACCTTGAGGAAAACTATTAGATTCAAAGGATAGAATTGCTAGATAAGCGTTGGACTAAGTGAAGAAGTTTCAGGAGATTATATTAAAAATAAAAATATTTTTGAAAAACTAAATATTCTCTTTCATTGATAGGCTAAAAACTTTCCGAACCGCCCTCATACCTTGTGTAGTAAGCTACCCTACAACAAAAATGGCCTTATTTTACAACAACACGCTTCGCTACTACTTGGTCTAGTTATACTATCGCCTACTTGATCGTTTCACTTCAGGAAAATTAAAAAATTTGAACACCCATGGCTAACTTGATTTTTTTCGAATATACTCTTGACTAAAACGTAACATGCGTTGTTGGCCTAACCCACACATATTTTTCATTTTTAGGATTCGATTTGGCCTAAGCGGCCTAGACAATCCACATTTTTTTGAACTTTCATTGAGGAAAAACAGTTTTCAGCAGGTAGTATAGCCTAGTGTTATACTATACAATAGGGAGTTTTTTAGTATTTATTTCAAAAGGTTCCGGTTAGATCAGCATAGTCAGTTTGATTTTTATACCCGCACCACTAGTGGTATGGGGTATAATGGAAGGAATCGAGTTAGAATACCGGGACCAGAGAGAAAGTTGCTCAGAATTACATTTTGAGTCGATCTAGCCATGTCTGTCTGGCTGGTCGGCTGGCTGGCTGGATGTAAAGATGTCCATATATTCTTGTAATCAAAGTACAGGTCGCATTTATGCACCGATCTTGATGAAACTTGGCATGTGGTAATATATTGGGACAAGGACGGACGCTATTGAATTTGGTCCAAATCGGAGCACTTTCTGATAGACCCCCCATACAAAGGAACTCCCGGATTTGGTCCAAATCCAGTTGATGTCGCGTGTATTGGTCAACAAATTAAAAAAGTATGCCATTCGATGTAGAACTGACCACAAAATGTAAAAAAAATAGTTGGACCCGCCTCTCGGACCTACGGGGCCTTCAGAACCCAAAAAATGGACCCATGATTTTAAATATAAGTGTGACCCCTTAAATGAAAGGAAATTATCTTACAATTTTAAATACAGAAAAAAATTCGACCTGTTTGGGCCCCAGGGTCCATTAGGAGGGTCCAAAAGTTTCGGTTTACCCGGATTTTAGTGTGACCCCTCAAATGACAGGGAATTGCCTCAGGACTTTAAATATGTCAAGCCAAATGATTTATCTCGTCCGTGGGAGGGCACAGGGTCCGAAACCAAGGTATGAAAATGTGGACCAACTATAATTGTTATACCCTCACCACATAGTGGTATGGGGTATAAAGGCTTAGTGCTTGCGTGATAGATACAGATAGAAATAGCGATAAGTGCTTTCGATTAACAGGAGACTTAATCACATTTATAGTGGTGCGGGTATCATAGAGTCGGCCACGCCCGACTATAGCACTTACTTACTTGTTTTTTTTTTGAAAATGAGGGTTAGGACGTTTTGGCGCTGAGCGTCTCAAACATGAACATAAGGAAACACAAAGTTATTTAAACTTTATTACGACCCAAGACCAGACTAACACCAGCATAAGGGCGAATACAAAGATCTCTCCTGACTCTTCGGTCCCAGAACATTTGAAAGTATAGACGTTTGTAAATATGGGTTAACTTTTAATATGCATTCTGGAAGACCATTTTCAACAGGCCTTACAGTAGATAAGAGAGCGGAAGGCCTTTATTTGCCACCTAAACCTGTGTTAATTTAAAATGAACGTAGAATGCGGCAAGCATGCCCCCGAGCGTCCTAAGAACGGCTCGCAGAAGGCCTTAATGGGCCTTTCCTTTTCCGCTAGGTAAGTTGTGAATACACATATATTTATATTCGCTTATATGACTATGAATGCAAATGTTGGTCATTATGAAGGTGGTGCACCCTCGGTATCTGTTCATCATTTTCAACCGCTTTAATAATAATGCACATATGGCATCAGTATGCCATTCTAGTTTCTGGGACACGGAATTTTGCTAGACAATAATAGTTGGTACATACCACGTCTAAGAACAATGCGGTCGACAAGGACGACAACGAAGACTACGAGACGAGCAAGAAGAATTGCCAGTGAACATGTCAAAATGTCAAGGTTGTGGAGGGGGCTGAATTCACAACCTTTCAAGTTTAGCTCAGTACAACACGGATATCGATTAACTTATTTTCTTACTTATTTTAAAATGAGTGACATTTAAATATTTAGGATAATTATGACTTGAGACCGTAAGCTTTAAAAAACTATGATGTTCGCCCAAAATCTTAACTGATTAAAAATAACTCTACACAATTGGTGGATGTCAAAAAAGCAATATTTGTTTTACATTTCCTCAGGACTAAGAGCATTCAAGACAAAGAAATGTGACTTATAATTGGCAAGAGTTATGGTGTGAACTCGTGGAGAAAAAATGGTTTGCAATTCATTTCTTAAGCTATATAACAGCAGAAACCATCAGCATCAGCGCGCAGAGAAAAGATATCGTTACATGGTTACAATAATGTGTTCTCTCCAATAAAAGCATTTTCGTCGCAACCATAGTATTGACAATAGTATGATTGCGACCATATTGCTATTGTTGAAATGTAACAATAGTATTATTGCCAAATTTAGAAATGAAAATATGGTTGTAGCAACCATATAAACATGGTTGGTGCAACAAAAGTATTGTTGTTTAAAATTTACGTTAACAAAAATATGATTACGACAATCATACAGTATGGTTGTGACTATGAACATAACAAAACAGGTTTTGTAGAGCCCACATGTATGTGTGTGCGTTTGTTTTTTTGATATACAAAAAAAAACACATACACACGATACAGTGAATGGTTGCTGTCCATTAAAAAAGACAACCACAATCGGAAGGAAGTTCGAGGGATTTTTATTGTGTTTAGTTTGTTTGGTGAAATACTCTAATACCGACTGGTTCTCGTTTATTTAAAATCTGTCTGCACTTAAGTATATAGCCATTGATCATGGTTTAATCACATTCGTTACTTAGTGTCTACGGATGGCGAAGTAGCATTCACCCCTGCTGGCAACTTAAAGTATTTTAGACCGTTGGAATATATATTTTTGTTTCTTGAATGAAATGTTTAATAAAAACATGGCTTCAATTCTGGCTATGAGCTAATAGTAATGCAATTTAATTTAATAAAAACAATTTAATAAAAACCTTTTTTTTTGAATAACAAAAATAACCAATCCTAATAAATAATTTTGTGGATCATAGTATGGTTGAGTGTGAATCATACTATGGTAGTGGGGATCGTAGTATGGTTGCATGTGAGGATCATACTATGGTTGTATGAGAAACATACTATGGTTGTGAGGATCATACTATGGTTGTGGGGATGATACTATGGTTGTGGGAATCATAGTATGGTTATGTGTGAATCATACTATTGTTGTGAGGATCATTATATTGTTGTGTCACAACCATATACCCAATAATAGTATGATCCTCGTCGAATATTGTCACCCCAACCATACTTTTTTTCTGCGTGAGGAGCAAATACTTAGTAGGGACAAAAATACTGTTACTACATTGAACACACCTATTTCAGTAGTAGAACTGAACATACTCCATTAATGTCATATGGGTCTTGAAAGCTAACCTCAAGAGCGTTAGTCTTTAAGGGGATTTTAAAATTGTTTCCACTTTCATCATGGAGTGGTCAGATAATGAAAACCGTATCGCTGTAATAGCGCTTTTCAAGCGTGAAATGAAAAAAAACGATATTTTCAAAACGCTCCGGCCACTAGGAATAAGCCGCATGTTCGTCTACCGATGCATAAAACTGTTTGGGGAGACTGGAGATGTCAAAAACCGCCTCTGTTCGAACACCGCATGTCAACAAAGCCATTAAATCGAGAATTCACAGAAATCCGCTACGAAAACAGAACATCATGGCCCGTGAGATGAATATCACGCAAAAGTCCATGAGTCGAATCATTAAAAAAGACATGCGACTTGGGGCTTTCAAACGACGTACCGGACATTTATTGACTGCAGTCTTTTGGTGAAGCAAGCTGATAACTTGCAAAGAAATATTTTGTTCACCGATGAAAAAACTTTTACTGTTCAGGAAAAAGTTAACAAGCAAAATGATAGAGTGTATGCGCGGTCATCTAAGGAAGCATCTGTCAATAGCTGCACGAATCTGATGGTTGGGTGGATGGGTGGAAAAGGGTCATCACCCAGCTTCAGTCATGGTTTGGTGGGGTGTCTCTTGCGATTGGGTCACCGACCTGCATTTCTGCGAACAAGGAGTCAAAACATCGGCCAAAGTTTACCAAGAAACCGTTTTGAAAGCTGTTGTGATGCCTCTTAACAATTCCCTGTGCCAAAACCAGGATTCTGAGCCGGCCCATACGGCTAAAAAGTACCAGACCTGGCTTCGAAACAATTTGCCAGCGTTCAATTCCTCTAAAGAATCTCCCTCAGTCCAGATTTGAACCCTTTAGATTAGAAATTATGGACGGTTTTAGAGGACAAGGTTTGTCACAAAAGATACCCCAACATTGGATCTCTTAAGACTGCTTTGGTTCGAGGTCAATTTTCCAATGGACGAGGTTTGTGCAGCTATTGACGATTGACCAGTGCGACTTAAGGCGTGTGTAAATTCAAAAGGCGGACATTTCGAATAAGTAGATTCTTTTTGGATACAATATACATCAATAAATATATTAAAAAATATTTAGTCCAAAAACATTCAGTAATTTTTATTTTACAGCATAAAACGTATGTAAAAGTATTTATGTCCCTACTAAGTATATTTTAATACGAATAATTTGTAGATTTGCTTCAAATGAATAAACTTGGTTTAACTTTTTAACACTTATGCTGTATTGCATTTTTTAGTAACTGGAATTGAAAAAAGTCAAAGTAAAGTCAGATTTGTGATTTTTGAAGTTATTATTGACTTTCAGAATGTGGGAAAAGAAGGCGTGAAAAAATGTAACATACAAAGCTAAAAATTGTATAAAGTTGTCATTAGTATACTCGAATTTTCGGTACTAGAGGAAAATCGTATACAAAGTAGGCTTTGTCGCTACGTTTGCAGAAGGCGGGTTACAGCTAAAACAAAATTATTATGAAATTAGAAGAAAGTATCATAGAGAATGGAGACTAACCCCATTGTTAAAGGTAGTCAATCTTGCGATGTGAGGATTTCAACATAAACAATAATATTTAAAAGCGTGAATGTTCTGATTCCAAACGACTTTTCGTTCTAATTCAAGCTGATGCAATCACCGGTTCAACAACAATGCGGGACGAGTCCAACTAGTATATAACACCGTTGAACAATTTTTCAAAAATGTCTTGACACATAATTCACTGCATATGCTCGAAAGAATGCACCATTTAAAGTAAAAATTGCGTTTACTGTTTTTATTTCATGATCCAGGACATCAAAATTTCAAATTATCTGTCATTATTTACCCATTATTATCAGTTATGACACGAAGTTGGAATTTTTTATTTTTTTATTTTGGAAAAAGGACATCAAAAATGTACTTTCAACAATGTATCCTTCAATATCCTTAAAGTGTACCGAAAAAATATTCTTTGGAAAAGTATATATTAAAGGCCAAAACAAGCAAAATTTCATTTTTCATGTAATATTATTTATAGAGAAAAAACTTGGGTTTCATACTCACATCGAAATATTTTTAATTAACCGTAAGAGCTAACCATTCTCTCCAAAGGAGAATGCGTATTTTTTTTTTAAATAACCAACACTCAGGGGATGCCCCCTATACATGCGGTGCATTGCGTTGGCGAGTGGAAAGTGAAGGATCGGAGGGGGAAAGAGGGAGTAATGTTTGTTGACGCTTGCCTTGAACTTCTGGATGTCGCAATTAGTGGGAAATACATTTGCCGGAAGTCGATTCCACATACGGACTGTACGAGCGAGAAACGAATTTGATCTGTAGTGTATAGTGCGGTCAACTGGCCAATCGATAACAAACGGGTGTGAATTCCTAGAATGTCGCGTATCCCTGCCGAACATCCTCACGTCAGGAATAAGACGACGGATGTCGAATGAACACACACCATTAAAGTTACAATAGAACAGCGTCACGCAACCCACTTTCCAACGATGCTCAAGGGAGAGAATAGAGTTGGATACCTTACTTTCACCTATCAGCACCATCGCTCTCCTTTGAACACGGTCAAGTAGCTCCAAGGATGATTCTGGAGCAACTGTCCATAAATGGGAGGTGTACTCCATAATTGGCCTGGTGTAATAAGCTCCAAGGATGCTCCCATATATGGGAGTTGTATTTCATCCTTGGCGTGATGTAAGTAGCTCCAAGGATGATTTTGGAGCACCTGCCCATATATGGGAGTTGTATTCCATCTTTGGCCTGATGTAAGTTGTATAGATATTGAAAAGATCAGAAGGAGTGAAATATTTCTTGCACCGCTTTAAAAAGCCTATGCACTTGAGTGCTTCTTTCGACACTTCAAATACATGTCTCGCCCAACGAGCGTCACATTGTATTTTCATGCCCAGAACATCGAGAGTTTCTGATTGTTCAATATCCGTACCAGCGATAGAAATTGACGATTTTGTTGGGTCAGCGAATCGCTTGTGAGACAACAAGCAACACTGTGTTTTACATGTATTAATATCTACTCTATTCACTCGACCCCATTCAGAAATGGCCAGTAGATCCCGGCCAAGTGTCTCATCCATAATTCGCCTTTTGTCTTCAATATCTTGAAGGCTCGGCCTACGGTCGAATGAATATGAATGACAGAGGTTACTATCATCTGCGAAAGAGTAGATTGGATTCACGGTCTGACCCAATAGATCGTCAATGAAAATAAGAAACAAAGAGGGAGAAAGGACAGAGGTACACCTGCGGTCAGCCTATGTGTGTTGGATGAGAACCCATCTACAACAACTCTAATAGTGCGATCTCTAAGAAAGCTCGATATAAACCGAGCAAACGTATTACCGACACCATAGCGATCAGCTTTGATATGAGTGCACCGTGCCAAACTCTATCAAAGGCCTTGAGATATCTAGAGCCACGACCTTACTCTCACCAAAATGGTGGATAGACCGACTCCAACGCTCCGACAAGAACGCCAACAGGTCTCCCGTAGAGCGGTTTCTACGGAAGCCATACTGTCGATCACTTAGCAAGTCGTTGGTCTCTAAATACCTCACAAGATGGTGATTTACCATGCTCTCCGTTACCTTGGAGAGCGCAGAGCAAATCGCAATTGGCCGATAATTCGCAGGATTATTGGCTTCACCCTTTTTAGGGATCGGCTGGACGTTCGCAACCTTCCAACACGCTGGGAAGACTCCTGCACGATAAGCAAGGTTGAAAAGGTTGCGCAGTGGACGGGCTAGCGTCGAGGAGCACTTACATAGGACAAGTGCAGAGATACCATGCGGTCCCGGGGATTTATTTACATCGAGGTTCGCAAGAACCCTTTTTACTGCACGCGTTCGAAAAAATATCTGAGGCATGGAACTTGATACGTTTTCGATCGCGGGTAGTGGTTGATTGCTTTCCGGCAAGGAAGAATTTCCTGCAAATATTTCAGCCAAAAGGTTAGCTTTATCAACCGGGTCAGTGAATGCCTGGTCGTCTTTAACAAGAGTTGGGATAGATGAAGAACTATACTTTATTCTTCTTACAAACGACCAAAAGCTCTTACTTCCCCTGGGAGAAGTAAGAACCTTTGTACGTAGACGTTGTTCGTGCAGAAATTTTTTCACGCCTAAGCACTCTAGCACACGAAGCTCTTGCCTGTTTTCGCAGCAGTTCAGTAATAGAGTTTTTGTTCAAACGCTAATTTCTGAACGCTTCCTCCTTTGATCTGACAGCATCCCTGCATGCCTGGTTAAACCAACTGTTTTTGGCTGGTTTAGCCGACATAATTTTATTTGGAACAAAAGTCTTTATACCAGATAAAATTATGTTTTGGATCATTTCAGCCGCAGCATTTACATCGTTATCAAGAAAGCAAAGTTTCCAATTGAAATGAAAAAAGTGGTTGAGCTCATCCCAACGTGCCTTTTCGTAGAAAAATGAAGAGCGGAATACGGAAAGGATGCTGAAACAATGCAGTGATCGGAGTTACCAAGAGATGCAAGTACATTAACTTCGTACTTTTCAGGGTGCGAAGTTAAGTAAAGGTCAAGAATGTTATGTTGGTGCCCTTCTACACACGGAATATGTGTCGGCTCATTCACTAGTTGCGTCAAGTCATTTTGCGCCGCGAAGAGCTCGGCGTATTGGCCCTCCGGAGTTGTATGGCTCGAATGTGAAAGCCAGGCGAAATTATGGACATTGAAATCTCCAGCAACGACAATTTCACTGTCCGGATAACTCTCCAAAACTTTCGATATTGAATCGGAAAGGGCGTCAAAGCCGTTAAGGGAAGCCTCCCTTTCCGAGTTTGGACTTCTATTTATAAATAAACCCAAAATGTAGTACGTGTGTTGCAATCCTGAACTTAACCCAAAGGGTAGGGTGTCCCAAGCTATAAGGGCGAATTTTTTTTTTCGAATTAAGAAACGCATACCCTCTCTTTTTTTTCTATTTGACCCTAATAAGAGAAATAACAAATATTGTGGCGATCGCATAACGATAACCCGTGCCGACTTGACGTCAAACATTTGACATAAATGTCAGTATAGCAGCTATTAAAGGATTTTAGGACCTAGCATACATTTAGTAAATAACATACATTTAATAAGTATTTATCATTAAAAGGAAATTATTTATTAAATTTTTTTTTCAAAGTTTGCTTTTTACAGTCAGGATATATCAGTCGATGTTCCTGTACACAACGCAACAAAAATTGTTTTTGTTCCTCTTCAACGGTAACTAAGCCATGAAAGTCTGTCATTAACTTAACTGCCCTTTCAGCAGTATCGTTAACTGCTCTCAGTGTATCCACCTTCTTTTTAGCATCTTGAAATGAAGCATTATTTGACCATGTAGTAGGACACTCGGAGAGAAATTGGTCATCAATTTTGAGTCGATTGAACAAAGCCTTACTTTTGTTTGAAACAAAGTCATCGATGTTTTTCTCTGAAAATATAAAGAGAAAACAGTTGTCATATATAGTAATATAAAATAAAGCAGAACTAATATTTTTATTTGTCAGGCTTACCGTAAAGTGGACCAAGAAGTTCCTCCTTCGAAGGGATGTAGCGTTTACCACGAGGTGATGGATTGTCTATAGCTAAGTTTGCAACCATTTTTACTTTCGTTTCTTGATCCACATCATCATCGAATAGAGACAAGATTGACACTTCATCAGTCAAATACCATAAATGCCGGCAGAAATTTTGTAAAGCTGCTTTTGAGATGCTTTTGTCGATTGTTTCGTAAGCCTTCATGTTCTTTAAAAAGTTCAAATCCTGGTAAGGTGCTTTTACTGCTAAAATACATTGAAGCCAGGGTTTGACGTAGGATGTCACAATGAATAGGCAGACGTCCAACAGACCAGCCTTATCCTTGTTTGAAATTTGCAATTGGGAGCTAAGTAATGAAATTTTTAAAGAATATATTGTTCTCGCCATCCATCGAGCCTGGTGCATGGCGCCAGGAGGTCGTATCTTGAATTTTTTCTCTCTGTCTCCACCAAGAAATATTATCGAAAGTTCTATTAATTCTCGATAGTCATCTCTAATAATATCTTTTGTCAATTCATTTCGGTAAAATTCTACTAATTTGTCAATATCTGTAGCATTTAGACATAATAGCTTTTTTGTGCAGCTCTGTATTCTATTGGGATCGACATTTTTCCAATTTTCCCGGAACTTTTTGAACAACGGAATGTCAGGATCTGTAGTTACTTCGCTGATTTTTGCCTTGAATACCGCTTTTAAAACCAATTCGTAGACGTGATGTCGGCAAGCAAAAATCAGCATTTCTCTATCAAGTTTCTGTTCAAGAAGGACACAGGCACCATTCATACGACCTGTGTTTGAAGCAGTAGTATCACAACAGAAAATTTGCACTTTATCTTCAAGATTCCAATCAACAAGAGCGTTCCAAACTGCTTGTGCTTGCTCACGTCCTGTAGAGTCGTCCAATTTTGGTACACCGATAAGTTGTTCTTTATTATCATAAGAAACAACTATAGGTAGACGTTCCTCTTTAGATTTGCCATCCCAGTGCACAGTTACAATATCAGGTACTTCGTTTTGAAAATCGACCTTTATAGCTTCTGCTCGCTCTTTTCGCTTTTCCGTTCGAATTCTTTGAATGGACGATTTACTTATGGAAAATTCGTCTGTGTTATGCCCAAGTGCCTCAATTGTTGCTTCAATAATGAAAACAGAATTTCTCATACTTATCTGGCACCTATCTAATGCTGCCACTAATTTGGGTGTGATGAAATTTGTCCTCACAGGAATTTTATTAAAATTTGGCTGTGTGCTCTCGATTGGAATGGGCAATTTTTCTGGAAAATCCATCATTTCAGAATCAGAAGAAAAACTTTCTTGGAGTGGTTCATAAGATGATGTCGAAGGAGTTATGGATGAAAAGTATTTAGAACGCCGCCTTTCTTCCTCAATGCTTCTAAGATGTACCTTTTTTTCTTTTTCCGCCAGTGTTTTGTCCACGCCACCTAAGTGACCAGGTCGACCTGGCTCTCTTTGTCGTTGTAAGAACATTATGTCTTCATTTATCTTTATTAGTTGTAAGGCATCAGCATGTGCAATGTCAAACAAATTATCTAAGTTTGTAACAAACTCTTGACGACGTTGTTCAAACACATGTTGTGTTTTGTTTGCATTTTTTTGCAACTCCCTCCAACCTTGGTATAAGGTGACTAGCTTTTTAACACAATTGGGAAAAGACTTCGTCGGAATACGTGCTTTTTCCCAAAAAATAATGCACTCACGGATAGTAAGATTTGCACTTTCATTGACTTGTAACTTCACTTCACGAATATTATAAAACAGAACTGCCAGTACTTGACCATTAGAGGGAAGTTTTGATCCGGTAATTTGATGTTTAACGTTCCCTATTAAAAATATTCCCTTTGTTGCGCTGCGTAACTCCACTGACATGTTGATTGAACGAAACTATGTATTTATTAACAAAACAAACCGACAATAACAAAACATACACGTGTTACCTCCCGCGTGTCTTTGTATGCAAGCACTGATATGTTTCGTTGTAAGTCGGCATGCGTTATCGTGGTTCTAATTGCATCAAACTTTTTTTACAAATGTTTTGACACCATTCTAACAAAATTAGGGGGTATGCGTTGAAAAAAAATAACTTTTAATTTTTTGGGACACCCTACCAAAGGGAGTTAAATTCTGGATCTTGTGAGTTCAAGTGTTGCTTGCTCTGAAACACAATGTCATTACGTACATATACCACAAGACCTCTGTGGGAAATAAAAAGAGATAGGGTGTGGTACCCAGGAACGTGGAAATCCTGTGGATCAGAATCCTCACGGACCTGAGTCTCACTAAGAGCTAGAACAAATTTGGGGCTAGCTTAGCTGGTTCTAGACGCGATCGATCGTTCTAAGCGCCTAAATGTGCCCGATGGTTGTAGCTAAAGTTCGTCATCAAATTATTCAATTAAGTTTTAATTGGTTTCAGTTTCTAACAGGTGATCAATCAAGAAGTATTTTTTTTCAAAAAGTTTTTTTTTTCACAGAATACGTGTGAGTTGTGTTAAACTTTATTTATTTTTTCTTTTCAGTATTGTTTGTATTTCATCATGGAAAAACTTACAGCAAAACAACGTCTTCAAATTGTGACACTGTATTATGGAAATGAAAATGAAAAGATTCGCTTTTTCGAACAAACTTTTCTTCAGTGATGAGGCCTATTTCTGGCTCAACGGATAAGCCAATAAACAAAGTTGCAACATTTGGACTGAAAAGCATCCAAATGCGGTTCAAGATGTGCCATTATACCCAGAGATAACCACGGTTTGGTGCGGTTTATAAGCTGGTGGAATTATGGGTGCATATTTTTTCAAAAATGATGATGACCGGAACGTAACAGTAAATGGTGCGCCATGATATCGGTTTTTAGCTACCTGAAATTGAAACTTAATCTTGATGACATTTGATTTCAACAGGACTGTGTCACTTGCCATACAGCGCTCAAACAATGGATCTTGCGCGATAATTTCGAAAAGCAGCTAATTTCACGTTTTGGACCGGTGATTTGGCCGCCTAGATCACACCTTTAGACTTTTTTTCTTTGTGGCTACGTAAAGTCCAAAAGTAATGCTGAGCAACAAGCTACGTTTCAGGTTTTGGTAGCCAACATTACGTCAAAATTATCGAACGAGTCAAACAAAATTGGACCCTCAGAATGGACTACCTGAGGCGTAGTTGCGGCCAACATTTGAATGAAATTGTATTTAAAAAATGGCATAAAAATTCCTTTCGAATGAACAATAATTTTTTTTTTTAATTTATTTATTAATCCAAGAATACATGTCAATCTTACGTAGGATATGTTACAGTAGTTTGAGTTTTATTACAAGCATATTTCAGTTTAGAAGGTAAAAAGGATAAGAAAAACCTTATTCTGTATTTTTCTACTTTAAGGGTCAAACATAAGAAAAAAATATTGAAAATAGGGTCATTATTGTGACAAATAATTTTCTATATAAACAATATTTTTGGTTTGTTAATTTTTTTTGTAAAATACAAAGATTTATAATAATTCGTTACATTCTCTTAATATTTCATAAGGAGAGTCTGCAGTTTTTCGGAAATGATTTTCATTTATGCGTTGGATGAAATTTTTAAGGAGTTCATAGCCGGTCTCTTCGTGGAGGGCCGTTGTAGAGTATCGCCAAGATTCCATACATGACTTGAATTTTTTTTATTTTGAAAAGAATACCTCCAGAGTGATCACCACATTTACAAGCTGCCAGTGTTCCTAGAGGAAGGTAAAGGGTGAACCAACCAAAAACTAAAAAAAAATCAGGAAACTATCACAATATTTTTATTATGATAGTAAGGTATAATCTATAATAATTATGTGAGAAACAAAATATCGGTCAAATGCTTGCCACGGCTTCGGTGGCACATATCTATCCGATGATCCATATTTTCAATGAGTCTGAGACATAAGAAGATGTCCAACAGTGTCGAATCACATGATCGTGGCGGCCAATAAAAAGCGTAATATTGACAACGCTTGAAATAATCAGCAGGCTTTAGCTCTTGAGTCAATCGAACCTCGGAGCGTGTCGATTGAGACCTTAATTCAAAATCCGCATAGGTGATGATCTCCTGCCACTCTATCGTGAACAACATCAATGTTTTCAGCAGAACGAACTGGGCGAGCGTGCATATGTGATTTCATATTTTCTACTCAAATTTGTGCTCAACTCATCCGGTTGTGGACACATTGGCTCGATTATGCTGACCAAACAAAATCACGAAGTGAATGAAATGCATTTTAATTTGAACATCGAATTTCGCAAAAGGTTTCAACAGTCTTTTAACGCTGTGATCAATGGCGTATCTTAATGGTTGAATTTGTCAAATACTGAAACAAAGAAATGTCAAAACAAATTTACGTTAAGGTGTGACTCCAAATTAACATCTTGTATTATGGCTGGACCACCCTTTAGTTTGTGATGGGTATTTAATCCACGACCGATGATTGGTCGTCACCAGAGTGGCCGTTTTAGCATTTTTGCAGCTAAATTTAGCATTTTTTTTTGTATTTAGCCGCAAAATTTTCTTTTAGCATTTAGCATTTTTCTTAGCTCTTAGCAATTATTAATTTAGCATTTATTAGCAATATTCTATCTAAAAAAATTTCAAATATTTTAGTACTTTTTGTTACAAAAAATCTAATAATTTTTAGTTGACTAAACATAACCATGGCGATTCTGCTTTCAGTGTCTTCAGCATCTTAAACGCTACCTGATGAAATTAAGTATTAGGTTATAAAAACATTTACGCTGCGATTAATGATTATTAAAATTGGTAAGAGCTTGTGACACTAGATGGTTGTCAATTGAATCAGCTGTATATCGCATAGAAAGTCAATGGCTAGAGTTGAAAACTCATTTTAAAATTGCCGCAATGGTAGAATCAAGCCGATATTTTAAAAAAATTGTACACTGACAAACATATCTGTAGTTTTTGAAACCTTTGCTGTCAGATGTACAAAAAGTAATTAATATGTTTGAAAGTAATAATGCTGACCCTAATCTGTTGCTATCAGAACTATATATTCCTTTAAAAGACCTTTCCTATCAAATTGCTTTAAAATCTGACACTTTTGATCCCTTTAAATTCGGGTTTAGAAGATTTTTTTGTTCCAACACCATAAACTAATTACAACTTTGAAGAACTTTTAAAATCAAAGAAAGATGCAATCAATTCTGAAGAAGAAAATGAAATAAGAGTTACTTGCCAGTTTATATTTGAACAACAAATGGAAGATTTCAAAGTGGACGAAATTACTATTTTAGAAAAGCAATGGCAAAAGCTAAGTACATATGAAAGGACAAACAAAAACTCAATAATTGATTTCTGGATAAGTGTATACGAATATAAAAATGCTTTAAATGAAAACCCATTCAAGGAATTGTCTTCCTTTGTTATGAAGTTTCTAGTTTTACCATTTAGTAACGCAGAAGTTGAAAGAGTTTTCAGTGGCATGAACCTTATAAAAACCAAAATTAGAAATAGAATCATATTGAATACTATGAATTTACTTCTTAACATTAGATGCGGATTGAAAAGGTTAAATAAATTACAAAAAATTACAAACGATCTCATGAAAAAAATTTGATAAAAACATGTATGATAATGATATTTCGACCGACGGAAGTTGAGGAAGAATATTCATTTGATAATGTATTTAGTTTACGAGGGCGACCGCAAAACTAACTGGCCTGGCACATTTTCTGTTTTACTAGCAACATTTTTTTTGTTTTTTAAAAGCAATCTTTTATAAGCCATCTGTCAAAATTTCCGAAATATTTAATGATTATTTTCTTTGTTACAGGTAATTAAAGTAAACACGTTTTTTTAATTTTTGAAAAATGGAAAATAAAGAGTTTCGTGCGGTAATTAAACACTTTTATTTGAAAGGTTATACGCCACAATTAATCAAAGATGAATTGGATTCTGTTCATGGTGCTAATGCACCATCATACTCCACCGTGAAATCCTGGGTTCAACAATTTAGAATGGGTCGTTCAAATACGGAAGATGAACAACGCTCTGGAAGACCGAAAACTGCTACTACTATTGAAAACATTAGACAAATATTTAATGAAGTGACTAAAGATAGACGAATAAAGTTCAGAGAACTTGCTGATATTGTTAAAATACACGAAAAACAAGTTTGGATTATTTTACAGTATGAACTCCACATAAAAAAGCTATCCGCAAGATGGGTGCCGCATTTGTTGACTTTGCCCCAAAAAATCGTCCGTTGGACCAATTCCGAGGAGCTTTTAGCGATTTATCAGCCATGTTTTATTATAACTGTTGATGAAACATGGATCCATCACTACATCCCAGAATGCAAAGAACCGTCAAAACAATGGATAGAAGCTGGTAAAAGTGGTCCCAAAAAGGCGAAAACTGTCAAGTCAGCAGGAAAAGTAATGGCCACAGTATTTTGGGATGCAACAAGGGGTATAATATTTATTGATTATCTAGAGAAAGGAAAAACTATAAATAGTGAATATTATTATGCATTATTGGGTCGGTTGAGTGAAGAAATCAAGATAAAACGACCGCATTTAGAAAAAAAAGTTATCTTTCATCAAGATAATGCTCCTTCACACACTGCATTTTTAACTCAACAAAAACTGGACGAATTACGATTTGAAATTGCTCCGCTTCAACCATATAGTCCAGATTTAGCTGATTATTTCTTGTTTCCAAATTTAACAAAATTTCTCGGTGGCAAAAAATTTTCGTCCAATAGCGAGGTTATTGCTGAAACTGAGGCACATTTTGAAGGTCTTGAAAAATCTTATTTTTCGAATGGAATTAAAAAACTTGAAAAACGTTTGATGAAGTGTATTGAGTTGGAAGGAGATTATGTTGAAAATAAATAATAATAATTCCGAAAAAAAGGTTCTTTTTATGTTAGGTCAGTTACTTTTGCGGTCACCCTCGTATAATAAAAATTTATCATTTGTAAACAAATGATATTTAAAAATGTACTGAAATGCTTTTAAATAGAGATTTAAATTTTTATGTTATTTTTTATATAAATATACATACGAGTATATGTATGTATGTACATACCAATGTGATATTGAATTGAATGGTCACTTTTTCTTTTTTTATGTAAGGCTCTTTATGTTTCTTTTTTATTCAATAAAAAGTTTTTTGTTGTTGTTTGTCATGGCTCAACAATACATGGTTGAATTATTACTTGACATTGTTTTATTCTAATGAAATGTAGTTCTAAGGCAACACTCAATACAAAATGTTAAAAAAATAAAAGCTAATTTTTATAAAAAAAAACGTTTTTAATTTAGCTTTATTTTTCGGCATTTTAATATTTTTTTAGCATTATTTTAATGCTGATTTAGCTGCAACACTTTTTTTAGATCTGGTCACACTGGTCGTCACATCTTGGTGTTTTTTTGGCAGGGTGTACCACGTGCAGTGGCGACTGACGCATCACTATCCCAAAATACCCCATTTGTAACACTTAATATTTCTAAAATTGTTATACTTATAGTTGTGTGATACATTATTTCCATGGCCCAAAAAACTCCCCCTGTGGCCGTGACTAACTACACAATCAAACGACTTAACTAAATACGCACATATATTTATGTACAGCAGCATGTGTTTGTACAAATCAGCTGAATTTAGATTGATTTCATGAGACCCTAAGGTTCCGGCTTAAAATAATTTATGTCGGTCAACAATTATAACAGTTATAATTGAAAAGAAGCCGCACATTTCTTCCAAATGTGTAAATGTTAGGACCTTAACGGCCATATCCACTTCTAAGAGAAAAAATACGGTTGTCCTAAATTTATTTTTCAACCCAGCCATGTTTGTTGTGTGCTACCTTTTGTAAGCCCAGATAAACCTTAACAACTATTTTTGTTTTTTGGTGTGGATTAAAATGAATTCCTTTAGTTGGCCCCGAGGATAGTCTTTAGTTCTCTCATTATGAGCATATTTCCGTTCAGGTTTTATTATTAAAAAGAAATGAACTGAAATCCGACAAAGAAAAGTCGAGCGTAAAAAATCCTTTACGAAGAAATTACATTTCTGGCTGTTGTTGCTTTTGACTCCGCTAACCAAAGGCAGGTTTATTTGATTTCAGCAGTATTCGCATTTCATGCTGCCCCAACTTTGGCCACCAAGCGTGTATTCAATTAAAATAAGGGCTCAGCTCTTTTACGCAGGAAAAAATCCTACCGTTTTCCTTTTTTCTCCTTTAAAGGTTAGGTTAGAGGAGCAGCAGTAACGCTAACATTTTAAATAACATTGCCGCCAAGTACTTTAATAGACAGGTTAGGCTGTGTCCGTGGGTGTACTCAATATTTTTTGAAGTGTTATGGATGTCGGTCGGTCGGCACGTCTGTCCGCCTGTCTGTCGCCTCGATAGCCTCTGACTTGATGTGCCGACGCCATGTAAACGTCCTTACACGTGTTGATGTAAGGCGTTAACAGCGGCCTTTGGGCTCAAGTAAATAATAGCAATAAGAACAAAAGCGAAAAACGGCGAAATTCTAAAGAACAGTAGAAAAGCATCAACGAAACTCATATAATTTTACCCCAAAACTGACCCATAAAAAGCTAAGGCATTAACAGTGAATTGTAATTGAAAAGCGGCGCACATGCATACCCTCATCCGAGCGACCGGTCGTTCAGTCGACCGTTGAATTTTTCATATCCTGGCCAAAGGATTAAAGAATTCCATAACCTTAGACAGAGTTGATCACTTGTTGTCTGAGGACAAAAGAGTAGGTAAAGAGTAGAAAGTAGAAACGACGCTAAATACGGTCAGTTCGAATTATATGTACCCTATTAAAGAATTCCATAACCTTAGACAGAGTTGATCACTTGTTGTCTGAGGGCACAAGTGTAGGTAAAGAGCAGAAAGTAGAAACGACGCTAAATACGGTCAGTTCGAATTATATGTACCCTATAACATAGTTGTGCTATACCACACACAGAGAAAAAATCAGTTGGCAATTGGTCCAAACTACAAATATTCGGTTGGACAAGCACACTTTCTGTAGCAATTACCAATATTTCGTGGTATTAATGGTTATATGGTTACAATAATATTACGAAGCTAACAGTCAACAAGTCGGTTATACCAACCGAATTCACAAAAAGCTATTTGTTTCCTCAATTGGTGTTTATGGCAACCAACTAATTAGAAATGATAGATAATGGTTGTTATTATAATAAATTCCCAAAGGATAGCCTTCGTAGGTCCCACTTTATTTTGATAGGTCAAGGAAATTGTTAATTTGCAACTATTAAATATTTCATGTTTTAGCGAATTTTCGTAATGAGATGTCTTTAGTGAAATCGTATGGAGTTTATCGTAAAACATTTGAATATCCTATCTCTAAGACAGGATTGTCCTTTTCGTAATTTTTTTTTCGAAAAAGTGAACAAAATGAGAAAACAATTTCTTTTACTGTTCTACAAAAATGTTGTCGAATTAATTTCAGTTAGGGAAAGTTCTTTTTAATGAAATTATTAAAATGTTTTTATGTTATTTATTCACATATTTATTACCACTAAAACTATAATAAACTACGAGGGCGCCCGCAAAAGTAACTGGCCTAACATAAAAGGAACCGTTTTTTGGAATAATTATTTTTTATTTTTCGACATAATCTCCTTCCACCTCAATACACTTCATCCAACGTTTTTCAAGTGTTTCAATTCCATCCGAAAAATAAGATTTTTCAAGACCTTCAAAATATGCCTCAGTCTCAGCAATAACCTCGCTATTGGACGAACATTTTTTGACACCGAGAATTTTTTTTAAATTTGGAATCAAGAATAATCAGAAGGAGCTTAATCTGGACTATATGGTGGTGGATGCGGAGCAATTTCAAATCGTAATTCGGCCAGTTTTTGTTGAGTTAAAAATGCAGTGTGTGAAGAAGCATTATATTGATGAAAAAGAACTTTTTTTTTCTAAATGCGGTCGTTTTATCTGGATTTCTTCACTCAACCGATCCAATAATCAATAAATAGTATACCCCTTGCATCCCAAAATACTGTGGCCATTACTTTTCCTGCTGACTTAACAGTCTTCGCCTTCTTGGGACCACTTTTACCAGCTTCTATCCATTGTTTTGGCTGTTCTTTGCATTCTGGGATGTAGTGATGTATCCATGTTTCATCAACAGTTATGAATCGGCGCAAGAACTCTATTGGATTACGCTGATAAATCGCTAAAAGCTCCTCGGAATTAGTCTAACGGACGATTTTTTGGGCCAAAGTCAACAAACGCGGCACACATTTTGCGGATAGATTTTTCATGTGGAGTTCATCATGTAAAATACTCCAAACTTGTTTTTCGTGTATTTTAACAATATCAGCAAATTCTCTGAGCTTTATTCGTCTATCTTCATTAAATATTTTTCTAATGTTTTCAATAGCAGTAGCAGTTTTCGGTCTTCCAGAGCGTTGTTCATCTTCCGTACTTGAACGACCCATTTTAAATTGTTGAACCCAGGATTATACGGTGGAGTATGATGGTGCATTATCACCATGAACAGAATCCAATTCATCTTTGATTAATTGTGGCGTATAACCTTTCATATAAAAGTGTTTAATTACCACACGAAACTCTTTATTTCCCATTTTTCAAAAATTATAAAACTTGTTTACTTCAATCACATGTAACAAAGAAAATAATCATTAAATATTTCGGAAATTTTGACAGATGGCTTATAAAAAATTGCTTTTAAAAAACAAAAAAAAAAAAACAGTTGCTAGTAAAACAGAAAATGTGCCAGACCAGTTAGTTTTGCGGTTGCCCTCGTAAGTTAAAAGGAACTAGCATCGATGGCTATCGGCCGAACTTAAATGTTTTTTTTAAAAATGGTAGGTATTGCTTATAAATGTCCTACTAAAATATTAATTATCATTTAAGTATAGATCGTCAAATTAGAATATATTCATAATAATTTGGGCCTTTCGTCCTTTTTAAAAAATATATATTTATTTTAATAAAAATTACTAAATAAGGTTGGACAGAATGGAAATCTATATCGACATAAAAGTGTCATTTGAAATTAAATTTTTTTTCCACCTAGTTTTTTGAAATAAACTGCAAAATATGACCAATATGGAAGTATATATTTTTATCACACCTGTAGACAAGAATTTAAGCATTCATATGAGGTAGTTTGTCACATTATCACTTAATCATAATCAGTTTATCTTGAAAGTTTTGAGCTTTAAAACCAAAATTGAAGTTTTTTGACCCACTTCGCCAATTTGATGCATAACATCGTTTCCCTTGTATATACTAACTTTATTAGATTCGAAGAAAACACCAACTCCAACAAGGGACCTAAGGTTAAAAACCAGTTTTGTTCAGGAGAGCCATTTTAAAGATTAGGTCCCTTTCTATTTGCGCTTAGAATCGTCGACTTTACTTTCATAAAACGCGCATATCTCTGGGAGGGAACACTTTTGGGGCATGGGATCGGTCTCATTCGATGCTCAGATGTTGTCCACATCAAAAAAAGAAAAAAATTGATTTTTTCACCCTTAGGTCCCTTTTACTATGCGCTGTCACATATATAAATTAGACTTATAATTTGTAAACCAAACCAACATTTTTTGGAAATAAAGATAAAGTCAAAGTCCTGTACGTTTAAAAACTTTTGGTAATTACAAATGAAATTCCTCTTTTGCAATCGAGTCATTGTTGTTCAATTTTCAACTACATAATTATTTCTCGTGAGTAGTAAAATTAAAAATTTAAATCCATTTTAGTACATAACCTGGCTAAGCCTCTATGCTGGCTAAGTACTAAAACAGCCACATCAACTAATTATACAAAATTTTATTTGAGTTGTTTTGTTTGCGCTATCACATATACTATTGATCGCTTCTTTTGAGCAAAAAATGCTGTTTTTGGCCCATAGGATCCATGAGTCTGACGCCAGTATTAAACACAGAAAAAACTTTTGTAATTCTATTTACAGAATTTGCGTTGCAAGAGAAAAATGTCCGTTGCCATCATCGAATGTGTTCAATCGTAATGAATATTCGGTTCGACATACCACTCGATAATAAAAACGATTAAAGTATAATAGGCCAAGAAGGAAAAAGAGTTTTTCTTTATGGGACTTAGGGTACCGCGGTCAAGAGTACACTTTTTGGAGTATTTGCTTGAAAATCATAATTTCTTGTTGTGGCGTTCTTATTACCTCAAAAAAGAGCATATTCGCTGGACGTTATGGTTCATGCGTTCATAAGTACTATTTTTTGCGCTTTATTAGAGTAGGGACGGTGGGGGTATGTAAATAAGGTTCGGCATTAAATAATTGGTAGGGGCATAAATGCTGTTATGTTTTTGGACCAAATATTTTTTAATATATTTATTGATGTATGTTGTATCCAAAAAGGATCTTCCTATTAGAAATGTCCGCCTTTTGCCTTTACACACGCCTTAAGCACTGGCCAATCGTCAATAGCTGCACGAATCTCGTCCATTGGAAAATTGGCCACAGCTCAAACCAAAACAGTCTTAAGAGATCCAATGTTGGGGTATCTTTTGTGACAAACCTTGTCCTCTAAAACCGTCCACAATTTGTAATCCAATGGGTTCAAATCTGGACTGCCTGAGGGCCATTCTTCAGAGAAAATGAACGCTGGAAAATTGTTTCAAAGCCAGGACTGGGACGTTTTAGCCTTATGGGTCGGCGCAGAATCCTGCTGCTTTTGGAACAGGGAATTGTTAAGAGGTTTCACAACAGCTTCCAAAACGGTTTCTTGGTAAACTTTGGCCGATGTTTTTGCCTCCTTTTTCGCAGAAATGCAGGTCAGTGACCCCATCGTAAGAGACACCCCACCAAACCATGACTGAAGCTGGGTGATCAGTTCAGATGCTTCCTTAGATGACCGCGCATACACTCATTTTGTTCATTTTGCTTGTTAAATTTTTCTTGAACGGTAAAAATTTTTTCATCGGTGAACAAAATTTTTCTGTGCAAGATATCAGCGTGCTTCACCAAAAGACGTTTGCATTTTTCAATCATATTTTTTTTTAAAGCTGCAGTCAGTAAATGTTCGGTACGTCGTTGGAAAGCCCCCAGTCCCAAGTCTTTTTTAATGATTCGACTCATGGACTTTATTCATCTCACGGGCTATGATTTTCTGTTTTCGGAGCGGATTTCTGTGAATTCTTAATTTAACGGCTTTGATGACATGCGTTTGCGTTGTGTTCGAACAGAACGTTGGCGGCCCAACCGGTGGCAGTCTTTTACATCTCCAGTCTCCTCAGACAGTTTTATGCATCAATAGACGAACATGCGGCTAATCCCTAGTGGCCGGAGCGTTTTGAAAAAATCGCTTTTTTCATTTCACACTTGAAAAGCGCTATTACAGCGATACGGTTCTCATTATCTGACCACTCTTTGATGAAAGTTGAAACAATTTTAAAATCCCGTTACAGGCTAACGCTATTGAGGTGAGCTTTCAAAACCCATATGACATTAACGGGGTATGTTCAGTTTTACTATTAAAATGGGTGTGTTCAATGTTGTAACAGTATTTATGTCCCTACAAGGTACATCGTTTATTTGCTTTAACATTGCTTTTTTTGCTGTATTTCGAATTTAGGCTGTATTAAAAAAAAATTTTCAACTTTAAGCCGATGGGAATGAAGTGCCTACGTGCACTTCATTCCTAACCGTACACCAATCGCTCTCTTTCATCGAGAAATCGACATGTTATACCGATATTAGCAGTTCCATTTACCAAAAAAACATTGTGGAGGTTTTAAAACTTTGTCAATTCCACCGATATTTGCAGTTCCATTTACCAAAAAAACGGTGTGGAGGTTTTAAAACATTGTCAACTCTACCAATATTTGCAGTTCCATTTACTGGCAATTGCAACACAGCAACCAACATTCGAATTACTGTCGGAAAATTTATAGTTCATGCAACCTCAATCATTCAAAATCAAAATATTCGGTTGTGACAACGTATCTATATTTGGATTTGAGTACCAATATTCCCACATTTACTACTAATGGCCTGTTTTGTCGATATGGGCTAATTTTGGGCCTCTAGTGTCCATTTGTCTAAGCCTCTCACTCAGCAAAATTGTGAAAATAAATCAATGCTTGGATTCATAAGGAAATTAGCTTTGTCATCTCCATATTTACCAGCGGTCGCTTGTTTTGACCATACCGTTCCATCTTTTGGTCCCCTAGGACAAATAAAACGTAGCCTCAAATTCAGCCAAATCTATACAAATATCCACTCTTCGATTTGTAGTAAAGTAAGCGTTAATATAAGCCATATAGCGTATAAAGCCATATTTATTAGTGCTGACTTCTAAATGGTGGTTAAATTTTAAGGACCGATGTTGATTTTGAATAAAACAAAATTTATTTAGGAAATTATTATCATTTCTTTTTGTTATGATAATATTGGTATAGTTCAATTGTGTATGGAATAACTATCGACCAAATGGCCGCAGCAACCTCGGCGGCACACCTCCATTCGATGGTCCAAATTTTCGATGACGCTTACACGCAGAGAAAAAACATGGTTACTACATGGTCACGACAATAATAATATGTTCTCCGCAATAAAAGTATGTTCGTCGCAACCATAGCATTGTTACCTGAATTTATTTTTTGACAATAGTATAATTGCTGCAATATTAATATTGTTGAAATGTAACAATAGTATTATTGCCAAATTTAAAAATGAAAATATGGTTATAGCAACAATATAAATATGGTTGATGCGACAAAAGTATTGTGTTTTGCGTTTTATGTTAACAATAATATGATTACGGCAATCATACTGTATGATTGTATTTTTTCTTCATTTAAATATGCTTTTAAGAAAAAATGTTATTTGTACGGATCTAATGCAATAATAGTACTTTTTTTATCGAAATTAAAATTTTTTAAACAAGCTGCTTTGGTTTTATTTAACTGAAATATTTTTAATAAAAACGCTTACGTTTATTTCAACTTATTTTTTCTACTGTGAAATAAATCACTCGTATTATTTTGAATTTAATGTATTTTTGAATAATTTTTAAAATTTAAATCTATTGTCGACAACTAAAACAAATTCTAATAATTTATAATGGGGATCATAGTATAATTGTGTGTAATCATACTATGGTTGTAGGGATCATAACATGGTTGCGTGTGAATCATACTATGGTTGTGAGGATCATACTATGCTTGTATATGAAACATACTATGGTTGTGAGGATCATACTATGGTTGTGGAGATCATAGTATGGTTGACTGTGAATCATACTATGGCTGTGGGGATCTTAGTATGGTTATGTGTGAATCATACTATTGTTGTGAGGATCATAGTATGGTTGTATTTGAATCATACTATTGTTGTGGGGATCATAATATTGTTGTACCACAACCATAAACCCAACAATAGTATTATCCTCTTCGAATATTGTCACCACAACCATACTTTTTTTCTGCGTGTAGGCATAATTGAGGTTCTATGCTGTTGATGTGCCGAATTATTTCATCCGTTAGCTCTTTGCTGGCTTATCGACGTAACCTTTTATTTCAAATAACCACAAAGAAAGTAGTCCATCAGTGTCAAATCACATGATCTTGACAGCCAATTAACATCGCCACGACGTAAGATAACACGGCCATTTATTTTTTCGCTCAAAACACGCAGAGAAAAGATATGGTTACTATATGGTCACGGCAACAATAGTATGTTCTCTGCAGTAAAAGTATGGTCGTCGCAACCATAGTATTGTTTTTGAATTTCATTTTGACAATGTATAATTGCGGCAATATTAATATTGTTGATATGTAACAAAAGTATTGTTGCCAAATTTAAAAACAAAAAAATATGGTTGTAGCAACAATATAAATATAGTTGGTGGGGCAAAAGTATTGTTTTCATGGGTTTTATGTTAACAATAAAATAATTAAGGCAACCATACCGGCAAAACCTCATTTTTTTAATTTGACAATGTTATTTTTACGATTCTTATGCAATAATAGCAATAAAAATTATATTTTTTTAAAAAAAAACTACGGATAAGTACAACTAAAATATTTTTAATAAATGTTTTTTTTACTGTTAAATAAATCACTCCTATTGTTACATAACTTACTTAAGAAAATTCTTTGTTGTTGAATAACAACGTATTCCAGTCTTTACAAACAATTTTATCGATCATAGTATGGTTGTGCGTAAGTCAAACTATGGTTGTGAGGATCATACTATGGTTGTACGTTAAACAAACTATGGTTATGAGGATCATAATATGGTTGTGGGGATCACAGTATGATTGAATGTGAATAATAATATGGTTGTGGGGATCATAATATGGTTGTGGGGATCATAGTATGGTTGTGTGTGAATGATTCTATTGTTATGAGGACCATAATATTGTTATGAGGATCATAGTATGGTTGTGTGTGAACCATATTATTGTTGTGATGATCATAATATTGTTGTGCCACAACCATATAACCAACAATGGTATGGTGCTCTTCGAATATTGTTTCCCCAACTATACTTTTTTCTGAGTGAAGAGCCAGTGTTTCGATAGCTGTGGAACTGCCTGATCAGTCTCATTTTGGAAAAAATACGGCCCGATTATTCCGCCAGCCCAGAAAACGCACCAAACAGTCACTCTTTGTGGGTGCATTATTTATTCGACAATCACTCTTGGATTATCATTTGCCCAAATGCGGTTATTCTGCTTATTGACGTATCCACTGAGGTGAAAATGCCTCATCACTAAAGATGACTTTCATCGAATTTGAACGCCCATTTTCATAATAAGCCTGAATAACTTTAACGCGTTGCTCTCTTGTGTAACTTTCTATTGTTCAAATTGAGATATATCAAATGAAATGCTGAAAAAAACTTGAGGTTTAGGTGTGGTTCACATTCAACATCGGCCTTGAAACTACCCTTTATATTAATAAACGTTACTTTGAAACAAAGGGGCCGGACCGAAGCTTTTATACTCTCCACCATACATTGTTTTAAAGTACGACGTTGACAGTTCAAGTACTGGCGGATATGTTTGTTTTGGTGATCCCTTGTTTGAAATACCGTATATTCAAGGTTCCCCATAGTACAAGTCATATTCTGGTGGGTATGGAAAATTTTTTTTTTTAATACCGGTATGTTGAAGGGGTCTGATTATTGTGATACTAGGAACCGTAGGGTAGAATCCAAAATTAGGACAATTCTTAAATATTAGTACATATTTAGATTTGTGAGGAATTTCCAAAGCTTTAGAGTACTCAAATAAACATATCCTATTGCACATATTTTTCGGCGGCCTAGGAACCCTTGCGTTAAATCTAATCGTAAAACTAATAATCTAGTTTGACAAAGGGGAGGCATGTTTCGCCCTCATTGTCTTAGGCCAGTAAGCGGCCTGTTGTGAACCCTAACAATTTCATTCTTCAACCTTGAGAGATTTTTTCGGAACTCTGTACTCTTGGCATAGACTCAAGGTGTCTTCCGTTCTATGTCCTAATGTTAGACACTTCTGGCAAAAATGCATCTCTTATGATTTGGAAATTATTGCATACAAAAGCTGGACAGTACCAAAGGTAGGGCTTTAAAGTTATGTCAAGCTCCCGCATGATCTGCATGTGCTATTTACTGTTCACAGTTTATGTAGGTGCGCCTGTCAAGATACCAGATTTATATTTCTTATATATACTACTAGAAGATATTTATGTCGTAAGTAATAAGGCCCCAGCTCTTTGCATTTGCGCTGAGTCGGGCCTTAAACAGGCGGACAAGGCATGATAGTCTTTACAGCGATCCATAATATATTACTTCTACTTCTTAGGGTCGCAGTTAGGAATATTGAAATGTTTCAAACGGATTGACAAACTCATATATACTCTCCATCCTTTAAAGGAGGGTAAAAAAAACCTAAATTTCATGGGGAAAAACAAACAAAACAAACAAGACCAAAAAAAATTAACAGCTCATCAAGGCTCCACCAGCAATTGAACAGCGTCCATTCAACAAAAGGCTGAAGAAAATATTCACTTTTCGCATCCCAAAGCAAGCACACACACTCAGAAACACACACACAAGCCTGTGTGGCATGCATTAGAAAAAGAAAAACCCAAATAAAAGGACTTGAAGCCATTACAGGGACTCCAGTGTTTACGCCAAGTTCCTAATCGTTATTTTCACTTATTTGCTTTCAACTACACGCTACGCCGAGACTGGCATACCACGAAACGTATGCACGAAATGAAGAATGTAACACTAACAAAAAGAAAACCCCAAAAAAAGAGCCAAACTGAAAAATGGCAAATGGAGAATTGAATGTGTGCCTAAAATGTGGGCCGCCGCACTCACAGTTACTCGCTCACACATCGCAAACCTGAGCCCCGCCCCGATGGTGGCCAAAACTGTGCGGTTTGTGTGATGATGTTGCAGGTGGTGTTGTGGCCACCAAACAAACAGCACTCACAACACAATTGTTTGTTGCCGAAAATGTTACGCTCACCTGCAACTACAAGCGACGGCAACAGCGTCAAGCAACAGCGGCAGCAGCAACAGCGGCAGCAGCAACAGCACATCGTGGTAACATCGCCAAGCAGCAAGAGCTGCGGTGGTAGGAACAAAGGCAATAACATCACCGACGAGTATTTAGAATTGAATGTTTTTCCAACTGACTGAACATTTGGCATGATGCAAAATCATTTTGGAAATATGCGACACAGTGGTTTGGATAGATAAACTATACTGAACTATGGATGGATTTTTATATTCTCCACCATAGGATCGAGTGTAAATATAGGTTTGTCAGTCATTTCTTAGCATCTTAAGCAACTTATTATCAGCAACCATATTTAGTTGTTGTTGTTTGTTGTAACAACAATATATTTATTTTAAAGTCTTGTTCTTCAATGGGGGATCTGTTTCGATATCCAGGTGAAGGAAACGCACCATTTGAACTGGATGCGTCCACAGAGACCTGGGGGTCAGCTGAGTGTGCTTGGCCAGACAATTGAAGAGGTGCAGTACATCATGTGGTCCCTGATGGCAGGCGGGACAGATGTCCGGAGGTTAGCATCAATTCGTGCCCAGTAAGAATTGAGGCGGCTGCACCATTCAGATCTTAGCTGCGCCAGAAACACGCGCGTCTGCCGAGGTAGTACCTTCTCCTCAGGTGAAATCTCCAGGGGATGTTCCCCTAGCACTACATTCACACGGTAGCTGGATACTGCTGCTGCGACATCATCGGCGTGAATGTTGTTCAAACCTGCCTGATAGTTTCGATGATCTAAAGGTTCTCTCTTATCCCAATCTTAGATTATCCCAGACAATCCCGCGACTGCCGGTTCTATGTACCGGATTGACCCGAAACTCTTCGGCCAGGGGCAGTCACCTCAACAATATATGTTTTTTGTTCGTCCATTTTTTCGTCGTGGAAGCAGCACTTCCCGGAATGCCTGCTCCGAATACTACTGGTCCGAGCCGGGATCGAACCATATTTAGTCATACTAATCGGCGTAAAATTCGAGAACGATCTAGCCATGTGCGCCCGTCCAAAGAGGTAGAGTCCTTTAATTTAGCAGAAATATGTCTTATAAAGGGTGGTTACATTTTAAAGGCCGATGTTGTATGTGAACCACACCTAAACGTCAAGTTATTTTGCATTTGATTTTGATATTTCTCAATTTCAGACTAACTCAATTTGAACGATGGAAAGGCAGGCAAGCGAGCAACGCGTTAAAGTTATTCAGGATTGGTTGATCAATTACACTGTGGAACATTTTTTGGGTTATTGTCTGGGGATGAGAAATTCCAAGTCAGGGTGATTGTACTAGGTCAGTATATTAAAACACTCAAAGGGTTTTGCGTTCGTATGTGCCAGTTTCTGCTTTTATTTACAATTTCTGCTTTTATTTACAATTAAGTAACTTCACTTAATTTCAAAAAAAAAGCAGAACGCGTTAATCGATTTCTATGATTTATGTCGCATTTTGTTTATAGGTTATGTGACTTTACGTGAAAGTTATAAGACTCTACACGTTTTTCCGTTTGGGATTTATATGTTAAAAAAAAAATTTTTTCTTCATAAATTTATTTCTAATTGCAAAAATGTTGATTTGGTAGAGAAACAGTATATTAATGGATTAAAGAAAATGTAATTATTAATTTTTCTCAATTTATTTCAGCAAAATCGATCTAGTCGTTCTCGAGTTATGTCAAACTACGTTTTTGCCAACATTTTACAACTAAGCGAAAAAACATCAAGATAAGGAAAAAATGTAAAAGGTCATAAAAACTGGCACATACGAACGCAAAACCCTTTGAGGGTTTTAATATACTGACCTAGTACCGTCACTCTGACTTGGAATTTCTCACCCCCCAGATTGGCTGTTGTACTGTGTTATCGAAGAAAATCATCTTCAGTGATGAGGCACATTTTCACCTTAGTGGATTCGCCAATAAGCAGAATTGCCGCATTTGGGCGAATGATAATCCAAGAGTGATTATCGAAAAAACAATGCACCCACAAAGAGTGACTGTTTAGTGCGGTTTATGGGCTAGTGGCATCATCGGGCCGTATTTTTTCCAAAATGAGGCTGGTCAGGCAGTTACCGTGAATGGTGTTCGCTATCGTGAGATGATAACGAACTTTTTTGGGCCCGAATTGCAAGATATGGATGTGGACGATATGTGGTTTCAACAGGACGGTGCCAATTGCCACACAGCTATCGAAACAATGGCTCATTTGCGCGACAAATTCAATGGCCGTGTTATCTCACGTCGTGGCGATGTTAATTGGACGCCAAGATCATGTGATTTGGCACCGTTGGACTTCTTTCTTTGGGCTTATTTGAAAGAAAAGGTGTACGTCGATAAGCCAGCAACATTTCAAAAGCTAAAGGAGGAGATAATTCGGCACATTAACGGCATAGAACTTCAGTTATGCCTCAGCGTCATCGAAATTTGGACCAAGTCGCCAAGGTCGCGGCTGCCATTTGGCCGATATTTTGTTCGATACGCAATTGAACCATACCAATATTATTTTAATAAAAAGGAATGACAATAATCTCATAAACAGTTTGTGTTTTATTCAAAACCAACATCGGTCCTTGAAATTTAACCGGCCTTTAGTTGTCATTAGGATCGGTGGCCTCTCGTTTTGGGCGATTTGCAAACGTTGTTCCGGAGTAAGTCTATTCATTATGAAATGGCAAACCAAACTGAGCATAAATCAAGTGTGTATCAAAAAGACCTCGAAAAAAGTGTGGCCACGCGCCTAAAAAATCACCCTTTATGTTAAGTAGTATCATACATAATAAAAACGTTTTTGCTATTCCCTTAGAGCTGTCTAGCGAAATTTCGATGGTAAACGACTGGGGCCTCCAAAACTAACATTTTATCTGAAAATGTGTTAGTATATCAATGCAATACTATATTTGTTGTTTTCATGTGTCAGTTTACGAGTATTTTATATTAAAAATTGTACTTTAATTGGAATTGGATTCGACAAATTTAGCTTCACAACCTTCAGATAGGTTTTAATGGAAAATTGGCAAAAATTCTTCGAAGTCGTAAGTAAATACTCTCAAGGGCCCAAAAGCAAAATAGAAAGGGACCTAAGGTTAAAAACCAGTTTTGTTCAGGAGAGCCATTTTAAAGATTAGGTCCCTTTCTATTTGCGCTTAGAATCGTCGACTTTTCTTTCATAAATCGCTCATATCTCTGGAAGGGAACACTTTTGGAGCATGTTGTATATATCAAAAAAGGAAAAAATTAAAATTGATTTTTTTAACCTTAGTTCCCCTTCTCTATGCGCTGTCACATATATAAATTTAAGATTCAGATCAATTTTATAGGCACTAGGGACCCAAAAATCAGCCCCATCTACATATCATAAAAAAAACAAATTTTTTTTAACGAATTCGAATATTACGTTAATTCTACAATTCGACTATAGTTAAGTCCTTGACCATGGGGACTAAGGTTCTTGTGCGAAGAAAAAACAAAACCTTTTGAATATGCACTTAATTTTAAGATTTCTCTAAACACCGGGCCAATAATTAGGGATCCAAAACAATTGGCATGAAATTTCCTCGTGAATCTAAATATGACATTAATATTACGATTTGGCTGAATTGATGGCCCGCCTCAATGGGCATGGACTCGAAAAAGGAATCTATACTTTTCAATTTATACCGATACTTGTTTACCCGATACCTAACTCAGTATTGTTATCCAATAATCCAATTTTGTACTAAGCAGGGACAAAAATACTGTTATAACATTGAACAAACCTATTTCATTGGTAGAACTGAACATACCCCGTTAATGTCATATGGGTTTTGAAAGCTAACCTCAATAGCGTTAGTCTGTAACGGGATTTTGAAATTGTTGCAACTTTCATCATGGAGTGGTCAGATAATGAGAACCGTATCGCTGTAATAGCGCTTTTCAAGTGTGAAAGAAAAAAAGCGACATTTTCAAAATGCTCCGGCCACTAGAGATTAGCAGCATGTTTTTCTACCGATGCAAAAAACTGTTTGAGGAGACTGGAGATATAAAAGACCGCCACCGGTCGGGCCTCCCACGCTCTGTTGGCACACTGCATGTCATCAAAGCCGTTAAATCAAGAATTCACAGAAATCCGATCCGGAAACAGAAAATCATGGCCCGTAATATGAATATCATGCAAAAGTCCATAAGTCGAATCATTAAAAAAGTCGGCATTCTGGCAAGTCTGAATTTTCTTCCACTGCGTCGTACTCACGTGCGCCGACCATACAGGTGCTGCGTAGTTTGCTACAGACTGACCTACCGCTTTGTAAGAGGTCAACAAGGTTTCTTTGTCGGCTCCCCAAGTACTGCCGGCAAGTGACTTGAGGATCTTGTTTCTACTTTTGAGTTTATCGCAGATAGCTGTAGCATGTGCAGAGGATCTAAAAAGGCTGTCCAATGTGACCCCAAGGATTTTGGGGTAGTTGGTGGTCGGGATGTTGACGTCATCGACTTTCACATTGAGTGACAACCGCACCTCTGCGGTCCATGCAGTAAACAGTGTGGCTGATGATTTGGAGGCGGATATTTTCATATTCCTCGCAGTGAAAAAACGTGCTATGTCAGTGAGGTAACGGTTGATGTTTACGCAAATGTCATCCACTTTAGGTCCTGACGCCAGAATTGTGCAATCGTCGGCGTACGTCACAATTTCAACGCCGTCTGGTGGTGCAGGAAGTTTAGAGAGGTAGAGGTTAATCAGAGCCAGGGATAAAACTCCACCCTGGGGAACTCCTTGTTTAACTCTACGGGGCTTCTGCTTCTGCATAATCGATCAAATGAGTCCACATAGGATTCGTTAACAAGAAGAACTGCCGCATTTGGACAAATGAGAATCTACGAAATATTTTTGAAAGCCGATACATCTACAAAGAGTGACTCTTTGGTGCGGTATATTTGCTGGCGGCGTCATCGGGCCGTACTACTTCGAAATGAATGGACTATTTGTGGTTCCAACTGGAAACAATGGCGTTTCTGTAGGACTACCTGAATTTATATCATGAGTCTAAGGAACAAAGTCTTGCTAAGGACCAGCAACGCGGGCCGGAGCCAGTTAGTTTTATATTAATTTGCACGTTGCGGCTGAGATTAGGGTTGGGCGCATGGGCCAATATGGCCCAAAAAACCAAAAAAAAAATTGGGCTTTAGCAGCTGCTATTTCTGCTGGCCGAACTCTATGACGTTTTTATGTTATTAAGATAAGATAGATTCAAGTAAGTTAAGCTTTTTTTCATTTAAAACATTGTGGATAGAATCTTAATGACTTTTTTATGTCAATGACTATACGCAGAGAAAAGATATGGTTACACTATGGTTACCGCAACAATAATATATTCTCTACAATAAAAGCATGTTCGTCGCAACCATAGTATGGTTTCTTGAATTGCATTTTGACAACAGTATGATTGCGACAATATTACTATAGTGGAAATGTAACAATAGTATTATTGCCAAATTTAGAAATGAAAATATGGTTCTAGGAACCATATGAACATGGTTGGTGCAACAAAAGTATTATTGTTTAAAATTTACGTTAACAATAATACCATTACGGCAATCATACAGCATGGTTGCGACTATGAACAAAACAAAGCAGGTTTTTAGAGCATACATGGATGTGTGTGCGTATGCTTTTTTGATATACAAAAAAAACATATACACACGATACAGTGCATGGTTGTTGTCCATTAAAAAAACAACAACATTCGGAAGGTAGTTCGAGGGATTTTTATTGTGTTTACTTTGTTCAGTAAAATACTCTAATACCGATTGGTTCTCGTTTATTTGAAATCTGCCTGCACTTAAGTTTATAGCCATTGATCATGGTTTAATCACATTCGTTACTTGGGGGGCAAAGAATGGTGAAGAAGCATACACCTCTGCTGGCAACTAAAAGTATTTTCGACTGCCATTGGAATATTTTTTTGGTTCTTGAATGAAATGTTCAATAAAAAAATGGCCCCAAATCTGTCTATGAACTAATTGTAATGTAATTTAAAATTACTTGCTTGATAAAAATCTATTTTTGAATAACAACGCCCAATCCTAATAAATTATTTTGGCGATCACAGTATGGTTGATTGCAACATACTATGGTTGTACGGATAATAGCATGGTTGCATGCGAATCACAATATGGTTGTGAGGATCATACTATGGTTGTATAAGAAAAATACTATGGTTGTGAGGATCATAATATGGTTGTGGCGATAATAGTATGGTTGAGTGTGAATCATACTATTGTTGTGAGGATCATACTATGGTTGTATAAGAAAAATACTATGGTAGTGAGGATCATAATATGGTTGTGGCGATAAAAGTATGATTAAGTGTGAATCATACTATTGTTGTGAAAATCATAGTATTGTTGAGTGTGAAACATACTATTGTTGTGGAGATCATAATATTGTTGGGTGTGAATCATACTTTGGTTGTGGGGATCATAGTATGGTTATGTGTGCATCATACTATTGTTATGTTGTGCCACAACCATATACCCAACAATAGCATGATCCTCTTCGAATATTGTCACCCCAACCATACTTTTTTTCTGTGTGTACGAGGGCGACCGCAAAAGTAACTGGCCTAATCGTTTTTTTTAAATTAATTTTATTTATTTTTCAACATACTCTCCTTTCAACTCAATACACTTCATCAAACGTTTTTCAAGTTTTTTAATTCCATTCGAAAAATACGATTTTTCAAGACCTTCAAAATATGCCTCAGTTTCAGCAATAACCTCGCTATTGAACGAAAATTTTTTGCCACCGAGAATTTTTTTTTTAAATTTGGAAACAAGAAATAATCAGAAGGAGCTAAATCTGGACCAAATGGTGGATGCGGAGCAATTTCAAATCGTAATTCGGCCAGTTTTTGTTGAGTTAAAAATGCAGTATGTGAAGGAGCATTATCTTGATGAAAAAGAACTTTTTTTTCTAAATGCGGTCGTTTTATCTTGATTTCTTCACTCAACCGATCCAATTATGCACAATAATATTCACTATTTATAGTTTTTCCTTTCTCAAGATAATCAATAAATAGTATACCCCTTGCATCCCAAAATACTGTGGCCATTACTTTTCCTGCTGACTTAACAGTTTTCGCCTTCTTGGGACCTCTTTTACCAAGTTCTATCCATTGTTTTGACTGTTCTTTGCATTCTGGGATGTAGTGATGGATCCATGTTTCATCAACAGTTATGAATCGGCGCAAGAACTCTATTGGATTACGCTGATAAATCGCTAAAAGCTCCTCGGAATTGGTCCAACGGACGATTTTTTGTGGCAAAGTCAACAAACGCGGCGGATCTCTTGCGGATAAATTTTTCATGTGGAGTTCATCATGTAAAATACTCCAAACTTGTTTTTCGTGTATTTTAACAACATCAGCAAGTTCCCTGAGCTTTATTCGTCTACCTTTAGTCACTTCATTAAATATTTTTCTAATGTTTTCAATAGTAGTAGCAGTTTTCGGTCTTCCAGAGCGTTGTTCATCTTCCGTACTTGAACGACCCATTCTAAATTATTGAACCCAGGATTTCACGGTGGAGTACGATGGTGCATTATCACCATGAACAGAATCCAATTCATCTTTGATTATAAAACTTGTTTACTTCAATCACCTGTAACAAAGAAAAAAATCATTAAATATATCGGAAATTTTGACAGATGGCTTATAAAAGATTGCTTTTAAAAAACAAAAAAAAAAGTTTCTAGTAAAACAGAAAATGTGCCAGGCCAGTTAGTTTTGCGGTCGCCCTCGTACATGACGCCAACATTGTGGATAGTTCTTTATGGTTCCTTCGATTAGGTGATATTCACAAAAGTATGGCGATAAAGTGCTGTAGCTTAGTTGACACAATGGGTTAGTAAATAAATTGTATAGTAAGCTATTATTTTTTGCATTGAATTTTTGCTGCAGGCTCTGAGTTGCCCTTACTTAGTAAGCAGATGCGATTAGCTGACCACTTGATTAACCTGATCTATAGGAATCGCCAAGAAAGTTGTTCCAAAACACTGTGGACCGTGTGTCCGTTTCAATACTTTCATGTTCGCACCGTTACCACAACAAAAACAGCATCTACGCCCACCCATCAATCTATGCCTTCGGTTAGATAAGGACGAATGTGAGAAAATTGGAGAAAAAAAACATACAATTGCCAGCCATCGAAAATAGCTTGAATGGATGTGGATGCATGCACAAATTCCCCACTGGAAATAGACCGAACATTCGACATGCCAACCTGACATAGTTTGCCGTTGTATGCGAACAAAAGCCGTCGTCATTAAACGATGCTGATGCCGCCACATTACACCTCAATGCCAATGGTGGCAGCTGCCGCCGCTACTGCTCCTGTTCTGGTGGTGCTGTTGAGCTTTGCCTTTCGGCGTGCTATGGTTTTGATTTCGTTGAAATCACAAAAATTCTATTTCCAATTGAAGTGCTGCCGATGTCTGGCTGGCTTTTGTTGCTTTCCTTTTGCTCGCGCGCATAGTACAAGAACAATGGCTAATGTTCATTTTGATGTGATTTTGTTTGAAATTTCTGTCGATATGCAAATCATTTACATTTTTATGTGTTGAATGTAATCAGTGGGAAAATCGAAGCGAATTAAAGATTGGAGGAAAAGGGAAGATGAGTTTTAAAATAACCCCTCCCTCCCCAAAAAGCGTTAAATTTTTAAATTTGTCTTTACCTTTAATGACAGCCATTACATTTCTGTGTTCTGTGTCAAAATTGTGTTGAAACTCTCGCAGCGATTAACTTTAATATCAGTTTCGGTTTTTGAACAAATTTAAATGGTAGATCTGAACGAACTTTTCACTTAAGATTGGCAAACGTGGGTGTCGTTTTCTTGCATACTTGAGCGACGCCGTATTTACTTTGGAATTTAGCTGGTAACAACCTGAAATACGGCTCTTGGGTAAGCTATAAAGGACAGGCATATTCGTATGTTATTAAAATTCAAACGAACAAGACCTGGCCACCTGTATCACACTGTGGTAAATCACAAATCTAGGTGGACAAAATTAAAAAATAAAATGTCCGGCAACATTTTTTCTGATCATTTAATGAGCTCTTATTAGGAAAAAGTAAGCTGAAGTCAGTTGTTGTCAACAAGTGCATTTAGGTTTCAAAGAGAAGCGTATTTTTTGTGTGACTTTGGTTTATGATTAAAAAGGCTACCATGATTTTACTTTAATAATTTTTTTTAATGTAATTAAGCTCTATTTCAAGGAAATATATTTTAAATTTAATTTAAATATTTCCATCGCAAGTACTAATTTGCAATCTACCACACTCTGCCATGTGTGAAGCGCGATATGTTTTAGAATAACTCCCAAAGATTCTTCCATTACAAAAAGTAAGTACGAGGACCCTAAGGAGTTAGTAGATACGGTCTGCTATATATAATTATTTCTGGCCTAATAACGAAAATGCGAATATTTATCATCAAAAATGGATTTATTGTTTTTCAAAGTATTCTCCAGCATGTTTTATAAACTTTTGCATGCGCTCAATAGAATTGTCGAAGCACATTTCCCATTTCGACAGAGACACCTCCAAAACATGGTTTTTTAACGCTTCAAAAGCATCTTCTGGCAACGAAAATCGTTGGCCACGCATTTTTTCTTGATGTGCGGGAATAAAGAGAAGTCAGGGCTGTACGGCGGATGAACCATAAATTCGACGTTTTGGCCGGCCACAAAAGCACTGGTTTGAGTTGATGTGTGAGAGCTCGCACTGTTATGGTGCACAATGATTCGTCTTCTCTTATTCGTTTTTCGACCACTCAAAATTGACCGCCTTACGTTGCCCAAGCGCAACAGTCGCCACATGAACAGTTTTGCCGACCATTTGCTTCGTTCGAAGTGCTTCTTCGACGAACAACTTTCGTTGGATTTGGCTCGTCTTTGAAGACCTACACGGTCCATTGCTGTTTTGTTTCGGGCTCATACACATAGATCCATGATTCGTCACCTGTGACGATCGTATAAACGCTTTTTAAAGCACCGCGATCGCATTTTTTCAAAATTTCTTTGCACCAATAGACACAAGCCTTTATTTTTGGGCGATTGTCAAATTGTGCGGGATCCAACGAGAACAAAAATTTTTTACAGCCAGCTGTTAATGCAATATCGAATGTAGGCTGGTGGAAGAAATGCCCAAGGATGCCTCTATCTCAAGGTATGTCACATGACGATCTTGCATCATCAGTTCACGCACGGCATCAATGTTCGCTGGCACAACGACCGTTTTTGGACGACCTTCACTACTTTCGCCTTTGAGCTAGCGTCGGCCATTAAACCAGTTTTTCACAGTGCCATAGGATGGTGCTTCATCGCCATACAAAGATTAAAGTTTATCGATGCACTCTTAGCGTGATACTCCAGGTAGAAAGTTGTGAAAAATTATCGCAAGAAAATGCTCACGAGCTAATTCCATTTTTTTTGCCAAATTGATTTTTTCAAGTCGCTGTAAACAGCATAAATGATGGACTTACGTCAAAACGTTCTGAGTACGTTTATGCTAAAAAATGTAAAACTTTACAATGAAATGTCAGATGGCGCCAGGCAACACTTAGTGTTGCCATATCTTTTTCTACCTTTTTACCTCTTGAAGCCAAAGTAATGCCTCATCTAAAGAAATAACCAAAGAACATATTTTGAAAATATGGCAAATATAGAAAAATAGAGATATTTTTAATTTTCTTTCTAAGTTGAAAAAAAGTGAAAATTATTCCAAATTACCTACCCAAACTAAATCTGATATAATTAATAGTAGTATATGAGAAATCTTCGAAAAATTTTCTTTAAGATGGGTTTATTTAAAATATCGTGGGTGCACATGCAAATTTTGATTTTCAATACGGGCGCCGCAGTTCGTACTAGAAGTACCAAGTGAAAGGAAACTTAAAAATACTTGCTAGTTTTAAGTGATGTCAGCATACAGAAGTTCAGAACGTTTGGAAGTCAGTTTTCTTCTTAACATAAGATGAATCTTAGCTAAAGCTAGTAATAAATAATGTTAAGATATGCAACCTAATAAAAACAATTTACTTTGTTACTATCGTACTATCCTCAAAAAGAACTACGAGGCTTAGAACACATACAACTCATAGAGAATATAGTAGAATATCGGAAAAGCATTGAACCTCCATTATTGTTTCCATACCGACAAGACCAAGAGGCTAGTCTATTAGATTTAAACTTACAGCCACCTTACCTTGACCTTTGCAAAAAAAACCATAACAATAGCAATCAGCCAGTTTAACAGGCTACATATATTTCTCAAATAATTTATGAACTTCCCCAGCCCTGTGAGCTGTTATTAATGGCAGCCCCTGTCCATAAAAACTTTTGAAGTGCGTTTGCTTACCCACTTAATATACTCGCATCGTCGTCATCACATACGTATACCACCTAAATCGATAATTATGGATTTGCGGTTATCGTTTTCAATTTTAAATGTCCTTTTTGTAAACATTTAATTATGATGATCTGCAACTAATGCCATGCAATTGTGGTTGAGATTAATTGTTATTTTATTTGTTTTTAATTGCTTTTTCCCTTGCGCTGCCGGGGCCGCATCATAAATTATTCCTCCGCTGCGCATATTGTTTGTTTTTATTTAATGCTCTATAAACTACACATACTCGTACTTGTATCTGACTATTTCACGGATTGAGATGGGCTGCCCCAAACTACCCTCTGGTGCTAATGGGGCTATTGCTGGAAAATATATAGCTCGACGAGGTGGGGTTGTGTACTTCAAATGTGAGTAAATTCATGTTATTCCGTGAAGCAGTTTGAAGGCAAAGTATATGGATGGTATTGTAAAATATATTTAAGCGAACAAAACAAATGAGATATAACCTCAAAAATTTACTTTTATATCGCCATTTTTTAAGTTTAGGAACAGGAAGTATTTTCGTCTGACCTAAATATGAGGGATACCTATATATGGAGGATAACTATATATGGAGGATACTCCCCACGAATTTCTTGTATTTTCTTCTCAGGTTTCCAATGAGTTGTTGGCTGAATTGATTTCATGATGAAAACGCACTTTCTTCTTTGGCAAATGTTTTAGTTTTCTATAAGGTGGTTACATTTTAAGGGCCGATGTTGATTTTAAATAAAACACAAATTCCACGATGCGACAGTCCAAAAAATCTGGGACCGGATATTATTTTTCTTGTAGGGCTTGTCGAGTAAAACGAGATTCCAATAGTGAAATATGCCGGACATCTCCAAAATCCGGATTTACAGTTAAAAACCCGGTTTTTATACCTTTGCGCACTTATAAGCCTGTAATTTTGTTGATAATGATCCGATTTTTTACTAGATTTGGGAAGAATAAACTGAGATCTTTCGAATGATATATAATTTATCTATGAAAAGTTAAATAACTCAGTCAATTGCTTATCTATTTTTAAACCCAAATATGCGTTGTAATCAATAAACGTACTTTTTGAATAAAGTCAATAGTGTTATAGTTTCATAATAAAATAATGTATAAAAACGTTACCAAAGTTGAATTTTTTTTGAAAAATCTACAAAATTTGTGTTTGCTGGACAATAACACCCAAAATTCTCAGTTTTTTCTTTCCAAATCTAGTAAGAAATTGAAAATTGATTCATTATCAAGAAAAGTGCACAAAGGTACAAAAACCGGTTTTTAACCTTAAATCCAGATTTTGGAGCTGTCCGGCCTATTTCGCTATTGGATTCTTCTTTAACTCGACAAGACCTACAAGAAAAATAATATCTCTCCCCAAGTTTTTCTATTTCATTCAATTTTGTACCACCGTGTTATTTAGGAAATAATTTTCATTTCTTTTTATTATGATAACATTGGTACTTGGTAAGTATGGTTCAATTATGTATGGAACAAAATATCGGCCAAATGGCCGCCGCCACCTCGGCGGCACTCCTCCATCCGATGGTCCAAATTTTTGATGACGCTGAGGCATAATTGAGGTTCTCTGCCGTTAATGTATTTTTTTTAATAACCAACAATCAGGGGAAGCCCCCTATACATGCGGTGCATTTCGTAGCCGAGTGGAAAGTAAAGGATCGGAAAGGGGAAAGAGGGAGTAATGATTATTGATGCCTTGAACTTCTGGATGTCGCAATTAGTGGGAAATATAAGTACATTTGCCTGAAGTCGGTTCGACATACCGACTGTACGAGCGAAAAACGAATTTGATCTGTAGTGTATACTGCGGCCAACTGGCCAATCGATAACAAGCGGGTGTGAATTCCTAGAAAGTCATCTTTCCCTGCCGAACATCCTCACGTCAGGAATAAGGCGACGGATGTCTGATGAACACACACACCATGAAAGTAACGATAGAACAGCGTTACGCAACCCACAGTTGGATGATGCTCAAGGGAAACAACAGAGTTGGATACCCCACTGTCACCTATCAGCACCATCGCTCTCCTTTGAACACGGTCAAGTAGCTCGAAGGATGATTTTGGAGCAACTGCCCATATATGGGAGTTGTATTCCATCTTTGGCCTAAAGTAAGTTGCATAGATGTTAAAAAGATCAGAAGGAGTGAAATATTTCTTGCACCGCTTTTAAAAGCCTATACACTTGAGTGCTTCTTTCGACACTTCGAATACATGTCTCGCCCAATAAGCGTCACATTGTATTTTCATGCCGAGAACATCGAGAGCTTCTGATTGTTCAATATCCGTACCATCGATATAAATTGACGATATTGTTGGGTCAACGAATCGCTTGTGAGACAACAAGCTGCACTGTGTCTTACGTGCATTAAAATCTACTCTATGCACTCGACCCCATTTGGACATGGCCAGTAGATTCCGGCCAAGTGTCTTATCCACAATTCGCCTTTTGTCTTCAATACCTTGAAGACTCGGCCTACGGTCGAATGAATATGAATGACAGAGGTTACTTCAATCTGCGAACGAGTAGATTGGATTCACGGTCTGACCCAACAGATCATCAATGAAAATTAGAAATAAAGAGGGAGAAAGGAAGAAGCCCTGTGGTACAGCTGCGGTCAGGCTATGTTTGTTGAAAGAGAACCCATTTACAACAACTCTTACGAGGGCGACCGCAAAAGTAACTGGCCTAACATAAAAAGAACCGTTTTTTTCTCCTTCCAACTCAATACACTTCATCAAACGTTTTTCAAGTTTTTTAACTCCATCCGCAAAAAAAGATTTTTCAAGTTTCAGCAATAAGACGAAAATTTTTTGCCACCTAGGATTTTTTTTCTAATTTGGAAACAAGAAATAATCAGAAGGAGCTAAATCTGGACTATCTGGTGGATGCGGAGCAATTTCAAATCGTAATTCGGCCAGTTTTTGTTAATTTAAAAATGCAGTGTGTGAAGGAGCATTATCTTGATGAAAAATAACTTTTTTTTCCTAAATGCGGGCGTTTTATCTTGATTTCTTCACTCATGCACAATAATATTCACTATTTATAGTTTTTCCTTTCTCAAGATAATCAATAAATAGTATACCCCTTGCATCCCAAAATACTGTGGCCATTACTTTTCCTGCTGACTTAACAGTTTTCGCCTTCTTTGGACCACTTTTACCAAGTTCTATCCATTGTTTTGACTGTTCTTTCCATTCTGGGATGTAGTGATGGATCCATGTTTCATCAACAGTTATGAATCGGTGCATGAACTCTATTGGAGTACGCTGATAAATCGCTAAAAGCTCCTCGGAATTGGTCCAACGGACGTTTTTTTGTGCCAAAGTCAACAAACGCGGCACCCATCTTGAGGATAGCTTTTCCATGTGGAGTTCATCATGTAAAATACTCCAAACTTGTTTTTCGTGTATTTTAACAATATCAGCAAATTCTCTGAGCTTTATTCGTCTATCTTCATTAAATATTTTTCTAATGTTTTCAATAGTAGTAGCAGTTTTCGGTCTTCCAGAGCGTTGTTCATCTTCCGTACTTGAACGACCCATTTTAAATTGTTGAACCCAGGATCTCACGGTGGAGTATGATGGTGCATTATCACCATGAACAGAATCCAATTCATCTTTGATTAATTGTAGCGTATAGCCTTTCATATAAAAGTGTTTAATTACCGCACAAAACTCTTTATTTTCCATTTTTCAAAAATTATAAAACTTGTTTACTTCAATCTCCTGTGACAAAGAAAATAATCATTAAATATTTCGGAAATTTTGACAGATGGCTTATAATAGATTGCTTTTAAAAAACAAAAAAAAAAAGTTGCTAGTAAAACAGAAAATGTGCCAGGCCAGTTAGTTTTGCGGTCGCCCTCGTATAGTGCGATCTCTAAGAAAGCTCGATATAAAACGAGCGAAAGTATCACCGACACCAAAAGCCATCAGCTTTGATAAGAGTGCACCGTGTCAGACTCTATCAAAGGCCTTGGAGATATCCAAAGCCACAACCTTACTCTCACCAAACTGGTGGATAGACCGACTCCAGCACTCCGACAAGAAAGCCACCAGGTCTCCCGTAGAGCGATTTCTACGGAAACCATACTGTCGATCACTAAGGAGGTCTTTGGACTCTAGATACCTCACAAGATGGTGGTTAACCATGCTCTCCATTACCTTAGAGAGCGCAGAGCAAATCGCTATTGGGCGAAAATTTGCAGGATTATTGGCTTCACCCTTTTTAGGGATTGGCTGGACGTTCCCAAACTTCCAACACGCTGGGAAGACTCCCGCACGATAAGCAAGGTTGAAAAGGTTGCGTAATGGACGGGCTAGCGTCGAGGAGCACTTACATAGGACAAGTGCCGAAATACCATCCAGGCCCGGGGACTTATTTACGTCGAGCTTCGCAAGAACCCTTTTAACCCCACGTGTTCGAAAAAATATCTGAGGCAAGGAACTAGATACGTTTTCGATCACGCCTTGCTGACTTATCGACGTAAACCTTTTCTTCCAAGTAACCCCTAAAAAAGAAGTCCAACGGTGTCAAATCACATGATCTTGGCGGCCAATTAACATCGCCGCGACGTCAGATAACAAAAGAGCCATTGTTTCATTAGCTATGTGGCAAGTGGCAACTTCCTGTTGAAACCACATATCGTCCACATTCTTATCTTCCAATTTGGGCCATAAAAAGTTCGTTGTCATTTAACGATAACTGCTTGACCGGCCTCATTTTAGAAAAAATACGGCCCGAGGATGCCGCCAGTCCATAAACCACACCAAAAGCTAATGATTAGTCACTCTTTGTGGGTGCATTGTTTTTTCGGCAATAACTTTTGGATTATCATTCGCTCAAATTCGGCAATTCTTCTTATTGACCAGTGAGGTGAAATGTGCCTCATCACTGAAGATGATTTTCTTCGAAAATTGATTTTTCATTTTCAAAATAAGCCTGAATAACTTTTACGCTTTGCTCGCTGGTGTATCTTTCCATGGTTCAAATTGAGTTAGTCTGAAATTGAGAAATATCAAATGAAATGCAGAAAACAAACTTGACGTTTAGGTGTGATTCCCATTCAACATCGGCCTTTAATATTTAACCTGCCTTTACATGAAGTTTGGCTAGCTCTGAAGTTAAAAAAATAAATGAAATCGCTTCGGATTAGGTATACCTGCCACACATATTGAACCCTAACCGGTAAAGGGACGTAAGCGCTAAAAACGATATTTTATAGGAGAGGGTTCATTTTATTTCATCTGGAGGATTCCGATACAAATGAATTTGTTATCACTTTGTAAATATTAATATTTAATTTTAAATAGTAAGCTTAGTCAGTTGTACAATTTTCTATCGAATTTTATTTAAATGAGAGTGGAGCTTACGTCTTTTTCGCGGTAAAGGCTCGATATGTTCATCCGATTTTATGTTTTTATCTCTTGAAGCCACATCGAACATCCAATTTTGACACAAGTTAATGGACGCTGTTGAAATAGCAGAAAATCGGTTTAGGTTCTGATGCAGCTCCCCGATATACGTTCAACCGATTTTATTAAAAATAATGGATTTTTCTTGTAAATTCATATACGAGGACGACCGCAAAACTAACTGGCCTGGCACATTTTCTGTTTTACTAGCAACTTTTTTTGTTTTTGTTTTTTAAAATCAATCTTTTATATGCCATCTGTCAAAATTTCCGAAATATTTAATGATTATTTTCTTTGTTACAGGTGATTGAAGTAAACAAGTTTTATAATTTTTGAAAAATGGAAAATAAAGAGTTTCGTGCGGTAATTAAACACTTTTATATGAAAGGTTATACGCCACAATTAATCAAAGATGAATTGGATTCTGTTTATGGTGATAATGCACCATCATACTCCACCGTGAAATCCTGGGTTCAACAATTTAAAATGGGTCATTCAAGTACGGAAGATGAACATCGCTCTGGAAGACCGAAAACCAGTGATTGAAATCTCTCTTTAACTCTCGCTCAAACTCTTTTCGATTGAAGTTCCAGTGCATACAAATGGTAAATGCTCGCGCGCACGGCAGCGAACGCGGCTGTGCCATTTTACCGAGCGCAACCGTTGATGTGCGCAGCAATTTTACAGAACGAAGTTCATTTTTATTTTATTTGCACTTCGGGCTTCGTGTGTAGTCAATAAAAAAAAAGTTCGTGTTGTTTGAAGTGTTGTCATACATGTTGGTTTGAAATAGACACATGCATGAACACACTCTGGTTTACAATACATTCATTTAGTCATTGTACCAGTACCACTGTCCCGAATAGTGTAAACAATGAATGAAACGAGACGAGATTGCTTGCTCTTCGAATGAATGTTGTATGGTTCTCTGCTCTCTTAACTACTCTATTCGTCTCAATTCTGTTAAGAGAACACAATATTGTTCTCAATAAATATTCGAGACTGTAAAAGGCATTTGAATACATAAGAAGTCTTTGAATGGTATACGGTAAATTATGAATGGTTGTGGGTATCATTAGCTTTCAGTCATTTAAGAAATCAACAAGGGTGAGCAAGGTGTAAACAAAAAAATATATAAATATATTCTTCTTAAATAAGTTTAACTGAGAAAAAAAATGGAAATTGATGAAGTAAATAATTATTAAGAAGAAATAATTAATATTATTATTAATATTTAAAAATATTTTAGCTTTCAAATCATTTTTTTTGTAAGTAAATAATAATAAATATATTCTGAACATTTGTTTTATACTAAATCTGTAACATTTGTTTTATTTGCAATAACTTAAATTTGATGAAACTATTTTTATACGATGATAACTAACTTGCAGTTTAATTTAACTCCAATTCTTCACACGAAGAGCATGAAATTCATTTAATTGTCGCCCTATTCTACATTCCAGAGAAATCAAAGCAAAAACATCATTTGCTACGCTTATCATATGTTACGCTCATGGAAATAGATTTTTTCTCAAATAGTCTTATTAATACATCTCAGTATTCGAGTAGTTGTGGTTGTCTCTAAAGACCTTTTACCCGATCACCTTACAACTCGTTCATACCCGAACTCTGTCGTCTCGGTACCATTCTGTTTCATTCCCGATGCTACTTGCTAAGAGGAATGGTTGTGTGTACGATACTCTTATCGCTAGAATGAGCACATTTACGCTTTTGTAAACAAAAGAATGTGTTCGGGTGTGTGAAAACGATGTTCATGCAGGGTTTTAGTTTGAAAACCCTCAATATGCGATTTTTTATAATTAAACTCTTATATTCATTGCATGTATCTTTTTTGTTGTTGAAATCAAACCCATTACTGTAAATCTACAAAATGTTATCGTTGTTTGTAATTTGTCCTAAGTCGATTACATGTTAAGATTTGAAAGTATTCGTATTGTATGATCAATACGAAGTATGTATTTTTGAATCTGCAGTTTTAATTTTGTCAAATAAATCCATTGTAGTTCATCACGGTATAGTTAAAGATAGCCTTTCATTACAATTATTTATAGTTAGTTAAGTAAGAGCCAAAGTCACTAGGTTGAGTAAAAATTTCATTTTAAATTCATTTAAAAAATTAATTAAATTATGGAAAAGAAATAAAAGAACATAGTAGGGGTTTTCACTTCAAAACATTCCTCTCTAGGAAAATTGTAAATGTGGAAATACATATATATTAGAAACAAAAACAATTTTCTGTCAAATATTTTTGGATTGTTGTTGTTCAACATATAAAATTAAATTAAAAATTAGCTAATGTTTATTTTGCATATACTTATGTATGTTAGTGCTAGTCACCATCTATGAATTTTCCGAATATAAAATCGGCGATGATGTGACCGTATTGGGCATACAAAAATATGCAGAAATGTGATTTTACTTTTTTAAAGCGTCGAATAGTGCCGAAGAAATGACAATTTCTGATTTGTGTGTGAAGAGATTACGTACAAATGCACCAACGCTTTTAATTACTAATAAAAATCGCTAAAATGTCGATAAATGGTTTATGTTGACAACATGTATTGCCGATGTTATTTTCGCCCTTTTCATGCCAGAACACGAAATGCGAAAGAACTGTGCAGCCGATGTTGCTCTTTCCCTCGCAAGAAGTTCGAGCTCTTTGACTAGCACGCAACCAAAAGAGCCACGCAATTGTGTTGCTCTTCGTTGGTTTTGTCGAGGGAAATTCATGTGTGACATGCTCAGAACATTACAAAGTGCCGAGCAGTTGTTTCGCACACACACTTCAAAACTCAAGCGCATTTACCAGTGCGTGTGCGCGCACAAGAGCCATTTCAAACACTGCCGAAAACTGCTACTACTATTGAAAACATTAGAAAAATATTTAATTAAGTGACTAAAGATAGACGAATAAAGCTCAGAGAACTGGCTGATATTGTTAAAATACACGAAAAACAAGTTTGGAGTATTTTACATGATGAACTCCACATGAAAAAGCTATCCGCAAGATGGGTGCCGCGTTTGTTGACTTTGGCCCAAAAAATCGTCCGTTGGACCAATTCCGAGGAGCTTTTAGCGATTTATCAGCGTAACCCAATAGAGTTCTTGCGCCGATTCATAACTGTTATTGAAACATGGATACATCACTACATCCCAGAATGCAAAGAACAGTCAAAACAATGGATAGAAGCTGGTAAAAGTGGTCCCAAGAAGGCGAAAACTATTAAGTCAGCAGGAAAAGTAATGGCCACAGTATTTTGGGATGCAAGGGGTATACTATTTATTGATTATCTTGAGAAAGGAAAAACTATAAATAGTGAATATTATTGTGCATTATTGGATCGGTTGAGTGAAGAAATCAAGATAAAAAGACCTCATTTAGAAAAAAAAGTTCTTTTTCATTAAGATAATGCTCCTTCACACACTGCATTTTTAACTCAACAAAAACTGGCCAAATTACGATTTGAAATTGCTCCGCATCCACCATATAGTCCAGATTTAGCTCCTTCTAATTATTTCTTGTTTCCAAATTTAAAAAAAATACTCGGTGGCAAAAAAGTTTCGTCCAATGGCGAGGTTATTGCTGAAACTGAGGCATATTTTGAAGGTCTTGAAAAATCTTATTTTTCGGATGGAATTAAAAAACTTGAAAAACGTTTGATGAAATGTATTGAGTTGGAAGGAGATTATGTTGAAAAATAAATAATAATAATTCCAAAAAAACGGTTCATTTTATGTTAGGCCAGTTACTTTTGCGGTCGCCCTCGTATTTAAGTTTATTTAGATTTCGCCCAAGGGGTCCAAAAATCTATTTTCATTTGGCTTTTCTGAACTTCCAGAAGTGCATGGTATAATATAGTCGACCACGTCCGACTTAGTTTACTAGAGGGTCACCTTCGAGTTATCCGATCAGCCCGAATTTTGCTAGAGAACAAATTTATTCTTTTTTTTTTATAAAATCTCCTTGCAATTAAAGACCACTCTAGCGTCAACACACGCAAGCACTTCCGCATATTTTAATGTGTGTAATGCATGAATGAATACATGAAGACAAATGCAAATACTACGTTCTTATCCAATTCGAAATGGATATTCATTGAATTCGTATGTGTGTAAGTGAATATCTGTTCATTTATTGGTTCTCAACACTGCCGAGTGAATTGTAGTCTGTGTGCAAAGCTCTTCATTTGTGTGTGCTCAATCTTGCATTTTGTGTGATATTTCTTTCGTTCCTTCGTGTCTTTCTTGTTGTTGTTGTTGTCGTTTGTGTTTTTGTCCTAAAATCGTTTTTGTGTCAGACCATTAAACCCTTTTGGAACACTTTCAAGTCCTCGTTGGGTTTTAAGTTGTGCTGTAATGACCTTTGACAGCACTCATGGAATATGTCAAGCTCCTCCAATGCCTTCGCCACGTTTTTCGGCACTTGTAGTTTACGACACAAACCAACACACACACACATGTACGGATAGACACAATTACATAAAGGTGGGTTGGAAAAAAGGGTTATTCTGTAAGGCTTACGTCCGATTAGCAACAGCTAAGGCCCCCTGAGTTTTTTTAACCACACATAGAGAAAAAATGAGTTAGAAATCATTCGGATCTACTGAAATTCCGTTGGAAAAAATTATCAGTTGCAAACACCAAATGTTTATAATTGTAATGAATATTCGGTTCGACCACCACAAGATGATAATCATCAATATCGTTAGTAGACGCAACTAATTGATCGGTTATACCAATTAAACGCATAAATATATTGAGTTGCCACAACTGGTGGTTGTGGCTACCAATAGTTTAGTTACAATTTGGTAATTGTAACCGAAATGTGGTGATGATATCTGAAATTTCATCATATCCAAAACCGAAAATAATCCCATTATTACAGCTTTAAGCAAAATTAATCTAAATTATTCAGTAAAAATCGTTCATCATCTTTTCCTCATCTTCCTCGACTGGATCCTTCCTATGCTCAAGAGTACCTCAAGTTCAAAAGGAAACAGTTTTTTGCCTCTATTGCAGATTTCCATTTTTTTCGTTAAACAAGTGCAGCATATGTCCCGCGCAAAATAGAAAGGGGCCTAAGGTTAAAAACCAGTTTCATTCAGAAGAGCCATTTTAAAGATTAGGTCCCTTTCTATTTGCGCTTAGAATCGTCGACTTCACTTTCATAAAACGTGCATATCTCTGGGAGGGAACACTTTTGGGGCATGGGATCGGTCTGATTCGATGCTTAGATGTTGTCCACATCAAAAAAAAAACAAAAAAAATGAAAAGTTGATGAAAAGTTTTGTTCAGGAGAGCCATTTTAAAGATTAGGTCCCTTTCTATTTGCGCTTAGAATCGTCGACTTCACTTTCATAAAACACGCATATCTCTGGGAGGATCGGTCTCATTCGATGCTCAGATGTTGTCCACATCAAAAAAAAGAAGAAAAAAAATTAAAATTGATTTTTTTACCCTTAGGTCCCTTTCTCTATGCGCTATCACATATAGACCTACGAATATTAGTTTGCTGGTGATATATTTTAATATCATATGGACTAGAAGATAGAAAAATTCTTTTCTGGAGGTTCAGAATTTTCGTATTTTCTACCGATACTTCAGTTAAAATTACTAAACGTTATAGATCACCAACCAAAATTCGGTTGTGGAGATAGAATATTCGAAGTGCATGCAACCTTAACCATTCTGTTGGCAAAAAAAAATCTTTTGTGGCAACCAATCAATCAATGCAAGTTGTGCTGTAGTGTCATTAATTCAAAAATTTGATTTGTAGAGTATTCTCAATGCAAGTCGTCCTATTTTAAGTCCTTATAAGCAAAGTATTGTCTAGGTGTAACGACTAAATATTTCAGCCTTTCCTTTTTTATTTGCTTATTAAAATCCAAGACCGATCACATCCGGTCTTTATGTTTGTTAAATCACCCCAGCATCGGAGTGGTAAAAAAAATTAGCCAACTTAGTTTAGTGTAATGCATAAAAACAAACAAGGCTTGCCTTTGCCTGTGAAAACCGAAGGCTTCCTTTCGGACATACACACCAACCCGCTCTTATATACATACATGAAAAATGATGTGTGGAGAATGTGACGGCGGGGCGTGATGGAGGCTGCTTTCATCCATCGTTCGTGCATTCATTCATTCATTCATTATTACAAGCAAAACACTCACACACATCAACACTACAGTTAGTGTCAACGCTGGTGACAAGTCGTTACATCAACATTTTATCTGGGTTTGTGGGTTTTTGGGGGAATATGGACCGGTGGTCGTGGACCGTCGAATGTTGTATGTTGTCAATGTCGCTGTTGGTGATGGCGATAATGATGACGATAATGCTGCTCTGTTGTTGTTGTGGTTGTAGAGAAAAATCATTTAGCAATAATGAAACTAAAACTCCATTCCATTCATTCGCGCCTGCGAGGGGATTTTTTAAAAGTTTTTGGAATACGAAAACAGAAAGCGACTACTACACAGAGAACTAATTCGTTCCCGTAACCGATTTTTCTTGCCAACCTAATGATTGAGGTTGCATGTACCTCGAGCATACTATCAGTACAACCCAATGTTGTAAGCAGTTTTGTAATTTTTAGTGATTGGAACTAAAATATAGGTGAGATATACGAAGTATCCGAACTGAACAGAATGAATGTAACAATCCACCGCAAAAGTTTAAAATATTATATCTGAGGAAAAAAACTGTTTACCTAAACACTTCAAGTACGCTTAAACATAGATGGAAGTGATGATAGAAGATTGTAACTGAAAAACATTGCACTAATTGATTGGCTTAATGTAAGTATTATTCGAATTTTATTTTTTAAAAACGAAAAAAATGCCATTACACCACCTGTTGTTGGTTATGATGGAATTTTAGTTATCATTGCTAATAATTTGTTGTAACAACACATTTTTTGCAAAACAACCACCAGATGTAGCATCTTGTTGAACATACGAGGGCGACCGCAAAACTAACTGGCCTATCACATTTCCTGTTTTACTAGCAACTTTTTTGTTTTTTAAAGCAATCTTTTATAAGCCATCTGTCAAAATTTCCGAAATATTTAATGCTTATAATCACCTGTAACAAAAGTATAACAACATTAATATTGTTGAAATGTAACAATTGTTTTATTGCCAAAGTTAAAAATGAAATTATGGTTATAGCAACAATATTAATATGGTTGGTGCGACAAAAGAATTGTGTTTTGCGTTTTATGTTAACAATAATATGATTACGGCAATCATACTGTATGATTGTAATTTTTCTTCATTTAAATATGAACAAATGTTATTGGTACAGATCTAATGCAATAATAGAACTTTTTTTATCGAAATAAAATTTTTTTAAACAAGCAGCTTTGGCTTTGTTTAACTGAAATTTTTTTAATAAAAACGTTTACGTTTAAACTTATTTTTTCTGCTGTGAAATAAATCGCTCCTATTATTTTGAATTTAATGTTTTTTTGAATAATTATCATAATTCAAATCTATTGTCGACAACTTAAACAAATTCTAATAAATTATATTGGAGATCATAGCATAATTGTGCGTGATCATACTATGGTTGTAGGAATCATAACATGGTTGCGTGTGAATCATACTATGGTTGTGAGGATCATACTATGGTTGTATGTGAAACATACTATAATTGTGAGAATCATACTATGGTTGTGGAGAACATAGTATGGTTGAATGTGAGTCATACTATGGTTGTGGGGATCATAGTATGGTTATGTGTGAATCATACTATTGCAACCATACTATAGGATCATAGTATGGTTGCATTTGAATCATAAAATTGTTGTGAGGATTATAATATTGTTGTACCACAACCATATACCTAAAAATAGTATTATCCTCTTCGAATATTGTCACCACAACCATAATTTTTTTCTGAGTGTATGCTGACAAACAAGCTATGATTCAGGTTTTGGAAGCCAACATGTCCGTAAATTCACACTGGTCGAAATGATCGAACAAGTCATCCAAAATTGGACCCTGAGAATGGCAACCCTGAGGCGTAGTAGCGGCCAATATTTGAAGGGAATTATATTCAAATAATTAATGCCATAAAATGTCCTTTCAAATTACCAATAAATATTCCACACTTGATTTGAATTTTTATAATTTTTTTGTTCTGAAAAAATACCTTGAATGGATCACCCTATATATTACGAGTACATGACGCTAAATAGACAAAACATCTTCCACCAATATAACAGACAACCCATCTTACACTAATATTGACCATATAGGCCCATTTTTTTTTATAAAATTATTGTACAAATAGCTTGGGGCTCAAAAACGGCTTCCAGCATGCAGGGAGATATGAGTACCAAGCACCTAAACATTTTTCTCGCGAAGCCGAAAGTTAAATTATCTCTCCAGTTTGGCTAAATTTCTGTGACAGATACTTTGATCGAAAATCCGGCCAATTCAAAAATGTGGGTTCCAAAAAATAATGCAATTTTCTCACAAATTCAAATGAGACAATATTTTGAAAATCTGGTTAAATTTTGGGCCCCTACAACGGGGTCAAAACAATGTCTTTAATTGGCTTTCTGCTCATTCATAGGTGCAAGGTATTACGAGTATAAAGTCGGCTACTTCCGACTTAAGCTTTTTTACGAGTCTAAAATTCTGCAAGATTGCTCTCGATGTGGAGTCTCTTTAGAGGTGGCAAGAGTGAGTTGTATTTTTGTGGGCAATTGTGTGAAGAAAACTTGAAAAGTAAGGTTTACAACAGTAGTTCTCATTCGTTTGGGGAGAGCCTGGCCTTATAGAGTTCGGGTTTCCTTTCAACAATTGCAGCAAGGCTTTCTGAAGAGGGTTGTCACGGATCCGAAATCATGATAAAAGTAGTGTGCAGCCACGAAAATCAATGTTACTTTGCCATTATGTTAAAAACTTGTCTTCTATTTAAATATAGAAGCAAGAGGTCTTGAGCCGGTTTAATCCCTGTTCAATGTGATTCTGCAAGACCTTAAAACTCTTCGAGTTCATTGAATTTCGATAACTATAATTTCGAAACTTCTCGCCCACCCTTCCGACATACATTCAAACACAAATAAATGAATGCATGTAAACATTGCATGGCATCTATAGACATTGAGCCTTCGTCTCCTCCACTTCCTCCTTATTCCAGTGGGTTATTAAAAACGAATTGAATTTAACATTAGTGCTGCAGCAATTGCTCTGCTCCATGGCTTTGGCAAACACGAAAAAGATAAATAACCAACCATATGTAGCATTCAGGCAACAATGCCCGGGTCCGTGCGGGAGCCAGTGCCTCAGCCACTACTACAACCAGCCACCAACCACTACAATTCGGAAAAATAAATATCAGCAGAAGCAGGACTAAATGAGTGAGTCTCTCTATGCCCATGAATGTGTGAGCTGGTGTGTGTGTGTGTCTTTAGTTGCAGTATAAATATCAGCATTTTATTGATTTGTTGGTTTAAACGCTGATGATGCTGACGCTGCTGCACCGATTGTTGTTTTTGGGGCTGGAGGTTGGAAGCAGTTGGCGGCGGGGTTTCCAATTCGCATTTCGCACTGATAAACATCATGTGGCTGGAAGCAAATAATTACATTTTCATAAGTGGCATTCGCTGGTGGTATTCACAGCAAATAATTGCAAACCAAATCCAGTGGATTTGAAACTCACCAAAAAAAAACAAAACAAAAATACGAAATTGTTTATTGGTTTCATATGAAGTGGCTTTGTGTGTTTTTATGTTGATGGATTTTGTTTTTTCGAAATATTTTTTATTGTTTTTTTCCCAGCTCTAAAAATCCTTCTGTTTTTCTAATTGAAATTGCCAAAGTTTGACGCTTGCGACATTTTCAATTCCGAGGGGAAACTGTTTATGACCCACATTGATTTACGAGTTTAAATAGGGAGCATTTATGTACTTAGTAAAGACATAAATACTGTTACACACGTTTTATGCTGTAAAATAAAAAAGCACTGAATGTTTTTAGACCAAATATTTTTTAATATATTTATTGATGCATATTGTATCCAAAAAGAATCTACTTATTCGAAATGTCCGCCTTTTGCCTTTACACACGCCTTAAGTCGCACTGTCCAATCGTCAATAGCTGCACGAACCTCGTCCATTGGAAAATTGGCTACAGCTTGAACCAAAGCAGTCTGAAGAGATTTAGTGTTGGTGTAACTTTTGTGACAAACCTTGTCCTCTAAAACCGTCCACAATTTGTAATCCAATGGGTTCAAATCTGGACAGTCTGAGAGCCATTCTTCAGAGGAAATGGTCGCTGGCAAATTGTTTCGAAGCCAGGACTGGGATGTTTTAGCCTTATGGGCCGGTGCAGAATCCAGCTGAAAGTCCATGGCTGGTTTTGGAACAGGGAATTGTTAAGAGGCAACAAACCGGTTTCTTGGTAAACTTTGGCCGATGTTTTGACTCCTTGTTCGCAGAAATGCCGGTTAGTGAACCCATCGTAAAAGACACCCCACCAAACCATGACTGAAGCTGGGTTATGACCCTTTTTCACCCTTGGGATCAGTTCAGATGCTTCCCTAGATGACCGCGTATACACTCTATCATTTTGCTTTTTAAATTTTCCTGAACGGTAAACATTTTTTCATCGGTGAACACAACTTTTCTGTGCAAGTTATCAGCGTGCTTCACCAAAAGACGTTAGCATTTTTCAATCCTATTTTTTTTAAAGCTGCAGTCAATAAATGTCCGGTACGTCGTTTGAAAGTCATGGACTCATGGACTTTTCGTGATACTCATCTCACGGGCCATTATTTTCTGTTTTCTGATCGGATTTCTGTGAATTCTTGATTTAACGGCTTTGATGACATGCGGTGTTCGAACAGATCGTGGGCGGCCCGACCGATGGCGGTCTTATACATCTCCAGTCTCCTCAAACAGTTTTATGCATCGGTAGATGAACATGCGGCTAATCCCTAGTGGCCGGAGCGTTTGGAAAATATCGTTTTTTTTTCATGTCACACTTGAAAAGCGCTATACGGTTCTCATTATCTGACCACTCCATGATGAAAGTTGAAACAATTTTAAAATCCCGTTACAGACAAACGCTATTGAGGTTAGCTTTCAAACCCCATATGACATTAACCAGATATGTTCAGTTCTACTATTGAAATGGGCGTGTTCAATGTTGTAAGAGTATTTATGTTCCTACTAAGTAACACTTAATAATTTTTTAAAATTGCAAGTCGGTAAGATTAGACTTTATCGGAAATGAAAGTGTCCCCTTAGTATTTATTTGGTCGAAGTTTTTATTTTTAAACGATATCATCATCTTGGCTGACCACTGTCAGTTGCACGCAAAAAACAGTATGGTTGGTTTGCCTTATAAAATCATTCTTAAATATTGAGTTTTAGTGAAATCGTGCAAATAATATTAACGATATCACAAGAATGCCAAAAGTGTGTGGGAGGTTCCGTTAGGGGTATGGCGATATGACCCATTTTAATCCCGTGGACAGTTTCGGAAAATTATTAAAACATGCAAAATGTATAATGATTTGTTGCTCCTTTCGAGACTTACAGTGCGAACCAGCGCAAGGACGGATATAGCTCAAATGGCGAAAAATAGTATGAAACCGATTTGGTTAAAACATATGACTTAAATTCGTTATTCGATATGTTGCAACTCATGTTACTACCAAAAGATATAAACCCTTGCACCTACACAGAGAGAAGAGATTTGTGGCAACATCCAAATTATTTTCTAACTGTAACGACGTGTTTCCACTTATGCTGGGGCAGACTCAGCCAGGTCCAAGGTCGTTAAAAACTATTTATTTTAGACTGAGAAAGAGAGAGGTGTGGTAGGACTCATATAACTATAATCCTTTATTAATCAATAATTTCTGACATAATCCTTAGCCTTATTTGATTTCTACCTTTTCTATGAGGAAAAAGTGACAAAATATGCTATATACATACGTAACGAATAGGTGACAGGCGATGACGGCTGAGAGAAAGGGAAGACCAATCAGTCTCTCAGGGATTTTGGATCTATGGGGAGCGGTGGCGTTACTGGAGAACGGCGGCGGCGTCACTGGAGAACGGCGGCGGCGTCGCTGTAGATCGGATGCGTCACTGGAGAGCGACGTTACTGTAGACCGGCGGCGTCACTGGAGAACGACGGCGACGTCACTGTAGACCGGCGGCGTCCCTGGAGAACGGCGGTGGCGTCACTGTAGAACGGCGGCGGCGACACTGTAGATCGGCGGTGTCACTGGAGAACGGCGGCGGCGTCGCTGTAGATCGGCGGTGTCACTGGAGAACGAAGGCGACATCACTGTAGATCGGCGGCGTGACTGGAGAACGATGGCGTAAGGTGGCGGCGCCAACACTGAACCAAGATGGACTGGGCAGAACAAACAGTCTCCTTTCGAAGCCCGAAAGCTATGAACTTGTTTGCTTCTGTGGCAGCGGGGATGTAAAGTTAGAGATCGGGAAGGCCAATTTATATCTATTCCATCCAGCAGCGCCCACAACAAACAACATTAATACAGCAGGGGAAATAGAGATCGTGAAGGCCAGCCTATCTCTACCCGCTCAACCTATACTACTATAAGGATAATTTCCAAAGAGAAGAGGGAAGACCAGACTTTCTCTTGTTAAAACCATTGCGCATGCAATGCTACTGTCACTCTTACCTGCCGCCGTCCAATGACCAACTGTCCCGAACTCGTCCGCCTACGCTCTTTAAACCCTTTTGCGTTTCACACGCACACACACACCAATACCTTCACATTCCCGCCTGACCGTTTTGGAATGAAGATGTTGGCTGCAATGGGATCATATGATTCACGTTCAAGGCCCGAATTGCGGTTAAATTTGAATTTGAATTTCTGAGGCCTGTTTACACGCTCCCACTACTACATGTATCATATGTATATGTGACAGCGCATAGAGAAAGGGACCTAAGGGTAAAAAAATCATTTTTAACTTTTTTTTTCTTTTTTTGAATTGGACAACATCTGAGCATCGAATGAGACCGATCCCATGCCCCAAAAGTGCCCCCTCCCAGAGATATGCGCGTTTTATGAAAGTGAATTCGACGATTCTACACCAAAGATACACGTATTTAAATCTTAAAAATGCCTCTCCTGAACAAAACTGGTTTTTACCCTTAAGCCCCTTTCTATTTTGCGCGTCACATATGTATTTTTAATAATACTCAATTTTAAATTAATTTTCTTTGTACATAAATTCGTAAAATACTAAATAAATTCTTAAAGGTAAACAAAATGAGATCCAAAACAACAAAATATAATAAAAATGGAATAATATAATAAAATAATAGAATAATTATAAACATTAGATAAACGTTGACAAAAAAGAGGGAATCGACTTTTGTCGTAACATAACCAATTGACAGAGGTTGACCTATAAGTATACAGTTTACATCAATAGAATCGAATATTGGTAAGTGCACTGTATTATTGTCAGTAAATAAAACTGATATCATCGGAGGATGTGAAAATGTTTCGAAACAACCATATTTTTTTCTTCAATATAAATATTGTAATTTAAAGTTTTTCAGTTATTATAAATTTGTTGAAGAAGTGCGTTATAAAGGCTGTTTTTTGCAGACGTGTGGTTTTTGGTCAAGTGTCCGCGGCGGCTAGCTCAAATAAATTACAGCCGAGATGTTAGCAATAACGCGCCGAATATTCTCTTCCAACCGACTTCACATAACCCCACAAAAAAGAGTCCAGCGGTGTCAAAATGCACAATCTTGAAGACCACGCCTCATGCCCACTATAATGCAGTTTCCTTCAATAAATTGAGTGTTTCGTTAGCTGTCTGGAATGAAGCTTACCGATAGTTTCGTTAGGGATACCATAGGTCTGGCCACACTTTTTTCGGAGTTGGTTTTTTTGACAGCTGAATAGGACCAAAACGAGATGTTCACGATGGGTACGTTAATAACCAAATTTTTCGCATTTGGAGTAATATTTGGGATTATGTGAAGTCGCTTGTCTACGCAGTTAAGCCCGACACGATTGACGACTTGGAAGAGATTATTCGGCATTATTGCTGACATACGGCCACAATTGCTGCAAAAAGTGGTCCTCCCGGCTGGAGTTTACTTGAGCCAGCCGCGGCGGCCACTTGCCCGATATCAGTTTTAAAAGATAATTAGAAGTCCGTATCATTACTTAGTAGGGACATAAATACTGTTACTGTAAAATAAAAAAGTACTGAATATTTTTTAATATATTTATTAATGTACATTGTATCCAAAAAAAATCTACTTATTCGAAATGTCCGCCTTTTGCCTGTACGCACTGGCCAATCGTCAATAGCTGCACGAACCTCGTCCAATGGAAAATTGACCACAACCAAAGTATTCTTAAGAGATCCAATGTTGGGGTATCTTTTATGACATACCATTTCCTCTAAAACCGTCCACAATTTGTAATCCAATCGGTTCAAATCTGGACTGCCTGAGGGTCATTCTTCAGAGGAATAAGTATAATAAATTGGCCACAACGTTAAATTATATGCGTTTTATTGGTTCTTGAAAGCCATACGTCTGAAAAAACACTCTTTTCAATTTATCGAGGTGCCTTTTCCGCAGAAACCGTTATTCGTGAGGCATATTCTCTGTGCATAATCGCCTAGTGCTGTGCTGTAAGCCATGCTTATTAAAAAAACAGATACCATCTGACACTACTGAAGAAAAAGCTTGGCGGGTTCAGAAACAGCTGTACAGTCTGCCTTGAAACTGTAGTAGGAAAAGAAACAACAGAAAGGTCTCGCACCAGAATTAAAACTCTTCAAGTAATAATAATGATAAAATACCGAATAAATGTTAACAAAACAAAAACATATTTTTTTACACAGTACAACACATGGTTTCGAGACTCAATTCTGATAATTGTTTGTGAAAGTAGCCCCAAAAAAAAGAACTTCTGCACCATTCGTTTGGTCAAGGTACATCAAATAATAATTTAATAATTAATTTGAAGTTAGTAAGTATCGTATAGGGGAATTTGTCACGTTTTAGGCTACTTTGATTGTCATAACTCGAGTACCCCTAGTCTAGTCTACTAGTAAATAAGCTGAAACAAATTTAAAAAAAAAAATAAAAATTACAATTCCTTTAATCTGTTCATATAACGTTTCGCTACATAAGCAACAGTTTTGCAGTTATAAATAAATGTATGAAGAAAAAAAATATTTTTTGTCTAAAAAAATTAAAGTTTTTTTTAATTCATAAAAAATACAAAACGGTAAAAAGTGTCAAGTCATAGATCATAAAATCGATTTAAGCGTTTCGCTTTTATGCACAATTAAGTGAAGGTCTGAATTTCAAAAATTTGCTCGAGATATGCACAAAATTCTTTGGAAAAAATCTTGATGATTTTTTATTGATTCTTTTTTTTTTAAATTTGTTTCAGCTTATTCGTACTAGTGGTTCTCGAGTTATGACAATCAAAAGAGCCTAAATTCCCCTGTACGATACTTACTAACTTCAAATTAATTATTAAACTATTATTTGATGTACCTTGACCAAACGAATGATGCAGAAGTTCTGCTTTTTGGGGCTACTTTCACAAACAATTATCAGAATTGAGTCCCGAATCAATCACCTGAAAAATGTTGTACTGTGTTAGGATTGGTACGCCCTAATATGCAACGCATTTATGAAAATATGTATAACACACACACTCTGTGCTTCTGCATTTGTGGTTTTCAATGAAAGCCCATGCGAAGCGGAATTGGTGGATATGATATTGCGCTATGAAGATTGCTCTAAGCACAGTTCGAAGACTATACGCAAAGGGTAATTCATAGTAATTCAAATGAGTTTCCCGTATAATTCATTTCATTTGTAGTCGAACTAATCGTTGCCAAAGACTGCTGAAGAAAAACCTTGGCCGGTTTAGAAACAGATGTACAGTCTGCTGGCAGTACCTAATCTTTTTCACGATTTTGATTCTAAAAAAGAAAGAACAAAAAAAGTCTCGAACCAAAATAAAAACTGTTCAAGTCAAAATAATACTAAAGACCGAATTAATGTAAACAAAACATTTTTTTGTTGATTTTAATGACATTATTTATATAAAATGCGACGGCTGCTATATATATTTCTGGCCTAATAATGAAAATGCGAATATTTATCATCAAAAGTGGTTTTATTGTTTTTCAAAGTGTTCTCCAGCATGATTTATAGACTTTTGCATGCTCTCAAACCAATTGTCGAAACACTTTTTCCACTCCGATTGAGATACCTCCTAAACATGGTTTTTCAACGCTTCATCCTCTGGCGACTAAACTCGTTAACCACGCATTTTTTCTTGATGTGCGGGAATAAAAAGAAGTCATTGGGTGCCAAGTCAGGGCTGTACGGCGGATGGCCCATCAATTCGACGTTTTGCCGGTCAAAAAGGCACTGGTTTAGGCCGATGTGTGAGAGCTCGCATTGTCATGGTGTCTTCTCTTGATCGTTTTTCGAATTTCTCCGAAGACTTCAGACAAACAATTGTGGTGTACCACTCAGAATTGACGATCCTATGTTGCTTAAGTGGAACAGTCGCACATGGCCAGTTTTGCAGAAGAAACAGTCGACCATTTGCTTCGAAATGCTTCTTCCACGAACAATTTTCGTTGAATTTGGCTCGTCTTCGTAGACCCACACGGTCGATTGCTGTTTTGTTTCGGGCTCATACGTATAGATCCATGATTCGTCACCTGTGACGATCTTACAAAAGTCTTTTGAAACACCGCGATCGTATTGTTTCAAAATTTCTTTGCACCAATCGACAGAAGCCTTTTTTTGAGCGATTGTCAAATTGTACGGGATCCAACGAGAACAAACATTTTTTACGGATAGGTGTTCATGCAATATCGAAAGAATGCTGCTGAATGAAATGCCCAAGTATGCCTCTATCTTACGGTATGCCACATGACGATCTTGCATTATCAGTTCAAGCACGGTATTAATGTTCTCTGGCACAACGGCCGTTTTTGGACCACCTTCACGACCTTCGTCTTTGAGTGAGCTACGGCCACGATTAAATTCATTAAATCAGTTTTTTACAGTGCTGTAGGATGGTACTTAATCGCCATATAAAGATTTTAGTTCATCGATGCACTCTTGTCGTGATAATTCACGTCGTATATTGTGAAAAGTTATTGCGCGAAAATGTTCACGAGTTAATTCCACGTCAAAACGTTCTGAGTACATTTATGCTAATAAATGTCAAACTTTCCAATCCACGTTGAAAGTTGTGAAATATTATCGCACGAAAATATTCACGAGTTAATTCCACGTCAAAACGTTCTGAGTACGTTTATGCTAAAAAATGTCAGACTTTCCAATGGAAATGTCAGATGGCACCAGGCAACACTTAGTGTTTTCTAGGCCAGAAATATATGTAGCAATCCTCGTATGTCCATTTTTAATGACTTAAACTGAATTAAGCTGAATTAAGCTATTTATTTACTGAATTAAGCTATTTTTTTTTGTAAAAAAATGTATCCTTTTTTTAATATTTTCTTCGTATGAGCGTCCCCATGTTGTAGAGTACTTCAGGAGTAAACACCTGTTTGCTTCTGGTAAAAATTTTGAATTTTTTAGTTAAACATGCTTAAACATGTTTGTACCATTGATAGTTTAGGCGCATTTACTGAATTTTGCAGAGCACCAACTCACATACGGTTTTACTGATTAAATACTAGAGGTGCATGCAACCTCAATCTTTCGGATGACAAAAAAATCAGTGGTTTCATCGAATCTGTCCTCTGTTTGTGCAGAGCCGCTGGGAGCGGGTGAAGCAACGTCAGCAAATCAATTGTTGGAGTTAATCGTAGCAAAGAAAAAAGCAGCATTTCTTAGAACTCTTTGGAATTTCCAGTAGTAGGCAGATTTTTCGGTGGCTTTTCACCAAACCGCAGCGATTCATTTTTCTAGGGGGTGGACCCTAATTTGTTCATAATTCTTTCCTACAGCGGTACAAAGCAGAGGCCGCCTTTAAGGTTCTTGTTTGTTGCCCATAAAAACTTGCTGTCCACAATGAGCCCATGATATTCAGCCTATTTTGACAGGCTCAATCGGACTGCATTTGTAAAAGGTAGTGTTAAGATAGGAACCTTTTTTCTTGTAAAAATATCAAACCCAGTCTTGCTTACGTTCACATCTTAACCACTGTTTACACTTCAGTCATGTACTAGTGTAATTAAGTCGTACTAGAATATTGTACTAGTTAGTAGAGGTCAGACCAAATTATCGAACAAATTCATTCTGGAAGTGAGTGTTGAACACGCTGTTTCTATTGCCATACAACTAAGCAGCTTAACCGAACAGACCGTTCCTAGGTACCCAATATCCCCTACCTCGCTCATCATAGGCTTCCTCAAATATTTACCGCATCGCATTAATTTTAAATTTGAGAAACAACACAAATTGTTGCCCAATGCAAATTGCCTCCACATGTTAGCAAATACTCGGCTTTTATGACTCTGACCAACTACTTGAGTTCTTCTTGCAAAAACCTAATTTTGTTTACACTCGTACCTTGGGCAAATATAATAAAGCGCCAATTTAAGAAGGCTTAGGCCAACAAGACACAAATACACAATGCAAAAGGAGAAGCTCCATCACAAGCATTTTTCCATTTTACAAACATCTAACGAAATTTTCCACAAAACTTATCTCGTGTGGCTTATCTTGGGCCAACACAACAAAGTTGCAGCAGTCGCCAGATGTGTCCTTTTGCAAGCCATTCATTCATTCGTTCACCCCTTTCGGGCCAGACGACGGCTCGCAGTCTGTTGGCAACAAATAAGAATCGCTGTCGGTGAAATGAAATCAGTTTTTCATGTATTTAAAAGTCATCTAAGGCACTGCAAATGAGTCTGTCTTTATGGCCGACGAAACCATGAAATTGCCATGAAAATGTTGCCAAGAAAATACAAGCAAACCGAAGAGGGCGAGAATGTCGGGCTTGGCATTTGAAAAATTAGAATATCACTGTCAGTCGAAAATAGCAGTTGGCCTGCGTTCGTGCCAACAATTCTTGCCACACAACAAAATAATGATGTCAATTTAGTGAAACCCTTCAAAAGTGGCAACAAACGAACACACATAAAACAAGACAACACTTTAAATGCTCATTTTCGCGCTGACGGATAAATGCAATTTTCACATTAATAATGAACGATGAAAGAAATGGGCGACCAACGCAGCGAGTGTTTGAGAGAGCTTCGAACATTGAATATTCACACTTGGCCCTGGGTTCTGGTCCAAAGGCCAAATACATGGCAGGACTTGAGCGGGGTGTTGGTGATTTATGTTTCGGCGTTTTTTTTAAGGGAAATTTCATTTAAAATTCAATAAATTTCATTTTCACACTGTCGCGGCTTGATTATTCGTGATATAACCAGCCTACATGGATATTACACTGACAGAAATACCAGTGGTAATAATCGATTGTTATCCTAGGTACACACGTGTTGCACCAAGTTTTATTTTAAGTCACAAGATTCGTGGCAACACAGCTACACACGAATCAACGTTGGCTTCAACATGGCTGCATTCCTGCAACGCTAGCCTCGTGCATATCTAGCATTACGTATCTCAGAAAATATAAAACATTTTTAGAGTCAATTTGCCATTAAGGACCGGGTTAAATACGCCGAAGATTTTGTATTATTCGCTATGGACTGACATCCAGTATGGCCTTGGTCAAAGAAAAGAAAGGTCAGGAAAATATTTTTCCGATTAATAATTTTCAGAAAACCAACAAAAACCCCTTGAAGCCGACCAAAATTGTATAATAATTTAATAAAATAATTCAATAAAACTTAAAAGTTCAGTATTTCCCTTAAAAAAAAAAGTTCTTTTTAAAAATTTTTTTTTTAATATTAAAAACAACAAAAACAAGCGACATTAATTTCGGACTGTTCGAGTTTATACTTAGTAGGGACATAAATACTGTTACGACATTCAACACACCCATTTCAATAGTGGAACTGAACATACCCCGTTAATGTCAAATGGGTTTGAAAGCTAACCTCAAAAGCGTTAGTCTGTAACGGGGTTTTTTTAAATGGTTTCAACTTTCATCATGAAGTGGTCAGATAATGAGAACCGTATCGCTGTAATAGCGCTTTTCAAGTGTGAAATGAAAAAAGGCGATATTTTCAAAACGCTCCGGCCACTAGGGATTAGCCGCATGTTCGTCTACCGATGCATAAAACTGTTTGAGGGGACTGGAGATGTAAAAGACCGCCACCGTTCCGTCCACCCACGCTCTGTCCAAACACCGCTTAACATCAAAGCCGTTTAATCAAGAATTCACAGAAATCCGCTCAAAGCCGTTTAATCAAGAATTCACAGAAATCCGCTTCAAAAACAGAAAATCATGGCTCTTGATTTGAATATCACGCAAAAGTCCATGAGTCGAATCATTAAAAAAGACTTGGGACTTGTGGCTTTCATACGACATACCGGACATTTATTGACTGCAGCTTTAAAAAAATAGGATTGAAGCATCTAAACTGATCCGAAGGGTGGAAAAGGGTCATCATCCAGCTTCAGTCATGGTTTGGTGGGGTGTCTCTTACGATGTGGTCACTGACCTGCATTTCTGCGAACAAGAAGTCAAAACATCGGCCAAAGTTTACCAAGAAACCATTTTGGAAGCTGTTGAGAAGCCTCTTAACAATTCCCTGTTCCAAAACTAGCTATTGACTTTCGAGCAGGATTCTGCGCCGGCCCATAATTCTAAAACGTCCCAGGCCTGGCTTCGAAACAATTTGCCAGCGTTCATTTCCTCTGAAGAATGGCCCTCAGGCAGTCCAGATTTGAACCCATTGGATTACAAATTGTGGACGGTTTTTTTTGTTGTCACAAAAGATACCCCAAGATTGGATCGCTTAAGACACCTTTGGTTCGAGCTGTGGCCAATTTTCCAATGGACGAGGTTCCTGCAGCTATTGGCGATTGGCCAGTGCGATATAAGGCGTGTGTAAAGGCAAAATGCGAACATTTCGATTAAGTAGATTCTTTTTGGATACAATATACATCAATAAATACATTAAAAAATATTTGGTACTTCAGTACTTTTTATTTTACAGCATAAAACGTGTGTTAAACATTTTACACTGAGTTTTACAATAAAAAATATGAGATACTCTATGATCTCGGACATATACTAAGACCTTGGATCAGTATTTTGAGGTGTTGCATACACTTTATCCTTTAGTCGAAGTTAAAAAAGCAAAACCGCAAAACACAGTACATTTCCAAATCCATTGCACGGTCGCAAGAACTTGTATTGATTAATAGAACAAGAATTTAGACAAGTAATACAAATTGCCGATAACGTCCAAAACCTACCACACTTTAATTGGACTGACCATATAACCAAATCTAATAGTTTAAAATCCATCCGACCAAATTTGGTTGCAAAAGCTTATAAATACAAACTTAAAACTGGAATATCTCTTGATTTTTAGAACAGAATAGTCCACTTGGTTAGACTACCCGTTCATGACCCTCGGCCACAAATGTACACACAGAGAGCAGATTCGTTGCCAGAACCTCGTCAAATCTTGGGGTATCTTTTGTGACAAAAAATTTGTAATCCAATGGGTTCAAATCTGGACTGCCTGAGGGCCATTCTTCAGAGAAAATGAACGCTGGCAAATTGTTTCGAAGCCAGGCCTGGGACGATTTAGCCTTATGGGCCTGCGCAGAATCCTGCTGGAAAGTCCATGGCTGGTTTTGGAATAGGGAATTGTTAAGAGGCTTCACAACTGCTTCCAAAACGGTTTCTTGGTAAACTTTGGCCGATGTTTTGACTCCTTGTTCGCAGAAATGCAGGTCAGTGACCCCGTCGTAAGAGACACCCCACCAAACCATGATTGAAGCTGGGTGATGACCCTTTTCCACCCTTGGGATCAGTTGAGATGCTTCCTTAGATGACCGCGCATACACTCTAGCATTTTGCTTTTTCATCGATAAACAAAATTTTTCTGTGCAAGTTATCAGCGTGCATCACCAAAAGACGTTTGCATTTCTCAATCATATTTTTTTTTAAAGCTGCAGTCAATAAATTTCCTGAACGTAGTTTGAAAGCCCTAAGTCCCAAGTCTTTTTTAATGATTCGACTCATAGACTTTTGCGTGATATTCATCTCGCGGGCCATGATTTTCTGTTTTCCGAGCGGATTTCTGTGAATTCTTGATTTAACGGCTTTGATGACATGCGGTGTTCGAACAGAGCGTGGGCGGCCTGACTGGTGGCGGTCTTTTACATCTCCAGTCCCCTCAAACAGTTTTATGCATCGGTAGACGAACATGTGGCTAATCCCTAGTGGCCGGAGCGTTTTGAAAATAACGCTTTTTTTCGGTTCACACTTAAAAAGCGCTATTGCAGCGATACGGTTCTCATTATCTGACCACTTCATGATGAAAGTGGAAACAATTTTAAAATCCCGTTATAGACTAAAGCTATTGACGTTAGCTTTCAAACACCATATGGCATGGATATGTTTAATGTTGTAACAGTATTTATGTCCCTATTATGTATTAATTAGGCCACTATAAAAGTATATTTAAAATAAAAAAAATAATCAATTTTATAAAAAAAAAACATGTAGTTGATTCAAAAACTTTAACAAACCAAAATGATACGAGGGCTGCTATATACGTAGATTTCTGTTCTAATAATGAAAATGCATATGTTTATCATCAAAAGGTTTAAAGTATTCTCCAGCATGATTTTTACACTTTTGCATGCGCTCAAACCAATTGTCGAAGCACTTTTTCGACTCCGATTGAGACACATCTTCAACATAATTTTTGAACGCTAAATCAGCATCTTCTGGCGACGAAAATCGTTGACCACGCATTTTTTTCTTGATGTGCTGAAATAAAAAGACCCATCAATTTGACGTTTTGGCTGGTCAAAAAGGCGCTAGTTTGAGCCGATGTTTGTGAGCTCGCATTGTCATGGTGCACAATGAATCGGTTTCTCTCGTTCGTTTTTCGAATTTCTCCGAAGACTTCAGACAAACAAATTGTGGTGTACTACTCAGAATTGACCTCCTACGTTGCTCAAGCGGAACAGTCGCCACATGACCAGTTTTGCCGCAGAAACAGGCGACCATTTGCTGCGAAGTGCTTTTTCCACGAAAACCTTCGTTGGATTTGGCTCGTCTTCGCAGACCCACAGGGTTGATTGCTGTTTTATTTCGGGCTTATAGGCAAAGATTCGTCACCTGTGACGATCTTATAGACGTCTTTTTAAGCACCTAGATCATATTTTTTCAAAATTTCTTTGCATCAATCGACACGAGCCTTTGTCGATTTGTGCGGGATACAACGAGAACAAACCTTTTTTATGGTCAGGTGTTCATGCAATACTGAATGTTTGCTGGTGGAAGAAATGCCCTCGGATGCCTCTATCTCACGGTATGTCACATGACGGTCTTGCATTATCAGTTCACGTACGGCATCAATGTTCTCTGGCACAACGGCCATTTTTGGACGACCTCCGTCTTTGAGCGAGCGTCGGCTACGAATTCATTAAACCAGTTTTCCACAGTGCTATAGGATGACGCTTCATCGTCATTCAAAGATTTAAGTTCATCGATGCACTCTTGGCGTGATTCTTCAGGTAGAAAGTTGTGAAAAATGATCGCACGAAAATTGTCACGAGTTAATTCCATTTTTTAGCCAAATTCATTTTTTCAAGTCACTGTAAACAACACAAATAATGGTTGTACGTCAAAACGTTCTGCGTACGTTTATGCTGAAAAATGTTTATGGGTCTCAAAAGTTTTGAAAATCAGTGGGCTTCTCGAAAAAAGGTGTCATCAGTTTTTGCCCAATAGCTGACACACACTTTGTGATAGCGCTAAACTATGTTTGGCAATAATATAGCTGGGAGCTCTGTGCACAAATGTTGTAAACACTTTATGCCAAAAAAGTAATTCAGTCCTGACCTACGAGTATTTAAAAAAAATTTTTTTTTCACTTTTTTCAGTATAACTTTAGAAGTGCACGAACTTTTTACTTACAATGTTCCACAAAATTGTAGCCAAAGTAAAGCTAAATAACTTTTGTGAACATCTCAAAACAATCTCAACGTGTCTAGGCACCCTAAATAGCTCATAAATACCAGTATGGTACATAAAAATTTGTTACTCATTCGCAAACTGTACATTATTCCCACTTTATGGTTTATGTTTTTTTTGTTGTTTTGTCTACTTTTAGCTATTGCTGTGTATTCAGTATATTTTCAATGCCTGTTGGAGAGGTATCTGATTTTGTTTTATTTCTTTATAATTCCTATAACTTACATAATTTTCTACATTTATTTTATTTATTAATTCTAAGTATACTGAAAAAAAGTGAAAAACATATGTTTTTTTTATTTTTTTTTAAAAATATGTCAGGAATGAATTACTCTTTTGGCATAAAGTGCTTACAACATTTGTGCACAAAGCTCCCAGCTACATCATTGCCGAACATAGTTTAGCGCTATCACAAAGTATGTGCTATCTATTGGGCAAAAACTGATGACACCTTTTTTCGAGGGGCCCACAGATTTTTAATCTTTTGAGGCCCATAAAAAAAATTGGTCACCAATCTAGCTAAACCAAGTATAGGGAAATATTACCCTTTGGTAGTAGAATCGAACCTATACTGTGGTGTTCTTGCATTTTTCAAAAAGTCATCATTGTCTCACTGTGTAATTGGCCGCCACGATCGTGTGATTTCACACCGTTGAACTCCTTTCTTTAGGGATATTTAATTGAAAATGTGTACGCCAATAAGCCAAAAACAATTCAAGAGGTAAAATTTGAGATATTTTGCCATATTTACGACATTGAACTTCCATTATGTCTCTGAGTCATTGAAAATATGGACGTATGCCAACAAAGCCATTTGGCCGATATTTTGTTTTCCACAAATTGGCATACATTCATTTGCCATAATAAAAAATATTGAGATAATTCTTTGAAACCTTTTGTTTTATTTACAATTAACATCGTGCGTTTTATTTGGGCCACCCTGTAAAATATGTAAAAAAGTGCACAAAAAGACAAAAGTATATTTTTTTTAAGTGTGTGCAATATGAGATTACTCGCAAACAATGCAATCCTTTTTTTGGTCCAACACCCTGTGGGTAGATTTCGGCCACAATTTATTTATTAACAGATAATTTTTTCCCGCTTAATGGCTCTGCAAATAGTGCCGAAAAAAACCCAGAGATTGAATTAAAAATAAAAACGGCAAAACACGCAACATTTTGTGGGGTGTAATTAGATAAAATTCAATGTTTTGCCGCAGTTTTACAATTTTTTGTTTGTCCTTTTTTCAAGTTGTCCTTTTTGTTTTGGTCAGACATCAAGGTCCTGAAATGGGGGGAAAAAAGTGCGAGTGCAGCAATTATTTCTGTTGTGCTCGTTCACATAAAGAAGCCGGATAAATTCACATCGTTCTGCTGTTTTCGTTGTATTGCGGTTGAGCAAAAACAAAAAACAATCACAAATGATTTATTACATCTTTCTATTAAATACTTGGACAAATGGATGCAGGACCATTTGCAGTGGGTGAGATGGGTGAAGGTGGGTGCCGCCAACCACCAGGCTCCGCTCGTACGTGTGTGAGTGTACAATTAATTATGTTTCTTTTGTTGTGGCATTCGAATATTTACTGTCATTTGGTCATGTTTTCAAAACAATGGAACCGGCACCAGCGCCCCTAAAAATACTAAAAACCAAATAATTAATATTTCCTCCTTTCACAAACAATCTTGGATTTTATGTAGCCTTCTTTTGGGGTTTTGTTGTAGTTGTTGTTTTTTTTTCGTTTTTCTGCTGCTCAAGTTGAGCTAATTTCCCTTTTTGTTAAAATCACACCATCCACAACGATTCGCACAGTGGTTAAAAAACAAAATATTTATGGAAATAAGTTTCAGATTTCTGTTATCTTTGTCGCAGTTCAATTAAATCTCACACAGCTGAAGAGTAGCGAGTTTACAGACACATTTTCCGACCTTTAGCCGGAATCGCTTTAGCCACAGTTCTTATCTGATTTAAATGACATATGACTTTTTTAAAAAGCGTTAGTCAATACTTAATTTTGGTATTTCCTATATCTTAAAAAAAGTTTTTCTTTCACTTTTTCCAGATCTTAAACAATTAAGAGATTAATTGGAAAACTTGAATATACCTCTAAAAGGATACATGTAAAGGCTCTTAGAGGTATATTCAAGTTTTCCATTAATCTCATTCGTTTAGCAGGCAAATTTCACATAAAAAGGTTAAAATATGAATTAATGGATTCGAAGGTTAAAAGCTGTAGCCCTTTAATTTTTAACTTAAAAAAAATCTTTTTTTTCTGGAAAAAGGTAGTGGTACAAAAGATCAATAAATCCATGACATTCCCAACAAGTACCTTCTGTAAATAGACTACTGTCAAATTTTGAGAGAGTTCCGTCATTTAATTTATGTTTAACAGCTGTTCAAAACATAAGTACAACCTCGCGGGTTTTGGTAAAAATCGGAAAAAATTGAACTTCGAGTGCTCATTAAACATTAATTTTTGCGTAAAAAATCCGTCAATCAAACTTAGGAAAAGCTTTATAAATGCTATGGGAACTCTGCACCACCGATTTCGATGTTAAAAAAAGTGGTTTACTGGCTTTCGTTGTGGTCGCACAAGTACAAATGATGCTGAACGTTCTGGACGGCCAATTTGACCTCAATTGCCCGAATTGTTGAAAATGTAGAAAAAATCCACGGTATGGTGCTGGCCGAACCAAGGGTAAAATTGCGTTAGATTGTTGATGCCATACGCTTTTTATATGGCAGTGTGGTTTTGATTTTACATGATCAGCTGGGTTTAAAAAAGCTGTCTGCAAGATGTCTGCCGCATTTGCTCTCAATTGACCATAAACGTAATCGTGTGAAAACCTTAAAGGATTATTTGGTATTATTTAACAGCATATCGAATGAGTTTTTCAGGCGTTTTGTAACCGTGGATGAAACATGGATCCATTACAGCACTTTGTAGACCAAGCCACACTGAATTCGGTTGAGATCGTAAAAGTCCTACTGGTACCTCCCACACTGACGGTCTCATGGGCCTTGAAAAATAATATGACAATAACTCACCACACACATGACCTATTGAGACGAAATTTTCGGCATAAAGATTAATATACAGAACAGACTTTTGCGCTAAATTTAGCCTTAATCGAAAAGGCCCTGCTGGTACCTCCCACACAAACGGTCTCATGGGCCTTGAAAAATAATATGACAATAACTCACTACAAACTTGACCTATTGAGATGCAATTTTGCACATAAATATTTCTTTATGGAACACACTTCCGCACCAAATTGAGTTGATATTGGGTAGCCTCTTTTGATACCTCTCATACAAACGGTCTGATGGGCCTTGAAAAATAATATGACAATAACTCACCACAAACTTGACCTATCGATATGAAATTTTCCACATAATGATTTATATATAGAACACACTTCTGCACCAAATTGAGTTGATATTGGGTAGCCTCTTTTGATACCTCTCATACAAATGGTCTTAAGGGCCTTGAGAAATAATATGACGAATATTGCTTTAAATAAATTACAAAAATTGAAAAAATAGTTGTTTATTTGGGAATCTGGTGGAGGGTATCCAAAGTTCGGCACAGCCAAACTTAACATTTTTTACTTGTTTGGATTGCACGCGGGATAATCCACAACGACCTCCTTCAAAGGGGAAAAACAATAAACGGCGATTATTATTATACTGATTTAACGAAGATTTAAAAAAAACCGACCCCAAGCCAAGAAAAAAGTTATTTTTCATCAAGACAATGCACGGGTGCACTCGTGTGCAAGTCTCCATGGCAAAATTGCATGAATTGTGTTACGAAATGGTACCTCATCCGAAATATTTTCCGGATTTAGCCCCCAGTGACTATTTTCTATTTCCAAACCTAAAGAAACGGCACGGTGCAAAGAGATTCAGCTTCAATAAAGAAATTATTGATCAAACAAATGCCTATTTTATGGACCTCGAAAAATCCTATTTTTTGTAAGGGATACAAAAGTTGTAGAAATTTTTTTTGAGCAAAAAGGATATTATTTTGAAAAATAATATTTTTTTTGCAAAAAAACTGTGTTTTGTTCGAAAAGTTACGGAATTATTGATTGATATGCCTTCGTAGTACCACTATGCTTATCTAAAAGGTGATCCAACCAAAACGCACGATGTCAGTTGCAGATAAAACACAAAGTTTTTAGATAATTATCTTTATGTTTTTTATTATGATAGAAAGCCCTATGACAATTACGCGTGAAATATCGGCCAAATGATCGCCACAGCTTCGAAGGCATACCGATGGTCCCTATTTTCCACGACTCTGAGGCATAATGGAGGTTCAATAGCAATAATGTGCCGAAGTACATCATCCTTTAGCTCTTGAAATATTTTCGGCTTATTGACGTACACTTTTTCTGCCCAAATGAAGAAGTCCAACGGTTTCAAATCACATGATAGTGGCGGCCAATTAACATCGCCACGACGCACAGTGGGGTATTTGACTTCCATAACGACGCTTAATTGGAATATGAAAATAGATATTTCCGATTATATATTGGTACTCCATAATTCTATACAAAATTCTTCATCACTAACTGATAGAATGCATAAGATATGTTGTTCGCTTCTTCTTCTGTATTCCGTCAAAAGTGGAAGATTTTTTTTGATTTGTTTAAACTGTCTCAGAAAGTGACATTTCAGTTGTTTCAAGTGTTCATTCGAAAACAATATTATTGCTATAGAACCTTCAACTTTAGGCTTTTCGGAACAAATATACATATCGGTTGCCAGTAAATATGTAGTATAAGTATTTTTAATTATTTTTGGAAAAATGGTCTTAATTAAAGACATTTGTTAGTATATTTGTATATTTTTAAAAGGGTACCAGGCAAAAACCCCCCAAAAATTTTTTAGATATAAGGGGTGTTTTTTATTGAGGTATTGAACTTTAAGTTGGCATCACTTTTTTAACTGGCGGCCATTTTGTCAGCTGTCAAGTGATTAATATTTAGTTTGGTTTGCCATTTCATCATGAACAGGTTGACAAAAGAACAACGCTTGAAAATCGTGCAAATTTTTTTCGAAAGTAATGGTTCAGTTCGCGAAGTTTACCGCAAGCTCCGTCCATTTTATGGTCGACATAATCGTCCATCAGAGCAATTAATTCGGTTAACCATGGATCGGTTAACATGGACCATTGGATTATTTTCTTTGGGGATATGTGAAGTCGCTCGTCTACGCCAACAAACCAGAAACACGTTAGGGGACTTGGAAGCCAACATTCGTGGCGTTATTGCCAACATACGGCCCCATATGCTCGAAAAAGTGGTTGAAAATTGGACATGTAGAATTGGCTTTATTCGAGCAAGCCGCGGCGGCCACATACCCGAAATCATATTTAAACATTAATGGCATAAAATTATCCTTCCAATAAAGCCAAATTGATGGACATTAAAACGATTTTCTTGTGTTTTATTTCAATTCGAAGTTCTATACCTCAATAAAAAACACCCTTTATAATAGAATGTGTGCACTTATATAATTCAGAAAAACATCTTGCGCTTTTGGCGCCAATTCATGTATTTACAGATTTTCTAAAAAATATTCACATGTAGTCAAAATATGGAAAATTAACCGTGACCCTATTTATTGTGTCTTCATTTAAATTGTTGTTGTATATATTGTTATTGTTATCTATATTTGTAGCATCAATTATTTTTTATATCATATTAAAAATAAAATGATCACGATAACTATTTTAAAGATTTTTTGTTAAATATAATTTCGTGTCAATATTCGGAGATATTTTTAACTCCACCATTATAGTTGAATAAAGTGTTAACACTTCGGTGAGTCTGGTTTTGATTTATTATTTTTAAGTACAAAGCAAAAGTGGCAATTAAAAAGTGATGACGTTCCAAAAGGAATATATGTGACAGCGCATAGAGAAAGGGACCTAAGGGTAAAAAAAATCAATTTTCATTTTTTTTCTTTTTTTGATGTGGACAACATCTGACCATCGAATGAGACCGATCCCCTAAAGTGTTTCCTCCCAGAGATACGAGTATGGGCGTTTTATGAAAGTGAAGTCGACGATTCTAAGCGCAAATGGAAAGGGACCTTATTTTTAAAATATTGTGAGTCACATATAAAGATTTAACCCCGTTTTCTTTTCACAGCAACATTAATAATTTTACGAACACCATTGAGTTATGAAGCAAAAATTTTCAAAATTATAAAATAATTTACTTAGTAGTTCTTTAATAAAAATATTATTTCATAAAAATATAGCTTTTATTACATTTGTTTATAACTAATAGAAAACTAAGGCTTTCAGAAGCCCGTCAAATGTTTGGGGATTGTATAGTATGTTACAGCGCACATATTATAGTGTCCAAAGAAGAGCGCAATTTTTAAATTTTAAATAAAAAACAGATATTTAAGAAAAAATCGTGAAACTTTATTATATCGTAAAGTAGACAGAATGAGGTTATGTATGGAACAATATATCGTGCAGATGGCCGCCGCGGCTTTGCTGGCATGCACGCGATCTTTTAATGAAATTTTCAATGTCCGTTTTGCATGAATGCTGCGGTATTTCATTAATGCAGCGTGCAATTTCGTCTTTTAAGGCTTGAGTCGTCGTCGGCTTATTCGCGTAAACCATCGACTTCAAAAAACCCCAAAGAAAAAAATCTAATGGTGTTAAATCGCACGATCTAGACGGCCAATTCTGATCTCCAAAACGCGAAATAACACGACCGAGAAATGACTGATGCAGCAATTGAATTGTTTCTCTGGCTGTATGACATGTGGCGCCGTCTTGTTGGAACCACATGCCCTCCACATTCATTTCTTCAATTCTAGGCAAGAAAAAACTGGTTATCATTTCACGATACCAAACACTATTGACTGTTTGCGCTTGACCTGCCTCATTTTCATAAAATAAAGGTCCAATGATTCCTACAGCCCAAAAACCACACCACACAGTGACACGTTGAGGATGCATTTGCTTCTCGTGAATCACTCGAGGATTTTCCGCACCCCAAATGCGACAATTCTGCCTATTGACGAAGCCATCAAGATGAAAATGGGCCTCGTCACTGAAGATGATTTTATCGGCAAAATCAGCATTTTCATGTTGTCTCAATTTCACAATGAGAATGCGTTGTTCATTCGTGTAGCGCTCCATTTTTACTAACCTCGTACCTTCTACTAACAAACAATAACAATTGTTCAAATGTCAAACAATGACACTTCGAATGTTGTCAGATTTAAAAATTGCGTTCTTCTTGAGACACCCTTTATATCATGGTCGAGGAATTATTTTGGTATCTGAGGGGTTTTCGTTCACAGAGTTATATTGATATAGCCTTAAGTCGGTTGAAAAGATTTTTTCGGCTGTCGGTTTTTAATTTTTTTACGCATTTCTCAGCCGAGTTAAGTGCTATTAACGTTAACAGATGGACCTCTTTGAGGGCAATCATATTGATATTTTAAGGTTCCGCGTGGGATATACACATGGGAAGTTATAGCACATTATCGGATGTAAATATATATTTTTGAAATACTATAATCCACATTGTCGCCAGTTGATTAGCGAAAATAATGAAATGAACTGCTACAGACAGATCTGAGCTAGGTCTATCAAATTGATCCCTAAAGGCTCTACGTGGGATATACATATCGGGAGTTTTTGCCCGATAGCTGCCGTTAATGTATTTTCTCGACCTAATATCGCAGATAGTTAGGACATTTGGATTGCGATATTAATTAGATTAAGTGCAAAGGACGCAGATTGTTGAGGGCTTTATTTTTTGTATTTAAAGGTGCCACATGGAATGCATACATCAGAAGTTATAGCTCAATATACGTTAAAAAATTATATTTTTAACATATCTTTCCCAATGTTTCGGCCATATCTAAGCCATTTTAAGGCCAATTTTGATAAAAAAAATCAACTGGAATCAGCTAATGACCTCAGAAATAGTAAATACGAGGGCGGTTTGGAAACTTCTTAGCCTAGCACAAAAAGCGCGGTATAAACAGAAAAAAGTTAAGTGTTTTGGAAACATACATCTCTGCTATGAACACATGTTAAATTTTGTTTCGATCTGGCAACTCCTTCATACAGAAACTGGTGTTCACAAAAGACGCATCCGCAATTTTTTTACAATGAAAAAATTAGAAATGCGTGGTGTCATTAAATATTTACATAAAAAAGGTTTATCGGGACAAGAAATTCATAATGATATGGTGAATGTGTTAGGTGAAAGTGCTCCTTAATATGCAGCAGTAAAAAATTGGGTTGCTGAATTTAAACGTGGTCGTACAAGCATTGAAGATAGTGGACGTCCAAAAACAGCAACAACAACAGAAATTGTAGCCAAAGTTCATGATATGGTATCAAATGATCGACGAATAAAAGTGCGTGAAATAGCTAATAACATGGGCATCTCAAATGATCGAGTCCATTTAATTTTGCATGAAGAACTGCAGATGAAAAAGCTTTCTGCAAGATGGGTGCCGCACTTGTTAACAGTCGACCAAAAACGCATAAGAATGAACATTTCTCAAGCTTGTTTGGATCATTTTCAGCGAAATAAAATGGATTTTAAGCGTCGTTTCATAACTGTTGATGAGACATGGATCCACCACTATACTCCAGAGACAAAAGAACAATCCAAACAATGGACTGAAGCTGGAGGAAGTGACCCAAAGAAAGCAAAAACAATTCAATCGGCTGGTAAGGTTATGGCAACGGTTTTTTGGGACTTCAAAGGTATTTTATTGATTGGCTATCTGCAAAAGGGTAAAAAATAAATTCAGAGTACTATTGCAACCTTTTAGATCAATTAAATGTACAAATTCGAGAAAAACGTCCTGGCTTACAACACAAAAAAATAATTTTTCATCAAGACAACGCACCAGCGCACATGAATGTTTTAACAATGGCTAAAATCAACAAATTAAAGTACGAGTTGCTTGACCACCCACCTTATTCTCCTGATTTAGCTCCCAGTGACTTTTTCCTGTTCCCAAATCTATAAAAATTCCTTGCTGGCAAGCGTTTTACCTCAAATGAAGATGCAATTACAGTTGTAAACCACTATTTTGAAGACCTTGAGGAAAACTTTTTAATCAAGGGATAGAATTGCTAGATAAGCGTTGGACTAAGTGTATTGAAGTTTCAGGAGATTATATTGAAAAATAAATTTTTTTTTGAAAAACTAACTATTTTCTTTCATTTATAGGCTAAGAACCGAACCGCCCTCGTATACATATAAACATTACATCTCCGGAAAGCGTCCTCTTATTAATCTCCATTTTGAAAATACAATACCCCACTGTGCGACGTGAGATAACACAGCCATTGAATTTCTCGCGCAAAAGAACCATTATATTGTCGGCTGTGTGGCACCATCCTGTTGGAACCCATATCTTCCAGGTCCATATCCTCAATTTCGGGCCACAAGAAGTCTGCTATCATCTTTCGAAAGCAGACACCATTCACTTGTAGAGGAGGTTAATGGCTCATCCGAAACACTATCCCGAACAACATCAGTGTTTTTCGCAGAACGAACTGGGAAATGTGCTCACAATTTTCCCAATTATGGACACATTTTGTCGATTAAGCTGACCAAAAGCATTTTGATTTGACCGTCCAAGCCTTTAACAATCTTAAAGCGCTGCTCAATTGTGTAATTCTACATTGTAAAATTTGTGAAACACTAAAACATAGAATGTCAAAGAAATAATTTGGGCAAATAATTTGACATTAAGGTGTGAAGCGCAATTAACAACGTGCATTATGGTTGGACCACCCTTTATAAATTGTTAGTTGCTGCACTGATATGACTAATAATATCTCAAAAATCTATAGTTGGGCCGTGAGAAAACTAGTCGAGTGGCGTCAAAATCTCCGATTGTTTAGCTCGTTTGTTTTATTTCGTTTGTTTGCATTTATACATTGAACAGGGATTAACCGGCTCAAGACCTCTTGCTTCTCTATTTAAATAGAAGACAAATTTTTAACAAAATGGCAAAGTGACATTGATTTTCGTGGCTGTACACTGTTTTTATCGCGATTTAAGGTCCGTGACGACCATCTTCAGAAAGCTTCACAGCAATTGTTAATAGAAAAACCCAACTTTCTCTTTAAGACCAAGCTCTCACCAAACGAATGAGAACTACTGTTGTAAATTTTACTTTTCAAGTTTTCTTCACACAACTGTCTACGAAAATACATCTCACTCTGACCACCTCTACAGAGACTCCACATGTGACCATGTCAACTGTTGTGCCGTGCCGTGCATGTACATATGTTTAGATCGTTTGTTTTATTTTGGTATTTTGCTTTTACACATTGAACAGGGATTAACCGGAATTTTCTCCTACCTTTTTAGGAGTCGTAGGATTTTTCTAAAAAAAATTTCCCTTCGTTTATATATACCAATAACACACTATGAATTTTCAACAAAGAATTTTTTCCAACCACTGTGCGACAAGTTTTTAACAAAATGGCAAAGTGACATTGATTTTTTTTGGCTGCACACTGCTTTATCGCGATTTCAGGTCCGTGACGACCATCTCAAGAAAGCTTTACAGCAATTGTTTATAGAAAAACCCAACTTTCTCTTTAAGACCAAGCTCTCACCAAATGAATGAGAACTACTGTTGTAAATTTTACTTTTCAAGTTTTCTTTACACAACTGCCTACAAAAAAACAACTCACTTTGACCACCTCCACATGTGAAAAGAGTTTTGTTGGCTATGCCAACTGTTGTGCCGTGCCGTGCATGTACATACTCGTATGTTTAGCTCGTTTGTTTTATTTCGGTCTTTTGTTTTTACACATTCAACAGGCATTAACTGGAATTATCCCCTATCTTTATAGGAGTTTTGGGATTTTTCTAAAGAATACTCAAACAAATTGATTCCCTTCTTTTATAAATACCTATAACACACTATGAATTGTCAACAAATTATTTTTTCCAACCACTGTGCGGCTTTTGGTAGGATAATATAAAAAAGGAAAGCTTTGGAACATATCTTCACATCGCACACATACTCACGTACACACATTCATCTGTTGTAATAATAACAAAAATGTTAATCACTGAAGGACATTTGGGTCTTGTATGCAACATTCACACACACACACACACACACACACACAGACTTGACCGTATCCACACATTCTCATACACGTTCAGCACACAGCCATACTTTACTCATACGTCATGTGTAACTTTTGTTTGTATGTCCAAAACAAACATTCCAATACCGAATAGAAGACCGGGCTATGTTTAGCCCTTACCACGACGCACGTACTTGTTTCCAGTTTGGTAAGCCAGCAAGGTCTGTTGTAGAGCTGTTGCATGCAATTACTTTTGACTACACACCACTATCCGTAGCGTTTTGAAAAAATTCTGCAACCAAGTATATACTTAGTAGGGACATAAATACTGTTACAACATTGAACACTCCCATTTCAATCGTAGAACTGAACCTACCCCGTTAATGTTATATGGGTTTTGAAAGCTAACCTCAATAGCGTTAGTCTGTAACGGAATTTAAAATTGTTTCAACTTTCATCATGGAGTGGTCAGATAACACAGTACAACAGCCAATCTGGGGGGTGAGAAATTCCAAGTCAGAGTGATGGTACTAGGTCAGTATATTAAAACCCTCAAAGGGTTTTGCGTTCGTATGTGCCAGTTTTTATGACCTCTTAGTTGTAAAATGTTGGCAAAAACGTAGTTTGACATAACTCGAGAACGACTAGTTCGATTTTGCTGAAATAAATTGAGAAAAATTAATAATTACATTTTCTTTAATCCATTAATATACTGTTTCTCTACCAAATCAACATTTTGGCAATTAGAAATAAATTTATGAAGAAAACTTTGCCAAAAAAAAAAATTTTTTTTTAAAACATATAAATCCCAAACGGAAAAACGTGTAGAGTCTAATAACTTTCACGTAAAGTCACATAACCTATAAACAAAATGCAACATAGATCATAGAAATCGATTAACGCGTTCTGCTTTTATTTACAATTAAGTAACTTCACTTAATTGTAAATAAAAGCAGAACGCGTTAATCGATTTCTATGATCAAAAAAACTGGCACATACGAACGCACAACCCTTTGAGAATTTCTCACCCCCCAGACAATAACCCCAAAAATGTTCCACAGTGTAATGAGAACCGTATCGCTGTAATAGCGCTTTTCAAGTGTGAAATGAAAAAGGCGACATTTTCAAAACGCTCCGGCCACTAGGGATTAGCCGCATGTTCGTTTACCGATGCATAAAACTGCTTGAGAAGACTGTAGATGTAAAAGACCGCCACCGTTCGGGCCGCCCACGCTCTTTTCGAACACCGCATGTCATCAAAGCCGTTAAATCAAGAATTCACAGAAACCCGCTCCGAAAGCAGAAAATCATTGCCCGTGAGATGAATATCACGTAAAAATCCATGACTCGTATCATTAAAAACGACTTGGGACTTGGGGCTTTCAAACGACGTACTCCGGTACGACGTACTCCGGTTATTGACTGCAGCTTTAAAAAAATAGGATTAAAAAATGCAAACGACTTTTGGTGAAGCACGCTGATAACTTGCACAGCAAAATTTTGTTCACCGATGAAACAATGTTTACCGTTCAGGAAAATTTAAAAAGCAAAATGATAGAGTGTATGCGCGGTCATCTAGGGAAGCATCTGAACTGATCCCAAGGGTGGAAAAGGGTCATCACCCAGCTTCAGTCATGGTTTGATGGGATGTCTCTCACGATGAGGTCACTGACCTGCATTTTTGCGAACAAGGGGTCAAAACATCTGCCAAAGTTTACCAAGAATCCGTTTTGGAAGCTGTTGTGAAGCCTCTTAACAATTCCCTGTTCCAAAACCAGCCATTGACATTTCAACAGGATTCTGCGCCGGCAAATAAGGCTAAAACGTCCCAGGCCTGGCCTCGAAACAATTTGCCAGCGTTCATTTCCTATGAAGAATGGCCCTCAGACAGTTCAGATTTGAACCCATTGGATTACAAATTGTGGACGGTTTTAGAGGACAAGGTTTGTCACAAAAGATACCCCAACATTGGATCTCTTAAGACTGTTTTTGGTTCGAGCTGTGGCCAATTTTCCAATGGACGAGGATCGTGCAGCTATTGACGATTGGCCAGTGCGACTTAAGGCATGTGTAAAGGCAAAAGGTGGACATTTCAAAGAGGTAGATTCTTCTTGGATACAATAAATATATTAAAAACTGTTTGGTCCAAAAACATTCAGTAGTTTTATTTTACAACATAAAACGTGTTTAACAGTATTTATGTCCCTACTAAGTATATGTGACAGCGCATAGAGAAAGGGTCCCAATTTTCTTTTTGTTTTCTTTTTTTGATGTGGACAACATCTGAGCATCGAATGAGACCGATGCCATGCCCCAAAAGTGTTCCCTCCCAGAGATATGTGCGTTTTATGAAAGTGAAGTCGATGATTCTAAGCGCAAATAGAAAGGGACCTAATCTTTAAATTGGCTCTCCTAAACAAAACTGGTTTTTAACCTTAGGTCCCTTTCTATTTTGGGCGTCACATATACGATAGATATATTATTGGTCTTAAAAAATGCTATGACGATCTAGCCGTGTCCATCTGTTGTGAGCACGATTCAGTGCAAACGGAAAGAGCTGGAGTCTTCAAACTTAGCTGATATCTGTCTTATAGTCGGCTATAGGTTTGCATTGAAAACAGACCTCATCGGACAAAAGGGAAAATAGTTCCCCTTTGATGGCTCTTAAATGCACGTGTTCCTTGAGCACTTGGGTCCAAAAAATAATTCGGTAGCATATTACACCCAGAGACGGTGAAATATTCTTACAAATCAACACATCGTTACCTTAATATAAAAGGCCCTAACTCATAAAAATAGTTTTGCATTTGAAGAAATAATCTTTTATGTACTTAATATAAATTAATCGGTTATATATTATAAGAAAAATCTGTTATAATAAGGGCACAACATTTTTATAAATTCATTTTTGATAAAAATGTAATGTGTAATTTAGACTTATACATTTTTTTTTAAAAAAATTATAGATTTTGTATGAGCTAGTGTTTTTTGTACAGACATTTAATGGATAAAAAAAATGAGTTGGGCCCTTTAATATTAAGGTAACGATATGTTTCTATATTTAATATTTTGACCAACTTGGAGTTCGGACAATATAGGCTCATGGGGCCCAAAAATATGCCCCAAGGCCCTAAGTGAAATATCATTTAAGAATATCATTCGAAGAGATTTAAGACCATGAGTCATGGGGGTAAGGTCCCCAGGACTCTAATAAATATGCCCTCTCTAACATGGATATATCGATACTCAGAATTAGTGGAATTTGCTTGCGTTCATGGTCCAAAAAACTGTTTTGACGGCTAGCAGTTAAGGATTTACTAATCGTCATTGCAAATGTACAGGTTGGAGCGCGAAAATTTGTTTGTTTTGGAATGAAAAAAAAAATTATGAGCCTTAGAAAAATGTATTTTATACTTTAATTACATTGAACAGTAACAGTTTTTATATTACATGGTTTTAAATAGTGTATCTGACAAATGTCGACCTTCATTATCCACACACTGCTACATACGTTTTCTGAAGTTATCATGAACTCTGAAATGAAAATGGTATTCTGCCAATTTCAGCCTCAATATTGTTAATTAGGTCTTCCAAGGTCTTGGGACGGTTGGTATATACCTTCGACTTCAGTTAACTCCAAAGGAAAAAAATCGCATGGGGCTAAGTCTGGTGAGCGTGCCGGCCAGTTCACAACACCCCTCAAAGAGATAAGCCGTTCAGGAAACACTTGCCTCAAACAATGGCAATCCTTGGAACCATGAAACCTCTAATTGCATTGCCTCAAGAGCCGGCAGTTACGGCCTAGCAGAGCGCTTCGGAAAATGCAGTACCGCTGCTCTAACTCTCTCGATGTCTTGTGGTGTTTTAATCCTTCCCTCAGGTCCCTTTTGTACACATGACACATTCCCTGCTGTTCTCGATGATGTTACCCAATTTACAATTAAGTGCCGCCCAGAAACACATCCGCGTTGGGGAACAGCGAATAGTAAACGAAAAGCACGCTGCACTGCAATGATCGAGTGCGCATTTGAAAAATAAGCTTCAACTCAAAATGAGCTCTCCTCACGTGTCCAATGCATGATGGCAACTGAAAGGCAGACGAATACAAATCTCTCGTCAGCCACTATAAGCCACGCACAATCTCCACTCTATTCGACCAACAGTGCCGCCACAGCCTGAACTGCAAAAAAGCAAAAAACCGCGCTCCACTCTGTATGTTGTACCGTAGACTGAACCTGCTTGAATTATAACGGAGAGTAGGCTGGAATCAGATCATCCACGCCTACAAATATTCTCGTTTATGTCTTAATTATTGCGCAAATAACATACCTTTTTCAAACTTCCTTCCCGCAAATTCGCCAACTTATCGAAAAATCAAAAATCAAACTTTACTTATATACTAATCTATCTAGCAATCAGTACTTGTATGCGCTAAATTTTGACTTTATTGAAAGCTCACGTAAAAAATGTATTTCAGTTAAAAATTTCATATGCTGATATCCCAGTGTACCAAATTTTAGTTTAGTCGGTTGAATGGGGAAAAACTGGAAGAAATAGTATTTCATGATGCGTCGTTTGTTTCTAAGTTTCTCAACTCTGCTGCAACTAAGTGGGCTTACATTTTGTAAGCAACTTTTTATATATTGAGTGTGGCACACGAATCGTGCTACAAAACAAAACGTAATCCCTTTTTTTCTGTCCGAGCAATCGTCTTTTTTTGGAAGGTAAGTACTTAGATTTATTTCAATGAATGCTTGGGATACCGAAAAAAGGATTTGGATAGAGCAGTGGTACCATGCTTTGCAGTCCTGCATTTCCGTTCACAAGGAATATAGGCTGGATTTTAGCAGAACTTCCCCGACTAGATGGACCATTACGAGTATGAGGCCGGTAAACATGTTTGCCGAATCTGGAAGCATCACACGAAGACCGTACCATCTTACCTATGTTCTGATTCAAGAAACCATCGCGGCTATAGCATCGTCAATTCATGAAAATCCAAACGTTTCGATTCGAAACTTATCGGCGCAAATTGCAGTTAGCAGACGTTCATTACAGCGGAGAGAACTGCAAGCCTCTGGATTTGCATATTCGAACTGAATTTGAAATGGCCGAGAAATACAACAGCTCGATAAATTGCTTGTTTATGTCTGCTGAGGCCCATTTTGATCCAAACGGCAATGTAAACAAGCAAATTTGCGAATCTAATCCACAAACACTCCATGCGATGGAACTGTGCCCAGAAGGATTTACTGTTCTGCGCAGTTTCATCAAGCTGCATTGTGGGCCAATACTTCTTTGAATTAAACGGTAACAGCGGCTGTCAATGGGGTATGTTATTTAAAGATGTTGAAATAGAGTTTTTTATTCAAAACTGCGATTAAGACTATTCGATTTAACAGCATTTGGTTCCAGCACAAACTCGTATAGCTAGAGCGGTTAAATTTCCAAACAAATTAATATCCAGCAAATAAATTTTCCGCTGGTCCCCAAGGTCTTGCTGCACCAGACTTTTTTATGGGGTTTTGTCAAGTACTAAACGAAACCAAGGAATTTGACTGATTTAAAGCATTCCATCAAAACAATAATTGAAGCGATCCAAACTTTAACTCTTCAGGCCGCAATGAATAATTTTCTGATGAGGTGGCGCATATGAGTGTATGAACAAGGAGGTAATTTACGGTCTATCATTTTCAAAATTAAATTGAATTTTCTATATAATAAAAAAAATGTAATACATTGATTAAAAAAAAGTTATATGAATTTCTTATACTCGTACCCTGTAATTAAGAAAATTATGTTGTCAATTTTATGTAAATCGTACCATGAATACAGAAAGAATAAACATCTTGAAGATAGCGCCATCTATTGTGACAAAACTTTAACGAAACCTTTCGACAGACAAATCTAGCATATTGTCCGAGTTAGGGTTTATTGATATATCAGTTCTCGAGTTTTAGGCGCTCGCACAACGAACATTACATTTTCACATATTAAGACGGTTTCATTTATTGTTTGAATTTTTTAAAAATATACACCGGTTGGTTTTCTCCTTTAATTTCATGTTTTTAAGACGGAGATAACATAACACCTTTGTCAGCCATAATGTTACAATCAACGGGGACGCTATAGAGCCATGATTCGTGCCTGAATTGGAGGATGCGCTACATGTCATACAGCTAACGAAACAATCAATTTATCGAAGAAAAATTTTGGTGAGAAAAAAGTATGGTCGTGGTGACAATATTCGAAGAGAATAATACTATTGTTGGGTATATGGTTGTGGCACAACAATATTATGATCCTCACAACAATAGTATGATTCAAATACAACCATACTATGATTCTCACAACCATACTATGATCCTCACAACAATAGTATGATTTACACATAAGCATACTATGATCCCCACAACCATAGTATGATTCACACTCAACCATACTATGATACCCACATCCATATTATGATCCTCACAACCATAGTATGCTTTACATACAACCATAGTATGATTCACGCGCAACCATGTTATGAGCCGTACAACCATAGAATGATCCCGCTTAACCATACTATGATCCCCAAACTTATTGCGTTAAGTTGTCAACAATAGAATTGAATTATAAAAATTATTTAAAAATACATTAAATTTAACATAATAGGGAGTGATTTATTTCACAGTAGAAAAAATCAGTTTAAAAAACGTAAACGTTTTTATTAAATATATTTCAGTTAAACAAAGCCAAAGCAGTTTGTTTGAAAACTTTAATTTCTCATAACAAGTAATATTATTGTATTCGATCCGTAACAATAACATTGTTCTAAAATGCATATTCAAACGAAAAAAATTTACCATCATACAGTATGCACCAACTATATTTATATTGTTGCCAACTATATTTATATTGTTCTACAACCATATTTTCCTTTTTAAATTTGGTAATAATACTATTATTATATTTCAACAATAGTAATATTGCGACAATCATACTATTGTCAAGATTAAATTCAGAAAACAATACTATGGTTGCGACGAACATACTTTTATTGCGGCGAACATATTATTATTGCCGTGACCATATAGTAACCATATTTTTTTCTCTGCGTGTGCGATTTAGCACCGCTGGACTACTATTTGTGGGGTTATGTAAAGTCGTTTATCTACGCAGATAAGCCCGATACGATTGACGCCTTGAAAGAAAATATTCGGTGCGTCATTGCAGACGTACGGCCCCAAATGGTGCAAAAAGTGGTCGGAAATTGGGCCTCTCGAATCATTTTTAAAACATAATGGCAAACCCTTGTCTTTGTAATTAAGCTCCTTTGGCCATAACATTAATTTATATGCGTTTTATTTCTTTCTGGGACTGTATCAAGATGTGGACTGATATCACCCATTTTTATATGAGCTGGTAGTTAACAGCCGATCATTATAAACTGTGCCCAATCTGTGCAATATCTATATCTGAACAGATTTTCTTCAATTTCATTATCGTCCGTCCTTGGTACAGATGTACATACTTGTGCCAAATTTCATCTGGATGGATGTAATTAATATGTGGCTTCTAAATTATAAAATCGTTTGAACATATGTGTGGGAGCTATAACTACAACTTTACCGATTTTCTTTCATTTCAATAGCGTCTGATTTTGGCCCAAAAAACTTGATTTTTCTATTGGAGATTGGAAAATAATATCTATCTAGCCTAGCTTAATATGGACGGACGAACAGACAGACATTCTTAAATCAGGCCACAGACGGCAAACATGCATGAAAGATCTGCTTGAGTTTGGAGATATTTTTCTCATGTGTGGCATTGTTGTCAAGCAAATCGTACGTTTTTGAAAATTTTCAAATTTTGCGCACTTGTTTGCAAGCAAGTTGCTCGTGTGTAGTAGCTCTGCTTGCAAACAATCGCCTTCAAGCAATTGCATTCAAGCAAGTTGCTCGTGCGTGGCTTTACAAGTTAACATTAATTCATTCGGTGTGAATTTTCGGGGTGTGAAGATCGAATGCTGTATTACTGTCAGCGGAATTGCGTCTTTGGCGTCGCACATGTTTACCACGCAAGAAACGCAATGCAAATGAAGTTTTTCCCATCAGTTTGTCATGTGGGGCCAACAGCATTCAAGCAGATCGTTCATGAATTTTTGCCTTCTGTGGCCTGCTTAAATGGAATGAGCTGGTAATTATACGACGATTGATACACTTATAGGTAGTTTTAAGCTCAAATATTGTTGGTAGTTACAAACATTTGCCATGAAACTAATTTAAAATACTCAGTTCCGCAGAGTGATTGCAGGATATAAATACTAGAAAAGGAGCATCGAACTTGCTGTCTGGAAATAAGCGGAGCAATATGTGCAACTTTTAATAGGGCAATGAAAGTAATACTTAATCAAGCACGATTGATATTTACATCAAACTTTTGGCGGCCGTCATAAAAAAAATGGTAGCAGCAGGCGAATGCATCGCGAAAGGCCGTATTTCTCGCCACCAAATATTCTGGGATATGTTACGGGTCTCACAGTACTAAAGCCAAATACCGAAAAGGACAGATTCCAATCACAAACAAAAATCCCAAGCAGAGAATCCTTATACAAAAAAGTGCATCCAATATTACAACGACGGCTCAAAATTGGACAACAAAACTGGAGCTGGGTTCTATATGGAGAATCTTAGTATCGACAATTACTTCCGAAAACCAGATCATACCACGGTATTCCAAGCAGAGAGTATGGTTATCAAGGAATATGTTCGAAGTATCATCTCTTATTAAAACCGGTAAGGAAAGTCATAAGTCCGGCGTGACCTGCTCTGACATACACCAAACCACTCCGATATTTAGAGGACTAAGCACTTTTATTTGAAGCTTGACCAAGGTCGGACTTAACGTCAACGTATGACCGTAACATTATGTCCCTGTTCATTTTTGAAGAAATATGGACCAATAATTCCCTCAACCCATAAAGCAAACCAAATAGTGACTTTTTGAGGATTTAACGGCGTCTCATCAATTGATTGTGGATTTTCATTACTCCAAATGCGAAGATTTTAGCTTTTAACGTACCCATTCGACCAAAAGTTAGCTTCATCGGTGAACAAAATTTTCTTGTAAAAATTAGAATCAATGGCCATCTCGTTTTGGGCCGATTTACGATTTGCAAACGTTGTTCCGGAGTAAGTCTTTTCATTATGAAATAGCAAACCAAACAGAAAATAATTCAAGTGACAGTTGTCAAAAAGACCTACTCCGAAAAAGTGTGGCCAGATTGAAAACCACAAGTCTAAAAAACACCCTTTATTATATAAAAATATGGACCGAGAATCGGTTCATATTTACAACCTTAACTTTGACTACATCGATAGATAGACAGACGGACGGACCGACAATACTTAATGAAATCAGATAGTGATGCTGAGTCGATCGGTGTACTTATTATAGGGTCTATCTCCATTCCTTAAAGGTGTTGCAAACATCAGCACTAAGTCCACCAATAATATCCTGTTCCACAGAGAGGTGTAGGGTACAATTACTACAAATTAAAGATATTCACAGACAGTCAAAATGCGATCTGGGCACTATCATCCACGACAGTCCAGTTACGAACGCTTCTCGAGTGTAAAGAAGAAATAGCCAATTTAGAACAAAGTGGCCGGCTTAAAATTATGTGGACCCCTGTACATTCTGACATTGACGGCAACAAAATTTTCAAAATTCTTTGGAAAAATGATCAAAAACAACATAAGGTCGTAAAGTCATAAGAAGACTGAATCAAAGTAGATGATGTTCGGATATAAAGTACTTGTACTGAATGGCGGGTACGGTCACATTGGGCAAATATTTGACGAAAATGTATTTCATCATATTTGATAAAAGTTCTGTAAAAATAACACTGGGTTGATTTTGTGTTTACACTATCGACAAATAGTTGACACTTTTTGTTTGGTCAAATAGATGTCATGTAATGTAAAATTGAAATTTGGGAAAACATGTTTGACGTGTGTCCACATTTGAATAAATATTTGACTAACAAAAATATTCTATCACACTGTCAAAAAATATAAATTTATTTTCTGTCAACCTTTTGAAATCAATAATGCAGAAAGAAGAAAATGTACTGACTCTGTTCTGCGGAGCAGCATCTTTGATAGTTTTGGCAGAGGAGGAAAAGGCAAAAAAGGCAATGGGTTCGGGAGTGGGTACCTAGTCCGAACAACGAAGGATTCTACGCAAAGTTGTTAAAAGAACTGCGTACAGGAACACCAGCTCTCTATAATAACTTTTTGCACATGAACGCAGCAGAGTTTGACTACTTGGAAAGCACTAATATAAGAAGTAGACCATTAAAATTTGTAATTAATATTTTTGTGTAGCTAAAATAAGTTGCCCCGCTAATTACAGAGTAGACGACACAACTTCGTGAGTCAATTTCAGCCTCCGAACGTTTAGCTGTTACACTGACACCACCGATGTTACCAGCTGCTATTTCTAATTCTTTGCTCTTACAAAAATTTTGTAAGATCAAATAAATATTCGCCGAAAATAAAGGCAAATGTTTGTTCTCTGGTGGTGACACTGTGCTTACATTGGGCAATTTTTTGTTTGATGGCGAATATTTTTGTTTCCCCGAAATCAGCTGTTTTGTTGTTTGCCACTCAGAAATATTTTGTATTCAGATTGTGGCCAAGAAGTATTCGACGCTTTTCTTCAAGTATTTTCCCAGTGTGAGTGTACCTTAAGAATTGTACAAAAATCTTTATTATATTAACGTTTAGGGTCTCCAGTCAATATATCGAGGTGTTGTCAAGGAAAGGACAATTTTATTTTACTTAGTATGGACATAAATACTGTTACACACGTTTTATGCTGTAAAATTAAAAGTACTAAATGTTTTTGGACCAAAGATTTTTTAATATATTTGTGAAGTATATTGTATCCAAAAAGCATCTACTTATTCAAAACGTCTGCCTTTTGCCTTAACACACGCCTTATGTCGCACTGGCCAATCGTCAATAGCTGCACGAACCTCGTCCATTGGAAAATTGGCCACAGCTCGAACCAAAGCAGTCTTAAGAGATCCAATGTTGGGGTATCTTTTGTGACAAACCTTGTCCTCTAAAACCGTCCACAATTTGTAATCCAATGGTTTCACATCTGGGCTCTGAGGGCCATTCTTCAGAGGAAATGAACGCTGGCAAATTGTTTCGATTCCAGGCCTGGGACGTTTTAGCCTTATGGACCGGCGCAAAATCCTGCTGGAAGGTCCATGGTTGGTTTTGGAACATGGAATTGTTAAGAGGCTTCACAAAAGCTACCAAAACGGTTTCTTAGTAATCTTTGGCAGAAGTGCAGGTTAGTGACTCCATCGTAAGAGACACCCCACCAAACCATGACTGAAGCTGGGTGATGACCCTTTTCCACCTGTGGGATCAGTTCAGATGCTTCCTTAGATGACCGCGCATACACTCTATCATTTTGCTTGTTACATTTTTCCTGAACGGTGAACATTTTTTCATCGGTGAACCAATTTTTTCTGTGCAAGTTATCAGCGTGCTTCACCAAAAGACGTTTGCATTTTTCAATCCTATTTTTTTTTAAAGCTGCAGTCAATCTATGCCCGTTAAGTCGTTTGAAAGCCCCAACTCCCAAGACTTCTTTAATGATTCGACTCATGGACTTTTGCGTGATATTCAACTCACGGGCCATGATTTCTGCTTTTGGAGCGGATTTCTGTGAATTCTTGATTTAACGGCTTTGATGACTTGTGGTGCTCTAACAGAGCGTGAGCGGCTCGACCGGTCTTTTACATCTGCAGTCTCCTCAAACATTTTTATGCATCGGTAGACAAAAATGCGGCTAATCCCTAGTGGCCGGAGCGTTTTGAAAATATCGTTTTTTTCATTTCACACTTGAAAAGCGCTATTACAGCGATACGGTTCTCATTATCTGACCACTCCATGATGAAAGTTGAAACAATTTTAAAATCCCATTACAGACTTACGCTATTGAGGTTAGCTTTTAAAATCCATATGACATTAACGGGGTATGTTCAGTTCTACTATTGAAATGGGTGTGATCAATGTTGTAACAGTAAGTACTCTCTTCGACCAACAGTGCCGCCACAGCTTGATGGATGGATCTAAGTCTATCGGTATACTTGCCTTTCCTATAAGCATCAGCACTATGTCATAATATACCCTTTAGCATATTGTAGGCTTTAAGTAACACGAATTCACTGTTATTAAAGAGAATTCATCAAGCTGCAAATCTTCAAGTCCTAGATACCCACTTCATAAGACACACAACTAGCAAATTAACTTATGACAAGTTGCCAAATAAATACCCTCGCACTCATATCTGCTAAATACTGGGTGGCCCAAATAAGACTGAAGGGTTGACCTAAAAGGTTACGAAGAACTTCCATTGTGGCTTTTGCTGTATGTGCAGTGAATATATCTTGCTGGAACCATATATTAGCATTATTCTCGACTTGAGGATGCAAAAAGTTGTCAATCATAGCCCAATTAGAGCCCCGTTAATATCTTTCTAGTTGACCCTTCTCATTTTCAAAAAAATATGTACCGATAACCTTATCAAACATAAGACGGCAGCAAAGAGTACATCAAAAGATTTGTAATTGAAACTGATGTAAAACCCTAGGACATTGGACACTGCTCACTTTTACTCATGTTGTGATCACAGACTTGCCAAAAGAATAATAAAATTCAAAAATGTATTCACGTTGCTGTACATCATATGTGACGCGCAAAATAGAAAGGGAGCTAAGGTTAAAACCCAGTTTTGTTCAGGAGAGCCATTTTAAAGATTAGGTCCCTTTCTATTTGCGCTTAGAATCGTCGACTTCACTTTCATAAAACGCGCATATCTCTGGGATGGGATCGGTCTCATTCGATGCTCAGATGTTGTCCACATCAAAAAAAGAAAAAAAATGAAAATTGATTTGTTTACCCTTAGGTCCCTTTCTCTATGCGCTGTCACATGTGTAGCCATCATAAAATATAAACAAAAAGTTATGAATATTTTTAGCCCTTCAGGCTTATTAGGGGCCACCCTGTATTTCGAATATAAAGCTTAACTCACTGCATTTGTATTACTTTAAATCAGTTAATTTTAAACATTTCTAAAGCAACATTTCATTCCGTCAGTTTAGCATTTACCACTGGCCGTTTGTTCAACTTTTTGGAGGCAACTGTCGAAAACTTTGGTAGCGAAATTTCTGTTGTTGCCCATTTGCTCGTTGGACATGAGCACGAGAATCAATTAAACTTTTGTTGTGACAGCTATAAAAATGTTCTACGACTACAGAAAAACAGTAGCTACACAACCAAGCACACAAAAAAAAACAATAGATTATATACAATATTTGGGCTTTTTTTTTGGATAGTTTTAATTAAAGTTTTCTGTTTGGTAGGAATTATTACAAAAATGGTGGCAAAATCCAAATACACATTCTCTCTCATGTAAGGAGGTGAACAAAAAGTTGCAACCAGAAACGGAAAAAAGGAGGACATGATTTTTATTTTCTATGTTTTTATGGAGCTGATTTTTTTTCTTCTGTTTGGCACTGCCTGCATTTCTCTGTCGGCAGACCAAAAACCAGAACATGGTACTTTTTGTCATAACATCTGTTGGAACAAGAATTCGTGTTGGTTCCATTTCACATTTGGTCTGAGTACGATTCACTGGTTGGTTACACATGTACGTCGGTATGTCCTTATGCGGTGACAACACATACATACATACAATGTAGAGAATTACACACCCACATTGCCAGATATGTTGGCTGTTCCCATACCCATGTACGATAATACTTGTACTTTTATATATATTTTGTTACCGTTTTGTTTTTGTTGTTCAGTCGAGGGGTGAAAATTCGGTTGCTGCCTCTTCTACGGCAAACTGTCAATATCACATTAAAGTAATGCCGGAGGGACAGATGGTGTTCATTGGCTTTAAGACTTTTAGCAGCATGTAACGTGGGGATACATTTCTAGTAATTGTTGTATATTGGAGACAATTTCCTTTTCAATAACGTTCTTGTAGGCATTTTTTGCTACCACCATATAAGAGACTGTATAATAAAATTGTCCTTCCGTCGACAACACCTCGAAATATTGACTGTAGAAGTGAAGTAATGTCCCAATTTCTTTCTTCACTATATAAAGGCAATAAAACCGATTGCCAGAAATAGGAGTTTGGTTTTTATTCAAAAATAAAATAGTAGTTAAAATAGCTTAAGTCGAAAGTGGTCGACTAATTATACCCTCAACTTCTGGATGTGCAGAAAAGTTAATTGGATTTTGGATCCTTTGAACGGGCGTTAATTTTTCCCAATCTTAAAAATATGGTCTTATTTGAATTTGTGTGATAATTTAATTATTTATTGGTGCGTTAAAAAAGGCCAGGTTTTCGCACACCCAAATTTAGCCAAAGTGCAAAAAAAATATTTTTGGATTCATGAGAAAATTTTATAGTTGTATTAAAATCATATGAGTCACACCTTAACGTCAAGATTTTTGCCCCAAATAATTTGGCATTCCTTTGTTTAAGTGTTTGACAAATTCTACAATGGAGAGGTACACAATTGAGCATGGCGGTTAGATTGTTGAAACCTTTTACTACAATGGGCGTTCAACTCAAGATGCATTTCGGGCACTTTGTGATTTTTTTGGTCGGCATAATGGACCAAGTGTGTATGTAGGGAAATCACAGGTGTTTTGTGATGCTGGACCAGTTCGTTTTGTCACCGGGCCGTACTTCTTCGAAAATGAGGTCAGCCAATCAGATATGAATCTGGACGATATGTGGCTCCAACAGAATAGTGGCACTTGCCACACATCCCATGAAATAATGGCTCTTTTGCGCGAGAAATTCAATGGCCGTTATATTTCACGTCATGACGATGCTAATTGGCCGCCACAATCCTGTGATTTGACACCGTTGCACTTCTTTATTTGGGGGATATTAAAAGGGAAAGGTGTACCTCAATAAGACAAGAGCAACTCGAGATCTAATGGCCCATAAGGCTAAAACGTCCCAGCCTTATGGGCCGGCTTCGAAACAATTTGCCAGCGTATATTTCCTCTGAAGAATGGCCCCTCAGGTAGTCCAGATTTCAACCCATTGGATTACAAATTGTGGACGGTTTTAGAGGACAAGGTTTGTCACAAAAGATACCCCAACATTGGATCTCTTAAGACTGCTTTGGTTCGAGCTGTGGCCAATTTTCCAATGGACGAGGTTCGTGCAGCTATTGACGATTGGCCAGTGCGACATAAGGCGTGTGTTAAGGCAAAAGGCAGACATTTTGAATAAGTAGATGCTTTTTGGATACAATATACATCAATAAATATATTAAAAAATATTTGGTCCAAAAACATTCAGTACATTTTATTTTACAGCATAAAACGTATGTAACAGTATTGATGTCACTACTAAGTATACTAAGTAGGGACATAAATACTGTTATAAATATCCCATGGCTGGTTTTGGAACAGGGAATTGTTAAGAGGCTTCACAACAGCTTCCAAAACGGTATCTTGGTAAACTTTGGCCGATGTTTTGACTCCTTGTTCGCAGAAATGCAGGTCAGTGACCCCATCGTAAGAGACACCCCACCAAACCATGACTGGAGCTGGGTGATGACCCTTTTCCACCCTTGGGATCAGTTTATATGCTTCCTTATATTACCCTGCATACACATAATTTTTCTTGGTAAATTTTTCCTGAACGGTAAAAATTTTTTAGTCGGTGAACAAAATTTTTCTGTGCAAGTTATCAGCGCGCTTCACCAAAAGACGTTTGCATTTTTCAATCCTATTTTTTTTAAAGCTGCAGTCAATAAATGTCCGGTACGTCGTTTGAAAGCCCCAAGTCCCAAGTCTTTTCTAATGATTCGACTCAAGGACTTTTGCGTAATATTCATCTGACGGGCCATGATTTTCTGTTTTCGGAGCGGATTTCTGTGAATTCTTGATTTAACGGCTTTAATGACATGCGGTGTTCGACCAGAGCGTGGGCGGCCCGACAGTGGCGGTCTTTTACATCTCTAGTCTCCTCAAACAGTTTTATTCTTCAGTAGACCAACATGCGGCTAATCCCTAGTGGCCGGAGCGTTTTGAAAATATCGCTTTATTTCATTTCACACTTGAAAATCGCTATTACAGCGATACGGTTCTCATCATCTGACCATTCCATGGTGAAAGTTGAAACAATTTTAAAATCCCGTTACAGACTAACGCTATTGAGGTTAGCTTTTCAAACCCATATGAAATTAACGGGGTATGTTCAGTTCTACTATTGAAATGGGTGTGTTCAATGTTGTAACAGTATTTATGTCCCTACTAAGTATATACGAATCGACTGCAATTACTAATTTTCGGAAATTGCACGGAATGAGTAAACGCAACAGTTTTTTCGCTCACCTGTTTAGTATCGGAAAAACGCATAGGCCTTCTGCTGGAAACGCCGACGATATAATCTACTATAGAATAATCCCACAAATGCGGCTAATCCTATCAAATATGATTTCACTGAGCAAACCTATTAAAACTCTCTAAATATTAAGTGGTATAGATTATAGTCAGATTGGCTTTCATTTTTATTGCCAAATGTAAAATGGTCATAGCCATCACTTCCTTGCTGGAGAAGGCAGAAGGTGCGCAGTGCGCCTCTTTAGTGAATAAAGGCATTCCAACAAATGAGACACGTCCACATGCACTTCATCACAGTCCTTTGTTTCGTTTGGCAAACAATGGCATCTGCACAGCAGAAGCACATACAGCGAAATGAGTCAGTAACAAGTAACGATTCAGTATAAAGTATTAAAAAGACCATAGGCATTTTTTTAAAACCAAACAAATGATGCTGATACTCATGTTTTGTGGCCGCTGTGGCTGATGAGAATCTATCGTTTTGTTTGCCTGGCACTACAGTTGCGACGGGGAAAGGCATTCCGCCTCTTCCGCGGCCTTGGCCGGAGCAAGGTGTGACTCGTACATAGACACGTTTGAGAAATAAATATTGTTAATCATGAAATTGGCCAAAAAGTATTTATACAATAAATACTCGAAAATAAATTGTACCCAAAAGCACCAATTTTTTTGTACAATATAAAGATTACAAAAAGTTTACAATTTGTATACTCTCAACAGAAGGGTGGATATTATATTCGTTGTTCAGTTTGTAACTTCAGGAAATGTTGATCGGAGATCTTATAAAATGTATTTATTATTGATTGTCGTAAAATGCTAAGACGATCTAGCCATGTCCGTCCGTGTATTCCTGTAAAGCACTATAGCGGTCAAATGAATGAAACTAGGATCCTGAAGTTTTGCATGATGATGACTTATAGTCATAAGCTACTTAGAATTGCAAATGAGCAAAATCGACCCAGGGGGAAGAAGTGTTTCTCTTTAAGGGACTAAAGGTACCTCGAGAAAAGAACACTTTATTTGGGCATTTGCTTAAAAAATCATAATTCTAAATAGAGTAGAGACGTGTCGGACACACTGGCCGAATGGACACAAAAAAGGACCATTGTTTTTGCGCTTTAGTAGCGTAGGGGCGTTAGAGGGTATATACTATTCGGCCTGGCCGAACTTAATGACGTACTTAAATTCTAGTAAGCGTGTTTAGATTGTGGCTTGTTGTGAGCCTAATAAAGCATTTGTAAAAACCCAGGATGAGTCCTTTTTTAAATTCTTTAAACCGTCTTCGTCAAGATAATTAATTTATAGCAAACATGTGTGTGAAATGATTTTCAAGAAAGAAATCTTCAATTGGAAGGAGTTGTGTAGCAATGGCTTGCTAGCCCAACTTAAATTTTAAGGGTATGAGATGGCTAAAGTCAGGCCCACACACAGAGTACAGATTTGTTGCCCAAACCGATTTTTTTATTTGGATTGGCCTAAAAACAATTATAATCAAATTATTTTATTTTTTTAAAAAAAACAGTACCATTAAACAACCCGTTCATATTAATGTTGAAGGTCTAGTTATCATCACTTATAATTAGTTACAACAACGAAATGTTTGCAAAATTATTGGTTGCAACAACTTAAAACCTTTTTGGTGTTCCATTGATATGACCGATCCATAAGTTGCGAGTACAGTTCGATGATCATATTTATAACCTTGTGGTATTTCGAACCGAATATCTATTACGATTATAAACATTTGGTGATTCCAAGCAAAGTTTCTCTTTTGCAACCAATCGTTGTAGTTACAACCGATTTCCAACTACTTTGTTCACTGTGCGCAATTATAATTAGTTAATTATCTCTTAATTTTGTTCTTTCCGAATTTAAAGCAAGACCTACTATACCTTTTAAAAATGTATACTTTATTTGTGAGTATTCAACAAAGTTACAGTATTATAAGTCCTCAAAAATACGCAACGCAACATGAGACGAAATGTCCAGAATTTTTTTCTTTCTTTGGGGTATTAAGTTCGTGGCATATTTAAGCCATGGGCGTTAAAAATTATTATGGTTTGCTTAGAAATATTCAATACAAATATTGCTTACTAGGTCGGCAGATCCGACATACTAGTTAATACTCACCCACCAAAATATGGATTTAATATATTTAGTATCCCATTACTGAATCGCACCAATTTTATTGAAACTTCGTAAATTGTCGCTGGTTGTACCAGAATGGGTTATGGTATTTACAACAACACCACACACTATTCAAAATAAATCAACATCGGCATATATTTTGATATCATATACTTATAGTGTTTACCCGATGTTAGAACCCAAAACTCCAAAAGCCACTTAATTCGCCACATACCCATACCGGTACATGTTTTCGAATAGCTTCTACTCAAGGATCACAGCTGATTACAGGACCTGCAGCTTTAGAAACAAAAATAAACGCCCTATCAAAAAACGGTACCTTATGAGCAATATTTTCGTATAGCTTCTAAAGGTCCTAACTGATTTCAAATCTATGTTTTTAAATTGGTCCCACACAAAGGTCCCTTCCGATTTGAGATCCTGTCACTAGAAGCTACAAATTACGCCACACTTAGAGAAAAAACATGGTTACTCCATGGGAACGGCAATAATAATATGTTCTCGGCAATAAAAGTATGTTCGTCGCCACCATAGCATTGTCAACTGAATTTATTTTTGACAATAGTATAATTGATGCAATATAAATATTGTTGAAATGTAACAATTGTTTTATTGCTTAATTTAAAAATGAAAATATGGTTATAGCAACAATATAAATATGGTTGGTGCGACAAAAGTATTGTGTTTTGCGTTTTATGTTAACCATAGTATGATTACGGCAATCGTACTGTATGATTGTAATTTTTCTTCATTTAAATGTTCTTTTAAGAACAAATGTTATTGGTACGGATCTAATGCAATAATAGTACTTTTTTAGCGAAATTAAATTTTTTTAAACAAGCTGCTTTGGTTTTATTTAACTGAAATATTTTAAATAAAAACGCTAACGTTTATTTTAACTTATTTTTTCTACTGTAAAATAAATCAGTCGTATTATTTTGAATTTAATGTATTTTTGAATAATTTTCATAAATCAAATCTATTTTTGACAACATAAACCAATTCTAATAAATAATATTGGGGATCAAATCTATTATCGACAACTTAAACAAAATCTAATAAATTATATTGGGGATCATAGTATAATTGTGTGTGATCATACTATGGTTGTAGGGATCATAACATGGTTGCGTGTGAATCATACTATGGTTGTGAGGATCACACTATGGTTGTATATGAAACATACTATGGTTGTGAGGATCATACTATGGTTGTGGAGATCATAGTATGGTTGAGTGTGAATCATACTATGGTTGTGGGGATCATAGTATGGTTATGTGTGAATCATACTATTTTTGTGAGGACCATAGGATGGTTGTATTTGAATCATACTATTGTTGTGAGGATCATAATATTGTTGTACCACAACCATATACCCAACAATACCTTTTTTCTGCGAGCACATCATGACCAAATTTTGCATGGAGCATTACGAGCGACCAACTACCATGTCTTATTACATTTGACCATATTCGACCCTGTTTTTAAATAGGATCCACACAAGGGCCTAGACAATACAAATTTAACCCGTATACATAAAACTGTTTGTTATCACAACCGAATTTTTGCCAATCTTGTAAATTTCATCAGTATAACCGGATATTAGTTGGTGCTCCCTAATTTTCAGTTGTGAGTACAGTACGATGATCATACTTATTATCTTGTTGTACTTCAAACCGAATATCCATTACGAATATAAACATATGGTGATTATTACCGAAATTCCTCTTTACAGCCGAATAACTGCAGTTCCAACCGATTTACAACTAATTTGTTGTCTGTGTGCGATCACGCTCAAATTTTTAATGATACGTCATAATCTACAAATTATTAACTCCATACAGATGTGTCTAATCCTCTAAACAATCGCTTTTAATTTTTCTTAGATGCTTTATTACGCGCATGCAAAGATAAAATTAATATATTGCAAAAAGTTATGAGGCAAAACAAAGGGGCGCGGCTAAGCCTAATATTTTTTCAAGCTACACTGAAAAAATTATGTTCTTGAATATCAAGAAATATTTCATATAAATAAAGAAATAGGTCTTTTTTGCAGCCAAAGAAGTTTTTCGAATACAACATGAAAACAAATCTTAAAAATTTTAATATCAGTTTGATGATAAGAGTTCGCGATCGTTTGGAACTTAATGAAATATTTTCTCTTTTTAAGAATTTTTTAACAATATGTTTCATACGTTTTATAAAATTGTTTTATATTTTATATGAAATGTTTCCTATTTTTAAAAAATTGTAACATATTTTTCATTACACTTTAACAAATGGTTATGACAATGTTTCACAACAAACATGAAATTCTTTTATAGAAATTGTGCAATTTGTTCCTAATTTTGTATGTTCTTTAAAATATTAAACTCTTTCATTAAATAGTTTTTTTCATTTTGTTTACATTTATTGTGTCTTTTATAATAAGGTGTATTATGACTTTGAATACTGCATTTGAACGAAAAAAAATTGTGAAATGTATTGGCTACGTATGGTTCTTTTTATGCAGTCTCGGCCACAAATCAAATAACTCATACAGTAGTCTCATTAAAATGAATAAAAATTACCCTTTAACGTATGCACAAAATTTTGTACTTAAAAATGGTGAAACATTTTCTTACGAAGGTATTTAATAAAAAATTAAAACATTTTAGTAACATTTACAAAAAACATTTACGAAAATCTAAAAAATTTTACGAAAATGTTAATAAAAATTTATAATTTTTTTTTTAAATTTTTTACGAAGACTTTTCATACAAAATAAGAAAATTTTCATAAAACATATGCAGAAAAAATTACGAAACCTTTATTTAATACGAAACCGCGTAAATTCGTAAAAACTTCTTCACAAAATGCATGAAATGTACAAAAATTTCGTCAATAATTTGAAGAATGTACGAAGAAAATAATTAGAAGAATGTTTCGTCAATAGTTCGAACGTAATTCTTTCAGTGTAGTGTAATTTATAATCGATCTATCTACGAATTTTAGCAGAATCCTATAAATAAAGCGTGTTTTTTCAGACGTGCTGTTTTCAAGAAGAAATACAACGAATCTAGTTTTATGTTATGGCCAAGAATTTAGCTTTTTTTTTAAAGACAAGGGTTTGCCATTATGTTACAAAATATGATTTCGGGCAAGAGGCCGCCGCAGCTGGCTCGAATAAATTTCAGCCGAGAATCCCAATTTTTATCTACTTTTTGCAGCATTAGGAGCCGTTTGCCCGCAACTACGAGCCGAATATTCTCTTAAAAGGCGTCAATCGTGTCGGTCTTATCTCCGTAGACAAGCAACTTCACATAACGCCACAACAAATAGTCCAGTGCTGCTAAAACGCTCTATCTTGGAGGCTGCGTCACAGGCCCACGACGCGAGGAAGTGCGCTCAACAAAAGTTTCGGTCAATAAATTGATTGTTTCGTTGTCGGTATGACATGTAGCGCCGTTTTGCTGAAACCAAAGGTCGTCATTGACAGTAACATTATGACCGGCTTCATTTTTGAAGAAATGTGGACCAATAATTCCCTCTGCGCATAGAGCACACCAAACAGTGAATTGATGAGGATGTAACGGCGTCACAACAATGGCTTGTGGATTTTCATTACTCCAAATGCGACAATTTTGGCTATAAACGTACCCATTGAACCAAAAGTGAGCTTTATCTAAAAAAAATCATGTTAAAATCCATTCACCACGATTTGCAAACGTTGTTCCGTAGTACGTAAGTCTATTCATTATTCAATGGCAAACCAAACTGAGCAAAAATCAAGTGACAGCTGTCAAAGAGACCAACCAAAAAATGTGGCCTGATTTAAAACCACACGTCTAAAAAAACACCCTTTAGTATTAAAATTGCTATGCGAATGCCGAAGAGCGTGTCAGCGCATTTGCAAGGGAGGTACCAAAATGAAACGCGCCAACCACTTGTTTCATATGCCAAAAAGCCTTTATTTATATATTGCCGTGTTAACAATTTTAGCGAATTCCAAGCACTAGGTGACAATTAATGTGAATTATAAGTACAATCTTCAGAGGAACAGAGCCAATTGTGTACCAAAGGCGATGTGGATAGGTGTCCAATTCTCTGCAGTCAAGTTAACGTTATACTCCATTTTCAATTATTAATCTTTAGTAAGATCGTGCAGATATATTACAAGAATACCAAAAGTAGAGGTAATGTTAAATTTCTGTGGGAGTTATTAGAAGAGATGTGGAAATATGTCCCATTTTCAACCCTGTAAGCAAACTTGGAAACATATTATGTCATGCTCTGTCGACAGTGATAGTGCTAAGCAGCCGTACAGTCGGACGTGGCTCAAACAATATGAAACGGATATGGTAAAAACAAATGTAACGTATAAAATTTGTTTTTTTTTGGTGCATTACACTTTCTGTCCGATTCAAATGATATACTTAGTAGGGACATAAATACTGTTACAACATTGAACAAACTCATTTTAATAATAGAACTTAACATACCCCGTTAATGTCATATGGATTTAAAATTGTTTCAACTTTCATTATGGAGTGGTCAGATAACACTGTGGAACATTTTTGGGGTTATTATCTGGGGGGTGAGAAATTCCAAATCAGGGTGATGGTACTAGGTCAGTATATTAAAACCCTTAAAGGGTTTTGCGTTCGTATGTGCCAGTTTTTTTTTTGACCTTTTACATTTTTTCCTTATCTTGATGTTTTTTTGCTTAGTTGTAAAATGTTGGCAAGTGAAGTTACTTAATTTTGAATAAAAGCAGAACGCGTTAATCGATTTCTATGATCTATGTCGCATTTTGTTTATAGGTTATGTGACTTTACGTGAAAGTTATAAGACTCTACACGTTTTTCCGTTTGGGATTTATATGTTTTAAAAAAAAATTTTTGGCTAAATTTTCTTCATAAATTTATTTCTAATTGCAAAAATGTTGATTTGGTAGAGAAACAGTATATTAATGGATTAAAGAAAATGTAATTATTAATTTTTCTCAATTTATTTCAGCAAAATCGAACTAGTCGTTCTCGAGTTATGTCAAACTACGTTTTTGCCAACATTTTACAACTAAGCGAAAAAACATCAAGATAAGGAAAAAATGTAAAAGGTCATAAAAAACTGGCACATACGAACGCAAAACCCTTTGAGGGTTTTAATATACTGACCTAGTACCATCATCCTGACTTGGAATTTCCCAACCCCTTAGATTGGCTGTTGTACTGTGTAATGAGAACCGTATCGCTGTAATAGCGCTTTTCAAGTGTGAAATGAAAAAAAGCGATATTTTCAAAACGCTCCGGCCGCTAGGGATTAGCCTCATGTTCGTCTACCGATGCATAAAACTGTTTGAGGAAACTGGAGATGTAAAAAACCGCCACCGCACGCAGAGAAAAGATATAAGATACTATACGAGGGCGACCGCAAAACTAATTGGCCTGGCACATTTTCTGTTTACCAGCAACTTTTTTTTTGTTTTTTAAAAACAATCTTTTATAAGCCATCTGTCAAAATTTCCGAAATATTGAATGATTATTTTCTTTGTTACAGGTGATTGAAGCAAACAAGTTTTATAATTTTTGAAAAATGGAAAATAAAGAGTTTCGTGCGGTAATTAAACACTTTTATATGAAAGGTTATACGCCACGATTAATCAAAGATGAATTGGATTCTGTTCATGGTGACAATGCACCATCATACTCCACGGTGAAATCCTGGTTCAACAATTTCAAATGTGTCGTTCAAGTACGGAAGATGAACAACGCTCTGGAAGACCGAAAACTGCTACTACTATTAAAAACATTAGAAAAATATTTAATGAAGTGACTAAAGATAGACGAATAAAGCTCAGAGAACTTGCTGATATTGTTAAAATACACGAAAAACAAGTTTGGAGCATTTTACATGATGAACTCCACATGAAAAAGCTATCCGCAAGATGGGTGCCGCGTTTGTTGACTTTGCCCCAAAATATATTCCGTTAAACCAATTCCGAGGAGCTTTTAACGATTTATCAGCGTAATCCAATAGAGTTCTTGCGCCGAATTATAACTGTTGATGAAACATGGATCCATCACTACATCCCAGAATGCAAAGAACAGTCAAAACAATGGATAGAACTTGGTAAAAGTGGTCCAAAGAAGGCGAAAACTGTTAAGTCAGCAGGAAAAGTAATGGCCACAGTATTTTGGGATGCAAGAGGTATAATAGAAAGAGGTATAAAAAAGGAAAAACTATAAATAGTGAATATTATTGTGCATTATTGGATCGGTTGAGTGAAGAAATCAAGATAAAACGACCGCATTTAGAAAAAAAAGTTCTTTTTCATCAAGATAATTCTCCTTCACACACTGCATTTTTAACTCAACAAAAACTGGCCGAATTACGATTTGAAATTGCTCCGCGTCCACCATATAGTCCAGATTTAGCTCCTTCTGATTATTTTTTGTTTCCAAATTTAAAAAAAAAATTCTCGGTGGCAAAAAATTTTCGTCCAATAGCGAGGTTATTGCTGAAACTGAGGCATATTGTGAAGGTCTTGAAAAATCTTATTTTTCGGATGGAATTAAAAAACTTGAAAAACGTTTGATGAAGTGTATTGAGTTGGAAGGAGATTGTTTTGAAAAATAAATAATAATAATTCCAAAAAAACGGTTCTTTTTATGTTTTGCCAGTTACTTTTGCGGTCGCCCTCGTATTATCACGGTATGCAGTAAAAGTATGGTCGTGCGTGCGGTCGGCCGCACGCACGCAATCAAGAATTCACAGAAATCCGCTCCGAAAACAGAAAATCATGCCCCGTGAGATGAATACCACGCAAAAGTCCATGAGTCGAATCATTAAAAAATACTTGGGACTTGGGGCTTTCAAACGACGTACCGGACATTTATTGACTGCAGCTTTTAAAAAAAATAGGATTGAAAAATGCAAACGTGTTTTGGTGAAGCACGCTTGCACACAAAAATTTGGTTCACCGACTAAAAAATTTTTACCGTTTAGGAAAAATTTAACAAGCAAAATGATAGAGTATATGCGCGGTCATCTAAGGAAGCATCTGAACTGATCCCAAGGGTGGAAAAGGGTCATCACCCAGCTTCAGTCATGGTTTGGTGGGTTGTCTCTTACGAGGCCACTGACCTGCTTTTCTGCAAACAAGAAGTCAGAACATCGGCCAAAGTTTACCAAGATACCGTTTTTGAAGCTGTTGTGAAGCCTCTTAACAATTTCCTGTTCCAAAACCAGCCATGGACTTTCAGCTGGATTCAGCGCCGGCCCCTAAGGCTAAAACGTCCCAGGCCTGGCTTCGAAACAATTTTCCAGCGGTCATTTCCTTTGAAGAATGGCCCTCAGGCAGTCCAGATTTGAACCCATTCGATTACAAATTGTGGACGGTTTTAGAGGACAAGGTGTGTCACAAAAGATACCCTAACATTGGATCTCCTAAGACAGCTTTGGTTCGAGCTGTAGCCAATTTTCCCATGGACGATGTTCGTGCAGGTATTGACGATTGGCCAGTGCGACTTAAGGCGTGTCTAAAGGCAAAGACGGACATTTCGAATAAGTAGATTCTTTTTGGATACAATATACATCAAGAAATACATATGTGACAGCGCATAGAGAAAGGGACCTAAGGGTAAAACAATCAATTTTCACTTTTTTTTTGATGTGGACAACATCTGAGCATCGAATGAGACTGATCCCATGCCCCAAAAATGTTCCCTCCCAGAGATATGCGCGTTTTATGAAAGTGATGGTACACCAAAGATACACGTATTTAAATCTTTAAAATGGCTCTCCTGAACAAAACAGGTCTTTACCCTTAGGTCTCTTTCTATTGTGCGAGTCACATATATTAAAAAATATTTGGTCCAAAAACATTCAGTACTTTTTATTTTACAGCATAAAACTCTCTTTTCTCATCGAGTTGGGTGAGGCTATAAATACAGAAAATTACAGTTTAACTGCTTAATCAAATATAATACTTTAATATGCTTATTAATATGCTTAGCTAAAATATTAACACCTTTTTATTTACTAACTAATTAAAGTTATAGTTTTTTGTCTTTAATCCAATAAACTACAAATATTCCATATTGAAACAGACACCACAGAAGCAACACACTTCAAGGCTAAGGCAGCTGTTCGTTATAAAACTTTTGTTACTTTTTTATATTCCATTACAAACAAAACTGATAAAAGCAAATTGGCCATTTGCCATACGCCACAATTTCTGCAAGAAATTCTAAGGAATTTCTCCCATCCTAACGATTCGATGTCGATAACAACGGAAATTATTTGGCAAATTATCAGGAAGAAACTCATTACCCATCATCGCCAATCAGCTGCACCTATAATTGGAAACAATAGTTGCACTCACACAATATTTGGATGCGATACAAGGGAAAATGTCAAAATCCAAAATTACACAATTAGTATTGACAGGTCAAGTCATAGCTCTCATGCTATTTTGATTTAAATAGCATTTTCTGATATTGAAAACCAACAAATTTTAAATGAATTGTTTTCTAACTAAACCGATGTAATTTCATAGTTTTTGTCATTTTATCTTGAGCAAAGTTTCTAAATTCTTTATGCGAAATTTCACCAATTATCTGAATAAAATAAATAAGTTATAGTCAAATATGTGAAATTTAAAAATTGGATATGAAATGTCGTTTGGATCAAAATACCATAAGAGCGTAACTATATCGGGCCTTCATACGAGCAGTACACTAGGACAAAGTCGTACATATGTGTGTACAAAACAGGCTTCAATATAGAATTTAATAGCGAAGGAAAACTTTCTTGTGCATGTCTACAAGGAGAAAGAAAAGCAATTAAAAAAAATTAAAGTCAGTCTCGGTCGACTTTGAAATACCCTACACCACTCTGCTATTCAGAGGATTAAGCATCTCTCTCTTCTAGCGTAAGGTCGGACTTAATACGTTAGAGTTAATTTTTTGTCGCTCCTAACGTACCATAGCTGCAGCACCTCAAATCGGGAGGGACCTTTCTATGAAGGCTATTCGAAAAGATGGACCGATATGGTCCCGTGTTTCAGGACATACGTGTTGGTCGCTTGTAACGCTCCATGCTAAATTTGTTAGGAATCGAATGCAAACTGTGTCGTCTAAAGCTGCAGATTCTCAAACTTGGAGGGACCTTTGTAAAGGGCCATAGGAATCTGATCCAGTTTAGCCAAACTTAACAAATGGTTGCTCATTATGTACCATGCAAAAAATGGGCGTGATCGCGTGTAGTTTGTGGCTTCTAAAGCTGCAGGATCTTAAATCGGAAGGGACGATTGTGCGGGTCCAATTTGAAAATATGGACACACATGGTCCAATTTCTTTATAGACATGAGTTGGCTACTGATAACGCATTTTACGGAATTCGGCCGAAATCGTGTGTAATACTCGTATGTAGCTCTAAGAGTTGTAGGTTCTAAAATCGGGAAGGACGAAAATATGGACCTTTGTAGTCCAGTTTCACTATAGTTTAATAATGTTCGCTTATAGCGTTACGTACAAATTTTAAGCGTGATCAGGTTTAATTTATGGCTTCTAGAGCTGCAGGACCTCAAATCAATATGGACCTTTATGTGTGACCTATACGAAAACACCGATATGGTCCAACTTCACTAGGAACTCGTAATGCTCTGTGCAAATTTGGTCCGAATCGAGAGTATTACTTAGTAGGGACATAAATACTGTTACACACGTTTTATGCTGTAAAATTAAAAGTACTGAATGTTTTTGGACCAAATATTTTTTAATATATTTATTGATTTTGATTGTATCCAAAAAGAATCAACTTATTCGAAATATCCGCTTTTTGCCTTTACACGCGCCTTAAGTCGCACCGGCCAATCTTCAATACCTGCACGTCCATTGGAAAAATGGCCACAGCTCGAACCAAAGCAGTCTTAAGAGATCCAATGTTGGGGTATCTTTTGTTACAAACCTTGTCCTCTAAAACTGTCCACAATTTTTAATCCAATGGGTTCAAATCTGGACTGCCTGAGGGCCATTCTTCAGAGGAAATGAACGCTGGCAAATTGTTTTGAAGCCAGGCCTGGGACGGCGCAGAATCCTGCTGGAAAGTCCATGGCTGGTTTTGGAACAGGGAATTGTTAAGAGGCATCACAACAGCTTCCAAAACGGTTTCTTAGTAAACTTTGGCCGATGTTTTGATCCCTTGTTTGCAGAAATGCAGGTCAGTGAACCCATCGTAAGAGTCAGCCCACCAAATCATGACTGAAGCTGGGTGATGACCCTTTTCCACCCTTTCCCAGTTCAGATGCTTCCTCAGATGACCGCGCGTACACTCTATTATTTTGCTTGTTAAATTTTTCTGTGCAAATTATCGATGTGCTTCACCAAAAGACCCACCGGCCCGACCGGTGGCGTTCTTTCACATTTCCAGTCTCATCAAACAGTTTTATGCATCGGTAGACAAACATGCGGCTAATCCCTAGTGGCCGTTCGGACGGACAGTGTGACAGATGAAGGGAAGGACGAACACCGCTTAATGGAATCAGATAGTAATTCTGAGTCGATCGGTATATTTAATATATGGTCTATCTCCATATCACTAAGGTGTTGCAAACATCAGCACTAAGTCGTAATACCCTGTATACCACAGTGTGGTGTAGGGTGTAAATATGAAAACCGTATGGTGTCAGGTTGCCCATATTTCAAATGGTTTATTAGGAAATCATCAATCATTGGCATGCTTTTTGGCAAATGGATGAAGTTGGCAAGCCGCACAAGAATTGTGATGGATGAAAACAAAATGCTCGCTTGACTCTTGTAAAATGGCCATCATATGAGATTTGTTATACAAGTTAGCCTACATCATATGGTAGCGACTAGCGGGAAAATATTTAGGGCCTTATTGTAGAACAAATTTTATAGGGCCTTCCTTGCAGAACCAAACACTAATTTAAAGACCTTTCTCGTAAACTAAACAAATATGCCGCACTGATTTTGTAAAAGATCAACGTTAAGGCCCTCTTATACTTATACAAGCACACAGTCTCAATGGTTTTCCAATAAAGTCGTCTTGTATAACCTCCAAAGTCGTCTTGTATAACCTCCACCGTCTCTTCGAAAGTGAAACTAATTTATATCCGTCGTTGGGTCCCTGGCGACACACATCCTACCTTTATCTCAGCCAAACCTATAAAATAAATCTATACTTGCCCTTCTGTGGTGTTAAGTGCGTCCCAACTAACAGTACTTATTTTAACAATTGTTTGACCCTAAAACAAAAAATAATATTTTTAAAGCCAATCAGAATATTTAAATAGTACCTAAAATATTTTTTTTTACCCGAAAAAATGTAAATGTATGTAAATGAGTTTGTGTGCTTATTGGCTGAACCGATCTTTTTAAAATTTTTACAGAATGTACCTGAATGGTCGATGGTGAAAATTGGATACCCACACACCTCAAACTCCATATATGGGTGATGGTATATGTAAGTCGGATCAAACAAGCGTAACTTTTTTACTAGTTTAAGCGCATCTAAATGATGTATGGTATTAACTAAATATCATTGAACTATCAGTTTGAGTTAATTTACATAAAAAATGTATGTTTTTATATAGCAGGGTGTATCGTGTTTGATTCTTTGTTGTAAAAATGAGGGGGTTAATGCCAAAGTGGGCCATCCCACATTGCGATTGAATTGAGATAATGTGGTTTTTAGTTTAAACAACACCAATAGTAGTTTGTAATTCACAAAGTGTTTGAATAATTTAACTTTTTTTTGCATCACATATTTACATAACCTCTTTAGTTTAAAACAAACAATTTTTTTTTTGCTGTACTTCGTGTGATTGTTTTTTTTTGTGGCCTGGCCCATTTTGGTTTTTAATAAAAATGCTGTAAAATGTTAATGGCCCAGATTGGAACTATATTTTTTTTAAAAAAAAGAGTTTATTTTTTAATTTTTTATTACAAATAAAACTAAAGTACAAATAAGAAAATGTAGCTTAATCTGTGCCCTCCTGATCGTCTTCGGCGATATAAACAGTATTACTTCCTCTCAAAGAACACTTTAGGGAAGTATAAAAAGTATGAAAAATTGGAGGGATAAACTCCTTCAATGTTATTAAATCTTTTTCCTTTCCATACTTATTTCGTGGCCATGTTTATATAGAATCGGTAGCTTGTCAGGAATGGATGAGGTTTTATTTCTTTTTCCGATATCCACCGACTCAAAAGTGTCAACATCGTCGTTATAACCATATGAGTACTGAAGAACAAACGGCTGATTTATATCATGGTTTAAACAAAGTATTTTAAGCCATTGAACTTTGTTGTTCGATTTGTTCACTTTTCTATTCGTCACATATTCTTTCATAAAATCTTTGATAGAAAACAAATCTTCTGATGCCACATCCTCTACAACAAAAGGTTTTCTTTTTTTTTTTGCCGTTTTTATGACACCTATCCAATCACTAGGGACAAAAATATTGGGGTTATATCGTTTGTTTTTCTCAATAACCTCAAAATCAGAATCGCAAGGAAGGAACGAATGTCCGCTAACCAAGAAATTATGTCTGATTCTAGTTATGTCGAAGTGTTCTGACTGGACCACATATTGACAAAACAGTGCCATTTTAATATTCCTATTCTGTACGCCACATGCGTCAGAGTACATTATAACATTTTTGGTGGCAACATATTTTTTGAAATAATGCAAAAGACAGGATCCTATTTCTTCGGGACCTCTAGACGCCTTGGACTCATTCCAAACGTACATAAAATATAATAAAATATTTATTCCGTTTCGTGGCCTTGAGACACTAGTCCAGTATGCCTGCAACCAAACCGAGTCAATGGTACTTGTTGCTTTCTGTAAATTGCTGATTCCAGCAAAAGGAACAACAATGACCTTAAACCTTAAAGGTCGAATATTCAAAATAAAATATGGAACTAAATTAACAAACTTTGTTTACTTACCATTCCATAACATTTTCTCATCACCAGCCATATTATTATCCATATAATGTCTTTTTAATAAACATCAATGTAATTATACACACTTTGAATTAATTAGATGGATTACACTTTTTGGAAATATGTACTTTTGCAACAATTTTAAACAACTATCACACACAGCTGCAGAAATCAAAGTGATGTTACGGTTATTATGGTTGCCAAAGTGGTCTATGACACATGGCCCAGTCTGGCAACACCACTTCACATCTGAAATCCTCTGGCCCAAAATTGCTTTGTGCTGCCATCTCTTAGAAGTTGTATAAACTAATCCAAGACTAATATGGGATTGAAAAGTTGGTCACAGTGTTTCCAAAACACGTGTTAACCCGTTTTTTTCAAAAATGTGGGATGGCCCACTTTGGCATTAACCCCCTCAAATATGTGTGGTTACTCTTACTCGTTTTTCAAAATTGGAATTTAAATCCCAGATATAGGCAAGTGCTCCAAAATCGTCCTTATAGCTACTTGACCGTGTCAACAGGGAAGCGGTGGTGACAGAAGCGTATGGTCAGAATGTATGTTGCGTGTCGCTGTTTTTTCCGTTACTTTCATGGTGTGTGTTCTTTAGATATTTGTCGTCCTATTTCTAACGTGATGATGTTCGGCAGGGATACACGTCTTTTAGGATTTCCGTTTCCACTCAGGGAAAAAATATGGTTACTTTATGGTCACGACAACAATAGTATATTATCTGCAATAAAAGTATGATCGTCGCAACCATAGTATTGTTTTTTTTGAATTTTATTTTGACAACAGTATGATTGCCGCAATATTAATATTGTTGAAATGTAACAATAGTATTGTTGACAAATTTAAAAATAAAAATATGGTTGTAGCAGCAATATAAATATGGTTGGTGAGACAAAAGTATTGTTTTTATGGGTTTTATGTTCACAATAATATGATTATGACAATCATACCAGTAAAATCGTATTTTTTTTAATTGACAATGTTATTGTGACGAGTCTAACGTAATAATAGCATATTTTATATGTAAATTATTTTTTTTCAAAACAATCTACTTTGCTTTAATAAGAGTATAACTGATAAATTTTTAATAAGTAACTTTTTTCAACTGTTACCTAAGTCACTCCGACTATTAAGAGTTTAATGTATTTTTACATAATAAAATCTCTATTGTTAAATAGTAACTTAACATAATCCTTACGAAGAATTTTTGGGATCATAGTATGATTGTGTGTGAGTCATGGTATGGTTGTGAGGATCATACTATGGATGTATGTAATAGAAACTATAATTATGAGAATCATAATATGGTTGTGGGGATCATAGTATGGTTGAGTGTGAATAATAATATGGTTGTGGGGATCATAGTAAGGCTGTGTGTGAATAATTCTATTGTTGAGAGGACCATAATATTATTGTGGGGATCATAGTATGGTTGTCTTTGAACCATACTATTGTTGTGATTATCATAATATTGTTGTGCCACAACCATAAACCCAACAATAGTATGATCCTCTTCGAATATTGTCACCCCAACCATACTTTTTTTCAGCGTGTGGTATCGATTGCTACGACATCCAGGGGTTCAAGGCAAGTGTCAATAACCACCTATTTCCCCCTTCCGACTTCCAACTTTCCACTCACCAACGCAATGCTCTGCCAGTATTGGGAACATCCCCTGAGTGTTGTTCATTTGAAGAAAAAAACACGGCTATTGTAAGTTTTTATTTGATCGAAAAAGTACCTGACGATCATATTTGTCGTAGTTTCAACACAACCGAATGTTAACCAGAATCCTGTATGTCCTTATTGTCATTAAATGTACATTTGCGATGGCGCTAATGACGGTTAGTATTGCTAATATCTACAGACGGCGCAGGTATAAATATTTTGCCAGTAAAACAAATATGAACAAAATGTAAACCCTCCTTAGCATTAGATAGATGGTATGTGATCCAGCAGGTATATAAGCCTCTTGTAAATAGTCGAAGAACATTTTCCAAACGGTTATTTATTTGAGTTAATATAAGAACGAATATTTGTCTTTATACACGTCATTAATATTTGTAACGTAGAACTGTACAGTGTGAGAAATTTTGTGCAATTTGAATTTAAAACCAAAAATAATAAATAAAAAACAAAAAAACAAACTTGGCCCAAAAGGTAACAATAGTTTTAGCAAGGCTTAACAAATAAGTTTCAATATTACTTAAAGTTGTGCAAAATTGGTCATTAAGGCTATACACAAATTAGCCCAATCCTTAGTGTCTTCGTGTGATGTGTTACATGTAACGGGTTGGCCTTTAAATTTTTTAATTTTAAATTTGAAGCGGCTGTAAAAACATGTACTGATATTTTTTTTCAAATTTCTGTTTTTATTGGTTAGGTTAAAATCATTCATCATCACCATACTTATGTCTACCATAACTTTCTCGGCTGTACCTCATCCGATCAACTCAATTTGTCAGTACATTTTCGATTGTTTTGGGTCGAATCTCTTCAATGACAACTTCAATGTGGTTTTGTTAACGCTTAAATTATCTCTGGATGCTTTGTGTAACTTTTATCCTTAACGGCTCCCACAGAAAAAAAATCCAAATGGCTCCAATCACAGTTCCGAGGCGGCCAATTGTTTTCACAATTTGTGTTGTCAATGCAAAAAATATCGATGGTCGCGTTGAGTGTGTGGCATGTGGCCTAATATTGTTGAAACCAAATGTCGTCTATGTCATTCTCTTCAATTTTTGAAAACAAAAGTTCGTTGAGCATAACGCGGTAACGCCATGACGGTAACATCGGCTCCTTGCTCATTTTCGAAGAAAAATGGCCACCCCAAACTAGGATTATTTGTGGATGCATTGACACTACTAAATAATCACGAGTCGGTTCGCTGAATTCCACAACGAAATAAAAATGAGCTTCATCTGAAAAAACGATTTTTCGTTAAAGTTCTTCATTTCCAGCCAAACAATCTTCAGCCCATTCGGCGAAGCAAAAGCTCATCGGATGGTCATGAGGCTTCAGTTCTTGAACCAATTGAATTTTGTAAGCCTTAATACTAATAGTGGACCTAATGCAAAATTCTTCTCAAAGAAGTGAGAGAAATATTAACTTCCTGAGAACGATGACGAGTTGATTAATGGATGTTGTTGGACATTCTCACCCGCAACAGCCAAGTTTTCGCTTGAAGGCAGTGGACGAATGCGTACTTAGGTTGGATTGTCCAATAACGATCCATTTTCAACTGAGGGCCGATTTCTTCCCAAAAAATGTCCATGTAAATTTCTTATATTGCCCACGTAAATTTTTTAAATTGTCCACGTAAACTTCTTACTTAGTAGGGACATAAATAGTGTTACACACGTTTTATGCTGTTAAATAAAAAGTACTGAATGTTTTTGGACCAAATATTTTTTAATATATTTATAGATGTATATTGTATCCAAAAAAGTATCTTTATTCGAAATGTCCGCCTTTTGCTTTTACACATGTCTAAAGTCACACTGGCTAATCGCCAAATGCTGCACGAACCTCGTGCATTGGAAAATTGGCCACAGCTCGAACCAAAGCAGTCTTAAGAGATCCAATGCTGGGGTTTCTTTAGTGACAAACCTTGTCCTCTAAACCGTCCACAATTTGTAATCCCATGGGTTCAAATCTGGACAGCCTGAGGGCCATTCTTCAGAGGAAATAACCGCTGGCAAATTGTTTCCAAGTCAGACCTGGGACGTTTTAGCCTTAAGGGCCCACGCGGAATCCAGCTGGAATCCATGGCTGGTTTTGGAACAGGGAATTGTTAAGAGGCTTCACAACAGCTTCAAAAACGGTTTCTTGGTAAACTTTGGCCGATGTTTTGAATCCTTGTTCGCAGAAATGCAGGTCAGTGAAACCATCGTAAGAGACACCCCACCAAACCATGACTGAAGCTGGGTGATTACCCTTTTCCACCCTTGGGATCAGTTCAGATGCTTCCTTAGATGATCGCGCATACTCTCTATCATTTTGCTTGTTAAATTTTTCCAGAACGGTAAAAATGTTTTCATCGGTGAACAAAATTTTTCTATGCATCAGCGTGCTTCACTAAAAGACGTTTGCATTTTTCAATACTATTTTTTTAAAGCTGCAGTCAATAAATGTCCTGTACTTCGTTTCAAAGCCCTAAGACCCAAGTCTTTTTTAATGATTGGACTCATGGACTTTTGCATGATATTCATCTCACGGGCCATGATTTTCTGTTTTCGGAGCGGATTTCTGTGAATTCTTGATTTAACGGCTTTGATGACATGCGGTGTTCGAACAGAGCGTGGGCGGCCCGACCGGTAGCGGTCTTTTACATCTCCAGTCTACTCTAACAGTTTTATGCATCGGTAGGCATGAGGCTAATCCCAAGTGGCCGGAGCGTTTTGAAAATATCGCTTTTTTTCATTTCACACTTGAAAAGCGCTATTACAGCGATACGGTTCTCATTATCTGACCGCTCCATGATGAAAGTTGAAACAATTTTAAACTCCCGTTACAGACTAACGCTATTGAGGTTAGCTTTCGAAACCCATATTCCATTAACAGGGTATGTTCAGTTCTACTATTGAAATGGGTGTGTTCAATGCTGTAACAGTATTTATGTCCCTACTAAGTACATTGTCCACTTAAATTTATTACTACTTTGGAATTAAGTTTATAATATTTTCCAATTTTGTTTGAGCGTCCCATTGTAAAAATGTTAAACATAAACCAGAAAATAAAAATGAATGTTTTTCTACCTTCCAATGTCAAAGTAATCGGTAATTCAAATTGAATATTTTAAAAGGCTTACCCTTTATCATCAATAGTGTTGTAGGAGACTTCCCAATTGAGTTGATCATAAGTGTTTTGGCCGGAGCCACTATACGAGTATATGCACCAACAAAAAAAACGCTAGACATTATTTTAAAATTCAATCTTCATTACGCGTTCATTAAAAAGAAGACAGATATTTTTAAGCCGAAGAAAACCCCACCGATACTTCTGTATTTTCTAAAAATCTCTTATAAGTTTCAATAAACTACAGTTTATTTTTTTTGTTAAGGTTCGTATGACTTTTTTTAAAAAAATATAAATATTTTTTTTGGTTTTTAAAAATGTGAAATGTTATATCTCATTTTTAAATATATAATTTTTACTACTTATATTTAAACATTATTTTTACTGTGAACAATCATTTGTGAATTATTTTGAAAACAGGAGAAGACGAAAGAATTCGATAATCCGAATTTTTCATAATCCGAATTATGATCTGCTAACACCAGTACAAAAATGATTCGGAATTAAATAGAAAACATTTTAAATCACTCTTAGGACTTTACCGAATGAATTCAAATGTTTATATCAGTCAAGATTTGTGCTCCCCAATCAGTACAAGTTGTCATTATTGAGAACTAGCACTACGGCATTAAACGGCAAATGAATACGATATAATACTCGCATAGAAGCTTTGACATGACTTAGAGATGTATCTCTTACAAAAAACATAATTGTGTGATAATCGTTGCAAGAAAATCGTAGCTTTTTTCTCAGTTTAAAAAAAACGTAACCACTCAGTAACAACTGTGGACACTTCTTAAAAAAGAGCACTAGGAAGGCACTTGGGGTTTGCTGGTACTAATTTTTCCAATTATTGTATTACCTTCGATTTCGCAGCTAAGTGTGCAGTTCATTTCATTTGACTGCTGGCAAATCACCCTGTGTCCTGTATTCCCAATATTTACCCGCACTCTGTATTACAACTACCCAAGCGTATATTGATGTTATCATTAAAATTGTGTAAGGACCGGTTCATTACCTTGGCTATTTTTTAAAAGGGAGTGGCACCGCCCTTTTTTGACCAGTATGTGTTTTGATTACAAATACCATATGTTCGAAATACTCATTATTAGTATGAACTGTTGCAGTTTAAACTAAATGACAAAGTGAAGACCCTCTATTCTATGAAGAAGGGAATTAACCTAAAAGAACTTTGAAACTTTTTCTCATTAACAACATGTACGAGGGCGGTTCGGAAAGTTCTTAGCCTATCAATGAAAGAGAATAGTTAGTTTTTCAAAAATATTTTATTCTTCAATATAATCTCCTGAAACTTCAATACACTTAGTACAACGCTTATCTAGCAATTCTATGCCTTGATTAAAATAGTTTTCCTCAAGGTCTTCAAAATAGTGGTTTACAACTGTAATTGCATCTTCATTTGAGGTAAAACGCTTGTCAGCAAGGAATTTCTTTAGATTTGGGAACAGGTAAAAGTCACTGGGAGCTAAATCAGGAGAATAAGGTGGGTGGTCAAGCAACTCGTACTTTAATTCGTTGATTTTAGCCATTGTTCAAACACTCTTGTGCGCTGGTGCGTTGTCTTGATGAAAAATTATTATTTTGTGTTGTAAGCCAGGACCTTTTTTTTAGAATTTGTAGATTTAATTGATCTAAAAGATTGCAATAGTACTCTGAATTTATTGTTTTACCCTTTTGCTTCAGTCAATCAATAAAATACCTTTGAAGTCCCAAAAAAAACCGTTGACATAACCTTACCAGCCGATTAAATTGTTTTTGCCTTCTTTGGGGCACTTCCTCCAGCTTCAGTCCATTGTTTGGATTGTTCTTTTGTCTCTGGAGTATAGTGGTGGATCCATGTCTCATCAACAGTTATGAAACGACGCTTTAAATCCATTTTATTTCACTGAAAACGATCCAAACAAGCTTGAGAAATGTTCATTCTTATGCGTTTTTGGTCGACTGTTAACAAGTGCGGCACCCATCTTGCAAAAAGCTTTTTCATCTGTAGTTCTTCATGCCAAATTAAATGGACTCGATCATTTGAGATGCCCATGATATTAGCTATTTCACGCACTTTTATTCGTCGATCATTTAATACCATATCATGCACTTTGGCTACAATTTCTGTTGCTGTTGCTGTTTTTAGACGTCCACTACGTGGTTCATCTTCAATGCTTGTACGACCACATTTAAATTTAGCAACCTAATTTTTTACTGCTGCATATGAAGGAGCACTTTCACCTAACACATTCACCATATCATTATGAATTTTTTGTCCCGATAAACCTTTTTTATGTAAATATTTACGCATTTCTAATTGTTCCATTGTAAAAAAATCGCGGATGCGTCTTTTGTGAACACCTGTTTCTATATGAAGGAGTTGCCAGATCGAAACAAAATTTAACATGTGTTCATAGCAGAGATGGAAGTTTCCAAAACACTTAACTTTTTTCTGTTTATACTGCGCTTTTTGTGCTAGGCTAAGAAGTTTCCGATCCGCCGTATTAGCTATTTTTTTAGCGTATGTACTCCATATTGGAAAGGATATTTTGTTTTCCCAAATCGGAATCTGTGACCCAAGAGCGCCTTGGTGCCAATTTTTATTAAAGACAAATGATGTTTTATTTTCATACACGAGTTTTCTGAATTTATACCACTGTGCGTCGTTTGCTTTTACAGATTCTAAAATTAAACAATTGCAAAAAATGTGATTGCTTTATGTAACATACATATAAGAACTAAAAAATGTTATTATTAGTTTGCCTAAAACTAATATACATTTTTAAAAAAACATATATTCATAAATGAAATTTATATTTTACGTTTTATACCGTAAATTAGTTAATTAGTCATTACAGCTCAGAAGGGGTGACAATATTCGAAAAGCATCACACTAGTGTTTGACATGATACACCACAATATTATGATCTTCACAACAATAAAATGATTTAAACTCAACCATACTACAGGGTGGATCATTTCAAATTTCAATTGGGTGATAAAAAAAGTACTGATAACGTTTTCCAGTTTCTGGTTTTATTGGAAAGGTTGAACAATGGTTATAGAAACCATAACATTGTTGCGTGTAAATCATGCTATGGTTGTGGAGAATATACTATGGTTGTACGTGAAATATTATATGGTTGTGTAAATCATAATACGGCTGAGTGTGAATCACAATTGTGAATCATATTGTTGTCACAGTCAATTTTTTTTTGCTACAGTCATATAACCAACACTAGTATAATGCCTTTCGAGATTTGTCACCCCAAATATGCTATTTCTCTTCGTGTAACAGTACCGATTTTAACCATTGTCCTTCCACAGAAAATTACGATTTGTTAAGCAAATACTCAAAAAACTGTACGTTTTTTCGAGGAACCATTAGTCAGTAGAAGGGTCTATAAGAACTAAGTGTGAAGGGTATGCTCCGGTGGAGGATTTACCAATACGAGGGTTGCTATTAATATTTGGGTCCAACAATAAAAACACAATAATTTAGTTATTGGAAATGGTTTTATTGTTTTTCAAAATATTCTCCTTTAAGATCAATACACTTTGCATGCTCTCAAACCAATTGTCGAAGCACTTTTTCCACTCCGATTGAGACACCTCCAAAACATGGTTTTTGAACGCTTCAACAGCATCCTCTGGCGACGAAAATCCTTGGCCACGCATTTTTTTCTTGATGTGCGGGAATAAAAACAAGTCATTGGGTGTCCAGTCAGGGCTGTGCGGCGTATAACCCATCAATTCGACGTTTGACCGGTCAAAAATACGCTGGTTTGAGCCGATGTGTGAGAGCTCGTATTGTCATGGTGCACAATGATTCGTCTTCTCTTGTTCGATTTTCGAATTTCTCCGAAGGCTTCATGCAAACAAATTGTGGTGAACCACTCAGAATTGACCTCCTATGTTGCTCAAGTAGAACAGTCGCCACATGACCAGTTTTGCCGAAGAAAAAGGCCAACATTTGCTTCGAAGTTTTTCTTCCACCAATAATTTTCGTTCAATTTGGCTCGTCTTCGATGACCCACACGGTCGATTGCTGTTTTGTTTCGGGTTCATACTCATAGATCCATGATTCGTTACCTATGACGATCTTATAAAAGTCTTTTAAGCACCGCGATCGTATTTTCTCAAAATTACTTTGCACCAATCGACACAAGCCTTTTTTTTGAGCGATTGTCAAATTGTGCGAGATCTAACGAGAAGAATCCTTTTTTACGGCCAGGTGTTCATGCAATATCGAATGTATGCTGGTGGAATAAATGCCCAAGGATGCCTCTATCTCACGATATGCCACATGACGATCTTAATTTTTGTCATAGTGACCGAAGTTGGACGACCTTTAGGAAATTCAACCCGGATCGAACGGCGTCCGAGACTGAACTCTTGGTAACAGCGAAAGCACCATCAAAAACCACTATTTTTGACGTTGCTTCATTGCCAAATGTCGAAACAAGTTGATTTCAATAAACACACATAAACACCCACGCCGAAAATCGTAAAAAATCATCGCACAAAAATGTTCACGGGATAATTCCATTTTTTGACCGATATGAATTTTTCAACAATTCGTAAACAAAACAATTCGCCCTCAAATGACGAAGCTTTCTGAGTGAAGTTATGCTAAAAAATTTCAAAGTTTTTAATGGAGCTTCCAGTTTGCATCTGGAAATACTAGTACTGTCAGAACCCGAAATATAAAAAGCAACCCTCGTAATGCATATTTTGCTAAACAAATTCTTTTTTAAAAAATTCTTTCTATTCCTATTTGTTTTGATTAATTACCTCGGTCTTTAATCAATAACAACTGTAAAATCATTTTAAAACATAAATATGGATATTTTCGTGAAATCATTGTAGCTGTTCAACTAAAGGTTATTAACTCAAAATTTATAAAATTTCACTTTATGTCAGAAAACTTCTCACAGTATCATATCTACACATAATTAAATTTTTCTTTCAATATCTCAACTCCTTCAGCAGAAAACTGCTTGACACTTTTAACATTTTGGAGTGCCTCAAAAGCTTTAGCTTATAGTTTTCTGCATCTACTAAACATTTTGAGTTAATACTCTTTAATTTAACGAGTGCAATATGTGCACTACTCGTATCTCTTTTGATTGCACGTAACTCGGCAATATCTATATTATGCTTAAAATTGAGATAAATGTTGATAGTTCTTTGCCCTTAGGGGAAAAATTTGTCTACAAATTAGAGAAATGAAAAAAAATTCTGGATTCCTTTAAATAAAGACGAAACACGCCGATGCTGAACTTTCATTTTCTATAGATATTTACTTTTCGAAATCAGATAAATTTCCGGTTTACTTTGACTATATAAAAACGATTTAAAAACGATTTTATTCATGTACATAACACAGTGATATAAAATCGAACTTTCCGAATGCGAATGAAATGAGATTAATTGCAAATGAAAGTTGACATTATCCATAACAAAACCTTCAAGGGTTTCCTTTAGTTCAGTGCGAGATTTATTTCTACACGCATTTGAAGTTGATGATTTTGGAATGCTGTCTACCAAGAAAAGATCATTGAAAATTTGATAAAAAATTGCTTATTTATTTTTATTATCCTGGAAAGTCGTGGCATTCATTTTTGATAACTATTGGCTACTTTACGAGTAAGAGATGTACGAGCGCGGTTCGGAAACTTCTTAAAAAGAAAAAAGTTAAGTGTTTTGGAAACTTCCATCTCTGCTATGAACACATGTTCAATTTTGTTTCGATCTGGCAACTCCTTCATATAGAAATAGGTGTTCACAAAAGACGCATCCGCGATTTTTTTACAATGGAAAAATTAGAAATGCGTGGTGTCATTAAATATTTATGTACATAAAAAAAGTTTATCGGGACACGAAGTTCATAATGATATGAATGTGTTAGGTAAAGGTGCTCCTTCATATGCAACAGTAAAAAATTGGGTTGCTGAATTTAAACGTGGTCGTACAAGCATTGAAAATGAACCACGTAGTGGACGTCCAAAAACAGCAACAACAACAGAAATTGTAGCCAAAGTGCATGAAATGGTATTAAATGATCGAAGAATAAAAGCGCGTGAAATAGCTAATATCATGGGCATCTCAAATGATCGAGTCCATTTAATTTCGCATGAAGATCTTCAGATGAAAAAGCTTTCTGCAAGATGGGTGCCGGACTTGTTAACAGTCGACCAAAAACGCATAAGAATGAACATTTCTTAAGCTTGTTTGGATCGTTTTCAGCGAAATAAAATGGATTTTAAGCGTCGTTTCATAACTGTTGATGAGACAACAGACACTATACTCCAGAGACAAAATAACAATCCAAACAATGGCAGTGCCCCAAAGAAGGCAAAAACAATTCAATCGGCTGGTAAGGTTATGGCAACGGTTTTTTGGGACTTCAAAGGTATATTATTGATTGACTATCTGCAAAGGGGTAAAACAATAAATTCAGAGTACTATTGCAACCTTTTAGATCAATTAAATGTACAAATTCGAGAAAAACGTCCTGGCTTACAACACAAAAAAAAATAATTTTTCATCAAGACAACGTACCAGCGCACAAGAGTGTTTTAACAATGGCTAAAATCAACGAATTAAAGTACGAGTTGCTTGACCACCCACCTTATTCTCCTGATTTAGCTCCCAGTGACTTTTACCTGTTCCCAAATCTAAAAAAAATCCTTGCTGGCAAGTGTTTTACCTCAAATGAAGATGCAATTACAGTTGTATACGACTATTTTGAAGACCTTGAGGAAAACTATTTTAATCAAGGGATAGAAGGATAGAATTTCAGGAGATTATATTGAAAAATAAAAATATTTTTGAAAAACTAACTATTCTCTTTCATTGATAGGCTAAGAACTTTCCGAACCGCCCTCGTATCTCTAAGCCATGTAAAAAAGCTTTAGCCATTGGGAGACGGCATAAAGAAATAGGTCCGTTCAGTGAGTGTTAGAATTAAATCGTTCATAGCTCTTTGATTTGAAAGAAGTCCCCCATTGTTCCTTATTGGATTTGCGGGACTGAACTAAGTAAGTAGTTACGATCAGAGAAGAACCGTTGATGTTAAACATATTTTTTTCGGGCGACTATTTTCTTATTTTTAGGGCATATTTTTCGATTTTATTGCACATTTTAAAAGCGCTTAAAACTTATTTTTTTAGTGCATATATTTTCGATACCTAGTCATCAAGATTGGGTGAAACATGAGGGTTCCAGAGATAAAGACATAAAAAACGGATAAACATATGTGTGGGAGTTATTTCTAAATCGCAACCAACTTTCTTAAATTTCAATAGCGTTCGTTCTTGACTCAAAAAAAAAATAATTTTGCCAAATTTCATGAAGATCGGACAACAATTGTGGGTTTTTTATAAAATTATTTTTCGTTGTTCTATGTGTTGTTTAATATTTATTTATCCCAATATTTCGATTAACTTCGTCAATCATCGTCTGGGGTTGTCACTGACAAAATACAAAACATGATTACATTTAATAAACAAAACATTAACACAATATTTGAAAAATAATTACATTAACAAAACAACATCGTCCGTCTAATTATCGCTCTCAACTGATTTTTGTGTTAAGGCCCATTTAGTCTCGACGGTTGACGGTGGACGGTTGACGGTAGGCAATCAGCTATTTCAGTTGAGGGTTGCATTTTGTATGTGTTAGAGGGAGATAACTACAGTTTGACGGTTGACGACGGTAGACTTCTGCAGGTTGCAGAATCTACCGTCAACCGTCAACCGTCAACCGTCGAGACTAAATGGGCCTTTAAGGCCCAATTAGTATTGACGGTTGATTCTGCAAGCTGCAAAAGTCTACCGTCGTCAACCGTCAAACTGTAGGCATCTCCCTCTAACACACGCAAAATGCAACCCCTAACTGAAATAGCGGATTGCCTATAGTCAACCGTCCACCATCAACCGTCAAGACTAATTGGCCCTTTACGCTTTAGCTTGCGTCTGTGCTTATGCACCACATTTCTATATGTGACAGCGCATAGAGAAAGCGACCTAAGGGCAAATCAATTTTCATTTTTTTTCTTTTTTTGATGTGGACAACATCTGAGCATCGAATGAGACCGATCCCATGCCCCAAAAGTGTTCCCTCCCAGAGATATGAGCGTTTTATGAAAGTGAAGTCGACGATTCTAAGCGCATATAGAAAGTGACCTAATCTTTAAAATGGCTCTCCTGAACAAAACTTGTTTTAACCTTAGGTCCCTTTCTATTTTGCGCGTCACATATACTTAGTAGGGATATAAATACAGTTACAACATTGAACACACCCATTTCAATAGTAGAACTGAACATACCCCATTAATGTCATATGGGTTTTGAAAGCTAACCTCAATAGCGTTAGTCTGTAACGGGATTTTAAAATTTTTTCAACTTTCATCATGGAGTGGTTAGATAATGAGAACCGTATCCCTGTAATAGCGCTTTTCAAGTGTGAAATGAAAAAAGCGATATTTTCAAAACGCTCCGGTCACCTGGGAGTAGCCGCTTGTTCGTCTACCGATGCATAAAACTGTTTGAGGAGGCTGGAGATGTAAAAGACCGCCACCGCGGCCCAACCGCACACTCTCTATTCGAACAACGCATGTCATCAAAGCCGTTAAATCAAGAATTCACAAAAATCCGCTCCGAAAACAGAAAATCATGGCCCGTGAGATGAATATCACGCAAAAGTCCATTAGTTGAATCATTAGAAAAGACTTGGGATTTGGGGCTTTCAAACGACGTACCGGACATTTATTGACTGCAGCTTTAAAAAAATTTGATTAAAAAATGTAAACGTCTTTTGGTGAAGCACGCTGATAACTTGCACAGAAAAATTTTGTTCGCCGATGAAAAAATTTTTACCGTTCAGGAAAAATTTAACAAGCAAACTGATAAAGTACATGCGCGGTCACCTAAGGAAGCATCTGAACTGATCCCAAGGTTGGAAAAGGGACACCAAGGGTGGGGTGTCTCTTACGCTGGGGTCACTGACCAGCATTTCTGCGAACAAGGAGTCAACATATCGGCCAAAGTTTACCAAGAAACCGTTTTAGAAGCTGTTGTGAAGCCTCTTAACAATTCCCTGTTTCAAAACCAGCTATGGACTTTCCAGCAGGATTCTGCGCCGGCCCATAAGGCTAAAACGTCCCAGGCCTGGCTTCGAATCAATTTTCAAGTGTTAATTTCCTCAGGTGAATTGCCCTCAGGCAGTCCAGATTTGAGCCCATTGGATTACAAATTGTGGACGGTTTTAGAGTACAAGGTTTGTCACAAAAGATACCCCAACATTGGATCTTTTAAGACTGCTTTGGTTCGAGCTGTGGCCAATTTTCCAATGGACGAGGTTCGTGCAGGTATTGACGATTGGCCAGTGCGACTTAAGGCGTGTGTAAAGGCAAAAGACGGACATTTCGAATAAGTAGATTCTTTTTGAATACAATATACATCAATAAATATATTAAAAAATAGTTGGTACAAAAACATTCAGTACTTTTTATTTTACAGCATAAAACGTGTGTAACAGTATTTATGTCCCTACTAAGTATGTGTGGTACGTCAATAATTTTAAGCATTTCGAGAGTATATCTTCTTCTAAAATTTCTCTCCTGCGCTACAATGTTTACGTCGCAGGCCTATGTACGGACAGACATCGTTAAATGCAAAATAGGCGGCATGAATATATTTCGTAATTACAGCCATTTGCTAAGAAACTTACTTATGGTACCACAATGGTACAGGGTATGAAATTTCATCACGAATCCTAATGAAATATTAATTTTGCGGTTAGTCCAAATTTGAGCCCTAGAATCATGGGTCTATAGTATATGTGGATTTGAAAAATAGGTAAAACTTACGAATTCTTCAATTGTATTAAATTCAATGGAATTTACTGCATTACATAAATATACTGATAATATTGCACAGATTTTATAAACAATACTTTTGCAGTGTACTAGAAAACAAATCGCACTTATGCTTCGTAGGATTTACGCAGAAAAAAAGTATGGTTGTGGTGCCAATATTCGAAGAGGATCATACTATTGTTGGGTATATGGTTGTGAGACAACAATATTATGATCCTCACAACAATAGTTTGATTCACGCATGACCATACTATGATCCCCACAACCATAGTATGATTCACACTCAACCATACTATGATCTCCACAACCATACTATGATCCTCACAACCATAGTACGATTTACACTCAACCATACTATTATCTCCACAACTATATTATGATCCTTACAACCATAGTATGTTTCTCATACAACCATAGTATGATCCTCACAACCATAGTATGATTCACACGCAACCCACAACCATAGTATGATTTACACTTAACCATACTATGATCCCCAAAATTATTCATTTGGACTGGGTAATGTTGTTTTTCAAAAATAGGGATTTTTATCAAGCAAGTTATATAAATTGCATTACAATAAATTTAGGCCATGTTTTTATTGAACATTTCATTCAGGAAATAAAATATATATTCCAACGGCAGTCGAAAATACTTTTAGTTCCCAGCGGGGGTGAATGCTACTTCACCATTAAACTATGATCAATGGCTATATACTTAAGTGCTCGCAGATTTTAAATAAACGAGAACCAGTCGACAGTAGAGTATTTCACCGAAAAAAAAGCAAACACAACAAAAATCCCTCGAACTACCTTCCGGTTGTTGTTGTTTTTTTAATGGACAACAACAATTCACTGTATCGTGTTTATGTGTTTTTTTTGTATATCAAAAAAACATACGCACACACATCCAAATATGCTCTATAAAACCTGTTTTGTTATGTTCATAGTCGCACCCATACTGTATGACTGCCGTAATCATATTATTGTTAACGAAAAATTTAAACTACAATACTTTTGTTGCACCAACCATGTTTATATGGCAGCTACAACAATATTTTCATTTCTAAATTTGGTAATAATACTATTGTTACATTTCAACAATAGTGTTGTCAAAATCAAATTCAAATAATAATACTATGGTTGTGACAAACATGCTTTTATTGTAGAGAACATATTATTGATGCGGTGACCACAGTGTAACCATATCTTTTCTCTGCGTGTTTGAAACATTAAAGGTCTCAAAGACTTTTGTGCAGTCGCACTACCCTTAACATGTGTGTACGTATGAACAATTGGAGATTGGATTCGAATATAAATTAAGTGCAACATTCAGTTTTATTCCAAAGAATGCAAAACGAAATAGTTCCTATTTGTCGGCAACAATAATGAAACTATCACCTGCCCGTCTGTCCCAATACGTATGAACGCTCATACTGCCCCTGCGTAATGGCTTAAAGCGTTTTGTACACTTTTGAAATTAGGCGTGCTTTTCCCCATTCTTATCAATTTAATTACTGTTAGCTGAAATTGGCCAATTTTGTTATCCATTTAAAGTGTGTTTGTAATTAATTTGAATTTAATTGTTTGGCATTGCTTTAGATTGCATTTGTTTGGCATTTTGATACATTGTAAATACGCATCATTTACATGATAATAAACAAATCACATGTCAATTGTAGGAGCTTGGAAATTCTAAATTCTAACAAGTGCGGAGCTATAAATGGACTGGGAACTTTCATTATTGAATCAAAGACATTTTCTACTCTCACCAGGTGTTTGCAAGTTTGCAGTATCATATCGTCGAAATGAAAATATCCTTGAAGTTGTGTATCCTTCTCTTAGCGGTTTGTGGCTTAAATGGTAAATATAAGTTCTAGAAAATTAAATTAAATTGTTTTAAGGAAATCCTATTGCATTTTTCTCCTCATCCTAGCGTGGACATATGAAGAACAAGGCCAATGGGTCACTGACTATCCCAAGTGTGGTGGCATGAGCCAGTCGCCGATTGAGTTCACTTCAATGGAGGTAAGGTTACGACTAGAACAAGTCTAAAAAATAATGTTAATAACGCGTGATCTATTTCGAGGTTCCCTACTATTTAAAAGAAGAAGAAAAAACACAGAAAATTCAAATTGAATGGGGAATGTTTATTATCAGTTGAAAGAACATTCTTAGGCATTTATTTTTTGAAGATAATGTCTATCAAATTTTGGCCGTGGCTACGTCTCAGATGGTCCATCCGTTGAGTCCAATTTCCGATGACTCGTTCGAGCATTTCGCCTGGTAACTGGCGAATGGCAAGCGTGATGTTGTGCTCCAAGGACTGTATCGAAGCGGGGTTGGTGGCATAAACTTTAGACTTCACATATCTCCACAGGAAAAAGTCTAACGGTGTGATATCACACGATCTTGGTGGCCAATCGACCAGCCAAAAACGTTAAATTGTCTGCTCACCGAAGTGTTCTCTCAATAAATCCATTGATTGATAAGATGTGTGGGAAGTGGCGTCGTCTTGTTGAAACCAAATGTTGCCGAGATCACAAGCTTCAATTTCAGGCATCAAATAGTCGGTTATCATGGCACGATAACGGTCGCCATTGACGGTTACGTTCTCACCGGCATCATTTTTGAAGAAATTTGGACCGAAGTTTCCACCGGCCCACAAAAGAAACCGTTATTTTGCTGGATAAAGTAACAGCTCTTCAACCTCTTCTGGTTGCTCTTCGTCCCAAATGCGACAATTTTGAGAACAAAATTTGGCTCGAAAACGTCGGATCTTCTTGGAACTTTTCAAAAGCCCATAGAGCGAAGCGATGTCGCTTGTGAATGTCGGGCGGCTTTAGTTCTTGCACAAGCTGTATTTTGTACGCTTTCAATTTAAGATCTTGACGTAAAATGCGCCAAGTCGTTCCATACGTCAGTCCGGGTTGCTGCGAACGGCGCCGAATCGACTCTACACGATCTTGGTGTACACTCTCAGCTACGGCCGCTACATTTTCTTCACTGCGTGCTGGACGTGGTCTATTCGGTCGAATATTATCCAATAATGAATGCTGGGTCTCAAGATGGGTGATGGTGTTGCGAATAGTACGCTCAGTAGGCCGATTATGTTGACCAACACATTCCTCACAGAGCGTGCATTTTCGAAATAGAGTTGAACGATTTGTAAACGTTGTTCAGGCGTAAGTCTTTCTATGATGAAATGCCAAACAATACTCAACAAAAATAACATGACAGCATGACATGACTCACACGTGATCTGTCAAAAAAAGGCCATTGAAAAATCTTGAATCTCTACTTGAATCACCCATTATTAACAAGTTATAATAAGTATACACGTAGCTAGGTTCGGCCAAGCCGAATCTTATGTACCCTTAGTCTCTATACAAATAAAGGGCAAAAACATGATAAATTTTTGAGCCCCGCCAAGCCGAACTTTAATTTTCCCCTTACGTCTCTACGCTGAGCGGAAAAAATAATCCACTTCATAGCCCTTACGGACCATACGTCCGTACCCATTCTCACCCAAAACAAAACTACTTTATATTTGGATTCGTACCAAAATTTGCTTTGATTTATCCATATGTGACAGCGCATAGAGAAAGGGACCTAAGGGTAAAAAAAAACAATTTTCACTTTTTTTTGATGTGGACATAATCTGAGCATCGAATATGACCGATCCCATGCCCCAAAAGTGTTCCCTCCCAAAGATATGAGCGTTTTATGAAAGTGATGGTACACCAAAGATACACGTATTTAAATCTTTAAAATGGCTCTCCTGAACAAAACTGGTTTTTACCCTTAGGTCCCTTTCTATTTTGCGCATCACATATAGACTGTTGATGTCCATATTGGCTATTGTTCGCCCGTTTTGACCTTGCGGTCAGTTTTTAGGCCACATAAGCATAGACGTCCATCAACGTCGTGGATTATTTTAACTGTTCCCAACAAATAGTACCGATTTTGACCTTGTCCATTTGCAAAATTTTATGATTTGTTTTGCAAATACTCGCAAAGGTGCAATTTTTAACCAGGTACCATTAGTCCCTAATAGGGAAACTTTTTTGCCCCTGGTCCGATTTACCCTTATAAAATTCCAAACAGTTTATGGCAAGAGTGCCAAAGTTACCATGGAATATCAAAACTTGTCTCACTTGAGGCCACCGTGATATAGGCTCCAAAAGTTTGGAGTTTGAAGAGCCCCTATTATTTTGTTAAAATTTTAAATAAAGGGTGGTAAAATTTTAAGGACCGATGTTGATTTTGACTTAAACACAAATTATTTCGGAAATTATTGTCATTTCTTTTTATTATGGTAATATGGGTATTGAACAATTATCTATGGAGCAAAATATCGGCCAAATGGCTGCCGCGACCTCGGCGGCACACCTTCATCCGATGGTCCATATTTTCGATGACGTTGAGGCATAATTGAGGCATAATTGAGGTTCTATTCAGTTATTGTACCGAATTATCTCATCCTTTAGCTCTTGAATTGTTACTGGCTTATCGACGTACACCTTTTCTTTCAAATAAGTCCCCAAAGAAAGAAGTCCAGCGGTGTCAAATCACATGATCTTGGCGGCCAATTAACATCAACACGACGTGAGATAATACGGCCATTGAATTTGTCGAAAGAGCCATTGTTTCGTTAGCTTTGGGGCAAGTGACACCATCCTGTTGAAACCACATATCGTCCACCTCCATATCTTCTAATTCGGGCCATAAAATGTTCGTTATCATCTCACGATAGCGAAAACCGTTCACAGTAACTACTTGACTGGCCTCATTTTGGAACAAATACGGCCCGATAATGCCGCCAGCCCATGAACCGCACCAAACAGTCACTCTTTGTGGGTGCATTGTTTTTTCGACAATCACACTTGTATTATCATTCGCCCAAATGCGGCAATTCTGTTTATTGATAAATCCACTGAGTTGAAAATTTGCCTCATCACTGAAGTTATTTTCTTCGAAAATTGATTTTCATTTTCATAATAAGCCTGAATAACTTTAGCACGTTTCTCGCATGTGTGCCTTTCCATGGTTCAAATTGTGTTAGTCTGAAATTGAGAAATGGCAAATGAAATGCAGAAAAAAAACTTGACGTTTAGGTGTTTTCACATTCAGCATCGGCCCTTTTAATTTAACCACCCTGCAACAAAGGACAAAAATATTTATAGAGACAAGTTTTTAACAAAATGGCAAAGAGACATTGATTATCTTGGCTGCTTTTATCGCGATTTCGGGTCCGTGACGACCTTCATCAGAAAGCTTCGCAGTTATTGTTGAAAGACAACCCGAAGTCTATAAGACCAGACTCTCACCAAACGAATGGGAACTACTGTTGTAAATCTCTCTTTTCAAGTTTTCTTCACACAATTGCCTACGAAAATACAAACCACTCTTACCACCTCTACATAGACCGCACATTGAGAGCCATCAATAGATTTCTTTTACAACGTGTGTGTTGTTGTGAAGAGAATTGTATTTTTGTGAGCACTTGTGTGAAGAAAACTTGAAAAGGGTGATTTACAACAGTAGTTCTCATTCGTTTGGTGAGACTCTGGTCTTAAAGAGTTCGGTTTGGCTAGCAACAATGGCTGCGAAGCTTTCTGATGAAGGTCGTCACGGAACTGAAAACGCAGTAAACGACTATCAATGTCTCTTTACCATTTTGTCAAAAACTTGTCTCTATAACGATTTTTTATCCTCTGTAGCAAATGTTGGACCTCTATAAATAAAACTTAAAAATTGTTTTTGATAAAGCCTGGTCTTAAAGAGTTCTGGTTTTCTTTCAATAATTGCTGCGAAGCTTTTTGATGAAGGTCGTCAAGAACCTAAAATCGCTATGAAAGCAAAGTGAAGTCACGAAAATAGATGTCACTTTTCTATTTGGTTTAAAACTTGTTTTCTATATAAATATAGAGACAATAGGTCTCTAGGTCAGTTAATCCCTGTTCAATCTTTATAAACTTCTTAACCTGATGTAAATCCTTTCTCCATTTCAGGTGCAAACGAAAACCTTTCCTATTATTAAATTTTACAACTATGAGAACCTTAATAGTGCCACCATTACCAACAATGGTCATACGGCTGAAATATTGTTGCCCGATGTGGCCGACAAACCGCAAATCTCCGGCGGCCCGCTGCCGGAAGGCACGGTATACGAATTTGTAAATGTGCACTTTCATTGGGGTGCCAATGACTCTCTCGGCTCCGAGCATGTCGTCAATCGTCAACGTTACGCCATGGAAGTACATGCCGTTCACTACAACACCAAATATGCCGATTTTGATGAGGCAGTAGACAAACCCGATGGCATCACCGTTCTCACCACTTTCTATCAGGCGAATCCCACTCAAGGTCTGGCCGGTCTACAAAGTATTAGCAACGCATTGCCGTCCATCGTTAAGTATGACACTAGCGCCAATATTGAGAATTTCCGTTTGTCGAGCTTATTTAATCGCGTCAACACCTCCGAAAAACGTATCTACTACACCTATCAAGGATCCCTAACAACGCCACCTTGCTCGGAGTCCGTGACCTGGATTATATTCGCCAATCCGGTTAGTGTAACTCCCGCACAGTTGAAGCCATTCCGTCAATTGATGGAGGAAGATGGAGATCCTCTTGTGAATAATTTCCGCAAATTGCAGAAGAAGAATGGACGTAAGGTTTATCTTAATAGACCCAAGGCCAAACTGCCCATAATCGGTGGCTAACGAAAGGCGAGTGTTTTTGAAATAAATCTTCAATATGAATTCAAAGGAATACAAACGATAATGACTACACGAGAAAAAGTATAATATGTAATTTAGTATAATAAAATATAAGCGGTCTGCATTTTAAGAGAGAACTTTTTCTTAGAAGGTGAAATGGATCAGAAGCTTCTATACTGTGGAAGTTTTAGAAATTGTAATTGAAAATTAAACCTTGCCATTAGTTCTGAACAGATATGTTGATACTTTATGTACACCACTGAGGACAATAAACAAAAAAGTTTGCGGAAAATGGCTGAAAATTAAAAAAATCATAAAAAAATTCTGAGACGTTTGTGTACCATAGGATGGACTGTTTTCTAAATTTTCCATTCCTTTTGCAACAACTCGAAACGTCGATCGAAAGTCCCAAATAGTCGTAAAGTACTAAGACGATCCCGTCAATAAGTCGGTGTGCCTAGGATAGAGCTCAAACAAAAAGTTTATTTTTTATGGGATTAAAAAATTTTAAATGAACGAAAATGCAATTTTGGGCTCTACTTAAATCCTTCCTGTTCTGGAACGGATCGACCAATTACAATACATAATTTGGGTCACATGTAAAAGAAGACTGGGTCAGAATATTTAATACGTTCCTAAAAATTTTGTTTGGCTCGAAAACTTTTCACAAGGTTTTTTTGTTTTGGGGCTGTTAAAAATTTTTAAATTGCAAAAACAATCATTTTTCGTCTTTAACAAAAACCTTGCTATTCTAAAACGGCTTGACCGATTTGTTCATATGAAATTTTGATCATATGAAAAAGAAAATTTATTTTTTATATTTTTTTTTTTAATTTTTTTTTTTTTTTTTTTTTTTTGTTTTAATTTTAATTTGCACATAAGTCTTTTAAATCCAAAACAGTCACTAGATTTTTGAGACCACCCTAATTGCAGAAGTTATGGGCAAAACACTGAAGTTGATCGATAGCCACACAATCATTTTTCAATGCCCATCTATTTTTGTAATAAAAGTACAGGTAGCAAATGTGACGCAATCGTAACCAAAATTTGCACATTAACAATGTTCCGACTAAGGACGAAATCTATTTAATTTGGAAAATATTTGCCCACGTTTTGGTATACCCTTCATACAAAGGTCCTTCCCGATTTGGGGTCTTACCGGTCTAGAAGGCACAATTTACCCCTGACTATGACCGAATTTGCTAGATTATGCAACAATTTCTTTAGTACCTATACTTATACTCGTATATCTGAGAATGAATGTGGACTAAAACACTAGAGTTGATACAATTTGACTTTGACCATTTATACGAATATAAAGAATCGATAAATAATTACGATAATCGATAATCGATTAATATAACGTATTAAATATTCTGAACGTACTGCGATCTTTATGTAGTCAAATTTTAATTTAAAAAAATTATTATGACACGAGCAGTTTTTTATTCTGGTTCGAGACCTTTATGTTGTTTCTTTTTCAGAATCAACATAAAAAGAAGAAATTGGTGAAATGTATTTGCTACGGTTGCCAGGCAGGCTGTACAGCTGTTTCTAAACCCGCCAAGGTTTTTCTTCAGCAGTCTTTGGCAACGATTACTTCGGCCACAAATCAAATGACTTATACGGGAGACTCATTTTTATTAATGAGAATTACCCTTTGTGTATAGTCTTCGAACTGTGCGTAGAGCAATCTTCAACGCGCAATATCATTTCCACCAATTCCGTTCCGTATAAGTCATTTGATTTGTGGCCGCAATAAGACCCACAATATTAATATTTTACAAAAAAAAAAACTTCAATCTTCTGTACTCGTATTTCGCTTGTTTTTGTTGTTGAGAATTACTCGCAAGTAAGTGTTACCTCTTCATATTTTATTGACTTCAAAATTGAACCTATAGCCTGTAGTTAAAAACCTCGCACGTATACCTTACGTCCAGCCTTACTTTGCAGCACTCTGTAATTATTTACAATAAGTTCTCCATGCTCGTCCAAAAGCAAACGAAACGATAACAATTGAGATGAAGTGACACGAATCGGCTTCACAAATATAATCCAGTCTGCGATTTCCAAACATGGAGGTGTCGTCATAGAACCTCTATAAGTATAGAATAAATGGCCATCTCTTTCCATTACATCGTCCACGAAGTCAGACAGTTTGAAATTCGAAATTTTTAAAGTCGACTTGAAATGTATTACAGATGGCAATGCATGGTCCACTTGGTTTAATGATTCGGAAGAGTTTCCCTCATACACTTGAAAGAAACGTGCTACAACAGCAAAACCATCCGGTTTGGTCAGAGCTTCTGCTCTGGTTGAATATTTCGTGTTGCGATGCACCAGATGTATTTCCAGAGGAAATCGCTGGCCATCGATGATGTGCTCCGAACCCACTGTATCGTTGGCACCCCAATGGAAGTGGGCATTATCGAAGATGTATATATTACCACTCTTTAAGGGGCCACCGGAGATTTCTGGTGCAATGGTTGAATTTAGCAATACCAATTTGACCGTATGACCATTGTTGATCAATGAAGCATCGTAAATGATGTCGTAGTTGTGAAACTTTATGGAAGGCATATCCTTGGGTAGGGCCTAAAAAGAAGAAAAATATTTATGAAAGTTGTATTTAGGAGTAAAATTTACCACAATATAAAACGCCTCCTAATTTTCTTGAAATTCCCTTCAAATCTTAATATGTAACAGCGCATAGAGAAAGGTACCTAAGGGTAAAAAATCAATTTATTTTTTTTTCTTTTTTTTGATGTGGACAAAAGTGTTCCCTCCCAGAGATATGCGCGTTTTATGAAAGTGAAGTCGACGATTCTAAGCGCAAATAGAAAAGGACCTAATCTTTAAAATGGCTCTCCTGAACAAAACTGTTCATCAACTTTACACTTTTTTTTTGATGTGGACAACATCTGAGCATCGAATGAGACCGATCCCATGCCCTAACAGTGTTCCCTCCCAGAGATATGCGCGTTTTATGAAAGTGAAATCGACGATTCTAAGCGCAAATAGAAAGGGACCTAATCTTTAAAATGGCTCTCCTGAACAAAACTGGTTTTTAACCTTAGGTCCCTTTCTATTTTGCGCTTCACATATATAGGGTGGGCCATTGAAAATTTTAAATCTGAATTGGCTGTAAAAAAATACTGATAACGGTTTTAAATTTCTGGTGTGATTAGATGGGTTCAACTCTATCATTTAATAAAAGAACACCTTTCGATGCGTTTTCGCTTCGCCAAAGCCGCTAAAGACTGTTTGTCAGGAGATCAATTATTTTACTGAAAAATAAGATTAAGCTCATTTTTATGTCGATGGCTATGTCAATAAGCAAAACGGCCGCATATGTGGTTCAGAGAACCCACACGAGAGTCACAGTTTGGTGTGGTTTTTGGGCTGGCAGCATTATTGGGTCTTTTTTCTTTGAAAATCAGCAAGGAGCCTCCGTTAACGTTAAAGGTAAGGGTTACCACGTTATGCTTAAAAAAATTTTGTTTCCAAAAATTCAAGAGAATGACGTGGACGACATTTGGTTGAAAATCCAATAATCAGCCTAAGTTGTGATCTTAATTGGCCGTCTCGGAGATGAAGCACCTTGGATTATTTTTTGTTGGGAGTCGTTAAGAGTAAATGTTACGCAAATCATTCAGAGAAAATTGATGCGTTGAAACAAGAAATCGAAGTTGCCATTGAAGAGATTCAACCCGAAACAATCGAAAGTGTACTGAAAAAGTGGGTTGAACGGATGCTGTACTGCCGAGCCAGTTGTGGTAGTCATATGATTGATATTGTGTTCCATTATTAAATAACAAAGTTCAACCTTTTCAATAAAAGCAGAAATGTGAAAAAATTATGAGTAGATTTTTTACAAGTTTTAAATCGCTCGTCCAATAAAAATGTAATGTTCAATGTACCAGTGTCTACAACTCGAGAGCCGTTGGACGGATAAACACTCAACTAATATTCATACATTAGTTTAGATCCGATAGGTGGCACTGTCGTCTAAAAATTAGTTTTTTTTTTTAATTAATGGTACGATTGCATTCAAAGTCAAAAAAATCGCTTAAATAAAGATAAATTCGCTAATGGAATTTGTACCCACTCAATAACAGCGGACTTTAGATAATTACAAAAAATATGAACTTCGAAAAACTATATAATGTAAGGCCATCTGAGGGTTTTTTCTAAGCTTAGTTCCGATAAGTGGCGCTATCGTCTAAAAATTACATATTTTCAAATTTATGGTACGATTTCATTCAAAACAAGATATAAATTGCTAAAATAAAGATATGGAGCCCTTACCGCAAGAAAGACGTAAGCGCCACTCGCTTCTTAATGAAATTCGATAGATAATTTTACAACACTCTTAAGTATAAATATTTAAATTAACTATTGATATTAACAAAGATATAGCAAATGTAATTGTATCGGAAGCCTCCAAATTAATTAGGAAAAACCCTATCCTGTAAAATTTTCTTTTTGGCACTTACAAGTAGGTCTTTCTGTTCGATATTTTTTTTAATAACCAACGCTCTGTTGATTCCCCTATACATGCGGTGCATTGCGTTGGCGAGTGGAAAGTTTAGGATCGCAAGGGGGAAAGAGGGAGTAATGATTATTGACGCTTGCCCTGAACTTCTGGATTTCGCAATTAGTAGGAAATACATTTGCCGGAAGTCGATTCCACATACGGACTGTACGAGCGAAAAACGAATTTGATCTGTAGTGTATACTGCGGTCAACTGGCTAATCGATAACAAACGGGTGTGAATTCCTAGAAAGTCACGTATCCCTGCCGAACATCCTCACGTAAGGAATAAGGATGTCTGATGAATACACACCATGAAAGTAACGATAGCACTGCGTCACGCAACTCACATTCCGACGATGCTCAAGGGAAACAATAGAGTGGGATACCCTACTGTCACCTATCAGCACCATCGCTCTCCTTTGAACACGGTCAAGTAGCTCCAAGGATGATTTTGGATCACTTGCCCATATATGGGAGTTGTATTCCATCTTCGGCCTGATGTAAGTTGTATAGATATTGAAAAGATCAGAAGAAGTGAAATATTTCTTGCACCGCTTTTAAAAGCCTATGCACTTGAGTGCTTCTTTCGCCACTTCAAATACATGTCTCGCCCAACGAGCGTCTCATTGTATTTTCATGCCCACAACATCAAGAGCTTTTGATTGTTCAATATCCGCACCATCGATAGAAATTGACGATATTGTTGGGTCAGCGAATCGCTTGTGAGACAACAAGCCGCACTATGACTTACGCGCATAAAAATCTACTCTATTCACTCGACCCCATTCGGAAATGGCCAACAGATCCCGGCCAAGTGTGTCATCCATAATTCGCATTTTGTCTTCAATATCTTAAAGACTGGGCCTACGGTCGAATGAATATGAATGACAGAGGTTACTGCGAACGAGAAGATTGGATTCACGGTAAATATGGAGAAAGGGCAGAGCCCTGTGGTACACCTGCGGTCAGCCTATGTGTGTTGGATGAGAACCCATCTACAACAACTCTAATAGTGCTATCTCTAAGAAAGCTCGATATAAATCGAGCAAAAGTATTACCGACACCAAAAGCGATCAGCTTTAATATGAGTGCTCCGTGTCAGACTATATCAAAGGCCTTGGAGATATCTAGAGCCACTACCTTACTCTCACCAAACTGGCGGATAGACCGAGGTCTCCGGTAGAGCGATTTCTACGAAAGCTATACTGTCGATCACTTAGCAGGTCGTTGGTCTCTAAATACCTCACAAGATGGTGGTTTACCATGCTCTCCATTACCTTGGAGAGCGCAGAGCAAATCGCAATTGGCCGATAATTAGCAGGATAATTCGCAACCTTCCAACACGATGGGAAAACTCCCGCACGGTAAGCAAGGTTGAAAAGGTTGCGTAATGGACGGACTAGCGTCGACGAGCACTTACATAGGACAGCACTTGTCCATACCATCCGGGCCCGGGGATTTATTTACATCGAGGCTCGCGTTCGAAAAAATATCTGAGGCATGGAACTTGATACGTTTTCGATCGCGGGGAGTGGTTGATGCTTTCCGGCAAGGAATAATTTTCTGGGAATATTTCAGCTAAAAGGTTAGCTTTATCAACCGGGTCAGTGAATGCCTGGTCGTCTTTAACAAGAGTTGGGATAGATGTAGAACTATCCTTTACTCTTCTTACAAACGACCAAAAGCTCTTACTTTCCCTGGGAGAAGTAATAACCTTTCTACGTAGACGTTGTTCGTTCAGACATTTTTCACGCCTTAGCACTCTAGCACACGAAGCTCTTGCCTGTTTTCGCAGCAGTCGAAAATCCAGAAAAAAATTAAACACGATTTTATAGAGAAAATTTGCAAAATCAATGTGGAATATTAATCAAGTAAAAACAAAAATTGGTTAAATTCGACACGAGAGTTTTTGCTTAATGCTGTTGGAATGGTGTTGCAAGAATCGCTCTTATACACGGTGGATCCAATCGATAATTGGGACGAAACCACCTATAAGTTCGAAACCACGCCGCACAGTGTCCCAGGATCGATTTCCATCAGCCAAAATTCTATGGCTTTTGATCTAGTAAATATTTTTGAGTTCTGTAGAAAAGACAAGGACTCAAGGATTATTTTAAGCTATTAACGTTATGATTGGTGAAAAAAATGTCATTTTTTGGTACCAAAACGCGAATAACTCAAATTTTTTTTTAAAACGCAGCTAGAACGGTGAAAAAATTTCCTTTCTCCACATGGATTTCAAATACCCCTAATAAATGTAGCAAATCGAGTAACCGCAGGATAACAGCCTACAGATGCATTTCATTCACAAGTTTTTTAATGTTTGTTTTTGTGCATTAACACAAAAAAATAATTTGCATTTCAGTCAAATAGTCAAAACTTTAGAACGGTAGAACCTCGACCACTCCGACCACTGGTTTAGAATTTAGCATTTTTTCCTTAGTATTCTCCAACTCCCAATTTTCGGGCATGGCATCATAAATGGACATATTTTCATGAAAAGAGCCAAGGTATACGCCGGTGAAATTTGTTCTGTCGTGAATGAATGCACGACTGAAAATTAATTAAATTAAATTAAATTCAACCCGATTGGGATAAATTTAACATTAGGAGAAAGGAAATTTTCTAAAGAATCTTTTCACCTTTCCAAAATAGTACTGCCTTGTTTAAAGAATTTTTAAGACAAAAAGTCATATTTTATTTCAAAATCGATATATTTTGAAATAGTTACTGCAACTAAAGTATGTTTGGTACAAACAAAATTTTGACGCCATATTAAAGAAAAGAAACCACACTTGGTTAGTAAGAATAGTGCAATAGCTCCTAAAATGTATGAGATACAGTTCGACAAAGTGGAAATATTAAATCTATTTTTTTTTTTCAATTTTCATAACTTTAAAAAAGTGAAAATCGCAATATGGACAAAAACTCGTTTTTGCGCATTTAATAATAAATTATTCGCAAGTAACTAAAAACGAAATAAAAATACTTTTCGCCTTAAACAGTTTTTTTTTAAATCGGAAAATACGAAAAGTAGTCAACTTCGGGCTAATTTCTAAAATATACCCACTAGCCTGATCTTAAATGTTAATAGCTCAAAAAAATCCTTCAGTGCTTGACTACATACGTCCTTTTATCTACAAAACTCAAAAATATTTACTAAATTAGAACTTATACAATTTTGGCCGATGGAAATCGATCCTGGACCACTGTGCGCCCCAGTTTTAAATGAGCAGCGCCCTACGAAAAAATCAAGTTAATATCATGCCTTAGACGAAGATTACAAAGTTTATTTTTCATTGATTGTGGGTTTGATTCGTGCACAATGTTGAACTACTCTGTCTTTTGGGCAGCTACCTTCGCAAAAGGGCGCCAAACTGCTCAAAACCCATTGAATTTGTCAGAAAAACAACCAGAAATTTCAAGAAACTAAAAAATATTTTAGGGAACTTGATCTAACAACGACCAAAATAATTCAAAAATTACGTTCAAAGGCAAACTTTCCGTTCTTAATCACGTAGTTTTTGGGTTTTAAATGTATTTACAATGGCGATTTACTCAGTGACATCAATTTAAATCCTGGGGTGTTACAAAAACAATGGATTACTTGGGAGGGGTTCAGCTAGTATTCTATCTTTTCCTATTAGTTTAAGAAGGGAAAAAATACTTTTAAAATTTACACCCAAACTATCTCTAACAACATCCCACGATGTAACTAGTTGAAATTCTCCCAACAGCCAAACTTACCTCTTTAGTATTGATTTCGATCGGTGATTGACTTTGAGAGCCGCATATTTTATCATGAAGCTTCCAAGTTTCCTGATTTTTGTAGGACCAAAAGCAAACTACAACTTAAAGTAGAAATTATTTGTAAATGCTGGCAAAATTAACATTTGACATTGAAATATCTTTTTTCATACCTTGAATACCACATACCAAACGAACAAACACCAACAGTTCCAATGATCCCCACATCTTCTTCTAATGGAGAATTGCGGACTACAGACCTCAGAATCGCAAACTTTTTGAATACTGGGATCAAGTTTACATTTTCTACGATTGTCTTTCATTGTAAGTAAAATATGCCAATATTTCTAGATCACGAAATGTCGTAAAACCAAATGTTATCAACTTAAAACTCAATAGGTTGTGGGAACACAACATAAAAACAATTTAAACTAAAATAGATTTTATAGTAAAAAAACAAGCACTTTGTGATTTGTTCTGGTTTACGAGTTCATGCCACCGTTACAGCAAGTCTAGCTTATCACTCGGCTAAATACGATTTTCAATCTTATTCATTCGTCGACTGATTAAGAACTGTAATGCTTGCCACTAATTACGTCGCACCGTGGTTCAGAATTAATTTCGATCGGCCGAGTAAACATTTTCGAGTTCTGTAAAAAGAATGATTGTAGCCAAGGACTCAAGAATTATTTTAAAATATTGGCATCCAAATACGGGTAATGCGTATGTGCTAGAAATCAGTCCAAATTTTTCGGTTTTTCTTATTTTGCGATTAAAAAAAAACTATTTTTTCATTTCGTTTTAAATGTTGTACATGTAACTATTCATAAAACACAGAAACAATTTTTGTACCCTCCGTCATAGGAACAAGAGTATATTCCCTTTCACATTTCGTTTGCAACACATCCGAATACTTTTCGGAGACCCCACAAAGTATATATAAATTCCGAATCATCGTAAAATTCTGAAATGGTCTTGCACTGTCCGTCTTTCCCTCAGTCTGTCTGTGGAAAGCAAACTATAGGTCGCACTATTAAAGCTAAGTGGCTGAAATTATGCCAAAACATGAGTTGGTGGACTGAAATGGTCTATATTTAAAATGGGCCAAATCGGTCAAGAGGTACAAAATTGCCCAGCACAAGGACTAAGTGAACCTTTGAAAAATTAACAACCTATTTGTCGTATTTTTGTTGAGATTTTGCTTATAACGCGTGTTCCATTTCAAGGTTCACTACTTTTTTAAAGAAAAAAAACACAGAAAATGCAAATGATCTTATCACGCCTAAAATGATCTTGGAACTTCCCTATATTGCTGTGAAGTTCCTGGCAAAATTATTTAACTCTATTTTGAGACATGGTTACTTTCCTAAAGTGTGGAAAATTTCTCTGATTCAAATGATTTTAAAGCCAGGAAAGGACAAATCAATACCTTCCTCGTACAGGCCGATCAGTTTGCTTCCCTGCTTATCCAAACTATTTGAAAAAGTTCTTTTATCGAAAATAAAACCGTTTCTCGTGTCAAATAACATAATACCAGACCATCAGTTTGGTTTTCGCGAAGGTCACAGCACTATCGAACAAGTAAACCGTCTGACCCAAGCAATTGAAAAATCATTTGAACGGCGAGAATATTGCTGCGCAGTATTCCTGGATGTTGCTCAAGCATTTGACAAAGTCTGGCACTTTGGCTTGACCTACAAAATTTGCAAATACTTACCGGCAAATACGCATCGAATTCTTGAGTCTTACTTAGAAAACCGCAGATTCAGAGTCAAATGTGGACAACACGTCACCGATGACCGCGAAATACAAGCAGGTGTCCCCCAGGGAAGCGTCATGGGGCCTATCCTTTACATTCTGTTTACCGCAGATATTCCTACCAGCCCAAACGTGCTAACATCCACTTTTGCCGATGATACCGCTATAATGGCCACACATAAAAAGCAGGATATTGCATCTATGAATCTAGGTGTACATCTCAGACGAGTAGAATCTTGGCTCTCTGACTGGAGAATAAAAGTCAATGAGGCTAAATGCACACAGGTAACTTTCACACTGAATTTTAGCACTTGTCCGACATTGAAATTAAACAATATCCCTTTTTCTCAATCTGATCATGTTTCATACCTTGGAATCCACCTGGATCGCCGACTCACCTGGAGAAGTCATATCGAAGCCAAGAAAACTCAATTGAAACTTAAGGTCCATCAACTTCACTGGCTCCTAAACGCGAACTCAAAACTAAGCCTTGAATATAAGGTCCTGCTATACAACAGTGCAATCAAACCGATTTGGTTATACGGTGCCCAGCTATGGGGCAAAAACAAGCTCGAGCAATCTCGACAAAATCCAAAGAGTCCAATCGAAGACATTGCGGCTTATTACCGGTGCCCCTTGGTATATGAGGAATGAAAATATCCACCAAGACTTGAAAATACCTCTCGTTAAAGAGGCAATTCAAAGATTCAATATAAAGCACAAAGAGAAGCTCGAACGTCATGATAACATACTTGCTAGACAATTATTGTGCAGTCCCAGCTCTTTAAGACTTCGAAGAAACGAACGCCGTGTTTTCTAATCTTCATCCGTAACAGTAATCGCGAACACACGCGCCCAAAAGACTGTGTAGCATCCTTTTCTACGTCACGTGGCTTAAACGCTCTTATACGTGATCTTTAAAACAGTCAATATCAATCGCGGACGAACACTCAAAAAAGACTGTGTAGAATCCTTTATTCTACGTCACGTGGCTTAGATGCTCTCATACATGATCCTTAAAACAGTCAACGCGAAAAACCTACAAAACCCAAATTACGTCGTCCACTCTGCTATTCTAGAGTTATCCGTTATACCTACATAACTAGAGTTCTTCACTCTACATAATATCGCGAACACTTTGTAAATGACTGTAAGGGTCCTCTGGACCTTTATCACGAGGTTTAAGCCAAACCAGGTTTAAAATTCTCAGACATGTGATCCATACCAGTTATATACTATTTTGACCAAATTAATTAAAATTCCTGCCAATTAGCAGAGATCCACGTTACAAGAAATCCATACTAGGATTCATTATTGAATTATACTTAAGATTCGTATACTTATTGTTAGGCTCCATTGGAGCAGATTCAATAATTCAAATAAAGCTTATATAAAAAAAAAATGCAAATTGGATGGGGAATGTTTGTTATCATTTGAAAGAACATTCTTTGGCATTTATTTTTTGAAGATTATGTCTGTCAAATGTTGGCCGCAGCTACGTCTAATTTTCGTTGAATTTTCGGCGAACTTTGCTCCAAGGCCTGAATCGAACCGATTTTGTCCGCATAAACTTTAGACTTTACATATCCCCACAGGGAAAAGTCTAACGGTGTGCTATCACATGATCTTGGTGACCGATCGACCGGCCCAAAACGTGCGATTATCTGCTCACCGAAATGTTCTCTCAATAAATCCATTGATTGATGCGATGTGTGGGAAGTGGCGCCTTCTTGTTGAAACCAAATTTCGCCGGGATCACGAGCTTCCATTTCAAGCATCAAATAGTCGGTTATCATGGCACGATAACGGTCGCCAATGACGGTTACCTTCTCACCGGCATCATTTTTGAAGAAATATGGTCCGATGATTCCACCGGGCCACAAAACACACCAAACCGTTGTTTTTCTGGATGAAGTGGCAGCTCATGAACCTCTTCTGGCTGCTCTTCGTCCCAAATTCGGCAATTTTGCTTGTTTACATACCCATGGAGCCAGCAATGGGCCTCATCGTTGAACAAATTTTGGCTCGAAAACGTCGGATCTTCTTGGAACTTTTCAAGTGCCCGTAGAGCGAAGCGATGTCGCTTGGAAACGTCGGGCGGCTTCAGTTCTTGCACAAGCTGTATTTTGTACGCTTTCAATTTAAGATGTAGACGTAAAATGCGCCAAGTCGTTCCATACGTCAGTCCGAGTTGCTGCGAACAGCGCCAAATCGACTCTACACGGTCTTGGTGTACACTCTCAACTAAGGCCGCTACATTTTCTTCACTGCGTGCTGGACGTGGTCTATTCGGTCGAATACTATCGAGTAATGACTGGGTCCCACAACGGTGATGGTGTTGCGAATAGTACGCTCAGTAGTCCGATTATGTTGACCATACGTTGAACGAAGTACAGGAAACACATTCCTCGCAGAACGTGAATTTTCGTAATAAAGTTGAACGAATTGTTAACGTTGTTCAGGCGTAAGTTTTTCCATGATGAAATGCCAAACAATATTAAACAAACATAACATGGCACGACTCATACCTGATCTGTCAAGAAAAGGCTATTGAAAAAAGTATCTCTACTTTGATCACCCATTATATCTCAACTTTAAGCTCCGACTGTTACAAAATTTCGAAATTATGTTACCGTCGGCGCGGAAAAATTTGTATAAGTAGGTTGCATTACCATGTTTTTTCAAAATAAAAAAAAAAAAAACAAAAATTCAAATCAAGTGTGTAATCTGTATTATTCATTCGAAACAGCATTTTATGCCATTTATTTCACATGTTGGCAGCAACTACTCCTCAGGGAGTTCATTCTAAGGGGCCAATTTTGGATGACTCGTTAGAGTATTTTGACCGGTATGGCCTTAATGACACGCTTAATGTTGACTTCCAAAATCTGAATCGTAGCTGGTTTGTTAGCATAGACTTTAGACTCTACGTAGCCTCAAAAAAAATCGAAAGGTGTGATATCACACGATCTAGCTACTCCTCGAAATTACCTCTAAATAGATCCATTTTTTATGCAGCTGTATGGTAAGTGGCACCGTTCTGTTGAAATCTAATATCGTCAAGATTACGGACTTACATTTCAGGTAGCATAAAGTCCAATATCATGGTGCGATAGCGAGCACAATTGACGGTTACGTTCCGGCCATCAACATCAATTAAAAAATTAAAATTTTAATCGGATGTAAAAAAAAGTACTGGGCTGAAAAGAATTTTTTCAAAATATCACGTTTTCAGATAAAGCTTATTTTTATCTTGGTGGCTATGTCAATAAACTTAGTTTCCACATATGTGACAGCGCATAGAGAAAGGGAACTAAGGGTAAAAAAATCAATTTTCATTTTCTTTCTTTTTTGATGTGGAAAACATCTGAGCATCGAATGAGACCGATCCCATGCCCCAAAAGTGTTCTCTTCCAGAGATATGCGCGTTTTATGAAAGTGATGGTACACCAAAGATACACGTATTTAAATCTTTAAAATGGCTCTCCTGACCAAAACTGGTTTTTACCCTTAGGTCCCTTTCTATTTTTCGCGTCACATATGTGGTTCAGATAACCACAAGTGACTACTGAGAAGCCAATACAACCACAACGAGTCAGTGTTTGGTGTGGAAGTTGGGCTGGCGGCATCATTGAGTCACTTTTCTTCGAAAATGAGCAAGGAGCCGCCTTTACTGTCAATGGTGATCATGACCGTGCCATGCTCAACAAATTTTTGTTTCCAAAAATGCAAGAGAACGACTTGAACTATATTTAGTTTCAACAAAACGGGCCACATGTCACACAGCCAATGAAACTATCGATATTTTAGGCACTGTTTTTGAAAACCGAATAATCAGCCGAAATTGTGATGTCAATTGGCCACCTCGGAGCTGTGAGTGGAGCCCTTTATATTATTTTCTGCGGTGAGCTATAAAGGATAAATATTACGCAAAGCATCCAGAGGCAATTGAAGCGTTGAACGTGAAATCGGAATTGACTTTGAAGAGATTCTACCCGAAACAATGGAAAACATACTGAAAAATTGGGTTGAGCGGATGAGGAGCTGCCGGTCCAGTTGTGGTAGTCAAATCAATGATACTGTGATCCATTATTAAACGACAAAGTTCAACCTTTCCAATGAAATCAGAAATTTTAAGAAAAAAAATTATCAGTACCTTTTTTACAGCCGATTAAAATTTAAAATGTTGAATCACCTACCCTTCACCAGAATATTTTAGGTTTTATACAATTTGTCTTCTACGTAATTTTAGGACTAGACTAAAGCGCAGAGGGAGAACAACATTTTTGGATTGCCTGGAACTAAAATAAATTCAATTCCCTTCTCCTATAAACTAAAACAATTGTGTTGTGCAAAATCAACCACAGGCCCTAATTATTAGCTAAAAGTTATAAAATCACAATCATCATCATCGCCATCATCAACAGAGTTTGTTGGCAAACGGAACAGCAAATGTTGCAATGATTTCTTTATTCAACTTTGCAACATTGTGCTTGCACTTTGCTTACCCCTCGCCTCGCCGGCCAGAAGACAAAGAAGCCAACCAAGTTTTAGCCTAAGGAATAATGATGATAAACTTACGAAACATAAGTAGAAGACGACGACGTATAAGAGAAAGGAAATCAATTACAATTTATTGGGAAGTGCAGCTGTTCCATAACAACAAAAGTTTTTCTTCAGATTTCATCACGATTGGGGAAATGATAAAAACTGAATTAAATGAAGGACAGACGGACAGAGTCTGGCACTCGTTGCTTGCAGAAAATCCTAAAAGGAATGAAAAATGCTCACTGGGTGGAAGCTGTCGTTCCAAAACCCATAAACAGGAAACATATCTGTTGGCAATGATAACGAGCCAACGAATTTGGCCAATTTTGAAAAGTCAATCATAATTATTTGCGGATAGTTTTAAGGCTTGGTTAAATTATTTTTTCAAGAATATCAAAGTTTAACAATTTAAAATTAAATAAATTATACTACCTGATGGTCGTGACAAAACCCACACGATCTCATGCAACACATTTTAACGTTTTATGAAATATCCCTGAGTAGAAAACCAGCCATCCATCATTAGTCAAAATATGACACATGAGTGACAAATGGCTGAAATTGCAAAAAGTTTGCATAATTTTGAGTTTCTTGTATACACAAATCCACACGAGCCAAATCTACTTTATGGTACTTAGCACTTCTTGGTATACATCAGTTTTACCCAGAGAATGATACAAGCTATTATGATTAAGTACCAACGTCCACAACATCAGCTGCTTTCTTTTCGCCCCGTTCATACGTTATGCCACAAAAATTCTTAACGTTGACTTTTTCACCGTTTGTCGTTAAAGTTAACCAATATAAAAATTTTACGATATTTGAAATATTCTTTGACTAAAATTTAAATTTTACACTTCACACCAAGTTTGAAGTTCAAATTTTATATTTGCCAACGAGCGACATAATATGCCCGTAGCTATGCTTCAAAGTTGTAAGTCAGGAATTTTATTTTTTCTTATTTTTGCTTAAAACGTCAAAAGAACAATTTGTACACAATCGGTTTAATTTAAATCCAATTTAAAAATATTTTATTATTAAATAGAAAATTACACATAACACAAAACTTTTTGTCGACAGGATTTTTCAAATAAACATCACCTGAAGAAGTTAGGAAAAAGCTAACGAAACGTTGGGTAAACATGGAATAAATTAGTTTTATTTAATTCACGAAGGACGACTGACCAAACAGCTCAGTCAAAAAGGACATAAACATAAAAAAATACCCATTTGGTCAAAGAAGAAGAATAACTTCTCCTGGGGTTTAAACTCAGATCACTAAAGTTTCTAAGCGAACATTATGGACACAGACATGGAAATCTTTTGATGGCATTACATTTTTATAATTTCACAGAATGTTTTTGAAACTAGACACTCACACTACCAATCGCAGATGATGGAGTTAAATGTCTAATCCGACCCAGGAACAGGTAAAAACAGCAATAACAGGGTACAGGAACACGCAGAGAAAAGATATGGTTACTATTTAGTAGGGACATAAATACTATTACAACATTGAACACACCCATTTCAATAGTAGAACTGAACATACCCTGTTAATGTCATATGGGTTTTGAAAGCTAACCTCAATAGCGTCAGTCTGTAACGGGAGTTTAAAATTGCTTCAGCTTTCATCATGGAGTGGTCAGATAATGAGAACCGTATCGCTGTCATAGCGCTTTTCAAGTGTGAAATGAAAAAAAAACGATATTTTCAAAACGCTTCGGCCACTAGGGATTAGCCGCGTATTCGTCTACCGATGCATAAAACTGTTTGAGGAGGCTGGAGATGTAAAAGACCGCCACCGGTCGGGCCGCCCACGCTCTGTCGCATGTCATCAAAGCCGTTAAATCAAGAATTCACAAAAATCCGCTCCGAAAACAGAAAATCATGGCCCGTGAGATGAATATCACGCAAAAGTCCATGAGTCGAATCATTAAAAAAGACTTGGGACTTGGGGCTTTCAAACGCCGTAACGGACATTTATTGTCTGCAGCTTAAAAAAAAATAGGATTGAAAAATGCAAACGTCTTTTGGTGAAGCACGCTGATAACTTGCACAGAAAAATTTTGTTCTCCGATAAAAACATTTTTACCGCTCAGAAAAAATTTAACAAGCAAAATGATAGAGTGTATGAGCGGTCATCTAAGGAAGCATCTGAACTGATCCCAAGGGTTGAAAAGGGTCATCACCCAGCTTCAGTCATGGTTTGGTGGGGTGTCTCTTACGATGGGGTCACTGGCCTGCATTTCTGCGAACAAGGAGTCAAAACATCGGCCAAAGTTTACCAATAAACCGTTTTGGAAGCTGTTGTGAAGCCTCTTAACAATTCCCTGTTCCAAAACCAGACATGGACTTTCCAGCAGGATTCTGCGCCGACCCATAAGGCTAAAACGTCCCAGGCCTGGCTTCGAAACAATTTGCCAGCGTTCATTTCCTCTGAAGAATGACCCTCAGGCATTCCAGATTTGAACCCATTGGATTACAAGTTGTGGACGGTTTTAGAGGACAAGGTTTGTCACAAAAGATACCCCAACTTTGGATCTCTTAAGACTGCTGTGGTTCGAGCTGTAGCCAATTTTCCAATGGGCGAGGTTCGTGCAGCTATTGACGATTGGCCAGTCGCACTGGCGTGTGGGATCAAACTTGAGATACTTACAAAATACTACATGAATGTATGTGAATGAATGTATGAACTGATCTCGTGATAGGTTAATGTGGTCTAATTTTTGATTTTCGACATGTTGGCGGAGAAGGCGTTGAAAATACGTACATGGGTGATTTTGACATTATGGGCTAATTTCGACATAATTTTTGGCATTACATTTTTTAGCAGAATGTAATATTTAATTTAGGTAGATGTCTTAGGTTTAAGAATGAGTAGTCATTTTTAAAAGGTTCACATCAAAATTTTAACGGAATCATGCAACAATTTAAAAATAAAAAAAAATCGGGGAATTACCGACTTAAGTGTAAACGTTCGTAACGAGTGACAAAACACGACTTACTTAATTTTAATAAGACGGTTGACTAAAAAGCTACATCTAGTGCACCCACTTCATGTAAAGTTCAATCATATTTGAGTTGCTTGAAATCAAGATTGGTTTGGAAATTTGAATTTTTGCGAATATTCGATTTTACAGGGGAATGATGTATATTTTCAGGGAAAGAAAATAAATATCCATAAAAATATAAATTGAATAAAAAATATAATCATTAATAGCAACAAAATTAATTGAATATAATTTTTTACTATGGACTGGTTTTATTAAATAAATAATTAATATTTTTGTAAAAAATTGAGAAAATTTCAATTGAAAGTAGTGATAGGGACAACCGGGGTAATGATATTTGAACACTTTGGTAGGACATTTTTTGAAGAACAAATAAATTTATTAAAAAACAATTTGAAAGACTTTAAAGGTCCTATAAAGATTTATTGTATAGTAAGTAATAAAGTATAATATACGAGTATATTATTTTCCCCGATTGAGACAACAAAGAACAGCAAAGTGGCCCATATTCTCAGAATCAACCACATATATATTTATAAAGTAATGGATTATTTGAATGATAAAACTAAAGAATATTTACGAAAAACTTAAAAAATTTAGTAAATCCATAGAAGATTTTGTTTGGGATTTAAAAGAGGTACATCGGAGTTGAATACTTATGCGAAACCTGAATAGAAATAGACAAAATGTCGATGATTTCTATAGAGGAGTAGTGAATTGAAACAAAAACGGCAATGTGGTCAGTATTTTCAAACCTTCTCAATAATTAGCCGTCAGCAGCAAACCACTAAGCATGAATGCAGCCAACAAGGGCTACATACTAGTATAATTTTCTATGATTTTAATAATATAAGTTTCTCTGGCTGTTTCTTTTATTTTTTTAATATAAATTTCTCTTGCTGTTGTATAGTCTAAGATTGACGCTACATTGTTAGAATGTGGCCAAACAAATCAAAGTTCATTTGTAGATGATCGATGGATCGACAAAATATAACTAGTTTGGGCTGAGCTGCATTGAAATTGGTCTTACCATAAAGGATTTGCGCAAAAATCAATACCTCAACAATAACGTTTAAAGGCGAAATTATAATAAGCATGTCAAGTTTCCAGTCCAGCATGCATTTGCATTGACGATTAACGAATAATTAAATACAGGGTGTCCGTCGGGAAGGTATACTACTTTGTTTGTTCATAATTTTTGATTAAATGAAAGAGAATGGATCTTATATTGATAAATGTTTTATTTAATGTCGGCAATTATGTATGGAATACAATGTCACATAAATGTCCACCTCTGTTAGTCCACAAATGCGAGCCCTTTTGAGCACATTTTTCATTACATTCTCACACATTTCGCGCAGTATTTCATTAATGTCATCACGAATATTTTGCTTGAGTTGCTCAAGCGTTTCTAGTTTGTTTGCATAAACCTTAATTTTCCCCACAAAAAAAAAGTCCGGAGCAGTCAAATCAGGCGACGGTGAAGGCCAATCAACATCACCATTTCTTGAAAGATTTTTTTTATATTAAGACCAACGCTCAGGGGGTGTCCCTTATATGCGACAGCGCATAGAGAAAGGGACATAAGGGCAAAAAAAAAAATCAATTTTCACTTTTTTTTGATGTGGACAACATCTGAGCATCGAATGAGACCAATCCCATGTCCCAAAAGTGTTCCCTCCCAAAGATATGCGCGTTTTATGAAAGTGATGGTACACCAATTTAAATCTTAAAAATGGCTCTCCTGAACAAAACTGGTTTTTACCCTTAGACCCCTTTCTTTTTGTGCGTCACATATGCGTATTGCATTGTATTGGTCTAGGGAAGATAGGTTAGGGAAGGGAAGGAAAGAGGGAGTAACGTTTATAAACATTTGATTTGAACCTGTTCATATCGTACGTGACAGGAAACACCTCTGCGGGAAGTCTGTTCCACATACGGACAACACGGCTGAAGATCGAATTCTCCCTGTAATGCGTCAGTATGGCGTACTGATCAATAACAAATAAATAAGAACTTCTAGACAAGCGGGAGTTACAGGCGAACACTCTAACCTCTGGAATGAGATCACCTATTTCAGAAGAGCACATGCCGTTTAAGTACCTGTAAAAGAGTGATACGCAACCAACACTCCGCCGATGCTCGAGTGAAACAACAGAGTTGGCTACCTTGCTAACTCCAACAAGCCTCAGCGCCCCCCTTGTACCCGGTCGAGAAACTCCAAAGAAGACCTTGAAGCACCCGCCCAGATGTGGGAGTTATACTCCTTTTTTGGCCGAATGTACATGATGTAGATGTTGAGGAGGTTGAAGGAAGTGAAGTTATTCTTGCACCGCTTTAAAAAGCCCAGACACTTGAATGCTTGTTTCGATACTTCAAAAATGTGTTTCAAAACTATCAAACTATCATCATCACGATATCCCTCCCCATAGACAGTTACCGTTACACCGTTTTCATTTTCATAGAAGTAAGGTCCAAAAATTCCTCCCGACCAAATTGCACATCAGACTGTCAAATTTAACAAAGGTGACTAATGAATAATGTGAGGGTTTTCTATTGCCCAGAATTGACTTTTCCGTTTATTCACATCTGTGACAGCACATAGAGAAAGGGACCTTAGGGTAAAAAAAACATTTTGTTTTTCTTTTTTTGATGTGGACAATATCTGAGCATCGAATGAGACCGATCCCATGCCCCAAAAGTGTTCCCTCCCAGAGATATACGCGTTTTATGAAAGTGAAATCGACGATTCTAAGCGCAAATAAAAAGGGACCTAATCTTTAAAATGGCGCTCCTGAACAAAACTGGTTTTTAACCTTAGGTCCCTTTCTATTTTGCGCTTCACATATGGGGTTGTCATGGTCGAGTGTAACACCCTATTGGCATACGTACGGCGGCGTAAATGGTCTTGTGGAAGAAGCTCTTGTGTCAATTGAATCTTAAAGGCAAACAAATGCAAATCCTTGTCCAAATTTTTGCCAAAGTTCTTCTTTGAAGAACAAGCTCCTGAGCACGGCATCGAATTGAGGTTGATGGATTGTTTTGAACACTTTCTTGAGCAGCAGTTATGTTTTCAGCCGATCTTGCAGCACGTTGTAGTCCATGCATGGACCTATCAGCTACAGACCCTCTTTCTTCGAAATTATTCTCTACACAATAAATAGTGCGTTTTGTTAGTTTGTTGTTTCTCCCAAAAATGATGATTGATTTTGATAAAAAAATTAACGATTTATTGAATATTTTTCCATAATAAATTTGCCACGTCTCTACTTCACGACTGCCAAATATGAACTGACAAGACGAATGTTTACCGAAATTGCGGCAAAACAAAGTAGTATACCTTCCCGGCGGACACCCTGTACATGCAGAGACATCAATTTATATTATGAATCGATACAGGTCTCACAAAGGAACAGCAGCGCGGACCAGGGCAAGCTCAAAAATGAGTCATAGGCACATTGAACGTTTTAAAAAGAAGGCGTGGTCGTTGGACCCTGTAGCCCAAAAAAGTCACGCCCGATAGAGCCTACGAGTGATCCACTTGTTTTTCTTTATGAAAAAACTGGGCGGCATAATTGATTATTGCGAATTTTACCACACCCTATACAAAGGAAATGAAAAAACTGTATGTATATACGTTTTTTTTTAAGTATTATGTAATTAAGCTGGATAACATCTCCATAATTACCGCCCAGCCTTAATCTGCCTAAAATGTAATCACTCACGCTTGACATTATCGCAACGATTCGTTTGTCGCTTCTTACTTAATTGAAGTTAAAAATTTTCAAATATTTCCTAAATGTGTCAACGAAATAATTAAAAATGTTGTTTTTAATTATTTCTATGGACCGCGAAGCAATGCCATATCCTGCTACTACTCTGGACAGCCGCGACATCCCCCCCCCCCCCCCCCCCCCCCAAAGACGTGGATGGAAAATCAATGTTATTGTGCAATTAAAATGTCTTCCCATTAAATATTCAAATGTAAATGTTCGAAATCTGTGCAGTGCCATTCTACTCCACACAGGACCAGAAATTGTTAACCACCACCACTTCCAACAGCGACCATAATGGAAAATAACTGTCGGAAACTTAACGTGTTTACTTGAAATCATTTCCGCCCAGCAAGAAAAAATAACGGCCAAAGAAGAAAAGCCCCTCCACACCAAGCCAAAGGACAATTTGAAAATCTTAACAATGCCTTCTCTACTTGGTGGCGAAGAGAAACCAAAACTTTTCTCAAATTGGCAATGCGAAACGTAATAAATATCATGCGAATGTTGTTACAATTCGAAGTGTGCCAAGGAAAAGGAGAAATAATTGTGCCATTCTTGGCTTTGGTTTTCGCTCTGGTCCTGGCCATTCGTGGTGGTGGCGTTTGTCGTTGTCGCCTCTAGATTATTTAACTGAAATGACAATAAATTTCCAGCGAATATAAGTTAATAATACAAATTATAAAATTAGTTTGTCATTTGTCATCCTGGTGTGTCCGTCTGTAAGCCACGTGGACAGGCAGGCTGGCGGACGGACGGACGGACATATTCAAACGAAATAAAGGCCTATCCAGTGAATAAAAGTGATTGTAGTACAAGTACATGGACCAAGCATGCCTAGAGCGGTGTGGGTTTCTGGGCCTGAGTAAATGGCTAGCATTCCATTATTGACTAACTCACACACACACACACACATATATATTCGGTATACTCAGCGGCCGCAGCTTGTCATCATGATTTTAGTTATGGCTGTGGTATTGTGCCTTGCACAGTGGTTTTCAACGCCAAGAACTAGAACTGTATGATAAACTCTAGCTGAAAGTGTATCTGGACTATGAGGTTCGTTTTAAACAGTCAAACGACCTAAGTCGGGAAAAGTTTCTATAGTCTTGCTATTTCTAAAGTAGACAATTTGTAACTTTAATCGGGTCGTAGCTAATATTTTCCTTATGGTTTCCGTTTTGGTATGGCATTTACCGAATTGGGGGATATGGATGTTGGTGGTGGGTCCATGTTTGCCAGAACTACTTTTTGGGGCCTCATTAACTACTTTTGGAGCCTCATCCTGGTTATATTTAAATAAGTGAAAAAATTTCACTATTTCTGGTTAACTATATGTTGATGTTTGAAAGGACTTAATTTTCGGCACTCTAGAAACATTTACCCAGACCCTTATCAAGACCTCAAAGTCATAACGTAAACAGAATGTTCGTCAGAAAAATTTTAATTTATATTTAATGCAAATATTTCTGTAGCCCTATCTAGGTAAATGTTTGGACTTGAGAGCAAACTTTACTTTTTCTGAATACCAATATACCCACGAACATTAGCTGACCCTTTTTGAAAAGTAATGTCTTATTCATATTATTCATAAAATTCCACTGTTTTTGAGTACCTACATATGTGACAGAGCATAGAGAAAGGGGCCTAAGGGTAAAAAATTGTTTTCTTTTTTTGATGTGGACAACATCTGAGCATCGAATGAGACCGATCCCATGCAACAAAAATGTTCCCTCCCAGAGATATGCTCGTTTTTTGAAGTGAAGTCTACGATTCTAAGCGCAAATAGAAAGGGGCCTAATCTTTAAAATGGCTCTCCTGAACAAAACTTTTCATCAACTTTTCACTTTTTTTTGATGTGGACAACATCTGAGCATCAAATGAGACCGATCCCATGCCCCAAAAGTGTTTCCTCCCAGAGATATGCGCGTTTTATGAAAGTGAAATCGACGATTCTTAGCGCAAATAGAAAGGGACATTATCTATAAAATGGCTCTCCTGAACAAAACTGGTTTTTAACCTTAGGTCCCTTGCTATTTTGCGCGTCACATATACTTATATATGTCCATGTTCTACAGGATCACTTTTACGACACCTTGGGAACTTAGATCGCATCGTAAAATTAATATGATATTCGCAATCGTGACGAAATTTCAACGTTTTTTAATACCCATAGTTCAAGATCTCTGTGTCCATATAGACCAATCCAAGATCCAAGTTGGCTCGCACCTTATAAAGGGTGTTTCTTAGAAGTGTGGTTTTCAATCTGCCCACACTTTTTTTCGGAGTTAGTCTTTTTGACAGATTTTACTTGATTTATGCTCAACTTGGTTTGCGATTTCATATTGAATAGACTTACTCCGGAATAACGTTGGCAAACCGTGGTGAATGGGCCTAAAACGAGATGGTCACTGATCCTGAGTTTTACAAGAAAATTTTTGTTCAGCAGCGAAACTTTTGGTTGAATGGGTACGTCAATAACCAAAATTGTCGCATTTGGACTAATGAAAATCCCCAAGCCATGGTTGAAACGCCGTTACATCCTCAAAAAGTCACTAATTGGTGTGCTCTATGGGCAAAGGAAATAATATTTCTTCAAAATTAAGCTGGCCATAATGTTACAGTCAATGAAACAATAAATTGATTGAAGGAAACTTTTGGTGAGCACATTATCTCGCGTCGTGGGTCAAAAAAAGTTCGTTATCATCCCACGATAGCGAACAAGATTCACAGTAACTGCCTGATCGGCCTTATTTTGGAAAAAATATTGCCCAATTATGCCGCCAGCCCTTAAACCGCACCAAACAATCACTCTTTGTGGGTGCATTGTTTTTTCGACAATCACTCTAGGATTTTCATTCGCCCACATGCGGCAATTCTGCTTATTGGCGAATCCACTAAGGTAAATATGTGCCTCTTCACTGAAGATGATTTTCTTCGAAAATTGATTTTCATTTTCATAATAAGCCTGAATAACTTTAACGCATCGTTCGCTTGTGTATCTTTCCTGGTTCAAATTGTGTAAGTCTGAAATTGAGAAATATCAAATGAAATGCAGGAAAGAACTTGATGTTTAGGTGTGGTTCACATTCAACATGGGCCCTTAAAACGTAACCACCCTTTACTTTAATTTTGGCACATTCTCTTATGATATTACTACAGGAAGTGTCAAAAGTTACCATGGGATTTACAAATTCAATAACTTTTCCGTTTATATATTTTTTTACATTTTTTCAGATTATATAAATAACACTTGGAGAGATTCACAACTGAACAAAGGACAAAAATAATAGAATTATATTATTTAAATCAGCAATCAAATATTTTAACGCAAACGCATGAGTGATGAAGTTCATTTTCATTTGAATGGCTTTAATAATAAGCAAAACTGTAGGTTCTGAGTTTCGGAAAATCCAACAGCTATTCATCAACGCCAATTGCACCCCATTATGTGTACAGTATGGTGTGGTTTCACATCTGCAAATATCATTGGGCCTTACTTCTTCGAGCATGAAGATGGAAGTGCTGTAACCGTAAATGGAGAGTAGTACGAGTATCTGTTTACGATAGAAAGTTGGTTACGTCCTGCTCCTGAAAACAGTCTTGAAATGTGGTTTCAGCAGGACGGAGCCACTGTCCACACCGCTCGAGACACAATGGCACTTTTAATTCAAATTTTTGGAGAGCGAATAATTTCCAGGAATTCAAAAATAATTTGGCCAGCGCGATTGCCAGATTTGTCAGCACTCGACTATTTTCTTTGGGGTTATTTGAAGGAGCGAGTATATGTGAACAAGCCAGAGATAATCCTTCAACTCAAGGCCAACAATGTTGCAGAAATTCGAACGCTACAGCCACAAATTTTTAAAGATGTTATGGAAAATGCTCTAAAACGAGCCCATCAATGCAAAGCTGAAAACGGAGGTCATTTAAGTGACATAATTCGTACTTAGTGTAAAAAAATCTCCATTTTGTATATAAGCTGAGAAAAAAAATTAATAAACAAAATAATTATTAAAGTTTCTAACTTTTGGCCCACCCTGTATTTTAACAACGCCTTTGCCTTAATATTGGTCACTTCCTGAAACCGATTTTAGCCGTTTAAATGGTCGGCGGTTAAGCTAAGCAAAAACTATAGGCAGGCTTGAGCTGATGCCGCATAAAACTTTGGTCCCGAGAACCCTTATTTATTACTTTTGCGAAATACTAGACTCATTCTAAAGATAAAAGCATGGTTTTTGTATTTATCATGTACACTCCAGCACATGAACACATTGTCTGAATTATCAAGCAAACAGCAAACTTTTCTACTTCGGTCGGTGCCAAAAATTTTGGTCTTTCCGCACATCACCTAAGTCATGTAAACCCTTCACTATAAACTGATTTTTTAATTGCAAAATCAATTTATATTTAAATTGAATTTAAATAATTGGTCAAGAAGTATTAAAGTTACAAGTTGTTTGTTTCGCAATGGGTTTTTGAGAAAAGCCTACTTTGTTGTTAATGTCCGCATATTCAATTTTAGTTTCATGAGTAAGTGGCCGTATGTCTGTGCTACATGCTCGGAAAAAACTTGTTTTTCAGAATCACATTTTTTTCATTGACAGTTTTGTTCCATTTTTCAAGCCTATATTTTACTATATTGCATTTATTTAGTAAGCTAAAAGGAAATAACTCTATTCAGTTGGACTCTATTGTACTTTTGCTATAAAGTCGAAGAATTTTACTCACGCAGAAAAAATGTATGGTAGGGGTGACAATATTCGAACAGAATCATACTATTGTTGGGTATATGGTTGTGGCATAACAATATTATGATCCTCACAACAATAGTATGGTTCACTCACAATCATACTATGATCCCCAAAACCATATTATGAACCATCACATTCTTACTAACTTGCGCATACAACTATAGTATGATCCTTACAAAGCATAGTATGTTTCATACGCAACCATGTTATTTATGACACCTACAATCATGGTATATTCTACACAACCATACATTGATCATCAAATTATTTATTAGGATTGGTTTATGTTGTTATTCAACGATAGAGGTTTTTATTAAGCAAATGATTTAAAATTACATTAAAACTAGTTAATAGCCAGATTTGAGACCATTTCTATTGAACATTTCATTAAAGAAACGAAATAAGTATATTTAAAAGGCAGTAGAAAGGACTTTTAGTTGCAGGCAGTGACTGCTACTTCACCATCCGTATCGAACCACCCACCCAAGTAACGAACTTGATTAAACTATGATCAATGGCTATATGTGACAGCGCATAGAGAAAGGGACCTAAGGGTAAAAAAATCAATTTTCTTTTTTTTGATGTTAATAACATCTGAGCATCGAATTAGACCGATCATATGCCCTAAAAGTGTTCCCTCTCAGAGATATGCGCGTTTTATGAAAGTGAAGTCGACGATTCTAAGCGCAAATTGAAAGGGACATAATCTTTAAAATGGCTCTCCTGAACAAAACTTTTCATCAACTTTTCACTTTTTTTCATGTGGACAACATCTAAGCATCGAATGAGACCGATCCCATGCCCCAAAAATGTTCCCTCCCAGAGATATGCGCGTTTTATGAAAGTGAAGTCGACGATTCTAAGCACAAATAGAAAGGGACCTAATCTTTAAAATGGCTCTCCAGAACAAAACTGGTTTTTAACCTTAGGTCCCTTCCTATTTTGCGCGTCACATATACTTATTCTTATGTACAGGCAGATTTAAAATAAGCGAGAACCAGTCGGCAGGAGAGTGTTCCATCGAACAAAGTAAACACAATAACAATCCCTTGAACTGCCTTCACATTGTTGTTGGTTTTTACAATGAACAACAACCATGCACTGTATCGTGTGTACGAGGGCTGCTAAATATTTCTGGCGAATATTTATCATCAAAAATTGTTTTATTGTTTTTCAAATTATTCTCCAGCATGATTAATGCACATTCGCATGCGCTCAAACCAATTGTCGAAGCAGTTTTTCCACTCCGATTGAGACACCTCCAAAACATGGTTTTTGAACGCATCAACAGCATCTTCTGGCGACGATAATCGTTGACAACGCATTTTTTTCATGATGTGCGGGTATAAAAAGAAGTCATTGGGTGTCAAGCCAGGGCTGTACGGCGGATGACCCATCAATTCGACGTTTTGGCCGGTCATAAAGGCGCTGGTCTGAGCCGATGTGTAAGAGCTCGCATTGTTATGGTGCACAATGATTCGTCTTCTCTTGTTCGTTTTTTCGAATTTCTCCCAAGACTTCAGGCAAACAAATTATGGCGTAACACTCAGAATTGACCGTCCTACTATGCACAAGCGGAACAGTCACCATAGGACTAGTTTTGCCGAAGAAACAGGCGACCATTTGCTTCGAAGTGCTTCTTACACGAACAACTTTCGTTGGATTTGGCTCGTCTTCGAAGACCCACGCGGTCGATTGCTGCTTTGTTTCGGGCTCATATACATATATCCATGATTCGCCACGTGTCACGATCTTATAAACGTCTTTTGAAACACCGCTATTGTATTTTTTCAAAATTTCTTTGCACCAAACGACACGAGCTTTTTTTAGGCGATTGGCAAAATGTGCGGGATCTAACGAAAACAAACCTACGAACGAAAACATACATCAATATAGGATGTATGCTGGTGGAAGAAATGTCCACGGATGTCTCTATCTCACGGTATATCACATGACGATCTTGCATCAGTTCACGCACGTCAAAAATGTTTTCTGCCACAACGGCCATTTTTGGACAACCTTTACGACCTTCGTCTTTGAGCAAGCGTCGGCCACGATTGAATTCAATAAACCAGTTTTTCGCAGTGCTATAGGATGGTGCTTCGTCGCCATACAAAGATTTAAGTTCTTCGATGCACTGTTGTCGTGATAATCCACGTCGAAAGTTGTGAAAATGATGGCACGAAAATGTTCACGAGTTAATTTCAATTTCTTGCCAAACTGATTTTTTCAAGTCACTGTAAACAACACAAATGATGGTCGTACGTCGAAACGTTCTTACAGAGAACATGTTATTATTCCCAGCCGGTGTGCCTCAGGGGTCATTACTTTCACCGCACTTATATTCAATTTTTACATCGGACTTTAAAATACCAAAAAACCAAAAGGCTGCATTTTTTGCGGATGATTCTGCTTTAATCGTAACAGGGAAGGTTTCAAATGCTATTGTCAAAAATACTTCGATAGATGGAAAATCCACATAAACTCTGCGAAAACTAAGGCGATAATTTTCCCATTTAATAAATCTCCAAAAAGAACTCCAAGTTTAACGCTGTCTGTTCAATATTCCTCTCGAAGATTCAGTCAAATATCTGGGTGTAATATTTGATAAAAAAACTTACATTTAAAGATCATATCGCTCATATTTGCGAAAAAGCTATTAAATGTGGACGTGCTTTATATCCACTGATAAATAAAAAATCAAAATTAAGCTATAAAAATAAAATTTTGATCTATAATATGTGTATCAGACCAATTCTTACCTACGGATGTCAAGTCTGGTCAATAAAGGCTGCTACATCGAACCTTAAAAAACTCCAAATAATACAAAACAAAAACTTGAAATGCATTCATAATCTACCAAGACGATATCCAACAAATCGTTTACATAGCAAATTTAGACATAAATTATTAACACAAATTTTTAATGAATTTACACTAAGATTTTAAGCCAAATGTAGAGCTTCAGAAATAGACTTAATAAGACATTTGTACGTAAAACCATTTTATCATCTTCTGGAAAGAAGACGAAATGAAATGGTGTACTCAAAATTTCTTTGACATATTAAAGGTTTTCCCTATCTTTTCCCTTAAATTGTTCATATACAACGATAATTTTGAATATATTATAAGACTTATTTGCTGCAATACTACATGTAAAAACTCAAAATAAGTTATTAATGAAATGCATATATTTTTACTCTGTAACTATGATAGTGTAAATAAAAAAAAAAAACATGTTATTGTTACCGTGACCATATAGTAACCATATATGTTTTTTGCGTGCGCCCATTCGCTATCTTCTTCTGTTCTAATATTTGACTCACACGTTTAATTATAAAGTAGCCGGACTTGGCAGTAAAATGTGAGTAACAATCACACTACATCAGATGAAAGTCAAGAAAAGGATTAATGCAATTCTGTTTTTCACCTCGCTAAAGATGTCTACGCTTAAAAATAGAAAATAAGTGTTAAATAGTCGCCCTTTTACTTCTCGTGTAAACGATTTTTAGTTGACATTCGAAGGCGGCTTTTAACAGTATGTCCTGATAAGCGAAGACGATGAATTTGTCGAGTACAGTTCTTTAACTTCAGAAAAGTTCTATATTTTTTTCTAAAGGATTTTAGCGAAGACCTGTAATAAATGCTACATTTGGGACCACTGTGCACCGGCACCTCGGTACTGGTAGCGATATTCAGATTTACATTTTTTATATCACTTCCGCTGTTGGGTTTTCGTTTTTTGTCCCTCCTTCTCTTTTTATTTCCCTATCCCTTGTCTAATCTTTATCTTGAGGTTTTTTTATGTGTGATGATTTCTGTGAACCATACAAAGGCAAATGACGACAATTTAACAATTCAAATAATTGACGCTCTACCATGGCCTCTACAACTGTCGGTCTGTCCATCCGTGATAGTTTGCCGCTGCTCGGCTAGGATGAGTAGAATCGAAGGCGATAAATCTCGAAATGAATGAAAATGTCTTTTGGTGGCTCTACTCGTATTCTTGTCACTCGACAATGGCAGTGTGGCTGAAGGACTGAATGAAACGAACGAATGAAGGTGAGGGAGGCGTAGCGTAGGCAACGATTTTTATGCCTCCCCATGGAAATTATAGATGTTAATTCATTAAATCACATCAAATGCTGGAAGCTGAGACAGACAAAAGCAATGCAAATCAAACCATCTTGATGTCAGCAGAAATACTTGTGAGCTGCTGGATATGTGAGTATGTTAAAGCAGACTATGTGTTTGTAACAACGTAGGTACAAATTCGAGATGCCAACTCGATTTGGGACTTATTCAACTCGACACAGCCCACGCAGTTACTATCAGGACGCACTTAAGCATATTTATTCTGTGACGGCTGGCGAAAAGTGTTGAAAAGTGTGTTTCACTCGAATTTTATAAACATTAAGTGTTTTTTTTTTTGCAACTTATTGACAGTTTTTTGAAAATATCATTGAAAAATTAAGTTTTACTACATTTTTGATCAAATATGATAGGAAAATACTATTAAAACAAATTGTTTTTTTTTTCACAAAAAACGAAGATAAGACTCCAGATGTTTGAGATTGTTTGAAAAGATAACTTAATTCGTCGTTCGCTATGCGACATGGTTATGTTCGGGCTATAAGACTTGGATCACTTGAACCATAAGTATGATAATTGCTATTTCTCTCAATTAATTTAGGTTCTGGGTTTCCCTTATGGATATTTAAAGTACACAGCGTTACTCAGATGCATGTTCAACTGATCCAATTTTCGGAAAACTAGGTTAAAGTCAAAACACGCACAACGCACTATAGGTAATTTGGTCCGTTTTTGAGGCAAAAAGTTTATTTTTGCACTGGCTATACAATTGTTACAGGTGGCTTTGAAAAATGAATATGTCAAACGAAATAAGAGTGCAATTTTTTTTCATAAAAATCCAATGACATTTGTTTAAACCGCAGTCAAAGTCAAAATTTAAAGACGGCAATACAAAACTTTATGAAAAATAATAAATTCAGAGAAGGATTAGAAAGCAGTTTTAATAGTTTAAACAAAAAACAATAGTGAAATAAAATATGGAAAAGAGAAATGAAGGTTCGCGCTTTACTTAGTAGGGACATAAATACTGTTACAACATTGAACACACCCATTTCAATAGTAGAACACAACATACCCCGTTAATGTCATATGAGTTTTGAAAGCTAACCTTAATAGCGTAAGTCTATAACGCGACTTTAAAATTGTTACAACTTTTATCATGGAGTGGTCAGATAATTAGAACTGCATCGCTGTAATAGCGCTTTTCAAGTGTGAAATGAAAAAAAGCGATATTATCAAAACGCTCCGGCCACTAGGGATTAACCGCATGTTCGTTTACCAATGCATAAAACTGTTTAAGGGGGCTGGAGATGTAAAAGACCGCCACCGCTTGGGCGAACCGCGCATGCCATCAAAGCCGTTAAATCAAGAATTCACAGAAATACGCACCGAAAAAAGAAAATCTTGGCCCATGAGATCAATATCACGCAAAAGTCCATGAGTCGAATCATTAAAAGAGACTTGGGACTTGGGGCTTTCAAACGACGTACCGGACATTTATTGACTGCAGCTTTAAAAAAAATAGAAAATCGAAAAAATAAAATCTTGGCCCGTGAGATCAATATTACGCAAAAGTCCATGAGTCGAATCATTAAAAGAGACTTGGGACTTGGGGCTTTCAAACGACGTACCGGACATTTATTGACTGCAGCTTTAAAAAAAATAGGATTGAAAAATGCTAACGTGTTTTGGTGAAGCACGCTGATAACTTGCACAGAAAAATTTTGCTCACCGATGAAAAAATGTTTACCGTTCAGGAAAAATTTAACAAGCAAAATGATAGAGTGTATGCGCGGTCATATAAGGAAGCATCTGAACTGATCTCAAGGGTGTAAAAGGGTCATCACCCAGCTTCAGTCATGGTTTGGTGGGGTGTCTCTTACGATGGGTTCACTGACCTGCGTTTCTGCGAAGAAGGATTCAAAACTCGGCCAAAGTTTACCAAGAAACAGTTTTGAAAGCTATTGTGGAGCCTCTTAATAATTCCCTGTTCCAAAACCAGCCATGGACTTTCAGCTGGATTCTGCGCCTACCCTTAAGGCTAAAACGTCCTAGGCCTGGCTTCGAAACAATTTGCCAGCGTTCATTTCCTCTCAAAAATGACCCTCAGGCAGTCCAGATTTAAAGCCATCGGATTACAAAATGTGGACGGTTTTAGGGGACAAGGTTTGTCACAAAAGTTACCCCAACATTGGATCTCTGAAGACTGCTTTAGTTCGAGCTGTGGCCACTTTTCCAATGGACGAGGTTCGTGCAGCTTTTGAAGATTGACCAGTCCGACTTAAGGCGTGTGTTAAGGTAAAAGGCGGACGTTTCGAATAAGTAGATCCCTTTTGGATACAATTTAAATCAATAAATATATTAAAAAATATTTGGCCCAAAAACATTCAGTACTTTTTATTTTACAGCTTAAAACGTGTGTATCTAAGTATATAAGTATCTAATTGTAATTGATGGTAAAGTTTTGAACGTTTTAACAGATACGGGATCCAGTCAATCGTGCCCAATCTGTTAAGAAACTCTAAAGGATTTCATGAGCATTCCCAGACTTTGAGAGTGTTATATTTCAACCCAAGGATGGTAACCGTAAGTATGGCTTAAGCCCCCTACATTGTTTGATACGAATCTTTGAGTTTTTTTTTGAGTGCAGGCTATAAACGCAATATTACAAAATGGCAAATTCGAACAGAAGAGGATCTCAAGTACATGAACGAACGAAAAAAGCAGATTTAAAAGTTATTTTGGGAAAAGATGGGTCTACAAATTGATAAACCATAAACGGGCGGTTTTGGCAGCACCAAAAAATTTCATACCTTTTGTCATGATACTGCCAAGCAAATTCTCTTAAAATATCATTGGCTTCCAATGAGTGCGACAGTACATAAGGTGTTAATTCATTCGAAAGAAATCATTGAAAATAAAAGTAGTACAATACTTCCGATAGGCTGTTTTGGTCAAGACGCTGCTGAGTCGCGCAACAAGTTATATAAGTCCGATTAGCTGCAACACGCACGAAAAAATAGCCGCAGAAATTATCTTACGGATGTTTTTAACAGAGCTTTGGACATGTCCGATCCGTTAATTTCATCAATTTGTTTGAAAACACGAATGGAAAAGAGGAAACGGTTGCAACTTCCTCGAGAAGCTCTTGAGATGCTGATTACTTCAGAGGAATCGAATGAAGTCAATGGGAATGCCGAAAATGTGCTAAACGAAATAAATTTAGATAATGAACTGTAAAACAATATATGTGACGCACAAAATAGAAGGAGACCTAAGGTTAAAAAACAGTTATGTTCAGGAGAGCCATTTTAAAGATTAGGCCCCTTTCTATTTGAGCTTAGAATCGTCGACTTCACTTTCATAAAACGCGCATATCTCTGGGAGGGAACACTTTTGGGCATGGGATCGGTCTCATTCGATGCTCAGATGTTGTCCACATCAAAAAAAAAATATTTTTTTTAAACTTAGGTCTCTTTCTTTTTGCGCTGTCACATATAGAAAACATAATAAACACAATTTCTTAATTTTTTTTCTTTTAAAACGCATTTAAATCATTAAAAAAAAAGCTTTTAACTTGGCCGTTTTTATTTTTTTGCCTCAAAACCTGTGCAAATTAACTACAGTGCAACAAACGCAGGCAGGAAAAACACAGCAGTATGGGGTGACAATATTCGAAAAGCACTATTTCATTGTTGGGTATGTGGTTATGGCATAATAATATTATGCTCCCCACAACCACGATATGACACATACAACCATAATATTGTTGTACGACAACCATAAACCCAACATTAAAAATAATGCTTATCGAATATGGTCATCCCATACTTTTTTCTGTGTGCAGCAGTGATGAAAGAGCTTTGAAACCATGAATCAAGATCCGATGTCGCGTAACTACTCGTACTAACTGAGTCCACGAAGTTTCGTCTTTCTTCGAGGTGGCTGGTAGTGCCACTGGAGAGAGATGCAGGCGGAGAGAGGTGCAGGTGTGGGCTATTACGTAGGTACGGGCGGCTAAATATATTTCTGGCCTAATAATGAAAATGCAAATATTTATCATCAAAATGGTTTTATTGTTTTTCAAAGTATTCTCCAGCACGATTTATACACTTTTGCATACAGAATTGTCGAAGCGCTTTCTCCACTCTGATTGAGACACCCCCAAAACATGGTTGAAGCGTTCAAACTTCAACAGCATCTTCTGGCCACGAAAACCGTTGACCACGCATTTTTTTCTTGGTGTGCGGGAATAAAAACAAGTCATTGGGTGCCAAGTCAGGGCTGTACGGCGGATGACCCATCAATTCGCCGTTTTGGTCGGTCAAAAAGGCGCTATTTTGAGCCGATGTGTGTGAGCTCGCATTGCCATGGTGCACAATGATTCGTCTTCTCTTGTTCGTTTTTCGAATTTCAAAACAAATTGTGGTGTACCACCCAGAATTGACCTCATACGTGGCTCAAGCGGAACAGTCGTCACATGACCATTTTTGCCGAAGAAACAGGCGACCATTTGCTTCGTAGTGCTTCTTCCACGAAAAACTTTCGCAGACGAAGACCCACACGGTCGATAGCTGTTTTGTTTTGGGCTTATAGATCCATGATTCGTCACCTGTGACGATCTTATTAATGTCTTTTGAAACACAGCTATCGTATTTTTTTCAAAATTCCTTTGCACCAATAGACATGAGATTTTTTTTGAGCGATTGTCTAATTGTGCGGGATCCAACGAGAACAAACCTTTTTGACGGCCAGGTGTTCATGTAATTTCGAATGTATGTAGGTGGAAAAAAAGCCCAAGGATGCCTCTATCTCACGGTATGTCACATGACGATCTTGAATTATCAGTTCACGCACGGCATCAATTCTCAATTCTCTGGCACAACGGCCGTTTTTGGACGACCTTCCTCTTTAAGCGAGCGTCGGCCACGATAGAATTCATTTAACCAGTTTTCACAGTGCTATAAGATGGTGTTTTATCGCCATACAAAGATTACAGTTCATCGATGCACTCTTGTCGTGATAATCGCACGAAAATGTTCACGAGTTAATTAATTTTTTTTGCCGAATTGATTTTTTTAAGTCATGGTAAACAACACAATTGATGGTCATACGTCAAAACGTTCTGAGTATATTGCAATGCAAATTTCAGATGGCGCCAGGCAACACTTAGTGTTAAGTGTAAGATTCCAAGTCTACGGTTTCAAAAGAAGCTTAAACGTAGCTGGTAGGACTTACGTTTGTATGACGTATTAGTGTATGTATAAGCTTTCTATAAAGTAACAGACCAACAAACTCATATGTGACAGCGCATAGAGAAAGGGACCTAAGGGTAAAAAAATCAATTTTTCTTTTTTTTCTTTTTTTGATGTGGACAACATCTGAGCATCGAATGAGACCGAGCCCATGCCCCAAAAGTGTTCCAGAGATATGAGCGTTTTATGAAAGTGAAGTCGACGATTCTTAGCGCAAATAGAAAGGGACCAAATCTTTAAAATGGCTCTCCGGAACAAAACTGGCTTTTAACCTTAGGTCCCTTTCTATTTTGCGCGTCACATATATAGAATTCCAGTTAATGTACAGGATTTAACAAAACATACGAGTCTTTTTAAGATACAATAAATGTGAAGGGCACACAAAATTCCACAAGACCACTAAAAAAATCTTCTTTAAATTTACACTGACTTTAAAAATGTCGCACAGCGTTAAGCGACAGCGCTGCAGACAAGCGAATATTCTTCGACACGGCATGGTCAATAAATTACACTTTATACATGAGTGAGTTATTGTCCATTTCTGGTCATTTGATAATGTGACATTGGTTTTGCTTGGCCCAGCGATGCGTTGCTGTGGTGGTCCCCAATGTGGGGACAGAAAGAAGTAAAGAAAAATTCTCATGAATTTTTCCGCAAATGTCGCAGTAATCGACATACACAGAGGATATGGGGGCCAGACACCCAAAGAAGGAAGGACTGGAAACATTTGTAGTTAGAAAGTGATGCCTCGAATACCAAAGGACAAGGTTTAAGTGATAACAATTCCCTTACAGGGAAAGTAAGGTAAGGCGAGGGGTATGAACGAAAGAAGGCTGGGGTTGGTGGTTGGAGGACACAACCAAAATGTCGTCGATATTTAGTATCTCAATTAGTATGCTAGTCAAGAATGTGTGTGCGAATAGCTCGCCCATGTCCGTTAAGGAAGGACATCCTCTTACGTACGGACGCACGCAGTAAACACGCAAAGTTTTACAACAGTTGGCTTTGATTTCTTTTAATGCTCCATTGGCTTTTGTTTGATTATGATGCCTTTTATTCGAAGCTAACGCTTCTTGGGCAATATCTGCCTGGTCAGCGCCTGCTCTGACCTGGTCATCTTCCAGTGTGTGAGCTAGAGAAAGTTTCATTACATTTTCTTTGGCCAAGTTTCAATTACTTTTCGTTTAGTTGTTATTCGATTGATTAATTAAAAGTTCGAGCACGGCCAGCATTACCGATTGTCTTTATTGAATATTGAAATGTTACATTGGCTATGTTTTTTTTTTTTCATCGTCCTCGTAGTGTGTTTTCCATTCCTTTTGTCGCTTAAGCATGTAATTATTATCCAGTTTGCCTCATATAAAATTGCCTGATCGGCTACTTTTCATATGCGAGTCAGTGTTTCCTTTTCACTCCGGTTTTCTTGGGTTCATTTACCATATTCAATTGAACATGAAATGGAATACGTAACGAGGTTTCCCCCAGGATTTATGGCTTTGCACAGAGTTTCCTTGCAGTTTTTTTTTTATCATTTTGTCTGTTGCCCCGTTCTCATTTCAATTTACGCCTTTGTCTCCATATATTGGCTGGGCGTGAGCTGCAACAAACATCACTTAACCAATTAATATTAATTTTATGCTTTCTCGTCTGTCTGTTTTCTCCGTTCACATCCTTTTTTACACTTTGCTTGGTGGCTTCCTTTGAAGTGGCAGTGGTGGCAAATGGAAGGATGGCTAGCTATGCCACGACATAAATTTTCAGCTTTCATAAACAGTCGGTGTAAAAAGGCTGATATCCTTTCCACAGACGAGCAAGGGACCAAGCTGTGTTGTAACGATGGATTCCGAAGGCTTATCCTTGTCTAATATAAAAAGAATATACTAATTATTTATTTTCCACACTAATTTTAAATCTAGTCTTTTATTTTAATAAGCTAAGACAAGACCCTCCCTAACCATAAGACCGTTCCTTTGTTACCCACTGTCAGCGTGCAACACAACAATTGTCGAACAATTCTCCCGTTGACTTTGTTGATGTTGGTATTGATGCTACCGATGGAACTGCTGCTACTGTTGCTGCTCCTTTTGTTGCTGCTGCTCCTGCTATTAAAAGTGCAAACATTGTCCTCCGGGGACCACACACGTATTCAATTCGCAATTACAAAGAAACTTATTCTACAGTTTCTTTTACACTTTGCTGTGGTATTGAAATCACAGAATAATTTATAAAGAAATAGCGCAATATGTGCACCTCCACTAATTTATTTAAACCTATTTTCAAGACCCTTTATGTGTGTGCGTACAATCCCGAGGGATTTAGAATCTCTATCAGATTTCATTAAGCGCTGTCCGTTCCTATTTCTAACCAACGTTGTAATCAAATAAAGGTAGCAAATATGAACCGATCAATCTAGAGGTATTTTTTTCAACAGGGAGTTTTTTCACAAAATACCTGGGGAATGATATTATTTTTCTTGTAGATCTTGCTGAGTACAATAAGAAACCGGTTTGGAAATTTCCCCAACACCTCCAAAATCTGGAGTTACGGGTAAAAAACCGGTTTTTCGGATCTTACGCACCTATATATTGCAATAACTTGGTTGAATACCAACCGATTTCAAGTTTTTTGGCTGATTTGGAAAGAAGAAACTGCGAATGATGTATACTTTTTTAAAGCCACACTAAAAAATCTGTGCATTTTTCCTGTAAACTATGTTTTTTTTTTAAATCTTTTGTAATTTTTTTACTTTGGATGCGTTTTTACACAGAATTTTTTATAAGGAACAGAATTTTTGAACTTAAAAATTAAGAGAGTGTTCTAACGAATACAATTCAGTGTCATTTTTTCTGTTACAAACTGATTGAGTTATTCAACTTTTATTAAAACAACATTTTTTTTAAAAAAAATACAATTATTGGCAATACTACGTACTTACAGAAATGTTTGTTTGACCGTCATCAGTATCCCTTTTAAGTGACCAGCAATATTCGGAAATCGTTTTTATTTTATCTTTTCCTTTAAAACGTTTTTCCACTGTAATTATTTCTTGATGAAGTGTTCGCCTTGTTCATCACTGAACTGGCCCAGGTTTTCTGGGAAGAAGTCTAGATGTGAATGGAGGAAATGAATTTTAATCGACATGTTGCAGCCCATTTCACCATACGCACTCAAAAATTCATTAACAATCGCGACATAGTTGCCGCTTCTGTGATTACCAAGAAATTTTAATTATCAGTGAGTTGTATTACAAATTATTTTTTCTTTTCAGTATTGTTTGCCATTTCATCGTAGAAAGACCTACACCCTCGTTCACGGTTCAGTGCGTTTTATGGGTTGGTTGAATTATTGGTCTATATTTTTTCAAATTTGTAACGGATGATCAATACTAAAAAGAACAAATAAAGTTTAAGACAGCTCAAGCGGAATCTGAAAAAAACCCACTTGAAAAAAGCCTCTAGTCCAGTGGGTTTTTTTCAGATTCCGCTTGAGCTGTCTTAAACTTTATTTGTTCTTTTTAGTATTGTTTGCCATTTTATTGTGGAGAGACTTACACCGAGAAAACCACGATTTGGTGCGGTTTAAAAAATCATGATGGCCAGAACGTAACCTTGAATGGTTCTCGCTTACGCGCCAGATATCGCATTTTTTGCAACCTGAAATTGAAGCCCCGTAATCTTAACGACATTTAGTTTAGACAGGACGGTGTCACTTGCCATACAGCTGCTCAAAATAATGGATCTATTGAGAGGTCATTTTGATGAGAAGCTACTTTCACGTTTTGGACTGTTGTGTCGACCGCCTTGATCGTGTGATATCAAACCTTTAGTCTTTTTCCATTGGGGTTATGTAATGTCCAAAGTCTATGCTGACAAAGAAGCTACGATTCAGGTTTTGGAAGCCAACATTACGCTTTTCATCAACGCCATACCTGCCGACATGCTTAAATGAGTCATCCAAAACTATACCCTCAGAATGGACACCATGAGACGTAGTTGCGTCCAACATTTGAAGGATATTATATATAAAAAAATAAATGGGATAAAAGGTCATTTCGAATGAACAATAAAGATTTCATACTTGATTTGAATTTTTATATTTTCATTTATTTTGAAAAAAATACCTCTAGATTGATCACCCGTTCAGTGTGTTTAAGTGTTAGCCCATTTGTCCATATCACTCTAGGAATTGATGCAAAATAATATTTCCCAGTTTTAGAACCTGCAGCATTCAACGCATTGTATCCAATTTGGCATACTCGTATGTGACGCGCAAAATAGAAAGGGACCTAAGGTTAAAAACCAGTTTTGTTCAGGAGAGCCATTTTAAAGATTAGGTCCCTTTCTATTTGTGCTTAGAAGCGTCGACTTCACTTTCATAAAACGAGCATATCTCTGGGAGGGAACGCTTTTGGGGCATGGGATCAGTCTCATTCGATGCTCATATGTTGTCCACATCAAAAAAGAAAAAAGTGAAAAGTGATTTTTTTACCCTTAGGTCCCTTTCTCTATGCGCTGTCACATATAGCGTTACATGCAAATAACACCTGTCTCTGGTAAAATTGGATAATGCGGATCTATGTTTTGAATAGCGCATAAAAAAGGTCATTCCCTATTTGAGGTCCTGCACCTCTAGCAACAAAAAGGTTAAACTGATCGTGCTTAAGTTTTGGTACTTTATGAGCGACCAATAATTATATCTGTGGACCATATCGCTATGATTTCTAATATCATTCGCAAATTAGATCTGATTGTGCTTAAATTCCAAGTAACACATTTTGAGCGTTCACTGATTTAGTCTGGTAAAACTGGATCCTATCGGTCAATATTAACATAGTTTATCCATACAAAGGTTATTCGTCATTTGCCTAAATCATTATCCAATGCCTGTAAGAGATCCCGATGAAATGGGGCCATATAGATAAATGTTAACTTCAGTCCATGCCTTACACAAAGGACGCTCTAGAAGTGCTATTGTTCTGAAATTCAACATAGTGCGTCATTAGCGAACTATAACCGGTCATAGCGAACCTTGACATTATCCTGCCTTAAACTAGCTTACAGACATACTCGGGTGTCACTCAATGTCATTTTACAAAGGCGTACAAGTGTTGATGGTGTCCATACGCAGACATGGTTTTAAATAATTTATCTCTTATCGGACTTTCGAATGCAGGCTTCGGGGGATTTTTTTTGTTTTTTTTTTTTGTCATCGGCAGGATATTCAGCTGGTTATAAGAAGGAAAATGATCTTTCCACATCCTCAGCTCAATCGACGTTACAGCTACGACATTCCCATTTCCATCTCTACACGAAGCTATGCCACTAGTCGAGTTTTGACAGCGCCGATCCCCCGACTGCCGGTTCTACGCTCAGGATCGACCCGAAGGAGGAATTATTCGGCAAAGGGCTGTCACCCTGGCACCATATTCCGCTACAACAACAACTAATCGAGTCTTTTGTCTGGGGCTTGACTCATTCATAGAATTTTCTGGCGTCGTTTCTGTTGCCGTACAACTCGATCTCCTCATATTGGCGTCTTTCCATTTGACTCTTCTTATTTTAGAATAGACGAGTTTCCTTCCTTCTCAACTTCCGCTGTCGCTTTAATACTGATCTCGTGGCCAAAGGTACCCGTGTAGCCTGTTCTTTGCTTAAAATTTATTCTTGGGCGCTGAGCGCTGATGTCATCGGGAGGAGTGGTTTCTGCAAGGAGCAGTTGAGATAGCTTCGAGGAGTAGGCTGCCGCTGGCTGTTGCAAGTTTATCTTTACGTCGTCTAGCTTCCCTTGTTATTGGTACGTTTAACTTAATCTAGTTCGTATATTTGCTGCTACAAGGTAGTGGTCCCAATCGATGTTTGCTGTTCAGAACGTTCGTTCGTCCGACACGCTGGGTGCTTGCCGAGCGTTAATCACAACATGATCGATTTGGTTTTACGAGTTGCCATCGGGTGTCAACGAAGCTTTGTGGATATTGCGATGTTTGAATCTGCTGCTTCTTATTTAATGGTTTGCTGCTTCTTATTCTATGTTTGAAATCGATCAGCCTTATTCCATTGTCGGAGGTGTTTACATGAAGGCTGAACTTTCCGTCGATGGAGCCAAAGCTGCATAGCTAGTCAACTTTCCCCTAGAACGATTTTAATGTAATGGCCAGCGCAGAATAAAATATTTTTAATTTTTTCAAGATCCAAGACCACCAAAATTTTCTAAAGACATGTATGTTTAGCTGTAGCAAAAAACAACACTGATGTGCGTTATAGGTTTTTGTTAACCTATCTTTAGAAAAATACAAAAAATTTAATGTTTTGTACAGGGTTTTCCATTAAGGACATACAAATTTTATATATTAATAAAATACAGAATATTTAGGTTCTAGAGTTCAAATTTACATTTGCACGTGTGTTGCAAATGTAAATGTAAAAAATATATCGATCATGTTGTGATTACCGCTCGGCATGCGTCCAGCGTGTTGGACGAACAAACATTTTTAACAAAAACGCAAATACTGAACTGCTGCGTAAACAGGCAAGTACTTCGTGTGCCAGAGTGGTTAGGCGTGAAAAGTTTCTTTATGAGCAACGTCTCCGCACAAAAGTTCTTACTTCTAAGAGCTTTTGGTCATTTGTAAGGAGAGTAAAGGATAAACCTTCATCTATAACAACTCTTGTTAAAGACAATCAGGCATTCACAGACACGGTTGATAAAGCTAACCTATTGGCTGAAATTTTTGAAGGAAATTCTTCCTTGCCGGAAAGCAATCAACCACTCCCCGTGATCGAAAACGTATCTAGTTCCATGCCTGAGATATTTTTTCGAACTCGTGGAGTTAAAAGGCTTCTTGCGAATCTCGATGTTAGTAAGTCCCCGGGCCCGGATGGTATCTTGGCACTTGTCCTATGTAAGTGCTCTTCGACGCTAGCCCGTCCATTACGCAACCTTTTCAACCTTGCTTATCGTGCAGGAGTCTTCCCAGCGTGTTGGAAGGTTGCCAACGTCCAGCCGATCCCAAAAAATGGTGAAGCCAATAATCCTGCGAATTATCGGCCTATTGCGATTTGCTTTGCGCTCTCCAAGGTAATGGAGAGCATGATCAACCACCATCTTGTGGGGTATCTGGAGTCCAACGACCTACTGAATGATCGGCAGTATGGCTTCCGTAGAAATCGCTCTACGGGAGACCTGACGACTTTCCTATCGGAGCGTTGGAGTCGGTCCATCCACCACTTTGGTGAGAGTAAGGTCGTGGCTCTAGATATCTCCAAAGCCTTTGACAGAGTCTGGCACGATGCTCTCGTATCAAAGCTGATTGCATTTGGTATCGGTAATCCTTTTGCTCGATTTATATCGAGCTTTCTTAGAGATCGCACTATAAGAGTTGTTGTAGATGGGTTCTCATCCAACAAACATAGGTTGACCGCAGGTGTACCACAGGGTTCTGTCCTTTCTCCATCTTTATTTCTTATTTTCACTGACGATCTTTTAAGTCAGACCGTGAATCCAAACTACTTTTTCGCGGATGACAGCAAACTCTGCCATTCATATTCATTCGACCGTAGGCCGAGTCTTCAAGATATTGAGGATAAAAGGCGAATTATGGATGAGACACTTGGCCGGGATTCACAGGCCATTTCCGAATGGGGTCGAGTGAATAGAGTAGATTTTAATGCGCTTAAGACACAGTGCTTCTTGTTGTCTCACAATCGATTCATTGACCCGTCAGTATCGTCATTATCTATCGATGGTATGGATATCGAACAATTGGATGCTCTTGATGTTCTGGGCATGAAAATATAATGTGACGCTCGTTGGGCGAGGCATGTATTCAAAGTGTCGAAAGAAGCACTCAAGTGTATAGGCTTTCTAAAGCGGTGCAAGAAATATTTCACACCTTCTGATCTCTTTGATATCTATATAACCTACATGCGGCCAAAGATGGAATACAACTCCCATATATGGGCAGGTGCTCAAAAATCATCCTTGGAGCTACTTGATCGTGTCCAAATTAGGGCGATAGAGTTGATAGGTGACACTAGGGTATCCAACTCTATTGTCTCCCTGGAGCATCGTCGGAATATGGGCTGTGTGTCGCTATTCTATCGTTACTTTCATGGTGTGTGTTCATCAGACATTCATCGTCTAATACCTGACATGAGGATGTTCGGCAGGGATACACGACTTTCCAGGAATTCACAATCATTTGTTATCGATTGGCCGGTAGACCGCACTATACACTACAGATTACATTCGTTTTTCGCCCTTACTGTCCGTATGTGGAATAGACTTCCGGCGAATGTATTTCCCACCAATTACGACATCCAAAAATTCAAGTCAAATGTTAACAAACATTACTCCCTCTTTCCCCCTTGAACTCCCTTACTTCCTACTCACCAACGCAATGCATCGCATGTAAAGGGGAAAACCCCTGAGTGTTGGTCATCAAAAAAAAAATCGACTTCGGTCATATGACCACCACGAGGCCGTGTACAGCGATCAATTCCCTAGACACAATTTTCTATCACTCTTACACGCATTTCGTCCGGAACGTTGGCAATTTTGCGGTGGATGTTGTCGCTGAGCTCGTCCAAAGATGATAGCTTGTTGGCAGAGACCAACAACTAGATGTGGCCCCATAAAAAGAAATCAAATGGCGTTAAATCGCATAACCGATTTAATTCATGCGGTCGGACCATTTCTCAAGAAAACACGTTCACCGAATTTACCTAGGAGTAAATCGATTATAACGCGTGCTGTATGACTAATGGAACCATCTTCTTGAAACCACATATCGGCGATGTCAAGCTAATCCAATTTTGGCCAAAAATAATTTTCTAACATGGCACGATAGCGCTCTCCATTGACGGTAACATGACGATTGTTTTCATCGACGAAAAATACGGCCCAATCACACCTCTGGCATGAAAACTACACCACACTGAAATTTTTTGCAGATGCAATTGTGTCTCTTGAAGCACATGTGGGTTTGTTGCTGTCCGATCACTCATATATTGTTTATTGACAAAACCACTTAGGCAGAAATGAGCTTCATCGCTGAAGATGATTTTGTTTTTGAGTAAGCGCTCTTAACCCTCCTGCAGGTGAGAAGGTTTTCATTTTCAAACTGAAATTACTCCTTGATGGTCCATGGGAAGTATACCCGACCCACACATGTATTCCAAGGAAATTTTATCTAGAATATAAAAAAAATATAAATATATAAAAAAAAATTCTAACATTCATTATACATGTATAATTAGTAAATAATACTAAATCAAAACAAAAAAATGTGTTTTTATATAAAATTCCATACTCAACAGTCGGAGGGTTAATGTTGCGACACTGAAAGGTCGTTAAAAAAGTTTGACGGTGCGTTGACATAAAGATGCGAAATTGTTTTGTCCCTATTGGAAACCCTCTACTCTTTTTCACATATGACAAATGGCAGCCCTTACTACGACACTTTTCGTCAGTGCTAATCTCAACTTTTCATCAATAATTCGTTAATCCCTACATCGATTTAATTTACACTTTACATTAACCGGAAGATCAGCTTTCATCAGTTTGATGAAAATTTTAGATCATACATTGATAAAAAATGTAATTTATTTTAATGAGCATTGTAAATGATTTTAATGAAAATTGTACATCAAACCGATGAATGTACATTAATTTGAAAAACATTGCACTTATAAAGAAAATTGACTTTCTTGATTAATTCATATTCAGATGTTAAAACATGTTTCTATTGAACATTTCGTTCAATAGAAACCTAAGATTATTCAAAAAGCAGTCAAAAATGCTATTAGTGGCCAGCAGGGATGGATGACTGCATTAAGGCGCAGTTTTACCATTAGCCGAACCCAAGCAATGCATTTTATTATAGCATGATCAACGCCAGTTCACTTAAGAGCAGGCAGATTCGTATTTTACGATAACTGGTGGCAGTATAGCTCTTCCCCACGAATTTAAATCCGGATAAAGGCATCTTATATTTGCCCTTTACGTCACAGTTACTAATTACTGCCAAACATACATCTAAATGATACAGAGCTTAGCAGCTCCTGAATTAAGATCTATAGGTACGAGTATGAATGCTCATCACACCGAGTGATGATGAATAGTAGCAGACTCTAGATTCCTTAAAGCCACAACACATTTCAAGACACTTTTCCTGCATATCCCAGTCATTTATCACAGAGCCGCAGAGAACAGATCGTTGTTTGCAATTGTCATCCTTTCACCGTTGTCCTCGTCATCGTTTCCTTGAACATCGGCGTCATCAGTGTTGTCGCAGTTACTGGCTACAATCAGGGCAGGTATTAAATTATCCTCATTCGTCACACTTATATTTGTGCAATCATCCATTCGTGTTCACCTGACATTCATTCACTTTAACAATCTCATTTATAGCACATGCATACGTTATCTGTTTTATCTTTTTTTTTCTTTTCCATCATCTCATTCTTCTTGTCTGTTATGGCTCTACCTACTTCCTGATTTGCTTATCCTGCACACACACACAACCACATGCATTCATACATGCATGTATATGTATGTATGTATAAATATATGTTTTTTATATGCTAAAACTATATTCATATCCAACGCCAACGATGTCGTAACCTGATGTCATCCGCATTCAGGCTCATGGACGAACCTCACCAGAGTTCTGCTCTACTCGGGTCGGGTTTGATATGCAAATTGTGCCTGCAGTCAGTAGGTCGGACGCCCTTTTCGGATCTTATTGTGTTCACGTTTGCATCCATATGCCATGTGATTGTCTTCAACTGGGTATTTTGTGCTCCGTCCCTCATGCTCTTCCGCTTTCTCTCTAAATTTCGCTCGACGTCATCATTTCTTGCAAATATTTTTTTTCTTTGCGGGCCATAGCTCACTGGTTTTCCAGCATCTAGTGACAGGACTGGCGGCTAGGGCAGATGGATGGAATACCAGGCTTTCATTGCATATTATTTATTGCTCCAATGTTAGTCGTCGTTCGGTGTTTATAAAGACACAGTTTCCTTAGCATATCCTTTACTTCCGTTTGCATAATAATATTTCAGGCTCAGGCAACAGCATACTCGGAGCAGATGAAAAGATATAAATTTTGTTTTGTAGCCAAAATAAAAAAAACCGAAAAAAATATTAAATCTTGTAAATTCTATACTAATGATGTTGTTTAAACATACAGGGTGAGGCAAGATTTATTGACTGGTTGATGAAGGGCATATTGAGAGTGTCGTTCGATTTTGTAATACTTTAAAATATAGATCTGGGATCTGGCTAGGCACTCAATGTGCAAAAGCCACGTATCTTGAATAATTGTGGTAATATTGATGTCATGGACCGATTTTATTAACTTTTCGGTAGCAACTGCAGTGATGTCGTGAATGTGGTCAAACACAATCTCTGCGACTGCCTAACATACACTCTCACTCATCTGAATAGGTTCAGTAATCGTTTTGTGTTCAAATGATATTATTTCAAGAAGTAGTGAAATGAAAATTTTTTAAAATTATATCTTTTATAGACTAGCCTATTGGGAATTATTTTATAAAGAAAAATTTTATATTTAATTTTAGTCGAAAAAAAACACAGATTTGGTAACTTGCTGAAAAATGATGTATATTTTGGAGTCATCAGAATAGGTTCAGGAGCGAAAAATTAATAAAAAACATAAAAATAAAATGTTTATGTTTATCTGGTTTGTTTTATTTCGGTCTGTTGCTTTTACACATTGAACAGGAATTAACCGGCACAAGACCTATTGCTTCTATATTTAAAGAAAAGACAAGTTTTTAACAAAATGGCAAAGTGATATTGATTTTCGTGGCTGCACACTGCTTTTGTCATGATTTCGGGCCCATGACAACCATCTTCAGAAAGCTTTGCTGCAATTGTTGAAAGTAAAACCGAACTCTATAAGGCCAGGCTCTCCACAAACGAATGAGAACTACTGTTGTAAACCTTACTTTTTAAGTTTTCTTCACACAATTGCTTACGAAAATACAACTCAGCCCGGTCTTATAGAGTTCGGTTTTACTTTCAACAATTGTAGCAAAGCTTTCTGAAGATGGTTGTCACGGACCCGAAATCATGATAAAAGCAGTGTGCAGCCACGAAAATCAATGTCACTTTGCCATTTTGTTAAAAGCTTGTCTTCTATTTAAATATAGAAGCAAGAGGTCTTGAGCCGGTTAATTCCTGTTCAATGAATAAAATGTTTATTCATATTTTCACTTACAAACATAATAATTAGGAATATTTTGAACTTAATTAATAATGGGTACTCCCGGCCTTGTTTGAAATTACTTCGTAAATTTGATTTGAAATTGAATTATAGAATTTTTGGATATATTAAAGAGAAATTTCAGCCCAAGCTGTTTTTATACCACGAATTAAGCACTTCTTATTCTCAAATAGTCTACCGGACTCGTATACTTTTCGTAACAGCATTCCCCACATGTTTTCAATAATATTCAGGTCTGGAGAATATGGCGGCCACTCCAATAATGGCACATTTTGGCTCCTAATCCACTGTTTTACGACCCCCGCAGTGTGAATGGGAGCATCATCATGCTCATAAGTCCACGTTATGGGTCCAAAAATGTTAGAGAAGTATGGAAAAGCAGTGATTGAAATCGCTCTTTAACTCTCGCTCAAACTCTTTTCGATTGAAGTTCCAGTGCATACAAATGGCAAATGCTCGCGCGCACGGCATCGAACGCGGCACAGCACACAAGAGCGCTCTTCAAAAAGGTAAATGGCTGTGCCCTTTTACCGAGCGCAACCGTTGATGTGCGCAGCAATTTTACAGAACGAAGTTCATTTTCTTTTTATTTGCACTTCGGGCTTCGTGTGTAGTCAATAAAAAAAAAGTTCGTGTTGTTTGAAGTGTTGTCATACATGTTGGTTTGAAAACCGTCAATATGCGATTTTTTTATAATTAAACTCTTATATTCATTGCATGTATCTTTTTTGTTGTTGAAATCAAACCCATTACTGTAAATCTACAAAATGTTATCGTTGTTTGTAATTTGTGCTAAGTCGATTACATGTTAAGATTTGAATGTATTCGTATTGTATGATCAATACGAAGTATTTATTTTTGAATCTGCAGTTTTAATTTTGTCAAATAAATCCATTGTAGTTCATCAAGGTATAGTTAAAGATAGCCTTTCATTACAATTATTTATAGTTAGTTAAGTAAAAGCCAAAGTCACTAGGTTGAGTAAAAATTTCATTTTAAATTCATTTAAAAAATTAATTAAATTATGGAAAAGAAATAAAAGAACATAGTAGGGGTTTTCACTTCAAAACATTCCTCTCTAGGAAAATTGTAAATGTGGATATATATATTAGAAACAAAAACAATTTTCTGTCAAATATTTTTGGATTGTTGTTGTTCAACATATAAAATTACAATTTTACAATATTCCTAGAGAGGAATGTTCTGAAGTGAATACCCATAGTATAAACAAAAACAATTCAAGGTTCAAAAACACATATGGCAAACATAAAAATAAAAGAAATTCAAATATTAAAACAACGGCAATGTGTTTATGATATCGTTATGATATCAAAAATATGCAGAAATGTGTTTTTACTTTTTTAAAGCGTCGAATAGTGCCGAAGAAATGACAATTTCTGATTTGTGTGTGAAGAGATTACGTACAAATGCACCAACGCTTTTAATTACAAATAAAAATCGCTAAATGTCGATAAATGGTTTATGTTGACAACATGTATTGCCGATTTTATTTTCGCCCTTTTCATGCCAGAACACGAAATGCGAAAGAACTGTGCAGCCGATGTTGCTCTTTCCCTCGCAGCAAGTTCGAGCTCTTTGACTAGCACGCAACCAAAAGAGCCACGCAATTGTGTTGTTCTTCGTTGGTTTTGTCGAGGGAAATTCATGTGTGACATGCTCAGAACATTACAAAGTGCCGAGCAGTTGTTTCGCACACACACTTCAAAACTCAAGCGCATTTACCAGTGCGTGTGCGCACACAAGAGCCATTTCAAACACTGTGGAAAAGCCTCCTCAATTACGGCTTTGTAGCTTTTCGCATTCATTCTAGATGTCAGAAACGGCAGCTCACAAGTTCCATAAAAGGAAATGGCTCCCATCACACCATCACATCACCTTCACAACTATGATGACGAGCCAAATGATGTTCTTCCTCAAGCAGAAAAAAATATGGTTGGGGTAACAATATTCGAAGAGCATGATACTATTGTTGGTTATATGGTTATGGCACAACAATAGTATGGTTCACACACAACCATACTATGATGTCCATAACAATATTATGGTCCTCACAACAATAGAATTATTTACACACAACCATACTATGATCCCCACAACCATATTATTATTTGTACTCAACCATACTATAATCCTCACAACCAAAGAATGTTTCACATACAACCATAGCATGATCCTCACAACCATAGTATGACTTACACACAACCATGCTATGATCCCCAAAATTGTTTGTAAAGATTGGGTTAAGTTGTTATTTAACAATACAGATTTTTATTAAATAAGTTAAGTAAAAATACATAAAATTCTTTATAAAAGGAGTGATTTATTTAACAGTAGAAAAAAAAATCATTTAATAAAAATATTTCAATTATTCTAATCTGTATGTTTTGAAAAAAATTAATTTATGTATAGAAACTACTATTATTGCGTAAGATTCGTAAAAATAACATTGTCAAATTAAAAATAAATTACGATTTTGCCTGTATGATTGCCATAATCATGTTATTGTTAACATAAAACCCATGAAACAATACTTTTGTCCCACCAACCATATTTATATTGTTGCTACAACCATATTTTCATTTTATAATTTGGCAACAATGCTATTGCCACAATCATACTTTAAATTCAAAAACAATACTAAGGTTGCGACGACCACATTTTTATTGCAGAGAACACACTATTGTTGCCGTGACCATATAGTAACCATATTTTTTCTCTGCGTGCTTTCGCAAATCATGGAAGTAGTAGTTATAACCATTCGGACCATATAAATTAAATTTTTTTCATCGGAAAAGACTACACGTTGCCATTCTTTATTCCAGTTCATATGCTGACGATAAAAGTGAAGTCGTGCTTCCTTGAGAGTGCTGTTAAGTGGTGGCTTTTTTATTAGTTTTAGTCATTTTAAGTGACTGGAACTGCGAATAACACATTTTACTGTAGCCATACTAGCACGTACACCAGTTTTTCCTTTATTTTTGAATAGAATCATGCGAGTTAGCAGATCTGATGATGGGTTTCCTATCAGCACTCGTAGTGGCTCTGTATGTACCTCCTTTCATATTTTGCCCATATGTGACGCGCAAAATAGAAAGGAACCTGAGGTTAAAACCCAGTTTTGTTCAGGAGGGCCATTTTAAAGATTAGGTCCCTTTCAATTTGCGCTTAGAATCGTCGACTTCATTTTTCTAAAACGCGCATATCTCTGGAAGGGAACACTTTTGGGGCATAGAATCGGTCTCATTCGATGCTCAGATGTTGTCCACATCCAAAAAAAAAATGAAAAGTTGATGAAAAGTTTTGTTCAGGACAGCCATTTTAAAGATTAGGTCCCTTTCTATTTGCGCTTAGAATCGTCGACTTCACTTTCATAACACGCGCATATCTCTGGGAGGGAACACTTTTGGGGCATGGGATCAATCTCATTCGATGCTCAGATGTTGTCCACAAAAAAAAAGGAAAAAAATAAAATTGATTTTCTTACCCTTAGGCCCCTTTCTCTATGCGCTGTCACATATTCTGATTCATTCCGTAAACAATTGCTGACAACAATTTGGCTTCGTCCAATTTTTGTTGCGATATACCTATGATTTAGGCCACATTCACTAATGGCTTTAATTTTGCCCTTTTTTTCGTTCGACAATGATTAACCTCGACCGATTTTTAAATTAAATTAAGCCAAATACTTAAAAAAATTATGATTCAACAAATTATTATGCTTTGATTTCCGCTCACTAAGAAAAACTAAAGATTTTGATTTCGAACCTATTGTGATGAGACAAAAAATTGCTGATTGTACCAAAGAATAAGCTAAAAACAATGCAAGAAAATAACGGTTGATTTTTACCATTAGATTTTTCTAACAGTTGAATGTACATATGTGACAGCGCCTAGAGAAAGGGTAAAAAAAATCAATTTCCATTTTTTTTTTCTGTTTTTGATGTGGACAGCATCTGAGCATCGAATGAGACCTATCCCATGCCCCAAAAGTGTTCCTCCCAGAGATATGCGCGTTTTATGAAAGTGAAGTCGACGATTCTAAGCGTAAATAGAAAGGGACCTAGTCTTTAAAATGGCTCTCCGGAACAAAACTTTTCATGAACTTTTCACTTTTTTTTTGATGTGGACAACATCTGAGCATCGAATGAGACCGATCCCATGCCCCAAAAGTGTTCCCTTCCAGAGATATGCGCGTTTTATGAAAGTGAAGTCGATGATTCTAAGCGCAAATAGAAAGGGACTTAATCTTTAAAATGGCTCTCCTGAACAAAACTGGTTTTTAGCCTTTTAGCCCTTTCTATTTTGCGCGTCACATATATAATCTCGTAATGGGCAGAAAAAAATGTGGTGTGCATATAACACAAATTGAGAAATCCAACATTAAATGTTTCAAAAACTTCAAACCTATTCAGATGAGCGGCAGTGTATATGCTAGACCGCTCTTGAATTATCCCAAACACCTGCGACGAATGCAGTTAAGCGCAAGAGAGCCATCAAATAAATGGTGGTGCACGATGTTTATTGTAAATAAAACAAAAAGTTTTCAGATAATTATCTTAAGATTTTTTATTTCGATACGAGTAGAAGGAGCTATGCACGCAGAGAACAATTTTGTTGCCGCAAACGAATTTTGTTGCGAACCCTATAATTTGGGTTACACGCACCTCGAGTATTCCATCTTTACAACGTGAAGTTGATTGGTGCTTTGTAATTTTGAGTTGTTAGAAATGTAGTATCGCTGCAACACACCAAGTATTCAAACCTTCAAAAGAGAATTTTTAGATCCAAAAACCCACATACCAAACTTGTTCAACGAAACTATTCAAAGTTTAAGCAAAGGCGACAATGTTTTTTCTGACCTGAAGTACTCTTAGGGAGTCATGACGAGGAAAAAGTGGAAAAATCATGGATGATTTTTACTGAAAAACTTTGTTTAATCAATTAATTGGCTTAAAGTCAGTAAAAGTCGAGTTATTTGATTTTTTAAAAAAATTCAATTAAACAACCCGTTTTTGGTTATAATGAAGTTGTAGTTATCATCACTAATAATTAGTTACAACAACAAAATGTTTGTAAAACTATTAGTTGTCACAACCACTAGTCATGGCAATCAAATACCTTTTTCGCGTTGTGAATACAGTACAATGATCATATTTATCATAATGTGGTATAACGAACCAAATATCTATTACGATTAAAAAAATTTGGTGATTGCAACCGAAATTCTTTTTTTTTTGTTCCAACCGATTTTCAACAAATATTTTGTCTTAAGTGTGAAATAAAATATCGACTTACTTTTCGCCACGGCTTCGGTGGCATTCCTCTATCCGATATTCCATATTTTCCACGACTCTGAGAAATAATGAACTTTTAATGTCGAATTATCTCTTCTCTTAGCCCTTGAGTTGTTCTTGGCTTTTTCGTTTCTACTTTTTTTTTTAATATATCCCCAAAGAAAGAAGTCTAACGGCGACAAATCACATGATCGAGGCGGCCAATTAACATCGCCACGACGTGAGATAACAACGTCATTGAATCTCTCGCCCTAATCGCCATTATCTCGTTGGCTGTGTGGCAAGAGGAAGTGATTCCTGTTGAAATCAAATATCGTCCAGGTCCATATCGTCATATCTGGCCGCAAGAAGTCCGTTATCATGCTAGGTCGAGCTGATTTTCGAAAAATTACGGTCCGAGGTAGGCTTTTAAACTATCACTCTTGGATTTGCATTTGCCAAAATACGGCAGTTCAGTTTGCTAACAAATCTACTGTGGTGAATGTGTGCCACGTCGCTGAATATGATTTTATTTGTAAAGCCACTATTCACAACTGTCTGTTCAATCAACCATTTGGCGTATTGACGACGCTCGAAATGGTCAGTCAGCTCCGGCTCTTGAACCTTGAAAGCGTGTAAATAAAAATCTTTTTTCAAATTCGCATGCGTGATGTTCGACGACGGGTAGAGGTTGGCGGCTCTTCTCCCACTCTATAGCAAACAACATCAGTGTTTTGCGCAGAACGAACTAGAAGAGCATCCACAGGTGTTTTCACATTTCTTACACACCTGATTTGCTGAAATGTGAAGTGAACACATTTGGTCTATTACGCCGACCAAAAAATAATGAAGTGCACGAAATGCATTTTGATTTGAACTCCCATTTCGTTAAAGACTTTAACAATCTTAACAAGCTGCTCAATTTTGTATCTCTCCATGGTTGATTTTGTCAAATACTGAAACAAAGAAATGTCAAATAAGACTGGGTAAAAACGTTGACGTTGAGGTGTGACTCACAATTAACATCGTCATTATGGTTGGACCCTTTACCTACTAAATTGTCACAAAATCCCATTAAGAAAAAAGCGGAAAATACTCTCACCGTGATTTAAAAATCAAACTATCAAAACCGACATTCCGGTTTTCGCATTTTGATAAGAGTGGAACATATTTCTCGAATCAGAAGTGAAGAAACTCTGCTCTTGAACAGTCTCCTAATTTACCCAAATGTGGAGTATAAGGTCATACATGAATCTTTGTGAAAATTGCATTGCTAATATGATTCAGATTTTCGAATATAGGATCCATCAGCAAGTTTTAGCGAAACTTCAAAACTAATTTTGTCGGTTACGCTATCGGCCGAGTTATAAACAGCTCCAAATAGTCGCATTTTAAGGACTGTGTTCGCCTTAATAACACTGTGCAACAGCCACAATCGGTTTGGGATGAAACCACCGGGGAAAGTTATATCGGTCAAAAAGTTATATCGGACGAGTGGTTATCGAGTTATGTCAAACAAAAGAGCCTTAAACGTGACAAATTCCCCTATACGATACTTACTAACTTCAAATCGATATATCTCGATTCCTAGATGAGACCCAGCGAAACGCTGGAACACGTATGACTTTTTTTTTACCAATATAACTTTCCCCGGTGGTTTCATTCCAAACCGATCACTGACCCTTACCATTTGTCGCAGAGTGTAACCAGTCCTCGAAATATTCAGTCTATTACGGATGTAGGATAGAAATTAAACTTAAAATACCCTGGGTTGACCGATTGGAGATGCTCAATATGCTGATAGGCGACGACTAGACATTTTTTGCAGACCACTACGCAGGCAACGATTTCGCTTCGCACCAGCCTCTATCAGGTTAGTGGATAAGGCTCTAAGAAATAATCAAACTTTATAAAATGTTAGATACCGCAACCCAGCCCTTTGTATTTGTCTTTGAAGCAATGCTATAAAAAAGAATCGTTTTCCTGTTAAAGAAAGCTTTCAGCCCAGTGTATCTTTGTAAAATACATGATCCGCAATTTAGAGTAATAATTTGCCGCTAATTGTATAGGCTAAATAAAATTGTTAGACTTGTTGGTCTATATAGGGTCAAAACAATGCAACCACCTCCCCCACAGTGTGGCATGATATTCAAAAAATTCAATATATGTGACGAGCAAAATAGAAGGGACCTAAGGTTAAAAACCAGTTTTGTTCAGGAGATCCATTTTAAAGATTAGGCCCCTTTCTATTTGCGCTTAGAATCGTCTACTTCACTTTCATAAAAACGCGCATATCTCTGGGAGAGAACACTTTTGGGGCATGGGATCGGTCTCATTCGATGTTCAGATGTTGTCCACATCAAAAAAAAAAAATTAAAATTGATTTTTTTTACCCTTAGGTCCTTCACTATGCGTTGTCATATATACGAAAAATAGGTAAAGGGAGGTCCCACCATAAGGTACGATGTCAGTTATGAGTCACACCTGTACGACTACTTTTTTGACATAACTTAATTTGACATTTCTTTGTTTCAGTGTTTGACAAATTCAACCACTGAGAGCTACACAACTTAGCAACGCGTTAGGATTGTTGAAACATTTTACGAAAAGGGGTGTCCAAATCTAAATGCATTTTGTGCACTTCGTAATTTTTTGTTTTTGATCAGGATAATCGACCAAAAGTGTGTCCATAGAGGATTCGTTAAAAAGCAGAACTGTCGCAATTGACCAAATGATTGGTTATTTGTTTTATACATAATTGTCATTGGTCCTTCTATCATAATGATTTTTGTTTCACACATTATGCCAAAGTTCCATTTATCATAATAAAATATATTAATTATTTATTTACAATTAACTTCGTACATTTTAGTTGGACCACCCCTTACTTCAGCTTAGATTGCTGCATCAGGACAAAGATTATATAGGCCGTACAACACAATATTTCCAAAGAACATTTCAATTTAACGCGTTATCCATTTCGAGGTTCCTACTTTTTTAAAGAAAAAAAAAAACACAGAAAATTCAAATTGAATAGGGAATGTTGATTATCATTTGAAAGAACAATCTTTGGCATTTACTTTTTGAAGAATATCGAGCCATAAGCGCTAACCTATCGTAAGTCAAATTTTTGGAAAAAAAATTTTATTGCTGAAAAATAATCGTTAGGACAAGCCTCATCGTTTTGTATTTTTAAAATGACAAAATTGTTAGTAAAACATCAAAAAAAAAGCTTTTGCATTTTATCGTAAATGATTGTTTAAATTTTATTGTGTAGCAATTTTATCGTAAGTCACACATCAAATTGCTGCAGCAATCGCAAATGTGTTCAGATTTTTTTTTTTGTTTTTTGATACAGTTATATGAGTAGGTAGAAATCTTAAATTTTTGCATTAAAACATTTGCATTTTTAATAAAGTTGTTTGAAATAAATAATAAAAACCGTCTCCTGTAAAATTTGCATTTTTTCACTTACGATAGGTTAGCGCTTATGGCTCGATATGTCTATCAAATGTTGGCCGCAGCTACGTCTCAGATGGTCCATCTGTTGTAACTGGCGAATGACACACGTGATATTTCGCTCCAAGACCAGAATCAAAGCTGGTTTATCCGCATAAACTTTATACTTTACATATCCCCACAGGAAAAAGTCTAACGGTGTGATATCACACGGTCACACGATCTTGGTGCTCACCGAAGTGTTCTCTCAATAATTCCATTGACTGATGCGATGTGTGGGTAGTGGCGCCGTTTCGTTGAAACCAAATGTCGCCGAGATCACGAGCTTCAATTTTAGGCATCAAGTAGTCGGTTATTATGGCAAGATAATGGTCGCCATTGACGGTTAAGCTCTCACCGGCATCATTTTTGAAGAAATATGGACCGATGATTCCACCGACCACACCAAGCCGTTGTTTTTGTGAATGAAGTGAGGCTCTTCTGGTTGCTCTTCGTCCTAAATGCGGCAATTTTGCATGTTTACATACCCATTGAGCCAGAAATGGGCCTCATCGCTGAACAAAATTTGGCTCGAAAACGTCGGATCTTCTTGGAACTTTTCAAGAGCCCATAGAGCGAAGCGATGTCGCTTGGTAACGTCGGGCGGATTCAGTTCTTGCACAAGCTGTATTTTGTACGCTTTCAATTTAAGATCTAGACGTAAAATGTGTCAAGTCAATCCATACGTTTGCCCGGGTTGCTGCGAACGGCGCCGAATCGAGTCTCCACGGTCTTGGTGTGCACTCTCAGCTACGGCCGCTACATTTTCATCACTGCGTGCTAGACGTGGTCTATTCGGTCGAATATTATCCAATAATTAAAGCTGGGTCTCAAGATGGGTGATTGGGTTGAGAATAATACGCTCAGTTTGTCGATTATGTTGACCATAAGTTGAACAATGTGTACGAAACACTTTCCTCACAGAACGTGAATTTTCGTAATAAAGTTGAACGATTTGTAAACGTTGTTCAGGCGTAAGTCTTTCCATGATGAAATGCCAAACAATACTAAACAAAAATAACATGACACTACTCACACGTGATCTGTCAAAAAAAGTCTATTGCGAAAAGTAAATCTACTTGGAGCACCCTATAGTACCAAGGATACAATTCGAAGTACAGAACAGCTGTTGGTCTTAAAAGTTTTTTTTTTAAATTTGGCATTTGTTGCGGCCCTTCGGGGATAATCGTGGTGGCTTTAGGTTAAACCCAAATCGCGGGAAGAGCTTCGGCTGCAATGCAACTTCATACCGAGCCTTTGTGACCCATAGAACAGCAGAGGTTTAGATAGTCCTCGACCCCTAACCAAGAGGGAAGTTATGATCCATACCTGTCATGCTTCGAATTGGTACCGGCGGACTCTATCCAGTGCGATGGCGCACCGTAGCTCAGGCCAGGGTGGCGAAAATCACGTAAAACTCGGCTACTTTGTCTACGCAAGTTTGGCTTAAAGTCAAAACTTGACTTCAAATCAGATCTTTCTTCTCGCTAACGGTACATAGCATAGATAAATATTTGCGAACAATTACAGCGTTAAAGTTGTAATAATATATCAGACTTATTTTCTACCAACCGTTAACAAAAAATTTGAATTTAGCCCCTAATTGCTGCATGAATATAATACAAGTGAGTACTGAATATTTTGGTCTAATATTAACAGATTATCTAGTTGTTTTGTTTTTATTTTATTGGTGTAAAGAAATATTCTAAAAATCTAACATCAGGTCTTACCTTTTTTGGCCACGCTCGTGACACTCTTCGGTATCAAATCACATGATCCTGGCAGCCAATTAACTTTGCCACGACTTGATACAACACTGTCGTTTCTCGGTCAAAAGAGCCAGTGTTTTGTCAAGTGGCATAATTCTGTTGGAACCACATATCGTCCAGTTCTATAGCTCAATTTCTGGCCAGAAGAAGTCCGCTGTCATCTCGCGATAGCAAACTCCATTCAGAGTAACTTCTTGGCCGACCTCATTTACGAAAAGAACGACTCGATGACGCCGCCTGTCCATAAACCGCACCAAACACTCACTTTTTCTAAAAAGTTTTTTTCCTATTTTCAAGAAACATCGTGCATTTTAGTTGGACCCCCTTTTCCTACAGCTAAGATATCTGCAACAGGACAGAGATTATATAGGTCATGATGCATAATATTTCCAAAGAACTTTTCATCACACTAAGGAAGTGATTAACTAAATATGATTTAATTTGACGCATGAGGGTTCTTTCGCTGAAAACCCATTGAAATACACCATAACATCGTCTACTACCCATTTTTCACAATACTTTTAGAATTTCCGTAGTTGAATACGTCATTTCATTTTGACGCACCCTATCTTTGTGTATGGTGCTAGCCATGGAAGTAATAAAATCTTTCAGTTGTCACTAGTAAAGCCATCGTACGTTTTTAAGAAATTCATTCGGTTAGTTGCCTTTGGGTGCACCCTGTTTATCTCTATTAAATCTGGAACATTTACTTTCAGAATATTTGCTAAGGCTAGTACCTTGTTTGTACCCTGTCTTTGTAAACTGTGCTAGCCATGGAAGTGACTTAATCGTTCAGCTAGTTTTCGAAAAGATTCAAACGTTCAGTTGACCTTGGGTACACCCTGTATATCTCTATGAAATTGTGGAAAAATTGCTTTTAGAATTTCCGTATTTTAATAGGCTATTTCCTTTTGGTGCACCCTGTCTTTGTAAATGGTGCCATGGAAGTGACTTAATCGTTCAGTTGTCACTAGTACAGCCTTTGTTAGTTTTAGAAGAGATTCAATCTTTAGTTGCCTTTGGGTGCACCCTATATATCTCTATGAAATCTGGAAAATTTACTTTTAGAGTTTCCATATTTTAATAGGCTAGTACCTTTTGGTGCACCCTGTCTTTGTAAGCAGTTCTAGCCATGGAAGTGATTTAATCGTTCAGTTGCCACTAGCACAGCCTGAGTTATTTTTCGAAAAGATTCAATCGTTTAGTTGCCCTTGGATGCCCCCTGTATATCTCTATGAAATGTGGAAAATTTGCTTTAGAATTTCCGTATTTTAATAGGCTAGTTCCTGTTGATGCAGCCTGTCTTTGTAAGTGGTGCTAGCCATGGAAGTGATTTAATCGTTTAGTTGCCACTAGCACATCATGCTTTAGTTTTCGAAAAGATTCAATCGTTCAGTTGTCCTTGGGTGCACCCTGTATATCTCAATGAAATGTGAAAAATTTGCTTTAGAATTTCCGTATTTTAATAGGCTAGTTCTTGTTGATGCAGCCTGTCTTTGTAAGTAGTGCTAGCCATGGAAGTGATTTAATCGTTTAGTTGCCACTAGCACATCATGCTTTAGTTTTTGAAGAGATTCAATCGCTCAGTTGCCCTTGATGCACCCTGTATATCTCTATGAAATCTGTAAAATTTTCATTTAAAGTTTTCATATTTTAATGGGCTATTTTCTGTTGATGCAGCCTGTCTTTGTAAGTGGTACTAGCCATGGAAGTGATTTAATCGTTCAGTTGCCCTTGGGTGCACCCTGTATATCTCTATGAAATCAGAAAAACTTGCAACTATCGTTTTATGTTATTCTTCGTTTTATCTGTATCAGTTTTTTATATATAATATTCTGTTTATTACGACGAACATCATTTCGTTTTCTTCTTTTGATGTATGAGCGTGTTCGTATTTGTTTCAACAGATGCAGCTGCAAACTGCAATCTTTCGTTCGTCCGTCCATTTGTCCGTCTGTCTGCGAGTATATCTGTGTAATTTAATGTGTCTGCGTTGCTTTGGAAGAATTTGTAAATCTGGGTATCTTTATATATGTATACTATAGTTAAGTTAGTATGTGTAGGTCGCACTTACAATTGTATTTGTGCAACTACTACGTCTACAACAACAAATGTTTCAAGGCATTCATGCTTACACTCACATTTATACTCGTACATAGCTTCAACTACACTCAGAGACAGAAACGCCGAGAAAGCCTCGTAAGTTCATGTCAAAGGGTTGCATGTTTCACTTAAAATTGAAATTGCGTTTGAGCCCGCATTGTATTTTCGTTTCCTTTTTTACAGAATAAAATGCATTTCCTTTTAATTAATTTTCATCATCACTCTTGTATGTTTGTTTCAGTATTTTTTTTTTTTAGTTTTTTTGACTGCAATTGAGATTTCTCAAAGTTTTGTCTATTTGCAATAAGTATGCGCGCAGCTCATTACCAGATTTCGGACCAGAACTCAGATCGCTTTTTGGAAAAAATGTTTTTTTTTTTTTATTTTTGTACGCTAGTGTTGAAGTGGAAAGTCCATTGTTGTTTGCAGCTTCTATTTAATGGATAATGAGGAAGGACAACAGAAGTAGGTACTTGAGCACGTCCCTTTTTATAAATAAATACGGAAATATTAAAACTTTCAAATAATTGTTTATTTATCTGCTGCTTGAAAATGTTTTGCGTTTTAGTGGTTGCTGTTGCTAAGTGAGTATGTAGGATTGTAAGTAGTGATGGAAGTAAGTAAGGATTGTCGGTTTTGGACACTACAATGTTAGTTAAAACACAGTCAGGAATATAACAATTAATTTGTTCTGATTCGAGAGTGCGTTTGGAAATATCTTTGAGTTTTCGTCGTAATTATCCATGTTTGTAATTGTTTGTTATGGACCCTCTAGTGTTTGGTGCTATAAATTTCTTTTGAAAGTACTTCTTCAACAATCTTAAAGCCGGCCACTTAGGAAAATTTTAATCATTAGTGCATACAGTCGAATCTTGAAATAGAATATCTTTTTTATGAGATGATTTCATAGGATTTTGGTACCTTAATGTAACTGGGTTTTTGAACCCCCGGGTTCATAGGGCAGGCTCTTAATTAAACCAGATTTTGCATATAATGTCATATCCGAATTAATTCTTTTTATATTTTCCACCGAAGAGTTTGGCCGTTTTGGCAACACTGCGTCGTACAGTGGTTCCTTTTTGTGTTTTGCATAGCTGAAAATTGCTTAATGTGAGAGGCTTATTTGCACCTAAATCTGTTTGTATGCACTTAAAGTTACACTTCTCTACAGTTGACTTTGGAACATATGGGACAGGGATCCTTAGCAAATACGAAACCTCAATAACCATATTTATCCCTACAACATTCTTCACCGATTAAATCGAAACTTGGAGGCAATAATTCTGAAAACTTGTTGTTTTATTTACGAGAGTTGCTATATATATTTCTGGCCTAAGCAACACTAAGTGTTGCCTGGCGTCGTCTAACATTTCCATTGGAAAGTTTGACATTTTTTAGCATAAACGTATTCAGAACGTTTTAACGTACGACCATCATTTGTGCTGTTTATAGTGACTGGAAAAAATCAATTTGGCAAAAGAAATGGAATTAACTCGAGAACATTTTCGTTCGATCATTTTTCAAAAGTTGCCACGATAAGAGTGCATCGATGAACTTAAATCTTTGTATGGCGATACAGACAGAACCATCCTATAGCACTGTGAAAAACTGGTTTAATGAATTCAATCGTGGACGACGCTCGCTCAAAGACGAAGGTCGTGTAGGTCGTCCAAAAACGGCCGTTGTGCCAGAAAATTGAGAATTGATGCCGTGCGTGAACTGATAATTCAAAATCGTCATGTGACATACCGTGAGATATAGGCATCTTTAAGCATTTCTTCCACCAGCATATATTCGATATTGCATGCACACCTGGCCTCATAAAATGTTTGTTCTCGCTGGATCCCGCACAATTTGACAATCGCTCAAAAAAAGGCTCGTGTCGATTGGTGCAAAGAAATTTTAAAAAAAATACGATCGCGGTGCTTCAAAAGACGTTTATAAGATCGTCACAGGTGACGAATCATGGATCTATGCGTATGAGCCCGAAACAAAACAGCAATCGACCGTGTGGGTCTTCGAAGACGAGCCAAATCCAACGGAAATTCTTCGTGAAGCCAATTGTCGTCTGTTTCTTCGGCAAAACTGGTCATGTAACGACTGTTCCGCTTGAGCAAGGAAGGACGGTCAATTCTGAGTGGTACACTACAACTTGTTTGCCTAAAGTCTTCGGAGAAATTCAAAAAACGAACAAGAGAAGACGATTAATTGTGCACCATAACAATGCGAGCTCTCACACATCGGCTCAAACCAGCGTCTTTTTGACCTGCCAAAACGTCAAATTGATGCGTCATCCGCCGTACATCTTTTTATTCCCACACATCAAGAAAAAAATGAGTGGTCAACGAAATGCTCTTGTAGCGTTCAAAAAACCATGTTTTGTAGGTGTCTCAATCGGAGTAGAAAAAGTGCTTCGACAATTGGTTTGAACGCATGCAAAAGTGTATAAATCATGCTGGAGAATACTTTGAAAAATAATAAAACCTTTTTTGATAATAAATATTTGCAATTTCATTATAAGGCAAGAAAACTGTATAGCAGCCATCAATTAAGATCAGGCGCTTTTTTCTGTTTTATGGCCAATTTTTTTCGTGTGTTTTAGTTAAACCAACCTTTATATCGATTTGTTATTTAAAGAGTGCTTCTTACGACGTGTGATTTACAAGAAGAAATAAAACGCATATAATTTAATAATATGGACAAGAGTTTAGCTTTATTAAAAAGACAAGGCTTTACCATTATGTTTTAAAATTGATTTCGAGCAAGTTGCCGCCGCGGCTGTCTCTAATAAATTCTAGCCGAGACCAGTTTGGTGAGAGTAAGGTCGTGGCTCTAGATATCTCCAAGGCCTTTGATAGAGTCTGGCACGGTGCACTCATATCAAAGCTGATCGCTTTTGGTGTCGGTAATACGTTTGCTCGGTTTATATCGAGCTTTCTTAGAGATCGCACTATTAGAGTGGTTGTAGATGGGTTCTCATCCAACACGCATAGGCTGACCGCAGGTGTACCACAGGGCTCTGTCCTTTCTTCCTCTTTATTTCTTATTTTCATTGACGATCCATTTGATCAGACCGTGAATCCAATCTAGTCTTTCGCAGATGATAATAACCTCTGTCATTCATATTATTCGACCGTAGGCCGAGCCTTCAAGATATTGAAAACAAAAGGAGAATTATGGATGAGACACTTGGCCGGGATCTACAGGCCATTTCCGAATGGGGTCGAGTGAATAGAGTAGATTTTAATGCACGTAAGACACAGTGCTGCTTGTTGTCTCACAAGCGATTCGCTGACCCAACAATATCGTCAATTTCTATCAATGGTACGGATATTGAAAAATCAGAAGCTCTCGATGTTCTGGGCATGAAAATACAATGTGACGCTCGTTGGGCGAGATATGTATTCGAAGTGTCGAAAGAAGCACTCAAGTGCATTGGCTTTTAAAAGCGGTGCAAGAAATATTTCACTCCTTCTGATCTTTTCAATATCTATGAAACTTACATCTGGCCAAACATGGAATACAACTCCCATATATGGGCAGGTGCTCCAAAATCATCCTTGGAGCTACTTGACCGTGTTCAAAGGAGAGCGATGGTGCTGATAGGTGACAGTAGGGTATCCAACTCTATTGTTTCCCTTGAGCATCGTCGGAATGTGGGTTGCGTGACGCTGTTCTATCGTTACTTTCATGGTGTGTGTTCATCAGACATCCGTCGCCTTATTCCTGACGTGAGGATGTTCGGCACGGATACGCGACTTTCTAGGAATTCACACCCGTTTGTTATCGATTGGCCAGTTGACCGCACTATACACTACAGATCAAATTCGTTTTTCGCTCGTACAGTCCGTATGTGGAATCGACTTCCGGCAAATGTATTTCCCACTGATTGCGACATCCAGCAGTTCAAGGCAAGCTTCAGTAATCATTACCTCCCTCTTTCCCCCCTCCGATCCATTAATTTCCACTCGCCAATGCAATGCACCGCATGTATAGGGGGCATCCCCTGAGTGTTGGTTATTTAAAAAAAAAAGATAAGCGACTTTACATAGCCCCACAAAAAATAGTCCAGCGGTGTAAAATCGCACGATCTTGGAGGCCACGCCACAGGCCCACGACGCGAAATAATGCGCTCACCAAAAGTTTCCTTCAATCAATTGATTGTTTCATTGGCTGTATGGCATGTAGCGCCGTCTTGTTGGAACCAAAGGTCGCCGACATCAACACCCTCCAATGTAGGCACGAAAAAGTCATTAATCATGTACGAGTAAAATTATGGCCGTCTTAATTGTTAAAGAAATATGGACCAATGATTCCCTTTGCCCATAGAACACACCAAACTGTGACTTTTTGAACATTTAATGGCGTCTTACCAATGGCTTGTGGATTTTCATTACTCCAAGTGCGACAATTTTGGTTATTAACGTACCCATTCAACCAAAAGTTAACTTCATCGCCGAACAAAATTTTCTTGTAAAAATCAGGATAGGCGGCCATCTTGTTTTGGTTTTATTCACCACGATTTGCAAACGTTGTTCCGGAGTAAGTCTATTCAGTATGAAATGGCAAACCAAACTGAGCATAAATCAAGAGACGTCTGTCAAAAAGTCTAACAAGTTACACCCTTTATAAATAATATTTTCCAGACTGAAGCATTCCTTTCAACTTTTGATAAATTCAAAAATGTTTTCACAATTTTAATTTTTTTTAATTTTTAAAATTGTTCATGAAAACAAAATGAAAATATATTTTTACGTATAAAAATCGTATAAGAATAGTTGACATAGTACAGGCATAATAGAGGGTGGTTACATTTTAAGGCCCGATGTTGAATGTGAACCACACACGCAGAGAAAAAACATGGTTACTACATGGTCACGGCAATAATAATATGTTCTCCGCAATAAAAGTATGTTCGTCGCAACCATAGCATTGTTAACTGAATTTATTTTTGACAATAGTATAATTGCTTCAATATTAATATTGTGGAAATGTAACAATAGTATTATTGCCAAATTTAAAAATGAAAGTATGGTTATAACAACAATATAAATATTGTTGGTGTGACAAAAGTATTGTGTTTTGCGTTTTATGTTAACAATAATATGATTACGGCAATCATACTGTATGATTGTAGTACTTCTTCATTTAAATATGCTTTCTAGGACAAATGTTATTGGTACGGATTTAATGCAATAATGGTATTTTTTTTATCGAAATTAAAATTTTTTAAACAAGCTGCTTTGGCTTTGATTAACTGAAATATTTTTAATAAAAACGCTTACGTTTATTTAAACTTATTTTTTCTACTGTAAAATAAATCACTCCTATTATTTTGAAATTAATATTTTTTTTAATAATTTTCATAATTCAAATCTATTGTCGACAACTTAAACAAATTCTAATAAATTATATTGGGGATCAAAGTACAATTGTGTGTGATCATACTATGGTTGTAGGGATCATAACATGGTTGCGTGTGAATCATATTATGGTTGTAAGGATCATACTATGGTTGTATGTGAATCATACTTTGGTTGTGAGGATCATACTATGGTTGTGGTGATCATAGTATGGTTGAGTGTGAATCATATTATTGTTGTGAGGATCATAGTATGGTTGCAATTGAATCATACTATTGTTGTGAGGATCAACAATAGTATTATCCTCTTCGAATATTATCACCACAACCATACTTTTTTTCTGCGTGCAGCTAAACGTCAAGTTTTTGTCTGCATTTCATTTTATATTTCTAACTTTCAGACTAATTAAATTTGAACCATGGTCATCATCAATGGTCAGAATGGTGGCTAGAAATGGCAACAGTGGATGATCAATTTTCAAAGAAAATCATATTCAGTGATAAGGCACCTTTTCACTTCAGTGGATTCGTCAATAAGCAGAATTGTCTCATTTGGGCGTATGGCAATACAAGAGTGATTGTCGAAAATATAATGCACCCACAAAGAGTGACTCTTTTGTGCGGTTGATGGGTTTGGCACCGTTGGACTTCTTTCTTTGGGAAAGAAAAGGTCAAGGAAGAGATAATTCTGCAACTTAACGGCATAGAATCCAATTATGCCTCAACGTCATCGAAAATTTTGACCATCGGAGGCGTGCCGCCGAGATCGCGGCGGCGATTTAGCCGATATTTTGTTTCATACATAATTGAACCATAATAAAAGGAAATGACAAAAATTTTCTAAATAATTTGTGTTTTATTCAAAATTAACATCGGCCCTTAAAATTTAACCACGCTAGAGTTACTTGTTGTTTTCGATAAAAAAAAATCGCCTTTATTTTAGTCTACCTATGATCGAAAAACAAGCAGCCAAACGCCAAATTTGGAACAGTTTAATAAGGCTTTTAACCTTTTTTGCATGTTTTGCCTTCATTAATGCTAATGTGGTTAATACAAATACATACTGATTATAACCATTTTTTTATTGAATGCCCTTGTTTTAGGTTGAACAATCTGCTTTCAATAACACATTCTGCCATATGCCAATAATCCCGTGTTAACTCTAGGCAAAACACTTTCAATCAATTGTGGGTTAAAAGCAAACATCAAACTCGTTAACTCAAATCAATGATTATCCCATTGCGCTTTTGTAAATTATCACACCGCTTACATGCCATTATCTGCCGACAAGACTGAGTCCGTGCATAAACTCCACTCATTGTGCAGGAAACCACAAAGGATTTAAATGTTCGCACATTTGGCCCATTTAGCTATGCGGTAACCACGAGATAATGATGCTGTTGCGTTGAATGCATGACAAAACAATGGACACCACCAGATACACTCGAGCGACAAGCAACGATTCCAGTTTGTCTGAGTATTTGGCCAAATTCGCTGGAGTTGTTCATGATGTTCAGTTTTTTTTTGCATTATTTGTGTTGTTATCATTGTGGAGGCTGAAATATTAGCAGTGTCAACGTGGCTGTAATCAGCACAATCATTAACATCGCTTATGCAATTTTCATGGATAAACATTTGTAGTCGTTGTCGCTGCTGTCCAATGACATCAGCTGCTTTAGATGGGCTTTGGTTTAACCCGACTGTAATGTGACTTACAGTAGCTTACAGGTAAAAGGATTATTTTTGTTATACTCTGAATATCAGAATTTTCCGGTAAGAGGGCTGCTATTTATATTTCAGGCCCAGCAGTAAAAACACAATAATTTATCATTGCAAATGGTTTTATTGTTTTTAAAAATTTTCTCCTTTAAGATCAATACACTTTTGCATGCGCACAAACCAATTTTCGCCGCACTTTTTCCACTCCGATTGAGACACCTCTAAAACATGATTTTGAACGTTACAACAGCTGCTGCGGGCGAAGAAAAACGTTGACCACTCATTTTTTTCTTGATGCTAGGGAATAAGAAGAAGTCATTGGGTGCCAAATCAGTGCTGTACGGTGGATGGCCCATCAATTCGACATCTTGTTCAAATAGCTCATCGTTTCAGCTGATGCGTGAAAGCTCGCATTGTCGTGAAGCAAAATGATCCGTTCTCTCTTATTGGCTTTCCTCATTTCTTCGAACACTGTTGGCAAACAGATGGTAGTATACCACTCAGAATTTTCCTTCCTACGTTCCACTAAAGGCACTGTGGCAACATGGCAGGTTATATCGAAAAAAAACGCAATCATTTGCTTTGATGTACTTCCTCCACGAACAACTTTTGTTGGATTTGGCTAGTCTTGAAAGACCCATACGATCGATTGCTGTTTTGTTTCGGGTTCAGATGCATAGATTCATGATTCGTCACCTGTGACAATGTTATATACTGCCTTTGAGCTACCGCAGTTAAACTTTTTCAACATCTCTTTGCACCAATCCATACGCGCCTTTGTTTAAGCATTCATCAAATTATGTGGGATCCAACGAGAACAAATTTTTTTCACGGACCAATCAACATGCAATATCTTATTAATGCTTGACATACTTATGCCCAAGGATGCCTCAATCTCACGGTCTGTCGGTCTTGCTTAATCAGCATCGATGGTTTCTGGCAAAGTGACCGAAGTTGGGCGTCCTTCACGAATTTCATCCTGGAGCGAACGCCGTCCGAGACAGAACTCTTGGTACCAGCGATTAACAGTGGTTTTTGATAGCGCGTCATCTCCAAAAGTCGAAACAAGTTGTTTTAAACACTCTTGTCTCGATAACCCACGCCGATAATCGTAAAAAATCATCGCAAGAAAATGTTCACGGGATGATTCCATTTTTTGACCGATATGGATTTTTCAACTCACTGTAAACAAAACAATTCGCCCTCAAATGACAAAACGTTCTAAGTGAAGTTATGCTAAAAAAATGTCTAAGTTTCCAATGGAGGTTCCAGTTTGCATTTGGGAACACTAGTATTGTCAGGACCCGAAATAGCAACCCTCGTATATTTGTTCTTTTGGTTAGCTTAAGTACTGTCGTATTAAATATTTATAACCTTTATCACTCAGTAGAAAAGGGCATTACATGTTAGTTTTATTCCAAATGTTTTAAATTACCTAAAGTATTTCAGCTAGATCTATTTTTAAATTTACTGATCAAGTCAGAATCACAAAGTGATTATAGTTTACGGGGCCTACCACCTGCTTACCATCTAAACCTTGTGCTCAAATTACAAGGTCGCAATTGTTTTCCGATCTTTATTAAATTTGGCAGAAGTCATTTTTTTTTGCGAGGACGGACCTTACTGAATTTCAATTGTATGTTTAACTAATTTTATGTCTTTAGATGTACTGATTACATATTAATTCAAAATTAATGAAATTAAACACATTTCAGTACGACTAATCAGTAATCAACTCAGATAAAAAGGGAATACTTTCATATAACCCCAGTACAAAAGTCCCTTCAGATTTTGTGTACACTTATATAAAAGTAGATTTTAATAAAATTTGGTAAAGTACTAACCATATAGGACTGATTTTTTACAGTAGCCTCTGCTAAAATGAAAAAAAGGCCTTAGAATTTGCATAGATGTATTTGTATAACATTTTATTTATACGACTAATTCAATTTAGTTTATTGTTTCATAATATTACAATTTTTTTTATACATATAATTCAGCGAATGTAAAGAGTTAAGGAATTTTTCTTTTTCTGCTTAGATATTACAGGAGTTTTCTTTAAATATTATTTTTATTTAATATAGTAAAAGAAGAATAATTTTCAAAAATCTTTTTGATATTTTTTTTATTTATTTATTTGTTTAAGTATATGGAAGTACAAATTCCTTACAGACTATTTCTTACATCTAAATGTAAATTAAATCTAAGTTATTAATAAAATTACATAACGAATCAAACAAATCAATGTTCTGATTGGAGATACCTATTGAACTCTTTCATTGCTCTAGTTATAGGTTCATTAAGAGAATAAGTTAAAATGGTATAAGTTAAAATGTGTTGAACTACTTAACATTCGACGATAAGGCTAGCTCAACAAAATAATTATATTCAAAAGAGAAACATTTGGTGTTATAATTTTGAAATAGTCTTTTAATCTTGACAATCACTAAATCGACACTAGCGATCTGGTGGAGTCGCGGCGTAGAACAAGATTTAAAACGATTATAAATTAAATTAGTGTTAGTTTATTCGACCTGTTCTTAGCAAACTCTTTATTTTTTGTTTTTATTCAGGCTTTAGGTCAGTTTTTTTTATTTTTATTTATTTGTATTTAAATTATAACAAATTATAAAAACACGTACGTCACATTATTATTATTTATTTTATGTTCCTTTTTGTTGTTTGAAATAATAATAATGTTTGTTTGTGTTTTTATAATTTGTTATAATTTAAGATTTAATGAAGGAAAGCATCTTTAGTCGTGTTCTGGCTGCATGCGATTACAATGCAAGACCAGTTTCCACAATAAGTTATTTGAGGAATGTTGATGTTGATTGGCCTCCATGGTCGCCTGATTTAAATGCTCTGGACGTCTCTTTGTAGGGATATCTGAGAAGCAAGGTTTATGCAAACAAAACAGAAACGCTTAAGGAACTACAACAAAATATTCGTGATGAAATCAATGAAATATCACGTGAAATATGTGAGAATGTAATGAAAAATGTGCCCAAAGGGGCTCGCATTTGTAAGGTTAACAGAGACGAACATTTATCTGATATTGTATTCAATACCCAATTGCCGACATTGGATAAAACATTTATCAAAATAAGATCAAACAAACAAAGTAGTATACCTTCCCGACGGACACCCTGTACAACGAACACAGCAAGTAAAGGACATTCAAATTGCTCAGAAATTAAGATAATGCCTTTACTTTATTTTAAACATTCATTTTGATTTATTACAATACAGAATTGATTTATTTTTTTATATTTTGAACTTCTTAACTTCTAACCAGCACTCAATTTACACAACCAACTATTTACATGTTCTCTCTTTTGAAGCTATTCTTAAATGTGACGTTTGGAGTGAAACAAAAAGAGCTATTGTTTTGAAAAGCTTATTTTTGAAGCAGGTAGTGCTGATACACTTTTTACTAATTTGTGGACTTTATTTTTTTTTATTTTTAGCTAATGGCAGCGACCACTGTGTAACGCCCCCCTATGAACGCTATTCTTAAATGTGACGTTTGGAATGAAACAAAAACAACCATTGTTTTGAAAAACTTATTTTTATATCAGGTAGTGCTGATACACTTTTTACTAATTTGTGGACTTTATTTATTTTTTTTATTTTTGGCTTATGGTAGCCACCACTGTGCTACGCCCCCTATTAACGTCAGACCCGTTCATTCTCATTTAATTTCGTGCACTCACTTATTTTGTCCCTCGTCGGTTAACGGTTATCATGTTTTTTACTAAGTCCTAGTCACAGTTCTACAGGAACTGGGGGCTTTGATAGTATTGTTTGTATCATAAAGGGTGGTTCAATTTTAAGGGCCGACGTTGATTTTGAATAAAACACAAATTTTAAAATTATTAGACCAGGATACTATATATAGCCATTATTCACGAGATGAAGATATTATCTCCCAAAAATTGTAATTTTTTACTAACGGCTTTGAACTTAAGTTACTTGAGTTTAGTTCGGTCAACAATCCTTATCCAGTAACTCTTATTAAATAGCTGAATTTCCCTGAGCGTCAAACACCCCTACAAAATGTCTGTTTCAATATGACTCAACTTTCCTATAGGGTACATTAAAACTATTTCGTTTAAGTGTGTCGCTGATGGTATTTCAAGTCTGTCGTTTAACTAAAATTAATGATAAGTGGAACAACTGTGGCTACATTTGGATTCTAACACTGTCTGACAAAAACAAACTCACAAACGCACACTTTAACCGACAAGCAGTTACACTGCCAACAATATAAGGACAACATCCCCCACCGAAACCAACGACACTCTCATTATAGTTGAACTTTAAGAAGGGCTTTTGTCTGATATTCTACATTGTGTACAAGATTTGCCACTGGACACCGTCGTCGCTTGGTCCGTCAGTCTGCTCGGTATTTTGTTGCTGTTTAAATTGTGGGCGGAAGCAAGTGATGAACCGTCGGATCCATAACGCGACCATTAAGAGCGCCATCTAAACTGAAAAGTCTTTCAACACTAGCGGTGGTGGTGAGTGATACTTCTTCATAGAGAATTATGAAATTTCTATTCCTCCCTGTTTGTGTTAGCGTTTGCCTTATCCATCAGCATCGCAGCGTCGTGGTCTTACTCAGCAGAGACGCCCGTACGTCAGCCTGGTGGGGTTTGGTTACATGCAAATGTGACAAGAGGCAGATTTTTTCCATTTTCAAGGTTATTTTATATCTGGGCCTGCTTTCCTTTTCGTTTGCTGTTCATCCTGCTGCTTGCGTTGTTGCCGTTGTTTTTATCGCATCTGCAAATGTTGTTGTTTTTTTTTTGTTTGTTTGTTTGCCATTTTTGTTGTTGTTTTGTTCTTTCTGTTGTTGCTCTTCGCCTGCTTTGCTCTTATTACTCTTTGACTGTCGCCTTTCAAGTATAATTTATTAATGTTTTCATGTAAGAGCTTCGTCTAAGTATGCTCTACTTGTTGTAGATAGCAAACACTATTCGTAGTTGTTGTTCTTGTTGTAGTTGTATCTGGCAGTGCTGCTGATGAATATGATTGAAAATGTCAAAACATGCCTTTGTCCCCCTCCCCTCCATCTGTGTGTGTGTGCGTGCTTCTCTATCACTTTCCAAAATCATTTTTTGTTTGTTTGTTCTTTGGCATTTCATAGGACATGCTTTGGACAAAACAACAACAATATTTTGTGATGTTAATTGTTTTTGAAATTCATAATTAAAATTTACAAAAAGAAAGTGTGCCGAAAATCTTTAGTTGAAGCTCTGGCATTTCGGTCACTCGGAGCGGATACGTATTATATGGAATGGTCTGCGATATTGCGTATACGTCGTGGGGTACAAAGGATTTGGTAGCAATTATACAAAACATTGCGAACAAAAAGAGATGAAACTAGGTTTAGATATTAAAGACTAAAAGCCGACTTTTAGACTTTTCGACTATTAAAGAAAGTCAACTTTAAGACTTTTGACTTTTAAGTATAAAAAAGTCGATTAAAGTCGACATCTCGACTTTTTCCTTAGGGAAATCTAAATGCAAAATTTTGGAAAAAGAAACAATTTTTCTTTGTATAAAAAACATTCTTTTTAAGAAAGTAGGAGTTATTATAAACTAATAAATATCAAGACTTTCAAGTAGTTCAAATATTAAAAACTTAAAACAAAGTTGATTTTTAAAGCAGCCGATTAATAAAAATGGAACCACATGTCCGCATCATTTGATCTTAAAAATATAATCATATAACGGGTGTCCGCCGGGAAGGTATACTACTTTGTTTTGCCGCCATTTTGGTAAACATTAGTCTTGACAGTTCATATTTGACAGTCGTGAAGAAGAGGCGTGGCAAATTTTTTTTGGAAAAATATTCGATAAATCGGTTAACATTTTTCTAAATCAATCATCGATTACTGTGACGATGAGAAAGTTACTTGAAATCTTTGGGAGAAATAACATGCCAATAAAACGTACTATTTATCGTGTAGTGAATGATTTCAAAGAAAGGCCCAAGCATGGACCACAAAGTACTGCAAGATCGGCTAAAAACATTTCTGCTGCTAAAGAAAGTGTTCAAAACAATCCATCAACCTCAATTCGACGCCGTGCTCAGGAGCTTGGTCTTCAAAGAACAACTTTGGCCACAATTTGGCACAAGGATTTGAATTTGTTTTCAATTAAGTTTCAGTTGCCACAAGAGCTTCTTCCACAAGACCATTTACGCCGCCGTGCATATGCCAATAGGATGATACATGTTACACATTTTCATTTGAATGGATATGTGAATAAACAGAATAGCTAGTTCTGGGCCATGGAAAACCAAATCAAATTATTCATCAGTCACCTTTGCATCCATTAAAAGTGACAGTCCAGTGTGCAATTTGGTCAGGAGGAATCATTAGACTTTTCTTCTATGAAAATGAAAACGGCGTAACGGTTAGCGTAAATGGGGAGCGATATCGTGATATGATTGAAAACTTTTTAACGCCAGAACTGCATGCTTTCGTCTTGATTAACATGTGGTATCAACAAGACGGTGCCACATCGTTTACAGCCAGGATTACAATGAAATTACTGCGAGACCCCTTTCCACAACAAGTTACTTCAAGGAATGGTGGTGTTGATTGGCCTCCACGGTCGCTTGATTTCACTGCTCCGGACTTCTTTTTTGTGGGGATATGTGAAAAGCAAGGTTTGTGCAAACAAACCAGAAACGCTTGAGCAACTCAAACAAAATATGTGTGATGAAATAAATGAAATACCGTGTGGAATGTGTGAGAATGTAATGAAAAATGTGCTCAAAAGAGCTCGCATTTGTGAGGCTAACAGAGGCGGATATTTATCTGATATTGTATTCAATACATAATTGATATTGTATTCAATTAAATAAAACATTTTTCAATATAAGTTCTATTCTCTTTCTTTATAAACAAACAAAGTGGTATACCTTCCCGACGGAAACCCTGTATAAGTACTTTTGAAGAAATTTGGTTCCAAATTTGTGTAGCAATGCGAACTGCATGCGGAAATAGTCTCTCATGCGGGACAGCAGCGGCAATGATTGAAATTTTTTCGCCAATTTTTCAATAAATTGGCACTCGCTTTCCATTGTTATCCAAATATTGGATTTGTTTTGTACGACAAAAAGGCAGTACCTTCATATAGTCCTTTAGTTGTATTGCAATACCATTGCAATCAATATGGCCTTTTTGTGCCTAGTACTTACACTCCTGTCAAGGATCCCTCATTTGTTGTCCTCTTTGTAGGCCTTGGAACCCACAAAATGGGTATATGAATTTACTCAAGAATTTCGGATTTCTATCAGCTAGTCTTGAAAAATAATAAAAATAAACTTATTATACAGATGAATCTAATTTTAGTTATACTATACTTACCGCCTTGATTAATTGCTCTGAATAAATTTAGAAAATGTTTAAAAAATAAAAACTTCTGCTCTTTCTAAATTAAATTTCGAGCAAAACTTCAACTTGAAAACCAAACTCTGGCGTCAAATTTAAATTTTTCGTCTTACAAAATATTTGCCTTTACGCGTGTAATATCAAAATGGCCAGTAATCCCAATTTAGCATACATTTTGATTGAATAATTTTTTTTTAATTTAATCACGTTTGTTTTGGCAGTTATTAACGAATTTTTATCTTCTATGCCATCATAGTTGTTCTTTTTATTGTTACAAATTTTTATACCCATCATTTTTTTGTCTGCCCTTTGATCTGATATTGTGTTCCTTACCTTTGAAAATGTTGCTCATATAATCCTGTTGTTTTCATCTTCTGTTTCTAAATTTTTTATAAGAGGGCGACCGCAAAACTAACTACCCTGGCACATTTTCTGTTTTACTAGCAGTTTTTTTTTGTTTTTTAAAAGCAATCTTTTATAAGCCATCTGTCAAAATTTCCGAAATATTTAATGATTATTTTTTTTGTTACAGGTGATTGAAGTAATCAAGTTTTATAATTTTTGAAAAATGGAAAATAAAGAGTTTCGTGCGGTAATTAAACACTTTTATATGAAAGGTTATACGCCACGATTAATCAAAGATGAATTGGATTCTGTTCATGGTGATAATGCACCATCATACTCCACCGTGAAATCCTGGGTTCAACAATTTAAAATGGGTCGTTTAAGTACGGAAGATGAACAACGCTCTGGAAGACCGAAAACTGCTACTATTTACTATTAAAAACATTAGAAAAATATTTAATGAAGTGACTAAAGATAGACGAATAAAGCTCAGAGAACTTGCTGATATTGTTAAAATACACGAAAAACAAGTTTGGAGTATTTTACATGATGAACTCCACATGAAAAAGCTATCCGCAAGATGGGTGCAGCGTTTGTTGACTATGCCCCAAAAAATCGTCCGTTGGACCAATTCCGAGGAGCTTTTAGCGATTTATCAGCGTAATCCAATAGAGTTCTTGCTCAGATTTATAACTGTTGATGAAACATGGATCCATCACTACATCCCAGAATGCAAAGAACAGTCAAAACAATGGATAGAAGCTGGAAAAAGTGGTCCCAAGAAGGCGAAAACTGTTAAGTCAGCAGGAAAAGTAATGGCCACAGTATATTTGGGATGCAAAGGAAAAACTATGAATAGTGAATATTGTTGATTATTATCATTATTACGATTTGAAATTGCTCCGCATCCACCATATAGTCCAGATTTGGCTCCTTCTGATTATTTCTTGTTTCCAAATTTAAAAAAAATTCTCGGTGGCAAAAAATGTTCGTCCAATAGCGAGGTTATTGCTGAAACTGAGGCATATTTTGAAGGTCTTGAAAAATCTTATTTTTCGGATGGAATTAAAAAACTTGAAAAACGTTTGCTGAGGTGTATTGAGTTGGAAGGAGATTATGTTGAAAAATAAATATTAATAATTCCAAAAAACGGTTCTTTTTATGTTAGGCCAGTTACTTTTGTGGTCGCCCTCGTACTTCGCCCGTTCTATCCGATTAATGCTTTTTTTATTCCCATTTCAATTTGCTAAGCTATCAAGTTTATATTATTTTTTGTTATCCCTATATCCCCCGTTTCTATTTTCTATGCCAACATGTTGATTTTATATTATTTTTCACACCTTTTCTTTCTTTTGTATCCATATTTCTATTTTCTACGCCATCCTGTTGATTTTCTTTTGTTTTTGTCACTTTTTTGATATTTTACACCATTTTGACCCCATATATAAAACAAGAACATTTCCATACCAGAAATTCGAAAAGTCCTTTCTTTACAGCCAATTTAAAATGTTAAAGATCCCACCCTGTATTTACAATTAACATTGTAAGCAGTGTACGAAAACAAACGAAACGATTGACGTACATATCAGTGGCACCATCTGCACCGAGTACTACAGAAGATGCACTTGAGGCGTATCTTAAAAATTTTGATAAACCAACTTGCAGTGAGCCAATTATTACAAATATTGAAAATGATCTCCTAATTTATGAGCGGCAGGGTAGATTAGGAATAAATGAAAACATTATCGAATTTTGGAAAAAGGAAAAAAATTCATTAACAACAATAGCGTATATTGTGTTAGCAATCCCATGTACGCAAGTAAGCGTGGAGAGACTATTTTCAGCTTTCAAGTATATATTAGCAGATCAGCGAAAAAAGCTTACATCAACAAACTTAGAGCATATATTATTAACAAGAGTCAATGGGGTATTTAAATATGATTATTGAAAATTTTATATTGTTTCGAAAATGAATTAAATTTAAGTTGTGTTCAAAAAAAATATTCTTATTTATCAATATAACAGGTGTTATTGTTCCAAGAATAAATTGAACAGATAATGCAAAAAAAGAATAACATTTGAGTTTTTTCTTATTGTAATGACTTTATGAATCAGCAAACGTTTGCTATCTGGAATGTACGAAACGAAACAAATAGAAACGTTTCGTTTTGTTTGTTTTCGTTCTCTGATTGTAAGTTTTAGTTAGATCGCCCTTCATTTGAAAATATTTGTTGCTCTGGATTTAATGGTGGTATTAATGGTATTAATCAAAACTTAACTTTTATCAATGCCGTAACCACGACATTTTTTTGTCTATTAAATGAAAATTTAATGTTATAACCAAATTATTTCTAAAAGTATAAAAATTTCCCACTGCAATGTGTTGGATAAACATTTCTGCCAGTTTCTAAAATATTTTCTTTATTTCCGATTCCGGTCACAGTTCAAATTACATGTGTGTGAGTGTGTAACTAACTAACGATGTATAAATCAAAAACCTATTTTTAATATCTTTGAACAAATGTCCCATGTATTTTGATTTATCGCCAGGTCTATTTTCATTCTGTATCTTTATGCGGTTGATTGTGCGACGTACTCGGTTCATATAATTGTGTATTACTCATACGCTCTGAAGAACTGATAAAATATTGCCCCTACGTGGGACTGTGAGTACCAGCAAAATGTATTTCACAAATTTATGGCGAATACGATTGCACCACTTCAAGGGAGATGAGTTCCACACTTACCCCAAGTGTCTTTAAAGACTTAAAAGAATCACAGCTAATTTCGGTGTACTTGTTTTGCCCACTCCAGTAAAAAAAAAACAGAAGAAAAATCTTGATTACGTTGCATTCCAAAAAAACCGGAAAAAAGGAAATGAAAGCAAAACACAGCAGAGAGTAAAGAAAAAACGGACTTCAAATGTAATGAGCTCATAATTAACCAAATTATAGTTTTAATTAACAACACTTTACACTAGAGATCCTTAAAAAATATAAACCCTAACAAAGAGAAAAAAACCCGCATAGACTGATGTACGAGGAGTGGCAGCAAAATGAGGGTTGGGTGTATAATTCAAATGCATGGGAAAAAGTGGATAATGTACAGATTTATGCCTTCTCTAACATGATTTGAAGGTTTCCAATGTGTGAGCACCTCCAATTTAAGGATTGAGGTGAGGGGCTGAGGTTCTTAACGCAACTCCACGCCAATCATTATCTCCACCTGCGATTTGGCTACTTAGCCGCATCTACCACAGTGGTTAGCGGAAGAGCAAACTACGTTGCCCCTTCTACCACTACGCTTTTCTGAAAACTTTGCGCTTTTCTCAGGAATTCAAGCAAGTATGTAACGTCTGTAGAGGAAGGAACATTTTTCGGAAATGTGTTCTATAGAGCGGTAGCACCGCAATTCAGAAAAGACCTTTGTCCGAGGGCTATATCAAAAGTTGGACTATAGTCAAGCTTTGGTAGGGCTATAAGTCTTAAAGTATGCCATATCGTGCTGCGTTAAATTTTAGCAAAACCGCATTTGAGCTCACATCGAAGAGGACCCTTATAATTAGAGACATAAATACTGTTACGTTTTATGCTGTAAAATATAAAGTGCTGAATGTTTTTGGACCAAATATTTTTTAATATATTTATTGATGTATATTGTATCCAAAAAGAATCTACTTCCGCTTTTGCCTTTACACACACCTTAAGTCGCACTGGTCAATAGTCAATAGCTGCAGGAACCTCGTCCATTGGAAAATTGTCCACTGCTCGAACCAAATCAGTCTTAAGAGATTCAATGTTGGGGTATCTTTTGTGACAAACCTTGTCCTATAAAACCGTCCACATTTTGTAATCCAATGGGTTCGAAACTGGACTGCCTGAGGGCCATTCTTCAGAGAAAAGGAACGCTGGCAAATTGTTTCGAAGCCAGGCCTGGGACGTGTTAGCCTTATGGGCCGGCCCAGAATCCTGCTGGAAAGTCCATGGCTGGTTTTGCAACAGAGAACTGTTAAGAGGCTTCACAACAGCTTCCAAAACGGTTTCTTGGTAAACTTTGGCCGATGTTTTGACTCCCTGTGCGCGGAAATGCAGGTCAGTGACCCCATCGTAAGAGACACCCCACCAAACCATATGTGAAGCTGGGTGATGACCCTTTTCCACCCTTGGGATCAGTTCAGATGCTTCCTTAGATGACCGCTTGTTAAATTTTTCCTGAACGGTAAAAACTTTTTCATCGGTTAAACAAAAAAAATGAAAATTGATTTTTTTTACCCTTAGGTCCCTTTCTCTATGCGCTGTCACATATACAGAATAGCCTAATGAGGTGAAGGGACCAATTATTATGGTTATTTGGCAGTTTTAGTTTAAGAAGAGTTATCTAAACTACGTTACTAGGGCAATTTATCGGCGTTGTCTTATAACTGTGTAACTTTTAACTCCAACCTCGTAGATACCGATTGTTTTTCATTTTTCGCCTCGAAATCAAGCGTTTATGTTGCTGTACGAGGCTTGCTTAAATATAAAAATATATATTTCTTATACCCGTACGTCGCGAATATTTCCTATTTAAGAAATCGTCAAGTATCGCTTTCACTTTCTGCTCACACCTCGCAAGCATGAGTAGCGTTTCGTTTCCTTCTTCTGTTCTGCCAGTCACACGTAATGCAATTTCTTCATCATTTAGATTTGCCCATTGAAATTATAAGAAAAACCTCTAGTCAGTCACTCGTTTTTACATTAAAAATAAACATGAAAAGCGATGGCGAAAAAGAAAAACAAGCAAACAAAACGAACCACCACCACCGGCCCGCTGTAAAAAAACCTTCAAGGAAACCGGAAAGAAAAAACTGAACATAAAAATGAACTAAAAACTTTAAGTGAAGGCAGAGAAGGAAAGAGAAAACTAGCGTACAGACACACAAAAATATCCACAAATTGCAAAGTCATGAAAATTGAGCCTACGAAAGAACAACAAAAACGTAAATAATAAAATACACTTAAGCGCCGAAATGAAAATGAACTCAAAAACTCAAGCTCAAGCACAAGAACAAGAAACCCGGAGACGAAGCGATGCAGATCCAACTAAACTGAACTAAATAGGACATCAACTGAAAAGAGAGTGAACTGAATTGAATGAACGGACGGACACACGGATGGATGGCTGCTGTTTGGTGTGATGGTAGTGGTCGCTCTTAGTGTCTGTGTGTGAGTGAGCATTAAACGTTTAACATTAATGGCCGCCAGAATGTGGCCATTTACGTCAGCAGGCAAAGAATAGACAAAACTGAAGAAAGAAAAAAACAGAAACTACTTTTGCTACATTTTTTCTGTTCAAAAGAAAAGAACAATCTCAACGCGAAAATAAACACAAATACTCACTCACACATACATACATACATACATACAAGAGTATATATCACACAAATGATCAAATAATGCGAGTTTCAACATTTGTGAATAAATAAAATTCGTTTTTTTTTGTTTATAAAAATAGTTAAACATTTATTCCCATAGTGGATAAAATGTGTAGTTTGTAGATCTAGGCATAGGTAGCCCACAAAAATGAGATAAAGGCTTAAAATAAAGGATTTGGAATAGTTATGATATTTTTTGCTTTATGCAGTAAAGTCTGCCATTTTATAAAACATCGCTTCAGGTGCTCAAAATGTTTGAAGAATTTTAAAGCTAAGTTTCAATCGGTACACACAGAGAACAGATTCGTTGCCACAACCAAATTTGTTGCCAACCGAATAATAACGAATGCATTAACTATTGAGCACAACCGAATGTTGCTAGTCAATTGCAATTGTCACTCAATGGAAATGAAAGTATCGGTAGAAGTGAGTCATAACGCGTGATCCATTTCGAGGTTCCCTACTTTTTTAAAGAAAAAACACACAGAAAATTCAAATTGAATGGGGCATGTTTATTATTTGAAAGAACATTCGTTGGCATTTATTTTTTGAAGATTATGTCTATCAAATATGACGCGCAAAATAGAAAGGGGCCTAAGGTTAAAAACCAGTTTTGTTCAGGAGAGTCACTTTCAAGATTAGGTCCCTTTCTATTTGCGCTTAGAATAGTCGACTTCACTTTCACTTTCACTTTCTCTGGGAGGGAACACGTTTGGGGCATGGGATCGATCACATTCGATGCTCACACGTAGAAAAAAAGTATGGTTGGGGTAACAATATTCAAAGAGGATCATACTATTGTTGGGTATATGGTTGTGACACAACAATATTATGATCCTCACAACAATAGTATAATTCACACATAACCATACTATGATCCCCACGACCATAGTATGATTCACACTCAACCATATTATGATCTCCACAACAATAGTATGATTTACACTCAACCATACTATGATCTTAACAACAATAGTATGATTCACACTCAACCATACTTTTATCGCCACAACCATATTATGATCCTCACAACCATAGTATTTTTCTTATACAACCATAGCATGATCCTCACAACCATAGTGTGATTCACACAACCATGCTATTATCCGTACATCCATAGTATTATTCAGTCAACCATACTATGATCGCCAAAATTATTATTAGGATAGGGTGTTGTTATTCAAAAATAGATTTTTTATCAAGCAAGTATTTTTAGATTGCATTACAATTAGTTCATAGCCAGATTTGAGGCCATGTTTTTATTGAACATTTCATTCAAGAAACAAAAACATATATTCCAACGGCAGTCGAAAATACTTTTAGTTGCCAGCAGGGGTGAATGCTACTTCACCATCCGTAGACACCAAGTAACGAATGTGATTAAACCATGATCAAATACTATATACTTAAATGCAGGCAGATTTTAAATAAACGAGACCCAATCGGTTTTTTTTTGTATATCAAAAAACACCTACGCCCACACATACGTGTATGCTCTATAAAACCTGCTTTGTTTTGTTCATAGTCGCAACCATACTGTATGATTGCCGTAATCATATTATTGTTAACGTTAATTTTAAACAACAATACTTTTGTTGTACCACCCATGTTAATATGGTTCCTAAAACCATATTTTCATTTCTAAATGTGGCAATAATACTATTGTTACATTTCAACAATAGTAATATTGTCGCAATCATACTGTTCTCAAAATGAAATTCAAACAACAATACTATTGTTGCGACGAACATGCTTTTATTGTAGAGAACATATTAATGTTGCGGTAACCATAGTGTAACCATATATTTTCTCTGAGTGCAGATGTTGTCCACATCAAAAAAAGAAAAAAAATTAAAATTGATTTTTTTTTTACCCTTAGGTCCCTTTCTCTATGCGCTGTCACAAATGTTGGCCGCGGCTCCATTGAGTCCAATTTTCGTTGAATCGTTCGAGCATTTCGACTGCTAACCGGCGAATGACAAGCGTGATGTTTTGCTCCAAGGCCTGAATCGAAGCAGGTTTGTCTGCATTAAGACTTTACATATCCCCTCAGGAAAAAGTCCAACGGTGTGTTATCACACGATCTTGGTGGAAAATTGACCGCCCCAAATGTGAAATTATCTGCTCACCGAAGTGTTCTCTCAATAGATCCATTGATTGAAGCGAAGTGTGGGAAGTCTTGTTGAAACCAAATGTCGCCGAGATCACGAGCTTCAATTTCAAGCATCAAATAGTCGATTATCATGGCACGATAACGGTCGCCATTGACGGTTACGTTCTCACCGGCATCATTTTTGAAGAAATATGGACCAATGACCCATAAACCACACCAAACCATTGTTTTTTCTGGATGAAGAGGCAGATCTTGAACCTCTTCAGGTTGCTCTTCGTCCCAAATGCGGCAATTTTGTTTGTTGCTATACTAATTGAGCCAGAAATGGGCTTCATTGCTGAACAAAATTTGGCTCGAAAACGTTGGATCTACTTGGAACGTTTAAAGAGCCCATAGAGCTAAGCGATGTCGCTTGGGAACGTTGTGCGGCTCCAGTTCTTACACAAGCTGTATTTTTTACGCTTTCAGTTTAAGATTTCGTCGTAAAATGAGCCAAGTCGTTGCATACGTCTGCCCGACTTGCTAGGAACGGCGCCGAATCGACTCTCCACGGTCTTTGTGTAGACTCTCAGCTACGGACGCTACATTTTCTTCACTGCATGGACGTGGTCTATTCGGTCGAATATTTTTAAATAATGAATGCTGGGTCTCAAGAGTGGTGATGGTGTTGCGAATAGTATGCTCAGTAGGCCGATTATGTTGACCATAAGTTGAACGAAGTGCACGAACCACATTCACAGAACGTGAATTTTCGTAACAAAGTTCAACGATTTGTAAACGTTGTTCAGGCGTTAGTCTTTCCATGATGAAATGCGAAACAATACTAAACAAAAGTAATATGACAGCATGCCACGACTCACACGTGATCTATCAAAAAAAGGCTATTGAAAAAAGTATCTCTACTTGGATCACAGATTATATCGCATCTGTAATTTATTAATAAAAAAAAACAATTTTAATGTATTCCCCAAGTATCCTAATCCATGAAAATGATCATGTCATATTTTTACAGAACGAATAGAGAAAATGGGGAACGATTTTTTCTGTACAAATTGGATTGCTTTTGAAATAAAAATTTTAAGATTTTGAGTTAACACCATTTCTTTATAAAGTTTTATTCAGACGTGTGGTTTTCAAGAAGTAAAATAACGCACATAATTTAATGTTATGGCCAAAGAATTTATTTTCATTATAAAGATAAGGTTTGCCATTATGTTTTAAAAATTATTTTGGGCAAGTAGCCGCCGCGGCAATATCAAATAAATTCCTGCCGACAGGCCCAATTTTCAACCACTTTTTGCAGCATTTGGAGCCGTACGTCAGCAATAACGCGCCAAATATTATCTTTCAAAACATCAATCGTGTCGGACTTGTCTACAAAGACAAGCGACTTCACATAACCCCACAAAAAATAGTCAAGCGGTGCTAAATCACATGATCGTGGAGGCCAATTCACAGGCCCACGACGCGAGATAATGCTCTCACCAAAAGTTTCTTTAATAAATTGATTGTTTCGTTGGCTGCATGGCTTGTAGCGCCTTCTTTTGGCAAAAAAAGGTCGTCTTCATCAACATCCACCAACTCAAGGATGAAACGCCGCCTCAACAATGGCTTGTTCAACCCATAGTGGGATTCATCGCTGAACAAAATGTTCGTGTAAAAATCAATATCGCTGGCTATCTTATTCTGGGCCCATTCACCACGATTAGCAAACGTTGTTCCGAAGTAAGGCTATTCATTACGGAATGGCAAAGCAAACTGAGCATAAATCAAAAGACCAACTTCGTAAAAACTTTGGCCAGATTGAAAACCAAACTTCTAAAAAACACCCTTTATATTCCTTAATTACACAGACCCATAAAAATAATCATGATGTTTTGTCACTAAAAAAATAGAGAAAATGGGAAAAGATTTTTTTAAATAAAAATATGAGTATTTTTAAAAGTAAAAATTTTAAGACTTTGAGTTAATACCGTATTTATATATTATTTGCTATTACCTCACTATGATTCGCCCAATTAAACATTTGGTAAGGATGTACTCAGACCTCTATCCAGATAGATATATATAGGTATAATATCATTAAGAAAAATCTAAGTAAACTTAATTTTTATCGAATTTATTAATTTTAGCTCAGGTTTTCAATAAAATGCACTTGCCACCATTCTGCTTAAAGTTATGAATAATTGAACAATTTTTTTGAATAAGCCTACATTTGAAGCAAAAAAAATTACTATACTCGAAGAATACAATAAAATCAACAAAAAAAAACAATGAAACCGTTTTGAGATAAAAAATGTTTTCGCGCAAAAATCCATTTGTGAACGTGTCCGTTTTTTGGGCTTAGGGGACTCCCGATAAATCTTATATAAAGCGATCCATCTAGAGGTATTTTTTTCAGATCAAAAAAATATAAAAATTAAAATCAAGTGTGGAATCTTTATTTGTAGTTTGAAAGGACATTTTATGGCATTTACTTTTTTAATATAATTTCCTTTAAAAGTTACCCGCAACTACGCCTCAGGGTTTCCATTCGGAGGGTCCAATTTTGAATGACTCGTTCGAGCATATCGACCGGTATGGCTTAATGACACGCTTAATGTTGGCTTCCAAAACCTGAATCGTAGCTGGTTTGTCAGCATAGACTTTGGACTTTAGGTAACCCCAAAGAAAAATGTCTAAAGGTGTGATATCACTCGATCTAGTTACCTGTCCAAAACGTGAAATTTGCTGCTTTTCAAAATGACCTTTTAATATATTCATTGTTTGAGCAGCTGTATGACAAGTAGCACCGTCCTGTTGAAACCAAGTGTCGTCCAGATAACGGGCTTCAATTTCAGGTAGCATAAAGATCGATGTCATGGCGCACCATTCACGGTTACGTTTCGGCCATCATAATTTTTGCAAAAATTTGCACCGATGATTCCACCAACTTATAAACAGCACCAAACCGTAGTTTTCTCTGGGTATAATGACACTTCTTGGACCTCTTCTTGTTGCTCTTTAGCCCAAGTGCGGCTATTTTGTTTGTTGACTTTGCCGTTGAGCCAGAAATGAACAAAATGTTGGTCTAAAAAACAGCGGATCTTCCCTATTTTCTATTTCCAAAAAGTAAATGCCATAAAATGTACTTTCAAATTACCAATAAAGATTCCACACTTGATTTGAATTTTTTATATCCTCAAGATGGATCACCCTATATATCGCCTACGAGAGAGGGTACAAGGCAAATGATTTAACATTTTAAATTTTAATCGACTGTTAAAAAACTACTGACAATTTTTTCAAGTTTCTGGCTTTCTTAGCAAGGTTGATCATTTTTTTTTAATAATGGAACACCATCCGATGCGTTATGACTTCACCCAATGGGCTGAAGATTGTTTGGCCGGAGATGAGGAAGTTTACCTAAATATAGTGTTTTCAGATGAAGCTCATTTTCATATCGGTGCCTATGTCAATAAGTAAAATTGACGGATATGAGTCATAAATGACTTTTGCAAAGAAAATGCATTCACAACGAGTCTCTCACTGTTTGGTGCGAATTTTGGGCTGGCGGCACCATTGGGCTATTTTCTTTGAATATGAGCAAGGAGCCGCAATTACGTTACCGCGCCATTCTCAACGAATTTTTGTTTGCAAAAATTAAAGAGAATGTCATGGACGACATTTTGTTTCAAGAAGATGGGGACACATGTCACAGAGACAACACAAACTTTGATATTTTACGCACTGTTTTTAAAATCGAATAACCAGGCGAAATTGTGATGTCAATTGACCGCCTTGGAGTTGTGATTTGAGCCCTCTTGAGACTTTTCTGTGGGGATCCATTAGGGATTAATATTACGAAAAGCATTCAGAAACAATTGAAGCACTGAAACATGAAATCGAAGTTGCCATTGAAGAGATTCGATCCAAAACAAACCAAAATGTACTGAAAAATTGAGCTGATCGCATGAGGTACTGCCGAGCCAGTTGTGGTATTCATATGTATGATATGGTGTTCCATTGTTGAACGACAAAGTTCAACCTTTTCAATAAAATCAGGAATTTGAAAAAATATCAGTACATATTTGTTTACAGCCAATTCAAGTTTAAAATGTTAAAACGCCCACCCTGTATATTAGGGGTGGGATAGTGTTGGAGATTCTTATTAGTGGAGATTCTTAGTAGTAAGATTTGGGTATAACTCACTCGCTTATTTTGTGAGGTTTGGAAAAATGGGGGCGGTGCGATCGGGGCAAGTGACAGCTCATCGAGGTCAAAGGTCGTGGGATGGGGGAAAATATTCACAAAAATCTGCTCAACTACCTAGGAGTCGCACCTAGAGGGGTAAAATGTATGACCGACCCCCATAAATTTGTCCCACCCAATATTTGTTCCAAACAAAACTTCCCCTATCTTCGCCCCCACAGGGGGATCCCCTACAAAAAATTAATTTTATTGAAATTTGCTCCCACCGCTTTAACTACCCCAAAAGTGCCCCTAGAGGAGTTAAATGTAAGACCAACTCCCAATATTTCTGCAATTCCAACAGTTTCTCAGAACAAATCCACACTCTATCTTCAACCGTTAAGGGAGTCCCCATACAAATTTTTGTCATGAATACCCTCTATCGCTAACTCATAAGAAAAGTCCAACGCAAAATGCACTTAAATCGACCAAACAAAACAAAATTCTGCACCAAATAATATCTTCGTTTAAATTTTCTGTTTTTATTGATGATAAATTATTTTCGTTTTTTTTAATTTATTAATAGAAAAAATACATGCATTTAAAATTCGAAACTTTGTATAGTTTGAAAATGTTAGTCAAATTAATTTAGTTTTTTCATGCGATGAATATTTCTTCCGACTTTCGGCCATGACCTCAAGTAACAATATTTTTCAGCATCGTTAGGGCAAATTTATATTACTTGAGGTCGTCGCCGAAAAATTATATTTAACATACTTTTTTGCCCCTCTAGGTGCGACTCCTAGGTAGTTGAGGGGCATTTTGTGAATATTTTCCAACGACCTTGACCTCGATGAGCTGTTACTTGACCCAAACCCCACAAAATAAGGAGGTGAGCTGTATTAAAATCGAAAACTCGAGCACTATCCTACCTCTACTGTCAGATTCCATCTGGACCGAGCGCCTTCGATGACTTTGCTCTGTGGATGACATTTGCAACTTTCCCAACGGTAAATTGTGGTGGTGTCTAAAGATTCGGCGAGGGAGGAATCGATGCAATAATATCCTTTTCGCCTATCGCTCTCTGCGTGCTCAATAAAAAGTCGGTTAAAATAACTCGTGACGGCTATTCCGTCATCCTTTCTTCCAGGCATAGAGAGCGATTTCACCGTTGTCCGCAATTTAGAAATTACAGAACTTAAGTTGTACTGCTCTAAGTGATCTAGCCATTTGTTCCGCTTATGCTAGTTAACCAATAGTGATTTCAGAGTTGAGATCCCTAATTCTAGGGTCAGTAGGGTTATTGTCGAGGAAACTGGCCCTGATCATAAAGTGTTTATTTCGGTTCAATCCGGTGGACAGAAACGACAGTCGTAGGTCTGCTTTCTTAATACCTAGTAACTAAGTGTCCTGTGCTACATTCTCTTCAACTCCCTCTGCCATTTGTATTTCACGCTGTACAGCTTCTTTTAATTATTAGAGATAATGAATTTCCAATTTCCAACGTTTAACCTTTCTGAATGCATTCCCGAAATAGTGTTGATAGTTTCTGTAAAGTCCTCAACATGACAATCGATTTCCTCATTCGAAAGATTTTTATCTCTTATAGGCCTAGGATCCTAGGGGGAGATGCCAAAGCACACCACAAAATATTGGCTAGCATGGACATACACAAGCGAGGTGATTCGCTTTTTGAATACATCATATCCACTAATTATGTTATTTGCAACAAGGGCTATAGGGCAACGTTCTACAATAGGATCAGGAAACAGGATATAGACATAACTCTTGTAAAAAACAGTGATTCGGTTAAGGTCTCAAAGTATAGAGTACCAGCGGTGTGTTCATTCTCAGATCCCTTCAGAATTCACTTCAATGTGGAGCACGAGATCAATAGGGCTAAACCCAATAGGAATCCATGGAAAAGACAAGTTCAGAGATCAGTGTAGCCGCTTACACCTTTATATGGGAGTTGTTAGACGTGGAGCTCAGAATAATAAGGAAGGATAGCTGAAGACTTTTTAATAGGGAAAAGATGGAAAATACCACCGCTAACTGGGATGAATACCGAAAATCCTTCAACGACTTCAAGATGGAAACCAGAAAGGAGAAACGAAGATCCTAGTTACTATTCTGTGAAGAATTGGTAAGCACGAGCGAAGTAGCAAGACTACGTAAGATGCTATCCATAGAAGCCAGCATACCAGAACTTTTAATGAAACCCGACGGACAATTTATTAACAAAGACTCATATACCGGGCTGTCAACACGAGCAAGACGATAAGCGCTTCACTAACATCATGCATGGAGGAGCCCATCAGAAATGTCGTCGACGAAGACAAGATGGTGTGGGCAGCACGTGCGTTTCAACCACTCTAATCGGTAGAAGCGTACGGAATCGTCCCGGCACAGTTACAGTTGTCATTAGAAGCCTTCCTACCATGGCTACAGGAAATCTTCACTACAAGCCTTAGATGGTCATCATTACTAAAGGCATGGAAAGAGTTCAAAGTGGTCTTTATCTATAAAGCGGGAAATATTATGGTTACTTCTGAAAACCTTCAAAATACTCTTGGACCCTGGAGCATATCTCATAGGTAGGTCAGACCAAGAAGTAGTATGCCTCGTAGCAGACTCTCAACACCAAAAGGAATACATGTTGGCAGCCTCACGGGACGTCAATGGCGCCTTTGGCAACGTGGAAATAATCTTAATTCTTATTAAAACCACTGGAGTACAACCAGGCATAGAATCATAAACTCGTCCCTGGGAGATGGAACTGTAAGGAGTAGCAGACGAATGTGCCTGAATGGGCTCAGGATTAGAGTGCGAACTAACAACTCCAGACATACACATCCTATTCGTTGAACTAACGAATGCAATCGACAAAGTGTCGGTTTTAAATGAGGGTTAAGGTGGAACTAAATTCACAACTGCAGAATAACTCGATCCTCCTAGCCAACAATAGACTGGAAAATAATAAGGGAATTGCTAACACTATAACAGCAATGGATGTCAACCTTCATAAGAGTCCTCGAGGGGCACTGCTTAAGCGGAAGTAGGCAGCGCGAACAGGCTTTCCACGTAAAAGAGGTGTCAGAGGAGCATTTGCTTTGCACATGCGCGGGTCTTTAAGAATGGAGGCAGTACCCTACCTAGGCAGTACATACTTGATGGCTCAGCAGAAATAGAGAATGTACGAGGGCTGCTATATAATTTTGAAAAGGCCTAATATGGAAATGCGAATATTTATCATCAAAAATGGTTTTATTGGTTTTCAAAGTATTCTCCAGCATGATTTATACACTTTTGCATGCGCTCAAACCAATTGTCGAAGCACTTTTTCACTCCGATTGAGACACCTCCAAAACATGGTTTTTGGACGCATCAACAGGATCTTCTAGCGATTTACGAGGGCGACCCCAAAACTAACTGGCCTGGCACATTTTCTGTTTTACTAGCTACTTTTTTTTGTTTTTTAAAAGCAATCTTTTATAAGCCATCTCTCAAAATTTTCGAATTATTTAATGTTTATTTTCTTTGTTACAGGTGATTGAAGTAAACAAGTTTTATAATTTTTGAAAGATGGAAAATAAAGAGTTTCGGGCCGAATTACGATTTAAAATTGCTCCGCATCCACCATATAGTCCAGATTTAGCTCCTTCTGATTATTTCTTATTTCCAAATTTAAAAAAAAATTCTCGGTGGCAAAAAATGTTCGTCCAATAGCGAAGTTATTGCTGAAACTGAGGCATATTTTGAAGGTCTTGAAAAATCTTATTTTTTGGATGGAATTAAAAAACTTGAAAACGTTTGATGAAGTGTATTGAGTTGAAAGGAGATTATGTTGAAAAATAAATAATTATAATAATTCCAAAAAACCGTTATTTTTATGTTAGGCCAGTTACTTTTGCGGTCGCCCTCGTACACGGCTAGGCGATCGAAGTAGTACCAATATAACTATGACAAATGCACACCTGCCACGCTCATTTGCATCTAACTTTATGCTCAGAGAGATCAGATTTGTTGATACAAACGAATTTTTTCCCAACTAAATGTTGGTGGTTGCACGTTCTATGCATGTATTCCATCGCTAAAATCGAATATCGGTTAGGTACTCGGCAATTTTCAAAAGTGGGAACTGACAGTACCTGTTGTATCACAAAGACAAAGTATCGGTAACTCTTACTAATTAAGATGATTATTGAAACTAAATTTTTGTACATGTATTGGTTATTGTTAAAGATTATTGGTAATATAAAAATAATGCTGATCATAATATTTTATTTATGTGATTAAAAGTGGAATTTTTAACCTATATGATTCCGGCTACTACAGATTTGATGTTACCTTAAATGAATGCTTGAAGTCATGGCTACAGATATGATAACAAAAAATATATACTTTCAAATCGGTCTCATCCTGTAGTTTATTAAAAAGAAAACATGTGGAAAAAATGTTTTTGAATTTGCCTCTCTGTGTCAATTTTGGTTTTCATCCTGAACAAACCATATTCATTAAATTTTATTGAGTATAATAATTTTTTAAAGGACGAAAAGAGACAATTTTTCTTTAAAAAACTATTCTGATTTTATTTTAGACGATACGAGTAGTAGTAATTTAGTAGAATGTTTAACCCAACAACGACAATTGCTTAAAAACATTTTCACAATTTCATAAAAAAAGGACACGCCACAACTGATATTAATTGGAGAACTTGATAAAAAGACTGAAACTCCATTTTGAAGTACTTTTTCGAAAAGAGGAAGAAAATGACTCCCCCATCTTTGAGATAGGATTTTAAAATGCTCTTCGAAAATGAACTACATTCGATTTCACTAAAAGAGGGAATACTTACTAATTTTTAACTTATTTCATATAGCGTTGCATAAAAAAAAATTTCGTTGGTCCATCAAAAATAACTGGGACCTATCAGAGCCATCCTTTTTGAAATTATTCTTAATCTTCCATTTCTAGAAGAAATCATTCACCCTCATTATTTTATAAAATTATTTTTCGGCTTGAGGTCATTTATTTAAACTCGTTGTTCTATGTGTTGTTTAATTTTTATTTATCCCAATATTTCGATTGACTTCGTCAATCATCTTCAGGGGTTGTCACTGACAAAATATACAAAACATGATTACATTTAATAAACAAAACATTAACACAATATTTGAAAAATAATTACATTAACAAAATAATGTCGTCCGTCTGATTATCGCTGTCAACTAATATTAGTGTTACTCTTCAGCTTGCGTCTGTGCTTATGCACCACATTTCTATATATGTGTGCGATCCCATCTGTGTCCGTTTTGTAATTAATTCTCCTCTCATTAGGAACGTCAATAATGTTAAGCATTTCGAGAGTGTATCTTCTTCTATAATTTCTCTCTTGCGCTACAATTTTTACGTCGGTAAAGTCAGGCTTATGTCCAGTCAATGTACAGTGGGCCGCAAGTGCGGTCTGTTGTTCTATGGGCCTATTTACGGCTTTTAGGTCAGATTTGTGGGACGAAATTCTTGTCTTAAGTTTGGTTTTAGTAGTTGTCACCATTGCACCTAATTTGGTATACAACGTCTGATTTATCTTCGTTATTTATTCGAGATTTTGTCCTGCTAAATAAACTGTTTACTGTACTGTGTGTCTTTAGTGCAAGTTGATATTTGTCTTTGTTATAAATGTTGGAATGGCTAAGCCTTTCTGAAAAACCCGGTATATATGTTGTTGGTTTGTATACTTTTGTTACAGGTTCTGCGATGACAGCTGAGGAATTGGATTTTGATTTCCATTTGTTTAGTAGGTCTGTGATAGTCTTGTGTGGGAAGTCATTTTGCCTTAAAATGGTTCTAATTTTTACTAAATTGTGTTTGTGAAACTCTATGTCGCTAATATCTAAAATTCTATTGATGAAGTTAGTCGCTGTATTAATAATTACTCGTCTCGGATGCTTTGAACTAAAGTTAATAAGTCTGCCAGAAGCTGTAGGTTTTTGGTACCAATCTAATTTTAGTAACTGACCTTGTCGACAAACTATTGAATCTAAATATGGTAATTTTCCGTCCTGTTCCATCTCCATTGTAAACTGTATTTGTCTGTTAAATGAGTTGAGAACATCCAGAGTGTTCTTAATTTCTTTTTTCTTAAAAATTCCAAAGAGATCGTCCACATATTTTGTTAATAATTTGGGTTTGTATGTCATCTTGTCTAGTGAGGTGTCTAGAAGCTCTTCCATAACTATGTCGGCTATTACTGGGGATGCTGGAGAACCCATTGGCATCCCTTTTCGCTGCTCGTATATCTTTTCATCATATTTAAAATACCTAGTCTCCTTAATGCAAAATGTCACCACTTCTAAAAAAAGTTCCTTTGTAATATTTGTAAATTCCCTTATAGTGTCCCATTTCTGTTCAATTGTTTTGATTGCGAAATTTATTGGAATGCTTGGAAATAAAGATATAACGTCAAAAGAAACTGAAACCTCATCCTCATTAATACATATTTCGTCAATTTTACTTTTGAAATGCTTGGAATCCCTTACGTTGTATTTCGATTCCTTCGTCAAGTTCTTTAAAATCCCAACTAAATATTTACAGAGCCCATATCCAGGGGAGTTTATTGAAGAGCATATGGGCCTTAGAGGAGTACCATCTTTGTGTATCTTTGGGAGTCCGTAAATTCTGGGGGCATTCGTTGTCTTATTTGTCAATTGATTTTTGCTGTTCTTGTCTATTATTCCCAAGTTGTATAATTTGTCCACTAATCTGTTGTAAGTACGAAATCTTTAATATCGAACTAGAGGGGCGAACTAAATGGGATTTAGTTACTACAAAGAATCAATCTGTTGTCCCCACCAATTATTTTTACCAAAGTAACATGTACTTCATAATTTATTCGTTGTCATAATCACCAATTGTGGCAACCAATAGTTTTATTAAAATAGGTTAGTATAACCGACTTACAGCCATAAGAATCTTTCCATTCTTGTAGCTACCTTTTTATGGTATGTCGAAGCATGTTACATCAATACCATGTGATCTTTGTGACTGCAACAGAAAGTATTTTTATTGAACCGAATATTTGTAGTTCGGACCGATTTCCAAATTTTTTTTTTTTTCTCTATGGGTGGAAGAAAAAGTTATTAGAAGTTAGTCGCATAGGAATTCGAACGTGTGATTTTATTTTGCCGGAAAATCACAACCAGTTTAAATCGTTATGATTCTGGCAACAGTGCCAAACTCTATGCTGGTGAACAAAAGAAAAGCAACTTCAGATGAAACGGGTTAAAAGTGAAGGCTCGACTTTAATGAAATCCACGTCGTAGTGGTTATCAAATGTCCAAAGAATTGAAAATATTTCAGGGAAGCCTCTGATCCATATTCCGAAGTGAGCTTATGGTAAAGTCTTTTGACAGAAGACAGTTGATCTTACACCAAAGCAAAAATGTAGACTAGACTACAAGTTCCTATGCTTGCACGAATGTGGCTATTTTTCTAAACATTTTGTTCTCTGATGAAAAAAGTTAACGTATTAAGTTTACTTAGCTGAACGCTCTGCGAAAACTTGAGCCTTCGAACGGCCTACCAAAGTAATTTTCCATCTTATGTAATGGTAGGGCAGCTGTGGATAACGATGGACGCTGACCAATCGTTTTCATGGAGCTTGGTGTCAAAGTCAATGCGACTTAATGTCGGGGAAATGTTTTAAAGCCGTGGGCAAGCTAATTTTTCTATCGTAGCCTTTGGACGTTCCAACACAACTCGGCAAAATTCCATTTAACTAGTTTAAATATTGTGATCGGTAGTCTGCTCTGAATCAACAATATTTCGAGGCGTGTTGAAGAAATGTCCATGTGACACTACACACTCTTCTGTGATGGAGGTTATAACAAATATATGAGTCCCGCATCCTATGATGCCTACCTGTACATATGAGCGTGTGGGTGTTTTGGTAAATGGCGCTGTTTTAAAGCTTACACACTTGATGAACCATAAGAAAATGTTTTCGATGTTAACGTTTCCTTGCCTGGCCTTTTTTGCACATTCGGCTTTTATACAAACTCAAACAGATTCGCATACATATTACCACGCACTAGTATGTATGGGTGCGTGTGTGAGTGTTTATATGAACAAATACATGCAAACAACCTTGAGAATTGTTATGCTTTTCAGTCGCATTTTTTGTTGTTTGTTTGTGACGTTAGCGTTTTCCAGTGTATTAGGGAGCATGCGAGCATAAGTATATGGGTACTTCCAGAGAAAGGTCAACCGTGACCGAAAATTATTTAATAATCAAAAAGAAGTTTTATTCTTATATTATGTTAAAAAAATGTTTTAAGCTTTACCAGTCAGTTGCAACGATGGTAAAACATACTGCAAATTAGAAATTGTTTTATTTCTCTCATGACAATTTTTCATTGCATTTTTTCTATGCTTGTAATTTTTCTGTTTAAGAAAGAAACTACACGAAAAGTATTTTACATAACTTGAACAAAAAGTCATCAAGAAAACCAATGCTTTTCAATTTATTGATATTTTAATGTCATATGCTCGTCTTTAAATTATAAATTGTTTGTATAACTTCTATATAACAGCGCATAGAGAAAGGGACCTAAGGGTAAAAAAATCAATTTTCATTTTTTTTTTCTTTTTTTGATGTGGACAACATCTGAGCATCGAATGAGACCGTTCCCATGCCCCAAAAGTGTTCCCTCCCAGAGATATGCGCGTTTTATGCAAGTGAAGTCGACGATTCTAAGCGCAAATAGAAAGGGACCTAATCTTTAAAATGGCTCTCCTGAACAAAACTGGTTTTTAGCCTTAGGTCCCTTTCTATTTTGCGCGTCACATATAATAGCAAAGTAACAAAAGTTTGTTACCAAGTTTTAAAACGAAATATGTTTGTAGCAACATCACAAATATGGTTGGTTCATGTTAACAATAACATGATTATGGCAATCATACCGTATGATTGTTATTTTTGTAAATTTGAATATTTGTTTGTGGATCAATGTTATTGTTACGAATCGTATGCAATCAAAAATCAAAACAAACAGCTTTGGATTTTTATAATTAAAATATTTTTTATAAATGAAACACTTACGTTTTTGTTATCGAATTTTTTCTTTTTACTAATTAAAAATAGCTATTGTTGAAAAACAATATACCTCAAAACTTTTATATAATTTTGGGAATCATTATATGGTTGAGTGGGATCAAAATATGGATGAAGAGATCAAAACATGATTGCGTTTGTAGGACATTACTACGGCTGTATGTGAAACATACTATGGTTGTGAGGATCATGCTATGGTTTTATGTGAAACATAGAATAGTTTTGAGTATCATACTATGGTTGTGAGAATCATACTATGGTTGTGAGGACCATAATATGATAGCACGGTTGAGTGTGAATCATAATATGGTTGAAGGGACCATAGTACTTGTTGGGGGGCATAAATACGGTTACACACGTTTCATGCTGTAAAATAAAAAGTACTGAATGTTTTTGGCCCAATAATTTTTAATGTATTTATTGATGTATATTGTATCCAAAAAGAATCTACCTTTTCGAAATGTCCGCATTTTAGCCTTTACACACGCCTTAAGTCGCACTGGTCAATCGTCAATAGCTGCACGAACCTCGTCCATGGGAAAATTGGCCACAGCTCGAACCAAAGCAGTCTTACGAGATCCAATGATGGGGTATCTTTTGTGACAAACCTTGTCCTCTGAAACCGTCCACAATTTGTAATCCAATGAGTTCAAATCTGGACTGCCTGAGGGCCATTCTTCAGAGGAAATGAACGCTGGTAAAATTGTTTCGAAGCCAGGCCTGTGACGTTTTAGCATTATGGGCCGGCGCAGAATCCTGCTGGAAAGTCCATGGCTGGTTTTGGAACAGGGAATTGTTAAGAGGCTTCACAACAGCTTCCACAACGGTTCCTTGGTAAACTTTGGCCGATGTTTTGACGCCTTGTTCGCAGAAATGCAGGTCAGTGACCCCATCGTAAGAGACACCCCACCAAACCATAACTAAAGCTGGGTGATGACCCTTTTCCAACCTTGGGATCAGTTAAGATGCTTCCTTAGATGACCACACATACACTCTATCATTTTGCTTGTTAAATTTTTCCTGAACGTTAAAATTTTTTCATTGGTGAACAAAATTTTTCTGTGCAAGTTATCAGCGTGCTTCGCCAAAAGACATTTGCATTTTTTAATCCTTTTTTTTTAAAGCTGCAGTCAATAAAAGTCCGGTACGTCGTTTGAAAGCCCCAAGTCCCAAGCCTTTTTTAATGATTCGACTCATGGACTTTTGCGTGATATTCATCTCACGGGCCATGATTTTCTGTTTTCGGAGCGGATTTCTGTGAATTCTAGATTTAACGGTTTGGATGACATGCGGTGTTCGAACAGAGCGTGGGCGGCCCGACCGGTGGCGGTGTTTTACATCTCCAGTCACCTCAAACAGTTTTATACATAGGTAGACGAACAAGCGGCTAGTCCCTAGTGGCCGGACCGTTTTGAATATATCGTTTTTTTTTCATTTCACACTTGAAAAACGCTATTACTGCGATACGGTTCTCATTATCTGACCCCTCCATGATGAAAGTTGAAACAATTTTAAAATCCCGTTACAGACTAACGCTATTGAGGTTAACTTTCAAAACCCATATGACATTAATGGGGTATGTTCAGTGCTACTATTGAAATGGGTGTGTTCAATGTTGTAATAGTATTTATGTCCCTACTAAGTACATTCGTGTGTGAATCATACTATTGTGTTGATACTGTTGTGCCACAACCATATACCTAACAATAGTATGATGCTCTTCGAATATTGTTACCCCAACAAAACGTTTTTTTCTTCGTGTTTAAAAAAATTAAAAATATAATAAAGGGTTCTCCAGTAGGAACATAACAATTTCGTATCTTTATGTCAACACACCCTCAAACATGTTTAATGATCTTGTCTGTGTCTGTCGAAGTCAACATTTTCATCATGGCAAAGTTCACTTACGAGCAACGTTTGGAATGCTTTTAAGAATGTTTATAATAAAAATCGTCTCACCCGCAGGCTGTACGTGCTATTGTAGATAAATTTGGATCCAAATTTTTACTTTTGGATGTTCCGGCGCCAAAGAGACGCCGTACCACTCGAAATGACGAAAATGTCGCAGCCGTAAGTGAATCTGTTCAAAATGAGTCAAATCAGTCGATTCTAAGTCGTTCTGAGGAATTAGGCATCTCTAAAACCACGCTGTGAAGTATTTTGCGAAAAGAAATTGGCCTTCATCCTTATAAGATCAAACTGGCTCAAGATATAAAGCCACTTGATCATTTGAAATGCCAAAACTTCTCCGATTGGGCCGTGGCAAAGATTCGCGAAAGAGAGGAATTATAAGAGAAGATACACTTTGGAGATGCTTTCCATCAACGACGTTCCTACATCTAAGAGAATGAACTTTAAAACTGACACAGATAGATGTGCACATACAAACAGACATATTGCTCATAAGTACCGAAGGAAAGACATACATTAGTTGAATATTAGAAGTACAACGGGACAGAAGTAAAACAATTATTTAAATGTAATTATTAACAAAAATTATGTTATTCGTGATAGAAAATTGTGTAATGTTGTAATTTTATGTTCTCGGTTTTGTTTTACTGATTAGCCCTGATGATGAACGACGAAGTCAGTTCTAAATATTGGGTTATTTAAAATTAAATAAATTATAAAAACACCAACATCTGTTTTGCTTATGACATCAAGCCTAACAATAACTGAAAAATGAAAATCCAGAATTTCATCGAAAAATCATCTTTAGCGCTTCAAGCTCATTTCTGGCTGAGTGGTTTTGTCGATAAACAAAATATGAGTTATTGGTCAGCAACAAGTGCACATGTGCATTTGCAAAAAATTACTGTGTGGGTCATGTCAGAGGTGTGGTCGGGCCGTATTTTGTCGTCGATGACAACAATCGTCATGTTACCGTCAATGAAGAACGCTATCGTGCCATGTTAGAAAATTATTTTTGGCCAAATTGGATGAACTTGACATCGCCGATTTGAACAAGACGGTGTAACTAGCACACTTTACAATCGTTTTACTGATGGGCAAATTCGGTGAACGTCATATCTCTAGAAAAGGTCCGGTCGAACGGTCACCTTGTTAATGCGATTTAACGCCATTGGATTTATTTTTATGAACCACATCAAGTCATTGCTCTATGCCAACAAGCCAAAAAATTTAGACGAGCTCAAAGAAAACAACCAACGCGAAATTGCTAACGTTCCGGTCGATGTGTGTGCAAGAGTGGTGTAAAACAGGTCCAAAAAGTAGACCGCTGTACACGGGCTCGTGGTGGTCATATGATCGAAATCGATTTTCATTCCTAAAGTGTAACATTTGCACATACACCTGGAATTCGAACTCTATATCTTAAATATTCTGTGTTTTATTGTCATATATAAAATTGTCATGTCCTTAATGGAAAACACTGTACATATTACATATTCCAATTACATATTCCAATTTTTAAAAAAAGTAATCCTATGAATATCAAAGTGGTGTCAGGTAATTCATAGTCGGCTACGCCTGACTTTAAGTAATTTGACTAGTTTATACATAATAAATTATTGTATAAACTAGTCAAAATACTTTAAGTCAGGCTTTGCCGACTATGAACTACCTGACACCACTCTGATATTCAAAGGATAAAGCACCTCTGTCTGGAGCTTGAGCAAGGTCGGACTCAATATGTTATAGTTTCCATTCCGTGTAGAGCATCATTCACTAGCCATGCCATAGTGCAGTACTTCATTAGGTATCCATATGCTGCAGATTCATCCTTTATACCACTGTAGTAATATATAATATTTTACAGTACTAAAGGGGCTCTTAAGACGCCGCGATGTTTCCCATCTTTTAACCCCAGTGCCAGCTCACATTACACGGTGCGACAGTCCAAAAAACCTGGGACTGGATATTATTTTTTTGTAGGGCTTGTCGAGTAAAATAAGATTCCAATAGTGAAATATGCCGGACTCCTCCAAAATCCGGATTTACGGTTAAAAAACCGGTTTTTGTACCTTTGCGCACTTATAAGCCCGTAATTTTGTTGATTCGATTTTAAATTTCTAACGATTCGATTTTCAATTTCTTACTAAATTTAAGAGAAGAAACTAAGATCTTGAGAAATTTGGATGTTTTTGCCCAGCAAACACAAATTTTGTAGATTTTTCAAAAAAATTTCAACTTTGGTGACGTTTTTATACATTATTTTATTAAGAAACTATAATACTTTGGAAGTACGTTTATTTACGATTACAACGCATATTTGGGTTAAAAAATAGATAAGTAATTGACTGAGTTATTAATCTTTTCATGAAAATTTTCATTTATTTTCATTACAAATTTTTTGTGTGTTTAGAATAACATTGATTTTTAGAATAACATTGGTGGAAACAACACCAAATACATTGTGCAGGCATTTTGGTAAAAATTTTGTTAAATAACTCAGTCAATTGCTTATCTATTTTTAAATCCATATGCGTTGTAATTGTAAATAAACGTACTTTTTGAATAAATTCAATAGTATTATAGTTTCTTAATAAAATAATGTATAATCGAATCATTATCAAAAAAATTATAGGCTTACGAGTATCAGTGCGCAAAGGTACAAAAACCGTTTTTTAACCTAAAATCCGGATTTTGGAGGTGTCCGGCATATTTCGCGATTGGGTTCTGCTTTAACTCGACAAGACCTACAAGACCCCAGGTTTTTCTATTTCATTCAATTTTGTACCACCGTGTTATTGCAATGAGTCGCAAAAGCCTACTACAAATGGTCGTCAGCTGGAGTACATATTTAAGCCTGCACGGATGCCTGAGATATCCTTGCACCGAGCCCAAGTACTCTTGACTACACCTAAAATAAATTTGAAATCTTCATCGTAAAATAATAAATAAATATTGTTAATAAATAAATAAAATTGTTATGTCCTTAATGGAAACCCCTATAATACTTCGCGGCAGCAGATTAGGGTGCTATAAGTCCATCAGAAATTCTCGAATAACTATTGATACCTATTGTGGGTTTCAATCCGAGCAAAGCTGATTGCATATGGAGTTCCTTGACAGGAGTGTAAGCAGTAGGCGCGATAAAGACCATAATCTTGGCAATGGTGTTCCAATAGAATTGAGGTACTTTCTAAAGACACCACCTGTTTGTCACAAAACAAACCCTAATCCATAGAATATATAAAGAACAAAGGAAACCGAGTACAATTTAATTGCATAAGTATCGAAAAAACTTTGTCCACCGTTGCCACTTCTGCCCCTTGTAAGAGATTATTTTCGCATGCAGTACTTCTTTCTATTCAAATTCCTAGTCAAACTTCCGACAAAAATTTAAATATGACTAATTTTTTGTTATCAATTGATGCGGATATCAGGTTCCATGTTTGTAAATCGACTGCTTTAAAAAATAGACTTTGTTTTAAAAGTTTTTAAAACTGTGATATGAATAAATTACAACCTACTTGAATAACCTGATGTTTAATTTTTTTTAGTCACTCTTATTGTACCCTCCACCATACAATGGAGGGTATATTAGTTTTGTCATTCTGTCTGTAACACCTTGAAATAATCATCGGAGACCGAACAAAGTATATATATTCTTGATCCTCGTAAAATTATAAGACGATCTAGCCATGTTGTCTGGCTGTCCGTCTGTCCGTCGGTTGAAAACAAGATAGAGCCTGCATGAAAACAGCTAGGGAGCTGAAATTTGGCACAAACATGTGTAGTTAACCTAGCATGGTTGGTATTGAAAATGGGCTATATAGCTCTACGGGAAGTTGGTGTTGGAGACCATCAACCGACATTACCTCATAAAAATTAGTTTTCTATTTGGAAATATCCGTACAGTTTCTTGAGCAAAATTACTGAAATTTTGCAAATAATAATCTCTACATAGGAGCAATCATCTGTGTAAAAATGGTTTAGATTGGGCTACCATTTATTGTACCTCCCATACACACGGTCTTATGGGCCTTGAAAAATAATATGACAATAACTCACCACAAACTTGACCTATCGATATGAAATTTTCCACATAAAGATTTATATATAGAACACACTTCTGAACCAAATTGAGTTGATATTGGGTAGCCTCTTTTGATACCTCCCATACAAACGGTCTTAAGGGCCTTGAGAAATAATATGACGATAACTCATCACTATCTTTACCTATCGAAATGAAATTTTACACATAAAGATTTCTATATAGAATACACTTCTGCACCAATTTGAGTTGAGATTGGGCAGTCCCTTCTGATACCTCCCATACAAACGGTCTTATGGGCCTTGAGAAATACTATGACGATAACCCACCACAAACTTGACCTATCGAAATGAAATTTTACACAAAATCATTTCTATATAGCGCACACTTCAGAACCGATTTGAGTTGAGATTGTACCTCCCATACAAACAGCTTTAAGGGCCTTGAGAAATAATATGTAGATAACTCATCGCAAACTTGACCTATCGAAATGAAGTATTTCACATAGAACATACTTCTGTACCAAATTTGATTGATATTGGGTAGGCCTATCCGGTACCTCCCCTACAATCGGTCTTATGGGCCTTGAGAAATAATATGACAATAACTCAGCACAAACTTGACCTATCGAAATGAAATTTTACGCATACAAATTTCTATATAGAACACACCAAATTTAGTTGAGTTTGGGAAGTCCCTTCTGGTACCTCCCATACAAACGGTCTTAAGGGCCTTGAGAAATAATATGCTTTAAATAAATTACAATATTGCTTTAAATAAATTACAATAAATAAATTACAACAGTTAAAAAACAGTTTTTTATTTGGGAATCTGGTTGAGGGTATCCAAAGTTCGGCACAGCCAAACTTAACATTTTTTACTTGTTTTTAAATAAAAATACGTTTTCTTTTTCTTTCGAATCGAAGGTGTGCAAGTGTCACGTGCGTATCCCTGGAAATACCCATATGTGTTAGTAAGCCAGAGAACGTGTGCATATGTGTGTGTGGTACATTTTAACATTTCTTATGATTTTGACATGATGTACGTCTATTTTATTGTTGCCTGGATGGCTTGGCTGTTTTGTTTCCTTTCGTTTTAGTTTTTTTTTTTATTTTTTTTGTTGCTCTTGTTTCGTTTCGGTTCGTTCTATTTTTGTATGTGTTGTTTTCCTTTTGTTTTCAAAACGAAATGAGTTTTTGTTTTGATCCTTTCGAAGCCAACAACAAAAAGCAAAACAACCGAGCCATTTTCTCATTTCAGAAAATACAAGCTAAATGTCATCATTTGAATGGCTTTATTACCAACATTTCACTCAGTTCTTTCGTCCAGGCGTTTTATACGTCTTTAGCTCCCTCCCATTCTTCTTGTGTTCCACGCACCGAAGCGAAGCAGCGCAGAAGGGAAAAGACTCTTGTGTTTATCCGTCTGTAGATATGGGTAATCAGACAAATTACCTAAAAACAATGTAGTGTTAGTGTGTTCACATCATAGCGCACAGCGCAACATTCCCCGGAGAAGCTCATCAAAATTGTTTTAAATTTTCTAGATTTCTTCTTTGTTTTTTTGTGCTTTACTTTTCCTTTCAACACGCTATTGCTCAAGGGTACACTTTTCGGTTGCTAAAAAAAAATAATCCAAAAGGAAAAGAAAAAACTTTAAAACGATAACCAAAAAGTTGGTTAATAGGAAAATCTTCAAATTAAGCACCACTTCTGATTGGCATGCCATAAAGAAAGGCCCAAATTCCTGCGAAATTATGGTGCGGGTTTTCCTTTGGGGATATTGTTAAATACGAGTATGAAAATGTTCTAATTCGGAAACTGTATATGCTTGAGTGTGTGTGTGGGCGAGGTTGAAGAAAACCTGCAGACAATCAAAGCTAAATTATCATTTATCAATTTTTAGAACTTGAAAATGTTTAAAACTTTTTATGCCATGGGACATAGAAAATCTCCTTGAATATTTCAATGAAACTTTAACTTATTCGACAGAATTTGATATTCCTGCCAACTTTTTGCAAGATTTAAGAAAGAGGATTTTTTTTATAATAATAAGGTTGGCAATCTCAAGATGTAATGGGTGATCCAAGTAGAGATACTTTTTTCAATAGGCTTTTTTGACAGTTAACGTGTGAGTTGTGTCATGTTATTTTTGTTTAGTATTGTTTGGCATTTCATCATGGAAAGACTTACGCCTGAACAACGTTTACAAATCGTTCTACTTTATTACGAAAATTCACGCTCTGTGAGGAATGTGTTTCGTGCACTTCGTTCAACTTATGGTCAATCGGCCTACTGAGCGTACTATTCGCAACACCGTCACCTATTTTAAGACCCAGCATTCATTATTGGATAATATTCGACCGAATAGACCACGTCCAGCACACAGTAAAGAAAATGTAGCGGCCGTAGCTAAGAGTGTACACCAAGACCTTGGAGAGTCTATTCGGCGCCGTTCACAGAAAGTCGACCTAACGTACGGAATGACCTGGCGCATTTTACGTCGGGATCTTAAATTGAAAACGTACAAAATACAGCTTGTGCAAGAACTGAAGCCGCCCGACGTCCCCAAGCGACATCGCTTCGCTCCATGGGCTCTAGAAAAGTTCCAAGAAGATTCGACGTTTTCGAGCTAAATTTAATTCAGTGATGAGGCCCATTTCTGGCTCTGTTGTAGTTGGGACGAAGAGCAACCAGAAGAGGTTCAAGAGCTATCACTTCATCCAGAAGAAACAATGGTTTGGTGTGGTTTGTGGGCCGGTGGAATTATCGGTCCATATTTATTCAAAAATAATGCCGGTAAGAACGTAACCGTCAATGGAGACCGTTATCGTTTCATGATAACCGACAATTTGTACCTGAAATTGAAGCTACATTTGGTTTCAACAAGACGGCGCCACTTCCCACACTTTGCATCATACAATGGATCTAATGAGAGAACACTTCGGTGAGCAGATAATTTCACGTTTTGGGCCGGTCGATTGGCCACCAAGATCGTGTGATATCACACCGTTAGACTTTTTCCTGTGGGGATATGTAAAGTCTAAAGTTTATGAGGACAAACCCACTTCGATTCCGGCCTTGGAGCACAACATCACTCGTGTCATTCGCCAGTTACCAGTCGAAATGCTCGAACGAGTCATCGAAAATCGTACTCAACGGATGGACCATCTGAGGCGTAGCCAGGGCCAACATTTAATAGACATAATCTTCAAAAAATAAATGCCAAAGAATGTTCTTTCAAATGATAATAAACATTCAATTTGAATTTTCTGTGTTTTTTTTCGTTAAAATTGTAAAGAACATCGAAATGGATCACTCGTTACTTACTATGAGCAATTGTTAAAAGGGATATAAACACAACATTTTATAATTATCAGTTCCAAAGAAAAAAGCATCAGTGAAGTATACTATAAAAGACTCATATAGTATGTAAATCTGACTATTGTACCGTGTTGTCCTTTGTATACCCTACAGCATAGGACTATGTATGTATTTAATTGATCAATTCGTTTCCAACAACTGCACATTATGAACTGAGACCCTTTAGAGTAGATATGGTATTAAATATAAGACGATCTAGCCATTCCCAGCAGTCTATACATTCATCCATAATTCAGTCTGAGTGTCTGTTGAAACCATGGTAGCAATCAAACGGAAAAACGCCTTCCCTGAACTTTCGCGCAATAGTTCGAATCACATAGCGGTCAAGGTAGACAAAAGCTTCAGCAAGAAGAGCAATGGGCGATAACTGTCACAGAAAGCTCAGGCAGGAATAAACGAGAATCCGGTAGAGAGAACAAGTGGAGGATGGTGCGAAGATCATTGGGACTAGAAACTGGACGAAGCTCGCCCTAGAACAGTTACAGAAGCCGTGGTAAAGATATTATGGAAAAATATTCGATAAACCAACGTGTTTTAATCGTTAAAACATTTTATCTAAATCAATCAACGATTACTGTGACAATGAGAAAGTTACGTGATATTTTTGGGAGAAACAACGTGCCAACAAAACGCACTATTTATCGTGTAGTGAATTATTCCGAAGAAAGAGGGTTCAAAACAATCCATCAAACTCAATTCGATGCCGTGCTCTGGAGCTTGGTCTTAAAAGAACAACTTTGTCAATAATTTTGCACAAGGATTTGCATTTGTTTCCATCTAAGATTCAGTTGTCACAAGACTATTTACGCTGCCGTACATATGCCAATTCGATGTTACAGCTCAGCTTGCCCATGACAGTTCCCATTTTGATGGAAAAAATCATAATGAGTGACGAGGCACATTTTTATTTGAATAGTCAGTTCTGGGCAATGGAAAACCTTCCAATTATTCATCAGTCACCTTTGCATCCATTAACAGTGACAGTCTGGAAGTGTGCAATTTGATCAAGAGGAATCATTGAACCTTACTTCTATGAAAATGAAAACGGCGTAACGGCTGTCTGTGGGGAGCGATATCGTGATATGATTGAAAACTTTTTAACGCCAGAACTGCATGCTTTGAGCTTAATTAACATGTGGTATCAACAAGACGGTGCCACATCGCACACAGCCAGGATTACAATGGAATTACTGCGAGACCTTTTTCCACAACAAGTTATTTCAAGAAACGTTAATTGGCTCCACTGTCGCCAGATTTGACTGCTCCACACTTCTTTTTGTGGGGATATTTGAAAAGCAGGGTTTATGCAAACAAACCAGAAACGCTTGAGCAACTCAAACACGCTTGAGCAACTCGTGATGAAATTAATGAAATAGCGCGTGAAATGTGTGAGAATGTAATGAAAAAAGAGCTCAAAAGGGCTCGCATTTGTGAGGCTAACATTTATCTGATATTGTATTCATACATAATTCCCGACATTAAATAAAACATTTATCAAATCCATTCTCTCTCATTTAATTTCATTTAATCAAAAATGAAATTCTCTTTCATTTAAACAAAAATTATAAACAAAGTAGTATACCTTTCCGACGGATATGATTGGGATTGCAATATTCGAAGAGCATCATACTATGTTGATATTATGATCCTTACAACAAAAGTATGATTCAAATATAATTATACTATGATCCTCACAACCATACTATGATCCTCACAACAATAGTATGAATCACACATAACCATACTAAGACCCCACAATCATAGTGTGATTCACACTTAACCGTACTATGATCTCCACAATCATATTATAATTCTTACAACCATAGTATGATTTACACGCAACAATGTTATGATCCCTACAACCATAGCATGATTCACACACAACCATACTATGATCCCTACAACTATAGTATGATCACTCGCAATTATATTATGATCCCAAAGTTAGTTCTTTTAATTAGCTTAAGTTGTCAACAATATATTAAAAATAATTATTTAAAAAAACATTAAATTCTAAATAAGAGCTGTGTTTGACGAAAATACCTAAGTCGTCAACCACATCTTTGCTCAACTAAATTATTAACATAATTATTATAATTTTAAGTCTTTCATATTGTAGAATTTAAGTGCGTTTAATACCTGCACATCTAAGTCATGTTTGATCGACCACCTGCACATCTAAGTCATGTTTGATCGATGCTTGCAGCAAACCGAACTTTTGCTTAAAATTATGCAAATAAATAATGCACATATTCTAATACATTTATACATAAGTTCGCTTCGGCTGCATGTTATCGAACATGTTCGATGTCACTGACCACCTAAACGCCAAACATCAGCATCGATCAAACATGACTTAGATGTACAGGTGGTCAAACGTACGCATGCTCGAACGATTGTGCGTGCACTTATCTGCTTCCTTCCCATTCTCTGCTCCCACATTTGGTTCGATCAGTTTAACATAGGGTTGAACGTATGGTAAAGAGGGAAGTGGGGGACGCACAAGTGCATCGATGTAACGCATGAAGCTTATGTAGCAGAGAGGAGGGTAGGGACGCACAAGTGCGTCGATGTAACAAAGCGAAGCAAATAAGTACACGCACAAATATATGCGCTGTAAACTTACAGTACTCGGACTTATATTAAACGCACTTAAATTCTACAATATGAAAGACTTAAAATTATAAAAATTATGTTAATAATTTAGTTGAGCAAAGATGTGGTTGACGACTTAGGTATTTTCGTCAACAGCTGTGATTTATTAAACATTAGAAAAAATCATTTTAAAACACGTAAGCGTTTTTATTAAAAATATTTTTGTTTAACAAAGCCAAAGCAGTTTCTTCACTTCAAAGCAATCTCCATATAGAAAAGTACTATTATTGTATTAGATCCGTATCCGTAACAATACTTTTGTCGCACCAACCATATTTTGTTGTTGCTATAACCATATTTTCCTTTTTAGTTTGGCAATAATAATAGTGTTACATTTCGGCAATCATGCTATTGTCATAGTCAAACTCAAAAAATAATAATATTTTTGCGACGAACATACTTACACTTTTATTGCAAAGAACATATTATTGTTGCCGTGACCATATAGTAACCATTTATTATCTGCATGCATTACAGTTATTTTCTACTCGAAATCTTGTTATCAGTTTTATATGAAAGGTAGCAAAATAATGCAAATCTGTGTTATATGCAGCACACACGTAGAAATAAAGTATAGTTGGGATAACAATATTCAAAGAGCATCATACTATTATTGGTTATATGGTTGTGGCACAACAATATTATGAACGTCACAACAATAAAATGGTTTACATACAACCATATTATGATCCCGAAACAATATTATGGTCCTCACAACAATAGACTTATTCACTCACAATATACTATGATCCCCACAACCATATTATTATTCACACTCAACCATTCTATGATCCCCACAACCATATTATGATCCTCATAACCATAGTATATTTAACATACAACTATCTATACATACCTTTGTTGCATAGAACATATTATTATTGCCATTAATACATAGTAACCATATTTTTCTCTGCGTGTAGGGTGTCTAAAACTGAAACATAAAACCGACATTGCGGTTTCTCAAAAATAGGTCGGGTTACAGGGTTTTTTGCTGTCGAGTTTTAAGGCTTTCGGTTTTTTAGGTTGTTGTGTGCTTAAGAAAAGACAATTATAATTTTTAAATAAGGAATACGGAACTACCAAAAAAAGTGTATCAAGGCCTGCCTTCAAGTGTAACGCTCAACTCAGAATCACCAGATATTTCACAATATCTGTCTTTCCGTCGCTCCATTCGTCTGCAAAAGCTTTTTCTCAAACTTCAGGTCTTAATTGTTGTCATATATTTTGAAAAATAAAAAGTCCATATTTTTCTCATAGAGGCCACCATTGATCTGCAATCGCGATAGCAAGAGTAGTGAAGAAAGTAAAGCAATACATTAGAGTAGTACATTTTACTTTCCCTTTGGTATACATGATTTCTTGAGGCAGGGCATTATCCATCTATGTTAGGCGCAGCCGGATGGACTAAGACCAAGTAACCAAAGCATTGCAATTTTTTACGAAACCAAACCGAAGGCTTCGTGGAAGGCCCTGCATTCTCTCGCTGAGATGTCATGCAACCAATACATTAACGTTGCAGCGCCCAAAAGGTGCATATTGAGCGAGCTATTCGTGAGGTAGCGCGAGATCATAACCAAGGTCTTTGAAAAATTGGTTGACAGTATGCAATACTGTAAAGCTATTCAAGGTGAATGAATAGAAAATATTTCCCCAATCAAAAGTGAAGTAATTTTCCATTTCTAGACTCTAGAATGCAATAAACTCATTTGTCAAGAATAGATGTTCGTTTTTTGATGAAAACTAAAATAGAAAAATAGCTTAAGTCTGGAATGGTCAACTATATTATATCCTTCACTTCTGGATGTGCAAAATAAAATAATAAAAAGCAGGGGTTTGGCTCTAAATTTATCCAAATCTAAATTAAGTCATAATTGAGTACGTTAGATAATGTCAATGTTTTTGGTACCCAAATGTCCATGTGTTCCGGGCTAAGGGTCTTTCACTAAAATTTAGTCAAACTGCAAACAATGGGTGATCCATCTAGAGGTATTTTTTCAGAACAAAAAATATAAAAATTCAAATCAAGTGTGGAATCTTTATTGTTCATACGAAAGGACATTTTATGTCATTTATTTTTTGAATATTATTTCCTTCGAATGTTGGCATCTGTAATATGGAAAAGATCGGCGAAAAAACAAGACAATCCGCTGTTTTCGAATTTTGTTCAGTGATGAGGCCCATTTCTGGCTCAACGGCATAGCCAATAAACAAAATTGCAGAAGCAACTAGAAGAAGTTCAAGAGGTTCCATTTTATCCAGAAAAAAAAGGTTTGGAGCGGTTTATAAGCTGGTGGAATCATCGGTGCATATATTTTCAAAAATGTTGGTGGCCGGAACGTAACCGAGAATGGTGCCCACTATCGCGCCATGATATCGATCCTTTTGCTACCTGAAATTGAAGCCCGTGATCTTGACGACACATGGTTTCAACAGGACGGTGCCACTTGCCATATAGCTACTCAAACAATGGATCTATTGAGAGGTCAATTCGAAAAGCAGCTAATTTCACGTTTTGGACAGGTGAGTTGGTCGCTTAGATCGAGTGATATCACACCTTTAGACATTTTTGTTTGGAGTTACGTAAAGTCCAAAGTCTATGCTGACAAACCAGCTATGATTCAGGTTTTGGAATCCAACATTACGCTTGTCATCCAAAATTGGACCCTCAGAATGGAAACCCTGAGGCGTAGTTGCGGCCAACATTTGAAGGTAATTATTTTCAAAAAATAAATGCAGTAAAATGTCCTCTCAAATTACCAATAAAGATTCGACATTTGATTTAAAGTTTTATATTTTTTTGTTCTGAAAAAATACCTCCAAATGGATCACCCTACATATCCTAATCACTCCAAGATAAGTTGTTTGTTCTTCAGTATATAATATACCAAATTTGAACGAAATTAGAATTAATATAGTTGTTTTGGAGTTTGTATGTATCTTTGGCATCTTTAAAAACGTTGACCGGTATGACCCATTTCTAAAGGGTGTCCCAAGAAGAACGCAATTTTTAAATCTGGCAACATTCGAAGTGTCATTGTTTGACATTTGAACAATTGTTATTGTTTGTTAGTAGAAGGTACGAGGTTAGTAAAAATGGAGCGCTACACGAATGAACAACGCATTCTCATTGTGAAATTGTTTTACCAAAATGGTGAAAGTTTTGCGGCTACAGTTCGCAAATTGCGATCAATTTGGGGTCACAATAATGCTCCAAAAGAGTCAACTGTAAAGAGATTAATGGATAAATTTGCCGAAACTGGGTCTGTTAGTGATGTAAAGACAACAACGCGCCATCGACCAGGTCGATCGACCGAAAATGTCGCAGCTGTACGTGATGATGTCGCTCAAACTCCATCCACCTCAATTCGACACCGAGCTCAGCAAATTGGTGTCTCCAAATCCACTTTGCAGCGAATTTTGACGAAAGATTTGCATCTTCATGCATACAAAATTCAATTGACTCAGGAACTGAAGCCAGCTGACCATGGACAGCGAAGGGAGTTCGTTAATTGGGTATTGGAGAGACAACATGAAAATGCTGATTTTGCCGATAAAATCATCTTCAGTGACGAGGCCCATTTTCATCTTGATGGCTTCGTCAATAGGCAGAATTGTCGCATTTGGGGTGCGGAAAATCCTCGAGTGATTCACGAGAAGCAAATGCATCCTCAACGTGTCACTGTGTGGTGTGGTTTTTGGGCTGGAGGAATCATTGGACCTTTTTTTTATGAAAATGAGGCAGGTCAAGCGCAAACAGTCAATGGTGTTTGGTATCGTGAAATGATAACCAGTTTTTTCTTGCCTAGAATTGAAGAAATGAATGTGGAGGGCATGTGGTTCCAACAAGACGGCGCCACATGTCATACAGCCAGAGAAACAATTCAATTGCTGCATCAGTCATTTAAAAATTGCGCTCTTCTTGGGACACCCTTTATCTGATCTGATTACTGGTCTATCGCAAAGAACCTTACCAAATTTGTATCAAGATGGATGTAATAAGTGACTTGAAGAGCTAAAGGCATAAAACCGATTAAACATATGGCTGGGAGCTATATTTAAATTTAAACCGATTTTCTTTAAAGTTAACAGCCTCCAGCCTTTGTTTGAAAATCTTAGAATCTTAGAATTTTAGGAAGATTTTTTTTAATTAAACAGATGAACATGTGTGTGGGAGCTACTTATATATTTAAATCTAAGACAAGTTTCTCCAATTTCAACAGATGAACATGTGTGTGGAAGCTATATTAAAATCAAAGTCAATTTCCTCCAATTGGAACAGCGTCAGTCCTTCGCAAAAAAAGATCGGGCAACAACTGCTACTTTCAGTTTGATAACACGCTTAGATACAGCAGGGATGAGCAGATAGATAGGTAACCTTAAATAACATCAACGGTACCTTAAAGGTGGGCATACCTCAAAAACTAGTTACGGGTAAGCCGACATGTCGGGTTTTGGCTATTTTTGACAAACCGACTGTTGGCTTAGGAGATTAAAACCTAAACGTCAGTTTTGGTTTTTGATACTCTAATTGCAGCAGTCTAAAAATAGAAATATCACCTGTGTCATTTTTTATATAATTATCAACGAATAAGAATAAACGAATTTACATCGAGTATCGGAAATAAACTACAAATAAAAACACTGGGAACCCCAAAAAAAAACCAAAACAACCTTAAAGAATTCCACAGGCTTTACTGCTCTGACCGGTCAGAGTATATTGCCGTGACTGCGTGCATAATGGGCTTGGAATTGGTTTCCTCCTTTTCAACAGAGCGTAAATAATTTCATATATTTTTCTTGTGAGTATTTCAATTTCTAATATATTTTATCGATATCTTCTGTCTTTCGTTTTGTTTTGTGTTCTTTTTCTTCTTTATTATTTTATCATATTATGCGTATAATTTCGTTGGCAAAAAAATATGGGAACGAGCAGAAATATTCGCACTACTTCCACAGCTAAACACAAGTTCTTTAAGGAGCAGTGGTGGCATTGCCAAGACCTTCGAAAGTAAGGCATTTCGAAGTTGTCGTCATATGTATAAAGTCCAACAGAAAGTTGTTAACTGCAAAATCAAGAAAACCAGTAATATTTTCTAGTTTGGCGTGGTGCAATAAGAATAAGACTTCAGACATTTTTGTTTTAAATCCAATTTCACCACATTGCAAAATAGGAATATTAAATATAATTAATTTGTACATCATTTTGGACATAATTTTCGAACCTGCAACACTTTTCTTTGATAGAGAACTTTTCATCAAAAATTCTTCAATTTGATGAACATTGTGCATAAATCTGACAAACACGGTACATCAAATAAATGAAAAGTGTACATCTATCAGACTAAAATAAAAATTGAATAACATTGTACATCCATTTACAAAAAAAATAAATTTAAGAACTAATTTTATCAAAATATGATATAAAACTAGTGAAGAATCATTCTCATTAATTTGATGTACATGTTTTTCAATACAGAGCTGGTTATATATCGTATGTGCCCTTTTTCAGCACAATCGATCTTAAAATGTGCCCTGAAGAGTGACAGGACCCCGAATCGAATATGAACTTTTGTACGGGAGCTGCATTAAAAGATGGACTATGCAAAGATAGTAGACTTTTGGTTAAAAATCGCTTAAAATGGACTACGCTAAATTTTAGCAAGATTTGATATGTGGCTTTTAGAGTGGCATGACTTAATATCGGAACGGACTTTTATGTAAGGAAATATTCAAAAAAGTATTACAATATAGTCGAAATTCACCAAAGTTGGTTATTAGTTACTCATAACGCAGTGTACTAAATATGACCAAGATCGGATTTAAATGTGGCTTCTAGAGCAACTGATTTGGCCCAAAATCATCAGAAGTAATTATAGACCTCCCATGAAGCACTATTCAACCTTCCCATGTGGTTGAATAGTGCTTCATGAGACCTGTATAGGAGAAGGACCTTAAATCCAATAGCCTCCCTTGAATGGGGCTATAGGAAAACATGAACCGATATGGTTTAATTTTCCTAGACATAATGGGACACCTAACCAAGCAAAATTGAGGATTTAATTTATGACTTCCAAAGCAGCATCCAGTTTCCCTATGTTTGACTACGATGAAGTTTTCCCTATAGCAGCCCAAGGGCTACGGTAACGACTTGAGGATCTTATTTTCACTCTGCATTTTGTGCTAGGTAGTGATGCCGTGCTGTGGGCTGCCGTCGTTACCCAGATTCAACTCCAGAGGGTAAGGACATCATAGAAATTGTCAGCAGCGGGTTTTCACCCCATAAATGTTGGCGCCTTTACGAGCACTGAATTCTTCTAAGCTATAAATAAAGCCGACGTAAACAGTAGGTCCTGGACATTGGGTGTAAAAATAATATCATGCACAGCTTACTGATTTAAGTGATGTTTTCCCTAGTTCCTTAATAGGATGTTAAGAGACCTACCTTACTAAGCCGTACCGGGAGCGGAGGACGAAAACTGTCTAATGTGGTCAGTAGAATAATGGGATGATACACAGTCGCAAGTCGACTTTCACATTAAGCCTAAGTCTCAATTCCCTCGTTCAACTGGTGAAGAATGTGTCAGCTGGCTGATATCGCCAAATGCCTCGCCTTGAAGAAGTTTATAGGATCATTAGATAATTGATCTTATCAAATGTTCTCAATACCCTGGTCCATTGCCAAGATCGTGCAGTCATACGCATATGGCAGATTTGGTGGTTGTGGAATTAAGCAAAAGTAGAATTAAACAATATCGGTTAAGGACCCAGCCGTCTAAATTTAGCGGGATTCGAATTTTTGTTCCTAAACTTCGTGCGACTACAAATATAGGCAGTTGACCGGTCGGTGTTGAACTATGCTGATCCAGCTTAGTCAATAAACGTCCGAGCCACACAACGGAAGAAATCGGAAAGCTTTAAAAAAACGTCTCTAAATAAAGCCATGGGCTGCCTCCTCATGGCTTATCAAAATCAAATTTTTAAAGACCTTGAAAATACTCTCAGTTTAGAAACACAACATGGTATTATCAAAGCAGTTACTGCTGGGATGTCATTGGAGGGATCATTCAAATTTCCACCTGACGGAGACAAGAGTGTCAAAAAAAACCAGGGTTTTCAGAAAACTGTTGACTGTTGGGATCTTTTTTAAGTAAAAAACCGGAATTAATCGACAGCGGTTTCAGCGTTTTGCCTAAGATTGGGAAAAATGTCCCCAATCAGAATGGCAGTAATTGTCCCCATTACTCGAAGAATACAATAAAATCACCAAAAAATCAAGTAAACCGTTCAGATAAAAAATGTTTTCGCGCAAAAATCCATTTTTGAACATGTCCGTTTTTTGGGCTTAGGGGACTCGCGATAAATCTTATATAGAGCGATTCATCTAGAGGTATATTTTCAGAATAAAAAAAAATTATAAAAAACAAATCAAGTATGGAAATTTTATTGTAATTTAAAAGGACATTTAATGGCATTTATTTTTTAAATATAATTTCAAATGTTGGCCGCAACTACGCCTCAGGGTTTCCATTCTGAGGTCCAATTTTGGATGACTCGTTCGAGCATTTTTTCCGGTATGGCTTTAATGACACGCGTAATGTTGGCTTCCAAAACCTGAATCGTAGCTGGTTTCTCAGCATAAACTTTCGACTTTACGTAACCCCAAAGAAAAATGTCTAAAAGTGTGATATCACTCGATCTATGCCGCCAACTCACCTCTCAATAGATCCATTGTTTGAGCAGCTGTATGGTAAGTGGCACCGTCCTGTTGAAACCAAGTGCCGTCAAAATTATGGGCTTCAATTTCAGGTAGCATAAAAATCGATATCATGGCGCAATAGCGAGCACCATTCACGGTTACGTTCCGGCCATCATCATCCTTGAAATAATATGCACCGATGATTCCACTAGCTTATAAACCGCACCAAACCGTAGTTTTCTCTGGTTATAATGGCACCTCTTATACCTGTCCTTGTTGTTATTCAGCCCAAATGCGGCAATTTTGTTTATTGACTTTGCCGTTGAGCCAGAAATGGGCCTCATCACTGAACAAAATTTTGGTCGAAAACGGCGGATCTTCCCGTTTCTCACCGTACGCTCATTTCCATAATACAGTTGCCAACATTTGAGGGTTATTATTATCAAAAAATAAATGCCATAAAATTTCCCTTCCACGCTTGATTTGAATTTTTATATTTTTTTCTATTCTGAAAAAATACCTTTAGATGGATCACCCATTAGTTATATAGTAGCCATAGTTATACCCATACCTATTAGAAGACATTTTTGGGTCACTAAGACACTTTGTACGGATCCTATATGATATAAATAGGTCTAAGATTGGTCGTTTGTCCATCGAAATATACTTTATCAAATTTGATCCAAATCGGGAGAAATTTTTGTACTGGTACTAAATGAAAACGTAGACCAACATCACCCATTTTTATCTGTGCTGATTTGTGCCCGATAAACTGTGCCATATTTTATCAAGATAGATATTATGTGTAGCTTTTAGAACTTAGAAAATATAATCAGCGAATTTTAACCTATTTTCCGAAAACCAACTTCCTCTGATTGATAACAATCTTGAGATTGACAGCCGACGGACATAGGAACGGACAGATTAATATCGCTAAATCGCTTCAACTGGTGATTCTGAGTCGAGTGGTACCAATAGGTTAGGTCTAGCTCAAATATAAGTTACGTGTGCGTATTCCGTACATGAAATTATAATTTGTACTTGATTTTACCTTCATCAACACATAACCGTAAACACGACAGCATTAAACAGGTAAACCGACATTTCGGGCTTTAGATATTTTTAAGAAACCGACTGTCGGGTTTGGACAGTCGGTTTCCGACTTTTCGTTTCGCGGACTTGGACGCTCTAACCTAGACATGTCAACAGCAAAAATAATTTAGACCTGGAAAGGGGGATTATGCACAAAACTTGATAACCGCTGGATTGGAGTACTAACATGTAAGTCCTAAGGAGCTTTCACAAGATTGCGGGTCAAACGCTTAATAACTTGCACCGCACGCAGAAAAAAAGTATGGTTGTGTTGACAATAATCGAAGAGGATAATACTATTGTTGGGTATATGGTTGTGGTACAACAATATTATGATCCTCACAACAATAGTATGATTCAAATACAACCATACTATGATCATCACAACAATAGTATGATTCACACATAACCATACTTTGATCCCCAAAACCATAGTATGATTCACACTCAACCATACTATGATCTCCACAACCATAGTATGATCCTCACAACCATAGTATGTTTCACATACAACCATAGTATGATCCTCACAACCATAGTATGATCACACACAATTATACTATGATCCCCAATATAATTTATTAGAATTGGTTTAAGTTGTCAATAATAGATTTGAATTATGCAAATTATTCAAAAATACATTAAATTCAAAACAATAGGAGTGATTTATTACACAGTAGAAAAAATAAGTATAAATAAACGTAAGAGTTTTTATTAAAAATATTTCAGTTAAATAAAGCCAAAGCAGCTCGTTTAAAAAATTTTAATTTCGATAAAAAATTACTATTATTGCATTAGATCCGTTCAATAAAATCTGTTCTTAAAAGCATATTTAAATGAAGAAAAATTACAATCATACAGTATTATTGCCGTAATCATATTATTGTTAACATAAAACGCAAAAATACAATACTTTTGTTGCACCAGTCATATTTATACTGTTGCTATAACCATATTTTCATTTTTAAATTTGGCAATAATACTATTGTTACATTGCAAAAATATTAATATTGCAGCAATTATACTATTGTCAAAACTAAATTCAGTTAACAATGCTATGGTTGCGACAAACATACTTTTATTGCGGAGAACATATTATTATTGCCGTGACCACGTAGTAACCATGTTTTTTCTCTGCGTGCGGATAAATGATGTTTTTAGACGACCACTCCCAAAAGTGGCTGACAATGAGAGATGAGCTCCCTGGAAGACCCGTGTCGTGCTGTCCACGATTGTTCAGCCGTCTCAATTCTTATTGAGCCCGAATTAAAACAACTACACTGATCGTGTACCCAGCATGTGGTCAAGGTACACATTATACGCTGCACATATTTGCCTGGCGAGCAAAGCCCCCTTCTCGTGTTCCCAAGTCACCATGGACTTTGCCTATTGAGTTTGCTCGATTCTTGCACCTGGATCTAAATCTTAAAGCAGAAGAAATGGATTTTGAGGTAAAATGGCCGAAGATAAACATACGAGGGAATAATTAATTTTTTTTTTTTCAACATAATCTCCTTCTAGCTCAATACACTTCATCAAACGTTTTTCAAGTTTTTTAATTCCATCCGAAAAATAAGATTTTTCAAGACCTTCAAAATATGCCTCAGTTTCAGCAATTACCTCGCTATTGGACGAAAATTTTTTGCCATCGAGAATTTTTTTTAAATTTGGAAACAAGAAATAATCAGAAGAAGCTAAATCTGGACTATATGGTGGATGCAGAGCAAATTAAAATCGTAATTCGGCCAGTTTTTGTTGGGTTAAAAATGCAGTGTGTGAAGGAGCATTATCTTGATGAAAAAGAACTTTTTTTAACTTTAAATGCGGTCGTTTTATCTTGATTTCTTCACTCAACCGATCCAATAATGCACAATAATATTCACTATTTATTGTTTTTCCTTTCTCAAGATAATCAATAAATATTATACCCCTTGCATCCCAAAATACTGTGGCCATTACTTTTCCTGCTGACTTTACAGTTTTCGCCTTCTTGGGACCACTTTTACCAGCTTCTATCCATTGTTTTGACTGTTCTTGGCATTCTGGGATGTAGTGATGGATCCATGTTTCATCAACAGTTATGAATCGGCGCAAGAACTCTATTGTATTACGCTGATAAATCGCTAAATGCTCCTCGGAATTGGCCCAACGGACGATTTTTTGAAGCAAAGTCAACCAACGCGGCACCCATCTTGCGGATAGCCTTTTCATGCGGAGTTCATCATGTAAAATACTCCAAACTTGTTTTTTGTGTATCTTAACAATATCAGCAAGTTCTCTGAGCTTTATTCGTCTGTCTGTAGTCACTTCATTAAATATTTTTCTAATGTTTTCAATAGTAGTATCAGTTTTCGGTCTTTCAGAGCGTTGTTCATCTTCCGTACTGAACGACCCATTTTAAATTGTTGAACCCAGGATTTCACGGTGGAGTATGATGGTGCATTATCACCATGAACAGAATCCAATTCATCTTTGATTAATTGTGGCGTATAACCTTTCATATAAAAGTGTTTAATTACCGCACGAAACTCTTTATTTTCTATTTTTCAAAAATTATAAAACTTGTTTACTTCAATCACCTGTAACAAAGAAAATAATCATTAAATATTTCGAAAATTTTGACAGATAGCTTATAAAAGATTGCTTTTAAAAAACAAAACAAAAAAGTTGCTAGTAAAACAGAAAATGTGCCAGGCCAGTTAGTTTTGCGGTCGCCCTCGTAGTAACTGCAACACTATTGGTCGATTGCAACTTTCTGTACAAAATATACTTATAGTTAGAATCGCTTATAATTTATGGCTTCTGGAGCTGTGGGTTCACAAATTGGAAAGACTTTCTTATGATATGAATAAATGAACCGATATAGACCACTTTCATTTGTGATTGTTCATTATTGATCAAATGAGCTGTTTTGACCTTTTCTTTAAGTAAATAGTGCTACGGAACAAGCATCGCGCTGTGCAATGGCCAGATTGTGATTTTTTTTTTTGTACGGGCCACACATATAACTTCATCTCTTCAAAACATTCTTCCGGTCAGGGCCAAATTGACCAATCAAAATTGTACTATATCAATCAATACACAATATACAAAGGCCCTCGTCGGTTTTCGAATCCAGATCTGATCCGGTAAAAGTCTTGCGGTTTTTGATTCTGATAAAACTTAGCGACCAGAAACCAACTCTGATTAAAGCGCAAAACAATCTATCAAAGCCCTTTTTATTTTGCATGTGTCTTCATTGTCGACCATTAAAGCAAACAGAAAACACAATCTTATCTTTATAAAAAAAAAACTGTAATTTTCACTCTTTCTGGAGCTACACGCCACTTTTCTGGTTACTAATTTGTGCTTCTTCAAAAAAAAGCGTAGTCAATAGGCCCATTTTTAAAATCACTACTCGAAACACCTAGATAATGTAGGCCTTTTAACCTTGATAACATAAAGGCCCGCGCGAAGGCCATTCTACCCCTTTCGTTCACTGCTGATTGTGAATAGCAGCCACATCAATTGCTTAAAGTTAATCTGCGGATACAAACAAACCAACAGGCCAAGGAATAAACGTTCCAACTTTTAGTTCTTCATACATCTTCTTCTTCATGTCTTTTATTTTCATGTCTTAGACATGTTCGGAACAAAAAGCCATTTCTCCCAATTTCGGTACATAATTTGTATGAAATTTAATGTTGTACGAAAATTGTTGAGCGGCATGGAATTTACATAATTTTTGTATTTTCTTTTATTATTATCCAACAAAATGGGACCTTTGGAGATAATTCCCATAAAAATTGTAATCCTTATTCACGCAGCAATGAATGTACGCTGATTATGGTTGGCCGTTGGTAGACCGGTGGGCGGTTCGGTAGTTTAACTTCAGCTGGAAGACAACACCGTGCCATTTAAATGCAAATCCTTGTCGCTCTGCTTCGATTGCTCCGCCGAGTGTACGGTGGAGTGTTGAGGCGGAAAGTAGTGAAACTTTTGATTTATGCCAGATTAAAGCTTAAATCCCAATTTATTAAGTATTAAAGACAACACAACATACACATGTACATACATCATCGAGGCAATTAGGGTCGAAGCAACTAACGAGGGATTAACACAATAGTGTGGTTAATAAAACTCGAGAACTGCTTGACCGATTGGCACCAAACTTGGGCCATAGGTTATCGGAAGGTTTCTCTTAACTATTGTTTCGATATTTTGATATATTATATTGGCGATATTTTCTACATATGTGACAGCGCATAGAGAAAGGGACCTAAGGGTAAACAAATCAATTTTAATTTTTTTCTTTTTTTTGATGTGGACAACATCTGAGCATCGAATGAGACCGATCCTATGCCCCAAAAGTGTTCCCTCCTAGAGATATGCGCGTTTTATGAAAGTGAAGTCGACGATTCTACACCAAAGATACACGTATTTAAATCTTTAAAATGGCTCTCCTGACCAAAACTGGTTTTTACCCTTAGGTCCCTTTCTATTTTGCGCGTCACATATAGTACGAGTACTTTTTAATTTTTTGTATATGTGGTACGTTATGAATACAATTAAGCAAATAAATCCTTAATAAAGAAAAATTTGGATACGCTTACCGGCATCAAGCATGAGAAACACAAAAATACTAAGGATATATTCTATTTTTTCTAATTACCACTTACCAGCTTAACGAAAATTTGGAAACCAGATACATCAACAACTGAAAGAAAATAGGGGCTAACCCAAAATTTTTACTATGGGCGCAGAAGCGTAGCTAGAGTGTGCTTTCGAGCTGGGCATCTAACATTTGTTGTACTTATCTCGTCCTAACCGCGAAAAACATGTAAGAGCCAAAAAGAAAATTTTACAGGAGATGCTTTCGTTTTTGGTTTTTTGTGTAATTCATCTGGAAGTTTCCAATGCAATTGGATTTGCTATATCTTTGTAAATACACAATGATCCATCTAGAGGTATTTTTTCAGAACAAAAAATCATGTATAAAAATTCAAATCAAGTGTGGAATATTAATTGGTATTTTTAAAAGGACATTTTATGGCATTTATTTTTTGAATATAATTTCCTTCAACTATACATGCGAGGGCGAGTGGAAAGTAAATGATCGGAGGGTGGAAAGAGGGACTAATGATTATTGACGCTTTCCTTGAACTTCTGGATGTCGCAATTAGTGGGAAATACATTTGCCGGAAGTCGATTCCACATACGGACTGTACGAGCAAAAAATGAATTTGATCTGTAGTGTATACTGCGGTCAACTGGCCAATCAATAACAAACGGGTGCGAATTCCTAGAAAGTCGCGTATCCCTGCCGAACATCCTCACGTAAGGAATAAGGATGAACACACACCATGAGAGTAACGATAGAACAGCGTCACGCAACCCACATTCCGACGATGCTCAAGGGAAACAATAGAGTTGGATACCCTACTGTAACCTATCAGCACCATCGCTCTCCTTTAAACACTGTCAAGTAGCTTCAAGGATGATTGTGGAGCACCTGCCATATATGGGAGTTGTATTCCATATTTGGCCTGATGTAAGTTGTATAGAATTTGAAAAGATCAGAAGGAGTGAAATATTTCTTGCACCGCTTTAGGAAGCCTATACACTTGAGTGCTTCTTTCGACACTTCGAATACATTTCTCGCCCAACGAGCGTCACATTGTATTTTCATGCACAGAACATCGATAGAAACTGACTATATTGTTGGATCAGCGAATCGCTTGTTAGACAACAAGCAGCACTGTGTCTTACGTACATTAAAATCTACTCTATTCACTCGACCCCATTCGAAAATGGCCAGTAGATCCCGGCCAAGTGTATCATCCATAATTCGCCTTTTGTCTTCAATATCTTGAAGACTCGGCCTACGGTCGAATGAATATGAATGACAGAGTAGATTGGATTCACGGTCTGGCCCAATAGATAGTCAATGAAATAAGAAATAAAGAGGGATAAAGGACAGAGCCCTGTGGTACACCTGCGGTCAGCCTATGTGTGTTGGATGAGAACCCATCTACAACCACTCTAATAGTGCGATCTCTAAGAAAGCTCGATATAAATCGAGCAAACGTATTACCGAAACCGAAAGCGATCAGCTTTGATATGAGTGCACCGTGCCAGACTCAATCAAAGGCCTTGGAGATATCTAGAGCCTCGACCTTACTCTAACCAAATTGGTGGATAGACCGACTCCAACGCTCCGACAAGAACGCCAACAGGTCTCGGGTAGAGCGGTTTCTATGGAAGCCATACTGTCGATCACTTAGCAAGTCGTTGGTCTTTAAATACCTCAGAAGATGGTGGTTTACCATGCTCTCCATTACCTTGGAGAGCGCAGAGCAAATCGCAATTGGCCGATAATTTGCAGGGTTATTGGCTTCACCCTTTTTAGGGATCGGCTGGACGTTCGCAACCTTCCAACACGCTGGGTAAACTCCCGCACGGTAAACTCCCGCACGGACGGGCTAGCGTCGACGAGCACTTACAAAGGACAAGTGCCTAAATACCATCCGGGCCCGGGGATTTATCTACATCGAGGTTCGCAAGAACCCTTTTAACTCCAAGCGTTCGAAATAATATCTGAGGCATGGAAATTGATACGTTTTCGATCGCGGGGAGTGGTTGATTGCTTTCCGGCAAGGAAGAATTTCTGCAAATATTTCAGCCAAAAGGTTAGCTTTATAAACCGGGTCAGTGAATGCCTGGTCGTCTTTAACAAGAGTTGGGATAGATGAAGAACTATTCTTTACTCCTCTTACGAACGATCCTAAGCTCTTACTTCCCCTGGGAGAAGTAAGAACCTTTGTACGTAGACGTTGTTCGTGCAGAAATTTTTCACGCCTAAGCACTCTAGCACACGAAGGAAGCTCTTCCCTGTTTTCGCAGCAGTTCAGTAATGGAGTTTTTGTTCAAACGCCAATTTCTGAACGCTTCTTCCTTTAATCTGACAGCATTCCTGCATGCCTGGTTAAACCAACTATTTTTGGCTGGTTAAGCCGACATAATTTTATTTGGAACAAAAGTCTTTATTCCAGATAAAATTATGTTTTGGATCATTTCAGCCGCAGCATTTACGTCGTTATCAAGAAAGCAAAGTTTCCAATTGAAATGCTGGAAAAAGTAGTTGAGTTCATCCCAACGTGCCTTTTCGTAGAAAAAAACTGTCCGCCTTGGGGCTGGTATCGGGTCTGTAGAAAACATTACACCATTCTCGGTTACGTTCCGGCGATCATCATTTTTGAAAAAATATGCGCCAATGATTCCACCAGCTTGTAAACCGCACCAAACCGTGGTTTTCTTTGGGTATACTGGCACCTCTTGAACCTCTTCCTGTTGCTTTTCATTCCAAATGCGGCAATTTTGTTTATTGACTTTGCCGTTGAGCCAGAAATGGGTCTCATTAGTGAACAAAATATTGGTCGAAAACAGCGGATCTTCCCGTTTCTCACCGAACGCTCATTTCCATAATACAGTTGCCAACATTTGAAGGAAATTATATTCAAAAAAAGCAAAAAAATGTTAAGTTTCGATGTGCCGAACTTTGGATACCCTCCACCAGATTCCCAAATAAAAAACTATTTTTTCAATTTTTGTAATTTATTTATTGTAATTTATTTAAAGCAATATAACTAATATAATTTATTATAGCTTAAAATTAACATGTTTTCTTTTTTGTCTTTTTTTATTATTTACACACAATATTTCTTATTAAGAAGACTAAAATTTATTATAAATAAAAACTAAATGCCTATTACTATAGCATCATGATGACTGTGAGCTGTAGAATACGTTTGAAATTTTACCGAATTATGGTCGGAGTTGGTGATCGCCCAATATCAACTCAATTTGGCGCAGAGGTGTGTTCTATATACAAATCTTTATGTAGAAAATTTCATCTCGATAGGTCAAGTTTGTAGTGAGTTATTGTCATATTATTTTTCAAGGCCCATGAGACCGTTTGTGTGGGAGGTACCAGTAGGAATTTTCCGATCTCAACCGAATTCAGCGTAGAAGTGTATTGTATATAGAAATCTTGATGTGTAAAATTTCATTTCGATAGGTCAAGATTGTGGTGAGTTATAGTCATATTATTTCTCAAGGACCATAAGGTCTCCAAAGATTATTTAAAGTGTTACAGACAGAATGACAAAACTAATATTCCCTCCATTGTATGGTGGAGGGTACAATAAATGCCATAAAATGACCTTTCAAATTACTAATAAAGATTCAACACTTGATTTGAATTTTTATATTTTTTTTGTTGTGAAAAAATACCTCTAGATGGATCACCCTATATTAATACTTAGTATTTAAGCTTACGAGGGTTGCACAATTTTCTATCGAATTTCATTAAAAAACTAGTTACGTTTACATCGTTTTTGTGGTAAGTTTTCGAAATAGTACTAAACATTGAGTGGAAACAAGGCGGATATTTAATTTTTCGAAATGTTAGCGGAGGAAGAGTCACAAATGTGGTTTTAAGACGTTTCGGGATATATTTATTTGAAGCTGAATTATTGATTATCGTAATCTACTCGTATACAAGCTAAAAATTTTATAAAGTTTTTTAAACATTTTTAATAGCAAATACAGCTCCTATTGATAGTACATAATGAAAATGAGCTACAACATAATAAGTATCATGTAAAATAATATCTAATGAAGAATTAGCTAAAATTACTAATATAATTTATTATATTAGGATTAGCTGGTATACCACGACGATACTCCGACTACCCTGATGCTTATACTACATGAAATGTAATTTCTTCAATTGGGTCAACAATTTCATTATTAGGAATTTTATATTTTTTCTTTATCATTTGAGAAAGTTTAATTTCTCAACGACAAGTAATTTTTCCAATTCAGTTAAATTCTTCTATTGAATGATTACAAAATACTCCTCCTGCTGAGCAAATATACGAGTATATATTTTTTTACATATAATGGGATAGATCCAATTAAATCCAGAGTTTGGTAGACATGGGGTAATAAAAAGGACTGTAAAGGACTGTAAATTGCAGAGAAAAAAATGAAGTAAAATACCAATACGAAAACTAGAGATCGAGAAGGAATTGGTATACTATATTCGACGCTATTTCGTGTTCCAATCTTATATATAATTTCTTCATATTATGGCGTTAAATAACACTGTGGAACAAATTCAGGTTAGCAAAAGTAAGGTCGATTCTGAGAGTGAGGGTTGAAAATATAGGCTAAATTAGAGGACCCGTTTGTTTATGTTATTTCGAAATTTTTTTAATTGACCTTCGAACTTTGTAGTCAAATGCTGATTTTCAGCATATTGTTTATATGGTTTTTTGGCTATAACTCGTCGATATATTGGTATTTTTCCAATCTGTAAAAGCCAAATTATTGCTAGAGAGGTGTCCAACAATTAAGATTTTTTAAAAAATTGATTAAGAAAATTTTTGTGGTGCTTATGAAGCAAAATGTTGGAAAAAATATTTTTTCCATGCTTTTTGAAAATATTTTCCTCAAAACTAAATCTTTTTTGCTTTCTGTTTGATCAATAATATGCTTCTCAGTTTCTTTAATAAATTTCATTTGAAAAGTAAACAATCATAAAACAAAACTTGCGTTTTCCAGCATAATATTAATTTACTTCTCATTTTTTATGTATCAATTTTGTCCAGTGTTGGTTTTGAAGAAACATTGAAAAAGAAATTATAAAAATATGAAAAAAATATAATTTTGAAATGTTAGTTATGAAAAGTTTTAAGTAAAAAAATTAAATAAATTAAATTAATGATTTAGCCAGTTGCCGTTTAGTAGGCGGCTGTGGATCAACATCTCTGCTAATATCTTGGTCATCGTAATTATCATCAGAATTCAATGTTATCTCACGTCATGGCAATGTTAATAAGCCGCCTTGATCGTGTGACTTGACACCGTTGGACTTTTTTCTATGGTGATTATAAAAAACTCAAGAACAATTGAAGAGCTAGATGCACATTAACGACATTGAACCCCAATTTTCTCTTAGAGTCATTGAAAGTATGGACTATCGGAAATAGGTACGTCACCGAAGCCGTCGCAGGCATTTGGCCGATAATTTGTTTCACAAATAATTGTCATATACCCTTTTATTTGCCATATTCCCTTCAATTTGTTGGTTTATTTACAAATAAAATCGTGCGTTTAAGTTGGACCACCCTTTGAAAATATTCATTCGCTTTTCGCTGATGTTGGTCTTATTTTCAGAAGATCGTTAAATAAAGTACATTGATTACCTTTTTCGGTATTAATTTTCGATTAATCGATTTTTAATCTGTGCAAGAGTTTGATTTGCATCAGATTTATTGCCACAACCGAACTTTTTGCCAACCGAATGTTGGCGGTTGCAACTACTATCCATGTATTCTATTGCTGCAACCGAATGCTGATTGGGTTCACGTCAATTTTCAGTAGAGGCAACGACCCTATCGGTTGAGGAGACAAAGTATTGGTAACCCTAACCAGTTAAGGTGATTATTAGAACTGCATTTTTACATGAATTAGTTGTAGTTACAAATAGTTGGTTTGAACAAAACTGTAAATTCGGTTGTCATTACCACGAACGTTTGTTAACAGGACCAACTGATGGTCAAATTTAATGAATTTGGTTTATATGAACGAAATAAGAAATCTAAATGAGTTTATATGTAAAAGTGGACCGATTTTCAGCATCAAGTTGGTTTAGTGGGTCATAAAGTGAAATAACGGTTTTAAAGAAAAGAAAAAACTCATTATGATTGAAATAAATAATAAGTTTACTCAACTTACTTAACAAACAAATACAGTTTACAATGGAGATGGAACAGGACGGAAAATTACCATATTTAGATTCAATAGTTTGTCGACAAGGTCAGTTACTAAAATTAGATTGGTACCAAAAACCTATAGCTTCTGGCAGACTTAATAACTTTAGTTCAAAGCTTCCTAGACGAGTAATTATTAATACAGCGACTAACTTCATCAGTAGAATTTTAGATATTAGCGACATAGAGTTTCACAAACATAATTTAGTAAAAATTAGAACTATTTTAAGGCAAAATGACTTCCCACACAAAACCACAGACCTACTAAACGAATGGAAATCAAAATCCAATTCCTCAGCTGTCATCGCAGAGCCTGTGAGAAAAATATATAAACCAACAACATATATACCGGGTTTTTCAGAAAGGCTTAGCCATTTCAACATATATAACAAAGACAAATATCAGCTTGCACTAAAGACACACAGTGCAGTATACAGTTTATTTAGCACGACAAAATCTCAAATAAATAACGAAGATAAATCAGACGTTGTATACCAAATAAAGAACAAGGGTGACAAGTCCGACATATGCCAAAAGGTAAATGTCGGCACTACTAAAACCAAACTTAAGACAAGAATTTCGTCCCACAAATCTGACCTAAAAGCCGTGAATAGGCTCATAGAACGAAAGACCGCACTTGCGGCCCACTGTACATTGACTGGACATAAGCCTGACTTTACCTACGTAAAAATTGTAGCGCATGAGAGAAATTATAGAAGAAGATACACTCTCGCAATGCTTAACATTATTGACGTACCTAATGAGAGGAGAATTAATTACAAAACGGACACAGATGGGATCGCACACATATATGTGACAGAGCATAGAAAAAGGGACCTAAGGGTAAAAAAAATCAATTTTCTTTTTTTTCTTTTTTTGATGTGGAAAACATCTGAGCATCGAAAGAGACCGATCCCATGCCCCAAAGGTGTTCCCTTCCAGAGATATGCACGTTTTATGAAAGTGAAGTCGACGATTTTAAGCGCAAATAGAAAGGGCACTCCCTAATCTTTAAAATGGCTCTCCTGAACAAAACTTTTCATCAACTTTTCACTTTTTTTTTGGATGTGGACAACATCTGAGCATCGAATGAGACCGATCCCATGCCCCAAAAGTGTCCCCTCCCAGAGATATGAGCGTTTTTGAAAGTGAAATCGACGATTCTAAGCGCAAATAGGAAGGGACCTAATCTTTAAAATGGCTCTCCTGAACAAAACTTTTCATCAACTTTTCACTTTTTTTTTGGATGTGGACAACATCTGAGCATCGAATGAGACCGATCCCATGCCCCAAAAGTGTTCCCTCCCAGAGATATTAGCATTTTATGAAAGTGAAATCGACGATTCTAAGCGCAAATAGAAAGGGACCTAATCTTTAAAATGGCTCTCCTGAACAAAACTGGTTTTTTAACCTTAGGTTTTTGCGCCTCACATATAGAAATGTGGTGCATAAGCACAAACGCAAGCAGAAGCGTAACACAAAAATCAGTTGACAGCGATAACACTGTGGAACATTTTTGGGGTTATTGTCTGGGGGGTGAGAAATTCCAAGTCAGGGTGATGGTACTAGGTCAGTATATTAAAACCCTCAAAGGGTTTTGCGTTCGTATGTGCGTAAGTGAAGTTACATTATTGTAAATCAAAGCAGAACGCGTTAATCGATTCTATCTATGATCTATGTCGCATTTTGTTTATAGGTTATGTGACTTTACGTGAAAGTTATAAGACTCTACACGTTTTTCCGTTTGGGATTTATATGTTTTAAAAAAAAAAAACAATTTTTTTTTGGCAAAATTTTCTTCATAAATTTATTTCTAATTGCAAAAATGTTGATTTGGTAGAGTAACATTATATTAATGGATTAAAGAAAATGTAATTATTAATTTTTCTCAATTTATTTCAGCAAAATCGAACTAGTCGTTCTCGAGTTATGTCAAACTACGTTTTTGCCAACATTTTACAACTAAGCGAAAAAACATCAAGATAAGGAAAAAATGTAAAAGGTCATAAAAAAAACACATACGAACGCAAAACCCTTTGAGGGTTTTAATATACTGACCTAGTACCATCACCCTGACTTGGAATTTCTCACCCCTCCAGATTGGCTGTTGTACTGTGTAATCAGACGGACAACATTGTTTTGTGAATGTAATTATTTTTCAAATATTGTGTTAATGTTTTGTTTATTAAATGTAATCATGTTTTGTATTTTGTCAGTGACAACCCCTGAAGATGATTGACGAAGTCAATCGAAATATTGGGATAAATAAAAATTAAACAACACATAGAATAATAAGTTTAATGTTTTGACGGAATGCTCTTTCTATATAAAATGTTTATAATTTCGTTTAGTGGTTTTATCAATTTCCACTTGACACAATCTATTATTCAATCTCTGATTAATAATGGAAAATACTGTATAAGAGTTAACAAATATGAGTTGTTAAGCAAATACTCAAACAAATGTAATTTTTAACGAGGTGCCTTTAGTTCCTTTAAGGGAAACTTTTTTCTCTCTAGACCTATTTAGCCAATTTACTTATACAGGCCATCTCAAATCGCCGTTTTTAGAAATTATCCGATTTGGAAATTGTTGTCTTAATAAGTCCATCGTTGCACGGGCTGTATGAGCTGTTGCACCATCTTGTTGAAACCATATATTGGCGTTTAGTGGCAGTTGCGGAAATAAAAAATTTTGTAGCATTACTCTGTAACGTTCTCCATTTATTGTTTCACATACCTTGATCGTTTTCAAAAAAAAGGACCGTAAACTTTTATGGCGGTAATGCCACACCAAACGGTAACACGAATTGCGTGTAAAGATTTCTGATGAAGATTTTTGGGATTTTGGGATCCCCAAAATCTGTTGTTTTGTTTATTTACGAAACCGTTCAAGTGAAAATGCGCTTCGTCGGTCATCATTAAATTTGACAAAAAATTTCATTTTGATCAACGAGATTTAAAACTGCTCTAGCATATTCCAAGCGCAATACGAAGTCCTCAGGATTTAGTTTTTGGACTAGTTGGATTTTGTAAGGGAAGAGGTGCAAATCGTGTTTTAAAATTCGCCGAAGAATGCGGTCAGAAAGCTGCAACTGGGAAGATCGTCTTCTCGTTGATGTCTCCGGATTTTCTTCGACGCTCTGTCGCACAGCATCAATATTTTCGGCCGATCTGCCAGTTCGAGGTCTGCCCGTACGTCTTGAATCTCCGACAGTCCCATATTCAGCAAAATTATTCACCAACGAACGAATGGTTGGACCCGTTGGAGCAGTTCTTACACCATAAAATCTTCTGTATGCACGTTGAGTATTAATTATCGAACGATGATTTTCAATGAATAGAAAAAACAATCTTAGTTCTTTGCGCAATTGTATAGCGTTCCATTTTTAAATATTCTCCCAAGTTTAATTTCTGAAATAGGAAAAAAAGAAAAAGTTAAATACTCGCAAGCAAAGAAGTTACAATTGTTTTACATCATATAGTAACTTTAGCCGCACCCTGTACAATCCCAAAAAGCTTACGACCGTCAGCCATCATCATGCAAAATTTTAGGATCCAAGACAGATTTGGCGAGAATATGTATATCCTACAAATTTCATAATGCGAAGAGCTTTACAATGTAGAGTCAGTTTAACGTTTACTGTGCTCCTCATTGAGTTAATTGAATAAAAAGCAACAGCCAAATATAACAAAAAAACAGAATTATAATTATAACCTGATAATAATGTTATTGCCAACAGAGCGAAGTGAAATTAACAATTTATTAGTAAATTTAATTTAATTCAATTTGATTAAGTCGCTTGTTTGCTAAATAAAATACACACGACTTCCAACACACTGGAGCACCCAACTTGTGTATGGCTGCAATTAACAGCTCGAGTTAATGGGTTCCATCGGTCCAAAAGGATACACACACACACACAAGCACACTTGGACTTTTTACGGCTTTAAATAACAAAGCCACAGACAATGGCCAACAGTGGCTGAAATCAAAATGAATGGAATGGCATTTATTAAAATACAATTTTTCACAAGTTGATAATTGAATTATATAAGTAATTAATAAAAAACAAAAAATAAGTGTAAAACAAATAACAAAAGGCCATGATGTTGAATTAAGGGACAAGTACAAGGCAATTACAATTACATGTGTGAGCATAAAAACCTTTTACATATGTACATTAGACCGTACCACCTTACAGGTAATAAATGGTTCACCGTACACCTTCGAATATAAAGTATTATTGCAAGGTAGTTTCAATTTTTTTTTTGCCAAACGTATTTTTACATTTTTCTCTATATCTCCTACATTTACAACCATATTGCTTACCGGATCTTCTGGTACTTATCCATAATATCTCAGTTGCTACCACCCTAATATCCGAAACTTAAAGCTCGCACAAAATAATTAAACTCTTGATCAGGAAGTATGTCGATAATCCCAGCAGAACAATTTTTAAAAATGGTTTTTGCTATTTTGCCGAATGTAGGGGTTGTCTAGTTATGTTATTCTTTGTATCTTCGATGTTTACGAGGGCAGTTCGGAAACTTCTTAGCCTTGCACAAAAAGCGCGGTATAAACAGAAAAAAGTTAAGTGTTTTGGAAACTTCCATCTGCTATGAACACATGTTAAATTTTGTTTCGATCTAGCAACTCCTTCATATAGAAACAGGTGTTCACAAAAGACGTACCCGCGATTTTTTACAATGGAAAAATTAGAAATGCGTGGTGTCATTAAATATTTACATAAAAAAGGTTTATCGGGACAAGAAGTTCATAATGATATGGTGAATGTGTTAGGTGAAAGTGCTCCTTCATATGCAACAGTAAAAAATTGGGTTGCTGAATTTAAACGTGGTCGTACAACCATTGAAGATGAACCACCCAGTGGACGTCCAAAAACAGCAACAACAACAGAAATTGTAGCCAAAGTGCATGATATGGTATTAAATGATCGACGAATAAAAGTGCGTGAAATAGCTAATATCATGGGCATCTCAAATGATCGAGTCCATTTAATTTTGCATGAAGAACTACAGATGAAAAAGCTTTCTGCAAGATGGGTGCCGGGCTTGTTAACAGTCGACCAAAAACGCATAAGAATGAACATTTCTCAAGCTTGTTTGGATCGTTTTCAGCGAAATAAAATGGATTTTAAGCGTCGTTTCATAACTGTTGATGAGTCATGGATCCACCACTATACTCCAGGGACAAAAGAACAATCCAAACAATGGACTGAAGCTGGAGGAAGTGCCCCAAAGAAGGCAAAAACAATTCAATCGGCTGGTAAGGTTATGGCAACGGTTTTTTGGGACTTCAAAGGAATTTTATTGATTGACTATCTGCAAAAGGTAAAACAATAAATTCAGAGTACTATTGCAACCTTTTAGATCAATTAAATGTACAAATTCGAGAAAAAAGGTCCTGGATTACAACACAAAAAAAAATAATTTTTCATCAAGACAACGCACCAGCGCACAAGAGTGTTTTAACAATGGCTAAAATCTACGAATTAAAGTACGAGTTGCTTGACCACCCACCTTCTTCTCCTGATTTAGCTCCCAGTGACTTGTACCTGTTCCCAAATCTAAAAAAATTCCTTGCTGGCAAGCGTTTTACCTCAAATGAATATGCAGTTACAGTCGTAAACCCCTTTTTTGAAGACCTTGAGGAAAACTATTTTAATCAAGGCATAGAATTGCTAGATAAGCGTTGGACTAAGTGTATTGAAGTTTCAGGAGATTATATTGAAAAATATAAATATTTTTGAAAAACTAACTATTCTCTTTCATTGATAGGCTAAGAACTTCCCAAACCGCCCTCGTACAGTCAGATGTTAAAGTGTGTGGCACATCGACTTTTTTGTCTTGAAGAAACCAATTCTCTGTTTCTCAAGTCATTATCACCAAGAACCCCCTTTTTATACTTATTCATCATATCTCAACTTACACAACAATAATTAACAAAATTAAGTAAAATGAAATAATAAATATTTTAATCAACCATACGTGTTTAAGTTGCCTGTATGCTCAGCGATTCTCAAGTTTAGCAAAAATGTGGTCCGTGCATTGCTCATCGGTGACCGCCACGGCAGATTCATTTACAACATGAACAAAACGCTAGGTGTACTTATATACCTTGGAATAATACTTTATATTCGTTGGAGTACGGTGAACTTTTTTTTTGCGGTACGGCCTAATGTACATGAAGGGAAATGTACACATACATATCCAACGGCGGAATTGGGTACTGCTAATTGAAACAGGGCTTATAGAAGACCCTTTTACCAATTTTTATAACTTGCTATCTTTATACGCACGGATTTATAGATTGATTTCCGCCCGTCTGTCCATCAAGCCTTGAAATCACAGAGCAGGTAGCAAATAAAACAAATCTTGAAGAAACTTTACTCAAACTTCTGAATTCGATTTTACTCAAACTTATTGAACGACCACTAAGTTATTTGATGTAATTGGAGCATATCCGGTAAAAACCAAAAATGTGACTACCAATTTAAGGCCCATTCACTCTAGAAGCCACAAGGTTAGTCCATTAGTCGTCCAGTAACTCTCACCCTAACTTCTACTTATTTATACAGGAATTTGTGAATCATTTTTGAAACTATAAAATTTCCATCAGCACAACCGAATGTTGGTTAATGCACTTCAGTTATCAGAAACTGAAAGTGTGGAAAAAATGAGAAGCAATTTCTACTAAACAATTTTTTTTTTTTTGAAAAATAAAAATTTAAGATTTTCTTTAAAAATAGCTTTACATTATTTATAATAATTCAACACTATTTGCCCTTTGGAATATTAGGCAATGAAAGAGATCAACGGGATTTTCTTTTCAAAGTTTAATAAATAACATATTTCTTTGCGAAAAATCTAAGTAAATGGGATATTGTCAATTTTTAGCTCAGATAACCGAAATTTGTAGCGTCATATTAGATTGCTTAAATAACACTTACGCCTTTGTTTGAATATTTATTTTTAAATAAGCTTAAATTCAAGCATCACATAGCTTCACTAACAAAAAACCAGTTTTGTGTTAATTTAAATGGTTGGTTATCATTCCCAATAATTCGTTGCTGTAATTTATTTTCTGCAATACTATTTATTGGTTGCTACAGCCACCAGTTGTGACAACATAATATTTTCATACATTTCATTGGTATGACCGATGTTTTAGTAGTGCTCACAATACTTTGATCATATTTATCATCTAGCGGCATGTCAAAACGAATATTCATTAGGGTTGAAAACATTCGGTGATGGCAACGGGAATTCTTATTTTGCAACGAAATTTCTGTAGTTCCATCCAATATCCAAGTATCTCACCCTACTGAGTAGGAGGATATGTTTCATTTGGTACGTACAAAAGGTGTAACGCATCGAAAAAAGCATGTTAGATTCAACATAAGTTTTGACCAAATCGCTTACATGTATTTTTAAGCCAAGTTCGTCTGCTAGCCAGTTCGCGCTATTACTTTCGAAAGGAGTCTTTACTCTTGCATGTAACGTATCTTAATGTCAACGCACCCTCATAGATTCTTAATGATACTTCTGTGTCAAAACGTTAGTCGATTTCAACATTTTCACCTTTGTAAAGTTCACTTATGAGCAACGTTTGGAAATTATTAAAAATTACTACCGAAATTCTGAGTTGGTGGCACTGGCAAAATCCAGAATTTCATCGAATAATCATCTTCAGCTATGAAGCACATTTTTGGCTGAGTGGTTTTGTCAATAAACAAAATAATTGTGTCTCATGAGTCACATGTGGTCGGTCGATTGTGGGAAGTGTATAAAACACAACGGATGGTCGTAAAAATCATATACTTTCAAGCTATTTCCAGCTGTATGCTAGTGGAGGGAAAACTTCAGGTCACAATGTTAACAGTTGTATTTATTAGGGCTGTTCACGACATAATGGGAAAGAATTTTAACAGATCTTATCGCATAGTAGCTTATTGCGTGCCACTTGGAGAGCAAAATAAACCTGCAAACTTTTAGAGGCTGATCAACGGTTACAAATATTTGCTATACACACAGAAAAAAATCAGTTGGTAATCAGTCTAAACTACAAGAATTCGGTTGGATAAGCCGACTTTCGGTTGCAATAACCAACATTCCATAGTATTTATGATAGCTTGGTTCTAAATATCATATGTGACGCGCAAAATAGAAAGGAACCTAAGGTTAAAAGCCAGTTTTGTTCAGGAGAGCCATTTTAAAGATAACGTCCCTTTCTATTTGCGCTTAGAATCGTCAACTTCACTTTCATAAAACGCGCATATCTCTGGGAGGGAACATTTTGGGGCATGGGATCGGTCTCATTCGATGCTCAGATGTTGTCCACATCAAAAAAAAGTGAAAAGTTGATGAAAAGTTTTGTTCAGGAGAGCCATTTTAAAGATTAAGTCCCTTTCTATTTGCGCTTAGAATCGTCGACTTCACTTTCATAAAACGCGCATATCTCTGGGAGAGAACAGATTTGGGGCATGGGATCGGTCTTATTCGATGCTTAGATGTTGTCCACATCAAAAAAAAGTGAAAAGTTTTGTTCAGGAGAGCCATTTTAAAGATTAAGTCCCTTTCTATATGCGCTTAGAATCCTCGACTTCACTTTCATAAAACGCGCATATCTCTGGGAGGGAACACTTTTGGGGCATGGGATCGGTCTCATTCGATGCTTAGATGTTGTCCACATCAAAAAAAGAAGAAAAAAATTGAATTTTTTACCCTTAGTTCCCTTTCTCTATGCGCTGCCACATATGATGGTTTCCACAACTATATCACGGTATTCATAGCTAATAACACAGCTTTAACAACCAACTGTGAAAACTGGTGGCTATGACAACCAACCGATTGTGATGTCCATATTAGGTTTGTACCAATAATTGGGGTTACAACAGATAAGTTCTTTGTAGTGACCAAACTCTGTTGAGTTGGCTGTTGTAACATAATATTAGTCATTACAACATCAGCATATAAACCCAATCCTATTTAATTGGCTCTGGTCAAAACAAAATCTGTTTTTACGACAAAAACCCAAATACCCAAAAAAATTTAAGATGATAAATGTTTTTAAACGATACTGCCATATACGAGCGCTACCGCAAAAGTAACTGGCCTAACATAAAAAGAACCGTTTTTTGGAATTATTATTATTTATTTTTCAACATAATCTCCTTCCAACTCAATACACTTCATCAAACGTTTTTCAAGTTTTTTAATTCCATCCGAAAAATAAGATTTTCAAGACCTTCAAAATATGCCTCAGTTTCAGCAATAACCTCGCTATTGGACGAAAATTGTTTGCCACCGAGAATTTTTTTTTAAATTTGGAAACAAGAAATTATCAGAAGGAGCTAAATCTGGACTATATGGTGGATGCGGAGCAATTTCAAATCGTAATTCGGCCAGTTTTTGTTGAGTTAAAAATGCAGTGTGTGAAGGAGCATTATCTTGATGAAAAAGAACTTTTTTTTCTAAATGCGGTCGTTTTATCTTGATCTCTTCACTCAACCGATCCAATAATGCACAATAATATTCACTATTTATAGTTTTTCCTTTCTCAAGATAATCAATAAATATTATACCCCTTGCATCCCAAGATACTGTGGTCATTACTTTTCCTGCTGACTTAACAGTTTTCGCCTTCTTGAGACCACTTTTACCAGCTTCTATCCATTGTTTTGACTGTTCTTTGCATTCTGGGATGTAGTGATGGATCCATGTTTCATCAACAGTTATGAATCGGCGCAAGAACTCTTTTGGATTACGCTGATAAATCGCTAAAAAGCTCCTCGGAATTGGTCCAACGTACGATTTTTTGGGGCAAAGTCAACAAACGAGGCACCCATCTTGAGGATAGCTTTTCCATGTGGAGTTCATCATGTAAAATACACCAAACTTGTTTTTCGTGTATTTTAACAATATCAGCAAGTTCTCTGAGCTTTATTCGTCTTTAGTCTTAAGCCACTTCATTAAATATTTTTCTAATGTTTTCAATAGTAGTAGCAGTTTCGGTCTTCCAGAGCGTTGTTCACCTTCCGTACTTGAACGACCCACTTTAAATTGTTGAACCCAGGATTTCACGGTGGAGTATGATGGTGCATTATCACCATGAACAGAATCCTATTCATCTTTGATTAATTGTGGCGTATAACCTTTCATATAAAAGTGTTTAATTACCGCACGAAACTCTTTATTTTCCATTTTTCAAAAATTATAAAACTTGTTTACTTCAATCACCTGTAACAATATTTCGGAAATTTTGACAGATGGATTATAAAAGTTTGCTTTTAAAAAACCAAAAAAAAGTTGCTAGTAAAACAGAAAATGTGCCAGTCCAGTTAGTTTGCGGTCGCCCTCGTAAATAAACAAACGATGAATAAAAAATATTTTCCAGAATATAGAAACAGGCTTAACTGTTATTTAGCGACATTACTCAGACTTGATCGGAATTTTCGCCATAGATAGACCTTATTTTTCAAAACAACAACAAATTTTGCTTCTGGTTTTGATCCATATTTCCCGTGGTACAGCCACCCACAGCTTGACAATAAATATTGTTATTTACCATGACTTAGACAGTTTTTATTCTGGTTCGAGACATTTTTGTTGTTTCTTTTTCAGAATCAACGTAAAAAGAAATTGTTGAAATGTACACGCAGAAAAAAAGTATGGTTGGGGTGACAATATTCGAAGAAGATCATACTATTGTTGGGTATATGGTTGTGACACAACAATATTATGGTCCTCACAACAATAGTATGACTCACACATAACCATACTATGATCCCCACAACCATAGTATGATTCACTCAAAACCATACTATGATCCTTACAACAATAGTATGATTCACACTCAACCATACTATTATCTCCACAGCCATATTATGATCCTCACAACCATAGTATGTTTCTCATACAACCATAGTATGATCCTCACAACCATAGTATGATTCACACGCAACCATACTATGATCCCGACAACCATAGTATGATTCACACTCAACCATACTATGATCCCCAAAATTATTTATTAGGATTGGTTATTGTTCTTATTCAAAAATAGAGATTTTAATTAAGTATGTTATTTTAAATTGCATACTATTAGTTCATAGCCAGATTTGAGGCCATGTTTTTATTGAACATATCATTCAAGAAACAAAAATATATATTCCAACGGTCAAAAATACTTTTAGTTGCCAGCAGGGGTGAATGCTACTTCACCATCCGTAGGCACCAAGTAACGAATGTGATTAAGCCATGATCAATGGCTATATACTTTAGTGCAGGCAGATTTTAAATAAACGAGAACCAGTCGGTATTAGAGTATTTCACCGAACAAAGTAAACACAATAAAAATCCCTCGAACTACCTTCCGATTGCTGTTGTTTTTTTAATGGACAGCAACCATTCACTGTATCGTGTGTATGTGTTTTTTTTGTATATCAAAAAACATACGCACACACATACATGTGTGCTCTACAAAACCTGTTTTGTTATGTTCATAGTCACAAGCCGTAATCATATTTTTGTTAACGTAAATTTTAAACAACAATACTTTTGTTGCACCAACCATGTTTATATGGTTGCTACAACCATATTTTCATTTCTAAATTTGGCAATAATACTATTGTTACATTTAAGCAATAGTAATATTATCACAATCATACTGTTGTCAAAATGAAAATCATAAAACAATACTATGGTTGCGACGAACATGCTTTTATTGTAGAGAACATACTATTGTTGCGGTGACCATAGTGTAACCATATCTTTTCTCTGCGTGTATTTGCTACGGTTGCCAGGCAGACTGTACAGCTGTTTCTGAATCAGCAAAGGTTTTTATTCAGCAGCCTTTGGCAACGATTACTTCGGCAACAAATGAAATGACTTATACGGGAGGCTCATTTTTATTAATGATAATTTATTATAAATTAATAATTTTATTAATGAGAATTACCCTTTGCGTATAGTCTTATATACCTTTATTACTACTTTTTTTATATTGGGACATCACCATTCTTATCGAAACCTCTATCAAAAGACGTATTGATTTACAGATCATTTGACCCAAGGCGGTAAAATATTACATTTTTCAAATGGTACTTATTACCAACAATCTATAACAACAACAAATACATTTTCGAATTCACTTCCAATAATCATGTTAATCTGTTAGGATTACTGATACTTCTTTTCTTCAACCCAAAGTCTTAGTTCCTTCTGCTGAATATAGCTGTGTACCCAATCAACATTCGGATGTAATGATGGAATACATGGATAGTACGTGAAACCTCCAACATTCGGTTGGCAATAAATTCGGTTGTGGCAAAAAATCTGTTCTTTGTGTGTAGAATATCCTCGAATTTCTTTTTTAATCCGATGTCGATTTATGAATTAAAATTACTCGTAGTAGATAATGGTTAGTAATCGTTATTCGCTTCACTTGCGGTGAGTACCTATTTCTCGGTTTTGTTCCTTTACTAAAAAAAGCATTTAAAGCTCAAATTAGTTCAGGTGGTAGAGAAATAACAGAAAAGGAGTTTCCGATGTTCGAAAAGTTACGCTAAAATCGTATAAGGCACGATGACAAGATAATAATACATTACAGAATACTTATAGTGGTTTTTATGCAATGATGACTATTTCATTTTGTTTTAATAAAAATTCAAAAAAGAGGTTTTTTAACCAACCGCCCTATATATTTTTTAATTTGTTTAAATTTTTGTCCAAAGTAATAGTTATGAAAATGGAACAAAATAAGATGCTACGCAGAACCAAATTAAAAAATATTTTTTTAACAGCACTAACGAGCAAAGAATCTAGAGGTTTTTTTCAAATAAAAAACATACAAAAAATCAAATCAATAATGGAATTTTTTTCATCGTACACTCGAAATTTTATGATATTTATTTTTTTAATATAATTTAAGGGTGTCCATTCTGAAGGTCCAATTTTGGATGACTCGTTCGTGCATTTCGACTGGAAACACACCGTGATTTAATGACACACACCGTGATTTTCGCGGAGTACGTCTTACTATGATCAAGTGCAAACATTACTTAAAAGACGTTAATAAGGTTGAACATAACTCACTAACTGGCCTGGCACATTTTCGGTTTTACTAGCAACTTTTTTTTGGTTTTTTAAAAGCAAACTTTTATAAGCCATCTGTCAAAATTTCCGAAATATTTAATGATTATTTTCTTTGTTACAAGTGATTGAAGTAAACAAGTTTTATAATTTTAGAAAAATGGAAAATAAAGAGTTTCGTGCGGTAATTAAACACTTTTATATGAAAGGTTATACGCCACAATTAATTAAAGATGAATTGGATTCTGTTCATGGTGATAATGCACCATCATACTCCACCGTGAAATCCTGGGTTCAACAATTTAAAATGGGTCGTTCAAGTACGGAAGATGAACAACGCTCTGGAAGACCGAAAACTGCTACTACTATTGAAAACATTAGAAAAATATTTAATGAAGTGACCAAAGATAGACGAATAAAGCTCAGAGAACTTGCTGACATTGTTAAAATACACGAAAAACAAGTTTGAAGTATTTTACATGATGGACTCCACATGAAAAAGCTATCCGCAAGATGGGTGCCGCGTTTGTTGACTTTGCCCCAAAAAATCGTCCGTTGGACCAATTCCGAGGAGCTTTTAGCGATTTATCAGCGTAATCCAATAGAATTCTTGCGCCGATTCATAACTATTGATGAAACATGGATCCATCACTACATCCCAGAATGCAAAAAACAGTCAAAACAATGGATAGAAGCTGGTAAAAGTGGTCCCAAGAAGGCGAAACTGTTAAGTCAGCAGAAAAAGTAATGGCCACAGTATTTTAAGATGCAAGGGGTATAATATTTATTGATTATCTTGAGAAAGGAAAAACTATAAATAGTGAATATTATTGTGCATTATTGGATCGGGTGAGTGCAGAAATCAAGATAAAACGACCGCATTTAGAAAAAAAAGTTCTTTTTCATCAAGATAATGATCCTTCACACACTGCATTTTTAACTCAACAAAACCTGGCCGTATTACGATTTGAAATTGCTCCGCATCCACCATATAGTCCAGATTTAGCTCCTTCTGACTATTTCTTGTTTCCAAATTTAAAAAAAAAATCTCGATGGCAAAAAATTTTCGTCCAATAGCGAGGTTATTGCTGAAACTGAGGCATATTTTGAAGGTCTTGAAAAATCTTATTTTACGGATGGAATTAAAAAACTTGAAAAACGTTTGATGAAGTGTATTGAGTTGGAAGGAGATTATGTTGAAAAATAAATAATAATAATTCAAAAAAAAAACGGTTCTCTTTATGTTAGGCCAGTTACTTTTGCGGTCGCCCTCTTAAATACAGCCATTAAAGCAGATGTTAGAGGGAGTGTTAGAGGCATCACAGAAAAAGAGTTCCCGATATTCGAAAAGTTACACCAAAAGCGTATAAGGCGCGACGACAAGACTGTAAGAAGAATAAGTATAGCGGTTGTTCTGTAATGAGGGCTTTCACATTTTGTTTAAATAAAAAGTCAATATAAAGAAGTAAGTACTCTCAGCTAGGGCTGCGACAGCGACATCGACGTTTTACAAACATCGATGTTTTAGTGCCGATGTTTTACAAACATCGATCTTTTAGTGCCGATGTTTTACCGACATCAATGTATTGTATCGATGTTTGCATATTTGAAAAGTCCTGTGTCTAGACTACTTGAAAATCTCCTGGAGGCATAGCAACAGGTATATGTGTCTAAAAACTTAGCGTTGATGAAGACCGCTATAAAATATTTATCAATTATGGTCACTTCTGTCCCGTCAGAGATAGTGTTCTCGGCTGCTGGAAATATTAATTCAAGCTAAAGAAGCTCTATCTCAGGAGAGAAGTACAAGATGAAGTTTTATATCTTTTTCGCCTTTATATCATCTAATAGTGTAACTTATTTGTTGATAACATCAACAAAAACCAACATCAGTAAAAACATCGATGTTTTCGAAAAAAAAACGTCTTCAAAAATATTTTAAAAAAAAATATTTTTTTAACGTTTTAAATAAAAATAGCTTCTGTATTATTTTTTTGTATTTTTTGGCCTTAATATCATCAAAAAGGGTGATTTATTTTTTAATAACACATATTTAAAAGAGAATATCAGCAAAAACCAAATTTCCGTAAAAACATCTATGTTTTCGAACATCGATGTTTTTTTACCGATGTTTTATCGACATCGATGTCTTTGATTTAAAACATCGATGTTGCAAAACATCGTTGTTTTAAGGTCGATATCGCAGCACTACTCTCAGAAATCCATTGTAAAATATTTTCGCCATACCGATCGAAATGCTCGAACAAGTCATCCAAAATTGCATCCTCGGAATAAACACCCTGAGGCGTAGTTGCGGCCAACATTTAAAGGAAATTGTCATCAAAAAATAAATAGAATAAAATCTCCTTTCGAATGAACAATAAAGATTCCACAAATGATTTGAATTTTTGTATTATTTCCATTTTAAAAGAAATACCTCCTGATTGATTGATTGTTTCGCAATACTTACATTTCAAATTCCCAAAGCTTTGCTAAATAAAAATCGTAATTTTTTTTGTTGTTTTTTTATTTAAGTTTATTTCTAAAATTAAAATTAAAATATTGTTTGTTATATTTTTTGTTCTCATTTGTTTTTGTGGTAGTTTTAGATGTCATTCATCGAAAACGTTCTCATCTTTCACTTCGGCTTCACTTAAGTGGCTGAATTAGTTTATTCTCGGATTCAATTAGAGTTATTTTATATTTGTTTTTAACATTCGTTTTGCTTACGATTTATCTCTTTGTTTGTGTTTTTAACGGCGGCTGATTTAAAATTGTCTCGTCTTATTAACAATAAATGTTCGATTCGAGTTTTATTTTCTATTTTGTTGTTATTATAATTGTATGGTATTTTTCGATATAAGGTGGTGGTATATAAACTGCAGCTCCCTCCAGATAACCTTTAGTTAGCCTGAATGCAAAGTAGGTGGCTAGGAGAGAGCGACAGAGGGGAAAAAGGATATTAACTGATATTGTTTGAAGCATTTGTTTCGGTTTTTTTTGTTTTTTATCTTCTTTGGGTTTGTTGGGATTTTAGGGAATTTATTGTTAATTAATTTTGGTTTGTTATTTTGTGTTTCTTCTTCTCTTCTTGCTATCAATCAGCGTTAATCAATAATTGTTAATTGTTCATTAAGGATAATAATAATTGAAATTTGTTTAACACAGATTAAATATGAAATAAACTCGTTCCGTGTTGTTTAATTAAATTGGAATTTCGTATTGTTGTTGTTAATTTAATTAATATGTTTCGAAAAGAAGATAGAGAGAGAGAGGTTGAGGAAATTAACTGAACTGCTATATTGATTTACATACACATATAAAGTACATATATACGAGTAAACGGGAATATTAGGCGTGGGTCTGGGTCATGTGAGTATTTTTTTTTACTTTAGCAGCAATAATGAAAATAATTAAATGATGTACTAGTTTGTGGCTATTAATAATAATGCAAAATTGCACTCTACTTTTTGTGCGACTCAGCTGTTCGAGGGTTTTAATAGGCTGCCATTAAATAAAATTGCATTTGAAATTAAATTCAATTTAAAATAAATGACAAATTTTTAACAACAACAAATGTTGGGTAGAGAAACACAAATACATGAAATTCTTTGGCAACCTTGCCTGTTTGTTCGAACTGTTTCTGCCGCCACATAATTTGCATCTTTAACGTAATTAATTTCAATATTAACAAAATGCTTTTAATAAAACAAAAAAACTGACACACATGTCCGTATTTGTTTTAATATTTTATTTTTTCATCTAGGCTTTTTTTTTAATAGAAAATTTAATAAAAATGCATGTTGTAACAATAAATTATTGCATGTGTGTGTGTGTGTGTATATGTGTGTGGTTGGAGGGGAAAAGGGCATAAGTGACACCATGCGACAGCTGAGAATGAATTCAAGCGATTTCCATGAAAGGTCAGGTTGAGACCTTGAAAAAATTGTAATTTTGTAAAGACTAAAACGAGCTGGATAGAGGAGATTTAAAAGTTATTCTTTAGTGAATCCTTTAGCTACACTAAGAGAACATCTGCAATGGCAATAACCGAATGACTGTGTTTTGGTCAATCCAATTCCAGCTATCTGCCACTGAAGAGAAAACTACTGGTCGCAATATTGAAATTAGATACAATTTTGCAAAAATGTGTGAAAGCTCTTAAGACCAAGGCTCCAGTGAAGAGAAACAGTGCATGAGGATGGAAGCATTCTGGGCAGTGAAAATTGCAAGAAGCTACTTAAGTAAGTATGAAAAAAAATTAATATAAAACTTCATATGTAGCTTCTAAAGTAAGTAGAATCACTTAAAAAAAACCATGACCCTTGAAAGGAAGTTTTAATAAAAAGGGATCGATATAAATGACCGAATAAAGTTCTTTTTGAAAATGTGTCTTCAATAGCCATGGTAATTCTAATCGGATGGTACTTTTGTGTGGGGCATTACGATAAGTTCTAATTCTAATCAGCGCAACATAAATATCGCTCAACGGACACGGCTTTTTTAATCCAAAACTATTGACGCAAACTCACCCATGCTTTCATTTTAAAGAGCGTTACATTAAATATTCACAGCTGACAAGTAAAAACGTTGTTAAGTTTGGCCAAAACGTAACTTTTGTACTCTACCTGGAACCTTGAGCCATTATTAAGGTGACGCGTTTCTAGGCTCCTAAATGAGTCCATGAGTCCCACCTCAAACTCATCATTAGATTAGTAGTAAAACCAATTTTCAATTGATTACCTTAATGCTTATTTTTAACGGTGATCCCTTCTTGTGACTAAAAGAAACGTTGTTTGGACCCTTGGGTCCATGAGTCCGAGCCTGTATATCCATGGACATTATGAAAAATATCATAAGGCCAATAGAAGTTATGCCATTTTCAAAAGTGGTTATTAATACCTCTCAGGCATATAATTAAACCATTTTTTGGATTCCTTCAGTTTATGAGTCCGAGCCCGTACATCAACGTCAAAATATATCAAAATATATTGGATCTCTTCGGTCCATATGTCCGAGCCTGTATGTTCAAGGACATTATTACACCACAAAATATATCAAAAGTTGCGTAGACGTTATGACAATTTCAAAAGTTAATACGAAGACCCTTTAGGAAAACTACTTCAACCGTTTTTTGGATCGCTTTAGTCCATGAGTCCGAGCCTAGAGTCCGAGCCACTAAATATATCATTAGGTGCAAAGACGTTATGCCACTTTCAAAAAAGACTATTTAGACTTCTTAGGCAGCCGTTTATAGTAGCAAACCGTTTTTTGGACCCCTTTGGCAGCCTTAATTTTTGTGACGACTCTTAAAAAAAAATTTAGGGCAGCCTTAATTTTTGTGACGACTCTTAAAAAAAAATTTGCTAAATCCGATTTTATAGTCATTGTCTGGCCCAGCTCACTCAGCTAACCCCTAGGTCTCTTTGAACGCCCTCAGATCAAATGGTGCAGTTACTTTTTCTCGATATCGAAGCCGATTACCGATAGACGAATATGCATTATACTGTTGTAACACCCAAAACCAAAACTGGCATTGCGTGGACTTTCCAAGGATGTTGTAGGCAAAGCCGACGATGGCGACGTCAAGTGTCTCTCTAGGCGCATCCAGTTCAAAAGACCCTTTTTTCACCTGGACGTCGGTGCCAAAACCCAATAGAAGAACTGCACTAAAAAAATGCAACAACAAGAACCAAAACTGGCATTGCGTGGACTTCCCAAGGAAGTCGAAGGCAAGGATGACCGACTTACTCGTGGCGACGTCAAGTTTGGTAAGCTGCCACACAACACTGGAGCTGGAATGAACTTGAAGGATATTTCTAAGAGGAACGAATTTTTTATGACTCTATCCTTTATCCATAATGATCAACAGGACAAAGACGTTATGTCACTTTCAAAAGTGAATATTTAGACTCCTTAGGTAGCCGTGTATAGTAGCAAACCGTTAATGGACCCCTTTGGTCTATGAGACCGAGTCTGTAGGTCGATGGATATTACGATACTACAAAATATATCTTTTGGTTTAAATTTATATATAATATAAGAATATTAAATATTGAACAGATATTAACCGGCTTAAGTTTTTAACAAAATGGCAAAGGGACAAAAATATATATGGGGTTTTCCATGGTTATGTACGTGACATTTGTATACGTTTAATTGTCTTTGAATATTGTGAAAATAGAAATGGACTGGCATTTTAGAATGGAGTTTTAGAATCCTATATTGTATATGATGAGTTCTTTCCATAAAGTATATATATTGGAAAATTGAGCACTGGAGACCCAAGTTCCATGCAACCAAAGTTAACATACGCATGTGACAGAAGTGGAAGTGCCTTTTATAGCCGTAAGAAGAAGTACGAAAGTAAACGTATTGTAGGTGTTCAAAGTTGAACACGTTTTAAGAAGAGAATAATAAAGAAAACCTTAAGAACTTTTTCCGCTGGCAGAATGTTCAAAGTGGAACATGTTTTATATTGTGCGTTGGGTAATGTTGCATTCTCAAGTGCAGCCCATTAAATTGTATACATTGGATAATATTTGTACGCTCGCTCATGATCGTACTTTTCCACATGGTGATAATGGCCAGTGGTAGAAGCAGCCCGCACACAAACGAAATGTGACACGTTTCCAGTATTGAAAATTGAATACCAGTATTGAAAATTGTATTGTATATTATGTTTTGTATATTTGGCCTCCGCTTTGATTTGTAATCTCTGCTGGAGGTTATACTAGATAATCTAAAATATTTTCAAAATTTGATATAATCTCTTTTTGTATAAATAAAATTTAGTATCTTACAAATGCTCAACATGGAATGACGTGTTTTTCACTCAGTAGGAAATTTTTATTGTGGAAAAAATGTATGTATATACTCGTATATATATATCGTGATTTTAGGAAAGTATTTAATGTTTTTTAGTAAAAACTCTGTAATTTTAGGTATCTCACAAGAGATTTTGATATTTTTAATATATCTGTAATTGAATTTAAATTTAATTTATTCAAAAACGCAACCGAGCCATTGGACCATATTTAGTAAAAGTTGCAACAATAATTTAGAAAGTTCACAAAATTATATATAAATCGTATAACCTAAAAAAATCAAAATAATAACTTAACACTAAACCCATTAGAACAAGTGTGCAACCCCGGACGGACAGCGATAAACAGACGGACGACAGACTTCTCTTAATTGACTACCCCTGGAGATGATTGACAATGTCAATCGAAATATTGGGAAAAAAAAGCGAAAATTAAGTTTCGGCTTAAACCAAAAACACAACATCGAGTTCAAAACATTATCTCTAGCCGAAAAATAATTTAAAAACGTAATAATTTGAAATCAAAACTTATTAATGAAAACGACTAAGAAACTGTAAATTCCTTTAAAATAACTTTTTTAATAAAATTTAAAAAATTTGTGTTTTATGACACATTACATAAAGTATATGAAATATTTAATTAATTTATATTATTGGTCTAAAAATATAGAAAATTCAGTGAAGGATGATAGTGTAAACTTTGCCTTTTTCACTTCCTCGCCGTGTTGCTATAAATCGAGAGGAACTAACATCTTTGTGTGTGTGTGAAACTGTGTGAACGTATGCAGGTGTAGGTATGCTGTTATTTATTAATCATGGCTTTTGATGTCATAATTGTTTAATGCTGTTTACTAGATATTATTATTGCTTTTTCTCAACTACTGTTATCATATACGAGCAGTTATATTAATTAAGTATTGAAAAACAAACGTAAAGAAAAAACGAATTGTAACTGCATTAATTAATTGTTGTTTATTTGTATTCATTTTCAAAAGGTTGCCCTTTTAAGCCTTAAATGTAATAATAGTTTTCAGCCGTTTCCGGTTGGTTTTTTACTCATTCTTTCTTTTTTGGTTTTTTGAATTACTGAAAAAAAACTTTAGTTATTTAAATACGAAAGTGCTCTAAGAAATGTATTTTTTTCATTATTTTTTTTTGGTTTTTAAATCTGATTTCAAAAAATTTTAGAACATATTTTGTTATATCGTATTTTTTTTGCTTTTAATTGTAGTGGTTTTTCTTGCTCATCTAATATGTATATATATATGTATATATATATTGTTCTTTATGTTTTGCTTTTTTTATTTAGTTAATGCTAAGTTAATCTAATTGTTGTTGGTTTGTCTTTGTTTTTTGGAATTCGTTTTTTAGTTTTTCGTATTAATAAATTTAGAATTTCATGTACAGTGTTTTGTTCACTTTTTATATATTTTTTTTTTTGGATTTAGTTTTTCTTTTTATTTCTTAGTTTTATGTTGTCCTTTTTATTTAACTATTTCTTGTTTGCCTTTGTGTTTTTATAATCGATCACTTTTTTCTATAGGCTTTATTTAAGTTTTTGTTGGTGAATCTTGTTTGGTTTTTCGTTTTTGTAATATGATTTCCTATTCCCTTTCTTTCCATTTCTTGTGTTTCAATTATATTTCTCATTGAGCCTTCTTAAATAGTACAACAATCACAACATTTATTGTCGTGTTGTTGAAGTGTTAACAATTAACTGATTGATTTCTGTGTGTGTGTGTGTGTTTTTTTTTCAATTTTACTAACATTTTTTCTCGGGTGTATTATCGGCTTTTTAACATAAATTTCGTTGCTTTGTTTTAGGAGATTTCGGTATTTATTGGATTTCTATTTGTTTCATATTTTATTCATTATCATGTATTACCATTTTGTTGCTAACATGTTTTTTTTTGCATTTTATTCAATTGAAATTCTACTTAAATGTTGTTATTATTTATTTTTTGGTTTAATCTTCTCATCAATAATCTATAATAGCTTTTATAGTTTCTATATTCGGTTTTAAGTTTTTCTTTAAATCGGTATGGCTGGTGTTGTCATTTTGAAATCCAAGCTACGTCTGAATGTCTGTTGTGAAATAAATTTGGGCCACATTACCAGAAGGCCAGAATTTCACATACCCCATAATACAACTCTGTGAAATTCCAGATTGGGTAATATGCCTCTTTCGATGTTCTAAGACTACATTAGGTGTGTTTGATTGGTGTGGTTTAGGGAAAACTAATACTCGTATTTAGTGTAGAGCGATTTATTCCCTTAAATGGAATTTAGTGTCACCCAAAATAAGTGTCTAAAGGATATAAAGTTAAAGCGAATTTTTTAGACTTGCTAAAGAATGTTCACAAATACGTCTTCTTTTAAACAAAAATTTGTATTAAATAATGTGTTCATTAAGACTGAGGAATTGAACGTTTTTAAAAGAGAGAGAGAGAGATGTTAACGTCCCATTAAGACTAAGGATATTAAAGTGTTTTTAAAAGCAAAAATCCAAAATTTGTATAACGCCAATTTAAAATCGGAAACATTTCGCTATAAAACAATTAAGCTTTTTTACTAAACACAGAAGCAATTTCAACATGTAGGGAAAAATGGCAGATTGTATTTCCCTAAAAAGAGAAATCTTTTTTCCGAATTTTATATAATATAAATCAATATTAATGATGTTAACCTTTTATTAAGACTTATGAAGCAAAATTTTTTAAAAAATCCATGTTAATGTCCCATTAAGACTTATGAAAATATGGATTTTTAAAAAGCATAAATTAAAAATTTGTAAAAAATAAATTTAAAATCGGAAACATTTCTCTACAGAATAATTAGAAAAAATTCACGTTCTTTACTAGAATTTACTCAGAAGCAATTTAAACGATTTTAACATGCAAGGCGAAATGGCAGACAATAACTTGTATTGCCTTAAAATGAGCAAGCCTTTTTCCAAATATTATATAATATAAATAAATATCAATGTTGCTAATGTTTCATTAAGAGTTCTGAAATAAGCTTTTTTAAATGCAAAATTTTTTTAAAAAATCCTAATGTTAATGACGCATTAAGGCTTATGAAAAAAAAGGTTTTTTAAAAAGCAAAAATTAAAAATTTGTTTGAAATCTATTTAAAATCGAAAGCATTTCGCTAAAGAATAATTAGAACAGATTCACCTTCTTTACTAGAATCTACACCGAATTTAAATTTAAACGATTTTGACATATAAGGCAAAATGGCAGACAATAGCTTGTATAGCCGTCAAACGAGAAAGCCTTTTCCGAATTTGCAATAATATAAATGAATATCAATGTTGCTAACGTTTCATTATTTATGAAATTAGCTTTTTTTAAATGCAAAATTTTTTAAAAAATCCTAATGTTAATGACCCATTAAGACTTATGAAAAAAAAGGTTTTTTAAAAAGCCAAAATCAAAAATTTGTATAAAATGTATTTAAAATCGAAAGCATTTCGCTAAAGAATAATTAGAACAGATTCACCTTCTTTACTAGAATCTACACAGAAGCAACTTAAACGATTTCAACATGTAAGGCAAAATGGCAGAGAATAGCTTGTATTGCCTTCTTACGAATTTTAACTAATACAATTTTAAAATATGATAACTGGCCTCCAACGTATATTGAACGAGTTCGATGAACAATGTACGGCAGATTGGAAAGGCTATAGCTTAAGCTATAAAATTTAAAGTTTGGAAGTTCAAAATTTTGGAAAAAAAATTAAGAGAAATAACGTTAGCGAAAATTAAAAAAATTTGGATAAAAAATTATTTTAGAAATAACGTTAGCGAGTTTTACCGAGCTCGCCTACAGAGTAATGTCAATTTTAAGTGGTTATCGCCATTATGGCCTGAACCACGGTGCTCCTTAGCACTGGGGTAAGCTAAATTACGACTACCAACGCTCCCTAGTAGGAGGAGCCAATTTAAGGATCAGCTGTGCGGGCTTCACCTACCTCATGGTGAAGGGTTGAGGTCTATCTAAAACATCCGCTACTCTTTGGGTCGTGGCACCCGTTTGATACACAACTCCACGCCAATCATTTACTTTACCTGCGATTTAGGTTTAAATCACAGCCAACGCGAAACTCCCCGAAACTTCCCGGTTAGTTTTTGGCTAGAACAACAGTTCTAGGTGCTCCTGACCTCCCGCAGCACCAGACTTAAGTCTCAGGTCCGACCTCGTAGCACACCTCTACTTCCAGTTTGAGCGCCGCACACTCTGACTGGTAGCTTCAATAGCTACACCAAGAATTCGTTTCATGCTACAATCAAACATAGGGGATGAATAGGATTTTTCGACATGTATTATAATCTTGCAGGAGAGCTCTAGGATCACTTAAGGAAAATCAGACAACCCCTCTCCAACTCTGCGGACGGGCTCGCCTACATAATTTTTTTATTTGTTGTTTATCCGTGTGGGATATAAGTATTTGTATAGTTGGCCTTTTGTTGTTTATTTTTCATTTAATTGTTTTTTATTTAATTTGTTTTTATTAGCTCTGAAATTCCTCAACCTTCATCATTGATTGCGTCAGTCATTTTTAGCCTTACCGCCGCTTTATCTGAGAGGCCCGATCCAAGATCGATCGAATATAAGTAACAGATACAGTTGTTATTAGCCAAGAAATAAATTTGGTTTACCCTATTCCTCATCTCTATTTGAAGCATCTTCCGCAGTTGAAACTCCGTCTATAAAAAGCGTAAAGAACGATTTCTGGGAAAACCAGTTATAAATCGAGAGAACTCGGTACCAATTTCAAGAGTGCACTCTGCAACAAAATACCAAACGGTTTAGAAATATTCCGAATCACTATCTTACCTTAAACAAGCCCCTGTATTGGCTGAATGCAAGAGGTTTCCATTAGATTCATACTGGCAAGGGTTAAAATAAGTCATTGCCTCCAGATAATTCACACGATGATGATTCATCATAATTCTCCATCATCTTTGCAATGAAAAGGTTGTTATCCGCGTAACCAGTCTCACCCTTTTTTGGGATCGGTTTTACATTGACTGTCATTAAATACGAAAGGATGATGCCAGCACGGTACGAGAGTTTGAAAATACTCGCATTGCACAAGGGCTGAGCTAGCATCGATGAACTCTTATATACACCATTTGGGAGTAGGTTTTTATTCACGTTAAGTTTTACAAGAACATTTGTGACTCCTTGATTTCATAAAAATATCCGAAGCAAAGACCCTATAAATGTTCTAGACGGTCGATGGTTGACAAAATCGGGCTAGGACTTGAAAAATGTAAGCCAAGTGATAAGGTTTCATCACTGGGTTTGTTATTTAAAAGAATAGAGATCGAAGAAGGTTTATAATTTATTCTTTAAACTAATATCCAAAATTTCTCGCTCAGGTTGTTGTTCGTGCATAAGCTTTTTGTGTCTTAGCGTCCTTACCGAAAAGTTAAATCGTCAAGAGAAATACAATTAAAAAGCTCTGGTGTTATGATGTGGTATATGAAAAATAAGAAAGAGTAGAGAGCGAAGAATGTTTATCCTTTATTCTTCGAACGAATAAGGTCTCGCTCCCCTTGTAAGAAAAGAGAAATATGTCAAGTGGTTATTGTTCGTGCACAAGCTTTTCCTGTCTTAGCGTCCTAGCCGAAAAGTTAAAACGGTAAGAGAAACACCATTAAAACGCTCTGGTGTTATGACGTGGTATATAATAATAAAATAAAATAAGAAAGAGTAGAGGGCGGAGAAGGTTTATCCTTTATTCTTTAATCGTGTAAGGTCTCGCTGCCCTTGAAATAGTAGAGAACTTTGTCACGGAGTTGTTGTTCGTGCACAAGCTTTTCCTGTCTAAGCGTCCTAGCCGAAAAGTTAAATCGTAAAGAAAAATATCATTAAAAATCTCTGGTGTTAGGACGTGATATATGAAAAATAAGAAAGAAAGTAATAAAGACTAGAGATCAAAGAAGGATTATATTTTTTTTAAACGAATATACAAAAGGTCTCGCTACCCCAGAAAGAGAAAGAACTTTGTCACGTGGTTGTTGTTTGTGAAAAAGCTTTTCATGTCTAAGAATCGTAGCAAAAAAATACACTGTATAGAGTAATACTATTAAAAAGCTCAGATTTTTTCGAAGTGGTATATGAAAAATAAAAAAGAGTAGAGATCGAAGAAGGTTTATATTTTATTCTTGAAACGAATATCCAAAAGGTCTCAGAAAGAGAGAGAGAACTTTGTCGCGTGGTTGTTTGTGGAAAAGATTTTTAAAAAGCTTTCGCTTCCCATGGAAGAGAGGAGAACTTTGCCGCGTGGTCCTTATTCGCGCATACGCTTTTTGTATCTAAGTGTCGTAGATAAATACCATTAAAAAGCTCAGGTGTTATGATGTAGTATATGAAAACAAACAAATGTTCCATTCTTATAATTTTTTGAGCTTTTGCCTTTATACCAGAGCTTTTTAATAAAACTACTCTCTGTGATAAAAACTCTGGTCCTAAAACATGCAACTCCTGGCTATTGAGTAAAACTTTTTTTTAAGTAGTTTCTGAAAGCTTTTTCTGTGGATAAGACAGCCAGTCGCCATGTCAGGTTAAGCCAACACATATGCCTAGTATTATTTATTGCATTTATTTATTATAAAATAAATACTTTTCAAACCACCCTGTGTCGAAACAAGGTTACCTTAAAGTGTTCTGTTTTACAATTTTGGACTTTTTGAGTTTTTGTTGAATTAATATTTAATAATATTTGAAAGTGCTTGGACTACAACTTTAAAGTTTTCAAAATTGTTTGCATCGAAAAATCTTAATGTTTAGCTTAAAATAAAAAAAAAAAAACAAATTTTTCTAATAAACCGAATGTGAGTATTTTGATTACAAAGCTGTAAATACTGGTTAGATATTTCCTATAAAAAAAATTTTAAAATATAATTCAGCAGCGAATTTTTCAAAAATTTATCGAACTGGAAAATGTTACACTTTTCTCTGGCTAACATGAAATTCCTTTTAAGGTACATTTTTGTTAATGATTTGAGTTTTTTTTGGTATTAAAGCGTTTTTGAAATTGAAAAATGTTAGGTTTTCTTTAATTTTTTTTTGTTGGATGATGAATCTCCTGATCTGATCTCTTGCGCTATATATATATAGATATATGTATATAGGTAGAACTTATATATTGTATGTATATATAATTTTTGTTGTTAAATGTGTGTATATTTTTAAAGTAAACATTGTTGTTGTTTGTTTATAATGACTGAAAAATACTTGGGAATATTAAATATATTTTTCTTGTTTTTTTTTGAGTTTATCTTCTTGTTTTTTTATTTTGTTTTAGTTATAATTGTATTAGTTAATATTTCTTGTTTTGTGTTTTATTTTATAATGTTTTTTTTCTTGTTTTTGTAAATTGTTAATAAAATTTTAGAATTTTCGTGTTGTCAATGATTTTGTGTTTTTTTATTTTTGGTTTTCTCCTCTTCTGCTGTGTTTGCATTTTTCGTAAGGACCTTTCTTCTATTTATCCTCTAGCTTAAGTTTCTTTTGCTTTATTTTGAAGTAATTAACTTGCATTCCTTCTAGTTATAATTTTTTGGTTTTTATTTTGCTTTCTCTTTGTGTTTGTGAATTTACTTTTCGCTAATTCATCACGAAATCACACAAAAATTATCGTTCTTTGCTTTGATCTCTGACTTTTTGTTAATTTATTGCTGGGAAGACTGTTCAAAAATTGTTTTATTCGCAAACACAAAACAAACAAAAAGCTGACATAAAAAATGGTTTGAAAGAAGAACAACAGAAAAACACACACTTCAGTGTGAAGACAGAGAAAGAGAGAAAAAAGGCAACGCAGAAAGCACATTTATAAAGATAAAGAACAGATTTACCAAACACTTTTTAGATTAAGACTTAATAAATTATAGGCAATTTGTTTGCTGCCGTTGTTTCTTCTTCTATTTCTTGTACATCCTTTCCTTTTTTTCTTTAGTTTGCTGCTTTTCTCCTTAGGTCCCTTTTAAAGTATGGTTTATTTGAGTGATTTTTTTTCAAATATTTTAACACAAAGAAAATTACATGGAAAATATTTTGTTTTTCAAGAAATTATACAAAATTGAAATTAGAAAAAAGTGTTTAGATTTTTTAAGGAGAATTAACGACGCCCCTTAATCACATTCCATATGGCGTTGCACATGTAGACAAAGAGGGGCACCATAAGCGCCATCGATGAGATGTCCATGGTGGCAGAGCCATTGCAACCATCCTCGGTGCAGCAATAAGTTTGAGTCTCCCAGATTTCTAGAGGAAGAGATTAATAAAACAACAGACAAATATGAAATTTCAATTAAATAAAAAATTAAATTATAATAAACTGTACAAGAGTAGTTCAACAAATAGCCGATATACGGGAGATGCCTCCATGGATAAGTGACAAAATAGTTTTGTCAAAAGAAATGTGCTTTTAAAAAAAGATTTGAACTGAATTGAAATTTTTTATTTTTTCATTCTTTATTATTACAACTGAGTACAATAGCGACTCATATAGTAATTTACATTTCATTATATATCACATTGTTCTCGGATATAGCCCACTGGCCATTGCGATAAATGAAAGGAATTATATTTTATTCAGCTCGGACCAAGTCTTCGGGTAGTGTTCTTCTCAGCCTTCTGTTCTGTATAGGGTTTCTGATCATAATATGACGCGCATAATAGAAAGGGACCTAAGGCTAAAAATCAGTTTTGCTCAGGAGAGCCATTTTAAATATTAGGTCCCTTTCTATTTGCGCTTATAATCATCGACTTCACTTTTATAAAACGCGCATATCTCTGGGAGGGAACACTTCTGATGCATGCGATCGGTCTCATTCGATGCTCAGATGTTGTCCACATCAAAAAAAGAAAAAAAAATAAAATTGATTTTTTTTACCCTTAGGTCCCTTTCTCTATGCGCTGTCACATATGTTGCACTTCTGGATTTTTATGCCACAATAGTCTTTGCGCGTGTTTGGTTGCAAGACTTTTTATTTCATCAGTTACTGTCGGAATGTTAAGATCCCTGTGAATGTCATCGTTTCTAATATACCACGGACAGTTAGTTATCATTCTTAGAATCTTGTTTTGAAAGGTTTGAATTGGTTGTAAGTTTGATTTTGACACGCATTCCCATATTTGGAGTCCATAAGTCCATTTTGGTTTCAAAATCTGCTGGTAAAGTAAAAGTTTATTATTCAAGCTTATTTCTGAGTGTATTGAGAATAGGAAGCTCATTTTTCGCAGAGTTATGTTCCTTCCATCTTAATTTTGCATCCAAGGTAAATCCTAAATATTTTGCAGTGTTTGCATACGGTACTATGTTGTTGTTCATGTAAAGTGGTAAATTGGTAATTCTTTTGTTTGTGAAATTAATATGAACAGACTTTGCTTCGTTCAATTTTATTCTCCATTTTTTTGTCCAGTGCATTATTTCATCAGTTGCTGTTTGTAGTTTTTCCGTAGTACGAGGGCGGTTCGGAAACTTCTTAGCCTTGCACAAAAAGCGCGGTATATACAAAAAAAACTTAAGTGTTTTGGAAACTTCCATCTCTGCTATGAACACATGTTAAATTTTGTTTTGATCTGGCAACTCCTTCATATAGAAACATGTGTTCACAAAAGACGCATCCGCGATTTTTTTTTCCAATGGAAAAATTAGAAATGCGTGGTGTCATTAAATATTTACATAAAAAAGGTTTATCGGGACAAGAAATTCATAATGATATGGTGAATGTGTTAGGTGAAAGTGCTCCTTCATATGCAACAGTAAAAAATTGGGTTGCTGAATTTAAACGTGGTCGTACAAGCATTGAAGATGAACCACGTAGTGGACGTCCAAAATCAGCAACAACAACAGGAATTGTAGCCAAAGTGCATGATATGGTATTAAATGATCGACGAATAAAAGTGCGTGAAATAGCTAATATCATGGGCATCTCAAATGATCGAGTCCATTTAATTTTGCATGAAGAACTACAGATGAAAAAGCTTTCTGCAAGAGGGGTGCCGGACTTGTTAACAGTCGACCAAAAACGCAAAAGAATGAACATTTCTCAAGCTTGTTTGGATAGTTTTCAGCAAAATAAAATGGATTTTAAGCGTCGATTCATAACTGTTGCTGAGACATAGATCCACCACTATACTCCAGAGACAAAAGAACAATCCAAACAATGGACTGAAGCTGGAGGAAGTGCCCCAAAGAAGGCAAAAACAATTCAATCGGCTGGTAAGGTTATGCCAACGGTTTTTTGGGACTTCAAAGGTATTTTATTGATTGACTATCTGCAAAAGGGTAAAACAATAAATTCAGAGTACTATTGCAACCTTTTAGATCAATTAAATGTACAAATTCGAGAAAAACGTCCTGGCTTACAACACAAAAAAATAATTTTTCATCAGGACAACGCACCAGCGCACAAGAGTGTTTTAACAATGGCTAAAATCAACGAATTAAAGTACGAGTTGCTTGACCACCCACCTTTTTCTCGTGATTTAGCTCCCAGTGACTTTTACCTGTTCCCAAATCTAAAAAAAATTCCTTGCTGGCAAGCGTTTTACCTCAAATGAAGATGCAATTACAGTTGTAAACCACTATTTTGAAGATCTTGAGGAAAGTTATTTTAATCAAGGGATAGAATTGCTAGATAAGCGTTGGACTGAGTGTATTGAAGTTTCAGGAGATTATATTGAAAAATAAAAATATTTTTGAAAAACTAACTATTCTCTTTCATTGATAGACTAAGAACTTTCCGAACCGCCCTCGTATATGTTACTGTTTTAGCAGTTACAAGAATCGCTGTGTCATCTGCAAACGTAGCAATATTCGTGTTAGGAGGTTTTGGAATGTCTCTTGTGTACAGTATGTAAAGTGTCTGACGAGAACGCTTCCTTGAGGGACAACCGCTCGAATTTGTCCTAGTCCGGAATATTCATCTTCATGTTTTATTTTAAAGAATCTATCAGTTATGTATGATTTTAAAATTGCACTAAATTGCGTTGGCAAATCTCGAGATAGCTTGAGATTAAGGCCCTCATACCAGACTTTGTCAAATGCTTGCGCCGCGTCTATAAAGATTCCAGAGCATATCTTGTAATCATTTAGTGCTTGTCCTAGAACACTAGTTACTCTGTGGACTTGCTCAATAGTTGAATGATTTGGTCTAAAACCAAATTGGTGGGTTGGTATTAATTTCCGTTCTTCGATTATTAAATTAAGTCTCTTTAGCAAAAGTTTTTCGAACACTTTTGACATATTTGGCAATAATGAAGTAGGTCGGTAGGAATTTTTCAAATTAGGCTCTTTTCCAGGTTTTGGTATCATTATTATTTCAGCTACTTTCCATTGGCTCGGAACATACTGTAGGCGAAAGGAAGTATTTATTAGGTACATACATTTTCTGATAGCTATTTCTGGCGTTTCTTTAATAATTTTTCCAGTTAATAAGTCATAACCAGGGGCTTTTTTTCGTTAATTTCATATTTGATACAATTTTTTAACTCCGGCAGCGTAACAGGAGAAATATCTTTTAGATCAATAGTGCATTGATGTTCCACAATATTTTTATCAACAGACATTGCGGCAAGGGGACTAAATATGTCTTCAAGGTAATCAGCAAATAGATAAGCTTTATCTATGGATTTATTTGCCCAAGTTCCATCTTATTTCTTAATCAGAGGAAAGTTATTTTTTGCTGTAGAGTAAAATTGTTTAGTTGTTTTCCAAAGCGAATAATCAGAATATTTTGTAGCTGTCAAGTTTTTTAGACGATGTTTTAAATATGTTTGTTCTTCTTTATCCAACGTTGTTTTCAGTTTGTTGCAAAGATTGTTTAGTACATTTTTATTTTCAGGTGTTCTGTATTATTGCCAGTTTTTTCTTGCTTTCCGTTTTTGTTTAATAAGGGATTTGATTTCATCAGAGATTGGGTTTGCAGTTTTACTATTGATTGGTGCTGTGCTGCTCCATGCAGCTTCTTGAGCTAATCTAACAAATTTTTCAAGTTGGTCCTCGATTTCTGCGGGGGTTTTTAATGATACATTCAAGACCACTTTATCAAGTGTGTTCGAAAATGTACCCTGTTAGTAGCTCTGTTGGTTAGCATTAATATTTCCGGTTTAAGTATGATTTCTTCGCTAACATTCATAATAACTGGTGTGTGGTCAGAAGACAAATCATCACTGTCAAGTATTTGTATTTTGTTTGAGTTAATACCTTTTGTTATACAAAAATCGATTAAGTCGAGAAGTTTTGGCGGATCGGTTGGCCAGTACGTGGGTTTGCTACCAGAGTGAAAATTACATCTCAAATCCTTTCCTTCTCTAAGCAATTCTCTGCCTTTCATATTATTAAGCCTAGAGCCCCAAAACACATTTTTTGCATTAAAATCGCCTCCTACGATAAAGCACTTGCCTAGGTTTTGCATAAATTCAATAAAATCCAAATATTTAAGATGGTATCTTGGTGGACAATATATCGTTGATATGTTAAATTCTTTATTATTAAAATATACAGATATTGTTATAATCTGCAAATTGTCTGCTTATATTTTGCTATGTTCACTGTGCTTAATATTTTCTTTAACAAATATTGTAACACCTCCTCTCGCTTTATCCTGAGGATGATTTGCATTATAGTTTTTGTATCCTTTAAGGTTTATATATGTTTGCTTTGTGTTATGGCTTTCTGATATTAGACATAAGTCTACATTTTCAGTTTTTAAAAATAGTGTAAGTTCTCATACTATTGTTGTATGAGAAACATTCTATGGTTGTGAGGATCGTAATATGGCTGTGAAGATAATAATATGGTTGAGTGTGAATCATACTATTGTTGTGAGGATCATAGTATGGTTGTGGAGATCATAGTATGGTTGAGTGTGAATCATATTATGGTTGTGGGGATCATAGTATGGTTATGTGTGAATCATACTATTGTTGTGAGGATCATAATATTGTTGTGTCACAACCATATACCCAACAATAGTATGATCCTCTTCGAATATTGTCACCCCAACTATACTTTTTTGCTGCGTGCATTAAAAGTGACAGTCTGGTGTGCAATTTGTTCAGAAGAAATCATTGGATTTTACTTTTGCCAATGGGAAGCGACATTGTGATATGATTGAAAACTTTTAAACGTCAGAACTGCATGCTTTGGGCTTGATCAACATGTGATATCAACAATACGGTGCCACATCGCATACAGCCAGGATTATAATTACTGCGAGACCTCTTTTCTCAACAGATTATTCAAGAAATGGTGCTGATGATTGGCCTCCACGGTCGCCTGGTTCGACTGCTCTGGACTTCGTTTGAAGGGATATCTGAAAAGCAAGGTTTATGCAAACAAACCAGAAACGCTTGAGCAACTCAAACAAAATATTACATTTAATTAATGACATACCGCATAAAAAGTGTGAGAATGTAATGAAAAATGTGCTCAAAAGGGCTCGCACTTGTGAGGCTAACAGAGGCGTACATTTATATGATATTTTATTCCATACATAATTGCCGACATTAAATTAAATATTTATCAATATAAGATATATTCTCTTTCATTTCAGCAAAAATTATAAACAAACAAAGTAGTATACCTTCCCGACGGACACCCTGTACTTGCCATATTTGACTTTTTAAATAGAATTTCCAAATCAATCGGGGAAAGCCTCTCTTTTAACAACACTTCAATGTTAACCAATAAGATGTATCTATTAATATGAGCAGGTGTGTATAACTCTGAACGGATCTTCTTCAACTTCAACAGCGCCCATCCTTGGTGCAAAAACATTTTACGTACAATCCATAAGCGAATTTGGCATTATTCGCTTACAACGTCAAGGCGTGCGAATAATCGCTTCATTATCGCTTGTCAGTATGGGGTTTAAAACAGCTCAAAATGTGCAACTATTCTGCTCATTAAATCATCTGTACTGACAAGACGCATTTTATTTTGTTAATCAGGAAATCGGAACCAAACACATGATCGTCGGAAAGACAAAGCATGCTCAGAGAGTGAACCTTTTTCTCGTGTTTCGATCGACTACTTATAGAACTGCCCTCGTGCAATTTAATTTTTTAGCTCTGCATTTAAATATTATGATAACAAATTAAATATTTATTTACCTTTTTCAGCACATTCAGTGGCACAATCCCGCACAGTTGATAATTCGCTAACATATTTCTGTAAATACAACACAATAAGTAATACAAACATTAGTTATAAACTTAATAAGGTTTTACGGTTTTGTTATTGTTGTTGCTGCTATATTTTTGGATAGCATCCAAAACGAAAAAAATACAAAATTAAACCTTTAATAAGTATTGGTTGTATACTAAAAACGCCACAAACGACAGCTCCAACACAAAAAAAAATACCGAGCTGAATTCCATTTGTATTTATTTATTTTATTGACCACAATCAATATTTGCAATAGTTTATACATGGGGTATATAAAACCACACATACACACTCAGTAGCACAAAGCTTCCACACACACACACACTCACACTGACATGTAGACCCATTCATACAAAAGGATATAGAAAATGTTTCAAAAGTTGCCATTGAGTTCAAAAGGTTATACACGAGTAGTACGCCATACAGCAACAAACAATGAATTTTAAAATGGAATTTATTGTGATGGGCAAATTAACTATTCGTTTATTTATTTATTGAGTATTTAATTTTAATCCAAGGGCCTCAAGCTATTCATTTTATGAGTTGTTTTGTAATTCAAGCAAACCCTGCTTTAACGTTGAGTAATTTATGAATTTTCTACATTTCACAAAGTCTTTCTTTCATTGCTCAGTTTTTGCAATATGTTTACCCTACAGCATACAGCCGTCCAAAGAAAGAAAGCCACAAGCGCGAATTATTTGTTATGGTATGTGACCCGGCCTATGAAAAGTGGTCAGCGTTCAATCCTGTTTTTAAATTTTATAAAAAAAAAATCTATTTGATGACAATTTCTTTGGCTTCAGCTGTACGCGTGTCCGATTATATCCTATTTAGAAAAGGACGAAAAACTTCTCTCAGCAGTGAGTTCTTAACCATTTCTATACTCACTCACCAAGAACTCGAGTTTATAGTCGATCCGGAACTAGACGACACTTGGTTTCAACAGGACGGTGCCACTTGCCATGCAGCTGCACAAACAATGGATCTATTGAGAGGACATTTCGAGAAGCATCTAATTTAAGGTTTTGCACAGGTGAGGTGGCCGCCTAGATCGATATATATCACACCTTTAGACATTTTTCTTTGGGGTTACGTAAAGTCAAAAGTCTATGTTGACAAATTAGCTACGATTCAGGTTTTGGAAGCCAACATTACGCGTGTTATTAAAGCCATAGCGGTCGAAATGCACGAAAGAGTCATTCAAAATTGGATACCAGAATGGAAACCCTGAGGCTTAGTTCCGGCCAACATTTGAAGGAAATTATATTCAAAAAATAAATGCCATAAAATGTCCTTTCAAATTACCATTAAAGATTTCACACTTGATTTGAATTTTTATATTTTTTTTGTTCTGAAAAATTCCTCTAGATGGATCACCCAATTCTTTGGAAAAAAGTTTGGAAAAGGAAAACCCATGCGCTTTCGTCGAAAAGTCAATGTCTCCTCATGGAGTTACAGTTTGGTGCGTTGGCATCATTGGCCCCTTTTTCATTTTACATTTTGCAGGAAACGACATTTCGGTGATAAGCCTTTATAAACGCAATTTTTTTATACGTGGACTTGGGTGATTTTTGGTTTGGTTTTAGGGTTCAAAGTCGAAGCAAAACGTCCACTTTCGATTTTTTTTTTAAAAAAAAAGCAAATTGACTTGATGGCGTTCGATCGACTTTTATTTCCACTTTTTTTCTCTCTCGAGATTTTAGTAACTTTTACAAATCTTTACGCTCCACCGAAGGGTGGATTGTAAAGTATATTTAAAGTGTCATACCGTTTGTAACACCTCAAAATAGCCCGGAAACCCTAAATTCAGAAAATTTGCATGCTGATGGCTTAAGACTTATCATAAGTTGTTGAGGTTTTTAAATGAAAAAATCGGTACAAGGGGAAAAAAGTTTCCCACCATAACAAAGCGCCAAAATTCCAAAATTGAGATAAGGGCTGATTCGGAACCGTCAATGAGTTTCTGATTATTGTTTAAAACTTAAAATACCCATTTTACCTGAAAATGACTGAAACCCGTTCAGCAAAATAGTCACATCCACCATTGCCAGCGTGTTTCGTAGTGAAAAAAGTTAAATATCTCAAAACTAATAAAGGGGATATTAGACTTTCTTTCTTAGGAGGGGAATATACCACAAGTTGTTTTCGATCACACGACAACCGGTTTTATGGACCGGATCGACCTGAAGCAGCAATTCTTCGGCCAAGGGGTGTCAACCCGGCACTACGGTTGCTATCTATATTTCAGGCCTAGGCAACACTAAGTGTTGCCTGACGCCATCTGACATTTCCCTTCGAAAGTTTGACATTTTTTAGCATAAACGTATCCAGAACGTTTTAACATACGACCATAATTTAATAATTTAATTTAATAATTTGTCTTTTTACAGTGACATGAAAGGGACAATTTGGCAAAAAAAATGGAATTAACTCGTGAACATTTTCGTGCGATCATTTTTCACAACTTTCGACGTGGATTATCACTACCAGAGTGCATCGATGAACTTAAATCTTTGTATGGCGATAAATCACCATTCTATAACACTGTGAAAAACTGCTTTAATGAATTCAAGTCGAAGGCCGTCCAAAAACGGCCGTTGCGCCAGAAAACATTGCTGCCATGCGTGAACTGATAATGCAAGATCGTCATGTGACATACCCTGAGATAGAGGCATCCTTGGGCATTTCTTCCACCAGCATACATTCGATATTGCATAAACACCTGGCCGTAAAAAAGGTTTGTTCTCATTGGATACCGCACAATTTGACAATCGCTCAAAAAAAGGCTCGTGTCGATTGGTGCATAAAAATTTTGAAAAAGTTCGATCGCGTTGCTTCAAATGACGTTTATAAGATCGTCACAGGTGACGAATCATGGATCTATGCGTATGAGCCCGAAACAAAACAGCAATCGACAGTGTGGGTCTTCGAAGACGAGCCAAATCCAACGAAAGCTGTTCGTGGAAGAAGCACTTCGATGCAAATTGTCGCCTGTTTCTTTGGCAAAACTGGTCATGTGGCGACTGTTCCGCTGGAGCAAGGTAGGACAATTCTGAGTGGTACACAGCAATTTGTTTGTCTGAAGTCGTCGGAAAAATTCAAAAAACGAACAAGAGAAGACGAATCATTGTGCACCATGACCATGCGTGCTCTCACACATCGGCTCAAACCAGCGCCCTTTATACCGGCCAAAACGTCGAATGGATGGGTCATCCGCCTGCCTTGGCACCCAATGACTTCTTTTTATTCCCTAGCATCAAGAACGAAATGCCTGGTCAACGTTTTTCATCGCTCGAAGCAGCCGTTGAAGCGTTCAAAGATCATGTTTTGAAGGTGTCTCAATCGGAGTGGAAAAATTGCTTCGACAATTGGTTTGAGCGCATGCAAAAGTGTATAAAACATGCTGGAGAATACTTTTAAAAACAAAAAAAAAACATTCTTGATGATAAATATTCGCATTTTCATTATTAGGCCAGAAATATATATAGCAGCCCTCGTATAGTTTAACATCTTTAATGCGAACAATCTATCGACGATAGAGGCCAATAGGACGAATATCGAACAAGCTGTTCCTAAGATAGAGCCAGAAACCTCCAACAAGATCTTGGTAACATTGATCGACAGGATGCGCTGCTTCAAAGCCAGTCAAGGCATCCACCGACATGAAATTACTTAGTAGGGACATACATACTGTTACAACATTGAACACACCCACTTCAATTGTAGAACTGAACATACCCCGTTAATGTCATATGGTTTTTGAAAGCTAACCTCAATAGCGTTAGTCTGTAACGGGATTTTAAAATTGTTTCAACTTTCATCATGGAGCGGTCAGATAATGAGAACCGCATTGCTGTGATAGCGCTTTTCAAGTGTGAATTGAATATTTTCAAAACGCTCCGGCCACTAGGGATTAGCCGTATGTTCGTCTACCGATGCATAAAACTGTTTGAGGAGACTGGAGATGTAAAAGACCGCCACCGGTCGGGCCGCCGTCGCTCTGTTCGGACACCGCATGTCATCAAAGCCGTTAAATCAAGAATTCACTGAAATCCGCTCCGAAAACAGAAAATCATGGCCCGTGAGGTGAATATCACGCAAAAGTCCATGAGTCGAACCAATAAAAAAGACTTGGGACTTGGGCCTTTCAAACGACGTACCGGACATTTATTGACTGCAGCTTTAAAAAAATAGGATTGAAAAATGCAAATGTCTTTTTGTGAAGCACGCTGATAACTTGCACAGAAAAAGTTTGTCCTCCGATGAAAACATTTTTAGCGTTCAGGAAAAATTTAACAAGCATAATGATAGAGTGTGGCGCGGTCATCTAAGGAAGCATCGGAACTGATCCCAAGGGTGGAAAAGGGACATCACCCAGCTTTAGTCATGGTTTGGTGGGGTGTCTCTTACGATGGGTTCACTGACCTGCATTTCTGCGAACAAGGAGTCAAAACATCGACCAAAGTTTACTAAGAAACCGTTTTGGAAGCTGTTGCGAAGCCTTTTAACAATTCCCTTTTCCAAAACCAGCCATGGACTTTCCAGCAGTATTCTGCACTGGCCCATAAGGCTAAAACGTCCTCGGCCTGGCTTCGGAACAATTTGCCAGCGTTCATTTCCACTGAAGAATGGCCCTCAGGCAGTCCTGATTATTGGATTACAAATTGTGGATGGTTTTGGAGGACAAGGTTTGTCACAAATGATACCCCAACATTGGATCTCTTAAGACTGCTTTGGTTCGAGCTGTGGCAATTTTTCCAATAGACGAGGTTCGTGCAGCTATTGACGATTGGACAGTGCGACTTAAGGCGTGTATAAAGGCAAAAGGCGGACATTTCAAATAAGTAGATTATTTTTTAGTCCAAAATATACATCAATAAATATATTAAAAAATATTTGGTCCAAAAACATTCAGTACTTTTTATTTTACAGCATAAAACGTGTGTAACATTATTTATGTCACTACTAAGTATGTTTCATTAATAATGGAAATTTGTGCACTATCGAATTATCCAATACTATACAGGAACTAATATATGGTTTTTGGATTATTAAAATAATCTGCGTTCTCCACGAAGTTGCCAAAGTGGAGTTAGTAAATGATAGATTGACAAAACTTAAAGAAAATTTTGCCATCAGATGCCAAGCGTCTGATTTTATTCATACAAGAGATCTAGCATCGTTGTAAATATTATAACTAAAAACAAGTTGAAAATGTGAAACTCTAGTCAGGCTATTCAGAAAGGCTTTTTGTGAATTTTCCTTCAATTAAATCCGATATTAATTAAACCTCATCACAATATGTGACGCGCAAAATAGAAAGGGACCTAAGGTTAAAAACCAGTTTTGTTCAGAAGAACCATTTTAAAGATTAGGGCCCTTTCTTTTTGCGCTTAGAATCATCGACTTCACTTTTATAAAACGCGCATATCTCTGGGAGGGAACACTTTTGAGGCATGGGATCGGTCTCATTCGATGCTCAGATGTTGTCCACATCAAAAAGAGAAAAAAAATGAAAATTGAGTTTTTTAACCTTAGGTCCCTTTCTCTATGCGCTGTCACATATATCAAAATTTGTTTACTAATATTTAAGTAGCCTAGGCTTATACAAACCTAAACTCTTTGTTATTGTAGATAATAATAAAAATTAAATTGTTATATTAACAAAATAAAAATTGAATTGAATTGAAAAAATCTCCGTTGATTACATTTTAACTGAAGGCATATCAACTACGTCTTCGAAGGAACTTTTGAATTGGTCTTTCTTCATACTATTTAATAGCTAAACTATTCATGACTTTTTTGTTTTCGTTTGCAAATTAAGTCCATTAAGTCCAACTTCATTGCTAGCACCAGTTATAAGTCAATATCTCGTTTTTCTATTTTACAGTATACACAGTAAGAACAGCCTTTACACTTAGCAGTGAACCGACTAGAAATCAAAATAAAACATTCGCATTTGTACTTACCCAATAAAAACCCCCTCAATATAGATAAACTATGCAGGGGACAACACTTGAATGGGCAAAAGCCAAACAGACAAAAGTCAATGGCCACAAAACCTATAAACGCACCGTTACGTGCTAGGGTTTCTCTTTACCCTTTTCGTTCCCAGCCCATAAAAATGAACACTTTTTATCTACGATCGTTGTGGGAATTTTGCATGGAGTATTCGCAGTCCGATAACACAACAACCGAAAAAGTTATACAAAACATCAGGTAGAACCTCCACCACAAAAATGGCAAATGCGGCAACACAAGCAGTAAAAACAAGAACTGCAATAGCTGTAGATAAAGCCCACAAGGAAATAAAGGGAAAAACATTGCATTCACACTTATCAGAAGTCAAATATAAACCTATAAATTGGCATTGGCCACAACAGTAGCAGACAGTAAATGATTTTTAGTCGAAGGTTCCATAAAAAACTCGAATGGCTGTTACTTACTGAAGATAAGACTAAAGCATAGTGGATTGTAGCGAAAGGGCAAATGCAAAGATTGCTTATATCAACCACTTTGCAAACCACGAGGAATATTAAGTAAGGTACTATCAAAATCTTTAGCACATGAATAGATATACTCGTATTAAGAGGACTGCTAGTATGGTAAAATATCCTACTCTTAGAAATAGGATTTGATATCTCTGGAAAGCAAAGCATCCAGAGACAATTGAAACGTCGATGTTGCCATTGAAGAGATTCGACCCGAAGCAATTGAAAATGCACTGAAAAATTGGATTGATGGGATGTGGTACTGCCGAGCTAAATGTGGTAGTCATACGAGGCTGCTATATATATGTCTGGCCTAATAATGAAAATGCGAATATTAATCATCAAAAATGGTTCTATTGTTTTTCAAAGTATTCTCCAGCATGATTTATACACTTTTGCATGCGATCAAACCGATTGACGAAGCTCTTTTACCACTCCGATTGAGACACCTCCAAAACAAGGTTTTTGAACGCTTTAACCACGCATTTTTGTATTGATGTGCGAGAATAAAAAGAAGTCATTGGGTGCCAAATCAGGGCTTTACGGCGGATGACCCATCAATTCGACGTTTTGGCCGGTCAAAATTGCTCTGGTTTGAGCCGATGCTTTCTAAATTCTAAATGTTATGTTCGCTAAGAAACTGTTTTCGACCTAAATTTTGTTCAGTCTGGCTCAACGGCAACGTCAATAAACCAAATTGCCACATTTGGGATGAAAAGCAACCAGAAGAAGTTTAAGAGGTGCCTCAGAGACTCAGAGATAACCATGGCTTGGTGCGATTTATGAACTGGTAAAATGATCGGACCATCGGAACACGACCTTGAATGGTGCTCGCTATCGCGACATAATATCGGACTTTTTGCTATCGAATTTGAAGCCTTTAATATTGATGACATTTTTTTCAACAGGGCCATGCCACTTACCATACAGCTGCTCAAACATTGGATCTATTGAGAGGTCATTTCGAGGAGCAGCTAGTTTCACGTTTTGGACCGGTGCGTTGGCCACCTAGACTGTGTGATATCACACCTTTAGACTTTTTTCTTTGGGGTTACCTAAAGTCCAAAGTATATGCTGATAAACCAGCTACGATTCAGGTTTTGAAAGCGAAAATTACGCGTGTCATGAACACCATACCGGTCGAAATGCTTGAACGAGTCATCCAAAATTGTACACTCAAAATGGACACGCTCTACACATAAATGATAAAAGGAGTAATTTAGTAGAGATTTTACCCATAAAACGATATTTTCTTTAAATTTATACCATTTCATTAAAAAAGGTCAGGATCCAACTTTTATTTAATTAGACATCATTTTTTCATTTTTCTTTGCTTTTTAGAAAAAAAGGACGAAAACGACTCTAAAATCTTAGAGATAGGGTGTTAAATGCTCCAAGAAAGTTAAATCCATACGATTTTACGTAAGACATCTCATCACGACTATTCGGTAAAACGAAGGAATATTTACAACTTTTTAACTTATTTAATATAGTTGCAAAATAAAAAAAATCCTTGGCCCTTTAAAATAACTTGGATATACGAGGGCCGACCCTTAGCGAATTTCTTTTGGAAGTCTTTCTAAAAGAAACTATTTACTCCCCCGAGAAGGTCTGAACTTTTGTTGCATAATGTAATATGTTACAAAAGCAAACTAAACAGGGTTTGGTTACTACAAATAATTTATTTGTTGTCACCACCGATTATTGATACCAAAGTATTAAGTTCTTCATAATTGGTTGGTTGTCATAACCAACAGTTGTAACAACTAAAAGTTTTACTGTGTTCGGTAAACCGACTTTTTGGGTGTAATATTAGTGTACCATGTAGCCATCAATCTTGTGACCATGTAGCCTTGAATGTTAGTTAATGCAACAGAACGTATATTTGTAGTACAGACGGATTTCCGACAGATTTTTTCTCTGCGTGCGGTACAGCATTGCAAAATTAAAACTTTTTCGACTCGTAATTAAACGCTGAGACCTACCAGGACCCTTTCCTTTTAATGATTTATTTAACTCACCTAAGTCTTTCATTTGTCATCCACCCCCAAAAAGTGTTGCACAGTGTAAAATTATAACATATATTTCAAATTTAAATTATCATATAAGTTTTACACAATTAAATTCGTTTATGTGTCCATGTTTTCCAACACCATTTGACCCAATAACAAAGTTAAATATTTCAAGCATATCTGCTCCATACTGTAGAGATTTCGTATCCGCACAGCACTTATGCTGTGTTGTACGTACAACACATGTTTTGGTATTTCCCGACAAGAAACCGCAAATGGAAAAAGTAATTTTGTGTTCGTTCGCTTCCTCACTCCACAAAGCAACAGCAATGTGCCAAGCCAGGCACAGTGCTGCGAAACATTAAAAAGGGTGTTCAACTTGGAGTAATTTTATTAGAAAAAAAAACATTAGCAGATATACTCGTATAAGGAATAAACTATTTGTTAACCTACGTTGGTAAATCTGGAAGTTAAAATCACTCTCAATTTGATTGACGCAACACTCTAGCAGAGGCTAACATTTTCGATATCACCATGATCATTCTTAAACTTAAAATTCTTTAAATTCAATAGCTATTCCTAACGTTTATTTAGCTATGGAAATTGTTGGAAGCTTACTTTAAATTGCTATGTACAGGACAATGTTTTTGTAGAGCGCTAGTTACAATGACAAGAAAGTAATATCCACCAGAGGCTTAATCATTTTTGCTAACACACCCATTTCAATAGTAGAACTGATATTTTCAAAACACTCCGGCCACTGGGGATTAGCCGCATGTTCGTCTACCGATGCATAAAACTGTTTGAGGAGACTGGAGATGTAAAAGACCGCCACCGGTCAGGCCGTCCACGCTCTGTTCGAACACCGCATTTCATCAAAGCCGTTAAATCAAGAATTCACTGTAATCCGCTCCGAAAACAGAAAATCATGGCACGTGAGATGAGTATCACCCAAAAGTCCATAAGTCGAATCATTAAAAAAGATTTGGGACTTGGGGCTTTCAAACGACGTACCGGACATTTATTGACTGCAGCTTTAAAACAAATAGGATTAAAAATGCAAACGTCTTTTAGTGGAGCACGCTGATTACTTGCACAGAAAAATTTTGTTCACCGATGAAAAAATTTTTACGGTTCAGGAAAAATTTAACGAGCAAAATGATAAAGTGTATGCGCGGTCATCTAAGAAAGCATCTGAACTGATCCCAAGGGTGGAAAAGGGTCATCACCCAGCTTCAGTCATGGTTTGGTGGGGTGTCTCTTACGATGGGGTCACTGACCTGCATTTCTGCGAACAAGGAGTGAAAACATCGGCCAAAGTTTACCAAGAAACCGTTTTGGAAGCTGTTGTGAAACTTCTTAACAATTCCCTGTTCCAAAACCAGACATGGACTATCCAGCAGGATTCTGGGCCGGCCCATAAGGCTAAAACGTCCCAGGCCTGGCTTCGAAACAATTTGCCAGTGTTCATTTCCTCTGAAGAATGGCCATCAGGCAGTCCAGATTTGAACCCATTAGATTAAAAATTGTGGACGGTTTCAGAGGACAAGGTTTGTCACAAAAGATACCCCAACATTGGATCTCTTAAGACTGATTTGGTTCGAGCTGTGGCAAATTTTCCAATGGACGAGGTTTGTGCAGCTAATGATTGGCCAGTGCGACTTAAGGTGTGTGTAAAGGCAAAAGGCGGACATTTCGAATAAGTAGATTTTTTTGGATACAATATACATCAAAAAATACATTTAAAAACATTCAGTACTTTTTATTTTACACCATAAAACATGTGTAACCGTATTTTGGTCCCTACTAAGTATAATAATATTATCAATTAAATTTGTCCTTGAAGTGTGGTTTGCCTTGGGTAAATTTATATTTCTTAGATTGCATTTTTTATATTTCTTTTCATTTTATTCAAATTAGTGCTCACACCTAGTTCAAAATGACTTTTTGAGAAAAATAATCTACAGCAAAAGTTTTAATGCAGTTTGAAAGCACAATACTAGTAGTAGACAACTCGGAAACCCCGAATTTTAAAAAAATCAACGGTGGATTTTTTTACACTGGCTTACAGTGTTCCACATGTCAAGTCAGCAACTATGTGGACAAAGTTATGTTAACAGGCCCTGAAATGTTCGAAAAACTTGTTTTTGAGGACATTGGAGGTCATGCTGCGCCGGCCACAATGAACATTTCGAAAAGCCTCTCATGCAGTTTTAAAGATCTAATCTCCCGGTACGAAAACAGCTTTACCCTGGCCAACAAAAATACAACATCCTCTTATCGATCAACAGCTATCGTTGCTTTCAAATTTTAACTTTTTCATTTTTTACCCATAGAAGAAATTACATAGAAAAACATATTTCATCGACGAACTGGTCGCAGTACCTTTGCATATTCGCATATGTAGCACTGACAATTCCTATTTCTTGTTAATGCTTTGGACGGCTCAGCCAGATTTGGATTCAGCCAGCCAAAACCTTTTAAGATCGCTTATTACATTTTCCACATAGTTGCTGACTTGACCTGTGTAACATTGTCGGCCAGTGTAAAAAAATCCACTGTCTAATTTTTCAAAATTCGAGTTTTCCGAGTTCGCTACTAAAACTTTTGCTGTAGATTTTTTTCCCCAAAAAGTAATTTTTAACAAGGTGTGTACTGTAATAAAGAATACAAGAAAATAGGAATTTCCACTTAAATGTTGGTTGAAACAACTGTGCCAAAGCTGTATCACCATCAGGATCAGTGGCTACAATAAAAGCCAGTTATGTAAAGTTTAGAACACAGAAACACTTAAAAAAAGTATATTTAACAAAACTGCCAACAACTTTATCAATACAAGCACTTGACTTGCATTTGTTACACTCATTCACAATATCTCGCCCTAATCCTGTCTCTCAGACTATCCCTCGATAAAAAGGTTTGCAACAGTGATGGAAAGTCCATGATTTTGCACTTTTTTAGAAGAATTTGTAGTTCAATTAAAAGTACATCAGCACCATGGCAGCAATTAGCCCTTGGCAGCCATTTAAATGTAAGAGATTTTGTATCAGTATGACTTAATCTTTTTGCTTAAAATGCTATCACATATTTTCTCAGCTTATGGACGCAACTGCAACCTTTTAATCTATGATTTCTAAAAAATGTACCGAAAACCATTGTGGCATATAATAAATTTAATATAATATCGAATGGGCTTAGGTTTAGTTGAATAAGACTTCCGCCATGTGAAATAACAACTGACCAGTAAACGTTTCTTTTCCTTCTCTATTTGCCTAATCGACATATGTGATGCGCAAAATAGAAAGGGACCTAAGGGTAAAAACCAGTTTTGTTCAGGAGAGCCATTTTAAAGATTTAAATACTTGTATCTTTGGTGTAGAATCGTCTACTTCACTTTCATAAAACGCGCATATCTCTGGGAGGGAACACTTTTGGGACAAGGGATCGGTCTCATTCGATGCTCAGATGTTGTCCACATCAAAAAAAGAAAAAAATGAAAATTTTTTTTTTACCCTTAGGTCCCTTTCTCTATGAGCTGTTATATATGAGTTTTGAGAATTCTCGACGGCTGTGGTAAGTACCTAAAATCGCAGGATAGGTTTCAGCTTGAAATAGAGTTACCGGGTGATATGACCTATAGCGAAGCTGATATCTTCAATGGCTTTCAACCCTTGACCAAATGTGAGAAATCTACCCACACATGAAACATTTCCAACGTATATTTTCATAAAAGGATAAGGATTTATGAGCTTTATCATTTCGTTGGTAACTCCTGGAAGTATAGGGTGATCCATCATGAGCTATTTTTTCCCATGGGGGTTTTTTACCAGAGTTAACGCGTGAGTTGCGTTAAACTTTACTTTTTTTCCTTTTCAGTATTGTTTGCCATTTAATCATAGAAAAGCTAACACCGCAACAACGTCTCCAAATTGTGCAACTGAATTACGGAAATGAGAAACGAGAAGATCCGCTGTTTTCGAAAAACGGTTTATTTAGTGATGAGCCCCCTTTCTGGCTTAACGGCAACGTCAATAAATAATATCCGCAATTGGGCTGAAGAGAAACCAGAAGAGGTTTAAGAGGTGCCATTATTCCCAGAGAAAACCATTGTTTTGGTGCAGTTAATGGGCTGGGGGCATCATCGGTCCAATTTTTTTCAAAAGTGATGATAGCCGGAACGTCACCGTGAATGGTGCTCGCTATCGCGCCTTGATATCGGACTTTTTGCTACCTTAAATTGAAGCCCGCAATCTTGACGTTATTTGGTTTCAACAGAACGGTGCCACTTGCCATACAGCTGCTCAAACAATGGATTCATTGAGAGGTCATTTCAAAGAGCAGTTAATTTCACGTATTTGACCCATAAGTTGACCGCCTAGATCGTGTAATATCACGAGTTTAGACTTTTTTCTTTGAGTAAAATCCAAAGTCTACGCTGACAAACCAGCTAAGCTTCAGGTTTCGAAGCCAACATTACACGCATCGTAAACGCCATACCGGTCGAAATGCTTGAACGAGTCATCCAAAATTGGACCTTCCGAATAAACACTCCGAGGCTTAGTCGCGGTTAACATTTGAAGGAAATTATATTTAAAAAATAAATGGCATAAAACGTCCTTCGACTGAACAACAAAGATTGATTCCACACTTGATTTGAATTTTTGTTCTTTTTGTTTTGAAAAAAATACCTCTAGACTGATCACCCGATACTATTCGGAGATCCCAAAGGGTATATATTATTAAAATCTTTGTAAATTCTAAGATGGTCTAGCCATATCTGTCTGCCCGTCTGCCTATGGAAAGCAAACTACAGGTGGCACTATTGAATCTAGGTGGCTGAAGTTTTGCAGAAATATGTGCTGATGAATTGGAACGGTTGGTATTGAAAATGGGCCAAATCGGTCGAGAGGTACAAATTCTGCTCTCAGATGCAAAAATCACTTTATTTGTAGTACTGGAGGTCCGCCGGGAAGGTATACATTTAGTAGACATTAGTTTTGACAGTTCATATTTGGTAGTCGTGTAGTAGAGACGTGGCAAATTTATTATGGAAAAATATTCGATAAAATCGTTAGTCATTTTATCAAAATCAATCATCGATTACTGCGACTGAGAAAGTTACGTGATATTTTTAAGAGAAACAACGTGCAAACAAAACGCACTATTTATCGTGTAGTGAATAATTTCGAAGAAATAGGGTCTGAAGCTGATAGGCCCAAGCATGGACCACAACGTACTGCAAGATCGGCTGAAATCATAACTGCTGCTCAAGAAAGTGTTCAAAACTATCCATAAACCTCAAGTCAACGCCGTGCTGAATGTAATGAAAAATGTGCTCAACTAGGCTCGCAGCTAACAGAGACGGACATTTATATGATATTGTAGTCCATACATAATTGCCGACATTAGATAAAACATTTATCAATATATGATCCATTCTCCTTCATTTAATCAAAAATTATAAACAAACAAAGTAGTATACCTTCCCGACGGACACCCTGTAGTATACCTTCTCGGTGACACCCTGTATTTATGGGGGTTTGCTAGTACATCACTACTGTCAACTCAGATCGTTTCTAATTTTCCACATTATCTTAAACTCTGTCGGATTATTAATACAATTTCAGGTGATTGGACAAGGGGGCGAGGCACCGCCCACAAAGTTCTAAACTTCAATGACGATATCTATGCGAGTATTACAGATATGATGATGGAACATTTGGAACATATGATGCCGGCACGGATCGAAGCATCACCTACTCGTAGAGGAAAAGTGAGCTCTGCAATGCCTCCTTTAAAAAATGGTATATAAAGACTAAGTAGTGGAGTTCATCTCAATGGGCGTGTAAGAGAGTTATCCGGAGATGATCATGATTATGAAAACATCATTCCGACCTTAAAACCTATTTACACTATTCAAATTCAACGGCTACAAGTAAAGAAAAAACTAAAATACTTTTAGTTATTCTATGATGGTGACATTTAAAAGCACAATATCGTGGAAAATTTCGTCGATTTGTATGTCAACACTTCAAGAAAAAAAGTATTTGTATACTTTTCTGTCAACAAATTGTTTTGCAGTATACTTCGAAATAATCTTAAAAGTTCAAATAATCTGAAGCTTATTTTCTTCTCACGCTGCGTATTTTTACAAGAGGGTATACATCATTTGGTACGGGCAAAAAGTAAAACGCATCGAAAAAGGCACTTTATATCCGACATATGTTTTGGCCTAATTCATTTCATAACTTTTTAAGACATTTCAGCCATGTCCGTCTGTCCGTTTGTGCAAGTCGTTCACACGAAAAGTCTCGAAAGGAGCTACGAATCGGTTTAAAATTTTGCAAAACACAAAATTTTTTTAAAAACTTCTGTGGGATTGAAAATGGGCCATATCTTTATAATGATGTACCTCCAGTGCAAATGCACTACTCCGCCCAATTTTGGTATTCGCGTGGGGCATGCCCCGAATAATGATAATAATCATTTTTATGCTTGAATCAGGAATACAGTTGGAAGTAGTCATCATTCCAAAGTCTAGCCAGTTGAAATTTAATGTTTCAATTTTTATTTTATAAATACAGAAATTGTTGGCAATAAAAGTTTAGAAAATAAAAGAAATTGTATTACCGGCTTAGCCAGCTGAAAGAAAGTTCTAGCCTCAGCTTAGCAATCCTGCTGCCGCCGCCAATCGTTAATTGGTAGTGCCTACGCAGCCGTCTATTATGGGTCGTTTCGGTTCTCTGATCCAACTTTCTGTGTTCAAAAACATCACTACAACCGAGCCATGGTGATTTCGACGAGAAAGTAATACATTGAATCCATGTTCTAATTGTAGATGGTATGCTCTTGTCAGAATAATAAACGGTCATTTAAATGATATGATACTTCATTTATAATGGCGTAAATGTAGCTTGCAAATTAAATGAGAATTAATTCTAAAATTTTTTATCGTTCATACCTGGTCATCCGCCTAATGCATTGATCAATTCGGTTCGTTTTTAACAGAAGCTTTCTTCTAGAAACAGCTTGTCAAAATTAGCAATAAAAAATTATAAATCCTTTGGAAGAGGGCAGAAAGAACTCCACGCCACAAATGTTTAAGTTTTATATAATTAAGGATGCCTCGCTGAAAAATCCCTTGCAAATTTTATAGACTATCAAAACAGTAAATGGACATATAGATATCTGTTAAATAAAATAATCATTGCGATATGCATAATAAAGTGAAATTAAAAAATAATTGATATAAGTCTCCAACGTGACCATTGCGCCAGTTTCATCTTTATTGGACCTTTTAATTTAAAAAACATTTTACATATCTGACAGCGCATAGAGAAAGGGAACTAAGGGTAAAAAATCAATTTTCAATTTTTTGATGTGGACAACATCTGAGCATCGAATGAGTCCGATCCCATGCCCCAAAAGTGTTCCCTCCCAGAGATATGCGCGTTTTATGAAAGTGAAGTCGACGATTCTAAGCGCAAATAATCTTTAAAATGGCTCTCCTAAACAAAACTGGTTTTTAACCCTTTCTATTTTGCGCGTCACATATGTTTGTGTACCCTACGATGAGGTTTAAGAGGAGGTTAAATAAGTTTCATCACTTCAAGGAAACGAGTATTCAGTAAAAAAGAGACTCGCTTGCAGCAATCAATGAATTTACGTCATCACAGCACATCATTATCAAATAGGTCACCACAGTATTGAATATTAAGAACTAAATCTCAAAGATTTACATAAAATATTGCGGCCACTTTAGTACAATAAAAATGTTTTGAAATCTCATCACTGCTTTGCCAGAGTTTAAGTGGGTGTTAAATTTGAATTACAAATTCTCACCTAGATCCCCACACACGCACACAGTAACCACACATATTTAGGGTGATCCATCTAGAGGTATTTTTTCCGAACAAAACAATATACAAATTTAAATCAAGTGTGGAATCTTTATTCGTAATTTGAAAGGACAATTTATGGCATTTATTTTTTGAATATAGTTTCCTTCGAATGTTGGCCGCAACTACGCCTCAGAGTTTCCATTCTAAGGGTCCAATTTTGGATGACTCGTTCGAGCATTTCGACCGGTATGGCATTAATGACACGCGTATTGTTGGCTTCCAAAATCTGAATCTTAGCTGGTTTGTCAGCATAGACTTTGGACTTTACGTAACCCCAAAGAAAAATGTCTATCACTCGCTCTAGACGACCAACTGACCTGTCCAAAATGTGAAATTAGCTGCTTTTCGAAATAACCTCTCAATAGATCCATTGTTTGAGCAGCTGTATGGCAAGTGGTACCGTCCTGTTGAAACCAAGTTTCGTCAAGATTACGGGCTCAATCGGTAGCAAAAGTCCGATATCATGGCGCGATTGCGAGCACCATTCACATTTACGCGCCGGCCTTCATTATTTTTGAAAAAATATGGACCGATTATTTCACCAGCCTATAAATTGCTCCAAACCATGATTTTCTCTTCAGCTCAAATGCATCAATTTTGTTTATTGACTTTACCGTTGAGCCAGAAATGGGCCTCATCACTGAACAAAATTTTGGTCGAAAACAGCGGATCTTCCTGTTTCTCACCGAACACTCATTTCCATAACACAGTTGCCAAAATTTGACGGAAATTATTTTCAAAAAATAAATGCCATAAAATGTCCTTTCAAATTACCGATAAAGGTTCCACACTTGATTTGAATTTTTATATTTTTTTTTGTTCTGAAAAAATACCTCTAGATGGATCACCCCATAGAACTACAAATATTTGTTGCTTTGTCATGCCAACTAGAAATTATCCATATCAAAGGATGTCCAAGACAAACCACAAAAACTCACATACCCCTACAAAAGAGCCAGAGACACACACATACATGCTACGGTATAAATAACAACATTAACATTTGCTAAACGGGTCAAATCTGTCGAGAGATACGAGTACATGTGTGTGGCTATGGCTACGTTTATTGCTAACAATTGTGTGGAGAGTATATAAAATTGACCAAAAATGAGAGCAAACAAAGCAGCAACAATAACAGCAGCTATATGAATACCAACAATGACAGTAACAATTTGTAATCTATAATATGGAGATACACAATTAGAGGAATGTATAGAGGAGTAATATGGAGAAAGAGAAATAGAGAGAGAGAGAATATCATTTCAACTGAAAATGAACTGTGTCTTGTCAGTGCCCATCTACTAAACAATGCATAAATCATTACATACAGTGTCATTCGGATAACATTCATAATGTGATATTTCGATGTCATCCCGAGCGAGAGTGTGTGTGTGTGAGTGTGTATGCAAAGTAGTCACACAAATAAAAACGAAGTATAATTACGCTACACATCCAAGTATCAGAAATGATTTGATTTTATCTTCAACATGTATTCTGAACTATCTATCGACAGAGCATTTAGGGCGCTTGTAACACAAATTGCTTAATATACTGCAAATTACAACGGCAGTTTTTTTTTATAAAAACGATGTGATTCTGTCGAGATAAAAAAAATGTTGTTTATCTACATCTGTGATAAGGACAATGTAAATGGCCGTTCTAAGATGACTAAAATTGTGAAGGGAAATTATTCTTTTGTTTGGCCTAAATCAAAACATAGTCGAATAAGTAACTAGGAAACTAGACTGCGGACTTTTTGTCATTGCATATTTTTATTGGAAGGTCGGGAAAAGCTTTTAATGCTACATAAATGCGTTTCATTAAAAACCAATTCAAACTTCATAAACTTTTCTTTGCATATGTGACGCGCAAAATAGAAAGGGACCTAAGGTTAAAAACCAGTATTGTTCAGTAGAGCCATTTTGACGATTAGGCCCCTTTCTATTTGCGCTTAGAATCGTTGACTTCACTTTCATAAAACGCGCATATCTCTGGGAGGGGACAATTTTGGGGCATGGGATCGGTCTCATTCGATGCTCAGATGTTTTCCACATCAAAAAAAAGTAAAAGTTGATGACAAGGTTTGTTCAGGAGAGCCATTTTGAAGATTAGGTCCCTTTCTATTTGCGCTTAGAATCGTTGACTTCACTTTCATAAAACGCGCATATCTCTGGGAGGGAACACTTTTGGGGCATGGGATCGGTCTCATTCGATGCTCAGATGTTGTCCACATCAAAAAAAGAAAAAAAAATTAAAATTGATTTTTTTACCCTTAGGTCCCTTTCTCTATGCGCTGTCACATATGGGTATTTCTTTAGGGAAATATTTTTTAATAAAAAAGCAAGTTTTTTTTATACAAAACTTTTATATAAAAATTAAGAGTGATTAAAAAAAATAAACTATAAGTTTGTAAATAAATCATAATAAAGTTGTTCAAAACTTAAAAAACTGAATTTTTAAAAGCATTCGATTAACATACTCGTACATTTAACCATACTTCCCTCGCAGTTATATGAAATGCAACACTACTCCCATCAAGTACCATCTGTTAATAGACTGCTGTCACATTTTATGAGAGTTCCGTCATTTAGTTTGTGTTTAACAACTGTTCAAAACATGCAACCTTGTGGATTTTGTTAAAAATAGAAAAACATGAATTTCGAGTGCTCATTAAACATTGTTTTTTGTGGAAAAAACCTTCAATTAAACCAAGAAAGCAAAATAACTGCACTCATTCATTTGGTTTGGTAAATTAACACAAAAAAAATTTGCATTTCAGTCAAAAAGTTATAACTTTGGAACGGTAGGACATCTGGGCTTCGTTTAGGTAATTTTGGAAAGGTAAGAGGTAGAGGTTTGACTTAGCAGAAAACATCAACATTACTTTCTGCATACGATTTCCACAAATACACCAACACCAAAAGACCCAAACGATCCAGCGTGATTTCCATTCGCAACGTTTTACCCCAATTACCGTCATTTTTAGGCGATTAGTATAGGGGGTGTTCCAACTAAAACGCACGATGTTAATTGTAAAGAAAACAAAACGTTTTTCAAGAATTTTCTTTATATTTTTTATACTGATAGTAGAACAACTATGACAATTATGTGTGCAATAAATTATGGGCCATTTGTTCGCCATGGCTTCGGTGGCATGCCTCTATCCGATGATCCATGTTTCAATGACTCAGAGAGACAACGAAGATGCAATGTCGCTAATGCACCAAATTATCTCTTCCTTTAGCGCCTGAATTGTTGGCTTATTAACGTACTTTTTGTTCTTTGGCTTATTAACTTTTTTTTAAATATCCTTAAAGAAAAAAATCCAACGGTGTCATATCACATGATCGCGGCGGCCAATTAACATCGCCACGACATAAGATAACTCGGCCGTTGAATTTCTCGCGCAAACGACCCATTGTTTCGATGGCTATGTGGCAAGTGGCACCATTATGTTGTAACCACATATCGACCATGTCCTCAATTTTTGGAAGTCCATTATCAACACACGATATCGAACACCATTTACGGTACCTGATTGGTCAAACTCGTGTTCTAAGATGTAAGGCCCAATAGGTAAGTAGAACGAACTGGACGGTCATACACAGACGTTTTCAAATTTCCTACAAACCCAGTTAACTGAAATTTCCACAAAATTCTGCCGATTGTGGACACATTTGAACGATTATACTGACCAAAAATATCACGAAGTGCATGAAATGCATTTTGATTTGTTGTCTTTCAAAGCTTTAGTAATCTTTACGCGCTGCTCAATTTTGTACCTTTCTAGGGTTGAATTTGTCAAACACTGAAACAAAGAAATGTAAAATTAAGTTGGGCGAAAAACTTCACGTTAAGGTGTGATGCTCAATAACATCGTGTATTATGCTTGGACCACCCTTTATGTGATATTTTATTAGAATCTGAATAAACACGTGGCTTCTACAACTGCAAGTTCTTAAAGGTTCTGTTTGTATTAACACATGGTTCAGTATAGACCAATCTCAGTACCAGTCTTCTCACTTTACTTATTGAGAACATTTTTGTAGCAGTTAATAAATACTCCTTATAATGCCTGCTGTACATAAGTCGATGTAAAGTAAAATTGACATATTACTTATATTAATTTACAATAAGAGATCATAACTCAAAATTAAAACTTCATTGACTTCAGTACATCAAAATAGTTTTCTCAACGAAGTTATTACGTCGTTGGAACCTTGTCGTCTTTAAGATTTGCACTCCTTATGCCAAGTAAAATAAAAATAAAAACTTTTAAATAGTTTTACTCGAAATGGTAACTTTGCGACTTATGACAGTTCAATCGAAAATGAGCGATTCATGCACCACATGTGTTTGTTATTGGGTTAATTTCTTTGATCCACATTCAGAGCCATACACCCACTCACTGCAAAGCATTGAAAATGCAATTTTATTGCTGATTACTTTTGAAACAAATCTAGCAAAACTCAAACGAGATATACACACGCATAGTTCACTGCATGTATGTGTGTAAAGTGTGCACGTTAATTAGAATAAGCGCATATGTTTGTAAGGATGTGTGTCACGCATCAGAGGATAAACTGATCAGTGGCGGTGTCCGCACGTGATGATTACAAAACGTCAGGTGCATATCCATACACACATACTCATACATCCATGCATGCCATGCTAACAACTCATGAAAGTAAGTGTGTATGTATGTGTTGATGCCTGAATATTTACACAAATTATACATTTTCTCGTAAACTGATATGTTCGCCTGGCTGTCGGTGCGTGCTTTGTTTATATGCATTTGAAATTTTAATATCCCGGATATGATGGCGAGTACGAATACCACCGGGGTTATTATCTTTAAAACTACTGGTCATTTGCGAGCATTTGATGGAGCTATTTAACTATGCATGTGTGTGCAAGCATGCATGCATAGATGTCAAATCATAAATGCTGTGATATGGTGAAATGTATTACAACTACTGATATCAAAAACACACACCAACATACGCTAAGTGTGTGTGTGTGTCATTTGAAATAATTACTTTTTGCATGCAAAATAACAAAATAGCTTTTTTCATATTTCATGGATTTGTTGCATTAATATCAACATATGAATATTTGATTTGCATTCTTTTTTCGCTTAATATACGTTTTTTGGAATTTCTCCATTAGATATTAATTTCTGTTTAGTGCACAAATTTAAATCTTTAAAAATATACTTTTTTTAGATATTCAGATATGCGGGATGATTGTTGCGAATGACATTAAAAATAAGTAAGAAAATTTAAAAGGGTCGACCATGGCAGTACTAGAGTGTCCAAAACCGAAACTGGCATTCCAGTTTTTAAGTCCATACCCGGCAGTCGGTTTTTTTAAAAAAAAACCGGCATGTCGGTTTACCCACTTTTTTTTGGGTTTTCTGGTTTTAAGGTTGTTGTATGCCAAAGCAAAGACAATTCATAGTTTTTTAAAACGGAATACTTTAGTATCAGAAATATTTTAGCTAGACCCGTCATTTAGTGCACCGCTCAACTCAGAATCGTAAGTTGATTCGCTTTAACGATATCTACCTGTCTGTCTATCTAAAGCTTGTTTTCAAATTACAGGTTGCAATTGGCCAACAAAGCCTTCTGACTTTTGTAAAAATCGGTTTAGATTTAGATATAGCTTCCACATAAATTTTTAACCGAGAAGCTCATATGTACTTAGTAGGGATATAAATACTGTCACAACAGTGAGCACGCCCATTTCAATAGTATAACTGAACATACCCAGTTAATGTCATATGGGTTTTGAAAGCTAACCTCAAAAGCGTTAGTCTGTAACGGGATTTTAAAATTGTTTCAACTTTAATCATGGAGTGGTCAGATAATGAGAACCGTATCGCTGTAATATCGCTTTTTAAGTGTGAAATAAAAAAAGCGATATTTTCAAAACGCTTCGGCCACTAGGGATTAGCCGCATGTTCGTCTGCCGATGCATAAAACTGTTTGAGGAGACTGGTGATGTAAAACACCGCCACCAGTCGGGCCGCCCACGCTCTCTTCGAACACCGCATGTCATCAAAGCCGTTAAATCAAGAATTCACAAAAGTCCGCTCCGAAAACAGAAAATCATGTCCCGTGAGATGAATATCACGCAAAAGTCCATGAGTCGAATCATTAAAAAAGACTTGGGACTTGGGGTTTTCAAACGACGTACCGGACATTTATTGCATTTACTGCAGCTTTAAAAAAATAGGATTGAAAAATGCAAACGTCTTTTGGTGAAACACGCTGATAACGTGCACAGAAAAATGTTGTTCACCGATGAAAAAATTTTTACCGTTCAGGAAAAATTTAACAAGCAAAATGATAGAGTGTAAGCACGGTCATCTAAGGAAGCATCTGAACTGATCCCAAGGGTGGAAATGGGTCATCACCCAGCTTCAGTCATGGTTTGGTGGGGTGTCTCTTACGATGGGGTCACAGACCTGCATTTCTGCGAACAAGGAGTCAAAACATCGGCCAAAGTTTACCAAGAAACCGTTTTGGAAGCTGTTGTGAAGCCTCTGAACAATTCCCTGTTCCAAAACCAGCCATGGACTTTCCAGCAGGATTCTGTGTCGGCCCATAAGGCTAAAACGTCCCAGGCCTGGCTTCGAAATAATTTGCCAGCGTTCATTTCCTCTGAAGAATGGCCCTCAGGCAGTCCAGATTTGAACCCATTGGATTACAAATTGTGGACGGTTTTAGAGGACAAGGTTTGTCACGAAAGATACCCCAACATTGGATCTCTTAAGACTGCTTTGGTTCGAGCTGTGGGCAATTTTCCAACGGACGAGGTTCGTACAGCTATTGACAATTGAACAGTACGACTTAAGGCAAAATGCGGACATTTCGAATAAGTAAATTTTTTTGGATACAATATACATCAATAAATATATTAAAAAATATTTGGCCAAAAACATTCAGTACTTTTTATTTTACAGCAGTATTTATGTCCCTACTACGATGAGTAGATTCCACATAAATTTTTAACCGAGAAGCCCATATGTAGTACATCCAACAACGGTGATATTACTTATAGGCACAGTTCACAATGATCGATCAGCAATCAGCTCAGCTAAAAATAGATTATTCCGGTCTACGTTTTAATAAAGTCTCATTGCAAAGAGCTCTCTCGATACAACAGCACTAGAACATCCATACGAGTATAAATTCCAATTTCAATCAAATTGTGTATTTAACGATTGACAAACAATCAGTCTTGAAACGATTTGAGTTACGTAGGCTTATTCTTTTGATATAATCCCCTTACAATTTTTCTGGTGCCAAAACAATTGCTTTAAAAGAACTATAAAAATGTCTCACGAACCAAAAAATTAAATTAATTTTAAGTTTAGCTAAATAAGGGTGGCGGACTCGATGTCTGAAAATCAAAAACATGAAATTTTCACACAAATTCAAATATGACCTTATATTAAAAATCAGGATAAATTTAGGGCTAGGGCAAAGTTGCTTTACTTCTGATTCGAAAAATATTTTCCATTCTTAGGCGAACAGTTTAACAGTTTTTACTTAAAAAACCCCCCAATAGTCTTTTTTGGGTTTGAAAAAAAATCCGAAACCCCGGTTTTCCTAAAGCCCCCGTATTTTGTATATTCTAGGCAGTACGAGACGTTGCTGGAGAAAATTTCGTGTAAATGAAGTGGGCATTTCGCCTGGATGATATAGTGATATAGAGCGTATTTCATATACTCGTAGTCCATGCTGATACCCTTGCTTTAGAAATCACTTTTTAAAATCAGATCTCTGTAAAGTCCTATAAAGAAGCTACTACTAAGTAATAAGGACTAAAATAAAGGGAAATTCTTTGCAAAGTCCTATAAAGAAGCATCTTCTAAGTTATAACTGCTCAAATAAATTTAAATTTTTATTACGAATCAAAATATGTGGATGATTTTTAATGTTGACCTTGAATTGTATTCTGAGACCCGGTTCATAATATAATAATAGTTATTTCGCCCATTTCAAAGGTTTAAATGAACTTATTACCATTAATATTATCATGTAACGAATATTGACATTTGTCTAGGGGGTAATTGAATCGGCGTAGGGCTTATTTTTTTGCAGCAAATGTATTCCATCATCTTTTTGAAAGTACTTGTCTCTGAGCAGTAGCTTATGAACAGTATTAAAAAAAGTTTTAAAGTTAAGGTCGGTCAAGCCCGACTATAGGACACCCTTCACCACTCTATGATTCCGCGCCTCTATCGGTAGTTTGAATGTCGGACTTCTAGAACGGCAGTGACATATTTCTTTGTGACCACTTGGAAACATCGATCGATATGACCCAATTTCACTAGGGTTAATGAAAGGTCGCACTTTAAGCGCTATACTTCATTTAATCCAGATCGCATTTAAAATCTACCTTGTATAGCTACAAGACCTCAAACTGAAAAGATCAAATTTATGCAGACTAAGTCAAAAGATCTAACCAACTTCAGTCGCTTAAAATGCTCTATGATAAATCAGGTTGAACTCGGATGTTGTTCATAGCTTCTAGAGCTGGAGGACTTCTAATCGTGAGGGAGTTATTCGGAAACGTTGACTGACAAAGTCCAATTTTATCACAATTGGGTAAATCTCTCTCTATGCGTAATTTGGCTGGCTTCTAAAGATGTAATTCTGAAATAGGAAAGGTTATTTGTATGGCAGCTATATGGAAATAACACGTGATCCATTACTACTACTTTTTTAAAGAAAAAAACACAGAAATTTCAAATTAAAAGGGGAATGTTTATTATCATTTAAATTCTTTCGTCGAAATTCTGTCGAAATTTTGTCGAAATTTCGTTGTTAAAGGAAATTTTGTCAAATTTTCATTGTTAAAGGAAATTTTGTCAAAATTTCATTGTCAAAGAGAATTTTATTTTCATTGAAATTTTGTCAACATTTCATTTTAATAGAAAATAGGGCGTATGTGTGATAAAATCACTTATACATGCATTCCAGTAAATTAAGATTGGCATTGTCTGATGTCTTTTTTTTGGTAAATTTGCCAAACTGACCTTTGTATTTACAATCTCTGACTATTACCCATTTGTTATTGGTATGCTTGTGGCATTTTGATTTCCCTTAAAAGGTCAGTTTAACCAAAGTTAACAGTCCAAAATAAAGGAGTCTTTGGCATTTATTTTTTGAAGATTATGTCTATCATATGTTGGCCGGATGGACAATCAGTAGCCGCTTCTCTGATGGTTCATTCGTTGAGTCAAATTTTCGATGACTCGTTCGAACATTTCGACTGGTAACTGGCACCTGCGTTTTGCTCCCAGGCATGAATCGAAGCGGGTTTGTCCGCATAAACTTTAGACTTTAGACATATCCCAACAGTAAAAAGTCTAACGGTGTGATATCACACGATCTTGGTGGCCAATCGACCGGCCCAAAACGTAAAATTATCTGCTCACCGAAGTGTTCTCTCCATAAATCCATTGATTGATGCGATATGTGGGAAATGGCGCCGTCTTGTTGATACCAAATGTCGCCGAGATCACGACCTTCAATTTCAGGCATCAACTGGTTATTATGGCACGATAACGGTCGCCATTGACGGTTAAGTTCTCACCGGCATCATTTTTGAAAAAAAATATGGACCGATGATTTCACCGGCCCGCAAACCACACCAAACCGTTGTTTTTTCTGTATGAAGTGTCAGCTCTTTAACCTGTTCTGGTTGCTCTTGATCCCAAATGCAGCAATTTTGCTTGTTAACATACCCATTTAGCCAGAAATAGGCCTCACCGCTGAGCAAAATTTGACTCGAAACCGTCAGACTTTCTTGGAACTTTTCAAGAGCCCAAAGAGCGAAGCGATGTCGCTTGGGAACGTCGGGCGGCTTCAGTTCTTGCACAAGCTGTATTTTGAACGCTTTCATTTTAAGATCTCAACTTAAAAAGAGCCAAGTCGTTCCATACGTCAGTCCGAGATGCTTGGAACGGCGCCGAATCGACTCTCCACGGTCTTGGTGTAGACTCTCAGCTACGGCCGCTACATTTTCTTCCTTGCGTGGTGGACGTGGTCTATTCGGTCGAATATTATTCAATAATGAATGCTGGGTTTCAAGATGGGTGATGTTGTTGCGAATAGTACACTCAGTAGGCCGATTATGTTGACCATAAGTTGAACAAAGTGCACGAAACACATTCCTCACAGAACGTGATCGTAATAAAGTTGAACGATTTGTAAAAGTTGTTTAGGCGTAAGTCTTTCCCTGACGAAATGCCAAACAATACTTAACAAAAATAACATGACAGCATGACACGACTGTTAAAAAAAGGCTATTGAAAAAGATAGCTTTACTTGGATCACCCATTATAAACCGATTTGTTCCAGTTTCCAGAAATTTAAACTTGGCCGGGTTTAATTTGTGCCTTCTAGATCTTTAGAACTGGAAGGGAACTTTGTGAGTACGGATATGGTAGAAAATGCAAAAATTTGGTCGGAAACGAAATATGTGGCTTTTAGAGCAAGCTGCAGATTCTATAATCGGCACCGCCCACTCAACCCTAAACTTTAAAAGTTTACACTTCGTTAACAACTTCTACTATGCAATAGTTGTAGATATATATGATGTTGGTACTAAATAAAACTTACCCTGACAGAAAAGAGGCCAGTGTCAAGCCCCCTTGACAAAATTTGCATATTGGACCATAATCTACGATGGAGGGTATATAAGCTTCGGTGCGGTTGAACTTTTTTTGCCCACTGGTTTAATCTCACATTTGCATTTTTAGTTTCCCTCATTTATTGCTGTCACTTTCAGCAAAATAAAATTATTTAAAAAACTCATAAAACGTAGTTGTTGATGTTGGACTTGCTTTTGTGAAGACATTTACTATTAAAAAAACCCTGACACACAAATATACAAAATTTCTCATCTCATTATTATCAGAGCTAAAGTGCAGTTATATATAAAAGATATATACACGGTATGCAAAAGATTTATAAAAATGAGAAGACAACTTTACTCGCTTTTTCACTGCTAACGACAGGACAAATAGGACAAATATTCAACTCCTTGAATGTGCACAAATGTTAATATAATTTTTTTTAACAGTCATAATCGTTAACTTTCCTATGCTTACTTTGATTTGGCTGATCTTTGAAGGTGAATTAAAATACCACAAGCATATCAATAACAAATGCCTAATAGTCAAAGTTTGTGAATACAAATGGCAGTTCGGCCATTTTACCAAAAAAAGACATCAGCAAATGTCAATCTTAATTTACTGGAATACACGTATAAGCGATTTTAATTTAATATCACACTTACGCCCCATTTCCTATTTAAATTAAATGTTGACAACATTTCACTGAGAATGAAATTCCCATTAACAATGGAATTTTTAAAAAATGCCCATTAACAATGAAATTTTGACAAAATTTCCTTTAACAATGAAATTTTGACAAAATTTCCTTTAACAATGAAATTTTTACAAAATTTCCTTTAACAATGAAATTTTTACAAAATTTCCTTTAACAATGAAATTTTTACAAAATTTCCTTTACAATGAAATTTTGACAAAATTTCCTTTAACAAAGATATTTTTACAAAATTTCCTTTAACAATAAAATTTTGAAAAAATTTCCTTCAACAATGAATTTGGACAACATTTTCTTTAGCAATAAAATTTTGATATAATTGCCTTTAACACTGAAATTTTGATAAAATTAATTTCCTTTAACACTGAAATTTTGACAAAAATTCCTTTAACATCGAAATTTTGATAAAACATCCTTTTAAAACGAAATTGTGAAAAATTTCCTTTTAACACTGAAATTAGAATAGAATATCCTTTAACACTGAAATTAGGATAAAATTTTGATAAAATTTCCTTTGACAATGAAATTTTGACAAAATTTTCTTTGACAATGAAATTTTGACAAAATTTCCTTTAACACTGAAATTTTGACAATATTTTCTTTAACACTGAAATTTTGACAAAATTTCCTTAAACACTGAAATTTTGACAAAATTCCCTTAACAATGAAATTTTGACTAAATTTCCTATAACAATGAAATTTTGACAAAATTTCCTTTAACAATGCAATTTTGACAAAATCTCCTTTAACAATGAAATTTTGACAAACGAGCTAAACAATTTCCTTTAACAATGATATTTTGACAAAATTTCCTTTAGCAATGAAATTTCCTTTAATAATAAAATTTTGACAAAATTTCCTTTAACAATGAAATTTTGACAAAATTTCCTTTAACAATGAAATTTTGACAAAATTTCATTTAACATTGAAACTTTTATAAAATTTCCTTTAACCATGAAATTTTGACAAAATTTCCTTTAACAAAGAAATTTTGACAAAATTTCCTTTAACAATGAAATTTTGACAAAATTTCCATTAACAATGAAATTTTGACTAAATTTCCTTTAACAATGAAATTTTGAGAAAATTTCCTTTAACAAACTTTCCCTTTAACAATGAAATTTTGAGAAAATTTCCTTAAACAGAGAAATTTTGATTAAATATCCTTTTACAATGAAAAAGTAAATTTAGTAAGTTTCAGTATGTTCCAATTAGTTAAGAATTTGAATGTTACTATTGTTTTCCTTTCCTTGTGCACAACCCATACCCTACATCTTTGTACCCCAAATTATCAACAACTTTGCCCAATTTCAAAACGGAAATTGAACAAATGTTGGCATATGTTTCCCAGCGATTTTTTGTAAATCTATCGTTTTTAATTAAACCTTCGAATGCCGAGTTAATACCCCTTTGAGTATTGTATGTGAAAGGACGAAGGTAAAAATCAAACGAACATCCTTACAGCACATAAGCAACATCTTCCCTTTTAGGGCTTAGCTTTGTTCAATCAAAGTTCCGTTCGGTCAACGGATTAATCGCCCGTACTGTGGGTTGCGTCTGCCGGCGAAATTAAAAATTACTTATTTATGCCTCGATGTGATGAAGGTCACAAAACGGAGCAAGCAATCACAGCGGCATATGTGCATGTGTGGGCTCAAGAAATAAATCTCTTTAGATGTTCTCCCCGGTAATCCTGCTGCACAGCAGCTGCTAATGTTTGAGTCACAGTACAGTGGACTTGCCATTCTTGTGTATGGTTTGAATATTTTGTTTAAATAAACACAGATGTCAACTTTAATTTTGTATTTGTTCGGCAGGTTGAAATTCTTAAAAAAAACGTGAAATCCTGGCAAAATTTTTACTGAGTGACGTAAAGGGGTTTGGTTCAATTGTTTATTGAATAGCGTTGAATGTTCGAGTATTTAAGTACATTCTGTGTAAAAGCTTTACTCTCATTATTTGTATCCTTTAGTAGATTTATAAAAATTCAAGATTCTTTTCTACTTGTGTATTTTTTTGTCATTTTGCTTAAAGCCATTAAATTTTAATATTGGCTATATTTAAATAAGAAGAATCCTTAAATACACAAACACTAACTCTCTTGTGCTCTACACAAATACACACATAAATGTGTGTGTATGCGTGCAAGTCCCAGCTGTACAAATGGATCTATCATTGCTACGTGGCACAGTGGAGCCAACCAAATTTTGAGGAACATTTTTTCTAAAGAAACCTATTTTGACTATTGAGAATAAAGAAATTTTAAACAAATTTTCCTTAACACAGTTTCTCTGAAAAAAACGTTGACAAAATTTTCTATGTAAATCAAATTTCGACAAAGTTTTCTATGAACATCTAATTTCGACCAAGTTTTCTATAAAAATCAAGTTTTGACGAACTTTTTTATGAAAATCAAGTTTTGACGAACTTTTTTATGAAAATCAAATTTCGACGAAATTTTCTATAAAACTCAAATTTCGACGAAATTTTCTATAAAACTCAAATTTCGACGAAATTTTCTATGAAACTCAAATTTCGACGAAACTCAAATTTCGACGAAATTTTCCATGAAACTCAAATTTCGACGAAATTTTCCATGAAACTCAAATTTCGACGAAATTTTCTATAAGACTTAAATTTCGACGAAATTTTCTATGAAACTCAAATTTCGATGAAACTTTCTATGAAACTCAAATTTCGAAGAAATTTTGTTACGAAAATCATATGTCGACGAAATGTTCTATGAAAATCGTATGTCGAAATAAAGTCCGACCATAACACATATACGAGTATCTTTTATGTTGGAAGACTCTAGCTCCTTATGTTTAGACTTAATCGTGTATCAATCAGAATTTAACGACAATCACTATTATATCGGATGATTAATCGAGAGGTATTTTTTTAAATAAAATAAGAATACAGAAATTCAAATCAAGTTTGGAATCTTTTTCGTTCATTCGAAAGGATATTTTATGGCATTTATATTTTGAATATAATTTCCTTCAAATGTTGCCTCGCAACAGGCAAAATGTTGGCAAAATCGTGGCTGTTTTGTCAGCATATACTTTGGACTTTAGGTTACCCCACAGAAAAGGTCTAAAGGTGTGATACCACCATGAACCGCACCAAACCGAAGTTTTCTCCGGGTATAATGGCGTCTATTGAACCTCTTCTGGTTGCTCTTCAGCCCAAATGCGGCAATTTTGTTTATTGAGCCAGTAATGGGCTTCATCACTAAACAAAATTTTGGACGAAAACAGCGGATTTTCTTCGAGCTATTGCAGAGACTCAAGAGTGAAACGGCGACCAGCAGGAAGATTGCATGGGTCATTCGCGCAGAAATGGCAAAGAATACTGAAAATAAAAAAAAAACAAAGTTTAACAAAAAAATCACGAGTAATTTGTGAAAAACCCCTATTGAAAAATACCTCTAAATTGATCACCCTATATCTATTATGCTGGAAGACTCTAGCTCCTTAGGTTTATACTAAATTCTGCTTTCAACAGACGAGTATGACTAGATCGTCTTAGAATTTTACGACGATCACTACTTCATAGGGTCGCAGAAAAGAAAATATGGCAATATGTAGCGAACGTACTCCTATGGTGGAGATAAATTCTTATTTCTGCAAACACCGATCAGCGTTCGCATTGAGCATTTATCCTGATACTGATCGTTCTTTTCAAGCTCCACTTTTTTATTTAAGGACAATGTTTTTTTCGGTCCACTGTGCATTGTGCCCTCAAAACACAAAGCCATTAAAAGTTTATTACGATATAAGAAATCACCAAAGCGAAAAACTGGTAAATTGTAAATACATTAAGACGACCACACGATCGACCTTCATACAAAAAGTATAAGCAGCACATCATCTTTTTTACTTGGTTTATCTTCCTTTTTTGTTTGTGGGAAACCTCGACGAACATCAACCGAAAATATAAAAAGCAACGAATCGCTTTTTGGAACAAAATAGCTCAGGGCAAACAGCATATACATGTCTATGTTTACATAGTACCCACAGACGGATAGACGGACGGACAGACAGAATATCATACTTACGCATTCACATACAAGTGTATCGAAATATCTACTCGTATGTGTGTGTCTGTCTGTATACACTCGTATGTAGGCCTAGGCCTTTATAAGAGTATCCAACAAAAAGGGAATATGGTACATAAATAACATATATAAATCAAGAATTATTAGCTCAATACAATGAAGTACACAATGGTTTATTTATTCGATATGCTCGAAACCTCCGCCCACATACACTTCCTGCTCCACATGCCACCCTCTCCACGGGCCATAGACAGCACAACGCTTAGGGTATAGACACTGTATGAAATATTTACTTAAAAAAATATCCTTAATTCCATCTACCACAAAAGTATGATTGATTAAGTCAATCTTTTGCTGCACACTCTTGATTGATTAGGCACTCATTGGCTTATTGGCAACAATAAGTGATCATTAGTAAGAGGCGGGGGGTGGCGTTGCTTTAAATATTAACATCATACGAGTATTTATAACATCCTATAAAGTATAAATCTTGTAAACCACAGAAAATAGCTCAAATTTTTTGTATGTGTCAAAACAAATGACCCTCACAATTTCAAGAACAATTTTTTAAATGCTCCATACAACTTTTAGCTCCTTGTTATATCTATATCTAAGCGGCAACTCCAAAACGAAAAAAAAATAAAGAGTAGAGAAACCCTAAGGTCGGGCCGGTCCGACTATATGATATTCTCACCACACTCTTTAGTTCCCAAAGTCTTAGCGTTTGAACTCTATTTCCAAAGTAATACGAGTATCTCCGTATTATAATCGTTCATAGAAACACACAGAGAACTAAATTGGTTGGCACAACTGAATTTTTGCCTAGCTAATTATTGTAGTTCCATGTACCTCCAGTTTTTTTTAACTAGCCAACACTCAGGGGTTTTCCCTATACATGCAATGCATTGCGTTGGTCGTTGGAAAGCAAGGGATCGAAGGGGGGAAAGAGGGAGTAATGTTTGTTGACATTCGTCTTGAAATTCTGGATGTTGTAATTGGTGGGAAATACATTTGCCGGAAGTCGATTCCACATACGAACAGTACGGGTGAAAAATGAATTCGATCTGTAATGTATAGTGTGGTCAACCGGCCAATAGATAAAAAATGGGTGTACATTTCTGGAAAGTCGTGTATCCCTGCCGAACATCATCACGTCAGGAATAAGACCACGAATGTCTGAAGAACACACACCATGGAAGTAGCGATAGAACAGCGACATACAACCTACATTCCGACGATGCTCCAGGAAAACAATAGAGTTAGATACCCTACTATTTCCTATCAGCACTATCGCTCTCCTTTGAACACGGTCCAGAAGCTCCAAGGATGATTTTGGAGCACCTGCCCATATATGGGAGTTGTATTCCATCTTTGGCCTGATCTCAGTTGTACAGATATTGAAAAGATCAGAAGGAGTTAAATATATCTTGCACCGCATCAAGAAGGCTATACACTTGAGTGCTTCTTTCAACACTTCGAATACATGTCTCGCCCAACGAACGTCACATTGTATTTTCATGCCCAGAACATCAAGAGCATCTGATTGTTCGAAATCCATACCATCGATAGATAATGACGACACTGTTGGGTCAGTGAATCGCTTCTGAGACAAGAAGCAGCACTGTGTCTTACGCGCATTAAAATCTACTCTATTCACTCGACCCCAGTCGGAAATGGCCAGTAAATCCCGGCCAAGTGTCTCTTCCATTATTCGCCTTTTGTCTTCTATATCTTGAAGACTCGGCCGACGGTCGAATGAATATGAATAACATAGGTTGCTGTCATCCACGAAAGAGTAGCTTGGATTCACGGTCTAGCCCAAAAGATCATCAATGAAAATGAGTAATATTGAGGGAGAAAGGACAGAGCCTTGTGGCACACCTGCGGTCAGCCTATGTGTATTGGATGAGAACCCATCTACAAAAACTCGTATAGTGCGATCTCTAAGAAAGCTCGATATTAATCGAGCAAATGTATTACCGACGCCAAAAGCGATCAGCTTTGATAAGAGTGCACTGTGCCAGACTCTTTTAAATGCCTTGGATATATCCAGTGCCACGACCTTACTCTCACCAAACTGGTGGATAGACCGACTCCAGCTTTCCGACAGGAAAGCCATCAGGTCTCCCGTAGAGCGATTTCTACGAAAGCCATACTGTCGATCGCTAACCAGGTCGTTGGACTCGAGATACCCTGCAAGATGGTGGTTAACCATGCTCTCCATTACCTTGGAGAGCGCAGAGCAGATCGCGATTGGCCGATAACTCGCAGGATTATTGGCTTCGCACTTTTTAGGGATCGGCTGGACGTTCGAAACCTTCCAACACGCTGGGAAGACTCCTGCACAATAAGCAAGGTTGAAAAGGTTGCGCAGTCGACGGGCTAGCGTCGAGGAGCACTTACATAGGACTAGTGCCGAGATACCATCCGGGCCCAGGGACTTACTAACATCGAGATTCGCAGGAACCCTTTTAACTCCACGAGTTCGAAAAAATATCTTAGGCATGAAACTATATACGTTTTCGATCTCGGGGAGTGGTTGATTGCTTTCCAGCAAGAAAGAATTTCCTGCAAACATTTCAGCCAATAGGATGGCTTTATCAACCGGGTCAGTGAATGCCCAGACGTCTTCAACAAGAGTTGGGATAGATGAAGAACTATCCTTTGCTCTTCTTACAAACGACCAAATGCTCTTACTTCCCCTGGGAGAAATAAGAACCTTTGTACGTAGTCGTTGGTCGTAAAGAAACTTTTCACGCCTAAGCACTCTGGCACTGGCGAAGTATCTGAACCTACATAAGAGAATTTTTAAACTAAAATTTACATGACAAGTGCAAAAAAACTTTTAATTTTCAGAGTAAAAAAACTGAGCAAAATAGAAAGAGTCGTGTCGAGAACAAAGTGCAAAAGATGATGGAAGCTTTTTACTGACAAAAAATGAAATAATCACTTGCCTTAAAGTCAGTTAAATTCCAATTATTTTATCAAAATAACGCCTACTTTTGGAACAAAACAGCTCAGGGAGATAAGGTCGTTTGTTTTATTTCGGTTTGTTGCTTTTACGCATTTAACAGGGATTAAGTGGCTCAAGACCTCTCGCATCTATATTTAAATAGAAGACAAGTTTGTAACAAAATAGCAAAGTGACATTGATTTTCGTTGCTGCACACTGCCCACTCGTTTTCAATCCAAAAAATACCTTTAAACAACCCGTTTTTGGTTACGATGCAATTTCATCACGAATAATTTGTTACGGGTTGCTATTAATATTTCGGGTCCGGACAGTACTAGTGTTCACATATGCCAGCTGGAACTTCCATTAGAAACTTTTATATTTGTTAGCATAACTTCACTCAGAACGTTTTGTCATTTGAGGGCGTATTGATTTGTTCTCAGTGGGTTTAAAAATTCATCTCAGTCAAAATATGGAATTATCCGGTAAATATTTTCGTGCGATGATTTTTTACGAATTTTGGCGTGGGTTATCAAGGGTTTGGCAAAGCAAAAGGTTCCCAAACCATTAAACCAATTTCAACCGAGCTGCAAGCTATCTTAAGATGCGACTTAAGGCAATAAAAATGATTCAGTGGCAAATGATTCGGGTACAAAAGAAGGCAGTTTATGGAGAGCGACAAAATATCTGAGGCTCCCACAAAAAAGAAACGTCCCCATAAAAGACGCTAATGGTAATTGGTGTCGATCCCATACTAAAAAAGCCGATGCGTTTAAAACCTATTTGGAGGGAACTTTTTCACCATTTGACTTTTGTAACGCCACGAGACCAAAAAAAATTAAAGATTTAATAGATGTGCCATGTCAAATGTAATTAGTAGGGACATAAATACTGTTAGAACATTGAACACACCCATTTCAATAGTAGAACTGAACATACCCCGTTATGTCATATGGTTTTTGAAAGCTAACCTCAATAGCGTTAGTCTGTAATGGAATTTTAATATTGTTGTAACTTTCATCATGGAGTGGTCAGATAATGAGAACCATATCGCTGTAATAGCGCTTTTCAAGTGTGAAATGAAAAAAGCGATATTTTCAAAACGCTCCGGCCACTAGGGATTAGCCGCATGTTCGTCTACCGATGCATACAACTGTTTGAGGAGACTGGAGATGTAAAAGACCGTCACTGGTCAAGCCGCCCACGCTGTGTTCGAACACCGCATGTCATCAAAGCCGTTAAATCAAGAATTCACAGAAATCCGCTCCGAAAACAGAAAATCATGGCCCGTGAGATGAATATCTCGCAAAAGTCTATAAGTCAAATCATTAAAAAAGACTTAGGACTTGGGGCTTTCAAACGACGTACCGGACATTTATTGACTGCAGCTTAAAAAAAAGGATTGAAAAATTCAAACGTCATTTGGTGAAGCAAGCTGATAACTTGCACAGAAAAATTTTGTTCACCGATGAAAAAAATTTTACCGTTCCGGAAAAATTTAACAAACAAAATGATAGAGTGTATGCGCGGTCATCTAAGGAAGCATCTGAACTGGTTCCAAGGGTGGAAAAGGGTCATCACCCAGCTTCAGTCATAGTTTGGTGGGGCGTTTTGGAAGCTGTTGTGAAGCCTCTTAACAATTCCCTGTTCCAAAACCAGACATGGACTTTCCAGCAGGATTTTGCGCCGGCCCATAAGACTAAAACGTCCCAGGCCTGGCCTCGAGACAATTTGCCAGCGTTCAATTCCTCTGAAGAATGGCCCTCAGGCAGTCCAGATTTGAAACCATTGGATTACAAATTTTGGACGGTTTTAGAGGATAAGGTTTGTCCCAAAAGATACCCCAACATTGGAGCTCTTAAGACTGCTTTGGTTCGAGCTGTGGCCAATTTTCCAATGGACGAGGTTCGTGCAGCTATTGACGATTGGCCAGTGCGACTTAAGGCGCGTTTAAAGGCAAAAGGCGGACATTTCGAATAAGTAGATAAGTAGATTTTGGATACAATACATAAATAAATATATTAAAAAATACATCTATAAATAAAATTACATCTATAAATAAATATATTAAAAAATATTTGGTCCAAAAACATTCAGTACTTTTTATTTTACAGCATTAAACGTGTGTAACAGTATTTATTTATGTCCCTACTAAGTACAGGTCAATTAAACCCTTAAGCCTTACAGAAATTGCAAAGGAAATTAGTAAGCTGAACTGCAAAAAGTCACCTGGGCATGATAAAATTGATGTCAAAATAATTAAGTCCTTGCCAAAAAAAGGACTTATTTTTCTTGCAGTTTTATTTAATTCTGTAATGAGACTATCCCATTTTCCTTCCAAATGGAAACTTGCCAAAAATTATAATGGTGTTAAAACCTAACAAATGTGAAAATTTACTTAAATCGTTTAGCCCAATTAGTTTATTGCCCATACTTTCAAAATTATTAGAAAGGCTTTTTCTACAACGAATGTTTCCTATTCTTGGCGCTCTGAAAATATTGCCCGATCATCAGTTTGGATTTCGGCAAAGTCATGGGACGAACGCCCGAACAATGCCACAGAGTCTTTAAGACAATACGAGATGCACTGGAAAACAAATAATATTGCTCGGCATTATTTCTTGACACCAGACAAGCCTTTGACAGAGTCTTGCATAGTGGCTTACTATGCAAGCTAAAGATTGTGTTACCTAACCACTATTAAAGTCGTATCTACATGAAAGATGCTTTTACGTCAGCATTAACGACGGAAAAATGTATTATGAAATCAGGTGTTCCTCAGGATAGTGTATTAGGTCCCGTACTATATACAATTTTTACATCCGACATTTCTACAAAATACTGACGTAATTATTGCAACATATGCCGATAATACGGCAATTTAAGGAACACACCTAAATCCAGCGTAGGCTTCTAATGCAGTTCAAAGGCAGCATGATTCAATTTAAAACTGGTTAAAAAAATTTAACATTAAAGTAAACACAGATAAATAAACTCATGTCACATACACTTTAAGAAAGGAAAATTGCCCACCGTTAATGTTAAATGGATCTAACATTCCCATAGCTGAAAGCGTAAAATACCTTGGCCTTCACATTGATAGAAGATTGATATGGAAAGAGCATATCAAATTTAAACGACACCAACTAAATATAAAGACGAAGAGAATGCATTGGCTACTAGGATCCAAGTCACAACTAAGCCTTGGGAATAAAGTAATACTATATAAAACAATACTGAAATCATTGTGGACCTACTGTTTAGAGTTGTGGGGAACTGCTAGTAATTCCAATCTAGAAATATTGCAGAGATTATTAATTAACGCACCATGGTTTATAAGAAATGATAATATACATAAAGATCTCAATATGCCTACTATCAAAGATGAATTAAAAAAGCGTAGCGCTAACTACCTCGATAGATTAAGCAAGCATTGTAATATATAAGCCATTAGTCTATTAGATGATAGCGATGTATTGAGAAGATTAAAAAGGTTACACATTTTAAATCTCCCTTTTTAACATATGTGACAGCGCACAGAGATTGGGACCTAAGGGTAAAAAAAACCAATTTTCATTTTTTTTCTTTTTTTGATGTGGACAACATCTGAGCATCGAATGAGACCGATCCCATGCCCCAAAAGTGTTCCCTCCCAGATATACGAGGGCGGTTCTTAGCCTAGCACAAAAAGCGCGGTATAAACAGAAAAAGTTAAGTGTTTTGGAAACTTCCATCTCTGCTATAAACACATGTTAAATTTTGTTTCGATCTGGCAACTCCTTCATATAGAAACAGGTGTTCACAAAAGACGCATCCGCGATTTTTTTACAATGGAAAAATTAGAAATGCGTGGTATCATAAAAGGTTTATCGGGACAAGAAATTCATAATGATATGGTGAATGTGTTAGGTGAAAGTGCTCCTTCATATACAACAGTAAAAAGTTGGGTTGCTGAATTTAAACGTCGTCGTGCAAGCATTGAAGATGAACCACTTAGTGGACGTCCAAAAACAGCAACAACAACAGAAATTGTAGCCAAAGTCCATGATATGGTATTAAATGATCGACGAATAAAAGTGCGTGAAATAGCTAATATCATGGGCACCTCAAATGATCGAGTCCATTTAATTTTGCATGAAGAACTACAGATGAAAAAGCTTTCTGCAAGATGGGTGCTGGACAGTCGACCAAAAACGCATAAAAATGAACATTTCTCAAGCTTGTTTGGATCATTTTCATCGAAATAATATGGATTTTAAGCGTCGTTTCATAACTGTTGATGAGACATGGATCCACCACTATACTCTAGAGACAAAAGAACAATCCAAGCAATGCACTGACGCTGGAGGAAGTGCCCCAAAGAAGGCAAAAACAATTCAATCGGCTGGTAAGGTTATGGCAACGGCTTTTTGGGACTTCAAAGGTATTTTATTGATTGACTATCTGCAAAAGGGTAAAACAATAAATTCAGAGTACTATTGCAACCTTTTAGATCAATTAAATGTACAAATTCGAGAAAAACGTCCTGGCTTACAACACAAAAAAATAATTTTTCATCAAGACAACGCACCAGCGCACAAGAGTGTTTTAACAATGGCTAAAATCAACGAATTAAAGTACGAGTTGCTTGACCACCCATCTTATCCTCCTGATTTAGCTCCCAGTGACTATTACCTGTTCCCAAATCTAAAAAAAATCCTTGCTGGCAAGCGTTTTACCTCAAATGAAGATGCAATTACAGTTGTAAACCACTATTTTGAAGACTTTGAGGAAAACTATTTTAATCAAGGGATAGAATTGCTAGATAAGTGTTGGACTATGTGTATTAAAGTTTCAGGAGATTATATTGAAAAATAAAAATATTTTTGAAAAACTGACTATTCTCTTTCATTGATAGGCTAAGAACTCTCCGAACCGCCCTCGTATGCGCGTTTTATGAAAGTGAAGTCGACGATTCTAAGCGCAAAAAGAAAGGGACTTAACCTTTAAAATGGCTTTCCTGAACAAAACTGGTTTTTAACCTTAGGTCCCTTTCTCTATGCGCTGTCACATATACTTAAGAATACCATAGAATGAATTATTATTTCATCAATATAAATGTCAAAACATAAATACTCGTACTGCCTACTTGTTAGGTTTATGGGAACTTAACTTTCTCTTACTCTTAAGTATTATAGTAAATTTTCTTATTATTTCCTCTGTAAATAGATTGCAAATAAAACGAATAAGAAAAAAATCTTTTAAAGGCAATGAATCAAAAAAAAATTATGGAAACAAAGTCTTCGTTAAATTTTCCCCAAAAACCGGGCTAAAATGCAAGTATAAGTAAATAAAAACATGCACAGAATTATATTTAGCCAAGAAAAAATTAAGAGGATTGTGCGCTTGAGTGTATGGGGAGTAGGGAAATAAAGTCAAGAACGTTATTTTTTTATTATTACGAGTATAAAACCCTTACAAAACGTTTTCAATCAGACACACACCAATAACCGAATCTAAGATTAAAGATAAATTCGAAGTGGTGTAAGACCATTTAACCCTCGAACTGGCACATGGTTCTGGCCAGACATATTTCATTTTCATGCTTCAATTTAGCATACTTCTATTTTAGGTACATGGCTGCAATTTCAGGTAATCTCCCAAAATATTTCGATGTATAAATTAATAAATGAAAAAAGTCCTTGGAACAGGACAAAAGGCCAATAATCCGAACATTGTGGCTCAACCAACAACTCGTATAGCATTTGAAGCGTACTTTGGGATACCTCTCAATATAGCAAACCTTAATGTGGCTTCACGCAGTGGTCCAGACACATTAGCTGCCAAAAAAGATTGCAGAATTTGCCTGCAGCAAGGTGACAAAATACGCCGTAAGACACGCTTTTTTTGCTGCAAATGCAACAATCCTGTTTGTCAGCAACATTCAAAAGTAGATTATTTATGTTTTTGTTGCCTTCCGCAAAATTCTGAATAAAAAAATTCAATGTATTCTTCATAATAATTTTCTATTTTGTCATAAACATTTATTACTTTACCCATAATAAAGAGAAATATATATAGAACAAAAAAATTGTTGCCCTTTTCATGCCAAAGATTTTTTCAGGTCTATTTTTTCTTCCCCAGGTAGCAAATAACATAGTAAAAAGAAATAGAAGCACAAAATATAACAAATATTTTCCTATCTTAGTAAAAAATTTAACGGCAAACAGCCCTTATTTCCATACAAATGCATCTAAATGTATAGGGGTCTGGCCAGAACTAAGGACTCAAAATATGTGCCTGACGAAGGGTTAATATACATATCAATTTCTTAACATATTTTCAAATATTTTTTGGGGGAATGCATCCCCATTTAGTTGAAAATACACACACATTCATTGTTATGATGTTCGGATAAAGAACATCCTTGGAGTTTCTATCTGTCCTTTTTTCTTTGCATCCTCACTTGCCATCCTTTCCGCTGCTGTTGCTTAACAAGTCTGCTTCTATGTAAGTTCTAAAGTTAACCAAAAGATAATCTTCTCCGGGATTATAAAGCGATTTTCAGTTTTTTTGCTTTGCATATGCCGTCTATCACTACTTATGTTAAGTCTGACATTTGATTTGCAATCGTCACGGCCACTTGGAATGAAGTGAACGTTTTGCCATAATTCACATACAAGGAGTTCGAATTTCGAGGAATTAAAAGTTTTTGTTGCAATTTTACTCGACTTTTATTTAATGTTAATCGTTTCAGCAAGCATCATTTTAAAGGAACTATCCCAATATTGAACCTTTATCAACGGTTCACAGCAATCATAAAAACACAGCAATCATAAAAACACTTGAGAAAACAATTTGAAAAGTATTAAGGTGCTGATGTTTTTAAAACCTCCAACGAAAGAAGAGACCCATGTTTTTTATGTCGATTGATTCAGAACCACTAGATACATTTCATCAGATAGTGGTCGTCCGTCTGTTCATTAAGCTTTGTTCACAAAGTACTAGTAAAAATTTTCCCTATGCACATTGTGCAGGCGAAATCGACAAATTTCCTACCTTCCGAACCAGCATCTTAAATCTGGTTCTGCCATAATGTAGCAAAGAACATTATGAGGAACGTGTGGCCTTTTATCAATTCCACCGAAGCTCGACCATTTGGATCCATGTTTCCTTTCGATTTGAAATCCTGTCGAACAACAATACACATTTATTATCCGATATAACTCAAATTTAGTGCACTGCGTTGATGGTAGTCATAAGTTACCCTGGTGAAACTGGACTATATTGTTTCATATTTCTATTTAGCTATCAGATAAAGGTTCCTCCAGCTGTTAATTTTGCTGCTCCAGAAAGTATACAAGTACCAAAGCTAATCTTGTCGATATTTTTTGGCCTTAACCCTTTACTGGTAATTGTTTGGAATTAACCATTTTCTGATACTTTTTTGGCCTCATCTAAATAAAGAGTGATAAGATCGATATCATGGCGCGATATAAAGGGTGTCCAAAGAAGAGCGCAATTTTTAAATTTTAAATAAAACACAGATATTTAAGAAAAAATCGTGAAACTTTATTATATCGTAAAGTAGACAGAATGCGGTTATGTATGGAACAATATATCGTGCAGATGGCCGCCGCGGCTTTGCTGGCATGCACGCGATCTTTTAATGAAATTTTCAATGACCGTTTTGCATGAATGCTGCGGTATTTCATTAATGCAGCGTCCAATTTCGTCTTTTAAGGCTTGAGTCGTCGTCGGCTTATTCGCGTAAACCATCGACTTCAAAAAACCCCAAAGAAAAAAATCTAATGGTGTTAAATCGCACGATCTAGACGGCCAATTCTGATCTCCAAAACGCGAAATAACACGACCGGGAAATGACTGATGCAGCAATTGAATTGTTTCTCTGGCTGTATGACATGTGGCGCCGTCTTGTTGGAACCACATGCCCTCCACATTCATTTCTTCAATTCTAGGCAAGAAAAAACTGGTTATCATTTCACGATACCAAACCCCATTGACTGTTTGCGCTTGACCTGCCTCATTTTCATAAAAAAAAGGTCCAATGATTCCTCCAGCCCAAAAACCACACCACACAGTGACAAGTTGAGGATGCATTTGCTTCTCGTGAATCACTCGAGGATTTTCCGCACCCCAAATGCGACAATTCTGCCTATTGACGAAGCCATCAAGATGAAAATGGGCCTCGTCACTGAAGATGATTTTATCGGCAAAATCAGCATTTTCATGTTGTCTCAATTTCACAATGAGAATGCGTTGTTCATTCGTGTAGCGCTCCATTTTTACTAACCTCATACCTTCTACTAACAAACAATAACAATTGTTCAAATGTCAAACAATGACACTTCGAATGTTGCCAGATTTAAAAATTGCGTTCTTCTTGGGACACCCTACTATACGATAATACAGGTGCCAACATTTGAAGTTAATTATTTTCAAAACATAAATGTCATAAAATGTCCTTTCAAATTACCCTAGGCAACAATAAGTGTTGCCTGACTCAGAACGTTTGGAAGTACGACCATCATTTGCGTGGTTTACAGTGACCTGAATTTGACAAAAAAAAATGGAATTAACTCATAACCATTTTCGTGCGATCATTTTTCACAACTTTCGACGTGGATTATCACGACAAGAGTGCATCGATGAACTTAAATCTTTGTAAGGCGATGAAGCACCATCCTATAACACTGTGAAAAACTGCTTTAATGAATTCAATCGTGGCCGATGATCGCTCAAAGTTGTGCCAGAGAACATTGATGCTGTGCGAGAACTGATCGTCATGTGACATACCGTGAGATAGAGGCATCCATCCACGCATTTCTTTCACCAGCATACATTCGATATTGCATGAACACCTGGCCGTAAAAAAGGTTTGTTCTCGTTGGATCCCGCACAATTTGACAATCGCTCAAAAAAAAAGGCTCGTGTCGATTGGTACAAAGAAATTTTAAAAAAATACGATCGCGGTGCTTCAAAATACGTTTATAAGATCGTCACAGGTGACGAATCATGGATCTATGCGTATGAGCCCGAAACAAAACTGCAATCGACCGTGTGGGTCTTCGAAGACGAGCGAAATCCAACGAAGGTTGATCGTAGAAGAAGCACTTCGAAGCAAATGGTCGCCTGTTTCGTCGGCAAAACTGGTCATGTGGCGACTGTTCCGCTTGAGCAACGTAGCTCGGTCAATTCTGAGTGGTACACCATAGTTCGTTTGCCTGAAGTCTTTGGAGAAATGCGAAAAACGAACAAGGGAAGACGAATCATTGTGAACAAGGAAAGACGAATCATTGTGAACCATGACAATGCGAGCTCTAACATATCGGCTCAAACCTGCGCCTTTTTGACCGGCCAAAACTTCGAATTGATGGGTGATCCGCGGTACAGCCCTGACATGGCACCCAAAGACTTCTTTTTATTTCCGGACATCAAGAAAAAAATACGTGGTCAACGATTTTCGTCGACAGAAGTTGCTGTTGAAGCGTTCAAAAACCATGTTTTGATTCGCGAACAAAATTTCACTGTTTTGGAGAACCCATGTGTTTAGTTATGAAGTTGCCGAAGAGGTGCTAGGGAACCTGTAGATTCGGGCCGTAAATGTAGACAAATCTTAAAAGTTGATGCTTATAGAAATTATAATGGAAATGCCACTGTTGCTGTGTAACTTTATGTCGATGTTCAAAAGGACCGCATTTTCGGAGCTCTGGGCTACTTTGACCTGTGGCCGAATCGTTGAAATAATGTTTTTTTGGATTCATGGCTATATTTTTGTGGTTTTTAATACACATGTGTCCATACTTCAAGAAGACTGATTTTTAGAGCCTCTATGGCCCGGTTCGGGTTTCAAAGTTGCACCACATCTTAAATAAATGTTCAAATTTGGATTTGCAAAAAAATTGCACTGTTTGTTATACTCGTATGTTCCCGAAAATTAGGATACGGCCTATAGACCACCCCCGTAGCTCGAGGCTTTTGATTCAACCACATCGTAAAATAAATATTATATTCATATTCTACACAAAATTTCACTGCTTCTACGTATTTATATGCCGCTATTCGAGAGGACCTATTTTTCGGCACCCCAAAGAGCTTAGATGACATCAAATTTACATACAGGCAACGAGACTGACATGGCTAGATCGACTTAAAATTTTACATTTTCGTAAAAGGCTACAATGTTGAATTTGTCACACACTGGCACAAAAAAATGTCTTATTATGTTGGGCTAAAAACTAGAAGTTAAGGTGAGACTCAGAATACACATCGTGCTTTGCGGTTGGACCATGCTTAATTTATACTTCATCCTATGTTGCGGAGTAAACAAACTTAATATTTCCTACTCGTATTTTAGCTTAATTTGATAAAAATTTCAAGAACATAAGTCAATATTAATTGCTAATCGTTTTTTAGAACTATTGCTGGCATTTTTTCTATAAAAGTCAAAGGTCTAAAAACCGTTAATATTTTGAACGTGTTAAGTAAGCCCCTAATACAAATATCCGGTTAAGGCATGACTGGTCCACAAACAATATATAAATGTTAAACAAATACTAACAAAGTGTACTTATTTCAGAGATTTCTATTTAAGCCATTATCTTGGAAATTTTCTGGGCCCAAGCTTATTTCGTTTGAACTCGATCATGCGTTTAATGGACAAACAGTCGGAAGGACATGGCAAGATCATCTTTTAATTTTACGATGATCCATATTTCGAGGATTTGCAAAAGGAATGAAAAATCGAGAATACACTAGGGCGGGTTGACATGCATGGATGAAATTTAAATATCAGAAATATTTCTAGGCACATTTGCCAAAGAAACCATTTGCTTAAAATCATTTTCGAGCTTGTCACACGCAGAGAAAACAAATATGGTTAGTATATGGTCACGGCAATAATAGTATGTTTTCCGCAATAAAACTGCGTTCGTTGCAACCATCGTATTGTTTTCTGAATTTAATTTTGACAACAGCATGATGGCCGCAATATTAATATTGTTGAAATGAACCAATGGTATTATTGCCAAATTTAAAAATAGAAATATGATTGTAGCAAAAAAGTATGGTTGGGATGACAATACTAGAAGAGCATCATACTATTATTGCGCATATGGTTGTGGTACAACAAAATTATGATCCTTACAACAATAGTATGATTCAAATATAACCATACTATGATTCTCACAACAATAGTATGACTCACACTTAACCATATAATGATCCCCACAACCATAGTATGATTCACACTTAACCATACTATGATCTTCACAACCATATTGTGTTGCTTACAAGCATAGATTGTTTCACAAACAACCATAGTATGATTTACATGCAACCATGTTATGATCCCTACAACCATGGTATAACCGCACACAATTTTACTATTATCCCCAAAATTATTTATTAGAATTGGGTTAAGTTGTCCGCAATAGATTTGAATTATGAAAATTATTTAAATATACATTAAATTCAAAATAATAGGAGTGTTTTATTTAACAGTAGAAAAAATCTGATTAAAAAAACGTAAGCGTTGTTAAAAAAATTTTAATTTCCATATAAAAAGTACTATTATTGCATTAGATCCGTAACAATGGCATTGTTCTAAAACCCATATTCAAACGAAAAAAATTACAATCATACAGTATGATTGCCGTAATCATATTATTGTTAACATAAAAACTTTTGTCGCACCACTCATATTTATATTGTAGCTACAACCATACTTTAAGTTTGCCAGCAATACTATTGTTACATTTCAACAATATTAATATTACGGCAATCATACTATTGTCAAAATTAAATTCAGTAAACAATACTATGGTTGCGACGAACATACTTTTGTTGCGGAGAACATATTATTATTATTGTCGTGACCATATATAAGTAGTAAACATGTTTTTTCTCTGCGTGTAAGTTCCACAAGATTAATATATAAATGCAGAGCCAAGCATCAGATTAAATATTTAAATTCTTAAGAGTGTCCTGGCACTCTCTAATGTATTTTCGGGTTAATTGCATTTGGTCTTCAAATCCTTTCTTTTATGCTTTGTCGAAAAAAATCCTATGGTGAAGGGTATAAAAAGCTACTGAAAGTACATCGAATTAAAGAAGTGGGTTAACAGCCAAAGTCTATGTTTGCTAGTCACAATTATTGCCCCCTTTTCTTTCACCCAGCTCGCGTAGGGCATATTCCCAAGTCGACCAGTTTTACTTACAACTTTGCATTGAACTGCACTCACATCTTGCGTCTATTGACATCTTTTCTTATTCACAACCATGTAAATTGTCATCGTTGGCAAACGAAGACAATTTTCCAGATTATGTATCCCAGGAATTTCTACACAAATTTGCTTCTTGATAAACTAAAAGAGATTTGCGATTGAGATTGCAATGAAGATAGCCAAAGATATCAAGGAAAAAAACACAATCCACATGAATATGCAAACAAATCGAAAGAATACATACAGTCGGGCGTCCTAGTCAAGTATCCTTTTAGTTCACCAACAAGTTAAGTCCGATGAATGGCAAAGGCAAGAGCTGAAGAAAATTGAAGTTGAATCGATTTGAGTCGAATGCACACTCATGCATATACGTACATTCACTCATTATTTGGCATTACGATATCGTTACGTAGCGATATTTTCTCAATGCTTATCGAGGTAAAACAAAAAATGTAAATTTGTTTTAAACTAGATACGAGAATATATCGAGCCATAAGCGCTAACCTATCGTAAGTGAAAAAATGCAAATTTTACAGGAGACGGTTTTTATTATTTATTTCAAACAACTTTATTAAAAATGCAAATGTTTTAATGCAAAAATTTAAGATTTCTACCTACTCATATAACTGTATCAAAAAACAAAAAAAAAAATCTGAACACATTTGCGATTGCTGCAGCAATTTGATGTGTGACTTACGATAAAATTGCTACACAATAAAATTTAAACAATCATTTACGATAAAATGCAAAAGCTTTTTTTTTGATGTTTTACTAACAATTTTGTCATTTTAAAAATACAAAACGATGAGGCTTGTCCTAACGATTATTTTTCAGCAATAAAATTTTTTTTCCAAAAATTTGACTTACGATAGGTTAGCGCTTATGGCTCGATATATTTCATTTCTAGGATTTTGTTTGTTTGGATTTTTCTTTACTTCCAGTTCTCTCCCTTCCTGCTTTCGCTCAACAGTTAAAACGTATTGCGGCGCCAGTGAGGTACTCGTATTAGTTCTTGCGACGAGACAAGTGAAATGCCAGCTTTAAAGTTAATAATATTTAAATGTAGTATCCTTGTCGTAGCAGAATCATGCAAATTCATTTCGCTGATAATAATTAGAATTGACACATTGGCAAAATCACAAACACACACATATATGTGACAGCGCATAGAGAAAGGGACCTAAGGGTAATATTCACTTTTTTTAATGTGTACAACATCTGAGCATCGAATGAGACCGATCCCATGTGTTCCCTCCCAGAGATATGCGCCTTTTATGAAAGTGATGGTACACCAAAGATGCACGTATTTAAAACTTTAAAATGGCTCTCCTGAACAAAACTGGTTTTTACCCTTAGGTCCCTTTCCCTTTTGCGCGTCACAACATATACATGTGCATGTGTGCACGCCAAAGAAAACACATTGTCAGTGAGTATGTGAGATGGTGGGAACATGAAAATATTCCTGCAGTGCATTCTCTTAGGGATTTTGAGATAATGGCATTCAATACAATTCAATACGCAATAATTTGCATAGATTACGATAAATCATTCGATTGTATGAATAAATGGATTGAAAGGTGATGTCAAGTGTAAATGATTGTCTTTGTCATCTGAATTTAGTGGAGGGAAATGAAATCATCCTATCCTGAATTTATACAAAAGATTTGCAGACTTTTAAAAGACGAGAAACTGATTTAAAAACTGCAAAACTTAAAGAGTGAATTTAAATAAAGCCAAACTTTAACGAGGTAGAAATTTTAGCACAAAAGAGGAATTATAAGAGAAGATACACTTTGGAGATGCCTTACATCAACGACGTTCCTACATCTAAGAGAATAAACTTTAAAACTGACACGGATAGATGTGCTAATAAGTACCGACGGAAAGACATACCTTAGTTGAATATTAGAAGTATAACAGGACAGAAGTAAAACAATTATTTAAATGTAATTATTAACAAAAAGTATGTTATTCATGATAGAAAATTGTGTATTGTTGTAATTTTATGTTCTCGGTTTTATTTTAGTGATTACCCCTGATGATGAACGACGAAGTCAGTTCGAAATATTGGGTTATTTAAAATTAAATAAATTAGAAAAACACCAACATCTGTTTTTTGCTTATGACCTCAATCCTAACAATAACTGAAAAATAAACAACAAAAGGTCAACTATACAAATACTAATATACATCAATATTTAGTTAAGTAATCAATTAGTTAAATATTAAAAAACTAATTAAAAAAGATTCGTCGATCCTGGCAAACCTGTAACACAACAGGAGGATTTTCATCGTTTTTCATTACTCTATAATATTGTTGCTGTTGTTGTGGCAACACACGTAGTGTCGGGGTGACAGCCCTTGGCCGAAGATTGCTGCTTCGGGTCAATCCGGAACACATTATCGGCTGCCGTGGGATTGCTAATAATACGAGTATTGTAGCTCAAATCTAATGTACGAGTATTGTCTACCTCCAAATATAGCCTTTTTTATACCATCCAGCATAGTATAGGGTTGCTATCTATATTTCGGGTCCTGACAATACTAGTGTTCCCAGATGCAAACTGGAACTTCCATTGGAAACTTTGAATTTTTTAGCATAACTTCACTCAGAACGTTTTGTCATTTGAGGGCGAATTGTTTTGTTTACAGTGTACTGAAAAATTCATCTCAGTCAAAAAATAGAATTATCCCGTGAACATTTTTCTTCGATGATTTTTTAAGATTTTCGGCGTGGGTTATAGAGACAAGAGTGTTTAAATCAACTTGTTTCCATCATAGTATACGAGGGTTGCTATTTATATTATGGGTCCTGACAATACTATTGTTCCCAGTTGCAAACTGGAACTTCCATTGGAAACTTTGACATTTTTTAGCATAACTTCACTCAGAACGTTTTGTCATTTCAGGGCGAATTGTTTTGTTAACAGTGTACTGAAAAATTCATCTCAGTCAAAAAAAGGAATTATCCCGTGAACATTTTCGTGCGATGATTTTTTACGATTTTCGGCGTGGGTTATCGAAACAAGATTGTTTAAATCAAATTCTTTCCATCATAGTATAAAAGGGTGGCAATTTATATTATGGGTCCTGACAATACTAGTGTTCCCAGTTGCAAACTGGAATTTCCATTGGAAACTTTGACATTTTTTAGCATAACTTCACTCAGGACGTTTTGTCATTTAAGGGCGAATTGTTTTGTTTACGGGGTGTTGAAAAATTCATCTCAGTCAAAAAAATGGAATTTTCGTGATTTTTTACGAATCCGGCTTGGGTGATCGAGACAAGAGTGTTAAAACCAACTTGTTTTGACTTTTGGCGATGAAGAACCATCAAAAACCACTGTTAATTGCTGGTACCAAGAGTTCAGTCTCGGAAGCCGTTCGCTCCAGGATGAATTTCGTGAAGGACGTCCAACTTCGGTCACTTTGTCAGAAACCATCAATGCTGTGCGTGAACTAATTAAGCAAGACCGACATGTGACTGACCGTGAGATTGAGGCATCCTTGGGCATTTGTATGATAAGCATCAATAAGATATTGCATGTTCATATGGGCGTGAAAAAAATTTTCTCCTTGAATCCCACATAATTTGACGAATGCTCAAAAAAGACTCGTATGGATTGGTGCAAAGAGATGTTGAAAAAGTAGCTCAAAGGTAGTGTATAACATTGTCACAGGTGACGAATCATGGATCTATGCATATGTGACGCGCAAAATAGAAAGGGACCTAAGGCTAAAAACCAGTTTTGTTCATGGGGGACCATTTTAAAGATTAGTTTCCTTTCTATTTGCGCTTAGAATCGTCGACTTCACTTTCATAAAACACGCATATCTCTGGGAGGCAACCCCCACTTTTGGGGCATGGGATCAGTCTCATTCAGTGCTCAGATGTTGTCCACATCAAAAAAAAAAGAAAAAAATTAAAATTGATTTTTTTACCTTTAGGTCCCTTTCTCTGCGCGCTGTCACATACGACTATATAAATGTTCATGGATCTTTGCATACACACCCAAAACAAAACAGCAATCGACCTATGGTTCTTTCAAGAAGAGCCAAATATAACAAAAGTTGTTCGTTAAAGAAATACATCGAAGCAAATGATTGCGTTTTTTTCGGTATAGCCGGCAATGTTGCCACAGTGCCTTTAGTGGAACGTAGGACGGTCAATTCTTAGGGGTATACAGCCATCTGTTTGCCAACAGTTTTCGAAGAAATGAGGAAAGATAATAAGAGAAGACGGATCATTTTGCATCTCGACAGTGCGAGCTCTCACACATTAGCTGCAACGATGAGCTATTTGACCACTCAAGATGTCGAATTGATGGGCCATCCACCGTACAGCCCTGATTTGGCGCCCAATGACTTCTTCTTATTACCGAGCATCAAGAAAACACATGCGTGGTCAACGCAGCAGCAGCTGATGAAGCGTTCAAAAATGATGTTTTGAAGGTGTCTCACTCAGAGTTGAAAAAGTGCTTCGGAAATGGTTTGTGCGCATGCAAAAGTGGATTGATCTTAAAGAAGAATATTTTGAAAAATAATAAAACCATTTCCAATGACAAATTATTTTGTTTTTATTGCCGGACCCGAACTATAAATAGCAAACCTCGTAATTACTATTTCCTCCATTTTTATCCAAATCGAGTCCATGGCGGACCAAATACTTGATAATTCGGTCTGGTTAACCTTTATGTCGTTTGTACTTTTTTCTATACGAAAACGTTTGATGAAGTGTATTGAGTTGGAAGGAGATTATGTTGAAAAATAAATAATAATAATAAAACGGTTCTTTTTATGTTAGGCCAGTTACTTTTGCGGTCGCCCTCGTATAAGTAGTATCATATAATGCTATTTCAACAAAATTATGTTGCTGTTATGTTGGAACATTTTCCTTCTACAGACCTCGAGCTAATTGCCAATGCTGCTTAATGACTACTTCGGCCCTGATTAAAAAACTTTTTCCAGTATTTCAACAAGGTGGCCCAAATAAATCCGAAAATATTACGAAGAAGTTCCATTGTGGCTTATATACGCAGTGGCTCCATCTATGTGGAGTCATATGTAATGATTATTCTCAACATGCGAGGCAAAAAATGTCCAATTATAGTCCTTTACTGAACCTCCTTATTTTCCAAAATATATGGACCGATATCTCTGGCAACCATAACAACGCACCGAAGAGTACATCTGAAGGGGCTTAATTGACGCTCATGTAATACCCTAGGAATCTACCACTGATCCCCGTTGCACATAACGGGAAACTAAGTTCCTAATCATGTTGGTACTGGGTGCTATTCTGACGTAAAATGATAATTGACATGCCAGAAAAGTAATAAAATTGTACATCATATTGAATTATCATTTATCTTCATAAAACACTATTCATGAAAAAGAGAAAAACGTTATGAATATCGTCAGTCTTCTCTGGAACACCCTGTATACGCCACACTTGTCATCTGACTTTAATTATAGTAAGTTGTGCCGAAAGAGGATATTTGTCGATTCGAATGACTGAGCTTTTTTTGTTAATTCTACTAAACAAACACACGTTACATGAATTCTGTTACAGATATGCAAACAGTACTGCTTGTAAATATAGCACAACAGCCATTTAATCTCGCTGATCCAGCGACATTTTGCCAACATCCTGTTTTACGAGGGCGACCGCAAAACTAACTGGCCTCGCACATTTTCTGTTTTACTACCACCTTTTTTTTATTGTTTTTCAAAAGCAATCTTTTATAAGCCATCTGTCAAAATTTCCGAAATATTTAATGATTATTTTCTTTGTTACAGGTGATTGAAGTAAACAAGTTTTATAATTTTTGAAAAATGGAAAATAAAGAGTTTCGTGCGGTAATTAAACACTTTTATATGAAAGGTTATACGTCACAATTAATCAAAGATAAATTGGATTCTGTTCATGGTGATAATGCACCATCATACTCCACCGTGAAATCCTGGGTTCAACAATTTAAAATGGGTCGTTCAAGTACGGAAGATGAACAACGCTCTGAAAGACCGAAAACTGCTACTACTATCGAAAACATTAGAAAAATATTTAATGAAGTGACTAAAGATAGACGAATAAAGCTCAGAGAACTTGCTGATATTGTTAAAATACACGAAAAACAAGTTTGGAGTATTTTACATGATGAACTCCACATGAAAAAGCTATCCGCAAGATGGGTGCAGAGTTTGTTGACTTTGCCCCAAAAAATCGTCCGTTGGAGCTTTTAGCGATTTATCAGCCGAGGAGCTCTTAGCTATTTATCAGCGTAATCCAATAGAGTTCTTGCGCCGATTCATAACTGTTGATGAAACATGGATCCATCACTACATCCCAGAATGCAAAGAACACTCAAAACAACGGATAGAAGCTGGTTAAAGTGGTCCTAAGAAGGCGAAAACTGTTAAGTCAGCAGGAAAAGTAATGGGCACAGTATTTTGGGATGCAAGGGGTATAATATTTATTGATTATCTTGAGAAAGGAAAAACTATAAATAGTGAATATTATTGTGCATTATTGGATCGGTTGAGTGAAGAATCAAGATAAAACGACCGCATTTAGAAAAAAAGTTTTTTCATCAAGATAATGCTCCTTCACACACTGCATTTTTAACTCAACAAAAACTGGCCGAATTACGATTTGACATTGCTCCGCATCCACCATATAGTCCAGAAGGAGGTAATTCTGATTATTTCTTGTTTCCAAATTTAAAAAAAAATTCTCGGTGGCAAAAAATGTTCGTCCAATAGCGAGGTAATTGCTGAAACTGAGGCATATTTTGAAGGTCTTGAAAAATCTTATTTTTCGAATGGAATTAAAAAACTTGAAAAACGTTTGATGAAGTGTATTGAGTTGGAAGGAGATTATGTTGAAAAATAAATAATAATAATTCCAAAAAAACGGTTCTTTTTATGTTAGGCCAGTTACTTTTGCGGTCGCCCTCGTATAAAGGCTCACATTATTTAATCGAAAATAAGTCCTCGAACAAAATACAACTGAGATTTTGTCAATAACAACATATTCAAAATTGTACACACACATACATACAACCACACGAGCATATGTGTTATATCCTAACTCTGTGTGTATGTTTGTGTCTGTTTTACTAATTTCCTTGTTTTGTGTATAAACAAGAGAAAGGACGTTCCTTATCAGGGACAAGCGGAAAAGGAAATACTGTTCTTTCAACTTTGAAATCGCAAACAATGCCGAATACAAACCGAGCATAAACGTATTGGCTTTCGAAGAATTTTATCTCACACATACACAACATATATAGTAGAACAACAAATAAATGGAAATATCTTTAAGAACCTCTTTAATTCAAACAAATAATTGAACTACCTGATTTCTCTGAAAACAGGACTCCAATCTGTTTCAAGTAATAAAGAAGGTTGGCAATAAAATTGTAATACTGCAAAGGTATAGACGAAATTTTGTCCATAAATAGTTTTATTTTCTTTGTATCCTTTGAACCGAAACTAGTCATGGATATCTATATAAATCGTAAAGGATTCCTTTTGTCCTTTTTTTTCTTTTGTTTTAAAATTAGAATCCATTTTGCGTAGAAAGAATTTTGCCATATTTCTGCACTGGAAAAGGAAATTCAAACAGAAATGTGAATTGATTTTTCTTTAAATATGTTTGGTAGTTCGGTAAGGTAAGGTTTCTTGGATTGTCAGTTCGTTGAGATAGGTTTAACGGGGAAGCTCACTAAGAAAGCCTGGAAAAATTATTGTGGAAGTAGAAGGAAAGCAGATACTCTAATAAGAAGGGGACGGTGAAAAGAAAGAACGCATTGTAGCTGCCGTGATGGTAATAAAACATATATGTCATTCTCTTAAGAATAGAGCAAATAGAGAAATTTTCCCCTTTGTGGAACTAAAAAAACTCATAACAAAATTTTGTTCTTCATATGTTTATGTTTCGGGTTCGACAAAAAAACACAATAATTTATCATTGGCAATGTTTTTATTGTTTTTCAAAATATTCTCCTTTAAGATCAATACACTTTTGCATGCGCGCAAACCAATTTTCGAACCACTTTTTCCACTTCGATTGAGACACCTCCAAAACATGATTTTTGAACGCTTCAACAGCTGCTTCGGGGGTGGAAAAACGATGACCACGCGTTTTTTTTTTTTGATGCTTAGGAAAAACAAGAAGTCATTGGGTGCCAAATCATGGCTGCACGCAGAGAAAAAATATGGTTACTATATGGTCACGGCAATAATAAAATGTTAGCGGCAATAAAAATATGTTCGTCGCAACCATAGTATTGTTTTCTGAATTTAATTTTGTCAATAGTATGATTGTCGCAATATAAATATTGTTGAAATGTAACAATAGAATTATTACCAAATTTAAAAAAGGAAAATATGGTTGTATCAACAATATAAATATAGTTGGAGCGACAAAAGTATTATTTTATGGGTTTTTTTTGTTAACAATAATATGATTACTGCAATTATACTGTATGATGGTACATTTTTTTCGTTTGAAAATGCTTATTAGAATAACGGATCGAATGCAATAATAGTATTTTTTATAAAAAATTAAATTTTTCAAAAAAACTGCTTTGGCTTTGTTTAACTGAAATAAATTTAATAAAAACGCTTAAGTCTTTTAAACTGATTTTTTCTACTGTTAAATAAATCACTCCTATTATTTTGAATTTAAAGTATTTTTAAATAATTTTCATAATCCAATTCTATTGTTGAAAACTTAACGCAATTGTGAAGATCATACTAGGGTTGTATGTAAAACATACTATGGTTGTGAAGATCATAATATGGTCGTGGGTATCATAGTATGGTCGAGTCTGAATCATACTATGGTATGATCCTCTTCGAATATTGTCACCACAACCATACTTTTTTTCTGCGTGTGAACGGTGGATGGCCCATCAATTCGATATCTTGAGTGGTCAAATAGCCCATCGTTTCAGCTGATGTGTGAGAGGTCGCATTATCGTGATGCAAAATGATCCGCCTTCTCTTATCATCTTTCCTCATTTATTAGAACACTGTTGGCAAACACATGGGTGTATACCACTCAGAATTGACCATTCTACGTTCCACTAAAGTCACTGTGGCAACATGACCGGTTATACCGAAGAAAAGAAATCATTTGTTTCGATGTACTTCTACCACAAACAACTTTTGTTGGATTTAGCTAGTCTTGAAAGACCCATACGGTCGATTGATGTTTTGTTTCGGGTTCATATGCTTAGATCCACGATTCGTCACCTGTCACAATGTTATGCACTGTTTTTGAGCTCCATACTTATACTTTTTCAACATCCCTTTGCACCAATCCATACGAGCCTTTTTTGGAGCATTCGTCAAATTATGTGGGATCCAACGAGAACACATTTTTTAACGGCCAAATAAACATGCAATATCTTATTGATGCTCATACTAATGCCCAAGGATGCTTTAATCCCACGGCAAGTTACATGTCTGTCTTGCTTAATCAATTCACGCACAGCATCGATGGTTTCTGGCAAAGTGACCGAAGTTGGTCGTAATTAACGAAATTCATCCTGGAGCGAACGGCGTCTCGATCACCCAAGCCGAATTCGTAAAAAATCACGAAAATTCCATTTTTTAACTGAGATGAATTTTTCAACACCCTGTAAACAAAACAATTCACCCTCAAAAGACAAAACGTCCTAAGTGAAGTTATGCTAAAAAATGTCAAAACTTCCAATGGAAGTTCCAGTTTGCATATTCACAACACAAGTATTGTCGAAATATAAATAGCAACCCTTTTATACTATGATGGAAACAAGTTGATTTAAACACTCTTGTCTCGATAACCCTCGCCGAAAATCGTAAAAAATCATCGCAGAAAAATGTTCACGGGATAATTCTATTTTTTGACTGCGATGAATTTTTCAACACACTGTAAACAAAACAATTCGCCCTCAAATGACAAAACGTTTTGAGTGAAGTTATGCTAAAAAATGTCAAAGTTTCCAATGGAAGTATAAGAAGTTTGCATCTGGGAACACCCGTATTGTCAGGGCCCGAAAAACAAATAGAAACCCGTAACGCCAATAGTAAGCTTTCAAATAAGCTTAGAAGTGTAGGCTTCTGTGGTGTGATGGTAAGGGTACAAGACTAAAACACTTATATGTCAAGTTTACCTTGTAAACGCAGAGTCAACTGCTGGAAAGAAGTAGAGCGTCCAAAAACCTGGGATTTTCAGAAATCTGGCATTTTGGGTTTTCTTGAAAACCGTGTTTTGTAAAAAAAACCGGCTTTAACCTACATTCCGGTTTTAGCCTTTTCCCTTAGAAAAGAAATTATTTTCTGAATCAAAAGATTTTTAAAATAAGATAAGATTTAAAATAAGATCATATTTGAATTTGTGTTTTTGGTATCGATATGTCCATTTTTAAATTGGTCAGATTTTTTGGAGTTTTTGTAAGCCAAATTGGGACTAACATATTTAACTCGAATCGATCCAAAAATAATTGTGTGTCAATCGAAATTTAACATACTTAATTGAAATCGGAACTTAAATGGATTATTAAGAGCGGGTGTATGTTATATCGGGAGAGATCTTTGAACTGCGGCTGTATCAAAACTTAGCCTGGATTAACCTATTTTTATGTAAGCTAATTACTGATCGATCGTAAAAAACTGTTCTTAATTTAATCAACATTGCTTGGAGTGGCTTCTAATGCTAATGACATAAAATCAGTTGAACATATGTGTGGGATTTATATCAAAATTTTAACAGATTTTTATAAGAGTAAACAGCCTTTAACCAAAAAAACTTCAATTCTTCTTCTTTATTTATTTATTTATTTTATGTCGTTTTTGACTGGGCTGATTGGTCAGTCTTCCTTCACTAATTTATTCCATGTTTTCTTCCTATTGCAAAATTTCTTGAAGATCGGACAACAGTTGCGACCTGTAGTTTGAATATAAGCTTTAGAAAGACAGCAGATGGTCAGATGGACGGACAGGCAGATATTGTAGAATCGCATCAATTAGTGATTCTGATTTGAACACTTAAAATAGCCTATACATTTTTTTGAAATTTACGTATTTCGAATTTGAATATGTGACAGCGCATAAAGAAAGGGACCTAAGGGTAAAAAAAAATCAATTTTCACTTTTGTTTCTTTTTTTGATGTGGACAACATCTGAGCATCGAATGAGACCGATCCCATGACCCAAAAGTGTTCCCTCCCAGAGATATGCGCATTTTATGAAAGTGAAGTCGACGATTCTAAGCGCAAATAGAAAGGCACCTAATCTTTAACATGGCTCACCTTAACAAAACATATCATCAACTTTTCACTTTTTTTATGTGGACAACATCTGAGCATCGAATGAGACCGATCCCATGCCCCAAAAGTGTTCTCTCCCAGAGATATGCGCGATTTAATGGCTCTCCTGAACAAAACATTTCATCAACTTTTCACTTTTTTTTGATGTGGACAACATCTGAGCATCGAGTGAGACCGATCCCATGCCCCAAAAGTGTTTCCTCCCAGAGATATGCGCGTTTTATGAAAGTGAAGTCGACGATTCTAAGCGCAAATAGAAAGGACCTAATCTTTCAAATGGCTCTCCTGAACAAAACTGGTTTTTAACCTTAGGTCCCTTTCTATTTTGCGCGTCACATATATGAATTTACTTTGCTTTCACATACAACCACCGAAAACCCAGCATCCAAAAATCGGGAAAACTCTCCCTTTAATACCTTAAACCCGTTAAGGTATTAAAGAGCAGTCGACCGCCGGGTTTGGACCTAAAAAACGGAATGTCAGTTTTGGACACTCTAGTAAGAACATCTAACAGATTTTCTTTGACGGGTTTCTATCTCGTTAATGTGCTTATAAGTTAGAGGTTAATCTCTAACCCATGAAACACTTCTCCATTAAGTGCATTATAATCCGACGTTAAAAGTAAGCTCCGTTCATCAATGAGTAAACGAATTTTATTGTTTACAGCGTAGATGCTTTAAACGTCCTATACATGGGCGTGGCTGTTAGGAACTAGATTACGGTTTGGCAATAGCAATGTCATGTGGACAGTATAAAATATTTAGCCTGGCCGATCTTACCAATGGTCCACTTGTTCCTAATCTTAATATTACTCTTTCGCATTGGAAGTAATTTAGCTAATGCACGGTGCTGTTCAGTGCGCCGGTGTCAGAGACGAGCTGACAGATCCTTCCAACTCTGCATAACAGAGTTGCCAAATAACTAAGTTCGAGGCCTTAATTAAAGTTTCTGCTACAATATAATATGTACACTTCACACTGAATTGTATAACTAAAGGCGGAAGTTTGTTTCCGTATGCAAAACTTTTCCAAAATGTTCTCTTCTATTCTATTAATCTTACGTGGGCATATCAATAATTCCGTGACTTTGGATAAACACATTTTTTTTGAAAGAAAAAATCTCCTTATCTCCTTTAAGCTCAAAACACTTAGTCCAATGTTCTCCCTTCCAAAAAATAGTATTTTTTGAGGTCCATAAAAAAGGCATTTGATTGAACAATAATTTTGTCGTTGGAGCTGAATCTCTTTCCACCGAGCCATTTTTTTAGGTTTGAAAATAGTCACTGGGGGCTTTATCCGGAGAATATGGTGGATGAGGTACCAATTCGTAACCCAATTTATACAATTTTGCCATTGAGACTGCACACGTGTGCACCCGAACTTTTTTCTTTGCCATATGGGGTCGTTTTTTTTTTTAAATCCTCGTTAAATTGGTCCAATAAGTGGCAAAATATTTGCTGTTTTCCCCTTTTTGAAGGTAATCGATGTGGATTATACCGCGTGCATTCCAAAAAAAACTGTTGCCATCACTTTATTGGCCGACAAAGTCACCTTGGCCTTCTTCAGAGCCGGTTTACCCGGAGAAACCTATGGTTTAGACTGCTGCTTGGTCTCCGGAGTGTTGCAATGGATCCATGTTTCATCCACATTTACAAAACGCAGCAAAAACTCATTCGAATTGTGGTTAAGCAAACTCCAAACAATCCTTTGAAGTTAAAACACGAATAAGTTTATGCCCAAATGGTCAATAGGCGGCAGACATCTTGCAGACGGCTTTCTTAAACCCAACTGATCATGTAAAATCGAACCACACTGCCATATGAAATGCGTATTGCATCAACATTCTCACGCACTTTTACTCTTCGACAGGGATTTTTTCGACATTTTCGGGTGTATTGACCTCAATTGGCCGTCCAGAACGTTTAGCGGCATTTCTACAACGAGAATCAGTAAACCACTTGTATACCATTGAAGTCAATGGTGCAGAGTCCCCATAGTAACGGGTGATCCATCTTGAGGTATTTTTTTCAGTAGCCTTTTTTCACAGATTTCGCCTGAGTTGTGTTCAACTTTATCTTTTTTTCTTTTCAGTATTGTTTGCCATTTCATCATGGAAAGACTTACACCGAAACAACGTCTCAAAATTGTGCAACCGTTTAATGGAAATGAGCGTTCGGTGAGAAACTGTTTTCGACCACAATTTTTTGTTCAGTAAAGAGCCACATTTCTGACTCAACGAAAACGTCAATAAACAAAATTGCCGCATTTTGGCTGCAGTCCAACCATAACAGGTTCAAGATGAGCCATTATACCCAGAGAAAACCACGCTCTGGTGCGGTTTATGCACGCAGAGAAAAAACATGGTTACTACATGGTCACGGCAATAATAATATGAAAGTATGTTCGCCGCAACCATAGCATTGTTAACTGAATTTATTTTTGACAATAGTATAATTGCTGCAATATTAATATTGTTGAAATGTAACAATAGTATTAATGCCAAATTTAATAATGAAAATATGGTTATAGCAACAATATTTATATGGTTGGACAAAAGTATTGTGTTTGGCGTTTTATGTTAACAATAATATGATTACGGCAATGATACTGTATAATTGTAATTTTTCTTCATTTAAATATGCTTTTAAGAACAAATGTTATTGGTACGGATCTAATGCAATAATAGTCCTTTCGAAATTAATTTTTTTTAAACAAGCAGCTTTGGCACTGTTCAACTGAAATTTTGTAATAAAAACGCTTACGTTTATTTAAACTTATTTTCTCTACTGTGAAATAAATCAATCCTATTATTTTGAATTTAATGTATTTTTGAATAATTTTCATAATTCAAATCTATTTGTTATTTATTCTAATAAATAATATTGGGGATCAAATCTATTGTCTTAAACAAATTCTAATAAATTATATTGGGGATCATAGTATAATTGTGTGTGATAATACTATGGTTGTAGGGATCATAACATGGTTGCGTGTGAATCATACTATGGTTGTGAGGATCATGCTATGGTTGTGGAGATCATAGTGTGGTTGAGTGTGAATAATACTATGGTTGTGGGGATCATAGTATGGTTATGTGTGAATCATACTATCATTGCGATGGTCATAATATTGTTGTACCACAACCATATACCCAACAATAGTATTATCCTCTTCGAATATTGTCACCACAACCATACTTTTTTTCTGTGTGTGGGCTGGTGGAATAATCGGTCCATATTTTTTCACCAACGATGCAGATATTCCAAAAAAAAATCGTACCTCTAGTGGTGAATTAGCATCGACCAACTTCTTATTTAAACCCCTCAGTTTCTTTCAAAGGAACAAGGGGAAATTCCTCTAAAATCAGTAAGTTGTGCACGGCTTACTTATACGAGTTACTGGCCGGGTCATGCCGTTTAACCCCAGTTCTAAATGTCTAATGCAGTTTATGGGAAAGTTTTAACAATAATCGGCATAGCTCTCCCATAGTAGATTAGAATGCTGTACCCTTAGCTGCCACAATCAGTCCGATAGAGTAGTCATGCGAAATATATGCTGAGAAAGTCTTAAGCTAAAAGCACTACAAATGTGTTGCAAATCTAATCGTATACCCAACATACTGCCTACTCCCGAGTAGGGAACTTTATAATACATCCAAGATAAAGCCATAAAACTGCCACAGAGAAAATATTCAACACTTTACGTGTGCAGATTACATGCCAATATTTGACACACTTTATGAACTCTCACTCACATTCAGACACACATACAAATACATTTAAATAAATACATAAACACTTTGGTGTTAACACAAATACTAGTGTATTGTATGCGTGTATATGTGTACAATGTACACCCACACATAGGAGAATATTTGTACAAGTATTTATTTCTCTGGGTAAAAGGATAAGCATTCGAACACCATAAATTTTTAATGTCAAAAAACTTACGAATTTATTAATCTTTTAATTTATAACCAAATCTTTGAACATCTGTAAATTATATCGTATGTAGAAAATCTATTTACACAAATGTGCATATATTAATGTTTGTATGTATGTACATAAGTTCGGATCGCATGTGAAAATATTTGCTTAGGCTTATGTTAGATGGGAAAGGTTTCCGATCAGTGATTTTAAAGCCATAAAGGTATCACTGATCTATCTATAGGTATTTTTTCAGAACAAAAAAATATAAAAATTCAATTCAAGTGGGAAATCGTTATTGGTAATTTGAAAGGACATTTTATGGCATTTATTTTTTGAAAATAATTACCTGCAAATTGTGGCAACTGTATTATGAAAATGAGCGTTCGGTGAGAAACGGAAAGATCCGCTGTTTTCGAAATTTTGTTCAGTGATGAGACCCATTTCCGGCTCAACGGCAAAGTCAATAAACAAAATTGTCGCCTTTGGGCTGAAGAGCAACAAGAAGAGGTTCAAGAGGTGCCAGAGAAAACCACGGTTTTGTGCGTTTTACAAGCTGGTGGAATCATCGGTGGATATTTATTCAAAAATGATGATGGCCGGAACGTAACCGTGAATGGTGCTCGCTATCCCGCCATGATATCGATCTTTATGCTACTTGAAATTGAAGCCCGTTATCTTGCCGACTCTTGGTTTTAACAGGACGGTGCCACTTGCCATACAGCAGCTAATTCGAAAAGCAGCTAATTTCAAGTTTTGGACAGGTGAGTTGACCGCCTAGATCGATTGATATCACACCTTTAGACATTTTGCTTTGTGGTTAATTAAAGTGCAAAGTCTATGCTGACAAACCAACTAAGATTCAAGTTTTGGAAGCCAACATTTCGCATGTCATTAAAGCCATGCCGGTCGACATGCTCGAACGAGTCATCCAAAATTCGACCCTCAGAATGGAAACCCTTAGTAGTAGTTGCGGCCAACATTTGAAGGAAATTATATTCAAAAAATAAATGCCACAAAATGTCCTTTCAAATTACCAATAAATATTTCAGACTTGTTTTGAATTTTTCTATTTTTTTTTGTTCTGAAAAAATACCTCTAGATAGATCACCCATTCCAAAAAGCTCGAAATCCAAAAGGTCGGTTCTATCAAATCTACACGTAACGCTCAGAAAAGCCTGAGATAACCCACTCTTGTGGTCTGGAAATCCGAAATGTCTACGATGGAATATGACCCTAAAGACTGCAATCTTCTACGCAAATGAATTGTTCAACCAGTACATTCGGCTCTGCCTCCTAAAAGAAGTCGCCAGCTGGTATTTTCAGTTTGTCTCTCAAACTGTGGCCCTTGATCACGGCTACTTACAAGAAGATATTAGCCTTTCTATGGATCTTAATTTCCTGTCTTTTGGAGTTTGTATTTTTATAGATTTTAAACGATATAAAATTATAAGAAAAATCACTCTTAATGCAGCTGATGGCCTTTGTTATAAGTTTTTATATCTCCATTTTAGTCAATCTCTTCCAGCCGAAGCCTCTCCCTGCCTACTTTAACCTAATCCATTAAGTTCGACCCACTCGTATGTCCACACGATTGTGTAGTTAATTCCTTCATATATCAGAGTGTGCCCTGAATCGCATCTTTGTTTGCTTGAATGAGTAAATAATAAACAAGAGCATTACTCTACGTATGTGTGCTCAAACTTATTTGCTTATAGACTTGAAAAAAATCAAGAGTAGAAGACCGAGAAGAAGAAATATGATTTATAATTTTTTTAATGCATAAAATCTCAATGGGACCAGAGGGTAAAATTGAAAATCTCTGTAAATACTGCAGTAAATTTGTCTATACAAACATAAGAATACTCGTGTGTGCATGTGTGCGTGTGTAGCCCAGGCTCACATATACAATCCACCGAGGCTACAGATACAAATTGATATAGTGCAGAGCATATAATCCCTATAACAGTCACCGCAGCTGTGCGTGCGTGTGTATGCGTATAAGTACATACCAATAACATCCCTGCTAACAACTAGACGATTTGCAAAGGAGTAATCCACAAGGCGAAAGATTGGCGACTCTTCCTGGGGATTAATGGCACTAACATTGCTTGGGCAGAAGAATTTGCGAAGCATTGGCGATTCTTTTGAACTTGGTATCAACCTTTGACGGAAGAAAGCGCGATGCAATCGCTGTTCGTTCTGGACGAACATTATAAAGCAAACGCGTGGGCAGAAGAATTGTCGATGTTTTCACGGTTCGTCCCGGATGAACAGTATACTTTAATGTGAAAGCGTGGGGAAAATAATTCGCGAAGCTTTCGCGGTTCGTCCCCAACTTGGTGCCTACTTTGCTTGGATAGAAGATTTCGCGCTGCATTCGCGGATCGTCCCGGGCGATTAAGTAAGCAAGTGGGCAGAAGAAGTCGCGTTACATTCTCGGTTCGTCCATAACAATCAGAGAAAACAATCAGAGAAAACAAAATTATTCGTTTTAAAACTTTAAAGTGTTGTTTCAATGTTCGATGCATACGCGACTAATTTTGTCGATCATTTAAAATATCAATACGAGGTTTATTCAATAGAAAAGGTGACATTTTTCTCAACAAATTTTTATTTATTGATTACTGTCTTTTTTGTCCTTATTAAAGTATTTCCCCTCTGATATAATACACTTGAGCCGGCGTTTTTTCCAATCATCGAAGCATGCCTCATATGCTTATAAAGTTTTTGGTATGGCCTTGACTCACTAAGCGATTCGGTTTTTATCTCCTCTACCGTTACAAAACGCCGTCTTTGTATGGGTCTCTTTACTTTTGGGAACAGGAAAAGTCGCACGGGGCCAAATTTGGTGAATACGGCGGCTGAGGCATGATTACGGTATTCCTTTCAGTCAATAAATTACGAACAAGCAATGACGAGTGAGCAGAAATTTTGGAACGAACTTCGCTGATACACGCTTCATACCCAAAATGTACGAAAAAATTGTTTGGCACGAAAATTAAATAATAATGTGTTAATATTCAGATTGGAGAAGTTTTTCAGAAGGCAGTCAAAAAGATTTTTAGTTGCAAGCGGGGTAACTGGAGTTTCGGTGAAGGCTACTTCACCATCCTTAGCCCCAAGCAACGAATTTAAGATTTAAAAAAAGTGCTGATATTTTTTTCAATTTACTAACTTTACACAATATCAGGAAGATTTTAATCGAACGAGAATCTGCCGGCGGTAGAGAATTCAAACTTACAAAGTAAACACAACAAAAATCCCTAGCGATGCCTTCTGATTTCGCATACGTTGGCATGACCATTATAAAAAACAACAACATCAGCATACGGCCAGGAGTATGCTGATGTTGTGTGTGTATCAGTGATCTATAAAACTGTTTTGCTTAGTTCATAGACAAACCATACGGTATGATTGCCGTAATCATATTATTGTTAATATAACACCAAAACAACAATACTTTTGTCGAACCAACCATGGTTGCTACAATTAAAGGGTGGTTAAATTTTAAGGGCCGATGCCAGGTGTTCATGCAATATCGAATATATGCTGGTAGAAGAAATGCCCAAGGATGCCTTTACTCACGGTATGTCACATGACGATCTTGCATTATCAGTTCACGCACGGCATCAATGTTCTCTGACACAACGGCCGTTTTTGGACGACCTTCGTCTTTGAGCGAGCGTCGGCCACGATTGACTTCATTAAACTTTCTACTATTGTTACATTTCAATAATAGCAATTCTGTCGAAATCATACATACAAGCGATTCGTCTAAATGCGATTCCCCAAAGAGTTCTCTCTCGAAAAATGTGTGGTTGTGCGGTGCAAAGCAAATCGCCATAAATAATCGCATGGTATTCTTCTGTATCGCCTATGATTCATCTATGCAAAGCTGATGATTTGCATGTGATTCATTTTGGCGACTCGCGAAACATACGCGGTGCAAAGACAGCCACATAAGAATGGGGACTCGCGTATTTTTCGCTAATGATGATCGTCGCTATTTAACTTATCGCCCATGATTCGTCGATGATTTGCCGACGATTCATCCGATATTAAAAATGTTGCAGGGGTTGAATATTTAACATATTGTGATGTTTGTATGTGTGGTGGGCTATGGCGTTAAGGCTAGCAGCAGGGCTGTGTATGCGTTTTCCGAGTCACTCTAGCAAACAACAAAAAGTGTTAAAGAGATGAGGTTTAATGTTGCGGCTGTGGTGTTGCTGAATAAACGCCTCTCAATATGTGCAGTGTTGCTAATGTTGCTGCTTCGATACGGCTGCTGTTGCCGATACAAGTTTCGCTGCCAAAGAACAGTGGCCACGAATGGTAACGAGATACTGTAGCTTAGATTTAAACGATATAAGCTGTGTTCTTTTCAGGTTACTAAACAAGCATTTGTGAGGAAGTTACTTGGTTAGGAAGTGAGCTGGTCTTTAGGTTAAAAGGGAAGAAAATGCGAGTTTACTCGGGGGTATAAAATGAACCCTGATGAAAGGCAAAGAACGCGTGAGAGGGGGAGAGTGCAAAGTTATAGGAAGAAGAGGGGAAGTATTTTTATAAGGAGATTTGTGGCAGTTATCTTGTTTTACTTTGCTATCCATTATGGTTTAATAACTTCGATTAGTTAGGAAGAAGCATAACCATTCAACAAATTTTAAGAGATATTTAAGAGGTACATTCGCTATTTTTGATAGGTCATCAAAGTATCTACTGCACGCAGAGAAAAAACATGGTCACGACAATAATAATATGTTCTCCACAATAAAAGTATGTTCGTCGCAACCATAGCATTGTTAACTGAATTTAGTTTTGACAATAGTATAATTGCTGCAATATTAATATTGTTGAAATGTAACAAATTTAAATGTCAAATTTAAAAATTAAAATATGGTTATAGCAACAATATAAATATGGTTGGTGCGACAAAAGTATTGTTTTTTGCGTTTTATGTTGTGTGTGAATCATAGTATGGTTATGAGGATCATACTATGGTTGTATATGAAACATACTATGGTTGTGAGGATCATACTATGGTTGTGTAGATCATAGTATGGTCATGTGTGAATCATACTATTGTTGTGAGGATCATATTATGGTTGTATTTGAATCATACTATTGTTGTGAGGATCATTATATTGTTGTATCACAACCATATACCCAACAATATTATTATCCTCTTCGAATATTGTCACCACAACCATACATTTTTTCTGCGTGTGCCATCTACTGGGTTGACATAGATCCAACTGTTAGCGAGTTGGCCTTCATTCGGTAAACAAAAGAGCAACAGTTACCACGCATATTTTTATGTACGAGTACAAAAAAAACTCAACATGACACACCCTGCTTTATGAAAACCTATAGTTTTGTTATGGACGAGGTTTGCTTTTTATATTTCGGCTCCTGACAATACTAGAATTCCCAGCTGCAAACTGGAACTTCCATTGGAAACTTTGACATTTTTTAGCATAACTTCACTTAGAACGTTTTGTCATATGAGAGCGAATTGTTTTGTTTACAGTGTACTGAAAAATTCTTCTCAGTGAAAAAATGGAATTATCCCGTGAATATTTTCGTGCAAACAGTGTGTTTAAATCAACTTGTTTCGACTTTTGGCGATGAAGCACCATCAACAACCACTGTTAATCGCTGGTACCAAGAGTTCAGTCTCGGATACTGTTCGCTCCAGGATGAATTTCGTGAAGGACGTCCAACTTCGGACACTTTGCCAGAAATCATTAATGTTTTGCGCAAACTGATCAAGCAAGAACGACATGTGACATATCGTGAGATTGTGGAATCCTTGAGCATTTGTATGGCAAGCATCAATATTTTGCATATTAATTTAGTCGTGAAAACAATTTGTTCTCGTTAGATCCCACATAATTTGACGAATGCTCCAAAAAAGAGAAATGTTGAAAAAGTATAACTGCGGTATCTCAAAGGCAGTGTATAAAATTGTCACAGGTGACGAATCATGGATCTATGCATATGAACCCGAAATAAAACAGCATTCGATCGTATGGTACTATCAAGAGGAGCAAAATCCAACAAAAGTTGTTCGTGGAAGAAGTACCTCAAAGTAAATTATTGCGTTTTTTCGGTATAACCGGACATGTTTCCACGGTGTAACGAAGAACGGTCTATTCTGAGTGGTATACACCCATCTGTTTGCCAACAGTGATCGAAGAAATGAGGAAAAATTATAAGAGAAGACGGATCATTTTGCATCGCGACAATGCGAGCTTTCACACTAAGCTATTTCACCACTCAAGATGTCGAATTGATGGGCCATCCGCCGTACAGCCCTGATTTGGCACCCAATGACTTCTTCTTACACCCTATCATTAAGAAAAAAATGCATCGTCAACGTTTTTCATCGCCCGAAACAGCTGTTGAAGCGTTCAAAAATCATGTTTTGGAGGTTTCTCAATCGGAGTGGAAAAAGTGCTGCGAAAATTGGTTTGTGCGCATGCAAAAGGGTATTGATCTTAAAGGAGAATATTTTGAAAAACAATAAAACCATTTCCAATAATACATTTTTGTGATCTTATTGTTAGACTCAAAATATAAGTAGCAACCCTCGTTTATAAGAAGGGTATCAAACCAGAGAGGCCTCATCGCCGAAGTAGTATTGGGTACATCTGTACTTTACTAGATGGAAATAAGTGAAGCTATAAATCAACACAAACAAAAGCAAAATGTTCACATTTTCATAAACCTAAAGTGTGATAATTAAATGATTTATTATACGAGTATTTCTTTGAATAGTATTTTATTGCAATTTTTAGTTTTTCATTATCTGTTTTTGGTAAATTCGCCGATAAAATCTATTGCTTTTTAATTCTTTTCAGTGTGTAAGTATACAAAGAGAAACGATGTTGCCATATTATTCTTGACTAGGTAACTAAGCAAGTTACCTCAAAAGAACATGGCTGTAGCAATCACATGTTAAGTAAAGACGTAGAAGAACGGTTTCGCTACATACAAAGGTCTCCCCCTATTTTGGGTCTTGCCGATCTACAAGACACATTTCTAATAAATTTTCCGTAAATATACTAAAGTACATTATGAGTGGCTTATAGTCCAACACGGCAATGATACCGGCCAACTATTTTTATTAAGCCCCTTATGATTTTTAATCCGATCTACATAGAGGCCAAAATCAACCAGTTTTAATATAAGAACACCATGCCAAACTCTACCAAACACTTTAAAAATATTCAAAGACACTTATTTACTTTTACCGAGTTGGTAAATATATTGACTGAAAGTTTTGCCGTCAGGCGATTCGAAATACTCTAAATGATTTAAAAGAACAAATTAGAACTTGGAGTTAGTTGTCAGAGTAACCAGTCTCACCGTTTTTGGGATCCAACACGAAGCGAAGAACACCACGAGGCAAGCATCGACAAATACTTATTTTAAACAACTTCAGGGATGCCACCTGGATCCAGAGATTTAATATGTTGCGCTTGGCATGACCCTTAAGACTCCTCCAGTAGGGATTGAAAAATATTTGATTATTTTAACCAATAACCATTAGCTTTTGGTTTTCTCTTGAAAAGAAGAAAACTATTGAATAAAAGAGCACTATCTCCTGGCTTAAACTACAAAACATTTTAAAGGACTTTTTATGCCGCACTATTTTTTAGTCATAAAAACTTTTTTATGCCTAAAAATTCACAGTGTAGAAAATTAGGAACGAAATAATGGGTGGTTAAATATTAAGGGCTGATGATGAATGTGAACCAAGTGAAGTTTTTTTCTGCATTTCATTCGATATTTCTCAATTTCAGACTACTTCACTTTGAACCATGGAAAGATGCACAAGCGAGCAACGCGTTATAGTTATTCAGGCTTGAATGATCAATTTTCGAAGAAAATCATCTTCAGGCATATTTTCACCTCAATGGATCCGTCAATAAGCAGAATTGCCGCATTTGGGCGAATGATAATCCAAGGGTGATTGTCGAAAAAACAATGCACCCACAAAGAGTGACTGTATGGTGCGGTTTATGGACTGATGGCATCATCGGGCCATATTTTTTCCAAAATGAGGCCGGTCAGGCAGTTACTGTGAATGGTGGTCGCTATCGTGAGATGATAACGAACTTTTTATGGTCAGAATTGGAAAATATGGTTTCAACAGGACGGTGCCACTTGCCATACAGCTATTCACTAACGAACGTGACAAATTCAATGGCCGTGTTATCTCACGTCGTGGCGAAGTTAATTGGCCACCAAGAACATGTAATTTGACACCGTTGGGCTTCTTTCTTTGGGGTTATTTGACAGAAAAGGTGTACATCGATAAGCCAGCAACAAGTCAAGAGCCAAAGGATGAGATAATTTGGCATATTAACGGCATAGAACCTCCATTATGTATGCCTCAGTGTCATCGAAAATTTACACCATCGGCCTCAGTGTCATCGAAAATTTGAACCATCGGATGGAGGTGTGTCGCCGAGTTCGCGGCGGCCATTCGGCCGATATTTTGCTATATACATAATTGTACCATACCAATATTATCAAAATAAAATGAAATGGCAATAATTTCCTAAATAATTTGTATTTTATTCAAAATCAACATCGGCCCTTAAAATGTAACCACCCTTTACCTACAGCTTTTATTGAAATTACACAACATTTTTGACTGAGTAACATCATAATTGTTTCACACCACTGTGCGTTGCTATGGCTTCAACTGCTGCTGCTCTTTACAGTTATTGTCAATATTTCCTGGTGACGCTGGTGCTGCTGTGGGCTTTGTCGATGTGGCTACGAGATCATGTGGCATTATTACAGATTTAATACCTCAACTACCCAAGGTACACACGTACACACCGACACACACATGTATGCACGTAAAAGAGCAGTGGTACCAAGAGAGCGAAATGGGTGTGGAGCTGCACTGGGGAAGGATGGCGAGGCGGCAAGGGAAAGCTGCTATTGCTTAACCAAACATAAATAATGTTATTAGAAAGAAGATTACATAAAAATAATTTCACTTTTCTATCTGCTGAAATATTGCAACAACAGAAAAAATTACGGTCAGCACCGGAAGAGAGAGCGAGAGAGAGAAAGAGAGGTGCAGAGGAAATTGAAAATATTCATTCGTTATTCATGGATTCATTTGTACATTGAATTACAACATTCATCGGCCATTATGGCATTACAAAGAGATCAGAGGATAAATAAATCAATGGAAATATTCAATAAATTACAGTTGCTGTGGTTGTTATTGTTGCTGTTGTTGTTGGTGGTTCTTTTTATGATAATAATTTTGTTTATTGACTCGACCAACAGCGTCGTGCTCCCCTACTCGACCTGGTTCTTGGCGTCGATATTATTTGTGTGCTTGAACCCACACGCCAGGGATGTAAAATATGATTTTCGATTTGGTACTTTCTGCTCTTTGAGAATGTACTTTTTCGATCTCGATGGTAATGAAACTAAGGAAAGATAATCAGTTTTTAAAACCAATTTTATTGAAACAAGCAAAGCAATAAAAGTACAAATCAGGTCAACATTCTTCATTTGATATTTGTTCACACACAGAAACCAGAGTGTTTTATATGGAGATGAAACAGGAGATGAACAGAAGACTGCTTATTGACTTTAACGCTCTAAGCCTTAACGCTCGATGTTAATTGTAAGTCACATCTTAACGTTAAGTTTTCTGCCCAACTTCACTTAGTAGGGACATAACTACTGTTACACACGTTTTATGCTGTAAAATAAAAAGTACTGAATGTTTTTGGACCAACTATTTTTAAATATATTTATTGATGTACATATATTGTATCTAAAAAGAATCTACTTATTCCAAATGTCCGCCTTTTGCCTTGACACACGCCTTAAATCGCACTGGCCAATCGTCAATAGCTGCACGAACCTCGTCCATTGCAAAATTGGCCACAGCTCGAACCAAAGCATTCTTAAGAGATCCACTGTTGTGGTATCTTTTGTGACAGACCTTGTCCTCTAAAACCATCCACAATTTGTAAACCAATGAGTTTTAATCTGGACTCCCTGAAGGCCATTCTTCAGAGGAAATGACCGCTGGCAAATTGTTTCGAATCTAGGCCTGGGACATTTTAGCCTTAAGGGCCGGCGCAGAATCCTGCTGAAAAGTCCATGGCTGGTTTCGGAACAGGGAATTGTTAAGAGGCTTCACAACAGCTTCCAAAACGGTTTCTTGGTTAACTTTGGCCGATGTTTTCACTCCTTGTTCACAGAAATGCAGGTCAGTGACCCCATCGTAAGAGACACCCCACCAAACGATGACTGAAGCTGGGTGATGACCCTATGGATCAGTTCAGATACTTCCTTAGATGACTGCTTGTTAAATTTTTCCTGAACGGTAAAAATGTTTTCATCGGTAAACAAAATTTTTCTGCGCAAGTTATCAGCGTGTTTCACCAAAAGACGTTTGCATTTTTCAATTCTATTTTTTTAAAGCTGCAGTCAACAAATGTCCGGTACGTCATTTGGAAACCCCAAGCCCCAAGTCTTTTTTAATGATTCGACTCATGGACTTTTGCGTGATATTCATCTCACGGGCCATTATTTTCTATTTTCGGAGCGGATTTCTGTGAATTCTTGATCTAACGGCTTTGATGACATGCAGTGTTCGAACAGAGTGTGGGCGGCCCGACCGGTGGCGGTCTTTTACATCTCCAATCTCCTTAAACCGTTTATGCATCGGTAGACGAACATGCGGCTAATCCCTAGTGGCCGGAACGTTTTGAAAATATCGCTTTTTTTCATTTCACACTTGAAAGTTGAAACAATTTTAAAATCCCGTTACAGACTTACGCTATTGAGGATAGCTTTCAAAATTCATATGACATTAACGGGGTATGTTCAGTTCTAATGTTGAAATGGGTGTGTTCAATGTTGTAACAGTATTTATGTCCATACTAAGTAAAGTACCATGCAAAAATTAAGCGAGATCGTGTTTACCTCTGCAGATGCAAAACCTCAAATAGGGAAAAACCATCATCTGATATCAAAACATGGACCGATACAGACCAATTCCAAGAGGGTTCATCCCTGAGCTACACCTAAACAATGTTTATCGATATCAAATCACGAAAATCATTTTTATGGTATCAAAACATGGACCGATAAAGACCAATTCCAAAAGGGTTCGTTTTTGGGCCACCCCTGAACTATTTTTATCGAAATCGGTTTCTATTTGCGACCTTAGCCGTGGCTGCAATAGATAAACAGACGAAAGAACAGCGCTCACTGGACAAAGATAGTGATTATTAAACGATTGGTCTATCTCCACTCCTTTATGGTGTTACATACATTAGCAATAGTTAAGAATACCTGAAGTAAGTTTGTAGTGTACGGTGTAACTTGAAATAGATTTGTAAAATGTATTAAAAAGCCTCAAATGTACTGCGGTTGCATCTCGGTACTTTCAATGTCACAAAATATATCATAAAAGTACAATCGTAACAACTTTTGCATCCCTGCCACACACACACACAAAGACATCCACGGACAAGAAAATATGACCAAGCTACCGGATATTGGTGGGTGCGTCGAAGTGAGATAAGATATTTCCGGCAGTGGCCAGAAAAACCAATTACTTATTATTATTGATTGACTGATGGTTTTTCCCTTGGCGCACTAAGTAAATTTGAATTTCTCTTTCCACAAAAAAAAAATTTTAACGAAAATATGGAAATTTATTTTCAGCACTTGCAAAATTAAGGTTCATAAATGTAAGGGAACTTTACAGGGGAAATAAAGTTCATTAAATTGTTATTAATCAATTGTTCAGATTTAACTGAAAAGTGCTTAATGTACTAAATGTAAATACGTTTTTTTTTTTGGGATACGAGATACGGGATGTAACATACCAATGATGGTTAAAATACCAAAAATGGTTAAATTTGTTTTTTCTTCGTAACGTATTTTGGTTCTTATCTTGGTTATCTTTTATATTTCAAGAAAACTCTGATTTCTGAGATTGGCTCAGGTAACCTCTGGAGGAAATTTTAAAAATGTAGATGTAAGAGGTTGCGAGCCAGTTTATCCCTGCTTAATCCTCTGGAGGAAACTTAAGCGGAGAAATTATCCTTACCATTTTCCATCATCAACTTTTCCACTAATACTTAGTAGGGACATAAATACTGTTACAACATTGAACACACCCATTAATGTCATATGGGTTTTGAAAGCTAACCTCAATATCGTTAGTCTGTAACGGGATTTTAAAATTGTTTTAACTTTCATCATGGAATGGTCAGATAATGAGAACCGTATCTCTGTAATAGCGCTTTTCAAGTGTGAAATGAAAAAAACGATATTTTCAAAACGCTCCGGCCACTAGGGATCAGCCGCATGATCGTCTACCGATGCATGCAACTGTTTGAGGAGACTGGAGATGTAACAGACCGCCACCGGTTGGGCCGCTCTGTTCGAACACCGCATGTCATCAAAGCCGATAAATCAAGAATTCACAGAAATCCGCTCCGATAACAGAAAATCATGGCCCAGAGATGAATATCACGCAAAAGTCCATGAGTCGAATCATTAAAAAAGACTTGGGACTTGTGGCTTTCAAACGACGTACCGGACATTTATTGACTGCAGCTTTCAAAAATAGGATCGAAAAATGCAAACGTCTTTTGGAGAAGCACGCTGATAACTTGCACAGAAAAATTTTGTTCACCGATAAAAAAAATTTTAACCGTTCAGGAAAAATTTAACAAGCGGTCATCTAAGGAAGCATCTGAACTGATCCCAAGGATGGAAAAGGGTCATCACCCAGCTTCACATATGGTTTGGTGGGAAGTCTCTTACGATGGTGTCACTGTCCTGCATTTCTGCGAACAAGGAGTCAAAACATCGGCCAAAGTTTACCAAGAAACCGTTTTGGAAGCTATTGTGAAGCCTCTTAACAATTCCTTTTCCAAAACCAGCCATGGACTTTCCAGCAGGATTATGCGCCGGCCCATAAAGCTAAAACGTGCCAGGCCTGGCTTCGAAACAATTTGCCAGCGTTAATTTCCTCTGAAGAATGGCCCTCAGGCAGACCAGATTTGAACCCATTGGATTGCAAATTGTGGACGGTTTTAGAGGTCAAGGTTTGTCACAAAAGATACCCCAACATTGGATCTCTTAAGACTGCTTTGGTTCGAGCTGAGGCCAATTTTCCAATGGACGAGGTTCATGCAGCTATTGTCGATTGGGCAGTGCGATTTAAGGCGTGTGTAAAGGCAAAAGGCGGACATTTCGAATAAGTAGATTATTTTTGGATACAATAAACATCAATAAATATATTAAAAAATATTTGGTCCAAAACCTTCAGTATTTTTTTTTACAGCATAAAACGTGTGTAACAGTATTTATGTCCCTACTAAGTACTGTTTCTTTTGAATAACTTTAACTAGCTTAGGATCTATAATGTACAAAAAGCTTATAGGAGGTTAAGCAAAGTCTTTCAATCACAGTAATCAAATCGAAATTGACCAACAGAGCGGTGGAAATGAAGGTGACTAATAACACCTTACAAGGAGGCGTCATATCACATACTTTTCTTCTGGAGGGTTATAAAGGGGAAAATCAAATTTCAAGTAAGCTAAGACGCGAATATAAATCATAGTGGTATATCTTAGGATGTTTACTGTAGAACATGCATTAACACTGAAGACTGAATTCAACGATTAGCGGCTGTTCAAGCATTCAGGAACTACAACAAAGCTATCTTGTGAGCAGGTTTCTTGACCACCTTGAAAATTTGACATCTTTAGCGATATTTTTCTGTAGTCCAAGCTTCATTCGATATCATGACTTGAACAGCTTTAGACTCAAAATCGAATACTTTAGAATCAATGGTTGAAATGTATTCGCTAGGTTGGCAGGCAGACTGTATAGCTGTTTCTAGGCCCGACAAGGTTTTTCTTCAGCACTATAGCCAATATATTTCACCAATTTTTACGGTGATTCTGAAAAAGAAACAACTAATGTTTTGAACCAGTATGAAAGCTGTTTTATTATTTTTATTTATGGTTAGTACAAGAACTGTCACCAGACCTCTAACTGAAGCATTAACGATCTGCAGCGACACCTTGTACATCCTTTAATATGACAGATATGTTGGGCAAATACAAAAAAAAAGTTTATTTAAAAGGTAGTTTTTCTCCCTGAGTCTCGCAAGGATTTTAAAGGAATTATAGGGTGGGTGATTTATCATTTAAAATTTGAATCTACTTTATAAAAAGTACAGATACTTTTTTCAAATATCAGGTTTATTAAAAATTGGAATTGAACTTAGTCATTTATAATGGAATAGCAACCGATGCGTTTTTGCTTCGCCCAACGGGCTCAAGATTGTTTGTCAGGAGATGAAGAATTTTACCAAAAAATCATGTTTTCAGATGAAGCTCATTTTCATCTCGGTGGTAATGTCAGTAAGCAAAATTACCCCATCTGGGGTTCAGAGAAGCCACACATGACTATTGAGATGCCTATGCATCGACAACGATTCACTGTTTGGTGTGGATTTTGGGCTGGAGGCATCATTGAGTCATTTTTTCTTCAAAAATGAGTAAAGAGCCACCGTTACCGCCAACGGCAAGTGTTACAGCGCCATGCTCAAAAAATGTTTGTTTCCAAAACCTTAAGAGAATGACATGAACGCAATTTGGTTTCAACAAGACAGGGCCACATGTCACACAGCCAACGGAACCATCGATATTTAAAGCACTGTTTTTAAAAATCGAATTATCAGCCAAAATTTTAATGTCAATTGGCCGCCTCGAAGCTGTGATTTGACCCATATGGGTATTTTCTGTGGGGAGCCATTAAGGATAAATGTTACGCAAAGCATCCAGAGAAAATTAAAGCGTTTAAACATGAAATCAAAGTTCCCATTGAAGAGATTCGACCTGAAATAGATCGGATGAGGTACTGCCGAGCCAGTTGTGGTAGTTATATGAATGATATTGTGTTCCATTATTAAAAGACAAATTTCAACCTTTCCAATAAAACCAGAAATTTTAAAAAATTATCAGTATTTCTTTTTAAAGCCAATTCAAATTTTAGCCCGGTATATACTTAATGAGGTCTCCGATCAATATTTCGTGGTGCTGCAAACGTCCCGATAATTAAAAATAAAATAAAGCGCTTTAGTGCAAACAGATTAAGTTTACATCCTAATGTTTAGCTAGAAGCTTATTAGATGATAATATCGAAGTAAGAAGGCTGAAAAGGCACCACATATTATTACTCCCTTTCATATAGAACATTTAGTAGTATTTTCATGTAAAAAAATTATAATAAAACATACTTTTGCTAAGTTTATTGGAGCTTAACTCTTCTGTTATTTATTATTGTTACTATTCGATTTGCTAAATGTTTTTTTTTTTTTTTTTTTTTTTTAATTTAGTTGTAAGTGTGGGCACAAATGTTTTTTGTTTTTACGTAATTTACATGTTCATTTGTTTTTGTATTTCCAATGAAATATCGTGTAGATTCCTGATGATGTCCTTCAAAGAAGAACGAAATATCGAATAAAGAGAAAAATATAACAAAAAATAATAACCTTGGCCTCGAGCTCGATATAATAATTATTTAGTAAAAAACTAAATGTTTTCTTGTAAATATAAATAAAGATATGCAAAAAAATCCATCCTTGGGGAAGGGAATAAACATTTTTCAAAATCTTCAAGTTAAATTCTTCAGCAGGAATTGTTTTTTTTTTTGTCGCTAACTGACGTCAGAAACGATATAATCCACAATAATCTTAATGTACCGCTAGTAAAAAATGAAGCTAAACGTTTAGCAGAAAAATATTTATCAAGACTGAGCAACCATACCAATTTGGTCGCGATTAGTTTACTGAATGACAGCTCTGAAATCAGATGTTTACCGTGTTTACATCCTATATGATAAGTATATTTTTATTTTTTCTAATAAAAAGTAGTGCCACGTCAAGCCAATTAACTTTGGTATTTTTCCCAGCCGGGATCACTGGAACCCAGAAAATTTGAAAAGTTTTCCCTTTCTCCCACGAAACGAAAAAGACCGGAAAAAACTGTGTTGATAAAGCTTTACTTGGTTCTGATATAAATTTAATTTTTTTGTTATTTTTAATAATTTAAATCGCATTTGAAAAAAAAACACTATTTGTATAAAAGTCATAATGCAAAAACATATTCTAAATGACAAGTAATTTCTTTATCCCCATTAAAGAAAGTATGAAAAATATTTCCGAGAAATAAATCTACCATTTTCAACAACATCCCGATGCATGTCTCATTATGCTTCCACACAAAAAGAACTTAACAACTCTACACTAAAGAATGTCATATTGTCGTAAATATTTGCCAAACAAGGACTTCGTTGTCACCAGTCCCGCCCCAAATTTATAATGCAAAATGACTGTATGAAAAAACAATTTGTTGTGCGGTTTTATGAGAATTTAATCAACTTCGAAAGAATCTTAATATTTTAATTCAAGTATTAAAAACAATGTGCGCCAAGAAGACAGAAATTACAAGCAGCCCCCGAACTCGCCAGCCCAACACATCCTTTTATTTAATTTTTTTTCATTTTTGTTTTGAGTGTTTGTTAAACAAAAAACAGCTTCTGCCTCGTGTACGTAGTACGAGCCAAGCATTAAAAGAGATTAAAAATACTTTGCCACAATCTCTAACCCCCCAGCTGTGGCTCGAGCTGCCTCTGCATGGCGTCGGGACTTTCCCCTACGGTTTTAATGCCACCAATGTGCCATGGCGAAAAAACAAACGACGAAAAATAACAACAAGAGTTTACGCGCCAACTAACCACAATAAGGACAACATGCAGCGAGGAACATAAGTACAACTTGTACTTAAACTACTTAGAGTCGAGTAATTAAATTTGATAAATGATGACAGCCGAAGCACAACTATAGCTACAACCACACAGATGGCCGACACTACTACAGTCCCATCTTCCCACTCATGCTTAAGCATTTCGACAGCAAAGCAAAGAAGTGAGGATTTAACAGGACATGGTAGCAAATGTTACAGCAGTACACTCTAACTCACAGCACTGAGCAAGGGAGAGTAAGACCCGAAGAGAGAACGAGGGGAAACAAACACAGCTGGCAGATTAAAAATGAGGGCTCTAGCAATGCCATCAACAACCAGCCAACTATTAACGCCAACTACAACAACTGAACGTACACGAGTATCCGCACTAACTATGACGAGCCTCGCTGCCACCGCTACTCACCACTACAACTGCAACGGGGACCACGACACAACTACTTGGCTCAGCGTCATGTGGTATTAATCTGTGATGATGGCTACAGCGTTGAATGCGAAGCCGGCCATAATCCAGAACTCTTTCTCCTCCTGGTCGTTTTCATGTTTCTCTCTCTCTCTCTCATAATTACGCGGACGATGGATAGTATAGTTATGCACACTCCACACACGAACATACACTAACCGACCACTACTCGTATTGCACCGAACATCATTTACTACAACACAGTGACAACTACAACAACAAGCAATGTTCGAAAAAGGTCATTTGTTATTAATTTATGGCAGACGATTAAGAGCAATGGGGAGTTAAGTAAACGATAAAAATCAATGCAGTGCACGAGAATGACTCAGTATTTATGTAACGCTGTCACTTTCGGTCATTTATTGGTGAGTGAGAGCGAGCTAGCGAGAGTGTATTTTTAAGTATTGCGACAAATTACGACAGGTTAACCTGAACGGTTTCTTCCTCCTATTTACCGTCCCCTAAATTTTACACATGCTGATTACATGGTCCCTTATTAATAATACAAGGACAACAAAATTAAACTTTTTTGTGCTGCCTGGAACTTTAACCCTCTAATGCCCAAGCCCGCCTTTTGACAGGCAACACTAAAAGTTCTCTAACAATAAAAAAAAATATTACAATCAAAAGAAACTTAGTTAAAACTGTACACGAAGCTTTAATGCAATCGTTTTATTTCGTTTTATTTTGTATTATTTTACAGCAGCTTCATTTGACAGTCAACTTTAATTCAGTTCAAGCATAAAAAATAATTTTGTAAAACGTATGATTTTAATTGGATTGGTTTTGTATTGAAGAAATTATTAGTGAGTAGCAAAATATAAGTTTAAAGAATAAATGAGAAAATAAATGAAAAGAAAAATAAATTTACTTAGTAGGGACATAAATACTGTTACACACGGTTTATGCTGTAGAATAAAAAGTACTGAATGTTTTTGGACCAAATATTTTTTAATATATTTATTGATGTATGTTGTATCCAAAAAGAATCTACTTATTCGAAATGTCCACCTTTTCCTTTTACACACGCCTAAAGTCGCACTGGCCAATCGTCAATAGCTGCACGAACCTCGTCCGTTGGAAAATTGGCCACAGTTCCAACCAAAGCAGTCTTAATAGATCCAATGTTGGGGTATCTTTTAGGACAAACCTTGTCCTCTAAAACCGTCCACAATTTGCAATCCAATGGGTTCAAATCTGGACTGCCTGAGGGCAATTCTTCAGAGGAAATAAACGCTGGCAAATTGTTTCGAAGCCAGGCCTGGGACGTTTTAGCCTTATGGGCCGGCGCAGAATTCTGCTGGAAAGTCCATGGCTGGTTTTGGAACAGGGAATTGTTAAGAGGCTTCGCAACAGCTTCCAAAACGGTTTCTTGGTAAACTTTGGCCGATGTTTAGACTCCTTGTTCGCAGAAATGCAGGTCAGTGACCCCATCGTAAGAGACTCCCCACCAAACCATGACCGAAGCTGGGTAATGACTCTTTTCCACCCTTAGGATCAGTTCAGATGCTTCCTTAGATGACAGCGCATACATTCTATCATTTTGCTTGTTCAATTTTTCCTGAGCGGTAAAAATTTTTTCATCGGTGAACAAAATTTTTCTGTGCAAGTTATCAGCGCGCTTCACCAAAAGACGTTTGCATTTTTCAATCCTATTTTTTTTTAAAGCTGCAGTCAATAAATTTCCGTTACGTCGTTTGAAAGCCCCAAGTCCCAAGTCTTTTTTTTATTGATTCTACTCATGGACTTTTGCGTGATGTTCATCTCACGGGCCATGAATTTCTGTTTTCGGAGCGGGTTTCTGTGAATTCTTGATTTAACGTCTTTGATGAATGCGGTGTTCGAACAGAGCGTGGGTGGCCAGACCGGTGGCGGTCTTTTACATCTCCAGTCTTCTCAAACAGTTTTCTGCATCGGTAGACGAACATGCGGCTAATCCCTAGTGGCCGGAGCGTTTTGAAAATATCGCTTTTTTCTTTTCACACTTGAAAAGCGCTATTACAGCGATACGGTTCTCATTATCTAACCACTCCATGATGAAAGTTGAAACAATTTTAAAATCCCGTTACAAACTAACGCTATTGAGTTTAGCTTTCAAAACCCATATGACATTAACGGGGTATGTTCAGTTCTACTATTGAAATGGGTGTGTTCAATGTTGTAACAGTATTTATGTCCCTACTAAGTTGTTTACCAAAGCTCGCCAGAAAGCAAATCCGCCAAAAGGCGGGGTTGGGCATTCCGTGTAATTTTTTTTATTACATTGTGTCTTAGATGTTGTTTGTGTTTACGTGTTTGGTGAATGTGTTGTCGATTTGAATGTTTATAAAAACGCAAAATAAATGATTAAGTGGATACTTCGGATTTTACTTTGTTCAAATAATAATGTCGTTGTGTAAAACACCTAAGTTTTCGTAATTGACTGACCAAGATATTTTAGGAATCATGGACATTTTCGGGTGTACCCCAATTGGCCGTCCGAAACATTCAGCGTATTTGTATAAGTACTTGTGCGACCACAACGAAAGTCGGAAAACCACTTTTTTACCATTGAAATCGATGGTGCATTTACCAAGCTTTTACTTGATTTGAAAGACGGCTTGTTCCGCAAAATATAATATTTAATGAGCACTCGAAATTCACTTTTTTAAAATCTACGAGGTTATAGGTTTTGAGCAGCTGTTCAAACACATACACAAACTAAACGACGGAACTCTCTCAAAATTTGACAGTTGTCTACCAACAGATGATGCTTGATGGGAGCAGTGTTGCCTTTCATAACTACAAGGAAAGATGGAAAAGGGACGGTATTATTGAACGGGAGGGACCTTTGCGTGGGACCTATATGAAAACATGAACCGGTATGGTGCAATTTCCCAAGTGATATGTGTTGGTAAGTCATAATGCTCTGTGCGAAATTAATATGGAAATTTATACGAAAATATGGACCTATGTGCTCCAGTTTCGCCATAGTTAACTAATAGTCGCAGATAACGTACCATCGGGCATCACTTGTGACTTCTAGAGCTGCGAGACCTTAAATCGGAGAACTAGTCGAAAACTTGGACCGACATGGACAATTTTCACCAGAAATGTATGTTGGTCACTGGAAATGCTCTGTGCGAAATTTCGTCGAAATCGGATTTAAATGTGGCTTTTAGGGCTGAAGGCTCTGAAATCGGAAAAACTTTATGTATGATATCAAGATATGGAGTGATGTGGACCAATTTCAATAGGGCTTGTCCTTCCCCAAACTTAAAGAATGTACCAAGCAAACATTAATTTTTTTTATTATTATACATTTAATAAATACATCAATTAATAGAAACAAATAAAGACGATTTCTTTCCTACTTTTGGTAATATTACACTATGAAAGTATTAATTTTTGCAACCTCGATTGCTCTACGGACACCACTGTGCGACGCAGTCAAGAATGATTGCTGCAATCAACTAAAGGAGATTTCAAACCAAAAATAGACTACTACGGCATGGGAAATGAACACAGTAACAGCGAATGATATGTGGAAGACTCTAAGACATTTTAACTAGTGATTGATGGTTCGATCCTCCCACATAAATATATTCCCTAATATGAGTTGTCCACTCATATAAGGGAATTGGCATTAAGAAAATTGGCCACACAGGTCTCCAGACATTTTCGCCGCGTATTCGTCCAACGTGTTTTCCCTTTTAGTGTGTGAACCTCCTGGAGTACATACACAATTATCGAAGTTCCGCGTATTAGCCTGACGTGTTTCCTACTCTAGGTCGCCAGATGCCCTGTACTCGCCGAGGTATTTCCCCTTAAGCCCCTGAGTACCCTGGGCCTAAACGCAGGTTTCCAGACGTCGATTATTTGTATGTTAACTAAATTTTTAATTCCTCTGGGGTACTTACGGAAGGTCTACCGCGAGTTGTATTCCTGGTGAATACATCTAGGACTAAACATCGCATTAAAAGTCGGATAACTTCTCTTAAATAAGTGAGCTGTTCACAATTTAATTTCTTCGAAACGGTCGCTCCAAAAGACCAAAGTTTTAAATTTTATTGCACCTGCCTTATTTTTAATTAACAAAATACGAAAAGAATTCGCAAACCTTTCCACAAAAATTTAAAACTCGCACTGTCAATTCATTTGCGAACACAAAAAAAAGCAATTATTTTTATATGCCGAACATGTTTTCGAAGTTCATGCCAAAATTTCGAGTATAATTCCAATTTAATCGACTTTCCATTTGTTCAAATTATTTCACATAAAGCGGCACATATGCGAAATTCCCAGCACCAGTGATTCGATTTAAATGATCATCATTAATTTTCCGATAATGATTTATTTACGCTATGTGTGTGAGTGTGAAAGCAACCAGCGGGAGAAGGAAGGGCGCAGTAAGGCCTTCTGCATTCTACCTTCAATTCAAATTAACAGGGTTACGAGTATATTGCAGATTAGATATGGATTCCACAATCTATAAAAAAATATTAAAAAACAGCTTTTAATTACTTAATTTAATTTTTCAGTTTTATTTATTTTTTAATTCGCCTCCGCTGGAGTTCCATAATAAGACTTTTTTGTTCTTTCTCCAATATGCCTGCCCTACCGATTCATATAGTGTGTCGCCATCAAACATCTCAAATATCTTCACTGTCCATCGCTGTGACGAACACTTTCAGCGCTGCCTTTAGTCACCAGCATGCCTTTCACAAAAAATGGAGCACGGAACGTTATTTGGATTTTTCTCATTGAAAATATGAAATTTGAATTTGAAATATGCAGGATTCCTCAAGGGATGCACCAACAAATGAGCAGAGTATTTATTTCAAGTCGGTTATACGAAAAGAGACATGAGAATGTGTAGGGGGCCGTTTTTCATTTTGGAAGAAGATCTTCTGAAATGCCAAATTTTGGAAGGCATTAACGTTAGTGTACTGGATCCTAATCGAGGTATTATAAAAAGGCCTTTCTATTAGAACGTCTTGCCAAAGTTTGGACGTTGGCGACGTTTCTACTTGACTACAAAACGCCTGTATGTATGTACGGGGGTCCGTGTTCATATTGTGCTGCTACTGGCACTTGCCTTGCAAGCCCAGCAAGACATTCTATGAGCCCTTCTTAGGATGCTCGGAGGCATTCTTGCTGTAATTACTCTTATTATTAACACAAGTTTAGATTGCAGAGCAATACCTTTGACTCACCCTTCTATTGGAAAGCTTGCAAATCAGACGAAATTATTAGTAAAGGTAACTTATCTATAATCGTTGAAAAATTTACTATGTAATGAGTTTATTCAAAATATTTGCAACCTCGTTTGCTCTACGGCCGCCACTCTGCGACGCTGTCGAGAATGACTGCAACAATCAACTTAAGGATATTTCAAAACACAGATAGGCAAAGACAACTACGTCCTAAACCAAAACGTGAAAATGTTAAGATTGCAGATCAAAACTATTGACGCCCCCTTCTATTGGAAAGCCTGCAAAAAATGGTATGTCCGTAAAAAATAAAAAAATCTAAGCGATAAATTTCTTTACTAAATTTTTTGGTTATTTTTTTTTTAATTGGCTTCCACTGGAATTCATCATAAGACTTTTTGTTTTCTACTCCAATATGCTACGTACTGGTCTACCAAAGAGTGACTGTTTATGGTCTGGTGGCTTCATCGGGCCGTAACTCTTTGAAAATTAGGTAAGCCAAGCAGTTACCGTGAATAAAGCTCGCTATCGCAAGATGTTTAAGGACTTCTTGTGGCGACAATTTAAGGATATGGACCTGGACGATATGTGGCTCCAACTGGATAGTTGGATAGGATAGGATTTGCCACACAGCTGAGGAAACAATGAATCTTTCGCGAGAGAAATTCAATGACCGTGTTACCTCATGTAATGGTAATGTTAAATGACTGCCTTGATCATATGATTTGACACAGTTGGATCTAAAAGAAAGCCTTCCAGATGGTCTTCGTATCTTCGGCCGATTGCTTTCGGTGCTAGTGCCCTTTAACTTAGTTTATTATAATTTTAATTGAAATATATACTTAGTGGGGACATAAATACTGTTACACACCCATTTCAATAGTAGAACTGAACATACCCCGTTAATGTCATATGGGTTTTGAAAGCTAACCTCAATAGCGTTAGCCTATAATGGGATTCTAAAATTGTTTCAACTTTCATCATGGAGTGGTCAGATAATGAGAACCGTATCGCTGTAATAGCGCTTTTCAAGTGGGAAATGAAAAAAGCGACATTTTCAAAACGCTCCGGCCGCTAGGGATTAGCCGCATGTTCGTCTACCGATGCATAAAACTGTTTGAGGAGACTAGAGAGGTAAAGGACAGCCACCGGTCGGGCCGCCCACGAACACCGCATGTCATCAAAGCCGTTAAATCAAGAATTCACAGAAATCCGCTTCGAAAGCATAAAATCATGGCCCGTGAGATGAATATCACGCAAAAGTCCATGTATAGAATCAATAAAAAAGATTTGGGACTTGGGACCTTCAAACGACGTACCGGACATTTATTGACTGCAGCCTTAAAAAAACAATAGGATTGAAAATTGTAAACGTCTTTTGGTGAAGCACTCTGATTACTTGTACAGAAAAATTTTGTTCACCGATGAAAAAATTTTTACCGTTAAGGAAAAATTTAACAAGCAAAATGATAGAGTGTATGCGGGGTAATCTAAGAAAGCATCTGAACTGATCCCAAGGGTGGAAAAGGATCATCACCCAGCTTCAGTCATAGTTTGGTGGGATGTCTCTTAGGATGGGGTCACTGACCTGCATTTCTGCGAACAAGGAGATAAAACATCGGCCAAAGTTTACCATGAAACCGTTTTGGAAGCTGTTGTGAAGCCTTTTAACAATTCCCTGTTCTAAAACCAGACATGGACTTTCCAGCAGGATTCTGCGCCGGCCCATAAATCTAAAACGTCCCAGGTCTAACTTGGAAACAATTTGCCAGCGTTCATTTCCTCTGAAGAATGGCCCTCAGGCTGTCCAGATTTGAACCCATTGGATTACAAATTGTGGGCGGTTTTAGAGGACAAGGTCTGTCACAAAAGATACCCCAACATTGGATCTCCTAAGACTGCTTTGGTTCGAGCTGTGGCCAATTTTCCAACGGACGAGGTTCGTGCAGCTATTTACGATTGGCCAGTGCGACTTAAGGCGTGTGCAAAGGCAAAAGGCGGACATTTGGAATAAGCAGATTCTTTTTGGATTCAATATACATCAATAAATATATTAAAAAATATTTGGTCCAAAAACATTCAGTACTTTTTATTTTACAGCATAAAACGTCTGTAACAGTATTAATGTCACTAGTAAGTATGTTAATAAATAAAAATAAATAAAAGGTGTTCTTACGAGAAGGCCTTGCCAATTACCCTGCTGAGCAGGAACTCCTTTCTTCTCTCTGCTAGAACGACACACATTCACACATACATAAACTCGTATTTAAGAACTGCTTACATTTTGGCTATTACCCACAAAAGCACACACTTGCACCATCAACCGCAGACAGAGCCTCAGACACACGCTCGCATGTGCGCTGCTGCTTGCAGGCCACCACCCATGAACAAATGTATCAAACAAGTACTTAAGTGCAGCACACACACACCAACCCATGCACATACTCGAACGAGTACGAGCAGTTAACCATCGGTCATGTTTATGAAATTAATTAGCATTTGATTACAATTACAAACACAGCTATTAAAACAATTTATTACATACACACACACACACACAGATGCATACATTTCTCTCTTCCCTTCTCTTATAGGAGGCAGAGTAAGTAGAAAAGAGACAGTTAAAGGAATAGAGCAAGGGACTTTAGAACCGGCGCTCGGCAGCTTCACACATCGAAAGGTATTCGAATGTGTTGGTGCATACGTATGTTTATGGGCACTGTAGGGGGAAATTTGAAAGATCTTTAAAATTGGCTCAAAACAAGAAGGACTGAAAATGTGGGTCCCTGCAATTCATTTTATTGGCCTTTAACAAAACCAGAACCTATCTGGGTCAATTTATTATATTAGGATGATTTATCAGTTCACAGTAGCTTACTATATCAAATTTGATCGCTATCGGAATCAATGTGGCACTTTTAGATTTGTTCTACCTTAAATCGGTTGTGGTCTTTTTATAACGGCCATATCAAAACATAGGTCTATGTGGCTCATTAGAATTCGTTACTAGAAATATATTAAACCAGCGGATGCCGAGCATTTGTCATTGCTCTAAAAAGGGAAATTTTGTTTATTTATTTATTTTTTCCTAATGCTAGCAGATAATAAAAACGAGTACTTTGAGTATTTTTGGTAAGTGTGTAAGCTTAGAGATTTTCGGCGTTCCAACTCTGTATAAAGCAAGATATAATTGGCGGTGCGAAAAAGAGAAATTTTCTAAGTTCAAACCTGAAACACTTAGCGATTGCCCTCGAGCCTTGTTGATAGTTATGACAAAAGACAGATGCACAGGAAACTATAAGCGCTTCCGTTTGAGGCAAATCGATAATAATTATTGAAATTTGTGGTATCAGCACAACTTCTCCTTGGTATTTGCCGCTGAAGAATGTGGTTTCTGTAAAATTCGGCGAGAGTTTTTTAACAGAAAGTTTTGTTTTATTGCGGATATAAGTTACGGTTAACCAACTTTAAATGTTAAGATGTCTAGTGGCATTTCAGATGGTTCCAAAAAATTATGAAATTATATTGGATATAACGGGTTTCATAACAAATTCGTTTCATTATATCAACACACCCTTAAACATTTTTAATGAAATTTCAGTGTCAAAACGTTAGTCGAAGTCAACATTTTCAATACGGTAAAGTTCACTTAAGGGCAACGTTTGATAATCATTAAATATAGGGTAATCCATCTAGAGGGATTTTTTCAAAACAAAAAGAAAGTATAATACTTCAAATCAAGTGTGGAATCTTTATTGGTACTTTGAAAGGGCATTTTATGGCATTTATTTTTTGAAAATAACTACCTTCGAATTTTGGAAATGAGCGTTCGGAAAGAAACAGGAAGATCCGCTGTTTTCGATTAAAAATTTGTTCACTGTTGAGCCATTTCTGGCTCAACGGCAAAGTAAATAAACAAAATTGCCACATTTGGGCTGAAGAGCAACCAGAAACAACTCAAGAGGTGCAACTATACCCATTGAAAACCACGGTTTGGTAACCGTGAATGGTGATCGCTATCGCGCCATGATGTCGATCTTTATGCTACCTGAAATTGAAGCCCGTAATCTTGACCTCACTTGGTTTAGGACGGTGCCACTTGCCATACAGCTGCTCAATCAATGGATCTATTGAGAGGTCATTTCGAAAAGCAGCTAATTTCATGTTTTGGACAGGTGAGTTGGCCGCCTAGATCGAGTGATATCACGCCTTTAGACATTTTTCTTTTGGGTTACTTAAAGTTCAAAGTCTATGCTGACAAACCAGCTACGATTCAGGTTTTGAAAGCCAACATTACGCCTGTTATTAAAGCCATACCGGTCGAAATGCTCAAACGTGTCATTCAAAATTGGACCCTCAGAATGGAAATGGCGTAGTTGCGACCATCAGTTGAAGGAAATTATATTTAAAAAATAAATGGCATAAAAGGTCCTTTCAAATTACCAATAAAGATTCCACACTTGTTTTGATTTTTTATATTTTTTGTTGTTCTGAAAAAATACTTCTAGATGTATCACCCTATATAACTACCGAAGTTCCGAGTCGGTGGCCCTGGCAAAGTATCACGAAAATTTCATGGAAAAATCATCTTCAGCGATGCAGCTCATTTCCGACTGAGTGGTTTTGTCAATAAACAAAATATGCATTATTGGACAGCAAAAGACCCATAACAGACACAATTGCATCCGCAAAAAATTACTGCATGGTGTGGTTTTCATGCTGGAGGTGTGATTGGGCCGTATTTTACCGTCGATGAAAACAATCGTCAAGTTACCGTCAATCTAGAGCGCTATCATGCCATGTTAGAAAATTATTTTTAGCCAGAATTGGAAGAGCTTGACATCACCGATATATGGTTTCAACAAGACGGTGCCACTAGCCACACAGCCCGCGTTACAACTCCACTAATTACTAATGGCACTACTCGACTTGATGCGCTTCTTGGTAGGGTTGCACTAATAGCGGAATTCTTTACTAAGCATGAGTGTGAAGGGCCCATCAGCTTAGGACATAAAGTGTACTTTTATCAAGTTTCTGTCTTCCATCAGTTTGATCTGGATGGTATGTTTAATGTCTTGGATTTCTTATGGTTACTGTTGGCATACATTAAGGATTTTAGCCAGGCGCATAGTTTTAGTTGATGCTGACATCCTGGCTACCACTTTCGTTCGTTGGTGATGGTATGGATTACACCACCCGCGAGGAAAGGCAACAATAGTTTCCTTATGTATTCTTGGAAAGTAAAACGCAGATCTCTCTCAAGCCCATGGAAGTTTAATGACCTATATTTTAGATTCGAGCTTCATCTTCTATCTTTTAAAATATTATTACTACATGGGGGCATTGCGAACGTCGTTTTAGGAACTACCACATTTAAGCTCCAAAAAGCTTAAACGACTACCACTGAGGTAGTCATATTACATATTTCCTTACTATTGTGAATTAGCCAGAGCAGATAACTCAACGTTCCTTATCAAAGCTGAAACATACGTGGCACTAGTGAAGAAACCTTTAAACGAACACTATCATTTGTAGATTGGCGCCAAGGGTTATACCCAATTTATACCAGCCGGAAACGGGCAGGTTAAAATCTGCACAGTAGCTTCAATAAAGCACAATTTAATCATGCTTCATATTTCAGAATAACCGACTCTACAGTTCTCACTAGTTTCACAAGAAGAGTTTACAGGGCAACCACCATCTCATAACTTTTCTGGAACCTAGACTAAGAGCTAAAAATAACAGGCAGAAAAATCAAAGCATATGTGACGCGCATAATAGAAAGGGACCTAAGGTTAAAAACCAGTTTTGTTCAGGAAAGCCATTTTAAAGATTAGGTCCCTTTCTATTTGCGCTTAGAATCGCCGACTTCACTTTCATAAAACGCGCATATCTCTGGGAGGGAACACTTTTGGAGCATGGGATCGGTCTCATTCGATGCTCAGATATTGTCCACATCAAAAAAAGTGAAAAGTTGATGAAAAGTTTTGTTCAGGAGAGCCATTTTAAAGATTAGGTCCCTTTCTATTTGCGCTTAAAATCGTCGACTTCACTTTCATAAAACGCGCATATCTCTGGGAGGGAACACTTTTGGGGCATGTGATCGGTCTCATTCGATGCTGAGATGTTGGCCACATCAAAAAAAAATTGAGCTACAGTCATTAAGCGGGTTAAAAACTTTTAAAAAAAATAACAACAAGTACTTACTTACTTACTTAAGTCCCACAACATCCTATTAAGGAACCAGGAGGAACTTCTCTCAAATCAGTGAGCTGTGCAGGATAAAAATCTTATACTCACTGATCAGGACATACTGTTTAACGCCAGCTCCGAACCGCTAATGCATTTTTTTTGAAAAGTTGTTTTACATGGCTTAAAGATAAATCTCTTAGTCAAAAAGTCGCCAGAATTTACGAGATGGAAACCCGCCGCTTAAAATTGTAAGATATTTTCACCCGGGGTTTAACCTGGGCTAACTGGCATGATAGTCGTGCGGTTTTTAATCACACCACTGCGGACTAATGACAAGTATCTAGAATAAATTGACAAAAAATCTTTCTTTTCAACTTAAGAAAAGAATCAGCTAAGCCATTATATGCTTAAAAGGGCTAAAAGGAAGGCCCTGAGGTCTGTCCCCGAAAATAGTATACTGAATTTACACTACGACTGTACATCCGATACTTCTATAAGTATAATGCATCGTTATTTTGTGGCGGGCTAAAGAAAGGTCCACTTATCTCTTCTGTAAAAAGTCCAGAGATTAGCAGCTGTATGTATGATAGGGGCTTTAGAGGGGAGGCTAAGTAAAATGTACATCGGCTACTAATCTTAGCTTGTTTGCATTACAAGGCAGCGAACCCAACTGTAAAAAAGTAACTAAGTACAAAAATGGCTCTAAAGCTGGCTCACTATGGCTCACGCACACTCTAAAAAAGCTTCCCGGCAGGGTCTCATACAGGGTGAAACTATCACATAGGGGCTGTACGACAAACTTGGCATCAGTGAACCCATTTCACTACAGTACGTCTATGGCCCGTACAGGACAATGGATCATCAGGATCGGCTTAGGCCCGTGTGCAGGAAGAACGTTTCAGCAGCGGATCACCATAATCGGCTTAGATTTACAATCTGTACTTTTATAAGAACAATAGGCGAACGAAAAAGATTAATGAAAACTAAGGTAATCTACTCAATATACAATTTAGGCACCTTACTCATATTTACTATCCTTTTAATTGCTACATTATCAGTGTTTCCATTAATATGACAGTATGATATATATCTCCCAAGTGCGATATAAAATCATTATCAAAACTTAAAAGTGTCCTGAGAACCGCATCTCCCTAATCTAGACCCACTCAGTACATATTTAGTTCAACCATTAGCGCTACTCGTACAACACATAAGCTAGAAAACACTTCCGCTTAGTCTGTAAAACTTCATTCAGTTCGCCCAAGACAAGTGAAAATTTCTGATTTGTTTCTAATTCTCCCAATGTACGGTGTTGATAGTGATGAACTGCTAGATGCTGAGGTTGAAGACTGTAAAATACCGTGTGTATCGGTTGCCAAGATGGCACGTTAGCAATTTTACTTATACAATTATCGTTGCATTCCATGCAATGGCAAAGCCGGAAACTGTGTAAAGTGTTTGACAGTATTTTCTTACATGTGCTATTCATCGGTGTATGTTTGTTTAGCAGTGGCAGGATTGGCTAGGCCATCCTGCTAATAGTCCTGCTGATGCATTATGTTTTCTTCAATGAAGGCCTTCTGGGCACTAGTAAAACTAAATTCAAAAATATTTCAATGTTTCTCCTTTTCAATAGGGGTTTCTTCACATATTACTCATGAGTTTTTTTTATTTGTTGTCCAACACTCAGAGATTTTACCCTTCACATGCAATGCATTGCGTTGCTGAGTGGAAAGTAAGGGAGTTCAATGGGGAAAGAGGGAGAAATGTTTATTAACATTTGATTTCAATTTCTGTATGTCGTAATTGATGGGAAATACATACATTTGCCGGAAGTCGATTCCACATACAGACTGTACGGAAGAAAAACAAATTTAATCTGTAGCGTATAGTGCGGTCAACCGGCCAATCGATAACAAATGGGTATGAATTCCTGGAAAGTCGTATATCCCTGCCGAACATCCTCACGTCAGAAATAAGATGACGAATGTCTGAATAGCACACACCATGAAAGTAACGATAGAATAGCGACACACAACCCACATTCCGACGATGCCCCAGGGAGACAATAGAGTTAGATACCCTACTGTCACCTATCAGCACCATCGCTCTCCTTTAAACACGGTCCAGAAGCTCTAAGATTTATTTTGGAGCACCTGCTCATATATGAGACTAGTACTCCATCTTTGGCCTGATGCAGGTTGTATAGATATCAAAGAGATCAAGAGGACTGAAATATTTCTTGTACCGCTCTAATAAGCCTATACACTTCGAATAAATGCCTCGCCCAACGAGCGTCACATTGTATTTTTATGCCCAGAACATCAAGAACATCCGATTGTTCAATATCCATATCATCCATAGATAATGGCAATACTGATAAGTCAAAGAATCGCTTGTGAGTCACTTTGTCTTACGCGCATTAAAATCCACTCTATTCAGTTGACCCCATTCGGAAATGGCCTGTAAATCCCGGCCAAGTGTCTCATCCATAATTCGCCTTTTGTCCTCGAATGAATACGAATGACAGGTTGCTATCATCTGCGAAAGAGTAGATTGGTCTGACCCAAAAGATCATCAATGAAAATAAGAAATAAAGAGGGAGAAAGGACAGAGCCCTGTGGTACACCTGCGGTCAACCTATGTCTAGTGGATAGTGCGATCTTTAAGAAAGCTCGATATAAATCGAGCAAAAATACTACCGACACCAAATGCGAGAGAGCGCAGAGCATATCACGATAGGCGAATAATTCGCAGAATTTTTTTTCGACCAAAATTTTTTTCAATGAAGAGGCACATTTCTGGCTCAAGCGCAACGTCAATACACTAAATTGACGCATTTGGGCTACAGAACAAACAAAAGAGGTTCAAAAGGTGCCATTATAACCAGGGAAAGCCACATTTTGGTGCGGCTAATGGCGTCGTGAAATCATCGGTCCATATTTTTCAAAAAAGATGATGGCCGGAACCGAACCGTAAATGGTGCTCGCTATCGCGCCATAATACCGGACATTTTGCTACCTAAAATTGAAGCCTGCAAGCTAGACGATATTTGATTTTAACAGGACGGTGCCGCTTGCCATACAGCTGCTTAAACAATGGAGCTATTGAGAGGTCATTTCGAAAAGCAGCTAATTTCACGTTTTGGACCGGTGAGTTGGCCGCCTAGATCGTGTGATATCACACCTTCAGACTATTCTCTATGGAGCTAAGTTAAGTCCAGAATCTATGCTGACAAACCAGCTACGATTCAAATTTTTTCAAACCAACACTACGCGTATTTTTAACGCCGTACCGTTCGAAATGCTCGACTACGTATTATCGAGGTACGTATTATATAAGTATATTCTGACTATTATTTTCTGGAGGTTGGGATATTTCGTATGTTCAACCGATACTTTCGTTCCAATTACTGAAAATTACAGAGTATAAACTTACTTTCGGTTGTACTAATGGAAAACACGAGTTGCATAAAACTACAATCATTCGGTTGGCAAAAAAAAACAGTTGTGGTAACGACTGTGTTCTCCCCTATCTCCGTTGAGGAAAAGATTATTTACCCGGTCTTCCAAAGACGAATACTGCACTAACACCACAATATCAAATAGTGATAAGATGTTCCTAGGGAACTGGTAAACTTCACATCTCCCAAATCAGCTTTTTATAGAGGCCCTCTAAATCCCTCTATCCGCCGCTGGTGTCGTATGAGTCTGCACGTGCCACACTCATAAAAGCATTAATAATTATTGGACATTAGCATGAGACTTGTGGCAAATCAATTAAAATTATGTAATCGTTTTCCAATGCGCATCATTCCACCGCATTGGACAAACGGATTAATAAGTCACTTAGACGCCATGAGGTGTTTTGCCTAAGGGCCTGGGCATCTGAGGAATGGAGGCAAGTGAGCTTCACGTGTTTCTACTTAAAAAATTGTAGCACACGCTAAAGTGGCAAATGAAAATAAAACTACGATGTTTCTTTGTATTCCCTCCACCATAGGATGGTAAGTATAAGGGTGGGCCGATTTGTAAGGGCAAACATTTTTCTATAATGCGCCATCTACTTTTCGGTGGCTTCTAGCATGAGGAAAAAAAGTTCCACTACGACATAGCGAAAAATCATTTTCGAGGCGTCCTATTTTCATTTTTTTTCAACTTTTATTTTTAAGGATTTTTTTTAGTAGGTTAGACAAATCAGCTGATTTAATTTTTGTTTTTTTAATATAAGCAAGGTGATATACAATTCGTCTTAGGTCTGCATCAGCTCTGAGTTGACTAGTTGTGGACGAGGGTATAACAAGGAGTCTAAAATTCGATCGTTTAGGTAGAGACGATAAACTAAATCAAGGTGTATGGGGTATAAAGTGCCACTTCAATAGGTCAGGTACAATTAATGGTCTTATTAAATGCACGTGGCCGCTATTTCTATCGTAACCAAATCTAATGAGGAGAACATAAATACTGTTACAACATTGAACCCACCCATTTCAATATTAGAACTGAATATACCCCGTTAATGTCGTATGGGTTTTGAAAGCTAACCTCAATAGCGTTAGTCTGTAACGGGATTTTAAAATTGTTTCAACTTTCATCATGGAGTGGTCAGATAATGAGAACCGTATCACGCTTTTCAAGTGTGAAATGAAAAAACGCGATATTTTCCAAACGCTCCGGCCACTAGGGATTTAGCCGCATGTTCGTCTACCGATGCATAAAACTGTTTGAGAAGACTGGAGATGTAGAAGACCACTACCGGTCGGGACGCCCACGCTCTGTTCGAACACCGCATCAAAGCCGTTAAATCAAGAATTCACAGAAATCCGCTCCGAAAACAGAATCCGTGAGATGAACATCACGCAAAAGTCCATGAGTCGAATCAATAAAAAAAAGACTTGGGACTTGGGGTTTTCTAACGACGTACCGGACATACACGCAGAGAAAAGATATGGTTACACTATGGTCACCGTAACAATAACATGTTCCCTACAATAAAAGCATGTTCGTCTTAACCATAGTATTGTGTTTTGAATTTCGTTTTGACAATAGTATGATAGCGACAATATTGGTATTGTTGAAATGTAACAATAGTATTATTGCCAAATTTAGAAATGAAAATATGGTTGTAGCAACCATATCAACATGGTTGGTGCAACAAAAGTATTTTTGTTCAAAATTTATGTTAACAATAATTTTATTACGGCAATCATACAGTACGGTTGCGATTATGAACATAACAAAACAGGTTTTATAGTGCATACATGTATGTGTGCGTATGTTTTTTTTTTTGATATACAAAAAAAAACACATACACACGATACAGTAAATGGCTGTTGTCCATTAAAAAACAACAACAGTCGAAATGTAGTTCGAAGGATTTTTATTGTGTTTACTTTGTTCGGTGAAATACTCTAACACCGACTGGTTCTCGTTTATTTAAAATCTGCCTGCACTTAAGTATATAGCCATTGATCATGGTTTAATCACATTCGTTACTTGGTGTCTACGGATGGTGAAGTAGCATTCACCCCATGCTGGCAACTAAAAGTATTTTTGACCGTTGGAATATATATTTTTGTTTCTTGAATGAAATGTTCACTAAAAACATGGCCTCAAATCTGGCTATAAACTAATAGTAAGTAATGCAATTAAAAATAACATACTTAATAAAAATCTCTATTTTTGAATACAACAAAACCCAATCCTAATAAATAATTTTGGGGAACATAGTATGGTTGAGTGTGAATTATACTATGGTTGTGGGGATCATAGTATGGTTGCGTGTGAATCATACTATGGTTGTGAGAATCATAATATTGTTGTGGAGATAATAGTATGGTTGAGTGTGATTCATACTATGGTTGTGTGGATCATAGTATTGTTGTGGAGATCATAGTATGGTTGAGTGTGAATCATACTATGATTGTGGGGATCATAGTATGGTTATGTGTGAATCATATTATTGTTGTGAGGATCATAATATTGTTGTGGCACAACCATATACCCAACAATAGTATGATCCTCTTCGAATATTGTCACCCCAACCATACTTTTTTTCTACGTGTATATTGACTGCAGTTTTTAAAAAAATAATATTGAAAATGCAAACGTCTTTTGGTTAAGCACACGCAGAAAAAAAGGATGGTTGTGGTGACAATATTCGAAGAGGATAATACTATTGTTGGGTATATGGTTGTGGTACAACAATATTATGATCCTTACAACAATAGTATGATTCAAATACAACCATACTATGATCCTCACTGCAATAGTATGATTCACACATAACCATACTATGATCCCCACAACTATAGTATGATTCACACTCAACCATACTATGATTTCCACAACCGTACTATGATCCCCACAACCATAGTATGATTTACATACAACCACAATATGATCCTCACAACCATAGTATGATTCACACGCAACCATGTTATGATCCCTACAACGATAGTATGGTCACACACAATTATACTATGATTCCCAATATAATTTATTAGAATTTGTTTAAGTTGTCGAAAATAGATAAAATTATTCAAAAATACATTAAATTGAAAATAATAGGAGTGATTTATTTTACAGAAGAAAAAATAAGTTTCAATAAACGTCAGCGTTTTTATTAAAAATATTTCAGTTAACCAAAACCGAAGCAGCTCGTTTAAAAAATTTAATTTCGATAAAAAAAGTACTAATATTGCATTATAACATTTGTTGTTAAAAGCATATTTAAATGAAGAAAAATTACAATCATACAGTATGATTGTCGTAATCATATTATTGTTAACATAAAACGCACCAACCACATTTTTGTCGCACCAACCATATTAATATTGTTGCTTTAACCATATTTTCATTTTTAAATTTGGCAATAATACTATTGTTACATTTCAACAATATTAATATTGAAGAAATTATACCATTGTCAGAAATAAATTCAGTTAACAATGCTATGGTTGCGGCGAACATACTTTTATTGCGGAGAACATTTTATTATTGCCGTGACCATGTAGTAACCATGTTTTTTCTCTGCGTGCACGCTGATAACTTGAACAGAAAAAGTTTGTTCACCGATGAAAAAATTTTACCGTTCAGGAAAAATTTAACAAGCAAAATGATAGAGTGTATGCGCGTTCATCTAAGGAAGCATCTGAACTGATCCCAAGGGTGGAAAAGGGTCATCACCCAGATTCAGTCATGGTTTGGTGGGGTTCTCTTACGATGGGGTCACTGACCTGCATTTCTGCGAACAAGGAGTCAAAACATCGGCCAAAGTGTACCAAGATACCTTTTTGGAAGCTGTTGTGAAGCCTAACAATTCCCTATTCCAAAACCAGCCATAGACTTTCCAGAAGGATTCTGCGCCGGTCCATAAAGCTAATACGTCCCAGGCCTGGCTTCGAAACAATTTGCCAGCGTTCATTTCCTCTGAAGAATGGTCCTCAGGCAGTCCAGATTTGCACCCTTTGGATTACAAATTGTGAACGGTTTTAGAGCACAAGTTGTGTCACAAAAGATACCCCAACATTTAATCTCTTAAGACTGCTTTGGTTCGAGCTGTGGCTAATTTTCCAATGGACGAGGTTCGTGCAGCTATTGACGATTGGCTAGTGGGACTTAAGGCGTGTGTAAAGGCAGAAGGCGGACATTTCATATAAGTGGATTCTTTTTGGATACAATAAACATCAATAAATATATTAAAAATAATTTGGTTCAAAAACATTCAGTACTTTTTATTTTACAGCATAATACGTGTTTAACAGTATTTATGTCCCTACTAAGTAGTTAGTCCCCAATTACACTAGGCAACTTTACTTGCCGCAACTCTTAATTTTTTTGGAGAGAGAGAGAGAGAGTGACGTTAGGGGAATATGGGTATTTCTATTCCCCTTCCCTCTGAGAGTTGCTGTAAATAAAGTTGCCTAGTGTGAATGGGGACTATCCAGCTCAAACGTATACGTAATATTAATAACTTGAAATTAATATTGCACATAGGTCACCACCCACTGCAATGCCTGACACATAATTTTAAAAATATATAAAAGATCCAATAGCCATTACTCAAAATTCTCTTTACATATTCAAGGTACACCTGGCAGCTCGTTATCATACCGGGACAAAGATAACTGCCTACTTTGAATATCTTGAATTTATAATATTTTTAAACTGAAAAGGAGAATCTATTTATGGAAACCCCCACCTCCTTTTTAAGGAAGTGTGGTTGCTATACTCGTTACATTGAAACCACACGCAAAAAAATACCAATTCGGCAGGTTGCAGGCAAAATGTGTAATTGTCACACAAGGCTGACTGACATCATTTCCGACAACAACAAAAAAAAACAATAAAAACGTCGTGGTCGCCTGCCCATGGAAATTCATCTTTAACGATTCCTTTGTAGCCCTTGTGTCATTTCATATGTTGGATTTGCCACATCACATCAAAGCCAATTAATCTTCATCATTTTTATAAAATTCGTTACGCAAAATGTTGCGGTTTTACTGGTGTACAGCCCAAAAAAAAACAAGCTATGCTTTGGAGGTTATAAAACCACCAGACTCCCACAGCTTGAGAGAGACACAGAGAGCGACACAGTTTGCGAGACTGTGTTGGTGGCAATCATCTCACTTCACATTTTGTGTGGCTTTTCACCGCAATTTCGGTTACGCCGCCGTTCTGCACCATGATTCAATATCAGTAAAGGGCTACAATAACAAACAACAGCAGCACAAGCACTCCTCGTTCATCATCCGTATCTGTAGGAAGATGTATGGTAGTATGGGTTTTGGTATATGTGTGTGTCTGCACGTCTCCTGTTGCCGCATGACTCAGTTTGTCGCAACAACAAAAAAGTGAAATATAAATTAACAAACTCATTTAAGCAATTAATTAGATGGCAAACAGCAGCAACTTTACCAGCAGCATGTTCGTACATATGCATAAAAATAGTCCTACATCATCCTAGAATCCTTTTGGCACTATCGACAACACCAGCGTACAGTGGTTCGAAATAAAACAAAAAAATGTGATATGAAATATTTTATAAGAAGAACGTCGATCAAAACACAACGTAAAAGTGATACAATTTTTATTTTTCATTGAAGCAACCTCGGTTGGATAAATAAAATAATTGCTGTTAAAAGGAGAAAAAGGCGGTTTCAGAAAAAATGATTTTAAACGATTTAAAACTATTTAAAAACTTAAAAAATATATTTTTTTAGAAAACTTAAATCGAGTGCATATGGGGGATACTAAAGGAGGGGGGCGTTGCTAAAAATCTAATTTTACGAAGGCGACCGCAAAAGTAACTGACCTAACATAAAAAGAACCGTTTTTTGGAATTATTATTATTTATTTTTCAACATAATCTCCTTCCAACTCAATACATTCCATCCGAAAAATAAGATTTTTCAAGACCTTCAAAATATGCCTCAGTTTCAGCAATAACCTCGCTATTGGACGAAAATTTTTTGCTACCAAGAATTTTTTTTAAATTTGGAAACAAGAAATCATCAGAAGGAGCTAAATCTAGACTATATGGTGGATGCGGAGCAATTTCAAATCGTAATTCGGCCAGGTTTTGTTGAGTTAAAAATCCACTGTGTTAAGGAGCATTATCTTGATGAAAAAGAACTTTTTTTTCTAAATGCGGTCGTTTTATCTTGATTTCTTCACTCAACCGATCCAATAATGCACAATAATATTCACTATTTATAGTTTTTCCTTTCTCAAGATAATCAATAAATAGTATACCCCTTGCTTCCCAAAATACTGTGGCCATTACTTTTCCTGCTGACTTAACAGCTTTCGCCTTCTTGGGACCACTTTTACCAGCTTCTATCCATTGTTTTGACTGTTCTTTGCATTCTGGGATGTAGTGATGGATCCATGTTTCCTCAACAGTTATGAATCGGCGCAAGAACTCTATTGGATTATGCTGATAAATCACTAAAAGCTCCTCGGAATTGATCCAACGGACGATTTTTTGGGGCAAAGTCAACAAACGCGGCACCCATCTTGCGGATAGCTTTTTCATGTGGAGTTCATCATGTAAAATACTCTAAACTTGTTTTCGTGTATTTTAGCAACATCAGCAATTTCTCTGAGCTTTATTTGTCTATCTTTAGTCACTTCATTTTTTTCTAATGTTTTCAATAGTAGTAGCAGTTTTCGGTCTTCCAGAGCGTTGTTCATCTTCCGTACTTGAACGACCGATTTTAAATTGTTGAACCCAGGATTTCACGGTGGAGTATGATGGTGCATTATCACCATGAACAGAATCCAATTCATCTTTGATTAATTTTGGCGTATATTTTCTTTATTTTCCATTTTTCAAAAATTATAAAACTTGTTTACTTCAATCACCTGTAACAAAGAAAATAATCATTAAATATTTCGGAAATTTTGACAGATGGCTTATAAAAGATTGCTTTTAAAAAACAAACAAAAAAACAAAAAATGCTAGTAAAACAGAAAATGTGCCAGGCCAGTTAGTTTTGCGGTCGCCCTCGTATGTAACCAAGTTCAGCTCATTTCCTTATTTTAAAATTTTGGTTTTAAGTCAGATAAAGTGATTATTTTTGAAGATATTAAAATAACTCCAAAAATATTCGAACGGTTACATTTGCGTAAAATTGGAAATTGTTTTTTAACTGCGATTGAGAGACCTCCAAAACATGGTCGATGGAAATGGTCAACATATGCTTCGGTCGTCGAAAAACGTTGACCATGCAGCATTTTCTTGATGCGAGAGAATAAGATAGAGTAATCGGGCTGTACCTTGTATAACCCATCAGTACGACATCTTGAGTACTTAAATAGCCCATTGTTTAAGCTGAATATGAGTGCCCGCACTGTCGTGATGCATAATGATTCGATTTCATCCCTTTTTGCTTTTCCTTACTTCTTTGAATATTAAAGGCAAACAGATGGTTCTGTACCACTTACAATTGATCGTTCCACTTTTCACTAAAGGCGCTGTGGCTACATGACTGTTTATAACGGGTGATCAATCTAGAGTTATTTTTTTCAACAAATAAAAAAAAATGTAGAGGTATATTCCAGGTGATATTGTTTGTTGTTGTTCAGATCTATCAGAGTGTAAAGAAGGAACATCATCGTACATTTGCATAAAAAAGTGTAGTGCTGATTAAGGAATTTACATGACAAAATTGCTGTGAAAAACAATTGGTTTGGCTGTTCTTGCTTTTGTTGTACCAGGGCAAGGTTTATCAAAATAAAAATTTTAAGAGCATTCACGAAAAAAATTAAAAAATTAAGTTAATGCTAATGAGATATTTTATGGGATTTAAAAGAGGTAAAACAAAGTGAAATATTTATGCAAACCATACCTAGAAATTAACAAGGATTTCCAGATTTCGATAGAGTAGTTGTGAATTTGGAGAAAATGGGTAATGTGAACCATTAGGAACCAGCATCAATAAGAAATCAGCAGTAAAACACTTAAAAAGAGTGAAATAAACGAGGACTACAGATAAGTATAATTCCTTGAAGATCCTGACAGAACAGATGCGTGCACAATGCCAAATCGCTCTGGCTATGGTACCTTATAAGATTAACGCTTTATTTAAAGAAGGCGTCCAAACAAATCAAACTTTTATTGAATTTCCAGTTGACCGATGGACCGACCAAATGCAACAGAATTTGGGATAATCAGCATTAATATCGACTTACAATGATCGATCTGCGCAATAATCAATACATAATCGAAAACATTTTAAGTAGAGGAGATTCTAATTTCAATTAACTTTCCATCTTAAATCAGGCAGAACTTATCTCCAGTTCAACGTGCATTTTCATTGTCGATGAAGAAATCATTAAATAACGGGTGATCAGTCTAGAGGTATTTTTCACCATAGGTTTTTTTTAAGATTAAGCGTGAGTTGTTTTAAACTTTTTTTTCTTCTCATTATTGTTTGCCATTTCATCATCGATCAACAAATAAACAAAATTGCCGCATTTGGACTGAAGAGCAACCGGAAGAGGTTCAAGAGTTGCCATTAAACCCAGAGAAAAGTACGGTATGGTGCGGTTTGTGGGCTGATGGAATCATCGGTCCATATTTTTTCAAAGATGATGATGGCAGGAACGTAACCCTGAATGGTGGTCGCTACTGCTCTATGATATCGGACTTTTTGCTATTTGAAATCTTGTCGACAATTTTCGACCACTTTTTGCAGCATTTGGGGCCATGTAGCAGCAACAACGCACCGAACCTTCCCTTCCAAGGCGTCAACGTGTCGGATTTATCTGCGTAGACAAGCGACTTCACATAATCCCACAAAAAATAGTCCAGCGGTCTTAGATCGCACGATCTTGTAGGCCACGCCACAGGCCCACGATGCAAGATGATGCGCTCACCATAAGTTTCCTTCAATAAATTGATTGTTCTTTGACTGTATTACATGAAGCGCCATCTTGTTGGAACCGAAGGTCCTCCACTTCAACATGCTCCAAATTCAGGATCGAAAAATGCATTAATCATGGTCTTAATCATGGCCCCATTAACAGTAACATTATGGCCGGATAAATTGTTGAAAAAATATGGACCAATGATTCCCTCTGCCCATAGAGCACACCGAACACTAACTTCTTGAGGATGTAACGGCGTCTCAACAATGACTTGTGGCTTTTCATTACTTTAAATGCGGCAATTTTGGTTTCAACCAAAAGTGAGCTTCTCTGAACAAAATTTTCTTGAAAAAATAGGGATCGGTGTCCGTTTCGTTTTCGGCCCATTCACCACGGTTTCCAAACATTGTACCGTAGTAAGTCTATTTATTTATTTCGTAACTGAGCTTAAATCAAGTGACAGCTGTCATAAAAACCAAGTCTGAAAAAAGTATGGCTAGATTAAAAACCACACGTCTTAAAAACATCCTCTATTAATTTTACGTTGCGGCTGAAATTAGGGTGGGGCCCATACTCCGAAGGGTCCCAAACTTAAAATTTTTTTGTGCTTAAGTATCGTATTGACAGTGTACGGTATACTTATATGATGCCTACTTATCCAAATTATTTAGATTTAACAACTCTTTTAAACAATACTCGAGTTCTTTTTCAACTTAGTCGACCTGTTTTCCACTTGGAAACACTGTGCACCATCTGCCAGCAACATTACTTTTTGACATAGGGGCGCTATCATTTATCAATTGAGTTTTTAAAGTGTTCCATTGACAAAAACTCGAAAGTTATTATAAATACAAAAACACAAATTATAAGTTACCCCTCTATCATTCAACCCCTCGAATGTGTGATCACAATCCTGTCTGAATTTACGAGAAATTTGTTGGAAAGTCTTAAAAAGGCATTAAATTCAAAATTAACCAAAATCTCTTTTTTATCCCACATTAAATTCGTATTAGACCGTGGCTGTCTGTGTGTGTGTGACTTAACCAAACGTTCGAAAATTCTAAAACTTTTAAAACCGCACCAAACCACAACGAAGTCTAACAGACACGCATACATGCAAACATACACACACACATGTATGCCAAAGGACTCTCACTAGTTAGTAGAGGTTGTCGCTGTCCCTTCGTTGGCTGTGAAAGCGACAAAAATTACCGCCTTTTGCCTGTTCGTTCGTTGTGAATATAAATTCACTGACAATGGAGGCGATAAATTTTGCTGTTATTAACACAACGACAACAGCAGCAGCAACGAAAGTTTTTACTTGCAACTAAACGTGATGATGATGATGGCGATGATGAAGCTGGCCCTGCTGTCAGCTACCGCTTGGGCTGTTGTCGTCATTGACAACGTCGACGTTGTCGACTACGAGAAAACTGAAATGTTGCTGACAAGGATAAAAACAGACTTGGCATACATCGACGACAATCAACAACGGCATAGCCGGAATCCTTCTAGTAAACACACGCATCTCTCGCATCGTCCTTCTTATAGAGTTAGAGTTGTCGCTGTAATGTCAGCCAGTAAATTCGTCAATCCGTTGTACGTATGTCGTAATGATGTTCCGATGCGGGATATCTCTCGTCAGATTTTCCAAGTTTTGAAATGTCAAGGAAGTCAGGGCTATGAAGTGATGTGATAGGCAAAGCCTGTTTCTACAATCATCCCTTATGCAATCACAGCAATTGGTTCACCATGGGAATGATATGTGGTGGAACAAGTTCCGAGTCTCCATAAGGGATGATCTTGGAAACATGCTTAGCCTTAATCGAAGAGGTGCAGGGATAAAGGGAAGAAACTTCCGTAAAGGTGAATGGCTTAAAAGGGAAAAGAAATACTTTGATGGTTTTCAGATATGAGTAACTTAAATTAGAATAGATCAGAACATCAAACATCATCAGGCTATATATGTCTTCCAACATTACTTAAAGTCCAATTAAAAAGTCAACAAAAAAGATCAGTCAGACTCCTTATTTTCGCTCTACCGGAACTAAAGTTGTCCGATTTTTTAGTACTTTGGGTCCATGAGTTCGAGCCAGAAAAATCTTCAAAATAAATCCATATCTACCTGACCTTAATTTAAGTACCTTATAAATACTGAAATTTCAAAGTAAATCCATATTTAAATTCGTAGCAAAACTTGTTTCTTTTTGACAAGAGTCCATTAAAGAAAACGTTTGGCCCCTAGGCACATTGCACCCAGTTGCAATCCCAGCAAATCGTGCAAGCCCTTATTATGGAAAATTTCAGGATCTTAGAATAATTGGTTTGACCTTCACGAAATTCATTTTAGAGCAAACTGCGCCCGAGAATAACTCTTGCTTCCAGCGATCTATAGAGGGTTTTGATGGAGCTTCATTACTAAGTGTTGCCCGGCGACATCTAACATTTCCATTGGAAAGTTTGACATTTTTTAGCATAAACGTACTCAGAACGTTTTGACGTACGACCATCATTTCAGTGACTTGAAAAAATTAATTTTGCAATAAAATAGAATTAACTCTTGAACAGTTTCGTGCGATTATTTTTCACGACATTCGACGTGGATTATCACGACAAGAGTGCAACGATGAACTTAAATCTCTGTATAGCGATGAAGCACCATCCTATAGCACTGTGAAAAACTGGCTTAATGAATTCAAGGTCGTTATTGAAGGTCGTCCAAAAACGACCGTCGTGCCACAGAACATTGATGTCGTGCGTGAACTGATAATGCAAGATCATCATGTGACATACCATGAGATAGAGGCTTCCTTGGGCATTTCTTCCACCAGCATACATTCGATATTGCATGAACACCTGGCCTTAAAAAAGGTTTGTTCTCGTTGGATCCCGCACAATTTGACAATGGCTCAAAAAAAGGCTCGTGACGATTGGTGCACAGAAATTTTAAAAAAAATGCTAAAGCAGTGCTTCAAAAGACGTTTATAAGATCGATACAGGTGACGAATCATGGATCTATGCGTATGAGCCCGAAACACAACAGCAATCGATCGTGTGGGTCTACGAAGACGTGCCAAATCTAACGAAAGTTGTTCGTGGAAGAAGCACTTCGAAGCATATGGTCGCTTGTTTCTTCAGCAAAACTGATCGTGTGGCGACTGTTCTGCTTGATCAACGTAGGACGGTCAATTCTAAGTGGTACACCACAATTTGTTTGCCTGACGTCTTCGGAGAAATTCGAAAAATGAACAAGAGAAGACGAATCATTGTGCACCATGACAATGCGAGCTCTCACACATCGGCTCAAACCAGCGCCTTTTTTAACGGCCACAACGTCGAATTGATGGGTAATCCGCCGTACAGCCTTGACTTGGCACCCAATCAATGACTTCTTTTTATTCCCGCACATTAAGAAAAAATGCGTGGTCAACGATTTTCTTCGCAAGAAGATGCTGTTCAAGCGTTCAAAAACCATGTTTTGGAGGTGTCTCAATCGAAGTGGAAAAAAAAGCTTCGGCAATTGGTTTGAGCGCATGCAAAAGAGTATAAATCAAGCTGGAGAATACTTTGAAAAACAATAAAACCATTTTTGATGATAAACATTCGCATTTTCATTATAAGGCCAGAAGTATATAAAGCAGCCTCGTGCTTTAATTAGACACGGGGCGGAAGGAGGTAGGACGAACATGACTAGATCGTTATAGAATTTTAAGAAAAATGTTCATCATTCGGTAAAGGATGCAACAAAATTTTAGATATAATATTACCGTAGTTTGGCTAATTCGTAGGTCTGCACATGTGATTTCCCGAAAACCTTAAGAAACCAGTAAGAAAGTAGTAAGTCGAGTGTGACATGATTGATATGGTACACTCAGAACTTGCTTTAGCTCTATGGTCTACAAACGAAATTACATACGAGGGCATATCAATAATTCCAGGCCTTTTCCAACTTCCCTCATAGTTATATGAAATGCATCACTGTCCCCATCAAGTACCATCTGTTATCAGACTACTGTCAAATCTTAAGAGAGTTCCGTCATTTAGTTTGTGCTTAACAGCTGTTTAAAACATACAAGATAAATTATTGGTCACACAAATGTCTATTTTATGGACCTCGAAAAATCCTAATTTTTGGAAAGGGTACAAAAGGACTTAGTGTATTGAGCTTAAAGGAGATTGAAAAATAATGTTTTTTTTCAAAAAATTTATGTTTTTTTAAAAAGTCACGGAATTATTTATATGCCGGAGTACATTCAAATCTGATAATAAAAAAACAATTTGCGGTTTAGTCGGTCAAAATGCAAACCGATAGCAACTTTTGAGTAGGGACTATATCAAGATTTGGACCGATCTGGTTTATTTTTAGGTTAGGTTATTTAGACCCAGCGTTACAGTGTGCGACTAAAGTGGCAATTTGACCCTTTTTGAAAGCCATGCGACTTTTGCTTCGACAACTAGAAATGTGTGTATTGCGTTTAAACGATACGCGTATTCTTATTTCTGTGGTTAAGGTTTGCTCCGGGGAAAAAAGTACTATAATTTATTCGGTTAAAACCTGGCGATTATGATAAGCATTATGGGTACTCGTAGTAGGTTGTCAGAGCATCTTTATGTGTATTGCCCACAGGCTGCGGAGACAACCTCCATAGAGTCCAGCAGCACAGCTCTGAAACGTACATATTATATCCAGTCTTGAGGAAATTTGGCACATTTCATTAGGATTGACCAGTAACTGAAAATGCTTCCTAGAATAAAGTAGCCTAAACAACAGTGTGCTTTTAGGGTAAAAATTCCAACATTTCGGAACATTTGTAAAATGTATCAAGTTAGCCGTAAATGAGACGCGATTGTCACGGTACTTTCGATGCCGCAAATGTATCAAAAAAGTTCTATGTATCATCTTTTGCAACCTTGATATGAGGTGGCCGAAAATCTGGCCCAATCATTCGAGGACATATGCGTACTAAAGTTTAAAATTTTACAACAAACCCAACGAATCCATATGAAATTATTTTTATAATCTGGATAAATTAAGAACCCGGTTCATGACTTCAAGAAGCCCAAAAGCCTCCTCTGCACATCCAGTAGAGCAGGGTATAATAGTCTGCCATGTCCGACTTTTGATGTTTGGATTGATGTTTGGGTACATAATGATCAGATATTGAATTGTTTTTTAGTTTGAATGTGTATTTTACCTCTCGTTTCATGAAACTTAGTTTTTACTGTGATGTTTGTTACTTTCCTTATTAAATTTAAATGTATTGTTCTAATAAAATTAACTTACGAAAAGTTTGAGGCTTTTTTTTAAAAAATACGCTTTTTGTGCAACTTTTTTAAAAATAATCCCCTTTTTGTGCGGCTTTTTGAATTTTTTCAACGGTAACCCTTTTTGGAACCCAATTCGGGATGAGCATTTGTGCGGGGGATATTTCCGATATTTAACAATATTTATTCTGTATGCAAAATAATGTCACAAACCAAATTTCGTTGAAACTTACCGCTGTAAGGTCGGTTAGATAATAAATTGGATGGTAGCCTCCATTCTAAAGGGTGATTTTTGTAGAAGTGTGGTTTTCAATCTGGCCACACTTTATTCGGAGTTGGTCTGGACTTACTCCGCAAATCGTGGTAAATGGGCCTAAAACGAGATGGCCGCTGATCCTGATTTTTATAAGAAAATGTTGTCCAGCGATCAAGCTCACTTTTGGTTAAATAGGTTAGTTAAAACCAAAATTGTCGCATTTGGAGTAATGAAAATCCACGAGCCATTGTTGGGACGCCATTACATCCTCACTGTTTGGCAAGCTATATGGGCAGAGGGAATCATTGATCAAATTTTTTTCAAAAATGAAGCCGGCCATAAAGTTACAGTCAATAGGGAATGCTATAGACCCATGAGTAACGACGTTTTTGTGCCTGAGTTGGAGGATGTGGACGACTTTTGGTTCCAACAAACGGCGCTACAAGTCATACAGCCAACGAAACAAACAATTTATTGAAGGAAACTTTTGGTGAGCGCATTATCTCTCATCGTGGGCGTTTGGCATGGTCTCCCAGATCGTGCTACTTTACACCGCTGGATTATTTTTTTGTGGGGTTATGTGAATTCACTTGTCTACACTGATAAGCCCGACACGATGGACGCCTTTGACGAGAATATTCGGAGCATTATTGTTGACATACGGCCCAAATTCTTCAAAACGTGGTCGAAAATTGGGCCTCTAGGCTAGGCCCGAAATCATTTTTAAAACAAAATGAAAAACTCTTATCTTTTTAACAAAGCTAAATTCTTGGCCATGACATTAAACCTTATGTGATTTATTTCTTTTTGAAAACCACACGTCTCAAAAAAACATGCTTTAGATAACAAATTGTTTTGCGTATTAGCTATATTTGGATGACAGACCCTACGTTCCAGTTAAAAGGACAGACCCTACGTTCCATTGGCTCAAGAAAACAAAATTTCAAAAAACAATAAAATTTACCTCAAATTCAAATGGGACTTTATTTTTTAATCTGGCTAAATTTAATTTTTCTTTTTTTAAACTTTCCTCAAATTCAAATGTGACTTTATTTTTAAATCTGGCTAAATTTAGAGCCGATTCTAGAAGTTCAAAAGCCTGTTTTCAATAATATTTTCTGGAAATTAGGTCGGTGGCCTATTTAACCTTTTTTACTGGTTTATTTTAAAATAAATAGCAAACCATTTTTAGTCGCAATTAGTTTTACCACGTCCTCAGAGACTTAAAATGGGATGAATCAATTCACTTCTAAAAGTATAGGGTGATCCATCTAGAGGTGTTTTTCAGAACAAAAAAAATATAAAAATTCAAATCAAGTGCGGAATTTTTATTGGTAATTTGAAAGGACATTTTATGGCATTTATTTTTTGAAACCGATTACCTTCAAATGTTGGCAACTGTATTATGGAAATGAGCGTTCGGTGTGAAACTGGAAGATCCGCTATTTCCGTCCAAAATGTTGTTCAGTGATGAGGCCCATTTCTGGCTTAATGGCAAAGTCAATAAACAAAATTGCCGCATTTGGGCTGAAGAGCTACAGGAAGAGGTTCAAGAGGTGCCATTACACCCAGAAAAAAACACGGTTTGGTGCGGTTTATAAGTTGGTGGAATCATCAGTGCATATTTTTTCAAAAATGATAAAGGCACGTAACCGTGAATGGTGCTTGCTATCGCGCCATGATATTGGACTTTTTGCTACTACCTGAAATTGAAGCCAGTAATCTTTGATGACACTTGGTTTTAACGGACGGTGCCACTAGCCATACAGCTGCTCAAACAATGGATATATTGAGAGTTCATTTCGAAAAGCAGCTAATTTTACGTTTTGGACAGGTGAGTTGGCCTTCACACCTTTAGACATTTTTCGTTGGGGTTACTTAAAGTCCAAAGTCTATACTGACAAACCAGCTACGATTCAGGTTTTGGAAGCCAACATTTCGCGTGTCGTTAAAGCCATACCGGTCGAAATGCTCAAACGAGTCATCAAAAACTGAACCCTCAGCATTAGTCCAATTTAAAGGAAATTATAATCAAAAAATTAATTTATAAAATGTCCTTTCAAATTACAAATAAAGATTCCGCACTTGATTTGAATTTTTATATTTTTTTGTTGTTCTGAAAATATACCTCTAGATGGATGGACCTTTAATAAGAATTTTACATTTTAGGCAAAAGGCTAACCCCGGAACGTCGGTTAAAGCTAGTTTTTACCAATAATAAAACCCGACAGTCGTTTTTTTAGAACACAGGTTTAGAAAACACCACAAAATGCCGGCATTTTCAAAACCACGAGTTTTTTGGATACTCTACACCAGCCTAAGTAAGTAAGGAAGTATCCTATACCGGAAATGTTAAATAAGGCATCATTTCCTAACGTTCTTATCGGGTTGTCATATACAATTAAGTGTCATCTGTGAATAGCTAACGATATTTAGACCAAACCGCATATTTATATTTGTTGTTTGATTGCCACATGCTGTAGATGCACAGATCGACAATCATTTAGCTTGAAACTAACATTGAAATCCCCTGCGCATAGCCAGCGTCATGGTCTACAAATATATGTAAATTGCCCAAAACTGCATTCAACAAACAGGATTAAACACATCTCAGGACGATGGATATCAGTAGCCAAGCCGTCCAAAAATGTTTTCAATTCGAATTGGACGCAACGTGCATGTCAAAATATTTAATTCAATTTCAGATATTCAATGCAAAATATCCCATATGCAGGCATAACTTCTAGGAAACAAACACTCAAATGTATGAGAACGCACAAACACGCGTCTAAGTATGTGAATGTCTATTTGTACAGGTATATGTGTGTGTGTGTCTACAGACAACACCAACAATCAGCTTCAGAGCCAACATTGTCAACGAAACGAAAGAGTGGCATTGGATATGCATTTGACACCTAGACAGAAAAAAACAACAATTCGGCGGTGGTGATATGCGAGTATAAATCACACACACACACACCAATACGGACATTTATGTAGATTCAAGTGCTTGTGGTTGCATACATAGCGGAATAGTAAACATAGTCTACACACACATACGCACACCGACATAACGTATAATAGATTCACACTGCAGCAATTTCAGCTTGGCATTTTTTCTCTCTTCGGGTTTGGAGGGATTTTTGTTTGTTGTTGTTTAATTCAAAAGAGGCGCACAAACAATGCGCCCGTTATTTGTTTGCTGCACTAAACCAACAAACAAGAACAGCAACAAAAACACCAGAATAATAAACGACTGCGCAATTTGGTGGGCTGGAGGGACCCTCTAAAAAAACGAAGATAAAATGTTCAACGAAATTGAAATTTTTTAGAGTGAAATGTATGCGTGTGTTAGTGTTTTGTTGCAAGCTGAAATTTGTGTCTATTCTCTGCAGTCTTAAAGTTTGCAACAAATGGTGCGCTTTGGAGAGAGAGGGAGATCCGAGCAAAAGAGTGAAAGTAAAGATAAATGGATTTAAAACAATTGCAAATTTTGGCGTATTTCTTATCAATGAATGGTGGCGCTGTTCATTTATTCTGGCATTCTGAACTCAAAAACACGGAGAAAGCGACATTGTAGGATAGTTCGTTAAAAACATTGTCGCTATGGGATAGACAAATGCGTTTAAATTAGTTTAATATCTGATTTTAAGGTAAGCCTTCCTTCACCATGTACAGGGTGTCCGTCGCTAAGGTATACTACTTTGTTTGTTTATTAATTTTGGATTAAATGAAAACGATTGGATCTTATATTGATAAATGTTTTACGAGCATTTTATGTCGGCAATTATGTATGGAATACAATATCAGATAAACAAATGTCTTTCTCTGTAGCCTCACAAGTGCGAGCCTTTTTCAACACATATTTCATTACATTCTCACACATTCCACGCGTTATTTCATTAATTTTATCGCGAATATTTAGTTTGAGTTGCTCAAGAGTTTATGGTTTGTTTGCATAAACCTTGCTTTTAGATATTCCCACAAAAAAAATCTGGAGCAGTCTAATCAGGCGACCGTGGAGGCCAATCAACATCACCATATCCTAAATTAACTTGTTGTAGAAAGAGGTCTCGCAGTAATTCCACTGTAATCCTGGCTGTATACGATGTGGCACCGTCTTATTGATACCACATGTTAATCAAGCCCAAAGTATGCAGTTCTGGCTGTAAAAAGTTTGCAATCATATCACGATATCACTTCCCATCGCCAGTTTTCATTTTCATAGAAGTAAGGTACAATGATTCCTCCTGCCCAAATTGTACATTTGCAGACTGTCACTTTGAATGGATACAAAGGTAACTGATGAATAATTTGAGGATTTTCCCTTACCCAGAACCGACTATCTGTTTATTCACATATCCATTCAAATGAAAATGTACCTCGTCACTTATTATGATGAAAATCAGGGTTGTCATGGGCGGCTGTAACATCCAATAGGCATATGTACGGCGGCGTAAATGGTCTTGTGAAAGATGCTCTTGTGTCAACTGAATCTTAGATAAAAAAATGCAAATCCTTGTACAAAATTGTGGCAAAAGTTGTTCTTTGATGACCAAGCTCCGGAGCGCGGCGTCGAATTACATAATAAATTTGGCACTTCTCTACTTTACGACTGCCAAATATGGACTGTCAAGACTAATGTTTATCAAAATGGCGGCACAATGAAGTAGTATACCTTCCCGGCGGACACCATGTCGATGTTTTTCGAAGTTCTAAGATCAAAATTCTTATCTCATTCGAAACGATTGCGGTGAATATTTATTTGTATTCTTTCTGTTTTTACATTCTTCGAAAAAAAAATCGTTATAATCTTCTATTTCAATTTAATGGCAAAGAAAATTAATAAGGGTCTCCAGAATATTTTTTCTCATCGTGAAAGTTTGCAAATAAATATCGAATCATTGAACAAGCAAATTTCTGGACTGTTTCAAATTTTGACTTCTTTACATTTCAATACCTTCAGTGATGACTTTAGAATTTATTTCTACTTAGAAGGGACATAAATACTGTTACACACGTTTTATACTGTAAAAAAAAGTACTGAAGGTTTTTGGACCAAATATTTTTTTAATATATTTATTGATGTATATTTTATCCAAAAAGAATCTACTTATTCGAAAGGTCCGCCTTTTGCCTTTAAACACGTCTCAAATCGCACTGGCCAATCGTCAATAGCTGCACGAACCTCGTCCATTGGAAAATTGGCCACAGCTCGAACCAAAGCAGTCTTAAGAGATCCAATGTTGGGGTATCTTTTGTGAAAAACCTTGTCCTCTAAAACCGTTCACAATTTGCTATCCAATGGGTTCAAATCTGGACTGGGTTCAAATCTGAACCTGGGGCCATTCTTCAGAGGAAATGAACGCTGGCAAATTGTTTCGAAGCCAGGCCTGGGACGTTTTAGCCATGGCTGGTTTTGGATCAGGGAATTGTTAAGAGGCTTCACAACAGCTTCCAAAACGGTTTCTTGGTAAACTATGGCCGATGTTTTGACTCCTTGTTCACAGAAATGCAGGTCATATGACCATAAACGGGATATTTTCAGTTCTACTATTGAAATGGGTGTGTTCAATGTTGTAAAAGTATTTATGTCCCTACTAAGTATTAAGCAATATTAAAATTCTTAGCGGCCTCAATTTCAGCAACACATTTCATGGAATCCCAAAAATGTGTAGTATTCGACCTATTAAAACAATTAAGTCTACATTAAATCACACACGAGGAGAAAAATTATGATTAAAATATATTCACGGCAACAATAATAACATTTTTTCACAGATTTCGCGTGAGTTGTGTTCAACCTTATTTTTTCTTTTCAGTATTGTTTGCCATTTCATCATGGAAAGACTTATACCGAAACAACGTCTCACAATTGTGCAACTGTATAATGTAAATGAGCGTTCGGTGAGAAACTGTTATCGACCACAATTTTGTTCAATGATGAGGCACATTTCTGGCTCAACGACAACGTCAATAAGCATAATTGCCGCATTTTGGCTAAGAGCAACCATAAGAGGTTCAAGTGGTGCAATTATACCCAGAGAAAACCACGGTCTGGTGCGGCTTATGGCCTGGTGGAATAATCGGTCCATATTTTTTCAAAAATGATGATGGTCGGAACGTAACCGTGAATTGAGCTCGCTGTCGCGCCCTGATATCGGACTTTTTGCTTCCTGAAATTGAAGCCCGTTATGTTGACAACATTTGGACTTAACAGGACGGCTCCACTTGCCATACAGCTGCTCAAACAATGGATTTATTGAGGGGCTATTACGAAGAGCAGCCGATTTCACGTTTTGGACCGGTGAGATGGCCGCCTAGATCGTGTAATATCACAGCTATAGTCTTTTTTTTGGGGCTACGTAAAGTCCAAATTCTATGCTGACAAACCAGCTACGATTCAAGTTTTGGAAGCCAACATTACGCGTGCCATACCGGTCGAAATGCTCGAACAAGTCATCCAAAATTGGACCCCCAGAATGGACACCTTGAAGCGCAGTTGCGGCTCCCATTTAAAGGAAATTATATTCAAAAAATAAATGGCATAATATGTCCTTTCGAAAGAACCACAAATATTCCACATTTTATTCGATTTCTCGATTTTTTTTTTATTTTAAAAAATTTTTACAACTATGACGAAAGATTGATTCATAAAAATACTTAAATTTCGCATAAGCGAAAACAGGTATTTTAAATACAATGATAAAGTATACCAACAAAAAAGAGGACTACCTATGGGATCATCGGCTTCACCAATTGTTGCCGACATCGTGATGGAGGATAGTGTTATGCAGAACTGTGATATTAGGCCTAGAATACTGACAAAATACGTGGACGACCTTTTTGGGATTATTATATCATGTGCAATAGATAACATCTTGACGAATCTTAATAGTTTGAATCACCAAATTAAATTCACGATTGAGAGAGAGTCAAATGGAAAAATTTCGTACCTGGATACTCTTGTAATAAGAGAGAATAAAAATCCTCCGGAAGACTATTAAACTTTCACTCCCAACACCCAACGAGGATGGTATTTAACACAGCTTCCAATTTCATCAACAGAGTCCTATCTATAAGCGACGATCAAAATCAAAAATATTTTAAGGCAAAATAGCTTTCCAACACAAACTATTAACAATCTTATAAACAAATCCAGGAATAGAAAGACTACAGCACAAGAAAAAGAACCAATCATATACAAGTCAGTAATATACATACCACATTTGTCAGAGAAGTTCGAAAATTCTAACTGCATGGATAACATTAACTACAGAATTGCGCCAAAGACGAACAACATATTAAACAAGCTTTTTACAAACATAAAATCTAAAATTGAAATAATGGACAAATGGAACTTAACATAGCGGATAAAATGCAAGGGTAACGAAACGGCACAATGCGAAAAATACTACATCGGTACCACCAAAAACAGACTGAAAACACGACTGTCAGGACACAAATCTGACATAAAATTAAAAAAAATAATAATATGATGACACCAAAAACAGCACTTGTGGCCCACTGTGCAAGCGAAAAACACCAGCCCGAACTTAAGAGAGTGAGTGTATAACAATGTGAAAGCCACTACAACAAACGATTAACACTCAAAATGCTGCACATTATGAGTACTCCAAATGAGCAGAGAATGAATTTTAAAACTGACGTTGATAATTCTGCTCAAAGCTATAGGTGTCTTATAAGAAAAACACACTTAACAACAAGAAACTGAGGTACTCGCTACGGAGTAATTTTGTTTAATTTAGTTGTAAGTGTGGGCACATATGTTTTTTTTTGTTTTTACGTAATTTACATGTTCATTTGTTTTTGTATATCCAATGAAATATCTTGTAGATTCCTGATGATGTTCTTCAAAGAGGAACGAAATATCGAATAAAGAGAAAAATACAACAAAACATAATAACATTGGCCTCGAGCTCGATATAATAATTATTTAGTAAAATTTAAAATAAAGGCCGAAAACAAAAATTAAAATTACGTAAAAAAATTTTATTTAAAAAAAATCATCACTCGGTATGTTCCATAGTCTTGATTGTTGAACATAATTTTAACAATATTATGATTGCGGTAATATACATATTGTTGAAATTTAACAATATATAATTTTACCATATGAAAATTAAGTTGTAGCAAAAATATAAATATGGTTGGTGCGACAAAAGTATTGTTGTTTTTTGGGTTTTATGTTAACAGTTATAACGGGTTTTCCAAAAGGGACTTATCAACGCACTCTCAAACATTTGTAATGATCTTTCAGTGTCAAAACCTCAGTCGAAGTCAACATTTTCATCCTGGTAAAGTTCACTTACGAGCAACGTTTGGAAATAATAAAAAAATACTAATGAAATTCTATATCGGTGGTTGCAACTTTAAGAGTGCTTACTCCAATTTTCGGCCGTAATAATCGTCCCATCCGACAGGCTGTGCGTTCTATAGTGAATAAATTTGGATCCAAGTTTTCACTTTTTAATCTTCCGGCGCCAAAAAGACGAAAAAATATATACGTTCAAAATTAACCAAAATCGCTCTGGTATTGGGCATCTCTCAAACCACACTGTGGTGTATTTTGCGAGAAGATCTTGGCCTTCATCCTTATAAAATCAAACTGACCAAAGAACTAAAGCCACTTGATAATTTGAAACGCCGAAAGATCACCGATTGGGCTTTGGCAAAGTTTCACGAAAATCCAGAATTTAATTGAAAAATCATCTTCAATGATGAAGATCATTTCTGGCTGAGTGGTTTTGTCAATAAATAAAATATGTGTCATTGGTCAGCAACAAATCCACATATGCTTCAAGACACACAATTGCATCCGAAAAAAATTACTGTATGGTGTGATTTTTATGTCGGCGATGAGATTGGCCAATATTTTTTCGTCGATGAAAATAATTGTCATGTTACCGTCAATCTAGAGCGCTATTGTGCCATTTTAGAAAATTATTTTTGGCCAGAATTGGATGAGCTTGACATCGCCGATAGGTGGTTTCAACAAGACGGTGCCACTAGCCACGCAGTACGCGTTACAAACGATTTACTGAAAGGAAAATTCGGTGAACGTGTTATTTCGAAAAAGGGTCCGGCCGTGATGGTCATATGTCCAAAATCGAATTTCATACTTAAGATGTAACATTTGCACTACACCTGGAATAAATTTGAACTGTATATCTTAAATATTCTGTGTATTACTTTTTTTTTTGTTATGTGTATTATTTATATATAAAATGGTATAAGTATATGCCTAGAGATGGACCCAAAAATAGACCCCCTTTAAGTTTAGACATTATTAAAAACAAGTGGAAAAATTAAGTTCAGCCATGTCAAAGCTTTTTATCCTCCAGCATGGATTACGGTCCAATATGAGCGTTTTGCAATGGGGCTTGGCACCGGTATTGATTTGATCTATACCAGCTTCATAAATACCAACTACTACGATATCGTCATATCGGTATTAGTACAGGAGATATAGCCTTTTCAAGTCGCTGGTAGTATGGGGTGGTACAAGACTAACATTGTGGTTTGAATGTTTAATTACTTTTTTATTTATTGGTTAACTATTATTATTTTTTGTTATATAGTACTATATTGATTGGGAATATTTTTGGATTAAGTATGAAAAATTATATATCCCGCAAGTGGTGGCCTTTTTCGGCTACGCACATTCGTGCTCATTCCGGTACATTTTGCATAACTTTTCGTAAATTTCCGGTCTTATGGCTTCAATTTGATAGCACATATTTTGTTTTAGCTGTGTTATGGCCACAGGTTTATTTACGTATACCCTTTCTTTCAAATAATCCTAAGGAATACAGTCTGGCGCTGTTAAATTCGGTAAACATGGGCGCCAATTGAAATCGCTTCGCCAAAGAGGTCTCGTAACAGAAAATTCAAAATTTAAAAATTGCTGATCGCTGTTCTGTTTTGCAGTATTCCATTACAAATTCCCCAAGTTTGCTTAACAAAACTCTGAAATAAAAATAAAAAATATAAATATAATTAAAAAGTAATTAAACATTCAAACCACAACGGTAGTTTTGCGCCACCCTGTATGTTTCAAATATATTCATCATATTTTATGACAGAGGTTGACCCAGTCCTTGCGAAAAAGAAATGTTTACCTTTTGACCGACCTGGACTAGTTTTAACACCATAAGCTTCAATCCATCAACACACGTTTGTGCAAAATTTCTACCACTTCTGTGACTTGTAGTTTGCATTCAGCAGACAGACAGATGGACAGAGGAACATTGCTAGATCATATTATAATTAATTGACCCCTTTTCTCTCCAGGATGTGTTTCGATCCATGCCAACATCATATGTTCGAAATATCATCGTCATATCTCTATTAGTTCATGAGAAATTGTCTTTTATACCCTCCTCTAAAGGGTATTTTAAATTTGTTGCAACTCCACGAAATCCTGGTTGGAGACCCTATAATAGATTATTGATCGTCGTAAATGTCTAAGACGATCTAGCCTTGTCCTACAGTGTATTTGTTGAAAGCACGGTAGCTGTCGAACGAATCAACCTGGGATCTTAAAATTTATCATGGGCTGTTTGCCTAAGTACACTTTTTTGAGTATTTGCTTTAATTTTATTTCAATTTTAATCCCCAAACTTAAAACGCAAGTCCACCAAAAACACAGTGTGGCAAAGGAGGCAAATGTTAGCCACCCTCCACCAATGCCATCTACCACTATTGTAAGCCATAAATCTGTTTAACTTGTATCCTAGAGAAATTGAAAATAGTACAACCTAAAATGCAACTGCACATTTTGGTGTAGTCTTCGGTCATAATTTACGATAAAAGAATTAAATTGTTCATGCTACTCGGCATTATTGCCGAGGGTGGTCACTTTATTGTTACGGCCCGGCCACATTGTAAAATGGGGTTTGAAAGTCAAATACCATTCAAAGACACATTTGCTGGTGTCAATTATTTATGACCACAAAAGCGGGTTTAAATGACACTCCATGACCATGGGTGCGTGGTTGGTCTGTGGGTGGTTTGATAACCAATTCCACCCCGACCGACACCACATAAATGAAATGTCAGACAAATTTCGGTCAAAAGTGCCAGTTGCAAAATAGCTAACCTAAACATAAAATTACTCCTCCATAGCATGTACCTCCTCCTCCCCACCATTCACCTCCTTCCCCCCACATGCCTTTGAATTCCATATTATTATCCTACGTATGCTTTTGTTTTATCAAATTTCATTCATAAATTCGGGTGTTTTTCGGCAATATTTGGCAAATGGCTGGGGCTGGTTGGGAGTAGTTTCTGCATCTGAATGAAGCTCCTGAATTGTATTATGAAAATGTGGGTTTGTAAATCACTAGAACCAAAACGGTAGAGGGGGAAGCAGCGCTCATGGCCATGGTTAAAATATGTTAAAACCACCCTCTTAAAAATAAGGAATTCATTCATCGCCTTGTGATTTCGTTGCATGATTTTACAGTGGCCTGGTAAAGAAACTTACATGTTGGGATGATAAATAATTCAGTTTAGATTAAAGTTCTCCTATATTGTGCGATTCGTTTTTTTGTTGAGAGTTCCAGGCCGAGAGATTTGCAATTTATTCAGCAGCTAAGCTGATTTGCGAAAGAAACATAACGCCTTTGAATACAAATGTCTGCGTAAGCTGTCATGGGATCATCAAAGCTTTACACTGCAAGCCGATAAAATCCAAATATTTCGTGAAATGTATTCAGGAGCTTATTAGGACGCAGTACCACAAGGTCACTCTAATATGAATCATGGGTGGGATAGTATGCTGGGTAGGATTTACTATGCTGGCATAGAATATATTAACCAATTTAGAAATTGTTCATAGTAGGTTCATGTACGGATAGACACTACAAAGGGCCTTCCTGACATCAGAACCTACTGATCTAGAAGTCAAATATTATATTTTCTTGTAATCGAATACGAGGGCGACCGCAAAACTAACTGGCCCTGCACATTTTCTGTTTTACTAGCAACTTTTTTTTTGTTTTTTAAGAGCAATCTTTTATAAGCCATCTGTCAAAATTTCCGAAATATTTAATGATTATTTTCTTTGTTACAGGTGATTGAAGTAAACAAGTTTTATAATTTTTGAAAAATGGAAAATAAAGAGTTTCGTGCGGTAATTAAACACTTTTATATGAAAGGTTATACGCCACAATTAATTAAAGATGAATAAGATTCTGTTCATGGTGATAATGCACCATCATACTCCACCGTGAAATCCTGGGTTCAACAATTTAAAATGGGTCATTCAAGTCCGGACGATGAACTACGCTCTGGAAGACCGAAAACTGCTACTACTATTGAAAACATTAGAAAAATATTTAATGAAGTGACTAAAGATAGACGAATAAAGCTCAGAGAACTTGCTGATATTGTTAAAATACACGAAAAACAAGTTTGGAGTATTTTACATGATGAACTCCACATGAAAAAGCTATCCGCAAGATGGGTGCCGCGTTTGTTGACTTTGGCCGAAAAAATCGTCCGTTGGACCAATTCCGAGCAGCTTTTAGCGATTTATCAGCGTAATCCAATAGAGTTCTTGCACCGATTCATAACTATTGATGAAGCATGGATCCATCACTACATCCCAGAATGCAAATAACAGTCAAAACAGGAAAAGTAATGGCCACAGTATTTTGGGATGCAAGGGGTATAATATTTATTGATTATCTTGAGAAAGGAAAAACTATAAATAGTAAATATTATTGTGCATTATTGGATCGGTTGAGTGAAGAGATCAAGATAAAACGACCGCATTTAGAAAAAAAGTTCTTTTTCATCAAGATAATGCTCCTTCACACACTGCATTTTTAACTCAACAAAAACTGGCCGAATTACGATTTGAAATTGCTCCGCATCCACCATATAGTCCAGATTTAGCTCCTTCTGATTATTTCTTGTTTCCTAATTTAAAAAAAATTCTAGGTGGCAAAAAAATTTTCGTCCAATAGCGAGGTTATTGCTGAAACTGAGGCATATTTTGAAGGTCTTGAAAAATCTTATTTTTCGGAAGGAATTAAAAAACTTGAAAAACGTTTGATGAAGTGTATTGAGTTGGAAGGAGATTATGTTGAAAAATAAATAATAATAATTCAAAAAAAAATGGTTCTTTTTATGTTAGGCCAGTTACTTTTGCGGTCGCCCTCGTATGGCATAGGATGTAAGAAGTGACCATTAAACTAATCTGGTAATATAGGATCTTATCGGCCCAAAATTTTAAATAGCCACCTCAAACAGATTCCAACAATTTGTGGTCCTGCAGCTCTTAAAACCTCATATTAAATTGTAGCTTACTTAAATGTCACATGGGATATTGAGAACGACTACTGGTGAAGTGTTAAGTAAACGTATCGGTTTACGATATGGTTTCGAACCAGCTAATGGTCCTACTACTTAATGAGCCACAAATTAATCCCCATACAAAAACGTTAGCTGAGAACCGCCCCCAACTTCGCTTAATGGTAAAATTGTGAACCCGTGGTTGTGAAATGTAGAGAATGGTATAAACCACAATTAATCTTGTAATGACCCTGAACCAACGATGAATAGCCATGTCCACCTGTCCGTATGTCGGTTAAAAGTATGATAACGGTGAAACGAATCATCCTCAGATCCTTAAATTTTGAATTATGATGCCTTGTGGTCATAGCTGTTTGGGATTATAAATGAGCGAAATCGGCTCAGGGGGAGGGGGGGAAATTTTCATTTAAGGGCCTCGGTAAAAATTACACTTCTTTCTTTATTTGCTTAACAAACTAATTTTTTTTCTGGGCGATATGGTAAGAATGGGTCCAGTTATGACGCACTTAATATCTCAAAAAGAGTATAGTTGCTTGACTATTTGGCTCATTAGGCCCAAAAAACGATCCCCTTAGTCAAAACGGGCGATTAATAGTTAATATGGACATAAGGGTAGGCAAATTAAAGCAAATTTTCGGTTTAATTAAGCTGTTAATGAATCCTTTAATAAATTTTTTAAGCTTTTTAATACAATTTGTGAACATGTCTATTTTAGTCTTCCTGTATTAAATTAAAAAAATTGTTAGCCACTTTTTTATTTATTTTTTAACTTTAACTAAAATGAATTAGTTGTAATTTATATCACATTTTTATTGTAGCTAGTCTGTAAGGAATTTAACGTAATAGATGAAATTTTGCTACGAATTCGAATATAGTTCTTTTAAAGTTTTGCCTGAGATAGGGGACGCACATAGGTAGATATTGAGTAATTAGGCGGCCAAAAGTCAAAATCTTAAATACGTAGTAGGCACAAAATATTGACGTCTACGTATAGTAAACACTTCCGCGAATTACCCCCCACCCTTTTTTTCAACAACCATACGTCACCGCTTCCGTGCAGTTAGACGCAATTTGATCGTTGACTTGATACGTATTTCTATTTGGGTGCCCAAATTATATCAAATTTCGCAATACGCATGTATGTTTATTTTAAGTTGTGTAGTGAAGTGAAAGTAAAAGTGATTACCATAGCTCAAGTAAGCTTCTATTAAAAAAATGATAGTTTTAACTTTTATTTTTAACTTTCGTTATATTTTTCGGTAGTTGAATTTACCCTCTTTTTCACATAAAAAATTTAATTTTTTTAATTTCAAAAGCAATTTTGTTATGGATCAGGATTCGTCCGGATCATATTTTTTTGTTTATTGAATACGTTACACATTCAGCTTTTCTATAAAAAAAAAACAAGAGCCGCAGAATCTCGCTTATTCCACAGCAGTTCAAAGTATTTTGTTAAAAAAATTTAAAAAAACCATTTTTTGTATTTTATGTTTTTTTTTTTTTTAGCTATGGAGATACCTAGTTCGTCGGGGGGTGAAAATAGTGACCCGTAAATGTCTGTTTGAGCAAATGCAACTACAAAATTTACCAAGTATGGATGAGAAATTGGAGTTTTTAGAAAACCACTTGCTATTGTCTTGCGGAGACACTGTGGAAAGAAAAAAGAGCCTTAAGCATAAATTTTCCTACATCAAACACGAATTTAAACAGAGATGGCTAAAAGCTCATAGAGTTGAAGAAGTTTTTATGAAAAACAACCAGAAGTGGCTGGAAGGCACTTTTGAAATACCAGTGCATTCGCTTAATCAACCAGGTCGTCCGAGCAAATCATTTTCGGATTCGAGTGAACGAAGTAAGAGAAGAAAAACTGAGGAAATTCGATCAAATGTTGATCACAAGTCATATGCCGCACAAGTCATATTGCAAACGAAGGGAAAAAGAAATGCCTCAAAAGTGCTCAAAGAAAAAGGAAATTCACCAACAAAGGCTAGTAAATATAGAAAAGCCTATTCCAAGACCAATGAAACAATTGCTCCTTTGACCCCGTTCCAAGCACTCAAAATGTTCGTTGAAGCTGATCTAACAAGACGACAATATGAAATAATAAGGGCATCTAACCCAAAGCATTACCCTTGTTACGACCTTTTGTTGAAAGCAAAACAAGAATGCTACCCACCAAAGACGGCATTGCGAGTAACGGCTACCTGTGCAGAAATTAATTTACAATGCCTAATGGATCATACTATTCAACGGTTATCAATCTACCTGGAAGAAGTGTTATCAACCCTTAACGAAATTGAAAGAAAGTCATTAACGATCATTTATAAATGGGGGTGTGACGGGTCACAACAAGCACGGTACAAATAAAAATTCTCGGAAGACGCCGAATCCGATGCTAGTATATTTTTGAGTTCTTTTGTCCCACTTCAAATTATTTGTGGTAAAGAAAACAATAAAGTGTTGTGGCAAAACCCAACACCATCATCACCACGATTTTGCCGCCCCATCAGATTTCGGTATGTGAAAGAAACTACAGATGTAACAAAAGAGGAAATAAGTTATGTGCAAAATGAAATTAAGAACCTCACTCCTACAAAAGTAAATATTGATGGAAAAGAATTTGCTTATAATCACATTTTAAAAATGACAATGGTTGATGGCAAAGTTTGCAATGCTGTAACCAACACGACCTCAACTAGCCGATGCTATATATGTGGCGCCACTTCCAAAGATTTCAATAATTTAAGCAAAAAGAACGAGATAAGTCCCGATGCTCTTGAGTTTGGAATTTCGGTATTGCACGCAAAAATACGTATTTTTGAAAGCATTCTGCATTTGGCATATAAATTGCCCGTGAAGAAATATGGAAAGAAAAGGACCCAGGAAGAGAAAGCATTAGAAGAAGAAAGGAAAAAAGAAATCCAAGAAAGATTCCGCTTAGAAACTGGGCTGTTGGTGGACATGCCTAAAGCCAATTTTGGTAATACCAATGATGGCAATACGAGTAGGAGATTTTTTGAAAACACAGAATTAGCGGCGGACATAACAGGCATTAACCACGAATTAATACATAGATTTAAAATCTTATTAGAGGCGATTTCAAGTGGACACAAAATAAATACAACAAAATTCAAAGAATATGCCTTCAACACCGCGCAAATGTATGTGGAATTATACGACTGGCATCCCATGACTCCAACAATGCATAAATTACTATTACATGGGGCGACCATCATAGATAATGCACTGTTGCCAATCGGCCAATTGTCGGAGGAGGCTGCAGAAGCACGAAATAAACATTTTCGGTCATACAGACAGAATTTTTCAAGAACATTTTCAAGGGAAGAATGCAACCGTGATATTTATCAAAGATTGCTTCTTACTTCAGACCCACTCGTAAGTAGTGAAAGATCGTTAAAGAAAACTTCACACAAGATTTTTTCCAGTGAAGTTATAGAACTATTAGAACCTGCCGAGCCTCACACACAATCAAGTATTGAGCACGAAGAAGTCGAGATAGAAACATCTTTTAATAAGACAATTTAATGCATTTTTATTTATTTATGATTTATCAGAATAAAATGTGTTTTTATTATAAAATATATGTTTTTCTTATTTATTTTTTAAAATAAATAGATAGTTATTTAAAATACAGTCTTTCGAAGCCATTAACGTCCAAAAATATTTTTGGCCGCCTAAATATTTCAAATCGACCACTGTGGGACGGAAGCATGGCCCGAAAGGGCCCAAAAAAAACTGACCATTTTTTCGCTTTACTTGCGTATGGACGGTTCAGAGTATAAAAGGTTTAGCCTAAGCTTCGACGTTTTTACTTGTTATTTTTAAAAAGAAAAATTAAAAAGTTTTATCGCGTTTTTTCCATCAATCGCTTTTTCAACAATTCGATAAAGCTGAAATTATACAGTGTAAGATAATTTAGGAGATTCTTACCCATAACCCAAATTCGAATTGTTTGCTCTAGAGTTGTAATCTCAATGTGTTTGAAAAAATGTCTTTTAACAAAACTTACCTGAAATTAAAGAGAAAGAGAAATATGTTAGATAAGAAATATGAATAACAAATAAAATAGGGAAAATGACTACTCGTATAATGGCCGTTACCTCTTAAAAATAAAACTTCTTTAGATTTGCTGTAAAGTTTATATGTTTGTCCATTAACAAAATTGGTAGCCTGTTTTTGGGTCCCTTCATGGATTACGGACCAACATAAAAATTTTCTTTGTGTTTTTTTTTTTTATTATTTTTTTTTATTGTTATTAATTTTCACAGAGGAATTACTCCACAAGCTAAGGAAAATGCGCAAAATTAGTTTAATACGAAATGTTAAACTGCAGTTAGGTTTGATTATTGTAACTCTTGTAAGTGTTTTGTATAATTGTTTATGAATTAATTTTGTTTCCTTAAAGATTTTCCTGAAGATGATATCCGACACTGACTTCAAGTTTGTTTAAATACTTACTGATTTTGGGAAAATTTAAAATTCATTTATAAAATGGCAAGGACAAGCTAAGCGTCAGTATAATGTCCAGCAGGAAATACGGGTTATGCTATTCCATCAGAAACAGTTACTCTACGTATTCCACATTTTGGAAAGAGAATTCTGTTATGTGTTTTGCTCAATTGGAAGACCAATTTTAAAATTTCAATGCTGTCACAAAATATTTTGCTGTTCTGCCGGAACGTTTCGGAACGTCCGGAAGATGCCTACATAAGGATGAAACAGCGGCTTATTGACCATTTTTCCATACGCGAGCAGAAAAGATTCAAGTGTAAACGAAATTCCTATGGGAGGAACCTTGTTCACTAATCCGAGAAATGTGTAACCTTGCCAACGGAGGAATAAGGGGTGAGCTTCTCCGAACAATTTTGCTCCAACGTTTGCCATCGCAAACTCAAGCTGTTCTAGCTACTTCATCTGCACATTTGGAGAACTTGGCTATAATAGCCGACATACCGTCCACAACAACATTCACCATTTCCGCCAATAATCTATCTTTCAAGATAAGTGGGTTGCGACATTAAATTGCTGCAGTTACAACTGCTGTTTAACAGCTACAAGACTCAAGATTTCGTCAGTAACGTTCGTCTTCCCGTAAAAAAGCACCAAGATCCTCTTTATTACACAGGTATCTTACTATTATAAGAAATTTGAAAACAACGCTCCTTGCTGTCGTCGACCGTGTTCATACAACTCAACACCTTCGGAAAATCAAGGCGGTCGCAAGAGTCACATATTGACCGAAATCGAGCCACTAATAGATTATTTATTTTCGATTCACAATTCCGTAAAAAATTTTGATTGAGACAGGTGCCGATATATCTGTTAAAACTCGAAGTATCAACCGCAAAGCTATAAATTACGGAAAATTCATTAATACATACGGCGACCTAGTATAAGGATTTTTCTAGAATCTGACATAGTTCTAGTAGGAGAAATATTTTTACCTCTTTACCGATCTGGCAAATTTTCAAAACCAATCGTTTTAGAGCATCGTACATACTTCTACATTTCAGCTCCATACATGCAGAGAAAAAATATGGTTACAATATGGTCACGGCAATAATTATATGTTCTCCGCAATAAAAACAAAACCATAGTATTGTTCTTAGATTTTAATTTTGACAATAGTATGATTGCCGCAATATTTATATTGTTGAAATGTAACAATAGTATTATTGCCCAATTTAAAAATGAAAATATGGTTGTAGAAACAATATAAATATGGGTGGTGCGACATAAGTAATGTTTTTTGAGTTGTATGCCTGTAATTTTTCTTCATTTGAATAAGCTTTTTACACGCAGAAAAAAAGTATGGTTGTGGTGACAATATTCGATGAGGATAATACTATTGTTGGGTATATGGTTGTGGTACAACAATATTATGATCCTCAAAACAATATTATGATTCAAATACAACTATACTATGATCCTCACAACAATAGTATGATTCACACTCAACCATACTATGATCTCTACAAACATACTATGATCCTCACAACAATAGTATGTTTCATATACAACCATAGTGTGATCCTCACAACCATAGTATGATTCACACGCAACCATGCTATGATCCCTACAACCATGGTATGGTCACACACAATTATACTATGATCCCCAATATAATTTATTAGAATTTGTTTAAGTTGTCGACAATAGACTTGACCCCCATATTATATATTAGAATTGGTTTAAGTTTTCAACAATAGATTTGAATTATGAAAATTATTCAAAAATACATTAAATTCAAAATAATACGAGTGATTTATTTTACAGTAGAAAAAATAAGTTGAAATAGTCGTAAGCGTTTTTATTAAAAATATTTCAGTTAAATAAAGCCAAAGCAGCTTGTTTAAACAATTTTAATTTCGCATTGAACAGGGATTAACCGGCTCAAGACCTCTTGCTTGTATATTAATATAGAAGATAAGTTTTTAACAAAATGGCAAAGTGACATTGATTTTCGTGGCTGCACACTGATTTTATCATGATTTCGGGTCCGTGACAACCCTCTTCAGAAATCTTTGCTGCAATTGTTGAAAGTAAAACCGAACTCTATAAGGGCAAGCTCTCCCCAAACGAATGAGAACTACTGTTGTAAACCTTACTTTTCAAGTTTTCTTCACACAATTGTGGTGGCAAGAGTGAGTCGTATTTTCGTCGGCGTATTTATATTGTTGCTATAACCATATTTTCATTTTTAAATTTGGCAGTAATACTATTGTTACATTTCAACAATATTAATATGGCAGCAATTATACTATTGTCAAAAATAAATTCAGGTAACAATGCTATGGTTGCGACGAGCATACTTTTATTGCGGAGAACATATTATTATTGCCGTGACCATGTAGTAATCATGTTTTTTCTCTGCGTGTAGAACAATGTTATTGTTACGGATCTAATGAATTGAGAGTATTTTTTATATGGAATAAACTTTTTCAAACAAACTGCTTTGGCTTTGTTGAACTGAAATATTTTTAATAAAAACGCTTACGGTTTTTAAGCAGATTTTTTCTACTGTTAAATCAATCACTCCTATTATTTGGAATTAAATTTATTTTAAAATAATTTTTTATAATTCAAATCTGTTGTTGACAACTTTACCGAATTCTAATAAATAATTTTGGGGTTCATGGTATGCATGTATGCGATCATACTACGGTTGTAGGGATAATAACATGGTTGTGTGTGAGGATCATATTATGGTAGTATGTGAAACATACTATGTTTTTCTTTTCTTATAAATAACCAACACTCAGGGGATGCCCCTATACATGCGGTGCATTGCGTTGGCGAGTGGAAAGTAAAGGATCGGAAGGGGAAAGAGGGAGAAATGATTATTGACGCTTGCCTTGAAGTTCTGGATGTCGCAATTAGTGGAAATTTCACATACGGACTATACGAGCGAAAAATGAATTTGATCTGTAGTATATAGTGCGGTCAACTGGCCAATCAATCAATAACAAACGGGTGCGAATTCCTAGAAAGTCGGGAATCCCTGCCGAACATCCTCATGTCAGGAATAAGGATGAACACACACCATGAGAGTAACGATAGAACAGCGTCACGCAACCCACATTCCGACGATGCTCAAGGAAAGCAATAGAGTTGGATACCCTACTGTCACCTATCAGCACCATCGCTCTCCTTTGAACACGGTCAAGTAGCTCCAAGGATGATTTTGGAGCACCTGCCCATATATGGGAGTTGTGTTCCATCTTTGGCCTGATGTAAGTTGTATAGATATTGAAAGGATCAGAAGGAGTGAAATATTTCTTGCACCGCTTCAAGAAGCCTATGCACTTGAGTGCTTCTTTCGACACTTTGAATACATGTCTCGCCCAACGAGCGTCACATTGTATTTTCATGCCCAGAACAACGAGAGCTTCTGATTGTTCAATATCCGTACCATCGATAGAATTTGACGATATTGTTGGGTCAGCGAATCGCTTGTAGAACAACAAGCAGCACTGTGTCTTACGTGCATTAGAATGTACTTTTTTCACTCGACCCCATTTTAAAATAGTCAGTAGATCCCGGCCAAGTGTCTCATCCATAATTCGCCTTTTGTCTTCAATATCTTGAAGACTCGGCCTACGGTCGAATGAATAAGAATGACAGAGGTTAATATCATCTGCGAAAGATTAAAATTGATTCACGGTCTGACCCAAAAGATCGTCAATGAAAATAAGAAATAAAGTGGGAGAAAGGACAAAGCCCTGTGGCACACCTGCGGTCAGCCTATGTGTGTTGGATGAGAACCCATCTACAACAACTCTAATAGTGCGATCTCTAAGAAAGCTCGATATAAATCGAGCAAACGTATTACCGACACCAAAAGCGATCAGCTTTGATATGAGTGCACCGTGCCAGACTCTATCAAAGGCTTTGGAGATATCTAGAGCCACGACCTTACTCTCACCAAACTGGTGGATAGACCGACTCCGACAAGAACGCCAATAGGTCTCCGGTAGAGCGATTTCTACGGAAGCCATACTGTCGATCACTTAGCAGGTCGTTGGTCTCTAAATACCTCACAAGATGGTGGTTTACCACGCTCTCTATTACCTTGGAGAGCGCAGAGCAAATCGCAATTGGCCGATAATTCGCAGGATTATTGGCTTCACCCTTTTTAGGTATCGGCTGGACGTTCGCAACCTTCCAACACGCTGGGAAAACTCCCGCACGGTAAGCAAGGTTGAAAAGGTTGCGTAATGGACGGGCTAGCGTCGACGAACACTTACATAGGACAAGTGGGGATCACAGTATGGTTATGCGTGAATCATACTATTGTTGTGAGGATCTTAGTATGGTTGTAGTTGAATCATACTATTGTTGTGATGATCATAATATTTTTGTACCACAACCATATACCCAACTATAGAATGATGCTCTTCGAATATTATTATCTCAACCACACTTTTTTTCTGCGTGTAACGCCACCTTTATTTGGTTTTTCATTGATAGTCAGACGGAAGGACCGATGGCCATTTCTAGATTATCCTTTTCACGTCCAATCAGAATATATATACCGGGTGTTCTTATTTGCAAAGCTTTTTAAAAATTTTGAATATACTCCATGTACTCGTATTGTGGAGTATACAGCAAGTAAGAATTCTACTATCAGAGAGGTCGATATAACATCGTACACGGCTCTGCCGCTCAAAAGTCTCATTGCACACTAGCCCGCAAGTCTTCAAAAATCGAGAAATAAGTTAATACCTTTTAATAAATCATCATTTTATTCACTCCTAAATCAGGCAGACCCTTTCTCTCCCCCATTCTTCTCATTTCATGCATTAAAGTATAATTTAGAACTTATTTGCATTTTCTTTCATCTTTTTCCTATGTTTTGGAAAATTTATTACCTTTTCTTTTCCTCGCCCACCATTTGTAGTTTCATTGTGTACGGTTTGTTTCGTTTTCAAATGGCAACAGAGATTCTCTGTATCGTGAAAAATGTTCATTGCGCTACACCAAGTTTTAAAAGTTATTCGAAAGAGGGTTTACTTTAGAAGTCTGAAGAAGTTTAGTTTTCTTCGCCAGTTATTTATCCCACTTGCTCTGGCTTTGGTGTTTGCTTGGTAAAATATGTAAATAAGTATAACTTTATCGTAATAGTTTCTCGGCGTGTTGTATAAATAAGAGAAAAAGAACAGCAATTGGTGGTGTTGGTGGTAGTGGTGTGTTTGTGTACGTATTAGTGTCTGTGTAATTCCAGCGGTGTGTGTTTAAGTCAACCTCAGTTAATGTTTACTTCGCAATTAGGACCGCAAAAATGCTGTTGCTGACAGTGTCATTAGAAACTATTAATTGATTTACATACCCTCAAAGCATATATTTTAAAAGCTGCCCTTCTATCTATGTTGGGCGGATAACAACAAAACAAATTAATTTGCAAAACTTTATGAAACTTAGCCTAACGTGTTTTCCTTTTAATTGTTTAACCATTTACGAGTTGGTAAACATAGACGGAGTTCAGATAAAACTTAGCTATTTAAGTGCGGACCATTGATGGACAAAGGATCAAATTATGCTCAGTGGCTTAATTCCTACGTACGATATGGTGTGAAGTGTGTGAAGCGATTACCGTCTTTTTATAAATAGCGCGATACAGTATAAATCAAAAGAGCGAGCATTTTTTTTAATTACCACAAAGATGAGATTCGTTGCCACAGCCGATTTTTTTGCCAACCGAATGATTTAGGTTACATTCACCACCAGTAGTTCATCAGTCCTGCCGAATGTTGGTTAGTTTTCTGTATTGCTCATTAATTGGCACTGAAGTATCAGAGCAACAAACGAAGTATCCGAACCTCCAGGAATGAATTTTCGGACCTAAAAATCCAGATGTCGCACTTGTTCAATGCAAAAAAAAATAAAATTTTAGTCAGAGGCAAAAATCTGTTAGCTTTCACAATGGAAGTAAAGGGTGTCTTTTAGACTAGACGTGTGGTTTTCAATAAAGCCACACTTTCAAGCTTTCTTAGAGATCGCACTATACGAGTTGCTGTAGATGGGTTCTCATCCAAAAAACATAGGCTGACCGCAGGTTTGCCACAAAACTCTGTCCTTTCTCCCTCATTATTTCTCATTTTCATTGATGATCTTTTGGGTCAGACCGTGAATCCAATCTACTCTTTCGCGGATAACAGCAACTTATCTCATTCATGTTCATTCGACCGTAGGCCGAGTCTTCAAGATATTGAAAACAAAAGATGTATTATAGAAGAGACACTTGGCTGGTATTTACTGGCCGTTTCCTAATGGGGTCGAGTGAATAGAGTAGATTTTAATGCGCGTAAGACACAGTGCACAGTGGGAAAATTACGAAAAAAATTGGAAATAATTCGGCCATTTCGTTTGTAATGGTCCGATTTAAATGAAAATTTACATTGACCTTCTTGAAGTGTTACTGAGCTTAAGTTTTGAATTTCATGCATCTGTGTTTAACAGGTGCTGCACAGTGGGCCCTCAAAGTTGGTCACCTCGAGTTAAAATTTTCTTTTTCAAGCCGCCAAAAGCGTATTTGTGGTCCGATCGTAATAATTTTTTCTTTAGTGAAATCTGCTGGACAAACCCAACTAAAAATGTTATTACAAATTTTTTCATATCTCGTACAATAAAAAAGATATCGGGACTTTTTTTCGAAAAATTTGCTTTGGATTTTCTGGGATTATTTTATTTTTGGGAATCAGTTTTAGGTGAATCGGGGAAAATTTAATCCTGGTTTAAAGAAAACACTTTGGTTAATGTTTTAAAAAAAGAATTGTAGCAAAATCACCAATAATATGAAAATGCCAGCTGTTCAAAGTCAACTATTGCCAAAAAAGTGGGATTTTGAGTGTTTTACGGCGAAAAGGTACCTTTACTCTTATGTCAATAACTTTAATGTTTCTTAAGTAACATACAAAAAATTTGCATTTATTTCAAAGAAAACTTTATGCTTAATACAAATAATAAGCAATTGTGACCCTAGTCGGTACTTTTCTTGCTCCAGGCGTCTCCAAATATGGGCATTTTTTTCAAAAAAAATTGAGTTTGAGCTCAAATAAAAAAAATCGCCACACTGCTGGCCCAATTTGGTGCTATAAGTCAGTTAACTACATATGTTTTCTAAAATCCCAAGCAAAGAAATTTTGCGGGAGGCCATTTCTAGGACAAAAAAAATGAGTTTTTGTTAAAAAATCCCATTTCTGGGATTTTTTTTCCCCTGTGTCAAATTTTAGAAAAGTGGCAACTCCAATTTTTTTTTTGAATAAGTTTTTCATTTTGTCACAAAAATATTGATACTACGTAAAAAAATCAGGTTTATATCTCCAACCAGCAAAATTTTACAGTGGTCTGAAATATTGACTTTTTTGCTACCTTCACAAAAAAAATTTTTTTCTCGTTTTTATCAATTATTATTCAACATATTGAGTTAATTGCATTCTTTTTTATAATCTGTTAAAACTAGAGGTAATTACCTTTCCATTGGTATATAAAAAGTATATCCTTTTACCTACACTTATAACAGCACGTGCGCTGGAATAAGACCCCTTTGAGTAAAATATTAATTTTTTTGGTAAATAGCAATTTCATTTTGTGAGAGATCAATGTTGTTGCATTTAAAAAAATCAAATTTACACATTTCCAATCGCAAAAAAGTAATTTAATTGTTGCAGATAGAAAATTTGAATAAAAAGATGCTATTGACTTCATTTTTTGTGAAAAACTTTTTTTTAAATAAATTAACATTTAAATAAATCTTATAATTAAAAAACATTAAACTTAAATGATTTTATTCCACGTCCAGCATATCTAATAAATCAGAAAATTCTTCTTCGTCTCCATGCGTCATTTCGTGGTACGAAGTCAACTTACTTCTCATGGAGGATAAAAAAGGATCTGAAGATAATAATAAACTATTAAGTAAGTCTTCGTTTTGTGCTATTCTTGAGCATTTTCTTGTGGAAAATTGTTGAACATATCTGAAGTCTCGATTTCTAGCTTCTTGTGGTTCTTCAGTTAACTCGCCTATAGGGAGAAGGTGAGACTCGATTATTTGTTTCCCATGGAACAGGACTCTGTGTATAGTTGGCGTTAGATCTTTCCAGGGATAGAGATCAGCAAGCATTTTTAAAATTCGTTCGGCGTAAACTCCAAATTTATCGGAATTAATCTTTTGTTTGGAATTCAGAGCTAAAAGCAATATATTAACCATTCGAATCAACTCCTTATTGATTCCAGTTATTTCTGCAGCTGTATTATAGTCTGCGAAGAATCTTCTGTCAGTGTTTCCATCATTTGTATTCCCAAAGTTCGAGCGTGGTTTAGAAATATTTAGGCCAGTTTGTTGTTTAAATGCATCTTGAATTCTTTTTTTTTCACTTGCTCTCATTTCATGCATTTCTTTGTTAGCTCGAATGTTTTTCCTTTCATTTCCTGGTATAGATTTATACTTAATGTCATAAGCAAGGTTTAGAAAGTGTTCTAGAAACCTGATTCGAGCATGTAACGGTGCTATTCCAAACTCAAGGGTATCTTCATTGACTACTGAATTATTCGAAGCGTTTGAAAAATTAACTTTGCTTTTATTGCAAATGAAACACTTCCAGCTAGATTTGTTTCCTGTAATATCGTTTGCGGCTTTTCCATCTACCATTGTCAGGAACATTTTAAAAGATATTGTAATAGAATACCTGTCGAATTTAAATGCAAAATCTTCTAAAATGTTGCACAATATTCCGGACATAGGGGACAGGTATTCCCCCAAAACATATAAGAATGAATGTTTAGGTACCTAGATCCATACTATACAATACTACCCATTTTCCGTTTTTACACAATAGGTAAACAATAATGGTAAAAATATATATTTTTGCTATTTATGGATAGGTACGAGAATTTTTAAAATTGGTATTCTTACCTATAAAATTCATACTTTACTCAAAGGGGTCTTATTCCAGCGCACGTGCTGTTATAAGTGTAGGTAAAAGGATATACTTTTTATATACCAATGGAAAGGTAATTACCTCTAGTTTTAACAGATTATAAAAAAGAATGCAATTAACTCAATATGTTGAATAATAATTGATAAAAACGAGAAAAAAATTTTTATTGTGAAGGTAGCAAAAAAAGTCAATATTTCAGACCACTGTAAAATTTTGCTGGTTGGAGATATAAACCTGATTTTTTTACGTAGTATCAATATTTTTGTGACAAAATGAAAAACTTATTCAAAAAAAAAATTGGAGTTGCCACTTTTCTAAAATTTGACACAGGGGAAAACAAAATCCCAGAAATGGGATTTTTTAACAAAAACTCATTTTTTTTGTCCTAGAAATGGCCTCCCGCAAAATTTATTTGCTTGGGATTTTAGAAAACATATGTAGTTAACTGACTTATAGCACCAAATTGGGCCAGCAGTGTGGCGATTTTTTTTATTTGAGCTCAAACTCAATTTTTTTTGAAAAAAATGCCCATATTTGGAGACGCCTGGAGCAAGAAAAGTACCGACTAGGGTCACAATTGCTTATTATTTGTATTAAGCATAAAGTTTTCTTTGAAATAAATGCAAATTTTTTGTATGTTACTTAAGAAACATTAAAGTTATTGACATAAGAGTAAAGGTACCTTTTCGCCGTAAAACACTCAAAATCCCACTTTTTTCGCAATAGTTGACTTTGAACAGCTGGCATTTTCATATTATTGGTGATTTTGCTACAATTCTTTTTTTAAAACATTAACCAAAGTGTTTTCTTTAAACCAGGATTAAATTTTCCCCGATTCACCTAAAACTGATTCCCAAAAATAAAATAATCCCAGAAAATCCAAAGCAAATTTTTCGAAAAAAAAACTTTAAGTCCCGATATCTTTTTTATTGTACGAGATATGAAAAAATTTGTAATAACATTTTTGGTTGGGTTTGTCCAGCAGATTTCACTAAAGAAAAAATTATTACGATCGGACCACAAATACGCTTTTGGCGGCTTGAAAAAGAAAATTTTAACTCGAGGTGACCAACTTTGAGGGCCCACTGTGCAGCACCTGTTAAACACAGATGCATGAAATTCAAAACTTAAGCTCAGTAACACTTCAAGAAGGTCAATGTAAATTTTCATTTAAATCGGACCATTACAAACGAAATGGCCGAATTATTTCCAATTTTTTTCGTAATTTTCCCACTGTGCAGTGCTGCTTGTTTCTCACATGCGATGCACTGATATGACAGTGTCGTCATTATCTATCAATGGTATGGATGTCGATGAATCAGATGCTCTTGATGTTCTGGACGTGAAAATACAATGTGACGCTCGTTGGGCGAGACATGTATTAGAAGTGTCGAAAGAAGCACTCAAGTGTATAGGCTTTTTAAAGTGGTGCAAGAAATATTTCACTCCTTCTGATCTATTCGATATCTATACAACTTACATCAGGCCAAGGATGGAATACAACTCCCATATATGGGCAGGTGCTCCAAAATCATCCTTGGGGCTTCTGGACCGTGTTCAAAGGAGACCGATGGTGCTGATAGGTGACAGTAGGGTATCCAACTCTATTGTTTCCCTGTAGCATCGTCGGAATGTGGGTAGTGTGTCGCTGTTCTATCGCTACTTCCATGTTGTGTGTTCTTCAGACATTCGTGGTCTTATTCCTGACGTGAGGATGTTCGGCAGGGATACGCGACTTTCCAGAAAAACACACCCATTAGTTATCAATTGGCCGGTTGACAGCACTATACTTATACACTACAGATCGAATTGGTTTTTCGCCCGTACTGCCCGTATGTGGAATCGATTTCGGCAAATGTTCCAAATACGACATCCAGAAATTCAAGACGAATGTCAATCAACATACTCCCTCTTTCCCCCCTACGATCCCTTGCATTCCAACGACCAGCGCAATGCATTGCATGAAAAGGGGTTAACCCTTAGTGTTGGCTAACGTTTGCGAACCGTGATTAATGGGCCCAAAACGAGATGGCCACCGATCCTGATTTTTACAAGAAAATTTTCTTCAGCGATGAAGCTCACTTTTGGTTGAATGGGTACGTTAAAAACCAAAATTGTAACACTTGGAGTAATGAAAATCCACAAGCCATTGTTGAGACGTCGTTACATCCTCAAAAAGTCACTGCTTGGTGTGCTCTATGTGTAGAGAGAATCATTGGTCCATATTTGTTTAAAAAGGAAGCTAGCCATAATGTTACAGTCAATAGGGAACGCTATAGAGCCATGACTAAGGAGTTTTTCGTATCTGAATTGGAGGATGTTGATGTGGACGACCCTTAGTTCCAACAAAACGGAGCACAGTGGGGTATTGTACCCCCAAAATGGAGATTAATTAAAGAACGCTTTCCGGCGATGTAATCTTTATTTATATTTACTATTTCTGAGATTAGTAGCCGATTCCACTTGATTTTATCAACATCTGCCTTAAAATGGCTTAGATATAGCCGAAACATCGGAAAAGATATGTCAAAAATATAATTTTTTAACATATATTGGGCTATAACTTCCGATGTATACATTCCACGCACTTAATTTAATCAAAATCGCAATTCTAATGACCTAACTATCGGCGATATTACGTCGAAAAACCACATTTACGACATATATCGGGCTATAATTCCCGATATGTATATCCCACGTGGAGCCTTCAGAGATCAATTTGATAGCCCTAGGTGAGGTCTGTCTATTTCAGTAAATTTCATTAAATTCGGTAATCAACTTGCGACAAAATGGATTATAGTATTTCAAAAATATATATTTACATCCGATATTGTGCTGTAACTTCCGATGTGTATATCCTACGCGGAACCTTGAAATATCAATATGATAGCCCTCAAAGAGGTTCATCTTTTGTCGTTAATTGCACTAAAATCTGACGAGAAATGAGTAAAAAAATTAAAAACCGACATCAGAAAAAATCTTATTAATATATATTAATATAACTCTGTGAATGCAAACCCCTCAGATTCCAAAATAATGCCTAAGCCATGATATATAATATGGGCGCTGTAACATGCCATACAATCCCCAAACATTTGACCGGCTTTATTAAGCCTTACAGATATTTCAACAGAAAATTATTATGTGTTGGCCGTAACTTAATTTTAAATTCGAACTAACATGAGAATAAAGTTGCTAACATTGTGTTATGTAATACTTTTCTATTAGTTGCGAACAAATGTAATAAAAGCTATATTTCTAAAAAATAATAATTTGATATTTTTATTATAGAACTACTTAGCAAATTATTCTATAATATTGAAAATTTTTTGCTTCATAACTCAATGGTATTCGTAAAATTATTAATGTTGCTGTGAAAAGAAAACGGGGTTCAATCTTTATATATTCCTTTTGGAACATCACGTTTTAATTGTAACTTTTGCTTTGTACTTAAAAATAATATATAAAAACCAGACACACCGAAGTGTTAACACCTTACACATCTATAATGGTAGAGTTAAAATATCACCGAATATTGACACGAAATTATATTTAACAAAAAATCTTTAAAATAATTATCGTGACCATTTTATTGCTGATATGAAATAAAAAATAATTGCTTTAGGGTGCATGGTAATGCACCGTTAGTTACAAATATAGATAACAATAACAATATATACAACAACGATTTAAATGTAAACACAATAAGTAGAGTCACTGTTAATTTTCTACATTTTTACATGTTAATCTGTAAATACACGAATTGGCGCAAAAACGGGCAAGATGTTTTTGTTTATTATATTAGTCCAGTTCCTAAGCTTTTAAAATATATAAACTTCAGAACACGAAGTTCACCGGTACCATTTTAAACTGTACATACTCGTACTTATCAAGAATGGCTAAAATTTAGAATTTTTTTTCATAAACAATTAAAAATAGTTGTACAGGGTAAATGTCGACATGCAAATGCTTTATTTGTTAGAAATTACCTGAAGTTGAAGGATCCATAATAATATTTGGCTTTTGAATGGCAAAAATGGAAAAACTTACACTTGAAAATAGAAAAAATTTACTTTTTGCAAAAACGCGGAAAAATCGAAAAAAATTACGAACTTTGAGACAACACAAAAATTGAATTAGGCCACATATGCTGTCGATTCTTTTACCTAATGATGGAGAATTTTGTCTACAATAATCGAGTATAAAACTTTAATCGGTATCTAAATTTTCATTTTTCAATTAATCTCCATTTTGGTGGTCAAATACCCAAACGTGCGGCTCTTAATGCCATACGGCCAACGAAACAATGCATTTTTTAAAGGAAACTTTTGGTGAGCGCTTTATCTCGCGTCGTGGTTCTGTGGCGTGGCCTCTAAGATCGTGCGATTTAACAACGCTGGACTACTTTTTGTGTGGTTATGTGAAGTCGCTTGTCTACACAGATAAGCCAGACACGATTGACGACTTAGAAGAGAATATTCTGCGCGTTGTGGCCGACATACGGCTCCAAATGCTGCAAAAAAGGTCAAAGTTGGGCCTCACGGCTGGAATTTATTCGAGCCAGCCGCGGCGGCCTCTTGACCGAAATAATATTTAAAACATAATGGCAAACCCTTAAATTTATAAAAAAAAAAGCTAAATTCTTGGCCAGAACATTAAACTACTTAGTAGGGACATAAATACTGTTACACACGTTTTATGCTGTAAAATGAACTGAATATGTTTAAACCGGATATTTTTCAATATATTTATTTATTAATGTATATTGTATCCAAAAAGAATCTACTTATTCGAAATGTCCGCCTTTTGCCTTTACAAACGCCTTAAATCGCACTGGCCAATTGTCAATAGCTGCACGAACCTTGTCCATTGGAAAATTGGCCACAGCTCGAACCAAAGCAGTCTTAAGAGATCCAATGTTGGGGTATCTTCTGTGACAAACCTTGTCTTCTAAAACCGTCCACAATTTGTAATCCAATTGGCCCAAATCTGGACTGCCTGAGGGCCATTCTTCAGAGGAAGTGAACGCTGTCAAATTGTTTCGAAGCCAGGCCTGGGACGTTCTAGCCCTATGGGCCGGCGCAGAATCCTGCTGGAAAGTCCATGGATGATTTTGGAACAGGGAACTGTTAACAGACTTCACAACAGCTTCCAAAACGGCTTCTTGGTAAACTTTGGCCGATGTTTTGGCTCCCTGTTCGCAGAAATACAGGTCAGTGACCCCATCGTAAGAGACAATCCACCAAACCATGACTGAAGCTGGGTGATGACCCTTTTCCACCCTTGGGATCAGTTCAGATGCTTCCTTAGATGACCGCGCATACACTTTATCATTTTTCTTGTTCAATTTTTCCTGAACGGTAAAATTTTTTCATCGGTGAACAAAACTTTTCTGTGCAAGTTATCAGCGTGCTTCGCCAAAAGCCGTTTGCCTTTTTCAACCCTATTTTTTTTAAAGCTGCAGTCAACAAATGTTCGGTACGTCGTTTGAAAGCCCCAAGTCCCAAGTCTTTTTTAATGATTCGGCTCATGGACTTTTGCGTGATATTCATCTCACGGGCCATGATTTTCTGTTTTCGGAACGGATTTCTGTGAATTCTTGATTTACCGGCTTTGGTGACATGCAGTGTTCGAACAGAGCGTGTGCGGCCCGACCGGTGGCGGTCTTTTACATCTCCAGTCTCCTCAAACAGTTTTATGCATCGGTAGACGAACATGCTGCTAATCCCTAGTGGCCGGAGCGTTTTGAAAATATCGCTTTTTTCATTTTACACTTGAAAAGCGCTACTACAGCGATACGGTTCTCATTATCTGACCACTCCATGATGAAAGATGTAACAATTTTAAAATCCCGTTACAGACTAACGCCATTGAGGTTAGCTTTCAAAACCCATATGACATTAACGGGATATGTTCAGTTCTACTATTGAAATGTCTGTGTTCAATGTTGTTACATTATTTATGTCCATACTTAGTATTTGTACTCGCCTATAAAACGAGTAAGTGGTCGCTAAGGCGGTGACTTTAAAACTTTACGACAAATTTTTTAAACTTTTTAATTTGATAGATTTAACGCTTCATAAACCGTTTGACTTGATTTGTTGAAAATTTATATAATTTAACTTATAGTTTGTAGAAAAAATTATTTAAGAAAAATTTATTTACTACTATAAGCGAGTAATAACAGAGCTCGCTTAAACTCGCTATGGAAACACCAAAATTAAATTTCCGCTTGGAATTAATCCCTCTTCTGGGTCAATATAGTGCAACACGCTTTGTTATTTAGTTCATTGCATACAATTGATTGATCTATTTAAAAAAATTGTATTCTATCCACCTAATTTTTCAACATCCCGTAGAACTTTTCCCAAATCAATGTGAATTTAAACGAGCAATTTTTTATGGTTCGAGAGTATGTCTTTACGTAATGTCACCGGCATTTTGTTAAACCAACGCTAAACATTTTTATATGTTCTTATCCACACACCTACTATTACACCAAGGCGGACCTCTTTCATAGATATTTACCCAAATACATATTTTCAAATCCTTTGCTCCGTCAAAGGACTATACTTATATGTTGTTGTTGCAACAAAAACTTTTTTTGTTTTGAAGTCCTGTTCGTCTATTGGAGATCTTCCTCAACATCCAGATGAAGGAATCCCAGCATTTGAAGTGGATGCGTCGAAAGAGACCTGGGGATCAATTGAGTCGGCTTGGCCGGACATGCGGTCCCAGATGGCAGGCAGGAAAAACGTCCGGAACGTTAGCATCAATTCGCGCCCAATACGAATACAGGCGGTTGCACCATCTAGATCTCAGCTGAGCAAGAACCACTCGCGGCTGACGAGTTAACGTTTTCTGCTCTGTGAAATCCCCGGAGGGTGTTGCTGTAGCTAAATGCTGTTGCTTTAAATTTGTTTGCGTGAACGTCGTTTATAACTGCTGGTTCCATAATCTTAAGGTTATCTCTTGTGCCGCTGGACCTGTCTCTCTCTCTCTCTCTCTCTCTCTCTCTCTCTCTCTCTCTCTCTCTCTCTATCACGATCATGAAGATCGTACCTGATCTGCCTGGGCGGAGGCATCCTGTCCAAGAGATGGTGGTTAAGATTACTACTGCGAAAACACCCTAGCAGGTATTGCTTAGACAACAGGAAATTGTCTGAGCACGGTAAGGACCTACGTCTCCTAGTGTAGATGGCCCCCAGAAGACATCAGGAGACATCCTGTTGATGTGCTCAGGGCGGCATTTTAGCAATCCTGAATTTTCTTCTACTGCATCGTACTCACGTTCGCCGACCACATCGGTGCTGCTTAATTTGCTACAGACCAACCTAACGTTTTGTAAGAGGTCAACAAGGTTTCTTTGTAGGCTCCCCAAGTACTTTCGGCTAGTGATTTGAGGAACTTCTTCCTAGTTTTAAGCTTTTTTCAGATAGCTAAAGCATATGCAAAGGATCAAAAAAGGCTGTCCAATGTGACCCCAAGAATTTAGGAGTAGTTGGTAGTCGAGATGTTGACGTCATTGACTTTCACATTAAGTGAACGCCACACCTCTGCAGTCCATGCTGCAAATAGTGTGACTGATAATTTGGAAGCGAATATTTTCATATTTTTGCAGTGGAAAAGCGTGATAACAGTGTAACAGTTGATAATCTCGCATTTTTCATACACTTTAGATCCTGACGCCAGAATCAGAATCATCGGCATCCGACAGAATTTCAACGCCGTCTAGTGGTGCAAAACTCTGCGAGTCTTCGCCTTCCTGTCTCTAAATTCTTTATATGACTGGCGCTCACTATATAATTTACGACCCAACCTTTCAAACATTTCTGCAATGTCCTCGAACAAAGTGGCATTATTGACCGTGTCGAAGGCTTTTGTAAGGTCAAGAGCCACGCGGACCGTCCTGTCGTTGGTCTTGTTCTAGTTAAATCCGCGACTTATACGTGTGCTAATGGTGTGTAAATCAGTTGTTTTACTGTGCTGCTTGCGGAACCCAAGACGATGGTCAGCACATGGATGGTGTTCGATCAGGCTGGGGAGGAGCAGTGCTTTAAGCGGGTTTGCCACTGGCAAAAGCAAGGAGATCGGCCTGCGCGATTCATCTTTGCTTGCGTCTTGCCTGGCTTCGGCAGCGGTACAACTCTTCCCATTTTCCAGGCATTGGGAGTGGCTAGCGACAGATTGAGTACTTTGGTCATGTACTCTACTCCCGGGGTATCCAAGTGCTTTAACATTAGCATTGAGATTCCGTCTGGACCCAGCGCCTTTGGATGAAATGTGCAACTTCGCCAACGGTAAATTGTGATGGTGCATCTTCGAATCGGAGAGCGGGGATACGACCAAATACTCTGCTTTTCGCCTAATCGCGCTCTGGGGGCTCCATACTTATAACTCACCGAACTAGACGGCTGTCCTATCATTCTTTTTTTCAGGGCTAGAGATTGATTTGACCGTTGTGCACAATTTACTGACTCCGGAATTTATGTTGCACTGCTTTAAGTAATTTGTTGCGCTTATATTATTTGCCCAACCTACTGATTTCAAAGCTAAGATCCCTAATTCTAGGCTCAGCAATATTAGAGAGACGAATGGCATCATGCTCATCGGCGAGTTCCGCTGCATCTGCTGGGAAATTTGATCGTATATGGGGTATTCGATCTGCAGGGATAGGCGAGCGGCTGCTGCGGGAATGATGGCCCGAAACTTCTTCTCGGTCCGATGGTATGGCTCGATTACTAAAGCTCGATTACTCCAACTAACCGAGCGGATCTAAGTTTCGGGGTTTTGCTCATTCGGAGCAGGCATTCCGGGAAGTGCTGCACCCACGAAACAAAAATGACAAACAAAAAACACATGTTGTTGAGGTGACTGCCCCTGGCTGAAGAGTGTTTGTTTCAGGTCACTCCGGAACATAGAACAGGCAGTCGCGCTAGTGGCAAGAACTCGTCAACAGCTTTAACGCGACGTATTGTTTTATACATACAGAAGTAATACAAATTGACTATTACGCCTAAAACGAGCCGGAATCATTATGGACCGAATATCCGATAAAATCTAAAAGATTAAAATTCATCCGACCATTTTGGATCGGAAAAGCCCAAAACGGCTACACTGTCCCGGTGTAAAATTTTAAGACATTACCAGACCTTCAACAATCATCTGCTATAAACATTAAAGTTCTCTCATTTTAAAAAAGTTCAAAAAATCAATGCAATGTGATTCCTGGCAGCTAGGGTATTGCACTAAATCCTTAAGCCTCTTCAACATTGGCCTGTCCACTAATTCAAAGGACTGAAAACAGTAACGTGCACACATACAGACAAAAAAAACCTTGAAAATTCCTAGCCACCAAATTTCCTTAGCCAGCTGACCAAATGTTGAAAAAATAAAACTTCCAAACTCCACTCAGACCAGTAATACTCGTACTTGAAGTCAAACAACGAAATTGAATGTACACCAAACAATTGCGAGATGCGGCAAAACAGCAAAAACGTTCAACAACAAATAATCCAATTTTCTAGGCAAAACTGCTGCTGCACAACAACAACAAATAATTTCCAAAAAACAACAATTCAATGCTTAGAAAAAAAGAGTCCAAAACTGACTGGCTGGTCCATTTCACATCGCAAACAAAACGAAAGCTGATAGGCGCACCTACACAAAAAAAAACAAAGGCAAACTCACACATAGATAAACGCATACACATGCATATATAGGTATGTGGATTCAAAAACTTTCAAAACGGAAGTTATATAACGCAAAACATCACGAGTGTCATCACCGAAACATTTTGTTTTTTTTTCGTTTTTCTGTTTTTTGAATAGGGGGATGACCGAATGTCCTTACACATCCTTCACAGCGAGTGTTGAGAAACGGCAATATTTGTTAGAGCGCGGAAGCGGCTTTTCAATACGTGATAGCCTCGATGATACTTGAGGCCGTGGTTACGTAAAAGAATACCAACAACGGTCAAATGGATTTTGTTTTTTTTTTGGTTTGCTTTCGATTCGCGATTTTTATTTTTTTTCAGTTTTTTGGTTGATTTTCTGCTGATGTTCGATTAGTTTCTTTTGCCAGTTTATGAGGCTGGAGGTTACAGTTCAAGAATTAAATGTGGTCCAGTTCATTTATGAAGTATGTATTGTAGAAGTGTTGACTATCAAAGTTGTACTTAATTGGTGGCTACAACTAAAAGTCTTCTTGTCCAACGGGAATTGTATAGATCGAGACGATTTCGTTTTGATTTTATTTAAAAATTAAAAAAGAATCAAATGATCGTAACAGAACAAAAAACCCACAGAATGTTTTTGTGCATTTAAAGCCGGATGTATAGTTGGACCATACTTCATTTAAGGTGGAGCTGACCAAGCTAGAGGGTGATCAATATAGAGGTATTTTTTTAAAATAAAATTAAATCCCCTTTTTAAACTTGCCTTTGGATAATTCTGATGATATTGACTCCTTTATTAGTGATTTCACTGCCGTTTTACAGGACACTATCGAAGACAGTGTACCAAAACGCGCTATATCTACTTTTTACAATAGGAAACTCCCGGGGTATATCTTATATCTTATTACCCTTCGTAACAATTGAAGCAGGAATTGGATTCGATACAGAATGACTCGTTTTAAAGCAGAAATGACCCTTTATACCAGAATCATTAATGATTACATTTTTAAATTTAGAAACAAAGGCTTAGCAGGATAGGTAAACATTCCCCTACTATGTGGAAAATCTCCAAAATTTTAAGGAAAAAGGTCAAAACCCTAACCTGCCTTAAGGATAATGGAATTATTTTTACGACTAACTTACAGAAAGCTAAACTTTTAGCTCAGAAATTTCACCACTTATCATCGAATCTGAGTAATCCAGCTTTAGTAAATGAGGTCTCAAACTCAATTAATATTCTGAACGAACACGATGTCGTCCCTTCGGTGATTTCGATAAACACAGTCAAGGGTATCATAAAATCATTGAGAAATAAGAAAAGCCCAGGTACGGATGGCATTACAAATAGAATACTTAAAAATCTTTCACCAAAATTATTTGGAATTCTTACTCTGCTTTTCAATGCTTGTTTTAAGTTAGGATATTTTCCCTCGATATGGAAACAATCCAAAATCATACCGATTTTTAAGCCTGGAAAAAAATAATTGCCTCCCTGAATCATGCAGACCGATAAGCCTACTGAACTGTATGAGCAAGGTAATGGAGAAGATTTTGAAGGAAATTATAGTCGAATTTATCGAGGACAATGATATTATCCCTTCTCAGCAGTTTGGCTTCAGAAGGGAGCACAATACTATTCAGCCTTTAGTTAGAATTAGGAGACAGGTTAAGGATAATTTTAATGAAGGAAAATCTACAGCCATGGTTTTGTTAAATGTCAAGGCAGCGTTTGACACGGTGTGGCACGATGCCTTAATTCATAAAAAGATTTCAATAGGGTTGAATTTATCCGTGATGAAATTAATTAGAAGTTTTTTGTCAAACCGATCCTTTAGGGTTCATATTGGAGCGGAATCTTCAACTGCATACCCAGTACCGGCAGGATGCCCGTAAGGATCATGTCTGTCGCCATTATTAGATAACATTTTCACATACGACTTTCCTTTATTGGACGGTTGCGAGTCATAAATTTTTTAAGATGACACTGCAATTTTTAGTTCGAATATTTATGCGAATGATATTCTGTCAAACCTCCAGACTTCCGTCTGGAAGTCTGGAGAGTTGGAAAAATATGATAAATTCATCTACGAGGGTGGTTCGGAAAGTTCTTAGCCCATCAATGAAAGAGAATAGTTAGTTTTTCAAAAATATTTTTATTTTTCAATATAATCTCCTGAAACTTCAATACACTTAGTCCAACGCTTATCTAGCAATTCTATCCCTTAATTAAAATAGTTTTCCTCAAGGTCTGCAAAATAGTGGTTTACAACTGTAATTGCATCTTCATTTGAGGTAAAACGCTTGCCAGCAAGGATTTTTTTTAGATTTGGGAACAGGTAAAAGTCACTGGGAGCTAAATCAGGAGAATAAGGTGGGTGGTGAAGCAACTCGTACTTTAATTCGTTGATTTTAGCCATTGTTAAAACACTCTTGTGCGCTGGTGCGTTGTCTTGATGAAAAATTATTTTTTTGTGTTGTAAGCCAGGACGTTTTTCTCGAATTTGTACATTTAATTGATCGAAAAGGTTGCAATAGTATTTTGAATTTATTGTTTTACCCTTTTGCAGATAGTCAATCAATAAAATACCTTTGAAGTCCCAAAAACCGTTGATATAACCTCACCAGCCGATTGAATTGTTTTTGCCTTCTTTGGGGCACTTCCTCTAGCTTCAGTCCATTGTTTGGATTGTTCTTTTGTCTCTGGAGTATAGTGGTGGATCCATGTCTCATCAACAGTTATGAAACGACGCTTAAAATCCATTTTATTTCGCTGAAAACGATCCAAACAAGCTTGAGAAATGTTCATTCTTATGCGTTTTTGGTCGACTGTCCGGCACCCATCTTGCAGAAAGCTTTTTCATCTGTAGTTCTTCATGCAAAATTAAATGGACTCGATCATTTGAGATGCCCATGATATTAGCTATTTCACGCACTTTTATTCGTCGATCATTTAATACCATATCATGCACTTTGGCTACAATTTCTGTTGTTGTTGCTGTTTTTGGACGTCCACTACGTGGTTCATCTTCAATGCTTGTACGACCACGTTTAACTTCAGCAACCCAATTTTTTAATGTTGCATATGAAGGAGCACTTTCACCTAACACATCCACCATATCATTATGAATTTTTTGTCCCGATAAACCTTTTTTATGTAAATATTAAATGACACCACGCATTTCTAATTTTTCCATTGTAAAAAAATCGCGGATGCGTCTTTTGTGAACACCTGTTTCTATATGAAGGAGTTGCCAGATCAAAACAAAATTTAACATGTGTTCATAGCAGAGATGGAAGTTTCCAAAACACTTAACTTTTTTCTGTTTATACCGCGATTTTTGTGCTAGGCTAAGAAGTTTCCGAACCGCCCTCGTAAGTCGCAATCTATTTTCTTCACTAGAAGAAAAAAGCCCGTTTTGTGCCACAATCTGGAATACGAATAGATGGCATAGAAATAACTAGAATGGGAATCTAATGTCCATTATCTGGGAGTCATTCTTGATAAAAAGACGATTGTCAACGCTTATATTTCAAATATTGTTAATAGATTAAATATAGCTACAAGGTCCTTGTGTGCTTTCATTAATCGAAAGTCAAAATTTAACATCGAGAATAAAATTCTTATATTTAAGGTAGTTTTCCATAGCATTTTGTTTTATGCTGACGCACCCAACTGTCACTTAAAAAAAACTTCAGATTTCCCAGAATAAAATTCTCAAGATTATGTAGGACCTCCCGCGATATTACTCAACCCTAAGGCTTCACTCTCTCCATAATATTCCACTCGCAAAGTAAAAATTTGATTTTATAACTAATAAATTTTTTGATAAATGTTTACACTCACGGTATAGGCATAAAAATTCACTTTGTTAATCAGCTTTTTTTTACCAGTAAACTCCAGTATTTTAGCCTAGATTTAGTTTTCCCCCATAAAAGGTTTTCTGCTCACTTTTTCCTTAACTTATATAATATTATTTAGGATAACAATATTTCAAATTTTGTATATATATTTATGTTGTAAAGTCAGTCAGACTAATATCTTTGAATAAGTTTTTATCAATGTATATTGTACACTACAAAATAGTATCCTTGCAATAAATAAACCAATTGAATTGAAAACTGAAATTAAATACAAAAATTAAAATCAATTATGGGATAATTTTTGTTAGTTCAAAAGGACATTTTATGCCATTTATTTTTTGAATATAATATCCTTTAAATGTTGGACGCATCTACGCCTAAAGGGTGTCCCTTCTGAGGGTCCAATGAACTTCGAAATGACCTCTTAATAGATCCATTGTTTGAGCAGCAATAGAGCCTGTTGAAACCAAATATCGTCAAGATAAATGTTGTTGCGGTGTAAGTCTTTCTTTGCTTCAATAGCAAACAATACTGAAAAAAATAAAGTTAAACATTTTTGATCAGATTGATCACCCGTTATTAATGTTGATCTTCATTATTGAAATGATAACCGAGTTCTGTCTTCTTAATCTGTCTTCTTAAATAGCAAACAATACCGAAAAAATAAAGTTAAACATATCTCACGCGTAAACACTATTGAAAAAAATACCTCTAGATTGATCACCCGTTATTAATGTTGATCTTTATCTTGAAATTATAACCGAGTTCTGTCTTCTTAATCTGTCTTCTTAAATAGCAAACAATACTGAAAAAATAAAGTTAAACACAACTCACGCGTAAACATTTTTGAAAGAAATACCTCTAGATTGATCACCCGTTATCAATGTTGATCTTTATTTTGAAATGATAACCGAGTTCTGTCTCTTCTAAAATTGAATGTCATGGATCTGAATGATATACAATTTTGTCATGACAATGTAGCCAAGCAGTTTTCTGATTAAGGTCGACAAGGACCCGAGAAATCACGACTAATCAGTGGGTAATTGACAATGCATGTCACTTTGCCTTTTCGTAAAAAAAAATCTTTTATTAAAATGCAAGACGTCCCAAGCCGTTCATAATACCATTTTAAATTGTTAAATTAAAAGACTGAAATAAACAAAAGAGCTAAACAAGAAAATAATAATTAGAAATCTTTTTTTTGATTTTGTTTACATTTATTCGGTATTTTATCATTATTATGACTTGAATAGTTTTTATTCTGGTTCAAGACCTTTTTGTTGTTGTTTCTTTGTCAGAAACAACTAAAAAATTGGTCAAATGTATTGGCTACGGTTGCCAGGCAGACTGTACTTAGTAGGGACATAAATACTGTTACAACATTGAACACACCCATTTCAATAGTAGAACTGAACATACTCCGTTAATGGGTTTTGAAAGCTAACCTCAATAGCGTTAGTCTGTAACGGGATTTTATAATTGTTTCAACTTTCATCATCTGACAACTCAGATTATGAGAACCGTATCGCTGTAATAGCGCTTTTCAAGTGTGAAAAGAAAAAACGCTCCGGCCACTAGGGATTAGCCGCATGTTCGACTACCAATGCATAAAACGTTTTGAGGCGACAGGAGATGTAAAAGACCGCCACCCGTCGGGCCGCTCACGCTCTGTTCGAACACCGCATGTCATCAAAGCCTCTAAATCAAGAATTCACAGAAATCCGCTCCGAAAACAGAAAATCATGGCCCGAATGAATATCACGCAAAAGTCCATAGGTCGAATCATTAAAAAAGACTTGGGGCTTTCAAATGACGTATCGGACATTTATTGACTGCAGCTTTAAAAAAAATAAGATTGAAAAATGGAGAAGCACGCTGATAACTTGCGCAGAAATTTTTTTTTTCAGTGATGAAAAAATGTTTACCTTTCAGGAAAAATTTAACAAGCAAAATAGAGTGTACCGCACGGTCATCTAAGGAAGCATCTGAACTGATCCCAAGGATGGAACACGGTCATCACCCAGCTTCAGTCATGGTTAAGTGGGGTGTCTCTTACGATAGGGTCACTGACCTGCATTTCTGCAAACAAGGAGTCAAAACATCGGCCAAAGTTTACCAAGAAACCGTTTTGGAAGCTGTTGTGAACCTCTTAACAATTCGCTGTTCCAAAACCAGCCATGGACTATCCAGCAGGATTCTGCGCCGGCCCATAAGGCTAAAACGTCCCAGGCCTGGCTTCGAAACATTTGCCAGCGTTAAATTCCTCTGAAGAATGGCCTTCAGGCAGTCCAGATTTGAACCCATTGGATTACAAATTGTGGAAGGTTTTAGAGAACAAGGTTTGTCACAAAACATACCTCAACATTGGATCTCTTAAAACTGCTTTGGTTTGAGCTGTGGCCAATTTTCCAATGGACAAGGTTCGTGCAGCTATTGACGATTGGCCAGTGCGACTTAAGGCGTGTGTAAAGGCAAAAGGCGGACATTTCGAACAAGTAGATTCTTTTTGGATACAATATACATCAATATATATATTAAAAAATATTTGGTCCAAAAACATTTAGCACTTTTTATTTTACAGCATAAAACGTGTGTAACAGTATTTATGTCCCTAAGTATTACATCTGTTTCTGAACCCGCTAAGGTTTTTCTTCAGCAGTCTTTGGCAACGATTACTTCGGCTACAAATCAAATGACTTATTTGGGAGGATCATTTGAATAACTGAGAATTACCCTTTGCATATAGTCTTCGAACTATGCGAAGAGCAATCTTCATAGCGCTTTCTTAGCAGAAAACCATGATTACTGCTATTAGCATGAATATAACGACCATCGTGGAGGATATTACAAATTTAGAGCCATATAGCTCATGCCTAAGACCGAATTGTCCGGTGACACCCCATTTTCTGTCCTGTCTGATATTTTGTAATCTAAGATTAAGATTACAAGTAGAGAGAGGGAAGTACTCACATGCTCTCGATCAAGTAAAAAGTTTATGTTGTCACACGTCAGGTCAGCTATCTGCTCAAACATAAGCTGGAATGTTGCTGTGTCCTAGCAAACCAAATGGAAACTTCTTGGCCATCTCGCAAAGAGTATGCGTCGACAGTAGCTGAATTCTTTTTGCTGTATTTTATTGGTAGGAGCTAAAATTGTTGGTGTCCTCTATGGCAGTCTTTTTTTGTCCTCAACGTATGCCACTACAATCTGCGATAAGATGAGAAGTAGGAACCAGTTCTTTATGTTGCTTTCTGTTACCACTTGGAACCAGTTCTTTATGTTGTTTTCTGTTACCACTTAGGGCACTGACAAGAAACCTTGCGAAAGCGATTTTTCGTTTAGTTGCAGAGAAGACTCCAATTATTAGCTTGAAGGCACAATGCCGCTCTGATGAGGACCACCTACATGCGGAGGTGAAGATCTTGCCTGTACGCCGACACCACAACTTACATGTTCTAGAAGCAGTACCTGCTGAGGTGTTACAGCAGCGATCATCCAACCCACTTCCTTCATGATCTTCATTATCTAGAAAGGAAAGTCATGCTTCACAAGCGGGGCCCTCTAGCTCATAAGGGTTAGCAAGCTCTGACCGACTTGCTCTCTGACACATTCGCGGAAGCCATCAACAACTACAGAAGAAACGCCGAGCTTGGAGACCATTCACTAGCGATAGCCTAGAAGGAGGACAGGCTACACCGACAAACCGGAATGGTGTTGGCTCATTTGAAATCTAACAGGTGTATACTGGGCTCAAATGTGCAACAGTATGTCGAACACATATTCCGCATGCCACCAAGGACCAGGGACCAATGCCACCAGGGACCAGGGGAAATGACACACTACATCAGTTTAGACGCCACACATTCTAGTTCACTAAGCTGGTAGAGAGGTAGAGGTTAAACAGTGCCGGCGATATAATCCCCAAGTTGGAAAACTCCCTCTTTAGCATTAAGAGGCTTCGACTTCCTGTCTCTAAAATTTACATATGACTGGCGCCAATACATATAGTTATGACCCTACATTTCATACTAGACGGAAGGCACGTTTCTGCAATGTCCTCGAACAGAGTGTCTTGATTGGCCATATCGAAGGCAATGTCGAGAGCCAAAAGGACAGTGTTGTCATTGGGATTGTTCTGGTAAAGGCCTTGACTTATACTTAGTAGGGACATAAATACTGTTACACACGTTTTATGCTGTAAAATAAAAAGTACTGAATGTTTTTGGACCAAATATTTTTTAATATATTTATTGATGTACATATATTGTATCCAAAAATAATCTACTTATTTGAAATGTCCGCCTTTTGCCTTTACACACGCCTTAAATCCCACTGGCCAATCGTGAATAGCTGCACGAACCTCGTCCATTGGAAAATTGGGCACAGCTCGAACCAAAGCAGTCTTAAGAGATCTAATGTTGGGGTATCTTCTGTGCCAAACCTAGTCCTCTAAAACCGTCCACAATTTGTAATCCAACGGGTTCAAATCTGGACTGCCTGAGGGCCATTCTTTAGAGCAAGTTAACGCTGGCAATTGTTGCGAAGCCAGGCCTGGGACGTTTTAGCCTAATCTGCCGGCGCAGAATCCTGAATCCTGCTGGAAAGTCCATGGCTGGTTTTGGAACAAGGAATTGTTAAGAGGCTTCACAATAGCTTCCAAAACGGTTTCTTGGTAAACTTTGGTCGATGTTTTGACTGCTTGTTCGCAGAAATGCAGGTCAGTGACCTCATCGTAAGAGACACCCCACCAAACAATGACTGAAGCTGGGTGAAGACCCTTTTCAGCCCTTGGGATCAGTTCAGATGCATCCTTAGATGACCGCGCATACACTCTATCATTTTGCTTGTTGAATTTTTCCTGAACGGTAAAAATTTGTTCATCGGTGAACAACATTTTTCTGTGCAAGTTATCAGCGTGCTTCACCAAAAGACGTTTACATTTTTCAATCCTATTTTTACTATTACAGCTATACGGTTCTCATTATCTGACCACTCCATGATGAAAGTTGAAACAGTTTTAAAATCCCGTTACAGACTTACGCTATTGACGTCAGCTTTCAAAATCCATATGAGATTAACGGGATATGTTCAGTTTTAGTATTGAAATGGGTGTGTCAATGTTGTAACAGTATCTATGTCCCTAATAAGTACGTGTGGTGATCGGCACTAAGTCATAATTCCCTGTGGCACAGTGTGGTGTAGGGTCCATCCATTGTCCAACTCAACCATGTTCATCTCATAGTTATCACGGTATTTTTGAAACGTATTTTTTTACAAGTCAAACCCACTTTTAACAATTGGACACTTCTTAATTGCAGACCTGCACAGTACAAAGATTTCACCACATATGAGTTTGTAGTACATGGAAGCTAATGGAGGGCTGCTGGTCGAAATAAAACGATACAATATTTTTCTCTATTACGTGCTAGTTTTGATGATGTTGACGTTGCTGTTGTTGTGGAAGATATGAAAGCCAATCCAAAAAAATGCACAACAACAAGAATAACCTTCACAGGTACCTTTCATTCAATGAACGAGTGAACGAATATAAGCGGCCATGTGTGCATGTATGTGTATGGCCGCCCATGTGAGTGTGTTATAAAGTTTCCGTTTCGCTGGTCGATTGCTTGTTTTCCCGTTCTTTCGCTGCCAAAAATCCCACCCCCCCCCCCCCCACCACTGTTAAGTCTGGCTGCATAAATGTTTACACTCTAATGGTTTAGAGAACTATTTTCTCGGTTGAATTGAAGGAGGCAGGTGAACAACAGCAGCAACAACGAAGAACAAAAAACAAACATTTTGCATGGCCGCTTTAAAGCTGGAAACTTTCTCCGTTTAAATCATTTTTCAGCAGGGATTTGGTTTTGCCAGGCACCAAAAGCCCCACTCCAAAAAAAAAGTACAAAAAACTGTGGACAAGTGTTCACGTACAACAAATTGACATTGATTTATGATGTGTTATAAATCCAACGTCAGAAAAGTTTCCCCAAAAAACCCACATTATTTTACCTCAATGGTCTTGAGCATAAGAAGCCAGGCAGCGGGCGAGTAAAATTTAATATTTCCCCCTACCCTTTGGAAAAAATTTAGAACAGCAATGAAACGAACAAAGAAAAAAATCAGTTGGGTCATTGTACGTCTATTAATTGCGAAAATGGTTCTTAAACACAATGCAAAAATATTCACATGTCAGGCCGACAAGCACTATCGCCACCACCGCCAACAAGTACTATGTGGTGGTCGCTGCAAAAAAACAAACCCCGTATGAGAAAGAGAAACACCAAAAGGGGTGGCACAACCAGAAACGAGGGTAAAGTGAATAATTAATATTTGTTAAACAAAACATCAACAGCAGCAAGTAAAACCATAAACAATTGGAATTTAGCCAACTCACAACTCAGAAAAAAACCAACAACAACAGCAGCCTCGTCAACAGAAATGCTCGTAAAGCCAGCGAAAACAGCTCAGCTCAAGCAAGAGCTAAATACAAATAAAAAGCTAACAAGCGAAAACATCTGCATCACTCGACTACAAAAACAGCAACAACAACAGAGCAGAGCAGAAGACAAGTGCATATGAGATAAACAAAAGACAAACGAGGTATGCTTAAAGAGGATAGAGCAAAACCATTTCCCTTAGGATGTACGATCTTCGAGTTAATCGTGCAACAAAGCGTATGAGTAATATTTGAGTTTTAGAGTATATTAATCATACGCATGGGTCACCTAAATCAAGTTTCTATGAAGACACGTAAAAAACAGTAAACAATTTACCAAGGCTAAATGTGGGTGTGGCCGACTGTTAGACACCCTTCACCAATTTCCTATTCAGAAGATTCCGCTCCTATGTCTGGAATTTTATATTGGCTGGATTGCATTTACAATGTGACATTGAGAGCGGCAGGACAATAAATGGTATAGGACCTAGTTTAGGTTAGGTTGAAAGGGAAGATCGCCAGAACAAAATGGTGAGTTACCTCGGAGATATAAAAGGCGCATTGTGGAACCCTGATAAAAGGAAGAAAACGAGAGATGGGTTCGAGTAATTGAACACCAGCCCGACCTTACTTAAAGACCAGAGTATTTGCATAGCACATGCTCCATTGACTCCTCATCTTCTGCATCCTGGCAACTTCGCCCACACGCTCCTCCATAGTTCCGATTATGCATTAGTCCGTGAGGACTCATATGAGAGTTAACATCGATCATGTTCGTAGTGTTAGTATTTCCTTTGTCCTCTGCTGTTCTATTTTCGGTCAGAGGGACCCGGTTATTGTGAAGCTTTGAATTGACCCTGTTTCCAAGCCGCCACTTCGTCGATTGCATTCATCAGATCGACGGGCGGGAAGTGTATATCTGGGGTTCTGGCACATTCGTCTGCCATCTCTTTGTCCGGTATATAGCTGCGAACCGGTCCACATATATTGGGATATTTCACAAAGGCATGTCTAGTTCCAGAAACCAGTCTGCGGCTATATTGATTGCAATAATCTCTGCCAGAGGTTAACTTGTTCCAACATATTCCATTTAATACCCAACAGGGAAACTCTCATATTATGAGCTATGCTTGGTATTCCTTTTTGATCACTGACTAGAACCTATTGCTTAAAGCCTCCTCCGAAAAGCGTATACCAAATACGAAGAGGCTTTTACTGAAATATAAGGACATTAGTATAGATTATACTTAGTAGGGACATAAATAATGATACACACTTTTTATGCTGTAAAATAAAAAGTACTGAATGTTTTTGAACCAAATATTTTTTTTATATATTTTTTATATATATTCATTGATCCAAAAAGAATCTACTTATTAGAAATACCCACCTTTTGCCTTTACATACGCCTTAAGTCGCATCGTCAATAGCTGCACGAACCTCGTCCATTGGAAAATTGGCCACAGCTCAAACCAAAGCAGTCTTAAGAGATCCAATGTTGGGGTATCTTTTTGACAAACCTTGGCCTCTAAAAACGTCCAAAATTGTAATCCAATGGGTTCAAATCTGGACTGCCTGAGGGCCATTCTTTAGAGGAAATCAACGCTGGCAAATTGTTTCGAAGCCAGGCCTGCGACGTTTAAGCTTATGGGCCGGCGCAGAATCCTGCTGGAAAGTCCATGGCTGGTTTTGGAATAGGGAATTTTTAAAAGGCTTCATAACAGCTTCCAAAACGGTTTCTTGGTAAACTTTGGCCGATGTTTTGACTCCTTGTTTGCAGAAATGCAGGCCAGTGACCCCATCGTAAGAGACACCCCACCAAACCATGACTGAAGCTGGGTGATGACCCTTTTCCACCCTTGGGATCAGTTCAGATGCTTCGTTAGATTACCGCGCATACACTCAATCATTTTGCTTGTTAAATTTTTCCTGAACGGTAAAAATTTGTACATCGGTGAAATTTTTCTGTGCAAGTTATCAGCGTGCTTCACCAAAAGACGTTTGCATTTTCAATCCTATTTTTTTTTAAAGCTGCAGTCGATAAATGTCCGGTACGTCTTTTTTAAAGATTCGACTCATGGACTTTTGCTTGATATTCATCTCACGGGCCATGATTTTCTGTTTTCGGAGCGGATTTCTGTAAATTCTTGATTTAACGGATTTGATGACATGCGGTGTTCGAGCAGAGCGTGTGGCGGCCCGACCGGTGGCGGTCTTTTACATCTCCAGTCTTCTCACATAGTTTTATGCATCGGTAGACGATCATGCTTCTAATCCCTGGTGGCCGAAGCGTTTTGAAAATATCGCTTTTTTCATTTCACACTTGAAAAGCCTCTCAAGCGATAGGGTTCCCATTTTCTGACCTTTCCACGATGAAAGTTGAAACAATTTTAAAATCCCATTACAGACTAACGCTAATGAGGTTAGCTTTCAAACCCCATATGACATTAACGGTGTATGTTCAGTTCTACTATTGAAATGGGTGTGTTCAATGGTGTAACAGTATTTATGTTCCTACTAAGTATTTTCGGTCAGATGGACCCGGTTATTGTGAAGTTTTGAATTGACCCTGCAAGCCGCCACTTCGTCGATTGCATTCATCAGTTCAAAGGGCGTGAAGTGTATTTTATATTGGGGGTTGTCTATTAGTCTGCCTTCTCGATGTCCGGTTTATCGTTGTGACCCGGTACACATGTCAACATAATGAGGTGTCTCCAGATTCGTATTACTGATTCAATGCATCTCTTCACATATTTTGATTTCACTGTCAGACAGTCCAGCGCCTTTGTGGCTGTCATGATGTCGACATATATTCGAAAATTTCACGTAGGTTCCAGAAATCTGTAATCGGCTATATTGATTGCAATAATCTGTGCCATAGGTTTTTTTGTTTCACCATATTCCATTTAAAACCCACCAGGGAAACTCTCAAATTTTTAACTATGCTTGGTATAATTCTGGAACCTAATGCTTAAAGACTCCTCTGAATGGCTTATTTCAAATATGAAGAAGCTTTTACTAAGAGACAAGGAGATTAATATAGATTATATAAGGTAGAACTTAATTTCTTCTCGTATAGTCGTCGCCCTTTACGAGGTAAAAATCCGGGTCTGAAAACTGACCTAACCGGCTTTAAAAGTAGGTCAATGGTGTGATGGTCACACACACAACCCATCACACCTCCCTATTTTCCCAAATAAATTCTTACAATCGCCCACTACGATTTCAAGTTCCCCAATCAGTCGTTGTTTAAATTATTTTTTGCAAAAACCTTGTACATGAAATTATCATACCCACCACGTAGTACTCACAACAACATATCATCACTAGCAACAACTGCCATTGCCGTGATGTATGAAACACATACACTAGAAGACATACACGCTCAAACACTAATACATATACAAGCAGAGCTACACATACAAACAAAGCTGCGTTTATAAAAATACACTTGAGAAGAAAGCAAATGTTTAAATTGTGGCCCATATGCCACCAGCATCCACAGTGCCTCGACGGTGGTGCGGCAGAACAACTTCTTCTCCATCTTGCAGAATGTAGCTTCAGTTCATTATCATGGCAAACAAGAGTAAAACAGCAAACCCAGCTCATCCATGGCTAGATAGAGGCCACATCTCTAGCAAACCATTTATTTATTTATGTTTTTTTTTTCTTTCTTGTTTGAAATGAGACTAAAGCAAATATTATGTGATGAATGCCTCCATTACCACCATCGCCGCACTTAATGAAAATATTTCACAACATTTAAAGAAAAAGAACAATTTTGTTTAATAAGTTTCGTTTTCTTTTTCTCTTTTTTGAACAAAAAAAACGGAATTTATTTAATCTGAGTTCCTCTTGGATTCAGCCATGGTTACTAATAAGAGGTTTTTAGTAAGAAAAATCCAAAATTGAATTTTCTTTAATTCCAGTAAAATATTGCTAAGGAATATCGGGAGAATATCTTATAAGAAATATTCTTTTTTTTAATCATATTAAGCTTTCATTAGAATCAGACATTCGTTTCGGCCGAAAGTTGCACAGCGATACAACACAATTTAAGTTGGAAATAGGAACAGAATTAAGGACTTGTTTTTTCGGTCACCAAACAAGTTCAATTCACCAAGAAATATTAATCGGAGACGCCATAAATTATATATGTAAGTATATTGCCGATGGACGTTAAATTCAAAGACGATATTGCCATTTCCATACTTTCATTTGTGTGTCTGTTAAAAGCACTTTTGCAGTCTTATAACGCGTGATCCGTTTCGAGGTTCCCTACTTTTTTAAAGAAAAAAAAACACAGAAAATTCAATTTGAATGGGGAATGTTTATTATCATTTGAAATAACATTCTTTGGCATTTATTTTTTGAAAATTATGTCTATCAAATGTTGGCCGCGGATACGTCTCAGATGGTCCATCCATTGAGTCCAATTTTCGTTGACTCGTTCAAGCATTTCGACTGGTAACTGGCGAATGACACGCGCGATGTTTTGCTCCAAGGCCTGAATCGAAGCGGGTTGGTCCGCATTTAGACTTTACATATCCCCCCAGGAAAAAGTCCATCGGTGTGATATCACACGATCTTGGTGGCCAATTGACCGCCCCAAATGTGAAATTATCTGCTCACCGCAGTGTTCTCTCAATAGATCCATTGATTGATGCGAAGTGTGGGAAGTCTTGTTGAAACCAAATGTCGCCGAGATCACGAGCTTCAATTTGAGGCATCAAATAGTCGGTTATCATGGCACGGTAACGGTCGCTATTGACGGTTACGTTCTCACCGGCATCATTTTTGAAGAAATATGGACCGATGATTCCACCGATCCACAAACCACACCAAACCGTTGTTTTGTCTGGATGAAAAGGCAGCTCTTGAACCTCTTCTGGTTGCTCTTCGTCGAAAATTTTGCGGAAATTTTGCTTGTTTGCATACCCATTGAACCAGAAATGGGCCTCATCGCTGAACAAAATTTGGCTCGAAAACGTCGGATCTTCTTGGAACTTTTCAAGAGCCCATAGAGCGAAGCGATGTCGCTTGAGAACATTGGGCGGCTTCAGTTCATGCACAAGTTGTATTTTGTACGCTTTCAATTTAAGATTTCTACCTAAAATGCACCAAGTTGTTCCAACGGCGCCGAATCGACTCTCCACGGTCTTTGGGTAGACTCTCAGCTACGGCCGCTACATTTTCTTCACTGCGTGCTGGACGTGATCTATTCGGTCGAATATTATCCAATAATGAATGCTGGGTCTCAAGATGGGTGATGGTGTTGCGAATAGTACGCTCAGTAGGCCGATTATGTTGACCGTAAGTTGAACCAAGTGCATGAAACACATTCCTTACAAAACGTCTATTTTCGTAATAAAGTTGAACGATTTGTAAACTTTGTTCAGGCGTTAGTCTTTCCACGATGAAATGCCAAACAATTCTAAGCAATAATAACATGACACAACTCATACGTGATCTGTATCAGCCATTAAGTGAACCTAGAACTCTAAACTTTTTTCAATAATGGTCTATTATCATTAGCTTGAATTTGGGCGAAATCGATCAAGGGGATCAAGAGACTATTTTGCTCTTCGACGTATGCCCACTAGGGGTGGGATAGTGCACGAGTTTTCGTTTTTGATACCGCTCACCCCCTTATTTTGTGGGGTTTGGAAAAAAATGCATGGGCCAAAAAATGGGGGAGGTGGGATTGGGGCAAGTGACTGCTCATCGAGGTCAAAGGTCGTGGGATGGGGGAAAATATTCACAAAAAGCCACGCACCTAGAGGGGAAAAATATGTGACCGAACCCCACTAATTTTTCCCTCCCAATATTTTTTCCAAACATAACTACCCGCTATCTTCACCCTCTAAGGGGCTTCCTACAAAAAAATATATTTTTTTAAATTTTGCTTCCATCGCTTTAACTACCCCAAAAGTGCCCCTAGAGGAGTTAAATGTCAGACCAACTCCCAATATTTCTGCAATTCCAACAGTTTATCAGAAGAAATCCACTCTCTATCTTCTTCAGAACAAATCCACTCTCTTTGTTCAACCGTTAAGAGAGTCCCCATGCAAATTTTTTGTCAAAAATACTCTCTATCGCTAACCCATAAGAATAGTCCAATGCAAAATGCACTTAAAATGACCAAACCAAACAAATTTCACCAGAAAATATTATTTTCGTTTAAATTTTCTGTTATTATTGATGATAAGTCATACCCAAATGTTGCTACTAAGAATCTCCATACAACACTATCCCACCCCTAATGCTCATCTTACATTGCACCAAGTGACTCAGAGTTGCGAACCGATTCAATTTAACAATGTATATCCATCAGCTGTGCATCCAAAGATCATAATAAAAATACACGACGCAATTGATGAAATTTGACGGAGGTTAAATCTTTGGCCTAGAAAATGGGTCATATCGGTTCACGTTTAAATAAAGAACTAGGAGAAAGTTCCCGGCCGACCTTTTCACAACACCTATCTTAATTCCGATTTCGATCGAATTTTGTACAGAATACTGCGATGGAACAACATCCAATCCTTAACTGATTTAAACTGCATAGGTCAAATATATGGTTCATGTATGTATATGGTCTGTACAAAAATGGTCGGGACAAAAAGGTATTTCAAAATACCAATGGGTATCAAAAAACAAGACAACTTTCTTGCGAAGCCAAAAATTTATTTATTTTTGAGATTTGGCCAAACTCGTGCTGACAGACCCTAAGGCCGGAAATCCTGGTTACCAAAAATCAAAAGCCAACTTCCTCGAAAATCATAATAGGACATTTATGTTAAAATCTGGATAAATTTTGAACCCGTCCGCTAAAATAAAAATATTAAATTGCTGTTGTGTTTATGGTAGAATCAAATACTTATACATTTTACACAACTATAATATAATTGGATTCAAGTAAACAGCATCATTTAGAAGAAGTGTCGTATGGCACGTCCTGAAATTGCCAGCCTTTGGTGAGAAAATACTTATAAAGAAAACATAGTTTTAATCCGATTTTGATAGAATTAGGCAGAGTCCAAAATTTTTTGTTCCACTTTTGATCGATCCTTAATTAATAATTTGCATCTTAGCTTTCATTCAATTAATATTATGCCTATCAAAAATTAAATGAAAAAAAACACTTGTTCCGGGAAGTGGACTTGACAGAGGTCAATACTACATAAAATATATCTCTTGGACTACTTCATTAATTCGATCGTTCGGTGCACTAGAAAATGATCTAATTGCATAAGAAAAAATAAGAAAAGCTTCTATCTCAAAAGTACAAACTGCATGTTAGGTACCGATATAACTGTTAAATTCCAAAAACTGGGCCAAAATTAGGGACCTATTTCTTGAATAGTTTTTTAAACACTCTGTGGTTCTTGCTTTAAAGTGACTGCACTCCTGACTTAAACTTTTTCTTTAAGTTGAAAGCGGTGGAAAAAATCCTTCAATTCAAAGGGTCCAGTTTGTTTTCAGTTTGCTCTTTTGTATATCGCTGCGTTTGCAGTGATACGGTCGTATATTTTATGCGGCCACTCCCAACTTTAGTCTTTCTGGTATCAATTGAAACCTGCTAAATTTCATTCTCATTCATATGAATTGTAGCTTTTGTTTTCTGAATTTCAAATAGAATATTTTCGAAATTTTAAAACATTATTTCTGAACTTCAAATGATGCCTATTGGATTTTAGTTGATGCTTTTTGAACTCCAAATTTAATATATAGGGTGATCCATCTAGAGGTATTTTTTCAAAACAAAAAAAATATATAAATTCAAATCAAGTGTGGAATCTTTATTGGTAATTTGGAAGGACATTTTATGGCATTTATTTTTTGAAAATAACTACCTTCAAATGTTGGCAACTGTAATATGGACCGAACAAAATTTCGTTCAGTGATGAGGCCCATTTCTGGCTCAACGGCAAAGTCAATTAATAAAATTGACGCATTTGGGCTGAAGAGCAACAAGAAAAGGTTCAAGAGGTGTCATTTTACCCAGAGAAAACCATGGTTTGGTGCGATTTATAGGCTCGTGAAATCATCGCTTCATATTTTTTCAAAAATGATGAAGGCCGGTACGTAACCGTGAATGGTGCTCGCTATCGCGCCATGGTATCTGACTTTTTGCTTCCTAAAAATTGAAATGTCATGATCCCTTCATTCATAGTATGATCACTCTCACAATTATATTATGATCCCCAAAATTATTTATTAGAATTGGGTTAAGTTATCAACAATTAATTTGAATGTTTAGCTCGTTTGTTTTATTTCGGTCTGTTGCTTTTACACATTGAACAGGGATTAAACCGGCTCAAGACCTCTTGGTTCTATATTTAAATAGAAGACAAGTTTTTAACAAAATGCCAGAGTGACATTGATTTTCGTGGCTGCACACTACTTTTATCATGATTTCAGGTCCGTGACAACCCTCTTCAGAAAGCCTTGCTGCAATTGTTGAAAGTAAAACCGAACTCTATAAGGCCAGGCTCTCCCCAAACGAATGAGAACTACTGTTGTAAACCTTACTTTTCAAGTTTTCTTCACACAATTGCCCACGAAAATACAACTAACTCTTGCCAGCTCTAAAGAGACTCCACATCGAGAGCCATCAATAGATTTCTTTTACAGCAACGTGTGTGTGTTGTAAAATGAGTTTAGTTGACTATGCCAACCTGTGTGCCGTACCGTGCATGTACGTATGTTTAGCTCGTTTGTTTTATTTCGGTCTGTTGCTTTTACATATTGAACAGGGATTAAACCGGCTCAAGACCTCTTGCTTCTATATTTAAATAGGATATAGAGAAATAGAGAATTATAAAAATTTTTAAAAAATACATTAAATTCAAAATAATAGGAGTTATTTATTTAACAGTAAAAAAATCAGTTTAAAAAAAGGTAGGCGTTTTTATTAAAAATAGTTCACTTAAACAAAGCCTATTTTCTTTGCATTAGATCCGTAACAATTAAATTGTTCTAAAAGCATATTCAAATGAAGAAAAATTACAATCAAACAGTATGATTGCCGTTATCATATTATTGTTAATATTAAACCCAAAAACCAATGCTTTTGTCACACCAACCATACTTATAATGTGGCTACAACCATATTTTCTTTCTCTTTTTGCAACAATGCCATTGTTACATTTCGACAATATCAATATTGCGCCAATCATACTATTGTTAAAATTAAATTCAGAAAACAATACTATGGTTGAGACGAATATACTTTTATTGTGGAGAACATATAAGAATTAGTATTGCCATGACCATATAGTAACCATATTTTTTCTTTGCGTGTATATTCTGAATTTTACGTTAAATATCCTAAACTTCAATTGATGTTTTTAGGATTTTAATTTATATTTTTAAATTTTTCATTAATATTTGTATAGTTGACCTTTTGTTGTTTATTTTTCAGTTATTGTTAGGCTTGAGGTCATAGGCTAAAAACAGATGTTGGTGGTTTTATAATTTATTTAATTTTAAATAACCCAATATTTCCAACTGACTTCGTCGTTCATCATCAGGGGTAATCACTAAAAACAAAACCGAGAACATAAAATTACAACAATACACAATTTTCTATCACGAATAACATAATTTTTGGTAATAATTACATTTAAATAATTGTTTTACTTCTGTCCTGTTATACTTCTAATATTCCACTAATGTATGTCTTTCCGTCGGTACTTATTAGCAATATGTCTGTCTGTATGTGCAGTGCACATTGTGCACATCTATCCGTGTCAGTTTTAAAGTTCATTCTCTTAGATGTAGGAACGTCGTTGATGTAATGCATCTCCAAAGTGTATCTTCTCTTATAATTCCTCTCTTGTGCTAAAATTCTACGTCGTTAAAGTTAGGCTTGTGTCCAGTCAAAGTACAGTGGTTCGCATGGACAGTCTTCTGCTCGATTGGTCTATCAACAGCTTTTAGGTCAGATTTGTGAGAAGAAAGTCTAGTCTTTAGTTTTGTCCCAGTAGTGCCAACATATACCTGTTGGCATACGTTGGTCTTGTCACCATCACATTTAATCTTATAAACTAAATTGAACTTTTCTTCACTGTCCACCTTCGATTTTGACTTACTAAATAATTCGTTAACTGTCCTAAACTGTCATTAATTATGCTATAGCAATGAATTTCAAACGAAGTCCTTTCAAATGCAAATGTTATATTTTGAATTTCTACTAGAACTTTCAAAATTTAAACTGATGTCATTTGAGTTTCCAAAATAATATACAAAATTTAAAAATTAATTTTCGAAAATCAGTTGATGGCTTTTAAATTTCATGTAAAATTTGAAAATTTGAAATCGAAACCAAGAAGACTCAACTTCAACTTAAGGTCCATCAACTTCACTGGCTTCTTAACGCGAACTCAAAACTAAGCATTGAATATAAGGTCCTGCTATACGACAGTGCAATCAAACTTATCTGCACGCAGAAAAATAGTATGGTTGGGATAACAATATTCGAAGAGCATCATACTATTGTTGGTTATATGGTTGTGGCACAACAATATTATGATCACCACAACAATAGTATGGTTCACACTCAACCATATTATGATCTCCATAACAATATTATGGTCCTCACAATAATAGAATTATTCACACACAACCATACTATGATCCCCACAACAATATTTTATTGACATTCAACCATACTATGATCCCCACAACCATATTATGATCCTCATAACCATAGTATGTTTATCGTACAACCATAGTATGATCCTCACAACCATAGACTTGACTTACACACAATCATACTATGGTCCCCAAAATTTTTTGTAAAGAGTGTGTTAAGTTGTTATTTAACAATAGAGAATTTTATTAAGTAAGTTATGTAATAATAGGAGTGATTTATTAAACACTAAAAAATTTATTTATTTAAAATATTTCAGTTATAATAATTCGTAGTTTGTTTCGAAAAAATTAAATTATTTTTACTATAACTGCGTAAGATTCGTAAAAATAACATTGTCAAATTAAAAAAATACAATTTTGCCGGTATGATCGTCTTAATCATGTTATTGTTAACATAAAACCCATGAAAACAATACTTTTGTTCCACCAAACATATTTATATTGTTGCTACAACCATATTTTCATTTTTTTAATTTTGCAACAGTACTATTGTTACATTTCAACAATATTAATATTGATTGCCGCAATCATACTATTGTCAAAATGAAATTCAAAAAACAATACTATGGTTGCGACAACCATACTTTTATTGCAGAGAACATACCATTGTTGCCGGCACCATATAGTAACCATATATTTTCTCTGCGTGTGGTTATATGGTGCTCAGCTATGGGGCAAATCAAGTTCGAGCAATCTCGACAAAATACAAAGAGTCCAATCGAAGTCATTGCGGCTCATTCCCGGTGCCCCTTGGTATATGAGGAACAAAAACATCCACCGAGACTTAAAAATCTCCTCGTTAAAGATGCAATTCAAAAAATCAATATAAAGCACAAAGAGAAGCTCGAACGTCATGATAACACACTTACTAGACAATTATTGTGCATTCCAAGCTCTTTAAGGCTGCGGAGAAATGAAACGCCGTATTTTCTAATCTAACGCGAACACACGCGCCCAAAAGACTGTGTATAAATCTTTTTTCTATGTCATGTGGCTCAAATGCTCTTATACGTGATCCTTAAAACAGTCAATACCAATCGCGAACGACCACTAAAAAAAGAATGTGTTGAATTCTTTTTCTACGTCACGTGATTTAAATGCTCTTATACGTGCTCCTTAGAACAGTCAATACAAATCGCGAACGAACACTCCAAAAAGGCTATGTAGAGTCCTTTATTCTACTTATACGTCACGTGGCTTTAATTCTCCCATACGTGATCCTTAAAACAGTCAGCACAAAAAACCTTCAAAACATAAATTACGTCGTCCACGCTGCTATTTTAGAGTTATCCGTTATACTCGTACATACATAACTAGAGTTTTCACTCTACATTAAATAGCGAACAGAGGACCCTTACAGTCATTTACAAACCACACGCAGAAAAAAAGTATGGTTGTGGTGACAATATTCGAAAAGGATAATACTATTGTTGGGTATATGGTTGTGGTACAACAATATTATGATCCTCACAACAATAGTATGATTCAAATACAACCATACTATGATCCTCACAACAATAGTAAGATTCACACATAACCATACAATGATCCCCACAACCATAGTATGTTCACACTCAACCATACTATGATCTCCCCAACCATAGTATGATACTCACAACTATTGTATGCTTCATATACAACCATGTTATGATCCCTACAACCATAGTATAATCACTACTTCGATTTGAATTATGAAAATTATTCAAAAATACATTAAATTCTAAAAAATAGGGAGTGATTTAGTTCACAGTAGAAAAAATAAGTATAAATAAACGTAAGAGTTTTTATTAAAAATATTTCAGTTAAATAAAGCCAAAGCAGATTGTTTAAAAATTTTTATTTTCAATAAAAAAGTACTATTATTGCATTAGGTCCATACCAATAACATTTGATCTTAAAAGCATATTTAAATGAAGAAAAATTACAATCATACAGTATGATTGCCGTAATCATATTATTTTTAACATAAAACGCAATACACAATACTTTTGTCGCACCAACCATATTTATATTGTTGCTATAACCATATTTTCATTTTTAAATTTGGCAATAATACTATTGTTACATTTCAACAATATTAATATTGCAGCAATTATACTATTGTCAAAAATAAATTCAGTTAACAATGCTATGGTTGCGACGAACATACTTTAATTGTGGATAACATATTTTTATTACCGTCAGCATGTAGTAACCATGTTTTTTCTCTGCGTGCAGGTTTAAAATTCTCAGACATGTGATCCATACCAGTTATATACTATTTTGACCAAATTAATGCAAATTCCTGCCAATAAGCAGAGATCCACATAACAAAAAATCCATACTAGGATTCATAAATGAAATATACTTAAGATTCGTACTTATTGTTAGGCTCTTTTGGAGCAGATTCAATAATTCAAATAAAGCATATGTGACGCGCAAAATAGAAAGGGACCTAAGGGTAAAAACCAGTTTTGTGAGGAGAGCCATTTTGCGACATTATTTTGACCATTACTTCAATTATAAAAACTAATGGTTCTACGTCGATCGTTTTATGTAATACGTGGTCTACTCCTTTTCTTTAAGGTACTACAAATGTCCGAACAAACCTATAATACCCCCTATAATCCTATATTATAAACCTATAATCACCATGTATTTTAGTCTTTTAAATAACGTAATGGCTTTTTAATAACATAATACTAGATTTTCCAAAAATAAAGAACTTTACCAGTTCCGCAGATTTTTGCCAGGTCCTTCATTTCTTAGACTACCTTCCTTAATGGCCAATTTCCGCCCAATTACATTCTTATATCAATTATTTTCGATTTACCGTGACCCATCGCATGGGATGGGGTTCGGTGGTGGCTTATGTGTATTTGATACTTAATCATAATCAATCTCTGGTCACGTAGTCTGTTTCATATTAAACCTTGTTGAGACGTGCTTCGTATGCGTCCGAGACGTGTGCGTTAATATGCGAGGGGTGTGGGCAGTTGTTGTTGTCTCTTGAAATACTGAATGACAAACAGTTTGAAGATTTTGTAAATGAACTAATGTCAAACGTACATACGTATTAATAAAACACAGAATATTAAAGATATGGAGCTCAAATTTATTCCAGGTGTAGTGCAAATGTTACATTTTAGAGTGAAATTCGACTTCGGTCATATGACCACCACGAGTTCGTGTATCGTACAGCGATCTATTCTTTGGACCCAATTTTCCACTACTCTGGCTCACATTTTGTTCGGAACGTTGGCAATTTCGAGTTGGATGTTGTCTCTGAGCTCGTGTAAGGTTGTTAGATTGTTGGCCTAGACCAATGACTGGATGTGACTCCATGACAAGAAATCTAATGGCTTTAAATCCAATGGCGTTGAACGAGGTGGCCATTCGACCGGACGATTTCTCGAGACAACGCGTTCACCGAAGTTGCCTTTCAGTAAATCAATTGTAACGCATGCTGTGTGACTAATGGCACCGTCTTGTTGAGACCACATATCGGCGATGTCAAGCTTATCCAATTCTGGCCAAAAATAATTTTCTAACATGGCACAATAGCGGTTTCCATTGACGGTAACATGACGATTGTTTTCATCGACGAAAAACTACGGCCCAATCACAACTCCGCCATGAAAACGACACCAAAAAGTAATTTTTTTGAGGATGCAATTGTATCTCTTGAAGCACATGTAATTCGTTGCTGTCCAATAACAAATATTCTGTTTATTGGCAAAATCAATCAGACGGAAATGAGCTTCATCGCTGAGTATTATTCTTCGATGAAATTTTGGAGTTTCGCGAAACTTTGCCAGAGCCCAATCGTAGAAGTTTCGGCGTTTCAAATGATCATGTGCCTTTAGTTCTTGAGTCAGTTTGATCTTTAAAGAATTAAAGCCAAGATCTTTTCGCAAAATACACCACAGTGTGGTTTGAAAGATGCCCACTTCCTAAAACGACATGGAATCGACTGGTTTTGCTTATTTTGAACGGAAACACTTACGGCTGCGATATTTTCGTCGCTTCGAGCTGTACTGCATCTCTTTGGCGCCGAAACATCCAAAAGTGAAAACTTGAATACAAATTTATCCTCCATTGCACGCACACCCTATCGGATGGAACGAATATTACACCCGAAAGTTGGAGTTAGTGCTCTGAAAGTTGCGACCACCGACTCAGAGTTTCGGTAGTAATTTTGAATGATTTCCAACCGTTGCTCTTAACTGAACTAACTTTTGTTACACTGAAAGATCATTAAAAATGTTTGAGGTTGCGTTGACAAAAATAGACAAAATTATAACGTCTCTATTGGAAAACGCGTTATAAAATCTGATGAACATACGTTTCGGAAACTTCTTAGCCTAGCGCAAAAAGCGCGGTATAAACAGAAAAAAGTTAAGTGTTTTGGAAACTTCTGCTATGAACACATGTTAAATTTTGTTTCGATCTGGCAACTCCTTCATATAGAAACAGGTGTTCACAAAAGATGCATTCGCGATTTTTTTACAATGGAAAAATTAGAAATGCGTGGTGTCATTAAATATTTACATAAAAAAGGTTTATCGGGACAAGAAACTCATAATGATATGGTAAATGTGTTAGGTGAAAGTGCTCCTTCATATGCACCAGTAAAAAATTGGGTTGCTGAATTTAAACGTGGTCGTACAAGCATTGAAGATGAACCACGTAGTGGACGTCAAAAAACAGCAACAACAACAGAAATTGTAGCCAAAGTCCATGATATGGTATTAAATGATCGACGAATAAAAGTGCGTGAAATAGCTAATATCATGGGCATCTCAAATGATCGAGTCCATTTAATTTTGCATGAAGAACTACAGATGAAAAAGCTTTCTGCAAGATGGGTGCCGCACTTGTTAACAGTCGACCAAACACGCATAAGAATGAACATTTCTCAAGCTTGTTTGGATCGTTTTCAGCGAAATAAAATGGATTTTAAGCGTCGTTTCATAACTGTTGATGAGACATGGATCCACCACTATACTCTAGAGACAAAAGAACAATCCAAACAATGGACTGAAGCTGGAGGAAGTGCTCCAAAGAAGGCAAAAACAATTCAATCGGCTGGTAAGGTTATGCCAACGGTTTTTTGGGACTTCAAAGGTATTTTATTGATTGACTATCTGCAAAAGGGTAAAACAATAAATTCAGAGTACTATTGCAATCTTTTAGATCAATTAAATGTACAAATTCGAGAAAAACGTACTGGCTTACAACACAAAAAAATAATTTTTCATCAAGACAACGCACCAGCGCACAAGAGTGTTTTAACAATGGCTAAAACTAACGAATTAAAGTACGAGTTGCTTGACCACCCACCTTATCCTCCTGATTTAGCTCCCAGTGACTTTTACCTGTTCCCAAATCTAAAAAAAATCCTTGCTGGCAAGCGTTTTACCTCAAATGAAGATGCAATTACAGTTGTAAACCACTATTTTGAAGACCTTGAGGAAAACTATTTTAATCAAGGGATAGAATTGATAGATAAGCGTTGGACTAAGTGTATTGAAATTTCAGGAGATTATATTGAAAAATAAAAATATTTTTGAAAAACTAACTATTCTCTTTCATTGATAGGCTAAGAACTATCCGAACCGCCCTCGTATGTGTGGGAGATATATCTTATCTTAATCGATTTCCTTCAATTTCGGTGCTTGGTCCAAAGTCGTTGTTTAAAACTACGTCCTTTAATAGACTAAAAAAGTTACTCGTGATAAGTTTCAACAAGATTGGATCTGAAATATAGCTTCCAGAACTTTCGGCGTAAAATCTAATGAACATATTTTTCAATTTTAATAACATCCTTCCTTGCTCCAAATAAAAATTTAATCAAGATTGGATGCAAGATGTGGCTTCTAAACCTAAACAGTTAAAAACGGATAAAAATTTATGTTTGAGCCTTTTCTTAATCTGAACCAATTTTCTTCAATTCAAAAGCGTCTGTTCATGTTCCCAAAAATTTACTTATGCCAAATTTCGTGATTTCGTGATCCAATCGCCCGCGTATCTGTTGAAAGCACAATAGCGAACAAGTGAAATAATGCAGGAAACTGAAATTAAGCACAACAAAAGCTTGTAGTCATAAGCTGTTTGGATTTGAATGGACAAAATCACATTAGGAGGGAGTGTCACCTTTAAGCGACCAAAAGTTCCTCGAAAAAGGTAAACAGTTTTGAAAATGTGCTAAAAATTTAAGATTTGGCCAGGTGTAATGCAATTTGTCCACTTGGTATTGTCCCTCCTTACCTTTTTTATACCCTCCACCATACAATGGATGGTATACAAGATTTGTCATTCTGTCTGTAACACCTTGAAATAATCATCGGAGACCCAACAAAGTATATATATTCTTGATCCTCGTAAAATTCTAAGACAATCTAGCCATGTTGTCCGTCTGTTGAAAAGAAGATAGAGCCTGCATGAAAACAGCTAGGAAGCTGAAATTTGTCACAAGCACGTGTAGTTCACCTAGCATGGTTGGTATTGAAAATCGTTGGCGTTAAAGTTGGTGTTGGAGACCATCAACCGACACTACCTCATAAAAATTAGTTTTTTATTTGGAAATATCCGTCCAGTTTCTTGAGCAAAATCACTGCAATTTTGCAAATAATAATCTCTATATAGGCGCAATCATTTATGTAAAAATGGTTAAGATTGGGCCACCATTTCTTGTACCTCCCACACAAACGGTCTCATGGGCTTTGAGAAATAATATGACGATAACTCACCATAAGCTTGACCAATCGAAATGAAAGTTTGCACATCAAGATTTCTATATACACTTCTACGCTGAATTCGGTTGAGATCGGAAAAGTCCCACTGGTACCTCCCACTCAAACGTTCTCATGGGCTTTGAGAAATAATATGACAATAACTCACCACACACTTGACCTATAGAGACGAAATTTTCGGCATAAATGTTAATATACAGAACAGACTTTAGCGCTAAATTTGGCTAACATCGGAAAGGCCCTACTGGTACCACCCACACAAACGGTCCTTGAAAAGAAATATTACAATAACTCACTACAAACTTGACCTATCAAGATGAAATTTTCTACATAAAGATTTTTATATAGAACACATCTCTGCGCCAAATTCTGTTGAGATCGGAAAAGTCCTACTGGTACCTCCCACACAAACGGTCTCATTGGCTTTGAGAAATAATATGACGATAACTCACCACAAGCTTGACCAATCGAAATGAGAGTTTGCACATAAAGATTTCTATATAGAACATACTTCCGCACCAAATTTGGTTTTATTTGGGAATCTGGTGGATGGTAGCCAAAGTTCGGCACAGCCAAACTTAACATTTTTTACTTGTTTTAAATTGAAAAGCCCATTAGTAATGCATAATTTACAGTCTTGTAACAACAACCAAAAATAATCGGATTATAAATCATAAGATTACTTCACATTACTTGAGTTGTTAAATATTAACTAACAACTATGTCCTCTTCTAATTTATCACGCTTCTCGCCACTTAGACTCCTACCACTATCAGCGAAAGTGGTGGTGGTGGTGCTTTGTTAATATCCTCCACTTAATATCAAAAGAGGAAAGCCGAAAATTACCTTCGCCCAGAGAAAAAAAACCTCAAATAAGGACCCCGGTGGCGTATGAATAATAAACATGTAGAGCGACTACGAGCGCATGAATAATAAACTGACGGCATCACTCATACGCTGCGATACACTTGCAGCTGTGCCAAGAAGCACAGCTAGCTCAAGGCTCATTTATCGCTCCACATTTAAGTGGGCGAGACAGGACTCAGCAGGACATATCACACACACCGTGTGGTTGAGACGCACAAATAATTGCGTCGACCCAGACATGCCAAAACATTTATAAACGAATTATACAGCAGTGTCCTTATTAATCTTAAGTTATAATAACTTTTTAAACATTTTCAGGCTTGCAGGGCATTTTTTTACAACAAAATCCCTTTTAAATTCCTCCCCTATACATCTTGTGTTCTTTCTTTTCGAAGGATCCTTCAACGAAATTTTGCAAATCATTTTTTTGAACATTTCAGCTGTTGGCGTTGGTCCTTTGGTGTTATTTCTTAAAATATCCCAAGTAAATGGCACTTTTGTCAATAAAAATGACGGGGTTCCATGGTGAGGCCTCCCTCAGCACAAAGCCAACCCATCGCCCATTGTGTGCCTAACAAATTTCCACCAACGACAAGAGCAGCTCCGGTGAGCAGCACAAAACAAAAGGTACATGCCAATGTTCACACTTTTGCTTTCAACAAATTTTAGTCGTACGAGCAGAAGTAGTCGAGGCTTGAATCCGGCTTCAGCAACAGCAGCAATTAATTGTTGTCAACATTAACAATGGGAAGCCGTTGACGAAATTCAATGGATTCATTCGTCGCCTGGCACATAGGCCCATAACAACTTTCTGAATGTGCTCAGGAAAAAGAGGAAATTCTGAAAGCGCCTTCATTCCACACACACGAAAAGGAAGGAGAGAACAGAAGATGAAAAACTAAATTGACACTTACAAAACAAACAAGTTAAAACATCCTGGTCGAATCTTATGTACTCTCCACCGGCTCTAAAATGATGCTTTTTTGGGTCCAAGGGTTCATCCCTAATCTCGCCCAAAACTTCAAAATTCCTTAATATTTGGATTAGTACCAAAACTTGCATTAATTTGAGTACCCATCTGTCCATAACGACCAGCCGGTTTTTGGGCCACATAATCCAAAGAGCCTACAAACTACTCCCTGTTTTATGTATGTAGTGCTTACTAACTAACAGTCAACATTCTAACCATTGACCATAAAATATTATGATTTGCTAACCCTAATACGACCCTCGTAACAAGTGTACTTCTTACCGAGGTACCCTTACTCCCTTAAAGAGGAACTTTTTTCCCCTCCGCCGATTTGACCCATTTAAAGTCACAAACATTCATAAGCCATCCTTGAGCAACATTTAAGGATCCTAGGCTGATTCATTCGAATGCTACCATGCTTCAACAGACAGATTAACTAGCGAACATGGCTAGATTGTCTTAGAATTTTGTGACAAACAATAATATAACTATAAATAAAAGTACCTCATAGGGTCTTTGATCACTATTTCAAAGTGTTGCAAACGGAATGAAAAATTTAATATATCATCCTTTCTCTGGTGGAGGTTATAAAAAGAATCTTCAAAAATATCAACTCACAAAATGATTATTATTATTATTACTGCCGAACATAACAAAAGCGCAGGAAATTTAAACTTCCTTAAAACATAACGTTCATTTATTTATTATCCGACAGGATGGATGCTGCACAGTGGCAGGAGACCTAGGCAAACGGGCAAAATTTAACCAAAAATTCCAATTATCGCTGGAGACAAAATTTTAACAACATAACATGAATTTAAGGCAAGATTTTCTTATAGAAAATCTTCAGACAAGATTTTCCTATAGAAAATCTTAAAAACAAGATTTCCTTATAGAAAATCTTAAAAACAAGATTTTCTTATAGAAAATCTTAAAAAGAAGAATCTTCAAGGCAAGATTTTCTTATAGAAAATCTTCAAGGCAAGATTTCCTTATAGAAAATCTTAAAAACAAGATTTTCTTATAGAAAATCTTAAAAAGAAGATTTTCTTATAGAAAATATTCAAGGCAAGATTTTCTTATAGAAAATCTTAAAAAGAAGATTTTCTTATAGAAAATCTTCAAGGCAAGATTTCCTTATAGAAAATCTTCAAGGCAAGATTTTCTTATAGAAAATCTTCAAGGCAAGATTTTCTTATAGAAAATCTTCAAGGTAAGATTTTCTTATAGAAAATCTTCACGGCGAGGTTTTCTTAGAGAAAATCTTCAAGGCAAGATTTTCTTATAGAAAATCTTCAAGGCAAGATTTTCTTATAGAAAATCTTCAAGGCAAGATTTTCTTATAGAAAATCTTCAAGGCAAGATTTTCTTATAGAAAATCTTCAAGGCAAGATTTTCTTATAGAAAATCTTCAAGGCAAGATTTTCTTATAGAAAATCTTTAAGGCAAGATTTTTTTATAGAAAATCTTCAAGGCAAGATTTTCTTATAGAAAACCTTCAAGGCAAGATTTTCTTATAGAAAACCTTCAAGGCAAGATTTTCTTATAGAAAATCTTTAAGGCAAGATTTGCTTATAGAAAATCTTTAAGGCAAGATTTGCTTATAGTAAATCCGAAAAGCAAGAAATTTTTGTATAGAAAATTTTGTCGTTGTCGATCATATTTTCGTACAGAAAATGTTGTCGCAGTCCACAAATTTTTTTTATAGAAAATTTTGTCTCAGGTTCCATGGTTTTTAATATAGAATAGATTATCTTAAAAGCATTTCTTCTTCATTCCCTTTATGTTAAACCATTTATTTTCAATTTGCCTTTTCTAGGGCAACTTAAGTCACTGCTGTGTCAGAGATTTATCTAAACTTCATGTTTCTGTTATGGAATCGTGTAGAAAATATGCTGACACCGAAACTATTCAGTTAAGCTCCGTGTCCATCCATCCTGTAGGCAAGAGGAAATGAAATACACGATGTTTGTGGCAGATGGTCATGTCATGGCAATCAATGGAAACAATTAAAGATGTTTGGAATCAAGTATTTATCTGCAGCCACACTGTGCTGCCCTTTACATAACCGCCCGCACAGCGCTTTGTCTTTCAAGTTGTTCCATGGTGAGCTACACATTTTTAAGGGCTGGAGTCAAGCGTGAAAATGGTGAATGTCATTTGCTTTTTAACACATCCAACAGTAGTGGCAAGGCTTAACTACCGAAGGAGATGAATTTAGGAACACAAAGGAAAGTCAAACGACAGAAGCGGCAGCAAAAACAACCTGACGAAAAATTACTTGTAATAAAATTTGATTAAATGCCAAAATTATGGCACAACTTGGCAGTGATGAAAGAGTCCAAAGGAAGCCGCTTCTGCTGTGGCACCACCCCATACAGACTGACTTTGGGGGAAAAACTGCAAAAAAAAACCCTGCAAACATATTACCCCCACTGGAGGGTTTAAAGAAAACAAGGGCGAAGTTAGTAGGAGCACACAAAAGCGGGAGAGAACGAAACCCAGGGATAGGAAAAAGTGAGAAAAGCTGTGTTCTTGCCACACTGAAGGAACAGCTGTGCAAGCTGTTGTACCCGCCATGGGAGAATGGCCAACGGGGTGCCGGGGGGTAAGTTTTTGTTATTTATGTTTTTGGTCCTTGAGGATGTCGGAGGTTTGTTACCCATCCAGCAAATGTTTGGCATCCAGCTAAACGCCGAGTAGGAGCAGTGAAAAGAAACTCAACGAAATGGGCTATAAGCAATTTATAATTTTTGTTGGTAACTCTCGAATATATCGTGAATTAGTGGCGATGCTTCTTTCTGCTCTCGCCTCTGTTTTGATTCCCTCCGTTGTTTCATTTCAGGCTCGTCTAGTTTTCCTTCTTTGTCGTCAGCACGCACATGTGTTGGTCTAAATTGTTTTTTGTTTTTTTTTTTTTGCCATACACGCTAAGCAACCCCACGAAGCGAAGAGCCACAGTGTTTTAAAACTCAGAATAAGCAGCCAAAATATTATAAAAATTTTTATAGAAACGTTAAAAACAATTTTCTTGTCACAATTTTTCTATTTAAACTTTCATGCTAGTGTCACAGTTTTCTATAGAAAATTTGAAGCAAGCCTCACAATTTTTATATATAAGATTTGGAACAATTTTCCTACGGAATATTTTGAAGCAAGCGCAACAATTTACCTAAATTAAATTTGACGCAATATCATCAACATTTTTCTATAAAAAATATAACGCAATTGTCACAATTTTCCTATAGAAACTTTGCCACAACTTTCATATGGAAAATTTGACGCAATCTTTACAATTTTTCTATAGAAAATTTAAAACATGCGCAATAATTTTCCCAATGGAAATTTCACTATTGTACTATAGAAAATTTGACGCAAACGTCACTGTTTTCCTATAGAAAGTTGAACGCAAGCGTCTCTATTTTCTTATAGAAAATTGGACGCAAGCGTCAATATTTTCCTATAGAAAATTGGACGCAAGCGTCAATATTTTCCTATAGAAAATTGGACGCAAGCGTCACTTTTTTCCTATAGAAAATTAGACGCAAGTGTCACAATTTTGCTATAGAAAATTTGACGCAAGCGTCACAATTTTGCTAAAGAAAATTGGACGCAAGCGTCACTATTTTCCTATAGAAAATTTGACGCAGGTGTCTCTATTTTCCTATAGAAAGTTGGACGCAAGTGTCTCTATTTTCCTATAGAAAATTTGAAGTCACAATTTTGTTACAAAAAATTTGACGCAAGCTTCACTATTTGGAAATCGCATTTTTTTAATAGAAAACTTGACGCAAGCATCACTATTGAAAATTTGACGCTAGCGTCAAAAACTTTGACGCAAACATCAAAACTTTCCCTTAGAAAATTAGTCACAAACGTCCTAAGTTTCCTATGAAAATTTAACGAAAGCAGTCCAATTTTTACATCAAATAATTTGACCAAGTGTCAAAATTTCCAAATAAAAATTTTGATACAAGCGACACATGCATCACAATGTTCTTTAGCAAGCATTTTTCTTGCTCAAAGGTTTGATAATAAACCATTATCGCATGCGACAAATATTTAAAATAGAACAATTTCCCATAGAAACGATATGCGAATTACTATTCTAGGTAAACTTTGTCGCAAGGGATAATTATTTTATAAAATTACGTATGCACATGTGACAAATGGTTAATAAAAAAGTTTGGCACGATGAACAAATATTTAACAAAAACAAAATTGGCGCATGCGAAAACGCAAAACTTTGTCTCATCTGACCATCGATTATGCAATAAACAAGTCGCATGAAACATACAATATATACGGAAAAGTCATCACATGTGACAAATATCTTATAATAAAACAGTGGCTAGAAAATTTGTAGAAAGAAAACTTGTACTGTCGTATGCAGCAAACATTTAGTAAGTAATTTTTTATTAGAAAATATTGCAGCATGCGACTAAGGTTATATAAGAATACATGCGATTTTGCAATCGATAATTAGCCGTACGGCATGCGACATCGATTTTGTAAGACAATTGTATCGCATGTCAATAATGTCTTTTATTAAAACGTACAATCATGTTGTTGCATGCGACAAATATTTAATAAGAGCCATTGTCGAATGCGACAAATGTGTGATAAGAACCTTGTCGCTTATGGCAAAACGTTGTCGCATGCGACAAACTGTTTTAAAAGAATCATTGTCGAATGCTACAAATGCGTGATAAGAACCGTTCTCGCATGTGGCAAAACGTTGTCGCATGCGACAAATGTTTGATAGAAAATAATTTCTATACGAATAATTATTTGAGGTCAACAAAGTCGCACGCGAACAATTATTATAGGTAAACGTTCTCACATAAAAAATCAGATGCGACAATAAGGTAAGCAATGTCGCATGCGAACAATTATTGTAGGTAAATGTTTTCACATACTTAATCACCAAATGTTTGAAAAGAAACGTTGTCGCGACAGTGTTTTAAGCACTTGTCGCATGCACCATATTTTTTGGATTTGTTGCCAGCAACAAGTTTTTTGTTTTAATTCATTATTCACAAGCAACAAAATTTTTCAATAGATAATTTTGTGGTTTAGATAAAATTATCTAACAAAATATTTGTTATGAGACAGGTTGCTCTTATAAAATATATTACATGTGACCGGTTTTCATTTTTTAAATCGTTTTTTTTTTCCTAGAACATTTGATTTTTTTAGTATATAAAATAAAATAAACGTCCAATACGAAAATGTAGTTGCAAAACATTTTTTTAATGTGACAACATTTTTACATAAAAGATTAGTAGCATGGGACGTAGTTTATTTACAGTTGTCGCAAGCGACAGCGGTAATAAAAAAAACAATTGTCGCAATCAACATGATGTTTTGAACATTTGTCGCATGAGACATGGTGTTTTACACATTTGTCGCATGAGACATGGTGATTTTACACATTTGCCGCATGAGACATAGTGATTTAAAACCTTTTTCGTAAGCGAGATGGTTGTCGGTAGCGACAACTTTATTATGAAATATTTGTCGCAGAAAACATGGTATTTATAAAAATTTGGCAACATAATGTTTTAAGAGTTTGTCTCATGCGACATGCAGATTTTATAACTTTTTCATATGCGAAATGGTTGTTGCAAGGGACAACATTATTTAAGAACATTTGCCGCAGGGAACATGGCATGTTTAAAGATTTGATACAGGCAATATGGTGTTTTAAAAAATTTTCGCATGCGTCATAGTAGTTTTAAAACTTTTTCGAATGCGAGATAGTTGTCGCAAGCAACAACGTTATAATGAAACGTTTGTCGGAAACAATATGGTGTTTTTAAACATTTGACTCGGGCAACATGAAGCTATAAGCATTTGTCTCATGCGACATGGTGGTTTTATAACTTTTTCGTATTCGAAACATTTCTCGCATGCGACAAAAATTTCATATAAAACGTTTGTTTCCTTTTAAAACATTATATGTCGCTAAAAGTCGCATAAAGTTTTACTGTCTAGGATTGTACACAGTTAGCATTTGTCGCATGAGACTTAGCATATTTGATTTAAACTGACAAACACTGTGCACTACTTTATCATTGACTGCTGGACATGTATGTGAACGCTCTGTGGGCTCTTGTCCTCTGGGTAGAGGGAGACTTTTCTTTTGGACTTCTTTTGCTCTTGCAGCATATAAATCCATTTGGATCATTTTTCTTAGTTATTGTTGGCGATGTTTTTTTTTTGAAGTAATCATAAAAAACGTATACAAAATATCGCAGTGCTGGCCGCTGCTGCAGACGCTGTTGGCGTGGACTTGGCTGCTCTATTCCCTGCTATTCAGTCTATAGTTACTTCGTGTCGCAATAAAAATAATATTTATATTATTTTTATTATTTTTACACTTTGTTTTATACTCGATAGTCGCCTGTTGGTAACTTTTTTTGTTGCTTTCTTCCGTTTGTTGTCTGAATTTTTTTTTTTGATATTTTCTGCGAAGCTTGCGGAAAAAATGGCATTACAAAACATTTATCGCTTCGTTGGATGAGACGGTGCCAGGCGGGGGTTTTCGAGGGTGATGGGCAGGAGTAATTGCTGAAAACAAGTACTTTCCGCCACATGAGAAATGAAGATTTATATTGTCCCAAAGTGAAATTTAAAGAATTGCTGCAAAAAATATTTTAAAATTCACTCTAAGAAACACACACGCAAGTGATTTGTAGGAAAATTTAATAAGGAAAACAATTGCGAAAAATCCTTATAAAATTGTTATGATTCCTTAGAGAAATTTGGGATTTGCGTATGGGAAAATTACTCGTTAAATCGTTGCTGCAAAGGACAATTTGACATGATTGCCTGAAAGGCGTTTGATATTGGCCTAAGTAGAGGACCCATTTCACCTGCAGCGCTTGTTCATAAAAGCATTTTGTTTGGAATGCATTTGCACGGTTAGTACTTATAGAATATGTTATACTAAGTAAGTAAGTGTCAAAGGGCCGCCAGAAAATTGCCACAAGTCCTTTAAGCACTTAACTTTTGATCATTATAATATAATTATATTATAATTATCTGCCTTGTTAAAGACCTTTGCTAGAATAGTCGATGCATTATTAAGACATTTCCAATATTCTGACTAACTTCGTTAGAAATTGCTGTCTAAATTAGTCTTGCACTGAATCTACTAGTATAGGTATAGGAAATTGAATGAAAGTTGGTCTCTCCTCCTTCTTTTTACTGAGGTTCTTTAAAGTGATAAATATTTTTGACCTAATTAATGATGATATAGTCAAAATTACAGTTAGAGAAATGTATAGCTGTTCAAGTGTTTTGAATAAATATTCTATGAGTTGGTTCATCTTCCCTTTTTTGTTATTCAAGGGAAATAATAAATCTTTCGTACAATCATCCTTACCCGAAAATGTAAGGACTGATAGACACTAAAAGAATCAAAAACTACGATGTCGGAAGCACATCGTGGCATGCAATCAATTATCGAAAAGTTTAGAGGCCAATACAATAGTTGCAACGCCCACGTGCCTCTCCTAGTGTGTGAAAACGCACAAGACCGATCTGCTCCTAAACCATTTAATGAGCAGGCCTGGAACAACAAAAAGTTGATAACACGTGTTCGCGTACACACAAAGAAATATTAGTCGGAAATCGTTTGGAACTACTACAAATCCGCGGCAAAAAAAGATTTTAACAGAATTTTTAATTGATATACGCTTCGACATACCACAAGATTATATATTCGATCATCGTACTGTAGACGCAACCAATGAAACGCATAAAATGTATTTAGTTGACACACGTGGTGGTTGTGGCAACCAAAAGTTTGACAGCATATATTATTGTTACCGAATTTTAGTGATAATAACTAAACTCATCTAACAAAAAGCGAAAATAATTCTATAAATACTACTGAAAATTTTAATTTTGTTTATAAGACAAGTGCGGCATGTGGACGATGGATCCAAAAATTCTCTTATGGAGGTTTGGATGCTTCGTATTTTCTACCGATACTTTAGTTACAATTACTGAACGTTACAGAGCACCAACTAACATTGGGTTGTACTGATGGAATACCAGAGGAGCATGCAACCTCAATCATTTGGTTGTGAAACAAATTCGGTTGTCTGTGTGAGTTAATTAGTTCATTTGAAAGAAGGGTTTCAAAACAAGTAGAGGGTGATCCATCAAGATGTATTTTTCAGGACGAAAAAAAAATTTTAAAATTCAAATCCAGTGTAGAATCATTATTGGTTATTTGAAAGGACATTTTATGGGACTTATTTTTTAAATATAATTTCGTTCAAATGGTGGCCGAAACTACGCCTCAGGGTTTCCACTTTGAGGGTCCAATTTTGGATGACTCGTTCGAGCATTTCGACCGGTATGGCTTTAATGACACGCACGCAGAAAAAAAGTATGGTTGTGGTAACAATAGTCGAAGAGCATCATACTATTGTTGGTTATATGGTTGTGGCACAACAATATTATGATCATCACAACAATAGTATGGTTCGCACACAGCCATACTATGATCCCCACAACAATATTATGGTCCTCGAAACAATAGAATTATTCACACACAACCATACTATGGTTCCCACAACCATATTATTATTCACACTCAACCATAGTATGATCCTCACAACCATAGTATGACTTACAAACAGCCATACTATGATCCCCAAAATTTTTTAGGATAGGAGTGATTTATTTAACAGTAAAAAAATCATTTATTAAAAATATTTCAGTTATACTAATCCGTAGTTTGTTTTGGAAAAAATTAATTTAAATGTAAAAAGTACCATTATTGCGTAAGATTCGTAAAAATATTATTGTCAAATTAAAAAAATACCATTTTGCCAGTATGATTGCTTTAAATATATTATTGTTAACGTAAAACTCATGAAAACAATACTTTTGTCCCACCAACCATATTTACATTGTTGCTACAACCAAGTTTTCATTTTTAAATTTGGCAATAATACTATTGTTACATTTCATCAATATTAATGTTGTCGCAATCATACTATTGTCAAAATGAAACTCAAAAAACAATACTATGGTTACGACGACCATACTTTTATTGCAGAGAACATACTATTGTTGCCGTGACCATGTAGTAACCATATCTTTTTTCTGCGTGCGCGTAATGTTGGCTTTCAAAACCTGAATCTTAGCTGGTTTGTCTACATGGACTTTGGACTTTACGTAACCCTAATGAAAAATATCTAAAGGTGTGATATCACTGGATCAAGGCTGCCAACTCACCTGTCCAAAACGTGAAATTAGCTGCCTTTCAAAATGACTTCTCAATAGATCCATTGTTTAACCAGCAGTATGGCAAGTGGTACCGCCCTGTTGGTAGCTTAAAGATCGATATCATGGCGCGATAACGAGCACCTTTCACGGTTAAGTTCCGGCCGTCATCATTTTTGAAAAAATATGCACCGATGATTCCACCAGCTTATAAACCGCACCAAACCGGGGTTTTCTCTGGGCATAATGGCACCTCTTGAACTTTTCTTGTTGCTCTTCAGCCCAAATGCGGCAATTTTGTTCAGTACTGAACAAAATTTTTCCGTTTCTCACCGAACGCTCATTTCCATAATACAGTTGCCAACATTTGAAGGTAATTATTTTCAAAAAATAAATGCCATAAAATGTCCTTTCAAATAACAAATAAATTTTGAATTTTAATATATTTTTTTTTGTTCTGAAAAAATACCTCTTGATGGATCACCATTTATTTTCTACAATTATGTAGTTCAAGAAAACTAAACCATAAAACTTTTGTTTTGTTCATTAAGTCTCAAAAAAATATCTAAGAAGTCGTTTAATCACTTGTTTTCGTCCATGATAAGTGAAGTCATGCACTGAACTCCTGAGACATTGGCTTAAGCCCGAGCAAAACAGAGCTAGACTAGTTAACGAAGAGGATAATGATTCCAGCTTACTACATCGCACGACTCAATGGACATGAGATCTAGCTATTGAATCAAGCAAAGTACCTTGGCGTGATCTTAGACTCGAAACTATCTTGGCGAAAGAACAGGGAAAATTGGGTCCAGAAACCAACGGTGGCTAGGGTCTCAAACCGAAAAAATTGTTATGGATGTACACTGCTTTAATAACGATGGACTGCAACAGAGAAGTGTACTATTTACAAACTCCAACACAAAATACAGAAATCTTCATGCATCGGTAATGTGTACCTGCCCTAGTTATGCCCTAAACACAATACAAATTCTACTTCAATTCTACTCGTACTTCGACATTTGGACAATTTCGTGTGAAAGAGATACTCGTAAGCTTCTGGTTAAACTGAGGTCAGCGTCCGACTGTTGCTTGGCAAGACTTACCTTCGACATGGTCATGCTTATATCCCAGAAAAGCTTCTGATCAAATTGTGGCTACTTTTCAAGACTACCTTAGACGAGAGCTTTGGGGTAAGATTTCCTTTCAGAAGTGAATGGAAAAAAACTGTTACCGGAATACGACTTCGAAGTATACACTGGCGGCTCAAAATTGGTATGTGGAGCTAAAGCGGGTGTACTCTTTAATGATTGACATCTAAGACACCACTACTTTCTTTCTAAGGAATCTAGTCTAAAATATTCGCTATCAGAGAGGCATGTTCTTTACTATCATTTGAGGCTCTATGGGTCGCATACGTTCGAGTATTTGCATTGGCACACAAAGAAAAAAAAAGTATGGTTGGGGTAAAAATATTCGAAGAGCATCATACTATTGATGGTCCTCACAACAATAATGTTATTCACACACAATGATACTATGATCCCCACAATGATATTATGATTCACAATCAACCATACTATAATCCCCACAGCCATATTATGATTCAAAACCAAACTATGTTTCACACTTAACCATAGTATTAACCTCACAACCCTAGTATGACTCGCACGCAACTACGTTATGATGCAGTAAACCATAGTATGATTCGTCAACCATACTATGAACTCCAAATTATTAACTAGGATTGGTTTATGTTGTTATTTAACAATAGAGGTTTATGTTAAATAAATTATAAAAAAATACATTCAATTCTAAATAAGTAACACGAGGAATTTTTCACAGAAAAATCCATCTAAAAAACATTAGCGTTTTTATGACTTGAACAGTTTTTATTCTGGTTCGAGACCGTTTTGTTGTTTCTTTTTCAGAATCAACGTAAAAAGAAATTGGTGAAATGTATTTGCTACGGTTGCCAGGCAGACTGTACAGCTGTTTCTAAACCCGCCAAGGTTTTTCTTCAGCAGTCTTTGGCAACGATTACTTCGGCAACAAATCAAATGACTTATACGGCAGACTCATTTTTATTAATGAGAATTGCCCTTTGCATATAGTCTTCGAACTGTGCGAAGAGCAATCTTCAACACGCAATATTATTTCCATTAATTCCGTTTCGCATGGATCTTCGTTGAAAACCACAAATGCAAAAAGCACAAACAAAGTGTGCATGTTTTTTGTGCGTACATATGTGACACCGCATAGAGAAAGGGACTTAAGGGTAAAAACAATTCAATTTTCATTTTTTTCTTTTTTTGATGTGAACAACATCTGAGCATCGAATAAGACCGATCCCATGCCCCAAAAGTGTTCCCTCCTAGAGATATGCGCGTTTAATAAAAGTGAAGTCGACGATTCTAAGCGCAAATAGAAAGGGACCTAATCTTTAAAATGGCTCTCCTGAACAAAACTGGTTTTTAACCTTAGGTCCCTTTCTATTTTGCGCGTCACATATACTCATAAATGCGTTGCACATTAGGGCGTACCAATCCTTTTTAATAGTTTTATTGTTATTATTTATTCGGTCCTTTATCATTATTATGACTTGAAAAGTTTTAATTCTGGTTCGAGACCTTTTTGTTGTTTTGTTGTTTCTTTTTCAGAATCAACGTTTTATTTATTAAAAATATTTCACTAAAAACAAATCCTAAGTAATTGTTGTCGAAAATAATTGAATTTTCAGGTAAAAAGTACTGTTTTTACGAATGATTCGTAACTATAATATTGTTCTTAAAACCATATTCAAATAAAGACAAATTACGATTTTGCCGGTATGATTGCCGTAATCATATAATTGTTAACATAAAACAAAAACAACAATACTTTTGTCACACCAACCATATCTATACTGTTGCTGCAACCATATCAAAACTATGATTGCGACGAACATACTGTTATTGCATAATTTTTAACATAAAACAAAAACAACAATACTAACAAAAACTAACTATTCTCTTTCATTGATAGGCTAAGAACTTTCCGAACCGCCCTCGTACACCAACCATATCTATATTGTTGCTGCAATCATATTTTCATTTAAACATTTCGCATTAATACTATTGTTACATTTAACAATATTAATATTGCCGCAAATCATACTATAAGTATTGTCAAAATTAATTTCTAAAAAAACTATGATTGCGACGAACATACTTTTATTGCAGAGAACATACCATTGTTGCCTTGACCATATATAAACCATATTTTGTCTCTGCGTCCAGCCAGGCGGGTCACCTGGCAATCAAATCCTGCAGAACTACATACAAAGAAGAACTCATCAAATTGTTCATCACGTCCAATGTTACTCTTATATGGATTCCAGAGAAAAGGCGTGTAAACAGACATGAACTGGATCAGCGTCGGACAAACATCCAGTTGAAGTGTCTACACCGATAGGTAATGGCAGGGGAAAACCATTGCCACTATCTTGGAGTTGCATTCTCAAGGTGGAATACTTTTAGAAATACGACAATGATATTTGGAATGATGTCACGGAACACATCCTAGAGGAAGGGAACACGGTGAAACGCCCCTTTTAAAAACCCTTATAATCAATAGAGAAAGGGTAAAAAAATAAATTTTCATTTTTTTCTTTTTTTAATGTGGACAACATCTGAGCATCGGATGAGACCGATCCCATGCCTCAAAAGTATTCCCTCCCAGAGATATGCGCGTTTTATGAAAGTGAAGTCGACGATTCTAAGCGCAAATAGAAAGGGACCTAATCATTAAAATGGCTATCCTGAACAAAACTTTTCATCAATTTTCACTTTTTTTTGATGTGGACAACATCTGAGCATCGAATGAGACCGATCACATGCCCCAAAAGTGTTCCCTCCCAGAGATATGCGCGTTTTATGAAAGTGAAGTCGACGATTCTAAGCGCAAATAGAAAGGGACCTAATCATTAAAATGGCTATCCTGAACAAAACTTTTCATAAATTTTCACTTTTTTTTGATGTGGACAACATCTGAGCATCGAATGAGACCGATCCCATGCCTCAAAAGTATTCCCTCCCAGAGATATGCGCGTTTTATGAAAGTGAAGTCGACGATTCCAAGCGCAAGTAGAAAGGGACCTAATCTTAAAAATGGCTCTCCTGAACAAAACTGGTTTTTAACCTTAGGTCCCTTGCTATTTTGCGCGTCACATATATTGCCAAAGCAATGGCTCGATCGTTATAGAAGTTTTACAGAATAATATCAATGATTGTTATAGAAATTAATGCTATATAATTTTACAAGGGGCATGGCAACGCATATACAACCCAGAACTTTGAAAGGAAATATATCGGGAACTAATACCGTTATTAAGTAGTGGTTGATATATGTTTCTGATGTTGGTGTGGAAAGAAACAAGCCCTGATAGAAAAGAGACCACCGCCTTGAAAATATTTTCATGTTGTTCCGTAATACATGATGGAGCGTAAAGGGTGGTCCAACCATAATGCACGATATTATTTGTGAGTCACAGCTCAATGTCAAGTTTTTTGTCCAACTTAATTGTCATTTCTTTGTTTCAGTTTTTGACAAATTTAACCTTGGAGAGGTATACAATTAAGCAGCCCGTTAAGACTGTGAAGCCTTCTGCGACCATGGGCGTCTAAATCAAAATGCATTTCGTGCACTTCGTGATTTGGTTAGCATAATCGACCAAATGTGTTAACAATCGAGAGAATTGTAAACGAATTTAGGCATATCGGGTCTGTATTTATTTTAGAATATTATTTTTTATTTTTTGGAATGAATGGTTGGACGAAATATTAACTGTTTCATAGATATTTATTTTAGAATTTAATTTTTTAGTTAAAAAGCTAAAATTAATTTAAAAGACGAGGAGACCCTATAAATCTTTATATTTATGTTATTAAATTAAATAAAGTTTTCTTGTTTTTTAATAATTGATAATATTTTATTGGGGTGATATTAAAATTTAATAAACTTTTAATTATTTAAATCATTAATTAATGTGTTATTGATCCGTTATTAACGATTAAAAATTTAAGTTACTTTAGGGATAACAGCGTAATTTTTTTGCAGAGTTCATATCGATAAAAAAGATTGCGACCTCGATGTTGGATTAAGAGATAATTTTGGGTGTAGTAGCTTAAATTTTAAGTCTGTTCGACTTTTAAATTCTTACATGATCTGAGTTCAAACCAGCGTAAGCCAGGTTGGTTTCTATCTTTAAAAAAAAATATTTCAGTACAAAAGGACCTAATATTTAATAAATAATTATTTTAAAATTGAATATTATTAATTTACTATTTTGGCAGATTAGTGCAATAAATTTAGAATTTATATATGTTCATTCTGCGGAAAACAATTTTGTTTTTCGCGATAGTGTGTCAACATCGACTCGTGAATGGTGTTCGTTATCGCAATATGATAACGGACTTCTTGTGACCAGAAATTGAGAATATGAACCTGGAGGGTATATGGTTCCAACATAATGGTGCCACTTACCGAAAAGCCATTGTATCATTGAATGGGATAATTCGACACATTAGTGACATAGAACCTTCAGTATACCTCAGAGTCATTGAAAATAAAGACAATTGTATAAAGGTAAGCCACCAAAGCCGTGGCGAGCATTTGGCCGATATTTTGTTTCACACATTGCATCGATTCGTCATTGCATGCAAGATAATTTTTTGAAAACTTTTCGTTTTATTTATGCTGTTACACACGTTTTATGCTGTAAATAAAAAGTACTGAATGTTTTGGACCAAATATTTTTTTAATATATTTATTGATGTATATTTAATCCAAAAAGACTCTATTTATTCGAAATGTCCGCCTCTTGCCTTTACACACGACTTAAGTCACACTGGCCAATCGTCAAAAGCTGCACGAACCTCATCCATTGGAAAATTGGCCACAGCTCGAACCAAAGTAGTCTTAAGAGATCCAATATTGGGGTATCTTTTGTGACAAACCTTGTCCTCTAAAACCGTCCACAATTTGTAATCCAATGGGTTCAAATCTGAACTGCCTGAGGGCCATTCTTCAGAGGAAATGAACACTGGAAAATTGTTTCGAAGCCAGGCCTGGGACGGAACGTTTTAGCCTTATAGGCCGGCGCAGAATCTTGCTGGAAAATTGTTAAGAGGTTTCAATTTGGCCGATGTTTTGACTCTTTGTTCGCAGAAATGCAGGTCAGTGACCCCATCGTAAGAGACACCCCACCAAAACAAGACTGAAGCTGGGTGACGACCATTTCCACCCTTGGGATCAGTTCAGAAGCTTCACTTCTATCATTTTGCTTGTTAAATTTTTCCTGAATGGTAAAAATTTTTTCATCTGTGAACAACATTTTTCTGTGTAGGTGCACGTGTTCCACCAAAAGACGTTTGCATTTTTCAATCCTATTTTTTTAAAGCTGCAGTCAATAAATGTCCGGTACGTCGTTTGAAAGTCCCAAGTCTTTGTTAATGATTCGACTCATGGACTTTTGCGTAATATTCATCTCACGGGCCATGATTTTCTTTTTTCGGAGCGGATTTCTGTGAATTCTTGATTTAATAGCTTTGATGACATGCGGTGTTCGAACAGAGCGTGGGCGGCCCGACCGCCCACGCTAGACGAACATGCGGCTAATCCCTAGTGGCCGGAGCGTTTTGAAAATATCGCTTTTTTCATTTCACACTTGAAAAGCGCTCTTACGGCGATACGGTTCTCATTATTTGACCACTCCATGATGAAAGTTGAAACAATTTTAAAATCCCGTTATATACTAACGCTATTGAGGTTAGCTTTTAAAACCCATATGACATTAAGGGGGTATGTTCAGTTCTACTATTGAAATGGGTGTGTTCAATGTTTTAACAGTAGTTATGTCCCTGCTAAGTAATTAGCATGGTGCGTTTTAGTTGGACCACCTCTCTCATCCTTTAAATGTCCATGTCGTGCATGTAATCTTTCCACGGTACTACATACCCATGTCATATTCATGAATCTTTAGTTGTCACCATGGATTCTTATCAAAATACCTGCATTTTTAATTAAACTTAATATTCATTACTGGATAAAACCCCCCTCATTAATTTCAGTCTCAATCCGAAAGCATATCAAATCAAATATTGGCCTAAACTGCCAAAGCTACCACTCAATTAAGAAATTAATTAATAAATACTCGTATTGAGGTACCTGGCACGGCTTTGTGCCTTGCTTTTGTACTTCCTTCTTAGGTTTTTCATAGCAATGCGGCCAATGGCATTGAAATGTCAGAAACAATAAATTCATATTGAAAACAAATAAAACCTCAATAGTTATCAATCCAGCAAAAACGCTAAAGGATGACCTCATTCGATTCCATGACACAAGTACATATTCGCCAAATGATGAATACATTTGCATACGAAAAGAAAAAAGTGCTTCCATTTAGGTTCACGGTGACAGGCTCCAAAGAGCAGGATTGTCAATGACAGCCATACCCTTAAACGGGTTAACTATATCAAGTACTACCCCCTGCAGTGCTGGTGGAGGGAAGTTTTAAATTAATTTCATTTAATGATTTTGGTACTGTTTTCCGCTCTGAACCAATTACCGGGGCAATACGAGTATTCATTCGATTGACACAGAAATATAAAAGCGATAAAAGGCTCAGGAAAAATTATATAAAAGTATGGAAGGCAGGTATCGCGGATAGTGAGATGGGAAAACATTATGTTGGGTTGAATTACTAACCCCGTTCAAGAGCAAAAAAAAAAAATTGACCATATGATACTGGCATGGATCGAAACACATCCCAGTGCAAAAGTGTGCGGTGCACGACACCTTTAAAAAAAACACCTTTAAGGCCAAAGCAATGGACCGATCTTCATACTAGTTTAATAGAATGATAAGGAAATTATTATAGACTAAGGGGGCGCGGCACTTCCCAAACAACCCTAAATTTAGAAACTCATGAACTTTCAGAGATATGACGACGATATTCAGAATACTTGATTTTGGCATGAAGCAAAACACACTCAAGCTGAAAATCGGTCCACGTCCATTTAAAAAATCGCATGGTCTACATAATGAGCTGATCGTTAGAAAATGTTGTGCTAAAATTAGACAAAATAGCGTGACGACGCACATTAAACTCTGAACTTTAAAAGGCCATATCTCGTCAACTAAAACTAATAAATTTATATTTATTCCCTGCACTACTCTGTGGAACAGGATATTATAAAGTGTGGTCCAACCATACTGCATGATGTTAATTATGAGACACACCTTAACGTTAAGATTGTCATAGCCTTTTCAAAAATGGGTGTTCAACTTAAAATGCATTTGGAGCACTTCGTGATTGCTTTGGTAAGCATATCGACTTTATGTGTCCACGAATTGCCACATTTGGGCAAATAAGAATCCACGAGTGATTGCTTAAAAGCCGATACATACACCATGAGTGACTGTTTGGTGGAACTTATGGGCTAGAGGCGGCATCGGGCAGTACTTCTTCGAAAGCAAGGTCAGTCAAGCAGGTGTTCGCTATCGCGACATGATAACGGAATTGAGGATTTGGACCTGGACGACATGTGCTTCCAACAGAATGTTGCCACTTTTTTTTTTTAATAACCAACACTCAGGGGATGCCCCCTATACATGCGGTGCATTGCGTTGGCGAGTGGAAAGTAAAGTATCGGAAGGGGAAAGAGGGAGTAATGATTATTAACGCTTGCCTTGAACTGCTGGATGTCGCAATCAGTGGGAAATACATTTGCCGGAAGTCGATTCCACATACGGACTGTACGAGCGAAAAAAGAATTTGATCTGTAGTGTAAAGTGCGGTCAACTGGCCAATCGATAACAAACGGGTGTGAATTCCTAGAAAGTCGCGTATCCCTGCCGAACATCCTCACGTCAGGAGTAAAGCAACGGATGTCTGATGAACACACACCATGAAAGTAACGATAGAACAGCGTCACGCAACCCACATTCCGACGATGCTCAAGGGAAACAATAGAGTTGGATACCCTACTGTCACCTATCAGCACCATCGCTCTGCTTTGAACACGGTCAAGTAGCTCCAAGGATGATCTTGGAGCATCTGCCCATATATGGATGTTGTATTCCATCTTTGGCCTGATGAAAGTTGTATAGATATTGAAAGGATCAGAAAGAGAGAAATATTATTTGCACCGCTTTAAGAAGCCTATGCACTTGAGTGCTTCTTTCGACACTTCGAATACATGTCTCGCCCAACGAGCGTCACCTTGTATTTTTATGCCCAGAACATCGAGAGCTTCAGATAGTTTAATATCCGTACCATCGATTGAAATTGACGATACTGTTGGGTCAGCGAATCGCTTGTGAGACAACAAGCAGCACTGTGTCTTACGTGCATTAAAATCTACTCTATTCACTCGACCCCATTCGGAAATGGCCAGTAGATCCCGGCCAAGTGTCTCATCCATAATTCGCATTTTGTCTTCAATATCTTGAAGACTCGGCCTACGGTCGAATGAATATGAACGACAGAGGTTACTATTATCTGCGAAAGAGTAGATTAGATTCACGGCCTGACCCAAAAGATCGTCACTGAAAATAAGAAATAAAGAGGGAGGAAGGACAGAGCCCTGTGGCACACCTGCGCTCAGCCTATGTGTATTGGATGAGAACCCATCTACAACAACTCTAATAGTGCGATCTCTAAGAAAGCTCGATATAAATCGAGCAAACGTATTACCGACACCAAAAGCGATCAGCTTTGATATGATTGCACCGTGCCAGACTCTATCAAAGGCCTTGGAGATATCTAGAGCCACAACCTTACTCTCAGCATTCGGAAATGGCCAGTAGATCCCGGCCAAGTGTCTCATCCATAATTCGCATTTTGTCTTCAATATCTTGAAGACTCGGCCTACGGTCGAATGAATATGAACGACAGAGGTTACTATTATCTGCGAAAGAGTAGATTAGATTCACGGCCTGACCCAAAAGATCGTCACTGAAAATAAGAAATAAAGAGGGAGGAAGGACAGAGCCCTGTGGCACACCTGCGCTCAGCCTATGTGTATTGGATGAGAACCCATCTACAACAACTCTAATAGTGCGATCTCTAAGAAAGCTCGATATAAATCGAGCAAACGTATTACCGACACCAAAAGCGATCAGCTTTGATATGATTGCACCGTGCCAGACTCTATCAAAGGCCTTGGAGATATCTAGAGCCACAACCTTACTCTCAGCAAACTGGTGGATAGACCGACTCCAACGCTCCGACAAGAACGCCAACAGGTCTCCTGTAGAGCGATTTCTACGGAAGCCATACTGATCACTAAGCAAGTCGTTGGTCTCTAAATACCTCACAAGATGGTGGTTTACCACGCTCTCTATTGCCTTGGAGCGTGCAGAGCAAATCGCAATTGGCCGATAATTCGCAGGATTATTGGCTTCACCCTTTTTAGGGATCGGCTGGACGTTCGCAACCTTCCAATACGCTGGGAAAACTCCCGCATGGTAAGCAGGTTTGAAAAGGTTGCATAATGGACGGGCTAGCGTCGACGAGCACTTACATAGGACAAGTGCCGAAATATACCACCCGGGCCCGGGGATTTATTTACATCGAGGTTCGCAGGAACCCTTTTAACTCCACGCGTTCGAAAAAGTATCTGAGTCATGGAACTTGATACGTTTTCGATCGCGGGGAGTGGTTAATTGCTTGCCACACAGCCAACGAAACAGTTGCTCTTTTGCGCGAGAAATTCCATGGTCGTGTTATCTCACTTCATGGCGATGCTAATTTTCCGCCACGATCATGTGATTTGACAACGTTGGACTTCTTTCTTTGGCGATATTTAAATGAAAATGTACTCGTATACTTTAATAAGCCAAGAACAATTCAAGAGCTAAAGGATAAGATGATTTGGCACATTAATGCCATTGAATCTCCATTATCTCTCAGAGTCATTTAAAATATGGACCATCGGATAGAGGTAAGCCAGCGAAGCCGTGGTCTTCATCTGGCCGATATTTTGTTTCACGCATAATTATAATTGATCCTTTATCATCCTTAAGTTGGACCACCCTTATATTGTTGATACAACATGCAGGGAAAAATGTGCGACGAGAACAGAAAAAGAATTAGACGCCAGTTGATAATTAGATGGTTGATGTGGCAGGACGTATGGTTCGGTAATCACATGTGGTTGTTTGCTTTTATGACCTCAAAGCTGATGAGCTTAAGTTTCACTTTAAACTAACTTTAAACTGCTAAGACCTTAGATCTTAAAATTATACTCAGTTTTTTATAGGGTGGACTATTTATAATATTAAGTTGGAATATGGAACATCATCCAATGCATTTTCGCTTCGCCCAATGGGCTGACGATTGTTTGGCAGGAGATGAAAAATGTAACCGAAAAATCATGTTTTCAGATAAAGCTCGTTTTCAACTCGGTTGCTATGTCATAAGCCAAATTGATGAATATGGGGTTTAGAGAACCCTCATGTGACTACTGAGAAGCCAAAGCATCTACAACGGGTCACTGTGGATTATGGGCTGGCGTCATCATTGGACCATCTTTGTTCGAAAATGTGCAAGCTGCCGCACCGTGGGTTGAGCGGTATGCAAAGTGGCGATTAATTCAGTAGTTCTCAATGTTTGGGGAGAGCCTGGCCTTATAGAGTTCGGTTTTACTTTCAGCAATTGCAGCAAGGCTTTCTGAAGAGGGTTGTCACGGACCACGAAAATCAATGTCACTCTGCCATTTTGTTAAAAACTTGTCTTCTATTTAAATAAAGAAGCAAGAGGTCGTGAGCCGGTTTAAGCCCTGTTCAATGTGGAAGCCGCAATTTTAAAATATTGTTATTTTTTATTGATGGATATTCAAAAATACATAAAAAAGCATAATTTAAAAAAAAAAATATTCAAAAAAATGTTTTTAACCTTTTATGGGCTTTTTTGTATTTAGGAAAAAATTGTCTTATTTCGCAATTTTCGGTGTAACTTTGGAAAGAAAAACGATAAATAGTTGAATGCAATTGAAAATTAGAGGATACTTAATGTGCTATTAGAAAAAAATGTGTTTTTAACAAATAAAAACTAATAAATATTAATTATGTATTTATATTAGCAAAATTTTAAATTAAACATGACTTTTTTTCTTCAAATTTCATAATTCCACAAATTTAAAAAAAAATTACATTATAAAATATTATTAAAATTAGAATAGTACAAAAATAAAACAAAGAACCATTACAGACAAAAAATATTTTAAAAAAATATTTATAATTGTAATTTTTTTTAAATTTACTTCATTTCATAAATGTTAAAAGTATTATTTACTACATAAATTAAAATTAGTTAAATAATCTTCATCTTCGCCACCATTATCATTTTCAGTTTGGGACAAAATAAGTAACTCCAATGCATACTGCGGCATTTGCTCTATTTTATTTTTACAACTCTTCCTCTTGCTTGTGGATCTGGACTTAAAAGAAATCTATTAAACACGTCTTCTATTGTATTATCCCGACAGGAATTATGCGAAAAGTTTTCTCTATAGCTTTTTAAGTCCTTCTTTCTGGCTTCCTGAGATTCTTCAGTTGGCTGACCAATAGGTAAAAATGCAAGCACTATAATTGCTGGCCCGCGAATAAAGTATTTATGTAGAATAGGAGCCATACTCGTATAATAAGGGCGGTTCGGAAACTTCTTAGCCTAGCACAAAAAGCGCGATATAAACAGAAAAAAGTTAGGTGTTTTGGAAACTTCCATCTCTGCTATGAACACATGGTAAATTTTGTTTCGATTTGGCAACTCCTTCATATAGAAACAGGTGTTCACAAAAGACGCATCCGCGATTTTTTTACAATGGAAAAATTAGAAATGCGTGGTGTCATTAAATATTTACATAAAAAAGGTTTATCGGGACAAGAAATTCATAATGATATGGTGGATGTGTTAGGTGAAAGTGCTCCTTCATATGCAAAAGTAAAAAATTGGGTTGCTGAATTTAAACGTGGTCGTACAAGCATTGAAGATGAACCACGTAGTGGACGTCCAAAAACAGCAACAACAGCAGAAATTGTAGCCAAAGTCCATGATATGGTATTAAATGATCGACGAATAAAAGTGCGTGAAATAGCTAATATCATGGGCATCTCAAATGATCGAGTCCATTTAATTTTGCATGAAGAACTACAGATGAAAAAGCTTTCTGCAAGATGGGTGCCGCACTTGTTAACAGTCGACCAAAAACGCATAAGAATGAACATTTCTCAAGCTTGTTTGGATCGTTTTCAGCGAAATTAAATGGATTTTAAGCGTCGTTTCATAACTGTTGATGAGACATGGATTTACCACTATACTCCAGAGACAAAAGAACAATTCAAACAATGGACTGAAGCTGGAGGAAGTGCCCCAAGGAAGGCAAAAGCAATTCAATCGGCTGGTAAGGTTATGTCAACGGTTTTTTGGGACTTCAAAGGTATTTTATTGATTGACTATTTGCAAAAGGGTAAAACAATAAATTCAGAGTTTATTGCAACCTTTTAGATCAATTAAATGTACAAATTCGAGAAAAACGTCCTGGCTTACAACACAAAAAAATAATTTTTCATCAAGACAACGCACCAGCGCACAAGAGTGTTTTAACAATGGCTAAAATCAACGAATTAAAGTACGAGTTGCTTGACCACCCACCTTATTCTCCTGATTTAGCTCCCAGAGACTTTTACCTGTTCCCAAATCTAAAAAAAATTCCTTGCTGGCAAGCGTTTTACCTCAAATGAAGATGCAATTACAGTTGTAAACCACTATTTTGAAGACCTTGAGGAAAACTATTTTAATCAAGGAATGGAATTGCTAGATAAGCGTTGGACTAAGTGTATTGAAGTTTCAGGAGATGTTATAAAAATATTTTTGAAAAACTAACTATTCTCTTTCATTGATATGCTAAAAACTTTCCGAACCGCCCTAACCATGGATAATTTTTAACAAATAGCATGGCAGTGTCATTAGCGAAATTTGAAAATTGTTCAATATTGATCTTAATACCACTAGAAACAACTATTAATATTGTGTGCATATTTTTTATCAACTGTACATCAATTTTTGTAATTTCTGAAGATACTTAGCATTCTTAAACAAGTACAAAATGTTAAGTTTGGCTGTGCCGAACTTTGGATACCCTTCACCAGATTCCCAAATAAAACCAAATTTGGAGCGGAAGTGTGTTCTATATAGAAATCTTTATGTGCAAAATTTCATTTCGATTGGTCAAGTTTATAGTGAGTTATTGTCATATTATTTTTTAAGGCCCATGAGACCGTTTGTGTGGGAGGTACCAGTAGGATATTTCCGATGTCAACAGAATTTTTGTGTTTTATATAAAAATCTTTATGTAGGAAATTTCATCTCAATAGGTTAAGTTTATAGTGAGTTATTGTCATATTAATTTTCAAGGCCCATGAGACCGTTTGTGTGGGAGGTACAAGTAGGGTCTTTTCGATCTTAGCCAAATTTAGCGCAAAAGTCTATTCTATATATTAATCTTTATGTAGAAAATTTCATCTCGTTAGGTCAAGTTTATAGTGAGTTATTGTCATATTATTTTTCAAGGCCCATGAGACCGTTAGTGTGGGAGGTACCAGTAGGACTTTTCCGATCTCAACTGAATTCAGCGTAGAAGTGTGTTGTATATAGAAATCTTGATGTGTAAAATTTCATTTCGATAGGTCAAGTTTGTGGTGAGTTATAGTCATATTATTTCTCAAGGCCCATAAGGTCGTTTGTATGGGAGGTACATGAAATGGTGGCCCAATCTAATCTATTTTTACATAGATAATTGCGCCTATATAAAGATTATTATTTGCAAAATTTCAGTGAAGCTGGACGGATATTTCCAAATAAAAAACTAATTTTTATGAGGTAGAGTCGGTTGAGGGTCTCCAACACCAACTTCCCAGAGAGCTATATAGCCCATTTTTAATACCAACTATGCTAGGTTAACTACACATGTTTGTGCCAAGTTTCAGCACCCTACCTGTTTTTATGCAGGCTCTATCTTGTTTTCAACAGACGGACAGCCGGACAACATGGCTAGATCGTTTTAGAATTTTACTAGGATCGAGAATATAATTGCTTTTTTGGGTCTCCGATGATTATTTCATGGTGTTACAGACAGAATGACAAAACTAATATACCCTCCATTGTATGGTGGAGGGTATAAAAAAACGTCTTGTCGAATAACCATCGTTTGAGTTTCCAAAGCCTGGTTTTGGTTGGTCAACAAGCAATCCAATTTTCTCCTTGAATTCCATTTGAATGCGTTTTTTTTTGTATCAGCAATAATTTTTTTTTCTCATCATCACATCTAGTTGTGATTTTTAGTTTGAATTTTTTACATAGATTTTTAGCAACTGGAGTTCTTTTACAAAAACTTTAATGAGTCACAAAATTGTAAACATTTGCAAAAAGATATTCTGAGATTTAATAGCTGAAATCCCATACTTTGAGACTATATAAGCGGTTTCGCCTAGTTTTACCCAGAAAGTTGTTAAAACGCAATACAAACATCAAAAATACCCCATTTTTGGAGCAATTTCATTTATTTTTTTTCAATACATATTTCCAAAAAAATGATCTAATAGAAAATAGAAAGGGACCTAAGGGTTAAAACCAGTTTTGTTCAGGAGAGTAATTTTAAAGATTTAAATACGTGTATCTTTGGTGTACCATCACTTTCATAAAACGCGCATATCTCTGGGAGGGAACACTTTTGGGGCATGGGATCATTCGAAGCTCAGATGTTGTCCACATCAAGAAAAGAAAAAAATAAAATTGATTTTTTTACCCTTAGGTCCCTTTATCTATGCGCTGTCACATATGCTCAAATACCTGAAGTAGGCGGCTCCATAATAAAACTTTCACTTTTAGAAGTCTTAATTAAAAAAATATTTACTTGAAGTATACAAATTTTGACTGTTAACCAATGCGCGCAAAAATAATTATTATTATTAAACATTGAAGTCACACTGCCAATAAAGTAAACCACTAAGAACCTTTAGTTTTGCAATTAGTGATATAGACTTTTATCTAGTTTCATCCGGTACCAAATACGGTTGTGAAAGTTAAAGCTAATTTTTTGAATTAATCGCCACTTTTGATGGATTTCAACCCTCTGTGCGCCGTAACAAGCAACACTCTTGATTTCAACGGGACGGGGCCACATGTCAAGCAGCCAACGTAACCATCGATATTTTACGCACTATTTTTAAAAATCGAATAATCAGCAAAAATTGTGATCTCAATTTGCCACCTCGAAACTGTGATTTGAGCCCTTTGGATTATTTTCTGTGGAGAGTCATATAGGATAAATGTTAAGCAAACCATACAGAGATAATTGAAGCATTAAATCGAAGTTGCCATTGAAGAGATTCGAACCGAAACAATCAATAATTTACTGAAAAATTGGATTGGTCGGAAGAGGTACTGCCGAGACAGTTGTGATAGTCATATGAATGATACTGTGTTCCATTATTAAACGACAAAGTTAAACCTTTCCAATAAAAACAGAAATTTAAACAAAATATCAGCTGATTCAAATTTAAAATGTTAATTCGCACACCCTGTAAATGTACTATATAAGTATTTAAAAAGACATAAAACTGAATTAAAAAATTATTGAAATCTTTAAAACAAAAGTGTTGTGTTACAAATTCTTTGGCCAAAGAACGAGAGTTCTGCATAGATTCCTACATAAATGTATTGCACTTTTTGATAACTTTAGCGCTTTTTTAAACATTCTCGTTGATATGAACTCAACGCAATCCGGCTTTCTTTAAAGTTTTTTTTCTTTTCCATACTCCTTTTGATTGGCAGATGCAACTTTGCTGATTTTGCAGCGGAAGAATGAAATCATGAAAACAAATCGCCAAGAAAAGTTTGGGAGTTTTTATTAAAAAGTTCCTGCATTTCTTTAATAAATACATAAGTTTGTATATGTATGATATAGACATACATAACTATATATCTCAAAGCCATACGAGGGTGGATCGAAAAATCCGTGGGAAGATAAAAGTCAATTGTTTTGGCAAATATAATCCAAAAGAGTCACTTTTTATCTCGATATGTTTCGTGGCTGCCTTTAAACCAGGCTTGATTGACAGTAGTTACAAAAAATAACTTTAAATTAGGGTTGTAATTAAAATTCGAATACGAATATGCTATTATTGGCATCATATTCAACATTCGCTCTCCCTATCGCATTCCCAGAAATAAATTTTGGAATATTTTCTTTCGGAATTGCATTCGCAAAAACCAATTTTGAAATATTCGCTTTAGTAAAAAATGTTTTTGTTATGAATATTAGTTGCCTTGGAACTAAAATTTTTGAGAAATATTTTTAAAAAATGTTTGTTGTTCTTTAATCCTTATACTTAAAAAAAATTTATATAAAAATGTGCCCGGCAAACTCCAAATAATTGCATTTTTTTATATACAAAATAATCTTCAAAATCTAAAAATAACACTCTCCAACACCTAATTTTGCGTCAAAAGGTTTGATTCTCCATCCACTCCACTTCTCAATCAACTTTAGTTAATTTGCTGATCACTCATCTGGCCTCCGATCTGCCATTCATTTCTAGTTAAGGAGATATCCACATAAACCTTTATTTTCTTTATTTTTTAATTAAAAAACACCTAACTGCTTTATTTGTAAAACGATTTTCAAAAACGCGATGTTAAGAGGACAAATTGACCTTTTGAAAAACATGCAACTCTTTTATTTCTCTTAAGAACTGTTGGAGAAATAGACAAAACTCTATAAAAATTTCAAGTTTTCGTTACAAATACTTTCTTAGAGCTGCGCAAATGTATCCTCTAAACACCGCACTCAAGTTTTTGAAAATCGATTTACAAATAAAGCTGGTAGGGGTAATTTATTAAAAAAAAACACAGAAATCACAGTATATGTGGATATCTCTTAAACTAGAGCTTATCTGGCAAATCGGACATTTAACAGATTCGGCCAGGTTCGTGATCAGCAGACCCAAATCAAATTGAAGTTGCATATCAAACCTTCTGCCGCAGATTTTTTTCAAATTTTGTTGCCCGACCTCTTTTGCGTTCGCAAAAGCCTTTTTTGGAATATTCGCTTTCGCATTCTCAAAAAAACTTCAATATTCGCTTTTGCAACAACTATATTTCAATATTCTCTTTTGCTAATCCCACTTTCGTTACATCCCTAAACAAGTAAGAAAAGCTAAAGTCGGGCGTGGCCCTTTATTAGATACGGTACACTATTCAGAAGATGACGCGCCTCTGCATAGAGTTTGCGCAAGGTCCCACTTTATATGTGACTTCTGGAACGAAAAGTACCTCTTTCGCGGTGGCTATATGAACCAAAGACTTGTGCAATTTACAAGTAACAGATACAGGTGACAGGTAAAATGAAGCACAGTGCACTTTATTTAAACTAGATTAAATTTAAAATGTGACTTTAACAGCATCCAGTCTTTAAATCGAGAGGGATCTTTGATAACACTAGTTTACAAATTATGATATTTTCCTTGTCCAGAGTTCTAAATATCTTTTTCCTATAGATTTTCGCCCCCTAAACACGAATATTAATTAATTTTTTTTTTTTTGAAAATGAAATACAATTCTTTATGAGATCGGACTTTATTATATCCTGCACTCCTGGATGTTCAGAAAAACAAACTGCTTATAATAATAATAATGTCATATTTAAATTTCTGAGAAAATTTCATTGTTTTTGGTTACATCGGTTGAACATTTATGTGGGTGCTATATCTTGATCTAAATTTATTTTCTCCAATTTCAACAGCGCGCGTCCTTGGCACAGGGAACTTACTTGCGCCAAAATGCATCAAGATTAGTTGTAACATGTGGTTTCTAGAACATAAAGTGGATGAACATATGTGTGGAAGGTACACGCAGATAAAAGATGTGGTTAATATATGGTCAATGCAACAATAATATGTTCTCTACAATAAAATCTTGTTTTTCGCAATCATAGTATTGTTTTTTGAATTTCATGTTGACAACAGTATGATTGCGACAATATTAATATTGTTGAAATAGTAACAATAGTATTATTGCAAAATTTAGAAATGAGATATGGTTGTAGCAACCATATCAACATGGTTGCTGCATTATTGTTGTTTTAAGTTTACGTTAACAATAATAGGATTATGGTCATCATGCCGTATGGTTACGACTATAAATATAACAAAACAGGTTTTATAATTATAGAGCATATACTATGTATGTGTGTGCGAATGTTTTTTTTTTTGATATACTAAAAAATACATACACGCGATACAGTGCATAGTTGTTGTCCATTATAAAAAAAAAACAACAATCGAAAGGTAGTTCGAGGTATTTTTATTGTGATAAAAACCAACATTACCCAATCCTAATCAATAATTTTAGGGATCATAGTATGGTTGAGTGTGAATCATACTATGGTTGTGAGGATCATACTATGGTTGTATGAGAAATATACTAGGTTGTGAGGATCATAATATGGGTGTGGAGTTAATAGTATGGTTGGGTGTGAATCATACTATTGTTGTGAGGGTCATAGTATGGTTGTGGAGATCATAGTATGGTTGAGTGTGAATCATATTCTGGTTGTGGAAACTTACTCGGGTTACGTTTTGTCAAGATAGGATGTAAGATGTGGCTGCTAGAGCTAAAAATGTAAATTCGGATGAACATATACGAGTATGTATGAAACCAATATCTTAGTCTAAGCTGATTTTCTTGAGCAACGTTCTTCCTTGGCTCATTAAGCTTTCGCATGCTTAGTTTCATCAAGCTTTGATGTATGATCTGCCTCCTAAATCATAAAGCAGAAAAATCGGATTAACATATATGTGAAAACTATATTATAATCTTAACCGATTATCTTCAATTTCAGTAGCGTTTTTTCTGGGTCCAAAAACCTTGTGCTAAGTTTCATCAAGATGGGATGTAAGATCTGGCTGCTAGAGCTAAAACCATAAATATCGGATGTGCATATAAGTGGGAGCAATTTATAAATCTAAGCCGATTTTTTAAATTTCATTGGTCCAAATAACGTTCTTTTGCCATATTTTGCAAAAATCGGACAGCAATTGAGGGGGTTAATGCCAAAGTGGGCCATCCCACATTGCGATTGAATTGAGATAATGTGGTTTTTAGTTTAAACAACACCAATAGTAGTTTGTAATTCACAAAGTGTTTGAATAATTTAACTTTTTTTGCATCCCAGATTTACATAACCTCTTTAGTTTAAAACAAACAATTTTTTTTTTTGCTGTACTTCGTGTGATTGTTTTTTTTTTGTGGCCTGGCCCATTTTGGTTTTTAATAAAAATGCTGTAAAATGTTAATTTAAAAAGTTTATTTTTTAATTTTTTATTACAAATAAAACTAAAGTACAAATAAGAAAATGTAGCTTAATCTGTGCCCTCCTGATCGTCTTCGGCGATATAAACAGTATTACTTCCTCTCAAAGAACACTTTAGTGAAGTATAAAAAGTATGAGAAATTGGAGGGATAAACTCCTTCAATGTTATTAAATCTTTTTTCTTTTCCATACAAGGAATACAACTTAAATTTAAAAATATTGATTCCGTTTCGTGGCCTTGAGACTCTAGTCCAGTATGCCTGCAACCAAACCGAATCAATGGTACTTGTTGCTTTCTGTAAATTGCTGATTCCAGCAAAAGGAACAACAATGACCTTAAACCTTAAAGGTCGAATATTCAAAATAAAATATGGAACTAAATTAACAAACTTTGTTTACTTACCATTCCATAACATTTTCTCATCACCAGCCATATTAATTTCCATATAATGTCTTTTTAATAAACATCAATGTAATTATACACACTTTGAATTAATTAGATGGATTACACTTTTTGGAAATATGTACTTTTGCAACAATTTTAAACAACTATCACACACAGCTGCAGAAATCAAAGTGATGTTACAGGTTATTATGGTTGCCAAAGTGGTCTATGACACATGGCCCAGTCTGGCAACACCACTTCACATCTGAAATCCTCTGGCCCAAAATTGCTTTGTGCTTCCATCTCTTAGAAGTTGTATAAACTAATCCAAGACTAATATGGGATTGAAAAGTTGGTCACAGTGTTTCCAAAACACGTGTTAACCCCTTTTTTTCAAAAATGTGGGATGGCCCACTTTGGCATTAACCCCCTCAATTGCAACCTGTAGTTTGATTACAAGCTTTAAATAGTCGTAGGGATAGACAGTTATCGCTAAATGAAATCAGCAAATTTATTTATGGAATCAGATAGTGCTGGTAAATCGATCAGTTTACTTTCCAAGGGGTCTTTCTCCGATCCTCAAAAGTACTATACGAGTAAAGATCAGCACCAAATTGAAATACCCTGTAGCACAGTGCAGAGTAAAGTATAAAAACATGAACCTCTTAGAATTTCCAATAGATGTCCATCCATTGTCTTAACCAAAATAATATGAAAGTTTTATCGAAATCGGTGCTGATGCAGCCATTATAACTAAGTCATACTAACCTGTGCCTCAGTGCGGTGTTAAGTATAAAAACAAATTTCCCAGGGATTGATTTAGTCCCCGTATAGGAATTCTTTTTACCTCTAAACTAAGCAGGCCCATTTCCATTACTTATCATTCCAGTACAGCATAAAACTCTGTAAAATTTTACCAAATTTCCTTCATTCCGTAGATAAGGAGCTGTCGACCCTAAGGACTCTCCCGGTAAGCGAAATCGTAGAAGGACAAGATGCAAATGCATACGAATATGTATGCCAACAAGGTAATGGCAACAGCTTTCTTGAAACATATGTCCGCTGTATTACTCATGTCGTTTACCTTGAAAATCACAAAACTGTTCGATTGCTTCCAAACTAATTTCGGTTTTACTCACCATACAAAGTATTTAAATTCCTTTGGCAATAGCGCCTTCACTGTATGTGTCTATGCACACATAGACACTCGAAAGCGTGTCAGTGTTTTTTAAATCAAATTTAAAAGTTACGAGTGTGATGTTGATGCTGATGTTGGAGTTTTATTTAAAAGTTTCCTCATTAGTTGTTTTCTCTTTATCATATTTTTCAACAATAGCAATTGTTATCGTAGTTTTCCTCTGTCGTTATTTTTGTTGACCATGGTCAACTCGTATGTACGGTTTGTGCCAAGGAATATGGCCACTAGAGTTTTTTTCTCGGTCTTTTTTGTTTCCTGGGAAAGCGGGAAAAATGTTCAAATTTCCCGGGATCCCGGCGGGGAAAAAAGGAAATATTAAATTGCTTGTTGTTTGATCCAATTTTTATGAGAAAAAGTAATAAATATTATTCTTATAGCTAGTTAAGACACTCCTAACTGAAATATAAACTGAATAATCACTGTTCAGCACCATTAACATCTCCAGAAATTTGTGATTTATGAATGTTCATGTCATAGGGATAAAAATATTTTTGGAGCAATTCTGCGAGGAATATGAAAATATCCGCCTCCAAATCATCAGCCACACTGTTTACTGCATGGAACGCAGAAGTGCGGTTGTCACTCAAGGTGAAAGTCGAAGACGTCAACATCCCGACTACCAACTACCCCAAAATCCTTGGGGTCACATTGGACAGCCTTTTTAGATCCTCTGCACATGCTACAGCTATCTGCGATAAACTCAAAAGTAGGAACAAGGTCCTCAAGTCACTTGCCGGCAGTACTTGGCGAGCCGACAAAGAAACCTTGTTGACCTCTTACAAAGCGATAGGTCGGTATGTAGCAAACTACGCAGCACCTGTATGGTCGGCGAACGTGAGTACAACGTAGTGGAAGAAAATTCAGACTTGCCAGAATGCCGCCCTTAGAACATCAACAGGGTGTCTTCTTATGTCTACTGAGGACCATCTACATGAGGAGACGAAGGTCCTTACCGTGCGCAGACACAATTTCCTGTTGTCTAAGCAATGCCTGCTAGGGTGCTTTCGCAGCAGTCATCCTAACCACCATCTCTTGAACAGGATGCCTCCACCCAGGCAGTTCAGTTACTAACTTTTTATGATCTACAGAGAGAGAGAGAGGTTCAGCGGTATAAGAGGGAACCTTTAGATCATCGAAACTATCAGGCAGGTCTTAACAACATTCACGCCGATGATATCGCAGCAGCTGTATCCAGCTACCGTGTGAATGTAGTGCTAGGGGAACATCCCCGGAGATTTCACCTGAGGAGAAGGTACTACGTCGGCAGACGCGCGTGGTTCTGGCGCAGCTGAGATCCGGATGGTGCAGCCGCCTCAATTCTTACCGGGCACGAATTGATGCTAATGTTCCGGACATCTGTCCCACCTGCCATCAGGGACCACGTGATGTACTGCACCTTTTCAATTGTCCGGCCAAGTCCACTCAGCTGACCCCCAGGTCTCTGTGGACGCATCCAGTTCAAATGGCGCGTTTCCTCTACCTGAATATCGAAGCAGATCCCCCATAGACGAACAAGACTTCAAAATAAATATATTGTTGTTGCAACAACAACAAGTATACCGGCGGACACCCTGTATAATGGGCAACACCCGTGGCGTGCTGGAAACATATTGTTTAAAATAATATTCCTATTTTCAACAAACAAAAAACTGAAAACTCTAAAATTATCCACTGATAACCATTGAAAGTCCAATTCCAACGAATGTAATATCGAATATGAAATTGACTTAATTGTATGTCCTTTCACTATAAATTTTTAACGCAAATCGGATCTGTAGGATCTTTAAAAACTCCCAGGATCTCGGCATGAAATGCCCGAGTAAGCGGGAAACGTAAGTTACTGAAATTCCCATCCCGGGATTTCCTGGGGAAAAAACCCTAACGTCTACACTTGCCAAGATTGAACTGAACAACTGAACATACGAGTATACGAGTATTAGCAGCCAAATGTTCGAACACGTTTTTGTTCGAGAATTTAGTGAGCATTGGAAAATAATTTGTTATTCAAACTTAAATAAGTGCGAACTAAGCAGAAAAAAGTTTCAATTGAATTTTTCTGTCTTATTTTGGAACAACGAATAATGAACAATTGGTCATTTTTCTTTTATTAATAAAGAAGGAATTTGATGTTAAAGGCTTTAGAGATAATTTGGTTTTTGGTAATAAAGAACTGTTGAACACCACTCTTCTATTTAGATGATTAAGCACCTCTGTCCGGAGTTTGGGCAAGGTCGAACTCAATCAAAGTGTTAACTATCTGTCCCTCATTACGTACCATACGAAAAATTAGCGTGCACACGAATATCTTTTTATATATTACCGCTGCTGTACGGAGTATACAAAGATCTAATTTGAAAAAAAACCTTTAAAAAAAACAATACAATTTTGTCACGCAATTTCGAATAAATTAATGGAATTGATCCATTGCGGTATGGTCCATAGACGCATATGTGACGCGCAAAATAGAAAGGGAACTAAGGTTAAAAACCAGTTTTGTTCAGGAGAGCCATTTTAAAGATTAGGTCCCTTTCTATTTGCGCTTAGAATCGTCGACTACACTTTCATAAAACGCGCATATCTCTGGGAGGGAACACTTTTGGGGCATGGGATCGGTTTCATTCGATGCTCAGATGTTGTCCACATCAAAAAAAGAAAAAAAATGAAAATTGATTTTTTTACCCTTAGGTCCCTTTCTATATGCGCTGTCTCATATAGGCCTCCTTGAACTATAGACATATGGATATAAAAAACAATATAATTTCGTCTTGAACCATAATAAAGCAATAATTGTACTTTTCGAAGAAATTTGAGGACTTGTCCCATAAGGCTATTGTACAAAGGGCGCCAAAAACTGGTCCTTTGGAACAGGGACTTATGGGTACTTAGTAACATTGGTGGAATTTTATGAATGTACTGAATATTACAAGACTAATTTTATGATTTGTCTGAATTGGAGGTCTAGACCTGCGAAAGTGGTGTACGAGGGCGACCGCAAAAGTAACTGGCCTAACATAAAAAGAACCGTTTTTTTGGAATTAATATTATTTATTTTTCAACATAATCTCCTTCCAACTCAATACACTTCATCAAACGTTTTTCAAGTTTTTGAATTTCATCCGAAAAATACGATTTTTCAAGACATTCAAAATATGCCTCAGTTTTAGCAATAACCTCGCTATTGGACGAAAATTTTTTGCCACCGAGAATTTTTTTTAAATTTGGAAACAAGAATCAATCAGAAGGAGCTAAATATGGACTATATGGTGGATGCGGAGCAATTTCAAATCGTAATTCGGCCAGATTTTGTTGAGTTAAAAATGCAGTGTGTGAAGGAGCATTATCTTGATGAAAAAGAACTTTTTTTCTAAATACGGTCGTTTTATCTTGATTACTTCACTCAACCGATCCAATTATGCACAATAATATTCACCATTTATAGTTTTTCCTTTATCAAGATAATCAATAAATATTATACCCCTTGTATCGCAAAATACTGTGGCCATTACTTTTCCTGCTGACTTCACAGTTTTCGCCTTCTTGTGACCACTTTTACCAGCTTCTATCCATTGTTTTGACTGTTCTTTGCATTCTGGGATGTAGTGATGGATCCATGTTTCATCAACAGTTATGAATCGGCGCAAGAACTCTATGGGATTACGCTGATAAATCGCTAAAAGCTCCTCGGAATTGGTCCAACGGACGATTTTTTGGGGCAAAGTCAACAAACGCGGCACCCATCTTGCGGATAGCTTTTTCATGTGGAGTTCATCATGTAAAATACTCCAAACTTGTTTTTCGTGTATTTTAACAATATCAGCTAGTTTTCTGAGCTTTATTCGTCTATCTTTAGTCACTTCATTAAATATTTTTCTAATGTTTTCAATAGTAGTAGCAGTTTTCGGTCTTCCAGAGCGTTGTTCATCTTCCGTACTTGAACGACCCATTTTAAATTGTTGAACCCAGGATTTCACGTGATCACCATGTCAGAATCCAATTCATCTTTGATTAATTGTGGCGTATAACCTTTCATATAAAAGTGTTTAATTTCCGCACGAAACTCTTTATTTTCCATTTTTCAAAAATTATAAAACTTGTTTACTTCAATCACCTGTAACAAAGAAAATAATCATTAAATATTTCGGAAATTTTGACAGATGGCTTATAAAAGATTGCTTTTAAAAAACAAAAAAAAAGTTGCTAGTAAAACAGAAAATGTGCCAGGCCAGTTAGTTTTGCGGTCGCCCTCGTACGTGCCCAGGGGCTCAAACATATTCGTTGCCAAAACCGGTTTTTTTAACCGAATGATTGAAGTAACAGGCATCTCGAGTATTCAATAACTATAACCAAATGTTAGTTGGTGCTCAGTTATTTTAATTGGAGCTGAAACATCTGTTGAACACATGCAGTATCCTCCAGAAACGAATTTATTGATCCAAAAATCCAAATGCCGCATTTGGTTATGGAAAAAATTTAAAATTTTCAAAGGCAAAGACAAAAACTGTTTGCTTACATACTTAATGTACCCTACAACATAGGGAAGGTTATGTCGAGAAAAATGTGAAAATGATGAAGAAGGATTTTTCCTGAAAAAATTGGATTAGTCGATTGGCTTAAAGTCAGCAATAATCGAACTATTTTATTTTCATATGGCCTAATTAACCAGCAAAAAATAAAATTTGACAACTCTCCTTTTTATATGATGAAAACTTGTTTTAAACAATAATTGAGCATTGCAAAACTGTTTATCCTTTTTCAAGTTTCTTTGGTATAACCGATCAATAAGATGTGGGTAAAATACGATGATCGATTGTCGATAAAGTCAAAAAAGCAAAGCCCTTATAATCGTCAGATTCCTCGGGTTCTTTCATCTTCTTCCTTCTTGGATTAACCATCTTTTGTGTGTATCTTGCATGAATGCTTCTTTTGCAATGGAATTTTGAAGTTCCAAGCAATTTCCAACTATTTTTTTTCTGTGTGTGGATATCCAGAAAAAGTGAAAGCCTCTCACAAATCAAAATAAGTACCTATACTTAGAATTTGGCCAATTTTGCACTCGGACATGTTAATAGGAGCCCTTGAACTATGGACATATTGATATTTAAAAGAAACAGAAAGGTTCTGCAGTAATCCAAAAATAACATTAATTCTACGATTTGACTATATTTTAAATCTTGGCTCATGGGCCAAAGGTCCCAAGAGTGCCCAAAATGAAGTCCCTTCGAACATCGACATATGTGACGCGCAAAATAGAAAGGGACCTAAGGGTAAAAACCAGTTTTGTTCAGGAGAGCAATTTTAAAGATTTAAATACGTGTATCTTTGGTGCACCATCACTTTCAAAAACACGCATATCTCTGGGAGGGAACACTTTTGGGGCATGGGATCGGTCTCATGCGATACTCAAATGTTGTCCACATCAAAAAAAGAAGTGAAAATTGATTTGTTTTTTACCCTAAGGTCGCTTTCTCTATGCGCTGTCACATGTGGTTACACAGAAACAGTGGAATTTTCTCACTAATCTCAATAAGCTTTCACTTTTAAGATCTGTCTAAATTTAAAGCCCGAACCTGAAGGATGTTTTTGTAGAAGTATGGTTTTCAATCTGGCCACACTTTTTTCGTAGTTGCTCTTTTTGACAGCTGTCACTTGATTTATTCTAAGGATTCATACTCCGGAAAAACTTTGCAAATCGTGGTGAATTGAAAGCCGGCCACAATGTTACAGTCAGTGGGGAACGCTATGGAGCCATATTTAATGAATTTTTCATGTCTGAATTTAAGGATGTTGATGTGTGTTACCTTTGGTTCCAACAAGAAGCCAAGACATGCCATACAGCCAACGAAACAATCAATTTAATGATGAAAACTTTTATGTGGGGTAACGTTCGAGATAGTATAGATTAAACACCGCTGGACTATTTTTTGTCGGGTTATGTGAAGTCGATTGTCTACGCCGATAAGCTCGACACTATTGACGTCTAGGAAGAGAATATTCGGCTCGTTACGGCCGCAAATGCTGCAAAAAGTGATCGAAAATAGGGCCCTCGGCTAGAATTTATTCGAGCCAGCCGCGCAGGCCACATGCCCGAAATCGTTTTAAAAACATAATAAAAAACCCTAATCTTTATAATAAAGCTTAATTATTGGCCGTCACATTGAACTACGGATTGCTAGCTATATTTCTGGCCCAGGCACCACTAAGTGTTGCCTGGCGCCATCTGACATTTCCATAGGAAAGTTTGACATTTTTTTAGCATAAACGTACTCAGAACGTTTTCACGTACGACCATCATTTGTGTTGTTTACAGTGACTTGAAAAAATCAATTTGTCAAAAAAAATCGAATTAATTAGTGAACATTTTCGTGCCATCATTTTTCACAACTTTCGACGTGGATTGTCGTGATAATAAGAGTGCATCGATGAACTTAAATCTTTTGTATGGCAATGAAGCACCATCCTACGAGTATATTACTGTGAAAAATTGGTTTAATGAATTCAATCTTGGCCGACGCTCGCTCATAAACGAAGGTCGAGAAGGTCGTTCAATAACGGCCGTTGTACCAAAGAACACTGATGCTGTGCGTGAACTGATAAGGCAAGATCGTCATGCAACATACCGTGAGAGGCATCCTTTGGCATTTCTTCCACCAGCATACATTCGATATTGCATGACTACCTGGCAGTTCTCGTAAAAAGGTTTATTCTCGTTGGATCCCGCAAATTGACAATCGCTCAAAAGAAGGCTAGTGTCGATTGTTGCAAAGAAATTTTGCAAAAAATACGATCACGGTGCTTCAAAAGACGTTTACAAGATCGTCACAGGTGACGAATCATGGATCTATGCATATGAACCCGAAACAAAACAGCAATCGACCGTTTGGGTCTTCGAAGACGAGCCAAATCCAAGTTGTTCGTGGAAGAAACACTTCGAAGCAAATGGTCGCCTGTTTCTTCGGCAAAACTGGTCACTGTTCCGCTTGAGCAACGTAGGAAGGTCAATTTTGAGTGGTACACCACAACTTGTTTGCCTAAAGTCTTCGGAGAAATTCGAAAAACGAACAAGAGAAGACGAATCATTGTGCACCATGACAATACGAGCTCTCACACATCGGCTTAAACCAGCGCCTTTTTTGACCAGCCAAAACGTCAAATTGATGGGTCATCCGCCGTATAGCCCTGACTTGGCACCCAATGACTTCTTTTTAGTCCCGCACATCAAGAAAAAGCAGGCGTGGTCAACGATTTTCGTCGCCAGAAGATGCTGTTGAAGCGTTCAAAAACCATGTTTTGGAGGTGTCTCAATCGGAGTGGAAAACTGCTTCGACAATTGGTTTGAGCGCATGCAAAAGTGTATAAATCATGCTGGAGAATACTTTGAAAAACAATAAAAACCATTTTTGATGATAAATATTGGCATTTTCCTTATTAGACCAGACATATATATAGCAGCCCTCGTATATGTATTTTATAAAATTGAATGAGTTTTAACATGAACGAAAGAAAAATGAATTCCATACACTGAAAAATTTGAGTTTCTTAATGTAGCAATATTCATCAGCCACACTGTACTTAGTAGGGACATAAATACTGTTACAACATTGTACACACCCATTTCAATAGTAGAACTGAACATACCCCGTTAATGTCATATGGGTTTTGAAAGCTAACCTCAATAGCCCTAGTCTGTAACGGGAGTTTAAAATTGTTTCTACTTTCATCATGGAGTGATAGTAGCGCTTTTCAAGTGTGAAATGAAAAAAGGCGTTATTTTAAAAACGCTCGGGCCACTAGGGATTAGCCGCATGTTCGTCTACCGATGCATAAAACTGTTTGAGGAGACTGGAGATGTAAAAGAGCGCCAGCGGTCGGGCCGCCCACGCTCTGTTCGAACACCACATGTCATCAAAGCCGTTAAATCAAGAATTCACAGAAATCCGCTCTGAAAACAGAAAATCATGGCCCGTGAGATGAATATCACGCAAAAGTCCATGAGTCGAATCAATAAAAAGGACTTGGGATTTGGGGGCTTTCAAACGACGTACCGGACATTTACGGACTGCAGCTTTAAAAAAAATAGGATTGAAAAATGTTAACGTCTTTTGGTGAAGCACGCTGATAAATTGCACAGAAAAATTGTGTTCACCGATGAAAACGTTTTTACCGTTCGGGAAAAATTTAACAAGCAAAATGATAGAGTGTATGCGCAGTCATCTAAGGATCTGAGCTGATCCCAAGGGTGGAAAAAGGTCATCACCCAGCTTCAGTCATGGTATGGTGGGGTGTCTCTTACGTTGGGGTCACTGACCTGCATTTCTGCGAACAAGGATTCAAAACATCGGCCAAAATTTACCAAAAAACCGTTTTGGAAGCTGTTGTGAAGCTTCTTAACAATTCCTTGTTCCAAAACCAGCCATGGACTTTCCAGCAGGAATCTGCGCAGGCCCATTAAGCTAAAACGTCCCAGGCCTGTCTTCGAAACAATTTGCCAGCGTTCATTTCCTCTGAAGAATGACTGTCCAGATTTGAACCCATTGGATTACAAATTGTGGACGGTTTTAGAGAACAAGGTTTGTCACAAAAGATACCCCGACATTGGATCTCTTAAGACTGCTTTGGTTCGAGCTGTGGCCAATTTTCCAATGGGCGAGGTTCGTGCAGCTATTGACGATTGGCCAGTGCGACTTAAGGCGTGTGTAAAGGCAAAAGGCGGACATTTCGAATAAGTAGATTCTTTTTGGGTACAATATACATCAATAATTATATTAAAAAATAGTTGGTCCAAAAACATTCAGTACTTTTTATTTTACAGCATAAGACGTGAGTAACAGTATTTATGTCCCTACTAAGTATATAGCAGCCCACCCTCATAAAATTGAATTAGTTTTAACATGGCCAAAATAAAAATGAGTTCCATACACTGAAAAAAAACGAATTAAAAGTTATTTGAGTTTCTTAATGTAGCAATATTCATCAGCCACACTCTATAATTAAAGTGTTTTGATTTGAGCAAAAATTATATTCTTAAAAAAACAAATACTTTTCACAGGGGAAGGCGGAGTTTTTCCCATTTTGCTGGATTTTTTCAATCGCATTTCAATTCCAATCGATTAACAACTACAAGACACGTATCTGGTACCTTCATTAGGACTGTTTTCAACAGACGCACCCACAAAGGATAATGAAATTATGTTATTTCAATTTCGTGATTGCTTTTGGGCTGCCCTGTAAAACAACAAGACATCTTAAATAATGACATCCTCTTTGAAAATACACAGGCATCATAAGGACCTAAGGTATAAAGAATAAGCACTTAAATAATTCCAAAAATACTCGCACATATCGTATTTAGTAGCCTTCAATGGCAAGGCATAACATTTGGCACGAAATTTGCTTCCGTTTCCTTTTTTTCCTTAAGTGTTAAACCATCTTGAATGGATAGGAAAAAAACCGGAATAAAATGATACAAAATGACCGGAACATGGGCATAGACATTATTTTTGAAATAGTTTCATAGGGAAACTGTGTGGTCGCATTACCCATTTAATGGAAGTGGTTAATGGTGGCCATTGATTGGTTCAATGGTCAACTAGTGAATGGCTCAATAAGGCATACGTACTACTCATACGTGTAGTTCGTTAGTTTTAGTCCCGAGCACTAGATATAATTCAATATTATGAGCCCGGCACACCCAGACCTGGCTCATAGCTGCTTGAGTGAGTGGCAGAATAACAATAAAATAAACTTTTACGATTTGCTTGCAATGTTTATTTCCATTCAATGCCATCATTAAGCCTTAGATTTGCTAATATTTTCATGGTGAATTCCTTTTTGCTTTAGTGTGTGTGTGCCACAACAACTTCTCTTTTGACAATCTGCTGAATGTGAATTTTGGCCAAAATCAGGCCAATACAAACAAACAAAGAAACAAACAGGCCAAAAGAGACAAACAAACAGAACCAAAAAGATAACAATCATCGCTTAAGAGGATTCTTTTGCAAGAATTCATTAGGAAAACAAAAGGAAGAAAAACAAAACGACTTCCCCCTCCCCAGGCTACTGCACTCGGCAAAGGCTACACCAGGATCCGCCAGCAACAACTGAATACGTGAAAAAGGTAGCAACACAAACAATGCTCATCGATAGAGAGGAAAAGCAAGCAGAAAACAAAAACAAATAGACAATAAAAGGATTAAGCTTAACATCGTCGGAGAACAAAAGATAAAATATAAACAAATGCCCCCCAATAAAGGCGAAAAGTGCTCGTATCTCTCCTTGTACTGGCACATAAACCCAAAATACAGGAAATTGGACGAAAACAATGGGCCGGCAGAATATATAGGGAAAGAGAATGAGAGAAAGGGATTTTAAGAGAAGGCTGGGAGCGGATGAGAGCACCAGATAACAAATAACTCAAGTGCCTGTTTTATGACACTCGCCCAATAGATCATAAGCATGGCTGGCAATTAACAAAAGGTTATAAATTAAAGGGCATTCCGGTACGGGTATTTAATCTCCACAACTCTCCAGAACACCCTTAAATGCAGTTTTAATGTTATAAATCGTAAAAGAAAGTCAAATGGTTTCATAACAAGATGCTACACAAGTCACACCGAATTAACCTTTGAACATAAAATTCAAAAGAAAAAGCAAAGGGTTATCAAAAAAGGGGTAATAAACCTTATCATGAGTGAGAGGGTGAGAGCACCAGATAACAAATAACTCAAGTGCCTGTTTTATGACACTCGCCCAATAGATCATAAGCATGGCTGGCAATTAACAAAAGGTTATAAATTAAAGGGCATTCCGGTACGGGTATTTAATCTCCCCAACTCTCCAGAACACCCTTAAATGCAGTTTTAATGTTATAAATCGTAAAAGAAAGTTAAATGGTTTCATAACAAGATGCTACACAAGTCACACCGAATTAACTTTTGAACATAAAATTCAAAACAAAAAGCAAAGGGTCATCAAAAAAGGGGTAATAAACCTTATCATGAGTAAAGGTCAATCTTAAAAGCACACTTCAGCCGAATCTTAAATATCCTCCAACATGAATAGCATTACAAAGTACCATTAATGACCACATTTACCAAAGCTGCTTTAAAATCAAGCTCGATAATGAATTCGTGGAAAATGATAGCCTTACAAATATAAGGTTATTAAATTTTAAGGTCCGATGCCATTTCTTGCCACCCTTCTGGCCCTTGATGATGTTTGGAATGGTCAACAGGTTTTAGTTCTTGGGTCAATTGCACCTTGTAAGCGTGTAAATGCAAGTCTTTATGCTTAATCTTCATCAACTACGAGCGTAAGAGGTGGGCACGACGACGAGTTGAGGTGGACGGCTCTTCAGCCACCCTATCGTGAACAGCAGCAATATTTTCTGCAGTACGAGGGCGGCTCGGAACTAGCCTAGCACAAAAAGCGCGGTATAAACAGAAAAAAGTTAAGTGTTTTGGAAACTTCCATCTCTGCTATGAACACATGTTAAATTTTGTTTCGATCTGGCAACTCCTTCATATAGAAACAGGTGTTCACAAAAAAGACGCATCCGCGATTTTTTTACAATGGAAAAATTATAAATTAAATATTTACATAAAAAAGCTTTATCGGGACAAGAAATTCATAATGATAAGGTGTATGTATGTGTTAGGTGAAAGTGCTCCTTTATATGCAACAGTCAAAAATTGGGTTGCTGAATTTAAACGTGGTCGTACAAGCATTGAAGATGAACCACGTAGTGGACGTCCAAAAACAGCAACAACAACAGAAATTGTAGCCAAAGTGCATGATATGGCATTAAATGATCGACGAATAAAAGTGCGTGAAATAGCCAATATCATTGGCATCTCAAATAATTGAGTCCATTTAATTTTGCATGAAGAACTACAGGTGAAAAAGCTTTCTGCAAGATGGGTGCCGCACTTGTTAACAGTCGACCAAAAACGCATAAGAATGAACATTTCTCACGCTTGTTTGAATCGTTTTCAGCGAAATAAAATGGATTTTAAGTCGTCGTTTCATAACTGTTGATGAGACATGGATCCACCACTATACTCCAGAGACAAAAGAACAATTCAAACAATGGACTGAAGCTGGAGGAAGTGCCCCAAAGAAGGCAAAAACAATTCAATCGGCTGGTAAGGTTATGGCAACGGTTTTTTTAGGACTTCAAAGGTATTTTATTGATTGACTATCTGCAAAAGGGTAAAACAATAAATTCAGAGTACTATTGCAACCTTTTAGATCAATTAAATGTACAAATTCGAGAAAAACGTCCTGGCTTACTACACAAAAAAATAATTTTTCATCAACGCACCAGCGCACAAGAGTGTTTTAACAATGGCTAAAATCAATGAATTAAAGTACGAGTTGCTTGACCACCCACCTTATTCTCCTGATTTAACTCCCAGTGACTTTTACCTGTTCCCAAATCTAAAAAAATCCCTTGCTGGCAAGCGTTTTACCTCAAATAAAGATGCAAAGATGCAATTACAGTTGTAAACCACTATTTTGAAGACCTTGAGGAAAACTATTTTAATCAAGGGATAGAATTGCTAGATAAGCGTTGGACCAAGTGTATTAAAGTTTCAGGAGATAATATTTATTTAAAAATATTTTTGAAAAACTAACTATTCTCTTTCATTGATAGACTAAGAACTTTCCGAACCGCCCTCGTACGAGCTGTACGAGCATTTACTGGTGTTTTTACATCTCCTACAGACCCGGTTTGCTCAAATTTTTGCACGATTTTTCCGATTGTACGCCCATTTGGACGATTAAATTGACCGAAAAAAATCGCGAAGTACGCGAAATGTATTTTGATTTAAACGCCCATTTTCATAATAAGCCTAAATAACTTTAACGCATGATTCGCTTGTGTGTCTTTCCATGGTTCAAATTGAATTAATCTGAAAATGAAAAACGTTAAATGAAATGCAAAAAAAAACTTAAAGTTTAGGTATGGTTCCCATTCAATATCGGCCCTTAAAATTTAACCACCCTTTATATCTCAACTGATAGGTTTTCTCTAATGCATTGCTGCCCTTAGTCTTTCGGACAAAGTTCAGGTAAACCAATTTAAGTAAAACAAGTAAAAACGTCTTTAAGATTGGCCAGTCGTAATCGTTGTTACCCTACATTGCTGAGTAAATACCCAAAAAAAAGAGTACTCTGTGTCGACGTACTGATAAAGTTTTTACCTGGGCCGATTTCGCTCATTTACAATACCAAAGTGCTTATGTAAGCCATCATCGTGCACAATTTTAGGGCGCTTGCTAAGATTGTTGTGGACCGCCATGATGTGAAGGAAGTGTGCATGACTATCATCCAGATTCAATCCTGGGTAAGAACATCTAACAATTTTTCAACTGCGAGTTTCCATCTCGTAAAAGCCAGCGACTTTACGCGTAAGAGATTTATCTCTAAGCCATGTATAAACTTCTGTATAAAAGTTCATTAGTCCTTCGGAACCGGCATTAAACAGTAGGTTTTGGACTTCCTTGTGCGGGCCCTAAATTTGCCCAGATTTTAAAATTAATGTCAATGAAAGTTCCTTCCTGGTCCTAAACTTTAGAGCATACTGGGGCTTCTAAAACTATGAACTCGGATGAGCATTTGAAAGGAAGGTATATGTAAATTTGAACTGGTTTCCTTTAATTTCAGTAGCATCCGCCCTTTATTCAAAATTCTTCTGTTAAATTGCATCAAGATTCGACGCCATATATGGCTTCTAGAACTAACAACATAAAATCGGATGAACATATGCGACAAAAAACTGACGGTTGCCGGATTGCAAACTTTAGATGGACGGACGGAAAGACAGGCAGACACTAAAAACTGTACGCAAAGTATTAAAACGGATTTAATTGGACTGCATCAATCACTCGTGAAAGAGAAAAAATAACTTTCGATCATAGCCCCTGCGGTCCACAACTCAGTTCCAAATTTAAAACAGGTTTGGGAATACATACACGGAGAAAATAATATGTTTGCATGCCAACATATTTGCAGGAAACATATAAATGTTTGTATTATGCTCCAACCATATACGAGGGTTGCTATATATATTTCTGGCATAGGCAACACTAAGTGTTGCCTGGCACCATCTGACATTTCCGTTGGAATGTTTGACATTTTTTAGCAAAAACGTACTCAGAACGTTTTGACGTACGGTCATCATTTGTTTTGTTTACTGTGACTTGAAAAAATCCATTTGGCAAAAAAATATAATTAACTAGTGAACTTTTTTGTGCGATCATTTTTCACAACTTTCGACGTGGATTATCACTACAAGAGTGCATCGATGAACTTAAATCATTGTATGGCGATGAAGCACCATCCGATAGCACTGTGAAAAACTGGTTTAATGAATTCAATCGTGGCCGACGCTCGCTCAAAGACGAAGGTCGTACAAAAACGGCCGTTGTGCCAGATAACTTTGATGCCATGCGTGAACTCATAAAAGAAGATCGTCATGTGACATACCGTGAGATAGAGGCATCCTTGGGCATTTCTTCCACCAGCATACATTCGATATTGCATAAATACCCGGCCGTAAAAAAAGTTTGTTCTCGTTGGATCCCCCTTAATTTGACATTCGGTCAAAAAAGGCTCAGGTGCAAAGACATTTAGAAAAAATACGATCGCGGTGCTTCAAAAGACGTTTATAAGATCGTCACAGGTGACTTATCATGGATCTATGCGTATGAGCCCGTAACAAAACAGCAATCGACAGTGTGGGTCTTCAAAGACGAGCCAAATACAACGAATGCTGTTCGTGGAAGAAGCACTTCTTAGCAAATGGTCGCCTGTTTCTTCGGCAAAACGGGTCATGTAGCGACTGTTCCACTTGAGCAACGTAGGAAGGTCCATTCTGAGTGGTACAATTCGAATAACGATAAAGAGAAGGCGAATCATTGTGCACCATGACAATGAGAGCTCTTACACATCGGCTCAAACCAGCGTCTTTTTGACCGGCCAAAACGTCGAATTGATGGGTCATCCGCCGTACAGCCCTGACTTGGTACCCAATGGCAATAAATCCCGCACAACGATTTTCGTCGCCAGATGATTTTGAAGCGTTCAAAAACCATGTTTTGGAGGTGTCTCATTCGGAGTGGAAAAAGAGCTTCGACAATTGGTTTGAGCGCATGCAAAATTGCATAAATAATGCTGGAGAATACTTTGAAATACTTTGAAAAACAATAAAACCATTGTTGATGATAAATATTCGCATTTTCATTATTAGGCCAGAAATAAAGATAGCAGCCCCCCGTACAGTATATTATAAACAAGAATATGTTATTGTTGTAGGCATTGCTCTCATGATTATATTGCGATTTTCTTGATGTTACAAGACCAACAAAGGCATGGGTTTTCTCTACTATAGTTTAGCTGTTCCCTTTTAAAAGAACAAATTTATAGGCTGTCAATGCGTTGAATGCCACATACAATCTTTAATATTTAACAGGCAAGCCAGGTGTAATCATTACGGCAACTACACTGGGAACAGCCAGCCAGCAGCTTTGGTAAGTCAAAAATTCAGTTTCTTAGGTGAAGTGGATCTAGTTTGAATTTCTTTAAATAAAACAAATCTCTTCATACTCTAAACTCCATTAGAGTCACACACCAGTTGATTTTACCTAAAACCGGTTTCTTATTCGCTTTATATCTAATAAAAAATTCTTTTTTTAATTCATTGAACTTTATTATGGCCTAAAAATCTTCCAAGCATGTTAAACTCAATCCTTTAGCGTTTTTCGCAAACAACAGAACAAGTGAAATTATACTTTAAATATCGCATCAAATTTCTTGGTCTATCGCTTCGTCGGTAATTCAACTTGTCGAAGCTATGTGTTGTGTGTCTGCTTCACAACCATGACATCCTTCTTTGTAACGAACTAACTGCCTTTTCTCATTACGTTCAGAACTAAACGTTAGTTAAACTAACAAACAAACAAACAACGCAACATAAAGAGCCCCTGTTAACTCAAACGAAGCGGACAAAAAATCATCAACACAAAAGTATTTCGAAACAAAGGAAAATGCTAGTACAACAATTCAAAACGGAGCACACAAAGACCGGAGGACAGCCATGAACTGTCAGAGACACTGCCATCACCTCGGCCAGCTTTCCTCAGCCCGAGACAAACAGGCATTCTGCAGAGAATGGTTAAGAGCTGACGTTGCCATCTCACAGATACGCAGGGGGGGAAATGTTGAGAAACTTCTTTTGAAAGCCAAACAATTGCACTAAATTGAAACTGTTCCCTGGTTCCATTCGAAGTCGGTGATGACTGGCTGCTGGCGAAATAATGCTGGGTTCACAGGCGCACATACAGGAAAATAAAACCAAAATTGAAACAATCGTTTTCATTCAATATGGAAAAGTGTGATTGGAATGGTGAGGATCGCAGTGGAATTGGAAATGAACTTTGAGAACTGATGACAACACATTTGGGAACTGAGATTGGTTGGGAAGTTTATGTTTCAATTTGTTAAGCAGGATAATTGGGTCCACTAAGGCTCAAATAGATAAGTTCAAACAACAGTGGCTGGAAAACCAAAGATTTTGTAAATAAATTTCACACACACCCACAGTGGCTGGAAAACAAAAGATTTTGGAAATAAATTTCACACACACCTACAAAACAAAAGATTTTGGAAATAAATTTCAAATTCCGTATTTGTTTATCGTAGATCCTTGAAATTTCGCGCAACTATAGGTAAAGATTAAGGACATTAAATTCCTAATTGGACTTTTTTACATGGCTTGACATACAGTGACTCCCAGTGAAAATGGCCCCCCACCTCTGCTAAATTTGCTTTTTTGTCCAAATAAACTAAAAAGAATTTGAGTGAAGTAAAAAAGTGGATTGAATCTTTTAGATTCTTCATTATATTGGAGAAAATAAAAATTAAATTGTATCATTTCATGGAAAATTCATATTTAATCTAGGATTAATAACAGAAACTCAAAATTCAATGTCACCCGGAAAATGACCCACTTAAATTAAACATGAACAAAAAGTATAAAAATTAATTTTACTGATCGTCAGTACTTTGTTGGGAACCCTCGTTGTTTAATAACACATTTTAGTCTGTTTTGCATAGATTCTACTAATTTGTTTGTATACGTGGGGCAAATTCAATCCCATTCCAGTTGTAGGACCCGTTTTAGATCATTCTTATTCGAAATTTCGTGTTTTCTTATTTCGTTCTCCAGTTGTTAACACAAATTTTCGATATTGTTCAAATCGGGAGACTGGGGAGGCGTTTTAATAACTCGGGGACAATTAAAGGGCAGCCATTCCTTCACGATCAACGATGTGTGCTTAGGGTCATTATCTTGGTAGAAGTGAAAAGTCTCTTGTATTCCCAATTGTTCAGCACTTTGTTTAAGATTTTCTTTAAGAATGTTTAAATACTGATGTTTGGCCATAATGTCATCGATACGAGGGCGACCGCAAAACTAACTGGCCTGACACATTTTCTGTTTTACTAGCAACTTTTTTGTTTTTGTTTTTTAAAAGCAATCTTTTATAAGCCATCTGTCAAAATTTCCGAAATTTTTAATGATTATTTTCTTTGTTACAGGTGATTGAAGTAAACAAGTTTTATAATTTTTGAAAAATGGAAAATAAAGAGTTTCGTGCGGTAATTAAACACTTCTATATGAAAGGTTATACGCCACAATTAATCAAAGATGAATTGGATTCTGTTCATGGTGATAATGCACCATCATACTCTACCGTGAAATCCTGGTTTCAACAATTTAAAATGGGTCGTTCAAGTACCGAAGATGAACAACGCTCTGGAAGACCGAAAACTGCTACTAATATTGAAAACATTAGAAAAATATTTAATGAAGTGACTAAAGATAGACGAATAAAGCTCAGAGAACTTTCTGATACTGTTAAAATACACGAAAAACAAGTTTGGAGTATTTTACATGATGAACTCCACATGAAAAAGCTATCCGCAAGATGGGTGCTGCGATTGTTGACATTGCCCCAAAAAATCGTCCATTGGACCAATTCCGAGGAGCTTTTTGCGATTTATCAGCGTAATCCAATAGAGTTCTTGCGCCGATTCATAGCTGTTGATGAAACATGGATCCATCACTACATCCCAGAATGCAAAGAACAGTCAAACAATGGATAGAAGCTGGTAAAAGTGGTCCCAAGAAGGCGAAACCTGTTAAGTCAGCAGGAAAAGTAATGGCCACAGTATTTTGGGATGCAAGGGGTATAATATTTATTGATTATCTTGAGAAAGGAAAAACTATAAATAGTGAATATTATTGTGCATTATTGGATCGGTTGAGTGTAGAAATAAAGATAAAACGACCGCATTTAGAAAAAAAAGTTCTTTTTCATCAAGATAATGCTCCCCCACACACTGCATTTTTAACTCAACAAAAACTGGCCGAAATACGATTTGAAATTGCTCCGCATCCACCATATAGTCCAGATTTAGCTCCTTCTGATTATTTCTTGTTTCCAAATTTAAAAAAAATTCTCGGTGGCAAAAAATTTTCGTCCAATAGCGAGGTTATTGCTGAAACTGAGGCATATTTTGAAGGTCTTGAAAAATCTTATTTTTCGGATGGAATTAAAAAACTTGAAAAACGTTTGATGAAGTGCATTGAGTTGGAAGGAGATTAGGTTGAAAAATAAATAATAATAATTCCAAAAAAAACGGTTCTTTTTATGTTAGGCCAGTTACTTTTGCTGTCGCCCTCGTAAAATGGAGTTTGCCGACACCAGCGGCTGCACAAGCACCCCAAATGTTTGGGATCTAGTTCGGTGTTTGGTTTTCTTCACACATTAACTCTGCCATCTGAACCGAATATGTTAAATTTACTTTCGTCTGTAAATAAAACATGGTTCCAGAACGAAATTTCCTTCATTATATAGTTGTGGGCAAATTCCAAACGAACTTTTTTGTTTTTGGCGGCAATAAAAGGTTTTTTTTCTGGCTATCCGACCATTCAAACCGGCGTTTCGCAAAACTCTTCGAACCGTCTCAACACTACAGATAATATTTAATTGTTTTTCAATCATATCTCGCAGTTTTGGAGCACTTAGACGAGGATTCTCGTGATGTTTTCGTACACGCAGAAAAAAAGTATGGTTGGGATGACAATATTCGAAGAGGATCATATATATTGTTGGGTATATAGTTGTGGCACAACAATATTATGATCCTCACAACAATAGTATGATTCACACATAACCATACTATGATCCCAACAACCATAGTATGATTCACCCACAACCATTTACAACCTTTATAACCATATTATGATTCTTACAACCATAGTATTTTTCTTAAAAAAACCATAGTATGATCTTTACAACCATAGTATGATTCACAAGCAACCATGCTATTATCCCTACAACCGTATTATGATTCATTCAACCATACTATGATCCCCAAAATTATTTATTAGAATTGGGTAATGTTGTTATTCAAAAATAAAGATTTTTATCAAGCAAGTTATATTAAAATGCATTGCAATAAGTTAATAGCCAAAATTGAGGCCATATTTTTATTAAAGATTCCTTTCAAGAAACAAATATATATATTCCATCGGCACACCGTGCACTTTTTTGGCCCGGTGAGTGCTCAAAAATATGTAAAAACATGAAAATGCATGTTCGAATTTACATACTTCAAATACGAATCTAAAATGACAAATAGCTGCATTTTTCAAATCTGGTTTCTGATTTGCTCCATCTTCTTTGGTTCGGGAGATATTGGATGTATAAGTTGGATAAATTTATAAATATTGCAAAATGATGAAAAAAATGAAAAAAAGTTCAACTTCCGGGACAAGCAGTTTACCAACGGTTATAGATATCGGGCTGATTCTTTTTTTGTTTGAAAGATGGATTCAATCTTAACTTTAAATATTCACATGAGCTCATATGTGTTGCATTTTAGCAATTTTTTTTATTCATAAAAAAAAAACTTTATTTTACCAAATTTTTTAACTTTTTCTAAGCTTTTAACTATGTTGCCACCTGCGGCCACACTAGCAATTGACATAGAGTTATTCTCTGATATATCCCCTATAATCCTATATACAGTTCAGCTGCAACAAACTGCAACTCTCCATGTATGATAGCATTACTTTAATTTTCGTGCATTTCAAAGTTATGACAAGTATAACGAAATATTATTGTGAATATGGTCAAACATCAAAACTTATTGAGAATGAATTAGTGTAGTGTAGAGTAGAAATAAACAAAATTAACCTGGACGCCTTCGGTAAAAGGTTTTCTCGATATTGGAAAGAATGTTCGCGATCAAAAAACGTGTTTCTACGAAAATATAAAGAAAGTTCTTGGTACTTAGGATCACTGAGCTTAAATCAAAAAGTTAATGAATCGCTTGATGATGTGGAATTATCCAAAACTATCCGGGGAAGACCAAGAAAGTCTTACACAAATTCAGCACGCTCGAGTAAGCGTAGGAAGACACATGATTCAGCGAAAGAATTAAGTTTGGAGGAAGCATATAACATTTTAAAATATCTCTTAAGAAAAAATGGCGAATATGATAAGGCGTCAGTGGTGGAGTCCTTGCATGGGAATGACATCGAAGTCCTTAGAAGACTGAGAGAAGCAACGAAACCTGCAGATCAGTGTAAGGAACTTACTACGGCTGAATCACTTGCCTTATATATTGACCTTGACTTGTCATACCGACAGTACAAGATACTTCGGTCGACGTTTTTAAAAAAGAACTATAGAGGTTTGCCGTCTCTAGAGCATCTTTCAGAAGAAAAAGACGCTTGTGTTCCTGCAAATATTACAGTAGATGAGGTATCTGCAAAATTTTCACTTCAATCTTCCTTGGACCATACCTCGAAACGCATATTGGAAAGCCTCAGTTTCGATCAAAAAGAACAAAACTGGCCTTCCAAAATGGTTCTTTATTCCAAATGGGGTTGTGATGGCTCATCAGGACAGAGTGAATACAAACAAAAAATTGGTAAAATAATTGGTACATTCACATAATTGGTACTTATGCATATTATTTTCTGTTATAGATGAAGGCCACTGTGATTCTCAGATTTTTATGGTATCAATGGTTCCTCTTCGATTAATGCAAGACACGGCTGGTACTTCGAAAGATCCTAAAAATTGTGAAGAAATTTGGAGAAATCCAAAGCCATCCTCTGTGCGGTACTGTCGTCCTATTGAATTTTCGTATTCAAAGGAAAATTCGGAGTTAATTGTTGAGAAGCACAAATTGATGACGGATGAAATTAAAAACCTTTCCAACACAGTTTTTACTACACAGCAGGGAACGGAAATAAGGATAAGACATATTCTGCAATTTACAATGGTGGATGGAAAAGTTGCTCAGGCTATATCAGGTATAGTAATTATTGATGTATTCATATAAATTCTGTTGACAAATATGTGGTTGACTCCTAGGAAACAAGTCATCTTTGTCCTGTACCGTGTGTCATGCCACTCAAAAGGAGTTTTGCATGGAAAATTCAGAATGCAATGAAGTGGAATCAATGTATGAACTGGGATTATCGCCACTTCATGCTCGACTTCGATTTATGGCGCATTGTTTAAATATTGCATATGACTTGGAATTTCAAACATTTAAAGAAAATAATCCAGATTTTGATGCAAAAACTTCAAAAGAGAAGCGCGAGATAAAAAAGGAACTCAGAGCAAAGACCAAAAGGAAATCCAAAAGAAATTTAAAGAAGGTACTGGACTAAGGATTGATTACCCTAAACAGGGTTTCGGTAACAGTAATGATGGCAATACTGCTAGGCGGTTTTTTGAAGATGTTGCACTTACAGCATCCATAACCAAAATTGATGAAGGTCTCTTGCTAAATTTTAAAAAATTGCTGGCTGCGATAAATTGTCGCCAAGTTATTGATGCTGAAAAGTTTGGAGAATTCTCTGCTGATACCCTTAAAATGTACAATAATCTCTATGGTAGCTGGAAAAAACTGTCGCCTACAATTCATAAGGTACTATGCCATGGTGAAAACATAATAAAGCATCACTACTTTCCCATTGGCGAACTGTCAGAAGAGGCTCAAGAAGCGAAAAACAAAGAATACAAGGTAATATCCGACCTCGAAGGTCTTTTAAAATAAATATTTTTTTTTTCTAAAACTTGTGTTTTATTTCTCAAATCCCTAGAACTACCTTCCGATTGTTGTTGTTTTTTTTAAATGAACAACAACCATTCACTGTATCGTGTATATGTGTTTTTTTGTATATCAAAAACATACGCACACCCATACATGTATGCTTTATAAAATCTGTTTTGTTATGTTCAAAGTCGCAACCATACTGTATGAATGCTGTAATCATACTATTGTTAACGTAAATTTTAAACAATAATGCTTTTGTTGCACCAACCATGTTTTAATGGTTGCTACAACCATATTTTCATTTCTAAATTTGGCAATAATACTATTGTGACATTTCAACAATAGTTATATTGCCACAATCATACTGCTCTCAAAATGAAATTCAAAAAACAATACTATGGTTGCGACGAACATGCTTTAATTGTAGAGAACATATTATTGTTGCGGTGACCATAGTGTAACCATATTTTTTCTCTGCGTGTACGATCCAACGCTCCAGGCGTTCGGTAAAATTTTGTTTGGACTTTTTCTGATCTTATTATGTATTCTTTTTGTATCTTTTGATGATGTTTTTTACTGTTCCCCGAGGCACTTGTACAATTCTTGAAATTTCTCTTTGACTTCTGCCATACATCATGCTTTACAAGGTACCGTTATAAAATGTCATTTTTATGATGGGCCATTTTCAGTGCGACATGCAATTTTGACATTTATCCTTCATTCTACTTCCCTAGCATATTCTTATGCTCATTAATTGAAATATGTGCGATATTTTAAGAGCAAAGTCCACAGTCTTTATAAAAAGCAGGGCATTGATCAAAAATGTTAAGGATTTTATCTAAAATTACACTTAAAACAAAATCGCTCTAGGTGGACCATTTTCACTGGGAGTCACTGTAAAAATTCGCGTGGGCTTAAAATTTTATAAATTATTTTCAAAAAACGGAGGAATCCTCCATTACCACGTCCTAACGACTTCAACATTCTCTGTAGCCTGTCAAACTTTTTTGCGTCAAATTAAACTTCAGCTTCAAACGACACTTGGGGCAACAGTGACACATTAAAGGCCAAAACCGCCCTTCCCCCAACAGATTTAAATTATTATCGGAATAAATGAAATTAAAGCAAGAACGACAGAGCAGCGAAAAAATGCGCACTCCCAAATGACTCGTTAACAAAATCAAAAAAAAAATTGAATAATTTATGTATGCATGAATGTGAGCAAATATTAAATAAATTTCGCGTAATTGGCGGGCGATAAACGAAATCCAAAAAGAGTAATAATAAACTGTAGTAAAATTTAATTAAACTTCAATTACTAATTATTGTGCGCCCGCTGCTAAATGCCACGTTTTTTTCGGATGAATTTTATTTCATTGTTATTGGCAATAATCGTTAAGTGGCGGCGAACGGCTACGAATTAGGAAGCTCCCAAACGGGGTGGAAACGAGTAAGCAGGCGAATTAAAGGGAATAGCAGCTGTGGCCGGAGGGCGAATTAATCCCCCCTCAGCTCTCTCTTAGCTGCGAGTTTGGCAAAGAACTCAATAGAAAAGAATTAACAGTGTTTAAGGTCTAGCAAAAGAACAGAAAAAACAGCGAGGAGTTACGAGTATTTTCTATTTCTAGGTATGACCTGGGGGCGGGGCAGGTAAGTAGCATGCCAAGACTCATGGGTTGGCCGACAGCATACATTAGAACATTAACACACACACGCACACACATGTTCCCATAAGAATACATACAAAGTTCTAATGCTTGTACGACCGCCCTTCGCATGCACATGTGCTACTGAAGAAATTATGCTGAGAAATGTCCTTCTTTGCCGTTTGGCATCTGTGCAAATGCTACTTGTAGAGGGTGTTCCGTGTAGAGGTTTTACTTTGTGAATGCTATTTTATTTTGACAGTGATGAATAGGTTAGTTGACGATTCACTTGAAGGCCTTACAGGCCCATTGTGAAGGCCTTCTTATAAGGGATGCAAAAAAGAAGAAAGAGTTATCGATGAGAAAGAAGAAGAAGGTATATACAGACGAACCTGGATATGTGGAATCGCAAGGAATAGGATGTTTATTTCAACTTAAAGAGATTTTCTATTGATAAACATATATTGATAAATAACATGAGAGCATGACACGACCCACACGTGATCTGTCAAAAAATGGTTATTGAAAAAAGTATCTTTACTTGGATCACCCATTATAACGGCAGTGATACTATTGCCAATATCTATGCCCCTGTATCCTTTGATAGAAGATACAAAAATACATAGAACGGAGTTATTCAACTTGATATGAGTTAAAATATCAAAAATGCGGACTACTAATTGAGGCTTTTGTTGATTTAGAGTAAGCTATTTTTTCATTAAGACCTTTCAAAGTTTAATTATGGCGTTTCATAAAATCTGCCAAAATATTAGCCAAATCACTAAAATATAAGTCGCCGAGTCGTTGATATCAACATATTTAGCGAGCAATCGCCAAAAACTGACCAACATTTGTCGGACTCCTCAAAAACTCCCATAAGCACAAACAAGAGAGAAAATATAAAAAAGACATAAATCGTACTTTTGGAGGTACAGCTTGAAAAGGGAAACCCACTCATAGAGGTTAACTAGTAAAAATTCCCACTTCATAGGTAAATTCAAAAAAATCAAGTCCCACTTAAAGACATTCAAGCTTCTGCTTAAAGAGGTTTTTTTTGTTATTTTTTGTTCGAAGTCTGCAGGGACCGCCAAATATTTCCCACGTACAGAGGTTGCCCACTTAAACCGGTTCCACTTATCAAGGTTCGACTGTAATGAGAAGGATAATAAGTAGGCCGTTGATGAGGGCCTTAAATTAAGAGAAATCCCAAATGCTTTTTTGCAACTCTAGGGACCTTTGACCTATGGGCCGATGCCTCAAATATAATCGAAATGTGGAATAAATGTTATTTTCGGATTTGTTCAAGGTGGATAATGTTTGTGGCTTAAGACCCATATAGACTGGTCCGATTTAATCAGATACTTTAAAAAATTTCACCCTAGAGTTTTGGGACCCATGGGTCAATACCTGCAAATATTTTTAATCGGCAAATCAATATGATTTTCTGGTTATTGTTTTTTAATACCCATATGTCCAAAATTGGTCTAAATCGTAAATATAGGTCCATATTTGTATTTGTCAGACGATTTCACTGGATACACATATGTCCCGAAAGGAGATAGTTTTTGGGCCCCAAGAACTATGTACCAAGTCCATTGGTCAAGACATGTAATTCCGCCAAATCGTAAAATAATTGTCATATTTGGATTCTTTAGAAAATTCCACTGTTTCTGAGGCACGAAACGGCCTATTTTTTGACACCCTTGGAATTTTTGATCGATGGGTGAAGCCCTTAAATTAGGTCAAATCCCACAATTATTCGAATTGTTTTGTTTTTTAACACCCTTATGTTCAAAGTCAAATAGACTGTTTTTTAGACCCCTTTAGCCCATATGACCCTGAGTGTTAGGGGACATTTTGTGGGCCCCTTCGACTCCTTGGCCCAATGATCACGCCCATTTTAAAGAAGTTTAATGCATTTTCGGTTACAACTTCTAAGAATAACTTATTTTTTTTATTGAATAATTATTATTATTCAATAAGAATAGAGAAAGTGAGGAAGGGAGGGTAGTGGAAAAGTCAACACAAATGTTGGCCAGAACTTTTTTTAGTCCCTCTAAGGGGAACTATTTCCCTTTTTGCTCGATTTGGCGTATTTTCAATACCAAACAGTCTGCATTAAGCATATATCCGGTAATTAATAAACCTCTAGCTCTTTTCGTGTGGACTGAATCGTGCTTACAACAAACAGACGGACAGACGGACAGACGTACATGGCTAGATAGTCTAAGAATACTTTATAGAGTATAGCAACAACCTCTTTTATTTGGCGACTCCCCACACTTCCCGAGTTACTGTTCCCCAAAACAAGACAGATTGGAGTAATATGTGGAAACTTATCAGAACTAAGTAGGGACATTAATACTGTTACAACATTGAACACACCCATTTCAATAGTAGAACTGAACATACCCCGTTAATTTACGGCTCAATTTTCTTTAATTTGAGTAGTAGTAGGATCAAATAGGTCAAAGAAGACGAAAGATATGCTCAAAATTGTAAGTGTACCTCCAAAAATTTAAAAAAAAAGTTCAAAAATTTGTATCTCGAAAACCAATCGACAGAAAAATTTTTAAAACTCATTTTCGTGTTAAGTAGGTCAAAATCAATGGGAAAAAGTATGCTAGAAACAAATAACAGAGAAAATTTTGTTATTTGTGACCTAGTGTCATCAAAGCCGTTAAATCAAGAATTCACAGCTGTGAAAACATAAAATCATGGCCCATGAGATGAATATCACGCAAAAGTCCATAAGTCGAATCATAAAAAAACTTAGGACTGGTGGCTTTCAAACGACGTACCGGACATTTATTGACTACAGCTTTACAAAAAAATAGTATTGAAAAATGCACACGTCTTTTGGGGAAGCACGCTGATAACTTGCGCAGAAAAATGTTGTTCACCGATGAAAAAATGTTTACCGTTTAGGAAAAATTTAACAAGCAAAATGATAGACTGTATGCGCGGTCATCTAAGGAAGCATCTGAACTGATCCCAAGGGTGGAAAAGGGTCATCACCCATCATCAGTCATTGTTTGGTGGGGTATCTCTTACGATGGGGTAACTGACCTGCATTTCTGCGAACAAGGAGTCAAAACATCGGCCAAAGTTTACCAAGAAACCGTTTTGCAAGCTGTTCTGAAGCCTCTTAACAATTGCCTGTTCCAAAACCAGCCATGGACTTTCCAGCAAGATTTTGCGCCGGCCCATAAGGCTAAAATGTCCCAGGCCTGGCTTCGAAACAATTTGCCAGCGTTCATTTCCTCTGAAAAATGGCCCTCAGGCAGTCCAGATTTGAACCCATTGGATTACAAATTGTGGACGGTTTTAGAGGACAAGGTTTGTCACAAAAGATACCCCAACATTGGATCTCTTAAGACTGCTTTGGTTCGAGCTGTGGCCAATTTTCCCATGGACGAGGTTCGTGCAGCTATTGACGATTGGCCAGTGCGACTTAAGGCGTGTGTAAAGGCAAAAGGTGGACATTTCGAATCAGTAGATTCTTTTTGGCTACAATATACATCAATAAATATATTAAAAAATTGAACAGGGATTAAACCGGCTCAAGACCTCTTGCTTCTATATTTAAATAGAAGACAAGTTTTTAAAAAAATGGCAAAGTGACATTGATTTTCGTGGCTGCACACTACTTTTATCATGATTTCGGGTCCGTGACAACCCTCTTCAGAAAGCCTTGCTGCAATTGTTGAAAGTAAAACCGAACTATATAAGGCCAGGCTCTCCCCAAGCGAATGAGAACTACTGTTGTAAACCTTACTTTTCAAGTTTTCTTCACACAATTGCCCACGAAAATACAACTCACTCTTGCCACCTCTAAAGAGACTCCACATCGAGAGCCATCAATAGATTTCAATATTAAAAAATACTTGGTCCAAAAACAATTAGTACTTTTTATTTTACAGCATAAAATGTGTGTAACAGTATTTATGTCCCTACTAAGTATTTAGAGACGTATTGATTTTACTAATCTATTGACCCATTCCGTAGCTGCTAAAATACTAATTTGTTTAACCCATTTTTTAAAGTAACCCACCGTACTATGGTGATATGAAAGTTTTTATTTCCTTCCACATATCTGTGGCCAAGACCTAAATCATTTTTGAGATTTTTGTATCCCATAACCTCATAACAAACAATCTTTCCAATTTAAAGTCCTGCAGCTACTTGCATACAGAAAATTCGGTCTAGCTCAAACGATGCTTAGAATGTTAAGTGCGATCAAAGTAAATATTCCTTTAGGTAAACTTCAAGCTAGCCATTCTTGAGACAGTCAGAAACCGCCACCAAGATCTGCGAAAAAAAGGATAACATAATACGCTACTGCGAAGCCAGTCGAGGCAATCGCATGAATAAAAGTACGTTCAATAAATTAAGGGAATAGGGAAATTCTTTTCATTTATTTTACAATTTTAAAAATTATCTTGGATTTGGACCACCCGGTGTTAGCGACCTATTTGCCTACTACTGGCTAAGGACAGGAACAAGAAAACGAAATCAAAACTTAGTGTTCACTGCAGCACCAGTGGCCACATCGTCATTATTAAAATTATAAATTATTCATGGTAGTGACACCGACTGTTTGTAAGTGAGTCTGTCTGACCAAGTACTACATACTCGCACTAAATGGAAGTCAAGTATTTCTTTAGTGCAGGGTACCTACGACCTCGCTGTCGTCCTTCAAAGCCTCTTTCTAAGTTAGCTAATTTAAATACATTGGGCCACCCTCTCTTCATGGCCATCTTATTCTCCCTCTTTCTTTTTTCTTCCTCTTTCTGTTTCTCCCCTTTTCTCTCTCCCTTGCAACCATTCCTTTAGCCTGTACACTGTCGCCCAAAAAAGAAATGTAGTGTTCCAAGTCAATTTGCATTAATTAACAATTTCGAAAATTACTCAAGAGTCCATTTTCAAAAATATTTACCAGCCATTTGTCTTGGATTATGTGTGGCTGGTAATGTTCCTGGCACTGGTGATGAAGATGAAGATGCTGTGTATGATGCTGTTGATGAGGATGGCAACGCCAATGCTGTGCCCATTCAAAACTGACCTTTCTGTATGCAAATCTCAAGGAAAGAAATCAACAAAGGAAGTAGGAATCTCCTTATCTAATCCTTCATGAATTTTAAGAGGCAAACATTTAAATTATTTGATAAAGGTCTTGTAGTCGTTGGATTTATTATCCAAGACTTAATCGGCTTAGGCAGTTTAAGTTATGGCTGGTCAAATAATATATGCTGCTTAAGACTTCCTAATTCGATGCATGCGTTTACAATTTTAATCGCTCAGAGTGATGATACAATGAATAGGCCATCAAGCATTTTGGGGTTTGAGCTATTTTAACTGGTATTCAAAGAAAGACGATATATTTAAGATATACTCATGTTCTGAATATTCAGCACATGATTGGATGGCATGATATCGTTAATATACAATCAAAGGAGTTAGGAAAAGTTAGCCTACGACTGCACAGTAGACGAAATGCCCACTCTTGTGCACAATTGGCCAAAAATGTGCTGCATACAACAAACAATTTATATTGTCACTTTTCCGTTAAAAGGTTTTTATTTAATTTTTTTAATTGCCAAATTAACATTGCAGTGCCAGGGCTGCTGTATATATTTCTGGCCTAATAATGCGAATATTTATCATTAAAAAATGGTTTTATTGTTTTTTAAAGTAATCTCCAGCATGATTTATACATTTTTGCATGCGCTCAAACCAATTGTCATAGCACTTTTCCACTCCGATTGAGACACCTCCAGAACACGGTTTTTGAACGCTTCAACAGCATCGTTGACCACGCATTTCTTTCTTGATGTGCGCGGGAATAAAAAGAAGTCATTGGGTGCCAAGTCAGGGCTGTGCGGCGGATTACCCCTTAATTCAACGTTCTGGCCGGTCAAAAAGGCGCTTATTTGAGCCGATGTGTGAGAGCTCGCATTGTCATGGTGCACAATGATTCGTCTTCTCTTGTTCGTTTTTTTTTAATATCGCCAAAGACTTCAGGCAACCAAATTGTAGTGTGCCAATCAGAATTAAATGTCCTACGTTGCTTTAGCGGAACAGTCGCCACATGATAGTATTGCCACAGAAACAGGCGATCATTTGCTTCAAAGTGCTTCTTCCACGAACAACTTTCGTTGGATTTGGCTCGTCTTCGAAGACCCACACGGGCAATTGCTGTTTTGATTCGGGCTCACACGCATAGATCCATGATTCGTCACCTGTGACGATCTTATAAACGTCTTTTGAAGCACCGCAATCGTATTTCTTCAAAATTTCTTTGCACCAATCGACACGAGCCTTTTTTTAAGCGATTGTCAAATTATGCGGGATCAAACGAGAACAATCCTTTTTTACGGCCAGGTGTTCAAGCAATATCGAATGCATGCTGGTGGAAGAAATGCCCAAGGATGCCTCCATCTCACGGTATGTCACATGACGCTCTTGCATTATCACTTCAAGTATGGCATCAATGTTAGTTGGCATAACGTCTGTTTTTTGACGACCTTCAGGACTTTCGTCTTTGAGTGAGCGTCGGCCACGATTGAATTTATTACACCAGTTTTTCACACTGCTTTAGGATGGTGCTTCATCGCCATACAAAGATTCAAGTTTATCAATGCACTCTTGTCGTGTCAAGCCACGCCGAAAATTGTGAAAAATGATCGCACGAAAATTTAATTCATTAAACCAGTTTTTCACAGTGCTTCAGGATGGTGCTTCATCGACATACAAAGATTTAAGTTCATCGATGCACTCTTGTCGTGATAATCCAGGTCGAAAGTTGTAAAAAATGATCGCACGAAAATGTCCACGAGTTAATTCCTTTTTTTGCCAAATTGATTTTTTCAAATCACTGGAAACAACACAAAAGATGGTCGTACGTCAAAACGTTCTAAGCACGTGTATGCTAAAAAAAATGGCAAACCTACCAATGGAAATGTCAGAAATATACATAGCAACCGTCGTATGTAATTATTTAAAAAAAATTAATGTGAATCCAAATTCTGAATAAGCATTTTGAAGTGTTTTTTACAGATTATGCAAAGAAAATTAATAAAATTATTTAATACACACTGAGAACAGATTCGTTGCCACAATCGAATTTTTTGCCAAGCGAATGATTGAGGTTGCATACACCTTGAGTATTTCATAAGGACAACCGAAGGTTTATTGGTAGTCTGTAATTGTTAGTAATTGGAACTGCAGTGTCGGTGAAACATACGAAATATTCGTACCTCTAGGCAAGAATATTTGGATCAAAAATCCACATGCCATCATTGTTCAACGGAAAAAAATCAAAATTTTCATCAGAGTCAAAAAACTGTTTGCTTGTACACTTGAAGTACTCCGAAGCATAAGGAGGGTCCTGTCGAGGAAAACGTAAAAAGGTGAAGGAATATTTTACCGAAATATTGGATAAAGCGATTGACTTTAAGTGAGTAATAATCGAATTGTTTTATTTAAATAACGCCTAGTCAAATAAAAATATACCATAAAAACCCTGTTTTGATTATGATGAAATTTAATAAAAATAGTTACATATATTGAATTACTGACTTTTTGTATAAAGGACACTGGATATTTCAAATACAAGTAAAGAGTTTTCGAACAAGAAAGGGATGCCAATCGGTTCACCGGCATCGCCGGTTATAGCCGACATTATCGTGGAAGAGTTACTGAACCTTTCAATACAAAGAATGGCTACAAAGCCCAGACTTATGACTAAATATGTTGACGACCTTTTTGTGATTTTAAAGAAAAGTGAAATTGACAACACTCTTCTAATACTTAATTCATTCCATAGACAAATACAATTCACAATGGAGAAAGAATGCGACCGAAAACTTCCTTATCTTGACTCTATAATTCACCGACAAGGCAATTTGTTAAAATTGGACTGGTATCAAAAACCAACATCTTCTGGGCGATTTATAAACTTTCACTCCAAACATCCTAGACGAATTAGAATTAATACAGCGACAAACTTTATTAACAGAGTTTTCAACATAAGTGACAAAAGTTTCCATAGTGACAAAAGTGTCAATAGTGACAATGAAAGACGCATTAAGAAAGTATTAAGGAAAAATGACTTTGTGGCAACTAAATGCCTATTCTACATATCTTTGGTATCAAATTTACCATCTTGAGGTATACCGAACCGAATATCAATTACGATTATAAACATTTAATTCTCAGTTATTCAAATGAGACTCCCGTATAAGTCATTTGATTTGTAGCCGTTGTAATCATTGACAAAGAAAAGCCTTGGTGGGTTAAAAAACAGCTGTACAGTCTGTCTGGCAACCGCAGCCAATACATTTCACCAATTTTATAGTTGTTTCTGAAAAAGAAACCACAACAAAAAGGTCTCGAAGCAGAATAAAAGCTGTTAAAGTCATAAAAAAACAGTTAATGATTGCAACAGAAATTCTTTTAATTTTTTTAGTTCCAACCGCTTTCCAACTAATTTTTTCTCTGGGTGTATTTATTAATTTTAAAGTAGACTTTAATACACTCAACGAAAAAAATTAGTTGGAAATCGGTTGGAACTGCAATGATTCGGTTGCAAAGGAAGAATTTCGGTTGCAATCACCAGATATTATTAATTGCAATGGCTTTTCGGTTCGGCATACCTCAAGATAATAAAAATGATCCTAGTGGACAATACTAATTTGGTAATGATCTTGGCTTGAAAAGGCGAAATTCGAAGAGGTTGAGAAAATATAGGGTGATTAATTTTGAAGCTCCCTACTTTTTTAAAGAAAGAAACACAGAAAATTAAAATTGAAAGGGGAATGTTTTGTATCATTTGAAAGAACATTCTTTGGCATTTATTTTTTGAAGATTATGTATATCAAATGTTGGCCGCGGCTACGTCTCAGATGGTCTATCCGTTGAGTCCAGTATTCGATGACTTATTCGAGCGTTTCGACCGCTATGGCGTGAATGACACGTGTAATGTTGGCTTCCAAAACCTGAATCGCAGCTAATTTTAAAAATTGTCAGCATAGACTTTGGACATTACGTAGCCCCAAAGGAGAAAGTCTTACGGTGTGATATCACACAATCTTGGTGGCCAATTCACCGGTCCAAAATGTGAAATTAGCTGCTCTTCGAAATAACCTCTCACTAGATCCATTGTTTGACCAGCTGCATGGTAAGTGGCACCGTCCTGTTCAAAAAAAATGTCGTCAAGAATATATGACAGCGCATAGAGAAAGGGACCCAAGGGTAAAAAAAAATCAATTTTCACTTTTTTTGATGTGGACAACATCTGAGCATCGAATGAGACCGATCCCATGCCCCAAAAGTGTTCCCTCCCAGAGATATGCGCGTTTTATGAAAGTGATGGTACACCAAAGATAAACGTATTTAAATCTTTAAATGGCTCTCCTGAATAAAACTGGTTTTTACCCTTAGGTCCCTTTCTAAGCTTCAAAAAGCTTCAATTTCAGGTAGTAAAAAATCCGATATGATAGAGCAATAGCGAGCACCATTGAAAGTTACGTTTCGACCATCATCATTTTGGAAAAAAATATGGACCGATAATTCCACCAGCCCATAAACCGAACCAAACCGTGGTTTTCTCTGGATATAATGGCACCTCTTGAACCTCTTCTAGTTCCTCTTCAGCCCAAATGCGGCAATTTTGTTTATTGGCGTTGCCGTTGCGCCAGAAATGGCCCTCATCAGTGAACAAAATTTTGGTCGAAAACAGCGGATCTTGCCGTTTCTCACCGAACGCTCATTTCCATAATACAGTTGCCAACATTTGAAGGTTATTATTTTCAAAAAATAAATGCCATAAAACGTCCTTTCAAATTACCAATAAAAATTCCACATTTGATTTGAATTTTTATATTTTTTTGTTCTGAAAAAATACCTCTAGATGGATCACTCTAAATATATGTGTTTTTTTTCAAATCTCATGTCCTCGTTAGATTAAAATTGTCTACTAATTTACTACTAATATCGTTATAGTATAGATCTTCTAAAATAAAATCAGAATATTTGGTTTAAGATAAAATGTCTTTTTTCGTCCTTTTAAAAAAAAATAATTTGTTTAACAAGATTTAAGGTTTGTCCATTATTTTTAAATAAACTGCAAAATAAGACCGATGTGAAGCTATCATAATTTTTATCACATCTGTAGACATGTCTTACAGCAATCATTTGGGGTTTAAAATTCTACTTTACTTTACCTTAATAATATATTATGATCACATAGGGTTCTTCTTACCATTAATCTATAACAACAAGCAAAACATGGCTCAATTGAGTTTCAATAATTACACTGGACAACAAAATTTGAAAAAAAAAATCTACTGCAGCAGGTTTGATAGTCAACTATAGTTGATTTGCTAGATTCGCTTTAGTTTAGGAGATATTCACATAAACTGTTTCTTCGGATTTTTTGATCATAAGCACCTCTAACTGCTTTATTTGAAAACCTATTTTTAAAAACATGGAGCAGTGTTTAGAGGAGAAATTGACCTTTTTAACGACATGCAGCGCAAATATTCCACAGAAATTTCGATTTTTTTTTAAGAAAAAATACTTCAGTTGTAGCGATGGAATACATGAATAGTACGTGCAACCACCAACATTTGATTCGCAAAAAATTCGGTTGTGGCAACAAACCTGTTCTCTGTGGGTACTTTTTTAATCAATCCAACTTAAATTTACAATTTTCTTCATAGCTGGAAAACTTGAGTTAATAATAGGAAGTGCCAAGACAGCCGGTTCTATGTAAGGATGGATTCAAAGCAGCAATTCTCCGGCTAAGGGTTCTCACCCCAGCACACAGTTTCCGCTACAGCAGCAACATCATAGGCGATCAGCTAGGATCTAAGAGCGGTAGAACCCTGCAACGAGTGCTGATCTTACGACTCCTCATCGGCTGGTTTTAAAATATGACTTCAGAAGAAGATAAGTATTCGCATGTAATTTTTTTTTTAATTTAGCATATTTAAGCCGACGCACAGAGGTCGATTATTAAGAGTTAGCCGGTCAAAAGTCAAATTTCAAAAAGTGACGTTAAAAATCCCAAAAAAATCCCAGAGCTAATGGAATGTTCCAGTAACAATAATTTACCATTCCTACTCGCGAAACTGTCACCGTTCAAACTTGGTCGTTTCAAATAGTTCACATTATTGTTATCAGCGCTCTCAATATAAACATTTAAACAACAGAAATTTTGTGTTGTCCACCTAATCTTTTAGTAGTGATTGTGATGGATTCAAATAGTTCAGGTAAAAATCAACATTTCTTGATATTTTTAAATTATTGTTGACGTTATTTGAAATATTTATAGAACTTCCAAAAAAGGTTGTTTTGTAATGAAATGTTTCCTTAATTGTCATGATTGTAAGACATTTTGTTATATTATTGCCTCCTCTTGAGAAATACTTTTTATTTTATTAAATACTACATATATTTGGCTAATTAATGACGTACAATTTGGGTGCAGCTAGCTGCGGCTGACCAAATTATAGTTTTTTTTTATGGATGACATCACAATAAAAAAAAATCAAGTTTGGTTTCAAATGTAATAAAGTGCGATATTCTTTGTTTTAGGTACACCTGGTACCTCGGGTACAAAAATAGTGAGCCGTAGATATCTTTACGACAAAATACAACAGCAAGATTTGTCTAGTTTGGATGAAAAAATTAAATATCTGGAGAATCACCTGATGTCCTGTTATGGTGACACTCCAGATAATCTAAGCAGTTTAAAACAAAGATTTGCAAACTTTAAAACATCAATGAAAGAAAAATGGTACAAAGCCCATAGAAAAGAAGCAAGATTTCTTAAAACCAATGAAGCTTGGTTAGAAGGAACATTTGTACTTGCAGCAAATAAACAAACTCGACCAGGTCGGCCTTCTAAATCATTTGAAGATTCTAGTGAGAGGACTAAAAGAAGAAAGACAGAAGACATGCGCTCTTCGCATAGTGAAAAAGTAATCGTTCATGCAGCGCAAACAATATTACAGGCTCGAGGAAAAAGGGATGTTTCAAAAATACTAAGAGAAATCACAAACTCTCCAACTCGTGCAGGGAAATACAGAAAAGTATACAGAAGATCAGATCAAGAAGAAATTACTTCTTTTACACCGTTGCAAGCCCTATCAATGTTTGTTGAAGCTGATTTGACCAAGCGACAATATGAAATCATCAGGAACACAAATAAATCGTTTTATCCGTGCTACGACCTGTTGTTAAGAGCAAAAAAAGAATGTTACCCGCCCGAAAATTGTATAAGGGTCACAAGTACCTGCGCAGAAAGCAATTTACAAAGCTTAATTGATAATACAGTTACGTGCTTATCAATGGCGCTAGAAGGAATCCTTTGTTCTCTAAAAGATAATGAAAGTAATTCTTTGAAAATTATCTGTAAATGGGTTTGCGACGGATCCCAACAAGCCAAATACACACAAAAGTTCGAAGATGACGCTGCCTTAGACGCAAATATATTCATGAGCTCTTTTGTACCACTTCGAATAATTTGTGGCAAAGAAGGCAAAAAAATAATTTGGCAAAACCCAACACCGTCATCACCTAGATATTGCAGACCAATACGATTTAGGTTTGTCAAAGAATCTACTGATGTAATAAAGGAGGAAATCAGTTACGTTGACGAATCCGCCAAGAAGTTAACACCTACTGAAGTAATTTTGCACGGGAGCAAATTCATGTTTGAACATGTCTTTAAGATGACGATGATCAAAGTGTGTAACGCTGCAACCGATACAAAATCAACAAGTCGGTGTTATATATGCGGCACAACATCTAAAGATTTTAACAATCTGACCCAAAAGTTAAATACAAGTTCCACGCTATTGAATTTGGACTATCTGTAATTTATACGCACACGGCGTATAAATTACCAGTAAAAAAGTATAGAGAGAAGAGAACTAACGAAGAAAAGGAGTTAAAAGTGCGTCAAAAACAACATATTCAGGAAAGATTTCGAAAGGAAACTGGATTGTTAGTCGACATGCCAAAAGTTAATTTCGGGAATACCAATATTGGTAACACTAGCCGAAGATTCTTTGAAAACCCTCAATTAGCTGCCGATATAAAAAAATTGATTTTGAATTAATATATAGATTGAAGGTTATACTGGAAACTATCTCAAGTGGTCACCAAATAGACGTCCAACAATTTGATGAATATGCAATGGCAACTGCGAAATTGTATGTCGACCTATATGAATGGCACCCAATGACTCCGACCATGCATAAAATATTAATTCATGGTGCAGCTGTAATTGAAAATGCCTTATTACCTATAGGGCAGTTGTCGGAAGAGGCAGCAGAAGCAAGAAATAAGCACTTTCGGTTATACCGCGAAAACTACGCAAGAAAGTTCTCGAGGGAGGAATGCAACCGTGATATATACAATAGACTATTACTGAGTTCAGACCCACTATTAAGTAGCATGAAACAAAAAAAAGGCTCAAACCAAGATCATTTTGCCCTGAAACGATCAATATGTTACTGCCGGCTGACCCGAATACCGAATCCGATATTTCAGACACGGATCAAGATTTATCCATAAATGAATAATCAAATATTGTAAAATATGTATTTGCACTTTAATTATTAATCTGTACCTACCTTTTTTTCATTAAAAATAATTTTTTATGGAGAGCGCCAACATATTTGGTGCGAAGAAATATTTTACTTACTCAATCCCCTAAAAAACCACCCCCATAATGCTTAGAATTTTTTTTAAATTTTTTCTGCTATCTAACCATTATTTTAAGTCCATTTTTATACAAAAATAATTTTGGCCACCTAAAAGTGCAAAATCGACCTCTATGCGACGTTACAACCTTCAGGAAAGCCAACATTTTTGCCATATTTTTATACCTCGGTGAGGTAGCAGCCTTGTACAAGTCTCACGATTTACTCGCCTAAATATGGGATTTTTTTACCGACACTGTATATATAATATATCATACTCGTACTCTGTCGCTTTCAACCACCGACTTTTTGCACTACATTTATAATATTTTTAAACATCATTAAAAACATAACAATAATCATTAAATCCAAAGCTCATTGGCCGACTAAAAATGGCCATAACTTTTCCCAAACAACATCTTGTGCCGCACGAAGCAAAGCGGATGGTGGATGAGGATTTAACACAGGACATCCACCGGCTGGAAACATAAGCGAGGAGATTTGGGTAGCAGTCACTGCAGTCACCAAAAAAAAAATAACAAAGTCCCTTCGTCTGGTGGGGACAGGGGGCATTAAGTATGAAGGCAAATGAGAAAAAAAAACTTTGACCATTAAAGGAAATGCTTGGCTATGGTGGTTTGTAGCCTGCTGCTGTCGCTGCGTTGGATTTGTTTTCGAATAATTCGAATTAGAGAAACAAAACGAAATGAAAGCAGCAAGGATAAAAGCCCGGGTTTAGTTGTGGATATCTTTAGGATTCGATGAGTTCGTCTTCGTATTTTTCATTAATTAAATGACTGCCAGTTTTTCTGTGAGTGTATGTATGAATATCCCCTGTTTTTCTTGATAAGCTCTGTTGTTTTTGTTGTTACTGTAGTCCGGAGCAGCTTCTGCTGCTTCCGTCCTTCAAGGACACTAATTTATTGTTAAATTATTGAGCGTTATTCGTTTTTTCCTTCTGCGAGAGCTTCAATTTCGAATTACGTTTTTTCCTCGGACTCTGTCGTGAAATTAAAACGTTAAGTAGTCGAGCAGCTGAATATTTTGAAGCATCTTTGTGGGGGGACAGAAAAACTGTTGACTTATGGTAATTGTGATTAATGGTTTTATTGGCCTGTTTTGTGTGTGTGCGTTTTAATTCGTTTTGCTTTCTTTTTTAAACCCTCCTCCATTGCGTGGAGTGTATGGGAAATATGTTGTTGTGTTTGCTTCAACTCGAAGTATTGACCGGGACTCTATTTAGTATATCGTTAGGTTAATTTCAAAATGGCGTAATTCGATTCGAAATTTCGAAGTCAATTTTTAAAAAACTTCGGTAGACCAAATTTCAGAGTCCTGTGAATAAAAATAACGGATATCTTGCCCTTTTGCCCTAACTTGAATCAGAAAAAGCTCTAAAGAAAAAATCCCTATTTCGCTTGAATTTGTTTAAATAAAAATAAAAAACTTACGTAATTTTTTTGTGTTGACCACCGCATTTTAAACATATGTGACTTGCAAAATAGAAAGGGACCTAAGGTTAAAAACCAGTTTTGTTCAGCAGAGCCATTTTAAAGATTAGGTGCCTTTCTATTTGCGCTTAGATTCGTCGACTTCACTTTCATAAAACGCGCATATCTCTGGGAGGGAACTCTTTTGGGGCATGGGATCGGTCTCATTCGATGCTCAGGTGTTGTCCACATCAAAAAAAAGAAAAAAAATTAAAATTGATTTGTTTACCCTTAGGTCCCTTTCTCTATGCGCTGTCACATATATTAATGTATTAACCTACATTTGAATATTTTGTGAGGGTAATTCCAAATAAAATCGACCCAAAAATAGAACTTTTGTCCTCTGTACGATGTTACTTTGTTTAACATAATCCTCTTTATCAAGGATATATCATTGATCTTTAGATGGTTTTTAAAAAAGGGAATTCCTTTTCTAACATATTTTAGAAAATTTAATGTATTTTGTTCTACTAGCTGTGAAAATTTCAGATTGAGTTCGGCATGGGTTCTCAAGTTATAGAACTTTTAGTGGAACACCTATTAGATTTTACACATTTTATGAACAGATTTGTTGTCACAAACGAATTTTCTGCCAACCGCATGCTGGTGGTTGCACCCACCAAACCATGTGTTCCATCGCTACAACCGCCTGTTGATTGGGAACAAGGCAATTTTGGGTTGATGGAACTGACACTATCGGTTGAAAATACAAAGTATCGGTAACCCGATAAATAATTAAGATGATTATTGAATTTGAACATGTAATTGCCGTCGATATAGACTGTTGGGTAAATCTACTTTTTAAATTCGGTTTTCACTATCACGAGCATTTGTCAACTGGACCAACTAATCACGCTGTACGAGTATTTAATACCTTCAAAATATATAGGGTGATCCATCTAGAGGTATTTTTTCAAAACAAAAAAAATAAAAAAAATTCAAATCAAGTGTGGAGTCTTTATTAGTAAATTGAAAGGACATTTTATGGCATTTATTTTTTGAAAATAATTACCATCAAATGTTGTTAACTGTATTATGGAAATTATCGTTCGGTGAGAAACGGGAAGATCCCCTGCTTTCGACCAAAATTTTGTTCAGTGATGAAGCCCCTTTTTGGCTCAACAGCAAAATCAATTAACAAAATTGCCGCATTTGGGCTGAAGAGCAAAAAGAAGAGGTTCAAGAAGTGCCATTATACCCAGAGAAAATCACGGTTTAGTGCGATTTATAGGCTGGAAAAATCGTCGTTCCAAATTTTTTCAAAAATGATGAAGGCCGGCACGTAACCGTTAATGATGCTCGCTATCGCGCCAGGATATCGATCTTTATGCTACCTGAATTGAAGCCGGTAATATTGACGACACTTGGTTTCAACAATATGGTGCCGAAAAGCAGCTAATTTCACATTTTGGACAGGTGAGTTGGCCGCCTAGATCGAGTGATGTCACATCTTTAGAGATTTTTCTTTGGGGTTACGTAAAGTCCAAAGTCTATGCTGGGAAACCAGCTACGATTCAGGTTTTGGAAGCCAACAATACGCGTGTCATTAACGCCATACCGGTCGAAATGCTCGAACGAGCCATCCAAAATTGGTTCCTAAGAACCCTGTGGCGTAGTTTCGGCCAACATTTGAAGGAAATTATATTCAAAATAAAATAAAAAATAAAATAAATGCCTTAAATGTCCTTTCAAATTACCAATAAAGATTATACACTTGATTTGAATTTTCATATTTTTTTTGTTCTTAAAAAATACCTCTGGATGGATAACCCTATATAAGTTACTCGTATAATAAATAAAAATAAAATTTGTAATGGATTTCAGGCCAAAATTCAAAAAATAATTCTTATTTTTGAAACTTTTAAGTCAATTAGACTGAACAAATATTCTTAATTGTAAATATTTTCAATTATGATTCAATATTCTTACGAGGGTTGCTATTTATATTTCGTGTCCGGCATTAAAACACAATAATTTATCATTGGAAATGGTTTTATTGTTTACACACTTTTGCATGCCCACAAACAAATTTTCGAAGCATTTTTTCCACTCCGACTGAAACACCTCCAAAACATAATATTTGAACGCTTCAACAGCTGCTTCGGGCGATGAAAAACGTTGACCATGCATTTTTTCTTGATGCTAGGCAATAAGAAGTAGTCATTGGGTACCAAATCAGGATGTACGGTGGATGGCTCATGAATTCGACATCTTGAGTGGTCAATTGCCAGTACGAAAAGATAATCGTTTCAGAGCTCGCATTGTCGGGATGCAAAATAATCCGTCTTCTCTTATTATATTTCCTCATTTCTTTGAACACTGTTGGCAAACAGATGCTTGTGTATCACTTAGAATTGACCGTCCTACATTCCACTAAAGGCACTGAGGCAACGTGGCCGGTTTATCGAAAAAAACGCAATAATTTGCTTCGATGTACTTCTTCCACGAACAACTTTTGTTGGATTTGGCTCGTCTTGAAAGACCTATACGGTCGATTGCTGTTTTGTTTCGGGTTCATATGCATAGATTCATAGTTCGTCACCTGTGACAATGTTATACACTGCCTTTAAGCTACCGCAGTTAAACCTTTTCAACATCTCTTTGCACCAATCCATACGAGCCTTTCTTTTGAGCATTCGTCAAATTATGTGGGATCCAACGAGAACAAATTTTTTCCCACGGCCAAACGAACTTGAATATCTTATTAATGCTTGTCATATTAATGCTCAAGGATGTTTTAATCTCAAGGTATGTCACATGTAGATCCTGTTTAATCAGTTCACGCACAGCACCGATGGTTTCTGGCAAAGTGACCGAAGTTGGACGTCCTTCACGAAATTCATCCTGGAGCGAATGGCGTCCGAGAAGCACAATCAGAACAGTGGTTTTTGATAGTGCTTCATCGCCAAAAGTCGAAACAAAGAAAACCATTTTACTTTCAATAATTTATAATTATTAATTTAATATTTAAAAGACTACACTATGCGACAGTGAAAAAATTCTGAACGGTGATCCTATTTTTCTTGCAAGTCTTGTGGAGTCCAATAAGAATCGGTTTGATACGCACAGAGAACAAATTTGTTGTCTCAGCCTAATTTTTTGCCATCCGAATGTTAGTGGTTGCACGTACTATATATCATCGCTGCAACCGAATGTTAATTGGGTACACGGCAATTTTCAGTACAGTGTACTGACACTTTCGGTTGGAGAGAAAAAGTATTGGTTACCCCAATTAATTAGGATTATTATTAAAACTGAATTTGTACATGTTTTGGTTGTAGTTATAGATTGTTGGTTACAAGTACTCTTGGAATTCCGCTAATACTTAAACTGTCTGACTATTTTTTTTTTGTTTTTCTATATTTTTTGGTGATATATTTTGATTGTAAACAAATATTTTGCAGTTACTAGAATCGATAAAAAAAAGTACCGTGTATATGTTTGTGTTGGTACAACCAATTTTGTGTTACTACAGCGAACTTAATAAGGTTTGGTCACTACGAAGCAATTATTTGTTGTCAGCAGCAATTATTGGTACCAAAGTCACATGTACATCGCAATTGGTTGTTTGCATTAACCTCCAGTTGTCGCAACCAATAGTTTAACTGATTTCGGTTGGTATAACTGTTATTAGTGTTATTGGCTGTGAATACCGTGATACGATTGTGGCAACCGCAATATGATATCTCAAACCATGTTACTACTCGTATCAAAACCATGGAATGTTTGTGATTGCAACAGATATTCGGTTTATCTAATCGAATATTTAAAGTTTGGTCCGATTTTCAACTGACTTTTTCTCTGTGTTTAGGTTTATTTAAAAATGTTTCAGAATTATGTATGCATTTTTTCGGAAAACACTAGTAGTCTAAATTTTTTCGTCATCTAACAACTTTACCTACGATTTAACTTATTACTAGATGTGCTGCAAATTACGCCCATGATACTTGGACAAATGAGTGTCCTAGCGAGACAAATGAGAGTTTCAATTCAATTTGGACCAAAGTTATAAGCAATTTTGAAGCGTCTGTTTGAAAAACATTAAATAATTATATTTTTTTTGCATATGGAGCCAAGACAAAAAGTTTATCTTAAGTCGGCCATGAATAGTCCCCGTTCACACTAGGCAACTTTACTTGCCGCAACTCTTAGTTTTTGGGAGAGGTGAGTGCAATGGCGAAATTTCGTTTTAAGTTTTTTTTTATTAAAAAGTTCTGATCTGTGAAAAGTTTTTATAATAAAAATGTCCATAACATCAATAGAGGTGATGCTCGCCAGAGAAGGGATATTGGGGACAAATTGAATATCAACTAACCCTCAATAGAATTTAAATTAAAGGTAAACAGTAGATGAGAATGTCACAAAGTGAAGTTTCCCTGATTATTATAACTTTTTTATGTGTGTGTCAATGATATTCAAGGATGTGTTAAATTCAACCTTTTCAGCAGAGAGAACTGGAACGCTAGGAAGTCCTCTTATCAGCTTCGTTGACACTACGCCGCCTACTGAGGCCTGACAGAAGGCTAACACCAGTCCTCAAATCTTAACGTAGAAACTAGAATGATTCATGGAGCCACGTTTTCTTCTGAGAAGACAACAGAAGAATAAACACGAAATGGTAGTTTCTGAAAGCCTTAAATGAGCCTATTTATTAGAGGGATAGATGCGAAGTGTTGTTTTTAAATTGCCTTGTTGTTTATTGAAATTAATATCTATAACATTTTCAACTTAGTTTTAAATTAACATGTTTCTTTCTGTAATTTTCATCTCAAAAGGGCTTATATTTGTTATATCTACTAAAAGTCAATAAAATACAAAAAAAAAATCAGAATTAAATTTGTTTTAAGTCCAAAGTTTTTCGGTTTTTATTACGTCCTTATCTTCTTTTGAAAGGTAAGCAAAAAACAAGTGACGCCATTTGTAAATTAAGCCATAGATATAATGGGTGATCCATCTAGAGGTATTTTTTCTAAAAAATATAAAAATTCAAATCAAGTGTGCCATCTTAATTGGTAATTTGAAAGAAAATTTTATGGAATTTAATTTTTGAAAATTATTACCTTTAGACGAACGAGAAGATGTCCAAGAGGTGCCATTATTACGGTTTAGTGCGGTTTATAAGCTGATGGAATCATTGGTGCATATTTTCTCAAAATAGATGATGGCCGAAACGTAACCGTGAATGGTGCTCGCTATCTCGCCATGATATCGATCTTTATGTACCTGGAATTGAAGCCCGTAATCTTGACGACACTTGGTTGCAACAGGACGGTGCCACTTGCCATACATCTGCTCAAACAACGGATCTATTGAGAGGTCATTTCGATAATCAGCTAATTTCACATTTTGGACAGGTGAGTTGGCCGCCTAGATCGTGTGATATCACACCTTTAGACTTTTTTCTTTGGGGTTACGTAAACTCCAAAGTCCATGCTGACAAACCAGCTACGATTCAGGTTTTGGAAGCCAACAATACGCGTGTCATTAACGCCATGCCGGTAGAAATGCTCGAACGAGTCATCCAAAATTGGACCCTCAGAATAGAAACCCTGAGGCGAAGTTGCGGCCAACATTTGGAGGAAATTGTATTCAAAAAATAAATGCCATAAAATGTCCTTTGAAATTACCAATTAAGATTCCACACTTGATTTGAATTTTTATATTTTTTTTTTCTAAAAAGATAAAATAAAAAAAATAGATGGATCACCCAATATATTTTGAATCAAAAAAATTTTATACGACGCAGGCATGACTGCCCATCCATCTATGTAACTGTTGAAAGCAAGGTAGCGGTAAACGAGATGAGCTAGGACCCTGAGGTGTCGCACTATGATGGCTTATGGCCGTTTGGAATTAAAAAATAGACGAAATCGGTCCTTAGAGTAATAGTTTTAACTTTAAGGAATTATATATCATATTTTTTTAGCACGAACAAGGGGATCTTTACTTAACATGGGTCCGATTTATTTGACAATCGTCCAATAAAGATGATTTTTAGTCTTCCACTCAAAAACACAAGGGCATATGGTGACTTAAACAAAATCAAATAAAATAAAAAAATATTTTTTTTTAAAAAACTTTAAGGTTGGGCATTTCCGTCTCAAGTGTCCCAAACAAGCGCTGTCAATTAGAGTTGGATACACAACTTTGAACTCGGACAAATAACTCCAAGGATAATTTTGAAGCTCCTGACCGTTTATGGAAGTTGTAGTTCACTTTAGGCCTTGTGTAAGTTGTAAAGATATTCAAAGGATCAAAAGGAGGAAAACATTTGTTGCACCGATATTGAAAACAATGTTGAGTCTTACACTTATTAAAATCGAATGCTTTCACTGGACCTTATTCTGAAACATCTGAAAGACTCGGCCTATGGTAGATAAAATTCACGGTCAGACCCAAAAGATCGGCAATGACAACAAGGAATGAGCGGAATAAAGGACAGAACCCAGCGGACATCCTTAGTTCGTTGGATGCGATTCCATCTGCAACAACTTGTTAAGTGCGATTTCTTTGAAAGCGCGAAACGTAGAAATCCAGTAAAAGTATTAGCGTCACCAAAAGCGATCAGCTTTGATTGAGTGCAAAGGACCAGCTTCTATCAAAGGCATTGGAAATATCCGTGCAAATTAATAGGTAGAATGACTCCATTGCTCTAACAAGAACGCCATCAGGACTAAATTTTACGGAAGTCATACTGTCGATCGCTCAGTAGGTTGTGGGACTTAAGGGTTCTCTCAAGATTGTCTCCATTACCCTGGAGAGCGCAAGGCAAATCACACTTAGCCGCTAATTTGCAGAATTATTGGCTTCACCCTTTTTTATGTGGAGGATCGGCTAGTTTTTCTCAACTGAATTCGTAAGACTCCTGCTGCGTAATAGACGGGCTAGCGTCGAAGAGCACTTGCAAAGGACAAGTAGTCAATCACACAACAGCCAGCTCCATGGATCGGCTTGACCCGAAAGCAATTCTTCGGCCATGGGCTACAACAACACCAACAACAAAGGACACGAAATACCATCAGAAAATGGGGACTTTCTTCCTTTGATACTGCAAAAAGCCTTTAACTCCTAGTGATAGAAAAATAACATAAGGCTTGGCATTTGAGATGCGTTTTCGATCAAAGGACACAAAATGTCACTCGGACCCAGGGTCTTCTCTACATCGAGGTTCGCTTAAAACCTTTTATTCCTCGTATTGGAAAAATTATCTAAGGCATGGCATCTATGATGGGGTTTCGACCATCGGACAAGAAACACCTCTGGGCCCGGGGACTTTCTAATTTCGCGATTTACAAAAAGCTTTTAAACTCCTAGAAAAAATATATAAGGCGTGGCATCAGAGCAGCGTTTTCGATCACAATGAGTGGTTGATTGCTTTCCGGCAAAGACTTCCGACAGTAGGTAAGCTACTCATTACTCTTCTTACAAACGATAGAGATTTTATCCTTAACATTTGCCAGGAAGTCAAAGTCATAATCATGGGCTCCGGATTAAATCAAGCAACTATAGCGTCGCAATTATTGATTTTGCCCATATCAATAGACAATCTATGCTGGAGGGTATATCCGATTCGACCAGACCAAATCTAACGATTTTTTACATTTTTCAGACTTTTTGTGCGCTCTTTTGTCTCTCTCTCTGTGTCTTCTGTTTATGATGCCTGTACGCACTTTTTCTCGTGGCAATTAGAAAAGGACATTTTTATAGTCCTCCTGAAAGGATGCCAGCAGCTAAAGCAGGAAGGTAGGGGGGTTTAAAAATGCGAAACGACAAACAATTTGTTCTCCACTTTTTTTTGATTTATTATATCAACCAAAGAAAATGTGTCTCAATAGTCATTAAAGGCGATATAAATAATGAATTTTCTTCCCTTTTTTCTCTTGAGGGGAAGGAAAATTATTCCTATGAAAAATTGTTCTTTCTTCTTACGTTGCTGCTGTTTTCTTTTTCCCTCAAAAAAAATTGTAAACGACCAACTGACCTAACAAAGGCCGCAATCTCAGCGAACTGTTATCTGAAGCTGCTGATGGTGGTGGCAGATGATTTTAAAATATTACTGTCGAGGGGATTTTGAAACAAGTCAGCGTTTCCTTTTACATTTCAATGGATTTTCACAGCAAGATTATATTTTATAGCCTCTTCAATAAATTTCTATTAAATTAGTACTTTTTAAGGCTTTAGTAAAAAGCAGTCTATCATTCGGGGGGACGCCAGAAAAAGTAGTTGTTAAAAATAAAGTGGGTCGCTTTTGAAAAGAAAATAAACTGCCAGATTTCTTTAGTACCAAGTCACTGTGGATCGTACTCGGTGTGTTGGTTTATTAAATTTTTCTTATCCCTGTCTAGAAGTTATTTTTAAAGGCGTTAGCAGAGCTTTATTGTATAATAAAACTAACTTTACGCATTTTAATTATTTAATTGGTCTGCTCGGCTGGAAAAATGCATTTGTTTTTTTATTGCTTTATTTATGATGAGTTTTTTGTTTTTCGTCAATCTGTTCAGAAAACAAATAAATATTATTAGGGCTATAAACAAAAAAATATTAGTAGGGCCATAAGCAAGGCAGACAAAATTAGAGTTTTGTTGTTGTTTTTGATGTAGCGGCAACTGCGTGCCGGGGTGACCGCTCATGGTCGAATAATAGCACTTCAGTTTGGTTATTGTTTCTGGTGTGTTAAATTTACCCATGCAATCGGAAATATGAAGCGCTTGGTTTGATACTGATAAAAGGCTAAAATCGTTTACATTTTTTCACATAAGGGTGGATGGTACATTAAATTTGTAATTATATTTGCAACACTAAGAAATACTGATCTGGGACCCCATAAAGTATATTTATAAAGGGTGGTTAAGTTTTAGGGGCCGATGTTGAATGTTTACCACACCTTAACGTCAAGTTATTTTCTGCATTTCATTTAATATTTCTTAATTTCAGACTAACTCAATTTAAACCATGAAAAACACACAAGCGGGCAATGCGTTAAAATTATTAAGGATTATTATGAAAATGATAATCAATTTTCGAAGAAAATCATCTTCAGTGATGAGACACTTTTTCACCTCAGTGAAAATATAATTACAATGCAAGAGTGATTGTCGAAAAAACATTGCAACCACAAAGAGTGACTGTTTGGTGCGGTTTATGGGTCGGCGGCATCATCGGGCCGTATTTTTTGTCAAAATGAGGCCGGCCAGGCAGTTACTGTGAATGGTGTTCGCTATCGTAACTTTTTATAGCCCGAATTGGAAGATAAGGATGTGGACGATATGTGGTTTTAACAGGACGGTGCCACTTGCCACACAGCTAACGAAACAATGGCTATTTTGCGCGACAAATCAACATCGGCTCTTAAAATTTAAACACCCTCTATATTCTTGGTCGTCTTAAATTATAAGACGATCTACCCATGCCAGTTCGTGTATCTATTTAAGCAGGATAGCTGTCACACGAATGAACCTAGGATCCTGAAATTCGGCATGGTCATAAGCTTTTTAATAAGTTTTTTTTTTATAATAATTGGCCGATTATAACTGACTTTGCGGAATTTTAGAACGATTGGAGTTTAAATAAGTCTTCTAGAGCGACAGCACCACTAATAGGAGGAACATTTAGGTGGAAGCTAATCGATACACACAAATGATAGCCCACATTATTGCATACAGACTAACATATGCTTTGGAGCCTAAACTTCGTCCTGGAAATGCCAGCGTAGACCAAGTGAATACCATACTCATTATCGTGCAATCTCTCGAATAAAGATCGCCGCTATATTAAGAATTTATCGATTTTGAGAAAGCGTTTGATAAACACCGCCAGAAATTCATCTCAATCTTCCAAAGTAGGGACATAAATACTGTTGCAACATTGAACACACCCATTTCAATAGTAGAACTGAACATAATCCGTAAATGTCATATGAAAGCTAGACTCTATAGCGTTAGTCTTTACCGGGATTTTAAAATTGTTTCAACTTTCATCATGGAGTGGTAGTAGCGCTTTTCAAGTGTGAAATGAAACAATCGACATTTTCAAAACGCTCCGGCCACTAGGGATTAGCCACATGTTCGTCTACCGATGCAGCATAAAACTGTTTGAGGAGACTGGAGATGTAAAAGACCGCCACCGGTCGGTCCGCCCACGCTCTGTTCGAACACCGCATGTCATCAAAGCCGTTAAATCAAGAATTCACAGAAATCAGCTCCGAAAACAGATAATCATGGCCCGTGAGATGAATATCACGCAAAAGTCCATGAGTCGAATCATTAAAAAAAACTTGGGACTTGGGACTTGGGGCTTTCAAACAACTTACCGGACATTTATTGGCTGCAGTTTTAAAAATAGGATTGAAAAATGCAAACGTCTTTTGGTGAAGCACGCTGAAAACTTGCGCAGAAAAATTTTGTTCACCGATGAAAAAAATTTTACCGTTCAGAAAAAAATTAACAATCAAAATGATAGAGTGTATGCGCGGTCATCTAAGGAAGCATCTGAACTGAACCCGAGGGTGGAAAAGGGTCATCACCCAGCTTCAGTCTGGGTGTGGCGGGGTCTCTTACGATGAGGTCACTGACCTACGTTTCTGCGAACAAGGAGTCAAAACATCGGCCAAAGCTTACCAAGAAACCGTTTTGAAAGCTGTTGTGAAGCCTCTTAACAAGTCCCCGTTCCAAAACCAGCCATGGACTTTCCAGCAGGATTCTGCTCCGGTCCATAAGGCTAAAACGTCCCAGTCCTGGCATCGAAACAATTTGCCAGCGTTCATTTCCTCTGAAGAATGGCCCTCAGGCAGTCCAGATTTGAACCCATTGGATTACAAATTGTGGACGGTTTTAGAGGACAAGGTTTGTCACAAAAGATACCCCAACATTGAATCTCTTAACTGCTTTGGTTTGAGCTGTGGCCAATTTTCCAATGGACGAGGTTCGTGCAGCTATTGACGATTGGCCAGTGCGACTTAAGGCGTGTGTAAAGGCAAAAAGCGGACATTTCGAATAAGTAGATTCTTTTGGATACAATATACATCAATAAATATATTAAATTAAGCATAAAACATGTGTAACAGTATTTATGTCCCCACTTGGTAATATTTATACTATTTTATAATTCTATACTATTTTCATAATAGTAGAACTTTGTGATAAAATAACGATTATAACTGGGGTACGGTAGGGATGAATCTAGTATCCTTTACTACTCAACATTGTTCTGGATGTACAAGGGTTGCTATTTATAATTCTGGCCTAGGCAATTGCATGTCGCCATCTGACATTTCCATTGGAAAGTTTGACATTTTTTAGCATAAACGTACTTGGAACGTTTTGACGTACGACCAACATTTGTGTTGTTTACAGTGACTTGAAAAAATCAATTTGGCAAAAAAATAGAATTTACTCGTGAACATTTTCGTGCGATTATTTTTCACAAATTTCGACCTGGATTATCACGACAAGAGTGCATCGATGAACTTAAATCTTTGTATGGCGATGAAGCACCATCCTATAGCATAGTGGAAAACTGGTTTAATTAATTAAATCCTGGCCAACGCTCGCTCAAAGACGAAGGTCGTCCAAAAACGGGCGTGCCAGAGAACATTGATGCCGTGCGTGAACTGATAATGCAAGATCGTCATCTGACATACCGTGAGATAAAGGCATCCTTGGGCATTTCTTCCACCAGCATACATTCGATATTTCATAAACACGTGGCCGTAAAAAAGGTTTCTTCTCGTTGGTTCCCGCACAATTTGACAATCGCTCAAAAAAGGCTCGTGTCGATTGGTGCAAAGAAATTTTGAAAAAATGCGATCGCGAACGTTTATAAGATCGTCACAGGTGACGAATCGTGGATTTATGCGCATGAACCCGCAACAAAACATCAATCGAAGACGAGCCAAATCCAACGAAAGTTGTTCGTGGAAGAAGCACTTCGAAGCAAATGGTCGCCTGTTTCTTCGGCAAAACTGGTCATGTGGCGACTATTCCACTTGAGCAACTTAAGACGGCCAGCTTTGAGTGGTACACCACAATTTGTTTGCCTTAAGTCTTCGGAGAAATTCGAAAAACGAACAAGTGAAGACGAATCATTGTGCATCATTACAATGTGAGCTCTCACACATCGGCTCACATCAGCGCCTTTTTGATCAGCCAAAACGTCGAATTGATGGGTCATCCGCCGTACAGCCTGACTTGGCACACAATGACTTCTTTTAATTCCCACACATCAAGAAAAAATGTGTGGTCAACGATTTTCGTCGCCAGAAGATGATGTTGAAGTGTACAAAAACCATGTTTTGGAGGTGTCTCAATCAGAGTGAAAAAAGTGCATGCAAAAGTCTTTGAAAAACAATAAAACCATTTTTTAATGATAAATATTCGCTTTTTCATTATTAGGCCAGAAATATATATAGCAGCCGTCGTAGTAATGATAACAATATACTCTGGCGGAATTCAATGGGGTCTCTATAAACCCATAGAAGAACTAGATTACGCCGATGATATTTATCTTATGCCAACAGTAGAGAGTCCCTACAGATGAACGGTTCTACCCTTGAAAACATAAGAAGCTTAGGCTTCATCGGCAGTGTCATTGCCAGTGGAGAAGGCTCAAGTTCAGATATTAAAAACTGCATCAATTGCGCCCGACGATTTTTTGGTATGTAAATCCTCTAACATATCCAGAAACACTAAAATTCGAATATTTAACTCCAAGACGAGGTGTATCTTACTACAGGGTGGAGCACGGTAATTTGGTTTTTTGCACTGCAGGCTGTGGCAGCACTGTTGGTCGAATAGAGTGGAGAGTATGCGTGGCTTATAGTGGCGGACAGGAGATTTGTGTTTGCTGCCTTTCAGTTGCCATTATGCATTAGACACGTGAGGAGAGGTCATTTGGGTTGAAGCGAATTTTTCAAATGAGCACTTGACCATTGCAGTGCAGCGTGCTTTTCGCTTACGATTCGCTGTTTCTCCACGTGGGTGTGTAAAAAAACTAAATATGCGTTACTTGAGAGAAACAAACAAACTTGACCATTGCAGTGCAGCGTGCTTTTCGCTTACGATTCGCTGTTTCCCCACGTGGGTTTGTAAACATATAAAATATGCGGTACTGGAGTGAAACAAACCCCAGAGACCTCTGCATTCGGATCGCGTCACTGTGTTGTGCGCCGTATTACGAGTAGGCTTCATTGGCCCTTACTTTTTCCAGGATAACCGTCTTGCCGTAACTGTGAACTCCGAACGGTACTAGACTATGATACAGGATTTTTTTCAGCTGATTCTTGAGGCAATGCAAAAGGATGCTGTCGAAATTTTTTAGGTAAGCAGTACAATGGGCTGAATCTGAAATGATCGACCAAGCTGATGTAAAAGTACTGAAAAAGATGAGGGAAGTGGAGATAAACAAGTGTGTGGAACAAAAGAAAACTCAGAGAATGGTAACTGATTATTTCCTTAATTACTTATAATATCCAATGAACTGAAGTATATAATTTTATTTTTGTGATACAGAAACATACATACATATCTTCATATGAAATATTTCGATTGATTATATGCCGTATCAAAATTCAGGTTTCTGTAAAATTTTACCGCCGTACGACTAAAAATGAGGTACTGATTAATAAAATTCTAAAAGCTCAAAGTGCATATTTTTTATATTTTTTTTCATTTTAGGCAGTTTTTTTTGTCTCCTGTAAAATTTTTGAAATGTAACTTACTCCTTTTTTGATTCCATATGTCGATATGTACTCTGAATAAAAGTGCGCCTGTAAAAACTGTTTAAGACTCGAATAAATTGCATGTTTTTTTGCAATAATGAACAGAGTTTCAATTCTTTGTAAGCTACTGCTAGGCAAAATCACCTAGAATGAAGTTATAAACTTCTGCTATCGAAAATGTGAACAAATTCGATAAAGTGAACAACCTTGGTTTTTATTAGTTCACAATACCGCGTGTTCTCTGTGTGCCGTTTTTTCCTTTGCTCATATGTTTATTTACTTTTTGTTACACGAATAATACTCAAACATTTTCATTTATACTTTTTCGTAATTTCCAAAAAAAAAATTAATTGTTTTCCATAAATATAAATTTCAAGTGCATACTCGAATGTAGTAGGTTTTCTTGCCAGCCAGTGGAGCGTATGAGTAACGCGCACATTTAACGAGCACAAATTAATCATACGCTTCGGTGGCTCTTGTTTAACAAGCATTCCAATGACGCTGCTCTCTTCGCTTCTCTTCTCTGTGCCAAAGTGAAAAAGACAATGGCAAAGACGACCACATCAGCGTCATCGCGGCTGTCACCTCCATGACGCCCATCACACAACGTTGACTGTGCATGACTTTTTATTGTTTATTATTTATCTTTGTATCACATCTCTCTGTCTCTGGCCACCTCTAAACGAAAAAAGGCACAAGGAAACGGAACACGAAAATGAGAAAGCGAATAACGAAAAGCGTATGGCCATTTGCAGACACAGAACGAAACGAACAAAAGGCCATTATATGAGTATTAAATAAATTTCCTTATTACATATGGGCCCCGGAGGCGCACAAAGTCATTCCGAGAACAACACATGCAATCAAGTCAGCCAACAAACAATGATCGAAATGGATGAGGTACTCGAACATACCTCAGACATACCGAGAATACGACTACATACATATACACACCGAGTACATATGTATTCAATGTTATACATATGTACATTTGATTGTACATCATCATCATAAAGTCTATCGAAATAACAACAATAAAATGAAAATGAAAGCAGCAGACGCATCTCACCGCTTTGTACTACGAGTACTCGTACTACTATGAGAAATGGTAACGAGGCACTGTGGTTCGAAACCACAACAAATGGTCATAATAGAGATTGTGTTGTCGGAAATGTTTGAGAGTGAAGAATATAACAAGCTAATTGGATCTATACTTTTGTTTTTTTTTTAACAAATTTGGGATAGAGAGTAAGCCTGCGCGAGACCGCTGGGTAGGCACCTTTTTTCGTTGGTGGAGACATTTAATCAATTCCATTGTTGTGGGCTGCTGACCTAATTTTATACATACGAGGGTTGCTTTATATATCTGGCCTAGGCAACACTAATTGTTGCCTGGAGCCATCTGACTTTTCCATTGGAAAGTTTGACATTTTTTAGCATAAACGTACTCAGAACGTTTTGACGTACGACCATTATTTGTTTTGTTTACTGTGACTTGAAAAAATAAATTTGGCAAAAAAATTAAATTAACTCGTGAACATTTTTGTGCGATCATTTTTCACAACTTTCGATGTGGATTATCACGACAAGAGTGCATCGATGAACTTAAATCATTGATGAAGCATCATCCTATAGCACTGTGAAAAACTGGTTTAATGAATTCAATCGTGGCCGACGCTCGCACAAAGACGAAGGTCGTCCAAAAACGGCCGTTGTCCCAGAGAACATTGATGCCGTGCATGAACTGATAATGCCAGATCGTCATGTGACATACCGCGAGATAGAGGCATCCTTGGGCATTTCTTCCACCAGCATACATTTAATATTGCATGAACACCAGGCCGTGAAAAAGGTTCTCGTTCGCGTTGGATCCCGCATAATTTGACAATCGCTCAAAAAGGCTCGTGTCGATTGGTGCAAAGAAATTTTGAAAAAATACGATCGCGGTGCTTCAAAAGACTTTTATAAGATTGTCACAGGTGACGAATCATGGATCTATGCGTATGAGCCCGAAACAAAACAGCAATCGACCGTGTGGGTCTTCGAAGACGAGCCAAATCCAACGAAAGTTGTTCGTGGAAGAAGCACTTTGAAGCAAAAGGTCGCCTGTTTCTTCGGCAAAACTGGTCATGTGGCGACTGTTCCGCTTAAGCAACGTAGGACGGTCAATTCTGAGTGGTACACCACAATTTGTTTGCCTGAAGTCTTCGGAGAAATTCAAAAAACGAACAAAAGAAGACGAATCATTGTGCACCATGACAATGCGAGCTCTCACACCACGGCTCAAAGCAGCGCCTTTTTGAATCGCCAAAACGTCGAATTGATGAGTCAATGACTTCTTTTTATTCCCGCACATCAAGAAAAATATGCGTGGTCAACGATTTTCGTCGCCAGAAGATGTTGTTGAAGCGTTCAAAAAACATGTTTGGAGGTGTTTCAATCGGAATGGAGAAAGTGATTCGACAATTGGTTTGAGCGCATGCAAAAGTGTATAAATCATGCTGGAGAATACTTTGAAAAACAATAAAACATCAGAACGAGGTTGTGTAAAGCGGATTTGGTTCAGATTACGGAGAGCTGAAAAGTCTCCCTCAACTATACTCGGAATTTAACAGAGCCTTTGCAAGCCCACAACATATGCGCGACTTTGGCTCGAAACACCAGCACTCGAAAGGCTCATCTTTCTAAACACCATAACGTAACTGACAAAACAGGACCAAACCAGCACCTAAAGCGTATATACTTATAAGAAGTATAGTGCTATGAATAGCCTCACTCTGGCGGACATTGACAGAGGGTATGTTATATCTCTAGAAACAGATGGGTTGGTGTTGATGTTGCCCTTAAAACCGTAAACTTTGATGTCCTTTCTGCCGAGATACCTGCAGCCAGCTGCATGCGGGGGCGTTGGTAAACACAAGGTGTTAAGAGCACCATGAGTTTTTGCCAGCGTGGCAGGCAGTCACGAAAACTATTTGCACTTCTGCCGCGATGCAGGCTGATACCTGTAATAGTCTAAGGCTTTTAGCGTCAGATCGATCTCGACCGACCATTACAAAATGGCAATCACCAAGATGGGTGCGGTTTGGCCCAATGACAAACTAGATGTAGTGAACAAGTTCGACATTCCATTTCGACTAATGAAGCATGGATACCAAGCGAGTCTGGAAACCTTTGTTTGCTACTGATAACAGGCAGCAACTACAAACTTCCTAGTACCAACTGGATGGAAAATTTAAGAATTCTAAAAGGGATTTGGCGCAAAGTTATGCTCATCGTCAACATCAAGTTCCTTTCGATCGTATTTGCAACAGGGTATTATAAGTTAGTTTCATGTCAAATGTTTGTAACTACCAAAAAATGTTAGAGAAACCTTTAGATGTGCCGATCGAGATTTAATCATCTGCCGATTCCATTATTCGATGTCATTCTGTCCGTCCGGCCATTTAAAGCTTGCAATAAAAGTACACGTCGCAATTGGTGTTTGATTTCTATACAGTTTGGCAGAGAAATGTTTTTTTTTTGGACAAGGAAGGATTTGAAAATTATTAAATTATTAAATTAAAAGCAATTCAGATTTAGATATACAGTCGACTCCGGATAACTCATAACGCTTAACTCAAAAATATCGGTTATCTGAAATATAATTTCGCTGATATTTGTTTTAATCCTCATTTCAAATAATTCACTCCGCTTAAATGAAACTTCGTTTATGTGAAACTATCGCATAAGTGAAACAACCATGTCAACTAAATAGGCAATTTTATATGAAATGTTCTCCGTTGAAATGAAAAAAAAAACACAGATGTGCAAGTGCACGGTTCAAGTAAAAAAAAGTTCATTCAGTACAAGCTTCTATTTAAAGACTGAATCATATTTTTAAAGGATAATATTTTTGCATTTACTGATATTGAAAGTTGCTGTCCACAATACAAATGGTTAAACCAGCATGGTCAAATGTGACTTCAGAGACAATTCATACACGAATCTGGTTTTATTACTGGGCAACAAAACGATTTCGTTGAAGCGAGGAAATTCAGTTTCCTTTTGATATGGACCAAACCTTGCCATGTTGCAAGGATTTAACGGATAACGATGTTCTTCAAACAGCATCGCCGCCTTCCGATGTTGAAGAAGATCTTTTTTTTATACCCGCACCACATAGTGGTATGGGGTATAATGGCTTAGTGCTTGCGTTTGTAACACATCGAAGGAATCGAGTTAGAATACCGGGACCAGAGAGAAAGTTGCTCAGAATTAAATTTTGAGTCGATCTAGCCATGTCTGTCTGGCTGGCTGGGCGGCTGGCTGGCTGGCTGGCTGGCCGGCTGGCTGGATGTAAAGATGTCCATCTATTCTTGTAATCAAAGTACAGGTCGCATTTATGCACCGATCTTGATGAAACTTGGCAAGTGGTAATATAGTGGGACAAGGACGGACGCTATTGAATTTGGTCCAAATCGGAGCACTTTCTGATAGACCCCCCATACAAAGGAACTCCCGGATTTGGTCCAAATCCAGTTGATGTCGCGTGTATTGGTCAACAAATTAGAAAAATATGACATTCGATGTAGAACTGACCACAAAATGTAAAAAAAATAGTTGGACCCGCCTCTCGGACCTACGGGGACTTCAGAACCCAAAAAATGGACCCATGCTTTTAAATATAAGTGTGACCCCTTAAATGAAAGGAAATTATCTTACAATTTTAAATACAGAAAAAAATTCGACCTGTTTGGGCCCCAGGGTCCATTAGGAGGGTCCAAAAGTTTCGGTTTACCCGGATTTTAGTGTGACCCCTCAAATGACAGGGAATTGCCTTTAAATATGTCAAGCCAAATGATTTATCTCGTCCGTGGGAGGGCACAGGGTCCGAAAACAAGGTATGAAAATGTGGACCAACTATAATTGTTATACCCTCACCACATAGTGGTATGGGGTATAAAGGCTTAGTACTTGCGTGATAGATACAGATAGAAATAGCGACGAGTGCTTTCGATTAACAGGAGACTTAATCACATTTATAGTGGTGCGGGTATCATAGAGTCGGCCACGCCCGACTATAGCACTTACTTACTTGTTTTATATAAGCTTTATTTGAATTATTGAATCTGCTCCAATGGAGCCTAACAATAAGTATACGAATCTTAAGTGTAATTCAATAATGAATCCTAGTATGGATTTCTTGTAATGTGGATCTCTGCTTATTATATTATCACATGTCTGAGAATTTTAAACCTGGTTTGGCTTAAACCTCGTGATAAAGGTCCAGAGGACCCTTACAGTCATTTACAAAGTGTTCGCGATATTATGTAGAGTGAAGAACTCTAGTTATGAAAGTATAACGGATAACTCTAGAATAGCAGAGTGGACGACGTAATTTGGGTTTTGTAGGTTTTTCGCGTTGACTGTTTTAAGGATCACGTATGAGAGCATCTAAGCCACGTGACGTAGAATAAAGGATTCTACACAGTCTTTTTTGAGTGTTCGTCCGCGATTGGTATTGTTGAAGAAGATAACGATGAGAACTTTGAGGGTGAACAATGTACAGTCCCTTCAAATAAGCCGACGGTCAATGACGCTCTTACGTCAATTCGAGCATTGAATGATTTTTTTTGTTGGACAATCCTTAGGTTCGCACTAAATTACACGATCTTGAGCATATACTGTGCCAATAAGTTTTATACAAAATGACACAAACAAAATTAGACTATTTTAGTAGTATGACATTAACCAATTACATTATTCCGACTAATGTGCCTTTTTGGATGACTAAATTGAATTGAAGTTCCTTTTTTGAGTTATTATTTTTATTAATTTATTCAGTAAATAATATATTTTATTTATGAAATAAAGTATCAGTATTAATTTTTTTTCTTCAGGCCTTAGATCGGATTACTGAAACGTGTTCCACTTATCTGAAGGACTCTTAAGTAAAAGTGAAGTAGCTTCATTTTCACTTAAGCTTCCACACATATAAGTTAATCCGATTTTATATTAGTTTTATGAGCCACATATTATATCCAATCTTGATAAAATTTGTTAAATTTCTGGACCAAAACAAAAGTTATGGAAATACAAGGAACTCAGTTTAGATTAAGATATAAAAGGTGGTCAAACCATTATGCACGACATTTACTGTGATTCACCATTCAACCATGGAGAGCTAAACAATTAAGCATCGCGTTAAGATTGTTGAAGCTTTATACGAAAATATTCACATTTTGTATAGAATATGAAACTAGATATTTGACAAAATCCCTTTGTTTATTTAATAAGAAAGATATCTGTTTTAACGCAAAATGGTGAACTAGACATGTTTTTACAATTTCAAATTATTTAAAAGTAAGTATAAAAGACATTTTATTTTTTTTTTTGTAAAATTATCCAAGATTTAGGTGTTTTACCCGAATTTATTATAGCTTTGTGTTTTACGTACCTAAAGTTATCTAAGAAATCGTATAACGAACTTAAAAGTTAAATTTAAAAAAAAAATTATAAAACAACCGTTAGGTATTAAATTTGGTTTAATTCTTTCTAATAGAAAAGAATCTAAAATCTATGACTCAGTTTGACACTACCTAGTTTACAAACTTATAAAATTCAATTTCGGTAACCCTTACTAATTACGATAATAATTGGGACAGAATTTGTATATGTGTTGGTTGTAGTTTTGCATTATTGGCTATAACAACTCTTGTTAATGTTTTGGTTATCTGACCAAAGTAATACATTTTTTATTTAAGTTTTATAATTCACGATTTAAAAACATTTACTATGTTTTTTTTTAATTATGAGCAGGTTTTTCTAAAACTGCGTTTTTACTTTCGAATCTGACGCACAAAATCGTTCCTTTAGGATTTCGTGCGTCAAATTGGTAAAGCGGTTTAAAAAATAAGTTTTGGTTTTAAATTTTGTAAGAGCTGATTATGATTAATTATTTAACTGAAGTAAAATGGAATTTTAAACCAAAATATTTCCGGCTACTTTAAGATAATGTGACATAAAATACCTCAAATGAATTCGCGAAGGCTTGGCAACAGATGTGATAAAAAAAATGTAAATTTCATATTGACCATATCTTGTAGTTTATTTATAATACAATATGGGTGGAAAAAAATAAATTAAATAAATTGCCCCTTCTGTGTCGATTTTGATTTTAATTCTGAACATAACTTATTAAATTCTATTAAAAATTAAATTAAATTTTATTAAAAAAATTTATTTTTTTTTGCAAAAGGACGAAAAAATCCAGTGTATCTTGAATATATTCTGATTTTATTTCAGACGATCTATACTAAAATGATAATAATAATATCAATTTTTACATGAAAACGATCATCACGATACCACGAAAATCAATGTCACTTTGCCATTTTGTTAAAAACTTGTCTTCTATTTTAATATAGAAGCAAGAGGTCTTGAGCCGGTTTAATCCCTGTTCAATTTTAAAAAATAATTATAAAATTTTATTAAAAAAAAAGGGTCACGCCCAACCAAAATTAATTGGATAACATTTTTTCACTTTTTCTAGAAAAGGATGAAAATGGCACTCGAATCTTAGAGATAGGCTGTTAAAGTGTTCTACAAAAATAAACTCCAAAAGATTTCACTTAAGAAATCTCAATTGGTACATTGAAAGAACTAATTTTTAAGCTATTTCGTATGGTATAGCGTAACAAAATAAAAATTTCCTTGGTTCATAAAAAATAACTTGGACCACCGAGGGCCGTCCTTTTGGGAATTTACTATAATGACCTTCTTTCTTTTCTAGAAGAAATCATTAAATTCCCAGGAAAGTCCGCACCATTGTTGCATAGTGTAATATGTAACAAAAGCGAACTAAACGGGGTTTGTTTACTCCAAAGAATTTATTTGTGGTCACCACCAATTATTGGTGCTATTGTGGAAACCAATAGTTTCACTGAGTTCGGTATATAACCGACTAATTAGCTGTGCGAATCGCTTTAATATTGTAGCTACCATCTTACGGTAGCTCCAACCATGTAACCATCAATATCGTGGAATGTTGGCGATTTTAAAAGAAAGTATGTTTATTTAATTACACGTGCTCATAATGGCTGATCCAAGTATAGATACTTTTTCAATAGCCTTTTTTGACAGATCATGTGTGAATCATGTCATACTGTCATGTTATTTTTGTTTAGTATTGTTTGACATTTCATCATGGAAAGACTTACGCCTGAACAACCTTTGCAAATCGTTCAACTTTATTACGAAAATTTACGTTCTGTGAGGAATGTGTTTCGTGCATTTCGTTCAAAATTATGGTCAACATAATCGGCCTACTGAGCGTACTATTGGCAATACCATCACCCATCTTGAAACCTAGCATTCATAATTGGATAATATTCGACCTAGCATTCATAATTGGATAATATACACGTCCAGCACGCAGTAAAAAAATTTAGCGGTCGTAGCTGAGAGTGTACACCAAGACCGTGGAGAGTCGATTCGGCGCTGTTTGAAGCAACTCGGACTGACGTATCGAACGACTTGCCGCATTTTACGTCAAGATTTTAAATTGAAAGCGTACAAAACACAGCTTGTGCAAAAACTAAAGCCGCCCGACGTTCCCAAGCGACATCGCTTCGCTCTATGAGCTCTTGAAAAGTTCCAAGAAGATCCGACGATTTCGAGCCAAATTTTGTTCAGCGATGAGGCCCATTTCTTTCTCAATGGATATGTAAACAAGCGAAATTGCCGCATTTAAGAAGAAACGCAACCAGAAGAGGTTCAAGAGCTGTCACTACATTCAGAAAAAACAACGGTTTGGCGTGGTTTGTGGGCCGGTGGAATCATCGGTCCATATTTCTTCAAAAATGATGTCGGTGAGAACGTAACCGTCAATGTTGACCGTTATCGTGTCATTTTTATACAGCTCCTGTATGGCCAAAATAAAATATTGAAGTTAATTTACAATCTGCAAGGCTATTTTCTACTGCAAGACAGCATCAAATGGCCTATATCGATTGCGTGGCCGTCATGATAGACATTTTGTCAGAAAGTTTTAATGCCAGTTGATCTTAATCAGAATATGATTATATTGCAGAGCTGTCCTCACACTAATAATATTTTTTAGTTTTAAGTCGGGTTTTAAGATTTATCATAAAAATACATTTTCACCTACATATAAGTATATGTGACAGCGCATAGAGAAAGGGACCTTAGGGTAAAAAAATCAATTTTCACTTTTTTTTTTGATGTGGGCAACATCTGAGCATCGAATGAGACCGATCCCATGCCCCAAAAGTGTTCCCTCCCAGAGATATGCGCGTTTTATGAAAGTGAAGTCGACGATTCTAAGCGCAAATAAAAAGGCACCTAATCTTTAAAATGGCTTTCCTGAACAAAACTGTTTATCAACTTTTCATTTTGTTCTTCTTTTTTAGATGTGGACAACATCTGAGCATCGAATGAGACCGATCCCATGCCCTACAAGTGTTCCCTCCCAGAGATATGCGCGTTTTATGAAAGTGAAGTACACCAAAGATATGCGTATTTAAATCATTAAAATGGCTCTCCTGAACAAAACTGTTTTTTAACCCTTAGGCCCCTTTCTATTTTGCGAGTCACATATAAGTATATAATGTTAACTTACAAATACATACTTATAATTAATAAAAAAAAATAAGTTAAGCTCGCTTGTTTATTCCGATACTTTGCTCCAACACATTAAACAGAAATTGACCGGCTTGAGACCGGCATCCCTGCATCCACATTTTATTAGGAGACAAGTTTTTTCAAAACGGCAAAGTGGCACTTATTTTTGTGGCTGCACACTGCCTTTATGCCAATTTCGGGTCCGTGTCGACATTCCTCAGAAAGCTTCGCAGCAATTGTTTAAATTGACACTTTATCATTTTGTAAAAAACTATTAAATGAAAAAGTAGAAGGTCTCAAACCGGTTAAGCCCTATTCAATGTATTAACTTGAGTAGATCATCTTTCTTTAAAAAAATGGAAATTTAAAACGAATTTAAAATTTATATTAAAAACATTTTTTTTAGAACAGTTTTTGGGAATCAATTTAGTTATTCTATAGATATCGTTCAAAAATCATCAAAATCAGTATTAACAAAACCCCCTTTTCTTAAAAACTAACAAAAGGTTTAAAGAAAATTGCAAAGGGAAAGTTTGAATTAAATTATTATGAATATAATCCAAAATATCAAAACAATATTGCTCTATATTAGATCCAACAGCAATTTGTTTTTTTTTCGTTACACTGTGCGGTATAGTTAGAGAGGGGGATGGAAAGTAGAAAAGTTGCAATTTCATTTAGCACTTACCACACAATACTTTTCGCTTTTCTTTGAGCATTCCTTCAAATAGAGATGGGCATACTGATCGGAATAGTTGAGACATGGGGTGATGGAACCGACGCCCTCGTTGTATTGACCGCACATGTGGCACTTGAGCCCATTGACGGTAACAAGGCCACATACGAGCACCGTAAGCAAGGCAAAGATATTCTGATAGCTCATGATTTTAAATGATGGTGTTGTTCTCGAGACTTTCTCGTAGTTGTTGTCGTTGTCGTTCACGTTCTTTAACGATCCTAAGGATGCAATTTCATCAGCAGCTGTGGCGGTTCGTGGTGTTGCCAATAGTTGAGTCTCTTCAAACAATGAAGAGGTATCAATATTTGATATTATCAGCGCCGATGCTGCTGATGATGATGATGCTGCCGATGCTGTTGCTAATGGCGTTGCTGATGGCAGGAGAACCCTTGTGTTCCTTGGTAATTTTATTGCCTTTGTTGCTGTCGCAGCAGAGCGAGTAGCCGTAGCCAAGGAAGTGTTTCCATTGTATTTTTGCGATGGCGACATTATTGATAGACTTTGACTCGGCTGCCTTTATTTTACGGATGTCAATTTTATGTTTGTTTATTTATTTAATGATCTGAATGTGTGATGTGTTCGAAGGTGGTGGTGGTGGTGGTAGTGCTGGTCCTTGTCCTTGGCTTAGTCGTGGGCGTATGGAGATGGTGATGCTCTTGCTGGCGTTCGAGTTGTTTGCTAGTGTTTTGCCTTTGGTCGAGAGCTATGAGGGCCCTTCGGTTTTTGTTTGTCACTTTGTCTTGTGTTACTGTTTCTTGATTAGATTTTATTTATTTAAGTTTCTCTTCGAGTGTTTTTTAGCTCTTCTTTTTATTTTTATATCTTGTGTTTTTTTGCACAAAACGTTTTCTTTTTATGCCGTTTACCGTTTTAGGAGTATTTACTGTAATTGCAAAAATTATTTTTCTTTTGATCGAGTGTGATTTTTATGTTTCAATTTTTTTTTCTTCTGTCTTCCTCTACTTTATTTCTTTTCTGGCTGTTTATTCAATTTGTTAAATATTTTGTTTCAAAGAAAAAATGAAACAAAGCTGGAAACACTTTTTAAAAAAGCCTCAGAGAATAGGAAAATCTCTCAGAGGAGGAGTTTTTGTAGTTGCCCTAATTTTTAAACACTTTTTGTACACTTGGAAGAGAGCTTTAATTGTGATTTGAAATCCAAAGCAGCTTTTTTGCTACAACACTAATCGTCGCACCCTTCATAGGCTAGAGGGTATATTCAATGTGTCATTCGGTTTGCAACACCTCGAAATACTGGTTGGAGACCCCAAAAACTCTATATATTTCGATTCGTCGTAAAAATCGTAAGGTGAAATATAAATAAAGATAATGAACTCATGAACTATTGGATATATGACGTTTATACAGGGTGATTCATTTACGACTGGACAAATTTCACCAGCGTTTTCCTTGGCACATTTTATGAAAATATGTCCATCTCGGATTGGTAGCCGGAGGGTTCTAGGGTCAACTTACCAAGTTCTGAACCAGTGGTCGGATTTTTTGTTTGTTTTTTTTATTAGATAGCCCTACCCCTTACCTCCCTCCGACTGCTAATTTCAAACCGCTGTCATTTCGCCCCTTGCGTGCAAGGTCGTAGATGAACATATTTTCATGAAACGAGCCAAGGAATACGCAGGTGAAATTTATCCAGTCGTGAATAAATCACCATGGAGCGAAACACATCCTGGAGAAAAAGTAGGCGGTGCCAAACCTATTTTAAAAAATCGCATTTATGGCCATGTAACCGATCGTAATAAAATTTAAACGCACAAAACTCAATGACTTGAAATTACTAAACGCTCTGTTAGGGTAAAATTTGTCCAGGGCGCGTGACAGCGCCCACATAACCCTGAACTTAAGCCTTCTTTAAAAATTGGCGTTTATGGCCAAAGAATTGGACCTAACGTTACAAAATTTTTATAGAATGAAATCAATAACACTAGTTTACAAGTTATGATTTTTTTTCTTGAAAATTTTAATTTTAAACTTTAAAAAAATTTCCTCTGATTAGTTTTCAAGATGGAATTTTACCATTTCTCACCCAAATTTAACAAACCATGGCTAAATTTGCTCGAGTAAGGCCGAACTTTATGCTCAATTTATTTAAATTTTTATATTTTTTTTTAATTTATAATCACGATTTTTGACCAAAAAGTTAAATTTTAAATGCCTTTAACATCAAAGCTATTGAACGGATTTTAATGCCTTGTATGAAAGCTAATTTCCTTTCATTTGAGACTTCTATTGATCAAATCGGTATTACCATTTGGGAGTAATGGATTATTAATAATGTTTGTTATTATTGACATCTCCACATTAAATTTTCGATGAGTTCTAGAGGGCCAAAAGTCGACTCTATTTTCCTCTTATTTATTTTTAAATGGACATGGCCTTAAGAAGAAGCATATGACCGAAACAAATGATTAATTTAAAATATAGGAACCTACATAAAGAGAACAGATTCGTAGTTACAACCGACTTTTACTTTTGTCAACCGCATGACTTGAACACCAGGTATTTTATCAGTATAACCGAATGTTGGTTCGTGCCGTCGAAGCTTTCGTATATGTGACAGCGCATAGAGAAAGGGTAAAAAAGTCAAATTTCATTTTTTTTCTTTTTTTGATGTGGACAACATCTGAGCATCGAATAAGACCGATCCCATGCCCCAAAAGTGTTCCCTCCCAGAGATATGCGCGTTTTATAAAAGTGAAGTCGACGATTCTAAGCGCAAATAGAAAGGGACCTAATCTTTAAAATGGCTCTCCTGAACAAAACTTTTCATCAACTTTTCACTATTTTTTTTTGATGTGAACAACATCCGAGCATCGAATTAGACCGATCCCATGCCCCAGAAGTGTTCCCTCCCAGAGATATGCGCGTTTTATGAAAGTGAAGTCGACGATTCTAAGCGCAAATAGAGAGGGACCTTATCTTTAAATGGCTCTCCTCAACAAAACTGGTTTTTAACCTTAGGTCCCTTTGTATTTTGCGCGTCACATATGTAAATTTTATACCTCTTAAGGGTCAATTAAGAAAATTTATTCAAAGAAAATAGTTTTGTAGTCAAATCAAGATAAAAATTAAATTGTCCTGTTTTGGTATTTCAGTATTTTTTTAGGCGTCTACTGAGAATTTAGAGAAAGATATTGCAATTGCTTTATATTTATGAATTTGTTAGATACATAGTAAGGTTGGGTAACAATGTACAAATACGAAGGTTGCTATTAATATTTTTGGTCCCGACAATACTAGTGTTCCCAGATGTGTAAACTGGAACTTCCATTGGAATCTTTGAATTTTTTTAGCATAACTTTACTCTGGCCGTTTTGTCATATGAGGGCAAATTGTTGTGTTTACAGTTTGTTGAAAAATTCATCTCAGTCAAAAATGGAATTATACCGTGAACATTTTGTGCGATGTTTTTTTTCGATTTTTGGCGTGGGTTATCGAGACAAGAGTGTTTTAATCAACTTACTTAGACTTATGGCGATGGAGCACCATCAAAAACCACTGTAAATCGCTGGTACCAAGAGTTCAGGTTTGGAAGCCATTCGCTCCAGTAAGAATTTCGTCCAACTTCGGTCACTTTGCCAGAAACCATCGATGCTGTGCGTGAACTGATTAAGAAAGACCGTCCGACCGTGAGATTAAGGCATCATTGGGCATTTGTGGGACAAGCATCAATAGGATATTGCATGTTCATTTAGCCGTGAAAAAAATTAGTTTTCGTTGGATCCCACATAATTTGACGAATGCTCAAAACGGCTTGTATGGATTAGTGCAAAGAGATATTGAAAAGGTTTAACTGCGGTAGCTCAAAGGCAGTATTTAACATTGTCACAGGTGACGAATCATGGATCTATGCATATGAACCCGAAACAAAACAGCAACCGACCATATGGGTCTTTCAAGACAAGCCAAATCCATCAAAAGTTGTTCGTGGAAGAAGTATAAGTACATCGAAGCAAATGATTGCGTTTTTTTCGGTATAAGCGGCCATGCTCAGAGTGGTTTACAACCACCTGTTTGCCAACAGTGTTTGAAGAAATGAGGAAAGATAATAGGATAAGCGGATCATTTTGCATCACGACATTGCGAGCTCTCATCAGCTGAAAAGATCAACTTTTTGACCACTCAAGATGTCGAATTAATGGGCCATCCACCGCACAGCCCTGATTTGACACCCAATGACTGCTTTTTATTCCCTAGCATCAAGAGAACAATGCGTGGTCAACGTTTTTCATTGCCCGAAGCAGCTGTTGAAGCGCTAAAAAATCATGTTTTGCAGGTGCCTCAATCGGAGTGGAAAAAGTGTTTCGAAAATTGGTTTAAAGGAGAATATTTTGAAAAACTATAAAACCATTTCCAATGACAAATTATTGTGTTTTTATTGCCGGACCCGAAATATAAATAGCAATCCTCGTAAAACAATCTAATTTGTCTATCTGTCTTTATACTTCTGGTTGATTTCAACGAACAATTCTGAGTGAAAATGTTAGTTGCCTCAACTATTTTCACTTAATTTCCTTAGTACAATCGAATTGTTAGGCAATGTTCTTTGCCAGAGTATTGCCAAAACTATCATCTTGTGGTACTTGGAAACAAATTTCTATCAAGATTATTAACATTTGGTGATTGCAACAGAAAATATTTCTGTCGCATGTCATTTTTGTCTTCCAAACCGATTTTAAACCAACTTTTTTACTGTGCGATTTTATAAAAAAAGAACAATGGAAACAACAATGGAAGCAGTGGAAAAGGAATATTTTTTTGAAAAAATCATTATATGTGACAGCGCATAGAGAAAGGGTAAAAAAATCATTTTTTTTTTCTTTTTTTGTTGTGGACAACATCTGAGCATCGAATGAGACCGATCTCATGCCCCAAAAGTGTTCCTTCCAGAAATATGCGCGTTTTATGAAAGTGAAGTCGACGATTCTAAGCGCAAATAGAAAAGGGCCTAATCTTTAAAATGGCTCTCCTGAACAAAACAGGTTTTTAACCTTAGGTGCCTTTCTCTTTTGCGCGTCACATATGTTGGCAAGATAAATTCTGAAAAATAAGGATAAGAATCGAAACATTCTTTTTTTATTTTTGTGCAGCTAATATCATAATGAAGAAAACAATGTCTATTTGAAGAAAATCTAGGGATACATGTAGAATAGCTAAATTTGTAAACCGGCATTTTGGATTTTTTCAAAACCGTGATTTAAAAAACCGACTGTCAATTTATTTTTTAGTAAAAATTTACCTAAGAATGAAAATATTTACCAATTCAAAAGCGAAGCAATTGACAACATCTATACTTATAGATTCTGAGAATGCATTAAAATCCAATTCGACAAAAAGAGGCTAATTTTTTAATTTTAAAATAAACTAGTTAAAATAATAGATATTTGACATCCATGGATGTCCATGGAGATGCAATATTCTTTGCTTTCACATACATCAACAAAAACCCGACATGCCTGGTTTCTGTTATTTTCGAGATTATTTTATTCCGATTTTCCGGTTTTGAACACTCTACTAGAGTATCATAAAGTATACCGACCATTATTAAAATTTCGTTGCTGTAATTTCAGTGAAAATTTCATGGCGATCTGTATATAGAATAGATACGAAATTTTAGACGGAAAAGACTCGAAAATATCTGACTTTTTTCAGGGGTTGTTTCAGTCCTTGTGTGGGTTAAATTCGCTTTTTTTAAACGATTTCATTTTAAATACCAAACAGGATACAAGATAAGACAAACCTCTAGCGTGCTTTCCACAGACAGACAGACGGATATTGTCAAATCGTCTTAGAACGGGTTGTATGTTTTTTGAGATGTTGCAAACAGAAAATTAAAAACTGAATATACCAGCATTCTATAGTGAAGATTATAGAAAATAATGCAACTAATGCATAAGTTAAACAGGTGAAAATGAAAACAGCTTTTTCTGATATTCTGGTACATTTACATCTACTTTATAACATTATCAAAAAACCGAAGAAAACGTAAAGAAAGTAAAAAAAAAAATGTTATTGAGAATCGTTGAATCACTATTAGAGAAGTTGCAAAGGATATCTGCATATCGGTTGGCTCATGCGATAATTTTTTCGGAAATTTTGGGCATGAACTGTGTGGCTGTGAAGTTCGTCCCAAAATTGCTAAATTGTTAACATAAAACTGTCGATTGTTCGTAGTGTTTTTGGCCGAAAGGAATACCGTAATCACGCCTCAGCCATCGTATTCGCCAGATTTGGGCCCCAGCAGCTTTTTTCTGTTTCTAAAATTGAAGAGTCCCTTGAAAGTACGGAGTTTTAAAGCCATATGCCCATTTGGAAAACCATTATTTGGGCTCCCACACAATTTTTACGTTGACTGTATCAAGTATGAAGCATTTGTATATGTGACAGCGCATAGAGAAAGGGACCTAAGGGTAAAAAAAAACAATTTTTTTTTGATGTGGACAACATCTGAGCATCGAATGAGACCGATCTCATGCCCCAAACGTGTTCCCTCCCAGAGGTATGCGCGTTTTATGAAAGTGATGGTACACCAAAGATACACGTATTTAAATCTTTAAAACGGCTCTCCTGAACAAAACTGGTTTTTACCCTTAGGTCCCTTTCTATTTTGCGCGTCACATATAAAAACGTATCTACACGCAGAGAAAAAATTTGGTTCCTATATGGTCACGGCATCAATAGTATGTTCTCTGCAATAAAAGTATGGTCGTCGCAAACATAGTATTGTTTTTTGAATTTCAATTTGACAGTAGTATGATTGCGGCAATATTAATATTGTTGAAATGTAACAATAGTATTGTTGCCACATTTAAAAATGAAAATATGGTTTGTAGAAACAATATAAATATGGTTGGTGGAACAAAAGTAGTGTTTTCATGGCTTTTATGTTAACAATAACATGATTACGGCAATCATACCGTCAAATTTGTATTTCTTTTAATTTGGCAACGTTATTTTTACGAATCTAACGCAATAATTGTAAAAATAAATAAATTTTTTGCCAAACAAACTACAAATTAGTATAACTGAAATATTTTTAAAAAATAATTTGTTTACTGTTACATAAATCACTCCTATTACACAGTGGAACATTTTTGGGGCTATTGTCTGGGGGGTGAGAAATTCCATATCAGGGTGATGGTACTAGGTCAATATATTAAAACCCTCAAAGGGTTTTGCGTTCGTATGTGCCAGTTTTTTTTTATGACCTTTTACATTTTTTCCTTATCTTGATGTTTTTCGCTTAGTTGTAAAATGTTGGCAAAAACGTAGTTTGACATACCTCTAGAACGACTAGTTCGATTTTGCTGAAATAAATTGAGAAAAATTAATAATTACATTTTCTTTTATCCATTAATATACTGTTTCTCTACCAAATCAACATTTTTGCAATTAGAAATAAATTTATGAAAAAAATTTTGCCAAAAAAAAATTTTTTTTTTTTTAAAACATATAAATCCCAAACGGAAAAACGTGTAGAGTCTTATAACTTTCACGTAAAGTCACATAACCTATAAACAAATGGCGACATAGATCATTGTTGAAATGTTACAATAGTATTATTGCCAAATTTAAAAATGAAAATATGGTTATAGCAACAATATAAATATAGTTGGCGCGACAAAAGTATTGTGTTTTGCGTTATATGTTAACAATAGTATGATTCCGGCAATCATACTGTATGATTGTAATTTTTCTTTATTTAAATATGGTATTAAGTACGAATGTTATTGGTACGGATCTAATGCAATAATAGTACTTTTATAGCGAAATTAAAATGTTTTAAACAAGCTGCTTTGGCTTTATTTAACTGAAATATTTTTAATAAAAACGCTTACGTTTATTTTAACTTATTTTTTCTACTGTAAAATAAATCACGCGTATTATTTTAAATTTAATGTGTTTTTGAATAATTTTCATAATTCAAATTTATTGTTGACAACTTAAACCAATTCTAATAAATTATACTGAGGATCATAGTATAATTGTGTGTAATCATACTATGGTTGTAGGGACCATAACAAGGTTGTGTGTGAATCATACTATGGTTGTGAGGATCATACTATGGTTGTATATGAAACATACTACGGTTGTGAGGATCATAATATGGTTGTGGAGATCATAGTATGGTTGAGTGTGAATCATACTATGGTTGTGGAGATCATAGTATGGTTATGTGTGAATCATACTATGGTTGTGGGAATCATAGTAAGGTTATGTATGAATCATAATATAATTGTGAGGATCATAATATTGTTGTACCACAACCACATACCAAACAATAGTATTATCCTCTTCGAATATTGTCACCACAACCATACTTATTTTCTGCGTGCAGACAGATATCGTAATAGCAAATCAACTGGTAGTTCTGAGTCGAGCGGTTCACTTAAAGGTGGGTCTAACTTAAGTATGATAATTTGATATTTACGTATTCCGTACTTGGATATTTTGAATTTTGTTTGGTTTTACAAAAAACAATCAAAAAACCGAAATACCCGCCAGAAAAAAACCCTAGGTAAACGACCTGTCGGGTATTAACTTTTTTTGAGAAGGCGACTGTCGGATTTGGTGATAAAAACTGAAATTTTGGTTTTCGGTTTTGGACACTCTAGCTAGGACACTGACATTTTGCATGCTCGTGGCTGACGAAATCTGCCGAGACCGAAAAATATTTCTCTCTAAGGAACTTAAGATAACTCCAAAAAAAAACGACAGGTGATAAGGTATTTGGGATTGTAAATTGACGAAATCTGCCTAGGCCGAAAAAAGTTTCTCTCTAAGGAACTTAAGATAATTAAACAAACGACAGTTTTTTGAGAACTTAATTAGCAAATACTAATTTTTCATTCAAATTAAAATTTGAATTTAAAAATTCAAAATCTTTAAAAATCGATTATTAATTTAGCAAAGAAAGTTTAAATACCTCAGTCGAAAATTCAATTGAAAAAGTGCACCACACAGATAAAATTGTCACAAACTGCACAGGATGCGGCCCAATATCGAAAAAAAATTCTAAAAGATAAGCAAAATAATGGCTTTGTAAAAAGACATCATATAACCCCTCCGTCCCTTGCATACTCTTTCTTTTAAAATCCTTAATGCCAGCAACTCCTAGTACGATCAGCAGTGTAATCCTTTCCTTTTCGCTGCAACTATTTCGTATATTTCTCTGTTTTCTTGGGTATTCTTATCAAAGAAAACTATGTATTTCGCCGCAACACAAAGAGAAACCAAGAAAATGCATTTAGCAGCGTTGGAGTCTGAGGCGGCGATTATGGCTGCAGCTGCTTCTTTCCAACGCCACCCCCTTAACTTAAGTTTAATACTCTTACTGAGGTATGCTTGCTTATGTTGTTGTTGTTCTTATTTTTTGGTCTTGCTTAGCTATGGCAAAACTTTGCTTAAAAAAAGTGGTACTTCTTACAAAGCGTTTCTGTGCGAACTGATAAAGTTTCTTCTTCGAAAAACTCTTTAAGGCCAACAAGAAACAAAAGACCGAGCATGAAAACGCGATTCAATTGATTTTTAGCCATTTACCTTTAATGACCGTGTGTGTGTTCAAGTGTATGAGTGTGTCTGCGTTTGTATTGTTTCTGAATTGAATAAGTATCGTAAATCAAAAGCAAATCAATGCCAGACTTTTCTCAATACACTCACACACTCGCACATTTAAACGAAATTACAAGTCAGCAAGCGATGCTTTCCAAGCCTCAATGAAAACCTTGATGTTGACCTTTAGGCAAACGCAGGTTGCGGAATTTTATTCTGATAAATGGAATTAAATTTAGAACAATTGTTTGGAGGTTGGGTCAAGTTTTGTCTTAAACAAGAATCAAAGGTTAGGAATTGGAATTATAGAGGAATCGAACTTCAAGGGGTTGAAGAGGGTTAAAGAAATTGTATATCAGCACAAAGGTAGAAGTGTTCTCTTAAAGCCCATATATACTTAAGCAAGGTACAAAAGTATTAAGCAAGGCCTGTAAAAAATTGTTTAATTAGAACGAATTAACACGGGAAAACATTGTTTTTCTTTTTTTATGTTACCTCTTCAAATCCATATGTATGTACGGGTTGCTATATGTGACGCGCAAAATAGAAAGGGACCTAAGGTTAAAAACCAGTTTTGTTCAGGAGAGCCATTTTAAAGATTAGGTCCCTTTCTATTTGCGCTTAGAATCGTCGACTTTACTTTCATAAAACGCGCATATCTCTGGGAGGGAACACTTTTGGGGCGTGGGAGCGGTCTCATTCGATGCTCAGATGTTGCCCACATCAAAAAAAGTGAAAAGTTGATGAAAAGTTATGTTCAGGAGAGCCATTTTAAAGATTAGGCCCCTTTCTATTTGCGCTTAGAATCGTCGACTTCAAATTCATAAAACGCACATATCTCTGGGAGGGGACACTTTTGGGGCATGGGATCGGTCTCATTCGATGTTCAGATGTTGCCCACATCAATAAAAGAAAAAAAAATGAAAATTGATTTTTTTACCCTTAGGGGCCTTTCTCTATGCGCTGTCACATATATATTTCTGGCCTAGGCAACACTGCCTGGCGCCATCTGACATTTTTATTGGAAAGTTTAACATTTATTAGCATAAACGTACTCAGAACCTTTTGACGTACGACCATCATTTGTGTTGTTTACAGTGACTTAAAAAAAACAAATTTTGAATTAACTCGGGAACATTTTCGTGTGATCTTTTTTTACAACTTTCGACGTGAACTATCACGACAAGAGTGCTTCGATGAACTTAACTCTTTGTATGGCAATGAAGCACCATCCTCTATCACCGTGAAAAACTTGTTTTAGTGAATTCAATCGTGGCCGACGCTCTCTCAAAGACGAAGGTCGTCCAAACACGGCCGTTGTGCCAGAGAACATTGATGCCGTGCGTGAACTGATAATGCAAGATCGTCATGGGCCATACCGTGAGATAGAGGCATCTTTGGGCATTTCATCCACCAGCATACATTTGATATTACATGAACACCTGGCCGTAAAAGTGGTTTGTTCTCGTTGGATCCCGCACAATTTGACAATCGTCCAAAAAAAGCTCGTGTCGATTGATGCAAAGAAATTTTGAAAAAATACGACCGGGGTGCTTCAAAAGACGTTTATAAGATCGTCACAGGTGACGAATCATGGATCTATGCGTATGAGCCCGAAACAAAACAGCAATCGACCGTGTGGGTCTTCGAAGACGAGCCAAATCCAACGACAGTTGTTCGTAGAAAAAGCACTTCGAGAAAATGGTCACCTGTTTCTTTGGCAAAACTAATCATGTAGCGGCTGTTCTGCTTGAGCAAAGTAGGATGGTTAATTCTGAGTGGTACACCACAATTTGTTTGTCTGAAGTCTTGGGAGAAATTCGAAAAACGAACAAGAGAAGACGAATCATTGTGCACCATGACAATGCGAGCTCTTACACATCAGCTGAAACGATGTGCTATTTGACCACTCAAGATGACGAATTGGTGGGTCATCCGCCGTACAGCCTTGATTTGGCAATGACTTCTTTTTATTCCCGCACATCAAGAAAAAAATGCGTGGTCAACGAATTTCGTCGCTAGAAGACGCTGTTGCAGCGTTCAAAAGCCATATTTGGAGGTGTCTCAATCGGAGTGCAAAAAGTGCTTCGACAATTGGTTTGATTTATAAATCATGCTGGAGAATACTTTGAAAACCAATAAAACCATTTGCAATGATAAATTAGGGTGTTTTTATTGCCGGATCCGAAACATAAATAGCAACCCTCGTAAAACTATAAAATTTTTCAAGGTGCCAAAAATAAAATTATTTTTGCAATAAGATTAAATTTGGTTGACAGACTCTAAGGCCAAAAATCTGACCCATTCAAAAAAATTCAAATATGACCTTATTTTTTAAATCTAAGCTAATATAAGGGGTCCAAAAATCCGTTATTTAGCTTTTCTGCATATTCAGAAGTTATATAAGGTGCCCGACTTAACTAACTACTCTATTTTTAAATAAAAAAACAACTTCTATTCGCAGCAAGTGGTTTTATGGCATTCTGAGAGTCTGGTAAGGGGGACAACTACTTCACTTTTGGTTGGGGGAAATATTTTCCATTCTTGGGCAAAAGGCTAAAAGCAGAATTTGGGTTAATGCCGGTTTCTTACTTTAAAAAAAACCAACAGTTGTTTTTTTTAGTCAAAGTTTTGGAAAAACTTCGAAATGCCAGTTTTCTAAAAACCCCGGTTTGTTTGGACACTCTAGCCGGAACTACAAGGTTGAAGTACTGAAAAACTTATCAACGTAAATAAGGAGAAAAAATCATCCGCCGAATGTCAAGCTTAACAGATATATATAGTAGACTGACTCTGCCTAAAGTAAGACAATTTTGATTTCAACTTGATTTGATTTATATTTCAAAATTACTTTCTTAACTAAAGCTTTAAGCGCCGACAAAGCTTGTTCAAACGAGTTGAATTTATAACTGGCGTTTTATGTTCATAACTAACATTGCAGAACTGCAACTAACCCCTTTTTTTAAAAACTACTGGAGTACTTGAAGTACACTAAATTACCATCACAAATTCAGCTGAGACAACGATTCACTTGTCTGTGTTTTTGTGTTTCTACTCTGTCCGTAGTTTCTAACCTATTTTGAGATTGTTCTGGCTTTTTACTGTTCCTTACAAAAAATTCAAGTTTTGATTGACATCAGAAAATTAAGCTTGGATCTGAATTCGATGGGAACCATTAAATTTGTAAGCGTTATTTGAATACCGACCTTATTCGACATATGTGACGCGCAAAATAGAAAGATTAGGTCCCTTTCTATTTGCACTTAGAATCGTCGACTTCACTTTCATAAAACGCGCATATATCTGTGAGGGAACACTTTTGGGGCTAGGATCGGTCTCATGCTCAGATGTTGTCCACATCAAAAAAAGAAAAAAATGAATATTGATTTTTTACCCTTAGGTCCCTTTCTCTATGCGCTGACACATATACAGGGTGATCATTCTTGAGGTATTTTTTCCTATAGCCGTTTTTCACAGATTTCGCGTGAGTTGTGTTCATCTTCATTTCTTTCCTTTTCAGTATTGTTTGCCATTTCATCATGTAAAGACTTACCCTAAAACAACGTCTCCGAATTGTCCAATTGTATAATGGAAATGAGCGTTCGCTGAGCAACTGTTTTCGACCACAATTTTGTTCTGTGATGAGGCACATTTCTGGCACAATCACAACGTTAATAAACATAATTGCCGCATTTTGGCTGAAGAGCAACCATAAGAGGTGCAAGAGGTGCCATTATACCCAGAGAAAACCACGGTCTGGTGCGGTTTATGAGCTGGTGGAATAATTGGTCCATATTTTTTTAAAAATTATGATGGTTGGAAAGTAACCGTGAATCGAGCTCGCTGTCGCACCTTGATATCGGAATTTTTGCTTCCTGAAATTGAAGCCCGTAATCTTGACGACATTTGAAGGAAATTATATTCAAAAAATAAATGGCATAAAATGTCCTTTAGAAAGAACCACAAATACTTAGTAGGGACATAAATACTGTCACAACATTGAACACATCCATTTCAATAGTAGAACTGAACATACCCCCTTAATGTCATATGGGGTTTGAAAGCTAACCTCAATAGCGTTAGTCTGCAACGGGATTTTAAAATTGTTTTAACTTTCATCATGGAGTGGTCAGATGAGGAGAACCGTATCGCTGTAATAGCGCTTTTCAAGTGTGAAATGAAAAAAGCGATATTTTCAAAACGCTCCGGCCACTAGTGATTAGCCGCATGTTCGTCTACCGATGCATAAAACTGTTTGAGGAGACTGGAGATGTAAAAGACCGCCACCGGTCGGTCCGCCCACGCTCTGTTCGAACATCGCATGTCATCAAAGCCGTTAAATCAAGAATTCGCAGAAATCCGCTGCGAAAACAGAAAATCATGGCCCGTGAAATGAATATCACGCAAAAGTCCATGAGTCGAATTATTAAAAAAGACTTGGGACTTGGGGCTTTCAAACGACGTACTGGACATTTATTGACTGCAGCTTTAAAAAAAAATAGGATTGACAAATGCAAACGTTTTTTGGTGAAGCAAGCGGATAACTTGCACAGAAAAATTTTGTTCACCGATGAAAAAATTTTTACCGTTCAGGAAAAATGTAACAAGCAAAATGATAAAGTGTATGCGCGGTCATCTAAGGAATCATCTGAACTGATCCCAAGGGTGGAAAAGGGTCATCACCCAGCTTCAGTCATGGCTTGGTGGGGTGTCTCTTACGATGGGATCACTGACCTGCATTTCTGCGTACAAGGAGTCAAAACATCGGCCAAAGTTTACCAAGAAACCGTTTTGGAAGCTGTTGTAAAGCCTCTTAACAATTTCCTGTTCCAAAACCAGCTATGGCCAACAGGATTCTGCACCGGCCTATAAGTCTAAAACGTCCCAGGCCTGGCTTCGAAACAATTTTCCAGCGTTCATTTTCTCTGGAAAATGGCTCTCAGGCAGTCCAGATTTAAACCCATTGGATTATAAATTGTGGATGGTTTAAGAGGACAAGTTTTGTCACAAAAGATACTCCAACATTGGATCTCTTAAGACTGCTTTGGTTCGAGCTGTGGCCAATTTTCCAATGGACGAGGTTCGTGCAGCTATTGACGATTGGCCAGTGCGACTTAAGGCGTGTGTAAAGGCAAAAGGCGGACATTTTGAATAAGTAGATTCTTTTTGGATACAATATACATCAAAATAGAAAGGGACCTACGGTTTAAAACCAGTTTTGTTTAGGAGAGCCATTTTAAAGATTAGGTCCCTTTCTATTTGCGCTTAGAATCGTCGACTTCACATTCATAAAACGCGCATATCTCTGGGAGGGAACGCTTTTGGGTCATGGGATCGGTCTTATTCGATGCTCAGATGTTGTCCACATCAAAAAAAGAAAATTGATTTTTTTACCCTTAGGTCCCTTTCTCTATGCACTGTCACATATTAAGAAATATTCGGTCTAAAAACATTCAATACTTTTTATTTTACAGCATAAAACGTGTGTAACAGTATTTATGTCCCTACTAAGTATTTCAAATTTTGTTTTTTTTTGTTATTTGTTTTTTTTTATTTATTTTGAAAAGCTTCCTTAGATTGATTACCCGATATATATTTTATTTTAAATATTTTTTAAATTCATGTTATTTTAGATTTAACAAATAATCGACTGTCTACAAGAAATAACACACGTTTTCCAACATTTTCCGGCTAAATGACTTTAAGAGGTTTTTGATTTGAGTTATACTCTAAAGAAAAACACGTAATAATTTTGGACAGGTCTCTTTGTAAACTGTGTGGTCTTAATATATTCTTCAGTAATTTATACCAAAAAATGCCGAACCTGATGTCTACCGTTCGCTCTATTCCCAAATATTACTATTTCAAGTGTGTGCCACAGAAAAAAACCACCGCCCAGAATATTTTATCGCCTTTGGGTTTATTTAAGCAACACCAGAACTGTGACATATTTAAATTCCCAAAAATTGAAATCAAATTCGATTTGGGACAGGAGATAAGTCGAACTTGTTCGGGTTTCGTTGGTGTTTATTAGAACGCCCCTCAAAAATACAAGAATATCTTTTTCCAAACCATTGGAGCACGACCATTGGCAATGACACTGCACGTAAGTGGCCCACATCAACATGTTTTCGAATGGTCACAAATATTTGGCAAACTACAATCAACAAACACACAGTTGACATAAAATTGAATACTTTTAGTATTTGCACACCACCCGAAATAGTTTCATTATTTGCACTCGTACAACTCGCACACCCTGTTTTTCCTGGAAGAGGGGGGATTGTTTATTGAAATTATTGACGTCATATGGAACGAATACTCTATCCAGTGGTCGCTTATACCCTACGCCACACTGTAGTGAACGGTAGTATGACTTAGTGCTAATGTTTGCAACACCTTAAGTTAGTAGGGGTATATCCTATGTTAAGTATACCGATTGATTCAGAATCAATATCTGATTCCATTGAGCGTTTTACGTCCGTCCTTAATAACATTGGTCTACATTGTTCCATAACTTGATATGCTACGCGGATTTTTTTAGGTTTTAGAACCTTCAGCTCTGGTAAAGTTTGATTATATCGCCCCATGTTTTCCAATGGCTCCTACACCAGTGTTGCCAGAACTTAGTGACTTAGTGACGAAATCTACATTTCTTTAAAAAAAAAAAGCCAAAAACCCTCCAGTAGATTCTAAAAAAAAATATAACAAAAATATTGCATCTATCTATAAATATTAGAATGGCTATCTTTTAAGAGGTTCCACTGGTTCAGAACTTAGCAATTTTACGCTAGCAACCTCGGACCACCAAACTAAAAATTTTCAAACCGCTGCCAGATGTATCATAGAAAGTACGAGGGCGACCGCAAAACTAACTGGCCTGGCACATTTTCTGTTTTACTAGCAATTTTTGTTTTTGTTTTTAAAAAGCAATCTTTTATAAGCCATCTGTCAAAATTTTCGAAATATTTAATGATTATTTTCTTTGTTACAGGTGATTGAAGTAAGTTTTATAATTTTTGAAAAAAAAAAAAAACAAAGAATTTCGTGCGGTAATTAAACACTTTTATATGAAAGGTTATACGCCACAATTAATCAAAGATGAATTGGATTCTGTTTATGGTGATAATGCACCATCATACTCCACCGTGAAATCCTGGGTTGAACAATTTAAAATGGGTCGTTCAAGTACCGAAGATGAACAACGCTCTGAAAGACGGAAAACTGCTACTACTATTGAAAACATTAGAAAAATATTTAATGAAGTGACTAAAGATAGACTAATAAAGCTCAGAGAATTTGCTGATATTGTTAAAATACACGAAAAACAAGTTGGGAGTATTTTACTTGATGAACTCCAGATGAAAAAGCTATTCGCAAGATGGGTGCCGCGTTTGTTGATTTTGCCCCAAAAAATCGTTCGTTGGACCAATTCCGAGGAGCTTTTAGCGTAATCCAATAGAGTTCTTGCGCCGATTTATAACTGTTAATGAAACATGGATCCACCACTACATCCCAGAATGCAAAGAACAGTCAAAACAATGGATAGAAAAGTGGTCTGGTAAAAGTGGTCCCAAGAAGGCGAAAACTGTTAAGTCAGCAGGAAAAGTAATGGCCACAGTATTTTGGCATGCAAGGTGTATAATATTTATTGATTATCTTGAGAAAGGAAAAACTATAAACAGTGAATATTATTGTGCATTATTGGATCGGTTGAGTGAAGAAATCAAGATAAAACGACCGCATTTAGAAAAAAAGTTCTTTTTCATCAAGAAAATGCTCCTTCACACACTGCATTTTGAACTCAACAAAAACTGGCCGAATTACGATTTGAAATTGCTCTGCATCCACCATATAGTCCAGATTTAGCTCCTTCTGATTATTTCTTGTTTCCAAATTTAAAAAAAATTCTCGGTGGCAAAAATTTTTCGTCCAATAGCGAGGTTATTGCTGAAACTGAGGCATATTTTGAAGGTCTTGAAAAATCTTATTTTGCGGATGGAATTAAAAAACTTGAAAAACATTTGATGAAGTGTATTGTGTTGGAAGGAGACTATGTTGAAAAATTAATAATAATAATTCCAAAAAAACGGTTCTTTTTATGTTAGGCCAGTTACTTTTGCGGTCGCCCTCGTATAAGTAGGTAACTGAAGTTACTGAAGCTCAATACAACGACCCTCTTAGTGCGTTAGCCCATTTCTGGCTCAACGGCAAAGTCAAAAAACAAAATTGCCGCATTTGGGCTGAAGAGCAACAAGAAGAGATTCAAGAGGTGCCATTATACCCAGAGGAAACCACGGTTTAGTGCGGTTTAGAAGCTGGTGGAATCATCGGTGCATATTTTTTCAAAGATGATGATGACCGGAACGAAATTGTGAATGGTGCTTGCTATCGCGCCATGATATTGATTTTTATGCTACCTGAAATTGAAGCCCGTAATCTTGACGACACTTGGTTTCAACAGGACGGTGCCACTTGACATACAGCTGCTCAAACAATGGATCTGTTGAGAGGTCATTTCGAAAAGCAGCTAATTTCACGTTTTGAACAGGTGAGTCGGCCGCCTAGATCGAGTGATATAACACCTTTAGACATTTGTCTTTGGGGTTACGTAAAGTCCAAAGTCTATGCTGGCAAACCAGCTATGATTCAGGTTTTGGAAGCCAACATTACGTGTGTCATTATAGCCATACCGGTCGAAATGCTCGAACGAATCATCCAAAATTGGACCCTCAGAATGGCAACCCTGAGGCGTAGTTGCGGCCAAAATTTGAAAGAAATTATATTTAAAAAATAAATGCTATAAAATGTACTTTCAAATTACCAATAAAGATTCCATTTAAATTTATATTTTTTTTTTGTACTGAAAAAATACCTCTAGTTGGATCACCCTTTATAAGACTCTATGCTGGGTGTTTTACAAAAAACAATCGGCCAAGGGCACCTCTGCTCTACGGCCAACCTTAGGTTAGTAAAGAAGTAAACGAAAAATTGACCACGACGCGTAGCTCTACCATTTGTTGCCCAATTTTTATAAACGATAGCTTGTATTGCTCGAGAAAGTCCAGAATTTATACTCAATTTATATATATATATATTTTTAAATATATTTTATATTTTTTTTTCAACTTAAAATTGTGTTTTTTGCACAAAAAAAATCTATTTTTTAAATTTAAAATGCCTTTTACGTCAAAGCTTTTGAACTGATTTTAATGCCCTGCTAGAAAAATTTTCAGAAAAGTTCACTTGCTTTTATTTTAAATCAATAATAACGTTTAGGAATTATGGTCCAGAAAGCTGAGAGATCTCATAAAAAAATCCAAACTTCTATCTTAAAAAATAATCAGAGGAAAAAATTTTAAAATTCATTTTGGTTTTTAGGAGGCCCAAATCTAAAGGAAACAAAATTTAGAACTCTGGACCAGGAAAAATATCGTAATTTGTAAACTAGTGAAACCAACATACTCGAGCAAATATAGATAATTCTGGCAAATTATTGGGCGTCTGCCGAGCCAGTAGGAAGGTCACTGGACCGACATAATTTTCCATTTTTAACCTATTTGTAATAAACTGAGATAAAAGTATCCTTTTTATCTGAAAAAAAAAACTTTTTTTTTTATTTTAAATAAAATTGTAAAAATGGACACCCTTTATGAGGTAAAATAATTTTTTTAACCTTAAGCTTGAATAAAAATAAAAAATAAAGAGTTTGTTAAGAACAGGTCGAATAAACTAACACGAAATTAAATAATTTTTATTCTGTTTAACTATTGATTTGGATATCCTTGGTACAATTTGCAGAGAGCTGTTTAGAAGCGTGGTCCGAAAATTCTTACTTCTGCTTGTTAGCATTTAAGAATTTTATATATTTTTTTTAGGTTTTAGGTTTGGATTCCAAATAGAAAGCTAGGACAGAGAAATCATATCAGGCGGTAGTAAAATTTTAATTTTTAATTTTAATTTTTTGGCGTAATTGCACTAAAATAAGGCGTACTTATACTGGAAAATTTTGAAAAAGAATGATGCGATGTAAAATTCCTATTTATATAGACGTTTTTTTTTCCAAAGACTAATAAATGCCTTATTGGTATACAAATGTATTCGGCCTTCAGGTTTGTACTTAAAACCTTGACATTGTGAATGATACAAGGGTTTATTTTCAGTCCTAACCTTGTCAGTTCTGAACTGGTGAAAACAACATGTTTAGATTTTTTTAATATTGTCCATTGCTTTATAAAACTTAGTTCAAAATATGCAACTTAAAAATACTATTTTGGAGCAGAAATGCTAAACAACAGTACTAAATTATATAAAGAGTGGTCCAACTATAATGCATGATGAAAATTTTTGAGTCGAGTCAAGTGTTTTGCCCAACTTAATTTGACATTTCTCTGTTTCAAAGTTTGACAAATCTAACCATGGATAAGTTCACAATTTAGCAGAGCGTTAAGATTGTTGAAGCCTTTTTTAAATGAGCGTTCAAATCAAAAGTTGAAAAAAACCCCACGAAACATCGGATTGAAAGAATGAAATAATAATCTTTTATTTGCATTGAAGTTGAATGTGACCTTGAAAGCCCATTACGGAAATTCTAAGAAAAACAAAAAAAGAGGGCAATCATTAATCAAAATAATAAAAATCCATTTCGTTTACTTCGTGTTTTTTTTTTTGGTCAAAGTAATCGACCAAATGTGTCCACAATCGGGAGAATTGTGCGCAAATTTCAGTAAACCGGGTCTAAGGGAAATGTGAAAACACCTCTAAATGCTCGCCCAGTTCGTTCTGCGGAAAACTTTTAAGTTGTTCGCTATAGTGTGACAGAAGAGCCGTCAACCTCGACTCGTCGTTGTGCCTATCAGTTGAAGGTCTCACGTACATCACTGATGCGAATTTTCAATAAAGATTTAAACTTACTTGGCTACAAGCTTCAATTGACTCAAGAGCTAAAGCCTACTGACCATTTAAAGCGTTGTCAATATGCCGATTGGTTGGTTGAACAGCTAGACATGAATGGTGACATTACAAAGAAAATCATCTGCAGCGACGATACAGACTTTCGTCTTAGTGGGTTCGTTAACAAGCAGAATTGCCACATTTGGTCAAATAAGAATCCCCAAATGATTGTTGAAATGCCGTTGCATCTACAAAGAGTGACTATTTGGTGCGATTTATGAGCTGGAGGCTTCATCGGGCCGTACTTCTTCGAAAATGTGGCCAAGCAGTTACCGTGAATGGTGTTCGATATCGCCAGATATTAACAGACTTCTGGCGGCCAGAAAATCAGCATATGTGACAGCGCATAGAGAAAGGGCCTAAGGGTAAAAAAATTGATTTTCATTTTTTTCTGTTTTTGATGTGGACAACATCTGAGCATCGAATTAGACCGATCCCATGCCCCAAAAGTGTTCCCTCCCAGAGATAAGCGCGTTTTATGAAAGTGAAGTCGACGATTCTAAGCGCAAATAGAAAAGGACCTAATCATTAAAATGGCTCTGCTGAACAAAACTGGTTTTTAACCTGAGGTCCCTTTCTATTTTGCGCGTCACATATGGACCTGGATAATATGTGGTTTTAACAGGATGGTGCCACTTGCCACACAGCCAACGAAACAATTACTCTTTGGCGCGAAAAATTCAATTGCCGTGTTATCCCACTTCGTGGCAATGCTAATTGGCCGCCACTACCATATGATTTTACACCGTTGGACTTCTTTCTTTGGGGGATATTTAAAAAAAAAACTCCCTTCAATAAGCCCAGAACAATGCAAGAGCTAAAGAATAAGATAATTTGGCACATTAACGTCATTGAACCTCCATTAAGTCTCAGAGTCATTGAAAATATGGACCATCGGGTAGATTTATGCCACCGAAGCCGTGGTGAGCATTTGGCCGACATTTTGTTTCACAAATAATTGTCATAGATCCTTCTATAATAATATAAAATATTAAGATCATCTTCTGAAAATTGTTTGTGCTATTTACAGTCTTTATGAAATGCATCTTTCATACAGATCTTAATTAATAAAAATTATTAAAGGTGGCGATATCTCGAAAACTATATGTGATAAAGCAAAACAAACTTTTAATTCGGATGCAGGAGATCATTTTCCTTGGTAGGGACATAAATACTGTTACACACGTTTTATGCTGTAAAATAAAAAGTACTGAATGTTTTTGGACCAAATATTTTTTAATATATTTACTGATGTACATATAATGTATCCAAAAAGAATCTACTTATTCGAAATATCTGCCTTTTGCCTTTACACACGCCTTAAGTCGCACTGGCCAATCGTCAATAGCTGCACGAAACTCGTCCATGGGAAAATTGGCCACAGCTCGAACCAAAGCAGTCTTAAGAGATCCAATGTTGGGGTATCTTTTGTGACAAAACTTGTCCTCTTAAACCGTCCACAATTTGTAATCCAATGGGTTCAAATCTGGACTGCCTGAGGGCCATTCTTCAGAGGAAATTAACGCTGGCAAATTGTTTCGAAGCCAGGCCTGGGACGTTTAAGCCTTATGGGCTGGCGCAGAATCCTGCTGGAAAGTCCGTGGCTGGTTTTAGAGCAGGGAATTGTTAAGAGGCTTCACAATAGCTTCTAAAATGGTTTCTTGGTAAACTTTGGCCGATGTTTTGACTCCTTGTTCGCAGAAATGCAGGTCAGTGACCTCATCGTAAGAGACACCCCACTAAACCATGACTGAAGCTAGGCGATGACCCTTTTTCACCCTTGGGATCAGTTCAGATGCTTCCTGAGATGACCGCGCATACACTCTATCATTTTGCTTGTAAAATTTTTCCTGAACGGTAAAAATTTTTTCATCGGTTAGTAAAATTTTTCTGTGCAAGTTATAAGCGTGCTTCACCAAAAGACGTTTGCATTTTTCAATCCTAGTTTTTTAAAAGCTGCAGTCAATAAATGTCCGTTACGTCGTTTGAAAGCCCCAAGTCCCAAGTCTTTTTTATTGATTTGACTCATGGACTTTTGCGTGATATTCATCTCACGGGCCATGATTTTCTTTTTTCAGAGCGGATTTCTGTGAATTCTTGATTTAACGGCTTTGATGACATGGCGCTCTTTTACATCTCCAGTCTCCTCAACAGTTTTATGCATAGACAAACATGCGGCTAATCCCTAGTGGCCGGAGCGTTTTGAAAATATCGCTTTTTTCATTTCACACTTGAAAAGCGCTAATACATCGATACGGTTCTCATTATCTGACCACTTCATGATTAAAGTTGAAACAATTTTAAAATCCCGTTACAGACTAACGCTATTGAGGTTAGCTCTCAAAACCCATATGACAATAACGCGGTATGTTCAGTTCTACTATTGAAATGGGTGTGTTCAATGTTGTAACAGTATTTATGTCCCTACTAAGTACACAAAGATCAGTTGGTTTCGTCCAAAGAAAGCTTTGGTTGCAGAACATTTTATTTTGCATGTGTTGAATGGTAACGTATGAGTGATATAATCATTAAACTCTATATTAATCATACGCAGTGTGGTACGCGTATGCAGGTGGTGTTTGAGGTTAAGCCGCGATAATTACGTTTAGACGACAGCCAAACAGCAACATAGTTCAGTCATTCGAACAAAAAGTGTCAATTTTGTTTATGCCAAGAGGAAAAGCGTAGATGAACGCTATCCTTAAGAAAATTAATTAAAAAAAATTTAAAAAAAATGTTTGTAGCTGTTTTCGTACTTAGCCTTGTTACCTTTAAAATATTAGCTTTTTTTGAAGGGTAAATTTTGCAAAAAATCCGGAATCTGGTTATTGAAGCGACTCCGACTAAATATATCTTAATATATTTATTTGTTTTAAAGGAAATTATACATTGAATGGGAACCGCTTTAGTATGCTTCTCCTTTCGTACAAGAATGAACAATAAGCTTTACAGTGGGTCACATCTTATTCTATGCAGTGCATAATCTGCACTTCGAGTCTCTATAACTTTGATAAATAAGGTCATAATAATGAATGCGGGCTACAGAAGTGATTGACTAATATTCACCTAATAGTTCACAATAAATAATAAGTGAAAACACGATTCCCCCTCTCCCAGAAATGAAGAAAACTAAATTTACTTAAAAATTTTATGTCACAGCTTATTTTATGCAGTCACTTTGAAGTGCTGTTTTACTACTCGCCACGAAGTTCTAACGGTATTTTATTTTCATATCTCGTACCTCTGTTATTCTTCTATGATTAGTTTTTGCTAGTAATTAGTCTGATTTTGAAATTAAACTTAAAATGGGATCCTCACAAGACAATAGAACAAAGGGAGTTAGTAAAAAATAATTTTAAAAACGAAATTTTTCGCAGCGAAAAATTGCTACACGGATAGGGATAACAATATTCGAAGAGCGTCATACTATTGTTGGGTATATGGTTGTGGCGCAACAATATTATGCTCATCACAACAATAGTATGGTTCACACACAATCATACTATGATCCCCACAACAATATTATGGTCCTCACAGCAATAATATTACTCACACACAACCATACTTGATCCCCACAATCATATTATTATTCTCACTCAACCATACTATGATCCCCACAACCATATTATTATCCTCACAACTAAAGAATATTTCTCATACAACTATAGTATGATCCTCACAACAATAGTTTGACTTATACGTAACTATACTATGATCCCCAAAATATTTGTAAGGATTGGGTTAAGTTGTTGTTTAAAAATCGATTTGTATTAAGTAAATTATTTAAAAATGCATTAAACTCTTATTAACAGGAGTAATTTATTTAGCAGTAGAAAAAATTATTTATTAAAAACATTTCAGTTATACTAATTCAAAATAGTTTGTTTTGAAAAAAATTATTTTCATATAAAAAGTACTATTATTGCGTAAGATTTGTAACAATAACAAAAATAAATTTTGTCGGTTTGATTGCCGTAATCATATTATTGTTAACATAAAACTTAAAAAACAATGGTTTTGTCGCACCAACCATATTTCTATTGTTGCTACAACCATATTTTCATTTTAAAATCGGCAACAATACTATTGTTACATTTCAACAATATTAATATTGCCGCAATCATACTTCAATAATAGTATGATTCAAAAAAACAATACTATGGTTGTGACGACCATACTTTTATTGCAGAGATCATACTATTGTTGCCGTGACCATATAGTAGCCATATCTTTTCTCTGCGTGTACAATGGTAAATATGAATCCCTCCACAAACAAAAAATCATTGAGCAGTTCCTACATGAGAACTGAGTGCATAAAAAGGGCAGAACTGCAACAAATAAAATTTTTAATGCATTGGACGAGCGGTATATATTGCGAAAATCCTAAGCTAATCCTAGACTTTCGGCGCCAAAATTGACCACCGAAGTTCATAAAGGCTTTGGCAAAAACTGTAGTTTGGAGACGGTTCGACGGGTTCTTCGGACGCGTGACTTTAATGGCCGAGTTGCAGCTGAAGTCATTTATCAACCCTAAAAATAAGACAAGCCGTTTAAAATTTGCTAAAGAGCCCCTTTGCAAGGGCCAGGACTTTTGGAACTCAGTCATTTTCGCAGATGAGTCAAAACTTAATATATTTGGCTCAGACGGTATGACCTGGAGAAAGCCGAATACGGAGCGCAATATGGAAAATTTAAAAGCGATTGTGATGCACGGCAGTGGCAGGGTGATGGTATGGGCCTATATGTCGGCAGCTGGTACTGGGAAGCTAGCTTTTATCGAAACTACAATGGACAAGCAGTTGAATCTTCAGATTCTGAAGGACAATTTGCTGCAAAGCGCAGACAAAAAACTGGTTGATCTATTCCGAATCGGCTTAAAGCTGTTGCGAATTAAAAGGGTTACCATACTAAATAATAAAAATTGCAGGATTTTTGTTAATATTGATGATTTTAACAATATAAGTAGCTGCATTAAATAAGCTGTTATATGAAAATTAGCAGTATTTTTGTTTGTTTTTAATTTTAAGGCCTTTTAAAATTAATATTGGCAATAAATGAAGTTTTTTGGTTAACCGCAAATATTTTCTTTCAAATGACATTCAAAATTGATTTTTAATACCGCAAATATTTTCTTTCAAATGACATCCAAAATTGATTTTTTATTCCTTTAAGTTTTAAAGCTATAGAGCCTCAAAGCTTAATACCCTCCCAACATTTGGAAGTTTCTTTCATCGTCCATCGTCAAAAGCGTTACACTTTAGTCACTTCCAGACGATAAATGGAAGATAGTTTGACTTTACAATAACAATTTACTTTGCAGTCGTCTTTAAATCATTCAGACGGCAATTGGAATATTGTTTGTTGTTTACAACACCTGCCGACAACAATATTATACACTTCTGCCAAAGTCGCAGTAACTGCGAAATAAAATTAGAATCAAAATAACTTCCAAGAAAGCCAAGAAGTGACTCCTTGTATTTACGCAGAAGTGTCTTCTGGAAGTTATCTCCGGGGGGGTACAAGTTCTCGATACGGAAGACACTTCTGCGATAAGAAAATGAGTTTTAACTTCCTCACGTCACTTCTTAGCCACTTCCGCGATAGAAAATGTTGGCAGGGAATATACACTGCATACAATAAGCTGTGACCCACTGTGTATTAAAATCAAAATTTAAGCCAGGGAGTTTAAGCGGAAGTTAAAAAATACGCAGCGTTATAAATAAAAGCTTTGGTGTCTTCGGGCCTTTACACGGGTGGCAAAAATCAATGGAACAATATTCAAAGGTTGTATAGAGTTGGATTGAGACCCCCGCAGAAAACGAGTGGGGTCACTGATTTCCCTTAAGTGATTCCAAAAGCTCCGCCACAAGTAAGTTCCTCATGCCAAGGACGGATGCTGTTGAAATTGGAGAAAATCGGCTTAGATTTAGATAAATCTCCTACATATATGTTCAAGCGATTTTGCCAAAAATTAATGAAATTTTCTCACAATTTTAAATATGACAAAAGTTTTAAAAACTGGGTAAGTTGGGTACAAAACACTATTTATTTAGCTTATTGAACATTCAGGAGAGCGGGATATAATCTAGTCGGCCACGCTTTTTCTACTATTTGTTGTTTTTAATAAAGTTAATTTGTAAAAAAAATATTGAAAATGGCTCATCAGTATTTGAATTTTTGATCCCACAACCCTTATTCAAGCATGTAAAACTAAACTTATTTCGTATGAGTAACACATCGATTGTCAAACGAATTGAAATCTGTGTGCCAATTATTGCAAACGAAATCCCATGTGATTTTATGCCCACCAAACATTAGAATTTCAATTAATTAAAAAAATTGTTCTACACGTTTGCGGTATTCTTGTCACTTCTTGTTTCACATCATTATATTTTTGTAACTTTTTCCAGAAAAAAGCTAAAAAAAAACGAGACCAGAATACAAACGTTAATTAAACACAAAATGCAACAATAACATTGACAACTACAACATCAGAGATGCTGCACAAATTAGTGGCGTTAATATTGGAACAACGAATTCTAGGCAAGAACAGCAACTAATTTGCAGCAGCGACGAGGCTGCTGCAACTGTCTGTCACTCGTTCACGGTGTGATTGAATGGCATGGGCGTTGTTTTTTTAATTCGATGCCATGCGATGCAGTTCGGTTTGGTGTGATTTTTTCAAGTTTTGTTTGAATTATGCAAGCACGTACAAGACGGGGTACACTGCGGTACCAGCAAGCCCAAACATGCACTGCGTTTGTTTTTAATTTTTTTTTTTTGGTAAATTTTCAGTTAAACACTTGGGCTTGAATTTTTTTCTTTAAATATTTTTGGTTTTGTATTTTGCAATTGTTTGCACTCTCTTTTCTGAGCGCAGTGATCTGCACTTCTTAGTTTTTTTCTATTCTTTGCCGGCTTGTTTAAATTAAAAAACAACATGTAGTAACGTGAAGATATTTTTTTTCTTTGTTTTCAAATTTGTTTTGCTACGAGTATTGACCGTTAATTTACTTGTATTCCAATAGCTTTTTTGTTTTCTCACTGTGTATTGTTGTGTGTGCTTTATTTTGTAATTCTTTATTTTTTTGTATTTTCCGCTTTATGCCATGCACGTTGAACTCGTTATCGAAGACTAAACACTGCTCACGATGCTGTAGTCGTAAGCCATGCCTTTAACGAACACACACACAAGTTTACACACCGAAAAAGACACACAAAGCCGAACACTATAAACGAACAGAAACGAACTAAACATTCGCGAGGACACACACACACATCGTCTACTCAAACGCACGCACAACAATTGTACGAAAATATACGTTACAAAATGCAGAAAAACATTCATTTGAAATTTTTTTGGTACATTCGGTACCATTGGATGGTGTTCTTGTTGGCGGTCGTGATGATTACGTTAATAGTAATGATGATGTTATTGTTACTTGTGTTTGTGTGTGGAACCCAAGCCTGCAAGCGCCAGCAAATTCGTAGAATTTCTGTTATCTTTATTTGTGGGTGTAAAATTTGCTACTGTATTATTCGGTTGTTGTCTTTGCTTAACAAAGCTTTCCACCGTTCTGTTGGGTAGTTTGAAAGGGATTGAAATAAACAGCAGTGATGGAAAATTTGTTAGAATTGTGCCATTCTTAAGTTTCGTGGTTCAAAACCAAACAAAAACCAAAAATAGCTACAACCAAACATGTCTTTTTACCCGGTTCTTCGCTGTCGGGTATTCCGGTTTTCGCTTTTTTTGGTTGGGTTATGAAAAGCAAAGAAATATCAAAATTTTTATTCCCTGCACCACATTGTGAACAAGGAATTATAAGTTAGTTTTATGGCAAATGTTTGTAACTACCAAAAATATTTGAGCTATAAACCACCTTTAAGTGTGCCGATCAATTCAGAATCACGGGTTGATTTAATTTAAAAATATCAGTCTGTCTGTCCGTCCATCAGCTGTCCATCAGAAGCTACACGAAGAAAAAAAATTTGGTTGGGGTAACAATATTCGAAGAGCATTATACTATTGTTGGGTATATGGCTGTGGCACAACAATATTATGATCATATCAACAATAGTATGGTTCACACACAACCATTCTATGGTTCCCACAACAATACTATGATCCCCACAGCCATATAAGACATTCAGACTCAACCATACTATGATAACCACACCAATATGATGATCCCTCCAACTATAGTATGTTTAACATACAACCATAGTGTGATCCTTACAACCATAGTATGACTCACACGTAACCATACTATGATCCCCAATTTTTTTTGTAAGGATTGGGTTAAGTTCTTATTCAACAATAGAGATCTTTTTTAAGTAAATTATTTTAAAAATACATTAAACTCTATTTTTTTTACTTTTGAAAGTAAAAAAATAACTTATTTAAAATATTTCAGTAATTCTACCCAAAAGGAGTTTGTTTTGAAAAAATTTTATTTACATTTAAAAAGTAGTATTATTGCGTAAGATTCGTAAAAATATCATTGTCAAACTAAAAAAAGTACGATTTTGCCGGTATGATTGTCGTAATCATATTATTGTTAGCATAAAAGCAAAAAAACACAATAATTTTGTCGCTCCAACCATATTCAGTGCTGCTCAAAACATTTGCAACTAGCACTATCATGAACTAATTCAGATATTAATGGTTTTATACTCTATAGGCCAACTAAGAAATAATCTTTAAGGGGTAAGCTTTCTATGTTCTATTTGGAAAAATAAATCTATTACAATGTATTCTATTTTTCGATGAATCAAAATTTAACTTGCACGGTTCGGATGGCAGATAGATGGTGTGAAGGCCAGAAGGGGAAAGTCTTAATCCAAGATATACAAAAGGTACTGTCAAGCATGGTGGGGGCAACATCATGGTCTGGGGGTGTTTTTCCGGAAAAGGAATTGAGCCCGAATCATAAAATCGATGAAATTATGAGATCAGAGGCTACAAAAACATTTTGTCTGACGTAATGTTGCCATACGCATCTTGGAAATGCCGCTTGCTAAGTTGTTTCAACACGATAACAAGCCCAAGCACACGTCTAAGGTGGTTAAACAATGAATGTTCAATGAATAATTGCGTGTGCTTGACTGGCCTACCCAGTCACCTGACCTAAATCCCATAGAGAACCTTTGGGAAATTGTAAAACGAAAAATTTGGAAAAAAAAATATTTAAAAAATCTGAGTATCTCTTTGTTGACCTGAAAGAGCAATGGAATAGCATTCCAAAAGATATCATTGGCCATTTAATCCAGTCCATGCCAAGAAGATGCGCAGAAGTCATTAAACGTCGTGGTTATCAATTACTAACAGAAAATTTAAATTTTGGTTAATATCGAAGTCACTTTGTATAAGTTGCAAATATTTTGAGCACAGTAAAACATGACTTGTGACGTTACTTTATAGATTATCAACAAACCGTTGTCGAAAAGTAATTTATTTTATATAATCCTTAAAAATTAATTAATTAACAACAACTTTGCATTTAAATCTTTCTTTTATTATTTTAATTTTCATTATTATAACGGTTTTTGCCCAACTGGTGACATGGTTGCAAATGTTTTGACCAGCACTGTATATACTGTTGCTACAACCACATTTTAATTTTTGCAATTGATAATAATAGTATTGTCACATTTCAACAGTATTAATATTGCCGCAATCATACTATTGTCAAAATGAAATTCAAAAAAAAAACAATAATATGGTTGCGACGACCATACTTTTATTACAGAGAACATGCTATTGTTGCCATATTCTTTCTCTACGCAATCACACTACAAGTCGCAATTGTTGTCCTTTTTCATGGAATTTGTTAGAAGTAAGTTTTGATCAAAGAAGTACGCTGTTGAAATTAAGGAAATGAGCTCGGATATGTTTAGCCGATGTTATGTCTTTAGCTTAAGAAGTAGATTATATTGATGAAATATGGTACAGTTTTTAACTATCGATCAACTCAGATAAAAAATTACACAGTACTAAGGTCCTTCCCGATTTTACTAACAACCGCTCTAGAACACCCATTTCCATTCCAACATTAATAAAAGTTGGTGCAGTATATAACGATAGAGGAATTTTAGACTAATAGATCCATTTTTGACATAGTCCCCACACAAATACTGCATTCAGTATACATGGAAAAATAGGTATCGAATAATATTAAAGGCAAAATTTAAAGCGTTTTTGCAATTTGAATAAATTTATGTTGCCGAGAAAACAATAAAATCTTTTCGCTTTTTCCAATGTGACGTTATTCAAGGGTCCAAAACCCTGTTTTCAATTGGTTTTTTACATATGCAGAAGATCGCCTTTAGCTGTTTTACTACTATATTCTGGAATAAAACACAAATCTCTATGCATGCCGGCTTTCTGAAAACCCCGGTTTTTGGACACTTTAATCGTGGTACTTAAACTGTTTGACTAGGGCTCACTCAAAAATGACACACTGACTCAACATATTCTATTCATAATACGATAGATTATCAGAAGGGACATTATTACTCTTACAACATTGAACACACCCATTTCAATAGTAGAACTGAACATACCCCGTTAATGTCATATGGGTTTTGAAAGCTAACCTCAATAGCATTAGTCTGTAACGGGATTTTAAAATTGTTTTAACTTTCATCATGGAGTGGTCGGATAATGATAACCGTATCGCTGTAATTGCGCTTTTCAAGAGTGAAATGAAAAAAGCGATATTTAAAATATTTGGTCCAAAAACATTCAGTACTATTTACTTTACAGCATAAAACGTGTGTAACAGTATTTATGTCCCTACTAAGTATTTCAATGGTCTTTAGACTACCGGAAGCTGAAAATAAGCTGCGTAAGAAAAACAAAAATTTAGTATGCCGGAGCCTTTATTTTGTTTGTGGCATCAGTTATGCTTGGAATTTTTGAGTTTTGAACTTGCCATCTCATTAAAAATAACTTTAAAAAGTGATGATACAGAAAAAATTTGATTTTTAAATCCGGTTTTCAAAAATCTGAAACAATTGTATATTTTTAATTTTCAATCGAAGCAAAATAATTTTTGCAGTGCTTAGGCATTTTAATTTTTTTACCGAGTTTTTGGGTGCCTTTTCTACAAGTTCAATAGCGATTTGAAGCGTTGTTTTTTTGCTCTTTTCATCAGTAGCGACTTTTGCTTCGGAACAGCTGGCAACACTGTTGGAGCCGGCCAATGCAACCGAAAGTTAAATAAACCAAAAGTGGATTAAATACATCGGTGTATCTAGATGTACGTTATCAAATACTTACCATGTGAAAATCAAATACTTACCGTGTGTGTGTGTGTGTGGACAATCGTCTTTCATTAAAGTATATTATCGACTAAAAACTCAATTGACATGATTTATACTGCACCGATAACACATTTTAATCGCTAACACCCCTGCTCGTTACCACCACACTTGGCGGTTGGCAATGATCTGATAAGAGACCGAAAAGAACCGAAGCAACACATCTATTAAAAAGTGCACTAAATTATCTTTAATAATCTCAATTAGCACCTCTAACGTTAGTTAATTTGTTTATGAATCCAATCGATGTAATGCGAGACCTTGGTATAGACACCGGGATAGGGTGCAACAGTACAGGGTTTAATACTCCACGAAACAATGCCCAGCTGCACGGAGCCCTTGTACAATAGAGGGCCGCCGGAATCCCCAGAGCATTGACCTTTGCCGCCCTCATCGACACCGCCGCAAATGTGATCGGCGGTGGTGGCATAATTGTGTTTTATCTGGCATTCTTTGTCGGAATAGATTTTTAAGTTGACTTCTTGCAAATGGGTTTGGACCACACCACCAGTCTGAAATTATAAAAGATGTGTTTAGGTTTAAAAGGATTTGATTTTGAAAATCTGAATTAATATGATTCTTTAAAGGTCTGTGCACACCGAAGCTTTTTGTTTTCTCAAGGCCCGGTCACACTTTTTCTTACGCTGCATATTTTTTAACTTCCGTCTAGAAATAAATGTCCAAAACATACAATCAATGTATACAGGCATGTCCGATCAAAAGTGGTTTCAATTCCGTATTTTGCTTCTCCAGAAAACTAATTCCGAAAGATTTGGTCGGAATGGAACCACTTTTGATTATGTGATCGGAATTGATATTTTTAGTTCCATAAACACAAAAAACTTTGATAAAAGTACTTTTTCTGAATTAAGATTATTGTAAAATTTAATTACGTTAAATTTTTGCTTAGTTAACATTTATTTTAATATTTTTTTTTATTTTCAATAGTACTAAGACAATAATACAATCCAAATAATTGAAGGGAGATCGTGTGGTTGTAGAAGCGCTTTGGATAAAATTAACAGAAAAATTGAGTTCTTCTGGACCACCACGCAAAGATTGTCATGGATGGAACAAAACCTTAACGGACTAGAAAACATACGTGAAGAAGAAACTGTGCCACAACAAAAACGGTGGTGGCCCATATAAAAAAAATAGAAATTGTCCGAGGTTGAGGAAGCTGCTGTTAAACTCTCCGGAATGAAGAGAAGTGTAGAACTGTTGCTGGCGCCAAAAGATTTAGAGAAGCGGATCTGATCGCGTACATTTGTGAATCTGACAAAGAAAGACGAAGATCTTGATTTTACTCCCTCAACTTCTGACAGTGCTAGGGAAAAAGAAAATGATTTGGCAAGAAAGCGAAGTGTAACATCATCAGCTTCAACGAGGAGTCTTTCCCGCATACCATCTCCTACTCTTAAGCGCACAGATTACGTTCTCCACATGTATCCAACTCGGAATTGAGCAGCCTTTTAGTAGAAGAAAATAAACACTTGGGAAAAATTCCTAAGTTGCTAGAAGAGCAACGTGTCGACAACAAAATGAAAAATATTGTCCACCTTATGGAAGAAAAGCGCGATGATATGCGAAAATAAAATGAAAAACTAGATAGGTTGCCCATTATAAAGTAAAGAAACTATCGTTAAACAATTTTTGTAAAACTATTTTTCTTGACTCCGTTTGTTTATTTTGTTTACTTAAAAGATATGGTTTTTGTTTTCTCATATGCATAGAGTTGCCATAGCAAATTAGAATAACCATGGTTTTTAAAATTTTCCGAATTACCTAAATCGATCGGAATCTGAAGTACGGAATTAAAATCATTCCGATCGATTTCTGTGACAGGCCTCATAGCAAGGCTTTTCTATTCAGAAACTGCAATACTATCGTTAACTTAGAAAACGCAGAGTAAGAGCCTTTGCGCTGCATTTTTCTTAGCTTGGTTGGTTTAAACTAGAGGGGCCCAAAAGAAAGGGCCCATACCCTTATGTTTTTACGATAGGATAAATAATTACGGAACTATTTTCAGTTAAAGTTATTCGGAAAAAATCTGTACAATAATCAACGAAAATAATTCTTTTCCAGTTTTATATGTTCGAACTTACCGCATTCAATCCCCAACCGGCCAAAACACCAGGAGCACCTTCATCCACTTGCGGTATTTCAAAGTACGGTTCAGGTAAGGTTACGGGAGCAATTGTCCTATAATTGTAGATCAAGGAACCTTCCAATTCCAACAGGGCAATATCGTTGGCATACGAGGCAGACGGATTGTAGCCCTCATGCATGACAATACGCTTTACACCAACAACGTTTTCGCCCTTGGAACTAATTTCTGTGGTGGCATATTGAATAGAAAGCTGGCTTGCGGTGCGTCCACTCACACAATGAGCTGCTGTTAAAATCCAACGTGGCGCAATGATGCTGGAACCACACGAATGGGAACCGGTAGAGCCGCGCATTGACACCATAAAGGGATAGGTGGTAATATCGGTGGCGGTGCCATTGACCACACGGCCGTTGGGGAAACAACTGGCACTGCCTACTAAAGCAAGTACCACCAGAGCCAAAGATGATTTAAACAACATGTTCGTGAAGTACTAACCGTTTATGAAACACGGGTATACTTCTATATATACCCCCGAAAAAAATTGTATTAGAGCAAAATTGAAATCTTATCGGAGTCATCGAAGTCTTATCGCAATTATCGAAGTCTTTTACAAAAGGATAGTTGGTCGCAAGTTTAGCTAGCTGCAAGTTCTTTCGTTTATTTTCCGCTTTGAAGCAAGAACCACACTAATAAAAATGGCCGATTAGATAAAGGTTCAAATGAATCTCATAAATTGCAAAACTCCATCATAAAATATATACCTAAATCTCAGAAAAGATTTATAGTATTTCTTTAGAGAATCAATGACAACAAACGGAATTGATAGAAAAAATAAGTATGTAAAATTAATGTGTGGACATTGTCCGGTACTTTCAACTAAGTAGAAAGCGTAACAAATATTTTTAGATCTATGAAGTTGATTTTGGCTTTATTTAAAGCTATATTTTTGACATTTAGCAAAGGGTATTATTCAAGCTGCATGAGCACTATCAATATCGATAAACGTAGGTTTGAGTCATCTTGAATCGAAATTCCAAAATGTGGAATTTTAATGTACAAAATAAATCTGTTCGTACGTCCATTTTACGGCCAATATAATCGGCCTAGCGAGCAAATAATCCGTGCAGTGTAGTGGCGCTTGTTAAGATATCAAATGAATAACAACACCGTGATCATTTTCCAGGGTATGAGTGCAGCTTTAAATGTCAGACTAACAGACCAGTAGCGATTTAAAAGTTATGTTTGTGTTAGTAAGTGTTGTAATCGTACGCTATTGCCTTTGTTGGCTGCCCAATGCAAACGATAAAACTTGCATTTTCATTGGTATGAGACACGGATGTGGACCCGTACGATATGCACTTTATTGTGTAAGGGAGCATTCATATTATAATATGACAAATTTGTATATCATGAGAAAGTTTCGCTACTGGTTGGTGTACAAGATAGGTTTGCTGGATCCTCTTACTTCTGTGTGTTTAAAGAGAAAACTTTCTTCTTTTTGTTTAATACAGAAGCAAAAGGCAAGAACAATGACATTTTTAAGTTTGCGTATTATTGCACCGCTAATGCCGCATATCGGTTGGGAACGACTAAAATGAACCGAGGCTTTATATGTTAGTAGATAACGCATTATCGGTCATTTACCTGCCTGCCTTTTCTACTGCAAACATCTGAAAAGAAAGTGAATTTTATCGGGGTTTAGAAAAATCCGCTAGCATAAATTTTGCTTAACGATTTGAAGTTTTGTGCTTGGAAACGAAATGTAAGTGGACTTTATTTTTTGTGACATACCAGATAACCAAGTTTTCGTGGTATTTTCATAGATTTCAATACGGATTAAGTAAGACTATGAACTTGAGCTGTAGCTAATAGATGGCAAATTGAATCCGTATTGACGGCCATTGGCCTGGTTCTGGCCCCAGCATTGATCCCAGGCAATTATTTTGTTGGAGCAAAAGCACAATTTTATTGTCTCTGTGGATATAAAGCTGGTAAGCATAAGCAATAAGGGTTTTTCTTATAATAATGACATGCACTAACAGTACCCATTTTTCTATCAAGTTTTTACCCAAGCTCTGCTACTTTCACAGAAAAACTGGCTTGTATGGATAAAGCCAGTTTTTCAGTGAAAGTCGACTGGGCGGAGGGCATTATCAAAGACGAAAGAAAAATCGCGGAATTAGTTTGCTTCTTATACCCGCTGTGTCACCAGTCAACCACTTAGAATTGTAATGCCGGTTTAAAGTGACACATTAGTGAAAGCCAGTTTTGGTCCGGGCAAAAGGGCATCAAACGGTTTGAAAAAAAATACAAACAAAAGAATTTCTAAAATTTTCTTGTCTAGAAAAAAAAGAAAAAAAATAGATTTAAGCATAACTTTAAGTTTTAAAAAAAAATCAAATTCTCACGAGATTCAGTAAAGAAATGAAAATACATACTTAAAGAAAGGAAAAAATACTGAAAAGGAAAGTGCTAAAAACAAATTAAAATTCCTGGAGTCTCTTTAGAGGTGGCAAGAGTGAGTTGTATTTTCGTTGGCAATTGTGTGAAGAAAACTTGAAAAGTAAGGTTTACAACAGTAGTTCTCATTCGTTTGTGGAGAGCCTGGCCTTATAGAGTTCGGTTTTACTTTCAACAATTGCAGCAAGGCTATCTGAAGAGGGTTGTCACGGACCCGAAATCATGATAAAAGTAGTGTGCAGCCACGAAAATCAATGTCACTTTGCCATTTTGTTAAAAACTTGTCTTCTATTTAAATATAGAAGCAAGAGGTCTTGAGCCGGTTTAATCCCTGTTCAATGTGTAAAAGCAACAGACCGAAATAAAACAAACGAGCTTAACATTCCTTAAGTAAATTAAATTATTTAACCACAGCAAGGCCAGTCAAACGGAATCAAACTAAAAAAAAGAAAATTAATATTAAAATCAGTGAAACCTTCTGTTCGACATACAGGCAACAGACACTCTTTTCTTTCAAATAACAAAACCATTGTATACAATTTATATTTTTTCCATTTTTATTTAAAATAATCAGATATTTTATTTTGGATACACTGTTCCATTTCTCTTCATCAACAAAACCTTAAATACATTAGTCGGCACGTTACTCCTCATCTGCACAAAAGTTCATAGTACATCAATTGATGGAGAAGCGTGCTCCAATGTAGGTATCATCTTATTGACATCAGCCAATTCTTCAGCGGCCGGTTCAAATTTGTCTAACCATCCTGTACTAGCTTCAAAATTTTCGTGACCCAATGCATCAGCGAACTATTTGGCTTTTTGCTTCATTAATGGCCCAGAAATAGGAAGATTTTTACCACGTGCAGCAGTGAGCCATTTGAGCATTGCTTCATCAATATTCTCAAAAAGGCAGGTTCGAAGCCTTGTCCGTTTAGTGCTCATTTGCTCATCTTCTACGTTTTTTAGAATCACTGCTTTGTTTTTTAAAATATTTGATAACGTGGTAGGAAGAATTCCAAACTGCTTAGCTACATCTTTTTTTATTCCTTCTACTTTATTGATAATTAATATTTTTTTCAAGAGAAATGCTACTGCGCTGCGTCATTATCGATTCACTGAACACCGGCAACTGATGCCAAAATTGTTATTGATGTGACTTTCTTCTTTTTTTTGCTTTGATTTTCCTCATTTGGGAGTCCCCTTATTGTATGTAACCACATTCTCGATGCACAGAGCTGTTACTGTGCGTAACAGAAAATTATTTGAAAAATCCATTATAAGGAGACAAAAACGCTAATGAGTCAAATTTACACCTGCAAAATTGTTTCATTGTATAGAAAACTTCACTGTATAGACATTCATTATAAGGAGATCAAAGTACAAGAAAATGGGAGGTAAAAACTGTGTTTTTAAAATCAATTCATTATAGGGAGAACTTCATTATATAGAAGTTCACTATAGAGAAGCTTGATTGTATCACGTATTAAAGAAAATTTCTTCACATATTGAGGACATAAAGTCAGTAGTTTCAAAGTTGTTTTCCATATAGATTTAAGAAATGTAATTAACTCTCAATTGTATAGAAAAAATGAATATTACACAAATTCGCGCTTGTTATTTGCTGTACAATTTTTGTTGTTACAAAAACATTTAACCATTAAAATTAACGCAAGGTTTTGATATTTTAAAGCTGGCGACTTCGAATGCAAATGGAGACGCTAAGACGAGCGACTCTGATTGTGTTTAAACTTCAAAGAGAAAAAACACTTGGACAAAATTAAGCGTGGCAACACTGTTTGATTTGGTTTGTTTTGATTAGATTTGGGTTATTTTTATGGGAAAATAAATTTGTTGGAAAAAAAGAAATAAACTAACATTTTGTAAGTTGTAAGTGAAGGTATTATCCAGATTAATGGCACTGCCTCGTATAAGCGACTTTGAAATCTTGGAAAAATTGGGTGAAGGCAGTTATGCCTCGGTGTACAAGGCGAGACACAAGGTGAGAGATTAAGTTGTATCAATCGACCTTTAGCAAAAGATTGATTTTTGATTTGATTAGAAGGGTCGTTATGGGCCGCGAACAAAAAGGTCAGAAAAGCCCACAAACAATGCAATTGATAAATTGTATTTTACAGATGTCACTGGGTATGATGGCTGCGCACAAGGCAGAGCTTATAGAGTCTGAGGTTCATCATCGCAGATCATAGACATACCACCATCAATCTCATAGCAATGTCTCTACAGCTACGCTGTTTGCTTTAAATCAATTGGACCAGACATGGTCTATTTTATTTAGCGGGTTGTTGGAGCGAGCCGATGACGCATAATGGCCTTGTGCTGCTTTCGACTTAGTCAAATATCTTGAGATGCCGCATGACGAGCTTGCGTTGATTGTCGTTTTGTCCTAGAGACTTAAGTTCGACAAAGACATATTTTAAAGATATTCCTTGTACATGGCCTTATTGTGAAAGGAGAGATCTTTTCTATTAAGTCCAATTTCGGTATAACAAACATTCATTTCGTTACAACACCACGAAACAGTGATCGGAGACCCTATAAAGTACTTAGTAGGGACATAAATACTGTTACACACGTTTTATGCTGTAAAATAAAAAGTACTGAATGTTTCTAGACCAAATATTTTTTAATATATTTATTGATGTATATTGTATCCAAAAAGAATTCACTTAATCCAAATGTCCGCCTTTTGCCTTTACACACGCCTTAAGTCGCACTGGCCAATCGTCAATAGCTGCACGAACCTCGTCCATTGGAAAATTGGCCACAACTCGAATTAAAGCAGTCTTAAGAGATCCGATGTTAGGGTATCTTTTGTGACAAACCTTTTCCTCTAAAACCGTCCACAATTTGTAATCCAATGGTTTCAAATCTGGACTGCCTGAGAGCCATTATTCAGAGGAAATGAACGCTGGCAAAGTGTTTTTATTAAAGGTTCCACACTCCTTTAATAAAATCGCATTTATGGCCATAGATTTGGGAACAGAGTGAAATCAATGATTAGCTTATTTTTTAAGACTATTGTTTTGAAATTTGACAAAAGGGCGTGGCCCCGACCTCAAAACCCCGAACTTTGAATGCTATATCTCATGAACTTATAACAAAATACCTGTGCCACGCCCCATTACCAAAATATTGATATTGCACAATAATCCATGGTGCAGGGTATAAAAGCCGAACTTACGAATAATTTGTCCACTTTTTATTATTTCATTTTTATTCACGACTCATAATGTCCGCCATTGACGATTGTATATAACAGATAAACTCTTTTTTGTACTTTCCAGAAAAACAAAACATACCATGCCATCAAATTTGTGGAGATGTCCTCGCTGTCGGACAGCTCACGCGAGAATCTTATCACCGAAATCCGCTTGCTGAGATCCTTGAACCACAAATATATCGTGACCTTGCAGGATTTCTTCTGGGACGATAAGAACATTTACATAGTGCTGGAGTACTGCAATGCCGGCAGCCTTTCGACTTTCATACGTTCGAAAAAATCACTGCCCGAGGCCACGTGCAAATACTTTTTACGTCAGCTTGCTTCATCCTGCCTATATATGCGCAACAATGACATCTGTCATTTCGATTTGAAACCGCAAAATTTGCTACTGACCAAACACAACTCAAATGTTTCCTTAAAGGTGGCCGATTTTGGCTTTGCCCAGCATTTAAAGCTTGGAGAAATTAACCAACAACTGAAAGGCTCACCCCTCTATATGGCACCGGAGATAATACGCAAGCAACGGTATGATGCCCGAGCAGACCTGTGGAGCATTGGTGTGATCCTATACGAATGTCTGTTTGGACGTGCCCCCTATTCGTCCAAGACCATCGAAGAGCTGCTGTGTCGCATACAGAACTGCGAGAAAATTACCTTGCCTGCGAATGCCAGAATCAGTAAAGATTGTGAGGATCTGCTAAGTCGCCTGTTGCAGCACGACCCGGCCAAGCGTATAGCATTTAATGACTTCTTCAATCATGCATTTCTCGATCTCAAAACAGTGCCCACGGAAAAGGTAATTTGTGCTGTTGACCAAACAGACCGAAGCAAAAATAGTTTTGGCGTTCTCTTTGCAGACTCTACAGAAGGCCGTCGATCTGGTCACGCAGGCGGTGGCATATGACGAAAAACAGAACTACAAGGAGGCTTACTATCTCTATTGTAGTTCCCTACAATATTTTGTGCCCTTGATCACCGACGAGACCGACTCCAGCAAACGTTTGGCTTTGCGCAATCGTGCCCTATCGTACCTTAAAAGGGCCGAGGAAATAAAAAATGTGCTCATTGAACAGGAGTACAAAGCGTTGGCGTTAAGGCAAGCCAAAGGCGGCCAGGAACCCTGCTCGTCAACAGCGCCCTCAACGGCTAACATCATTACAGAAGCTTTAGAGCCAGAAACACGCTACAAACAATTGTGTAAGCAACAACAGCTATTAGATTTTATTTTTTAAAAAATTACTTATTATTCTGCTTAGACGCTCTCTCACACTCGAGTCCTTCGCTAAAAACGGCTTTGGAAATCGGACGACAGGGAGAACTGTATATGTTTGAGAAGAAAATCGAATCGGCTTTAGAGTCTTACACTTCGGCTTTGGGAATTTTAGTGCCATTTTTAAACAAAGAGCCCAAAGGCGACAGAAGAACATTACTCTTGCAACAGGTTTGTCTTCATCTTGGTATAAAGTACGAATGAAACAATTTAAATAAATTTCTTTTGATTGGGTTAGCTGGATTTCTGGATGAAAGAAGCTGAAAGCATCAAGAGTCTTTTGAGCGCCAAGGACATCGATGACGAACAGAAACTTAGCCATTCGGTACGCAGTTGCAGTATACAGTAGTTGATGAATATAGAATATTTTACATGTGTATGTTGTGTGTTTTCACTTAGATCGTACATTAGTCAGTCCAGTCAGTCAGTCACAATAGTTCTTGTACTCTTATTATGCTTACTCATACATACTTTCTATTTTAATATTTCGTTTTGAAACAACACATGGTATTTATTGATTTTAAAAATAACGTTTACCACGTTTTTATATAGCTTTTACACCACCACAAACACCTTCTGAACAAAGCATGATTTTCTTTCTAGTAAACTTTATCAACCAGTACTTACATTACTTACTTACTTTTGTTATCTTCTGTTTCTCTTTCTGAGTCTAAATATGCCGTCGTGATAATTTATTTTGTATTTTTGTACGTTTACTTTAATTACATTTAGTTCAGTTTTATAATGACTTGTAATTTTCTTCAGGTTATTTCCTGTCTGTCATTCCTAAGTTTGATGAGTTCTTGCGTGTCGTTATTCTCGCAAAGTTTTATAAGTTCATTAATTTGGATTATTTGGAAATTGTTGAGAAACATTTTATTTTATGTGATTTTTATATAAAGTAATAATAAATTCTAAAAGAATCGATTATATATCTATTTATTGTTATATTTCATATTACATTTATTGATAAAAACTATTATTAAATTTAATATTGAAACCAACGAAAAGAGGCTTCTGATTATTTCCATAAAAAAAAATTCAAAGATGCTTAAATTAGATTGAAAAGAGGAGGCAGATTTCTTCCTCCTTACGTCCTCGGTCATACACCCAAACCAGTAGAAGACCTAATGTGTGCTATAATTATTGTAGTTCAGCCTGCACTTTTGACAAAGTCCCTAATTGTCTTCAATTCTATGTCCCTAATCGGGTCAAGTCTGGTGAAGTCTAATCCCCTAAGAATCAGCTTCTATTGCATACGATTGCTAGGTGGTGAGAAAGGTAGTGCTTTAAAGTTCGTTTATATTTATAAGCTGTTTAGGATTTAAAGTTGTTTAGGATTTAATTGCCTCCGCAAAGCATTCGGAGACAATTAAAGCGTTAAAAAATGAAATCGAAGTTGCCATTTAAGAGTTTTCACGCGAAACAATCGAAAATGTACTGAAAAATTCGGCAGAAAGGATGAGGTGCCGCCAAGCCAGTTAAAGTAGTCATATGAATGATACTGTGTTCTATTATTAAACGACAAAGTTTAATCTCTCCAATAAAATCAGAAATTTGAAAAAGTTATTAGAAATTTGAAAAAGTTTTCAGCCGATTCAAATTTAAAATGTTAGATCGCCCACCCTGTATGACAAAGTATTTCATTTTGTAACCAAAATTGAACAAAAATAGGGATCATCGAGTAATTCGTTAAAAGCAGACATTAAAAATGTATAGGGTGATCCATCTAGAGGTATTTTTTCACAACAAAAAAAATATAAGTATAAAAATTCAAATCAAGTGTGGAATCTTTATTGTTAATTTGAAAGGAAATTTTATGGCATTTATTTTTTGAAAATAATTACCTTTTAATGTTGGCAACTGTATTATGAAAATGAGCGTTCGGTGAGAAACGGGAAGATCCGCTGTTTTCGACCAAAATTTTGTTCAGTGATGAGGCCTATTCCTGGCTTAACGGCAAAGTCAATAAACAAAATTGCCGCATTTGGGCTGAAGAGCAACAAGAAGTGCCATTATACCCAGAGAAAACCACGGTTTGGTGCGATTTATAAGCTGGTGGAATCATCGGTGCATATTTTTTCAAAAATGATGATGGCCGGAACGTAGCAGAGAATGGTGCTCGCTATCGCGCCATGATATCAATCTTTAAATTGAATCCTGAAATCTTGACGACACTTGGTTTCAACAGGACGGTGCCTCTTGCCACACATCTGCTCAAACAATGAATCTATTGAGAGGTCATTTCGAAAAGCAGCTAATTTTACGTTTTGGACAGGTGAGTTGGCCGCCTAGATCGAGTGATATCACACCTTTAGACATTTTTCTTTGGGGTTACGTAAAGTCCAAAGTCTAAGCTGAAAAACCAGCTTCAGATTCAGGTTTTGGAAGCCAACATTACTAGTGTCATTAAAGCCATACCGGTCGAAATGCTCGAACGAGTCATCCAAAATTAGACTCTCAGAATGGAAACCCTGATCCGTAGTTGCGGCCAACGTTTGAAGAAAATTATTTTCAAAGTATAAATGCCATAAAATGTCCTTTCAAATAAATGTCCTTTACCAATAAAGATTCCACACGTGATTTAAATTTTTATATTTTTTTTGTTCTGAAAAAATACCGCTAGATGGATCACCCTATATAAATGTAATAAAAAAGTCAATAAATTGTAATAAACCAACTAATTGCTACAATTTTCTTTTGAAAAATGTTGATTAATAGTTGTACTTATCTCATCTCGAGTAGATGAACCTTATACAAATTCGCCGATGAGGCCTCTTCTTTTTTAATTATTTTTAATATACGTAAGTAACACAACGATATGTTTTTAAATAGCAGGGTTTGCCATGTTTGTGGTAACTCTTACTCGTTCCTTTTTCGAGTTGAGGACAGTGTGTTGAAAAATTAATCCCGGTCAAAAAATGGAATGAACCCGCCAAAATGGATGGAGCACTATCAAAAACCACTGTAACAAGAGCACAGTCTCGGACGCCTTTGCTGAATTTTGTGAAGGTCGTCCAACTTCGGTCGTTTTAGCGGAAACCATCGATGTATCTACCGTGAGATTGAGGCATTCTTGGGCAATGGTAAGAGCATCATTAAGACATTGCACGTTCTTTGGACGAGAAAAGAGTTGTATTCGTTGGATCCCACATAATTCGACGAATGCTTTAAAAGGGCTAATGTCAAGAAATGTTGAAAAAATACAACCGCAGTAGCTCAAATGCAGTTAATAAAATCGTCCCAGGTAACGAATCATGGATCTAAAGTGTGTTTTTTGTACGTGTGGTTTTAAATCTGGCCACACTTTTTTCGGAGTTGGTCTTTTTGACAGCTATCACTTGATTTATGATCAGTATGATTTGCCATTTCATAATGAATAGACTTATACCGTAACAACGTTTGCAAATAGTGGCAAATGGGCCTAAAACGAGATAGACTCCAGTCCTGATTTTTACAAGACAATTTTGTTCAGCGATGAAGCTCACTTTTGGTTGAATGAGTACGTTAACAACCAAAATTGTCGCACTTGGTGTAATAAAAATCCACAAGTTATTGTTGAGACGCCGTTACATCCTCAAAAAGTCACTTGTTGATGTGATCTATAGGCAGTAGGAATCATTGGGGCATATTTCTTTACAAATGAAGCCGGCCATAATGTTACAGACAATGGGGAACACTATAGATCCAAGACTTTTTCATGCCTAAATTGAAGGATGTTGATGTGGACGACCTTTGGTTCCAACAAGACGGCGCTACATGCCATACAGCCAACGAAACAATCAATTTATTCAAGGAAACTTTTGTTTAGCGCATTAATTTGCGTCGGGAGCCTGAAGCGTGGCCTCCAAGATCGTGCGAGTAACCACCGCTGGACTATTTTTGTAGGTTTTTGTGAAGTCGCTTGTTTACGCAAATAAGCCCGACATGTTTGACGCCTTGGAAGAGAATATTCGGCGCGTTATTACTGAGACACGGCCCCAATTGCTGCAAAAATTGGGACTCTCGGCTGGAATTTATTTGATCCAGTCGTTGCGATCACTTGCACGAAATCATTTTTAAAACATAATGGCAGACCCTTATCTTTATAATTAAGCTTAAGTCTTGGCCATAACATTAAATTATGATTTTTTTTCTTAAAACCCACACGTCTGAAAAAACACCCTTTATGTATATGAACCCAAAACAAAAATCGACCGTATTCAAGAAAATAATCCAGTTCCTTACCGGAAACAAAGGATGGTCAATTGTAAGTGGTACACAACCATCTTTTTGCTATTGCCATCAGTGTTCAAAGGAATAAAGAAAGAAAGAAAGAAGAGAATACGGATCATTTTTAGTCACGACAATTCGAGCTTACACACATAAGCTGTTGCGAGAGAGCTCGCATTTGAGCGCTCAAGATGTCGAATTGATAGGTCATTAGCCGTACAACCCTGATTTTCCACCCAATGATTTCTTTTTTCCCTCACATTAAGAAAAAAATCCATTTAATGCTGAGCCCGATACTCGTGTATAAAAAGGGAACCCTTGTATTTGTCATAGTGCCAAATGTACCGGATTAAAACTCTAAATATACAGGCATGTCACAGAACACAATTCCGATCGAAAGTGGTTTCAATCCCGTATTTTGCTTCTCCAGAAAACTAATTCCGAAAGATTTGGTCGGAATGAAACCACTTTTGATTACGTGATCGGAATTGATATTTTTAGTTTTTTTTAGAGAAGCGGATCTGATCGCATACATTTGTGAATCTGACAAAGAAAACGACGAAGATCTTGATTTTCTCCCTCAACATCTGACAGTGCTAGGGATAGAAAATGATTTGGCAAGAAAGCGAAGTGTAACACCATCAGCTACAAAGAGGCGTCTTTCCCGCACACCATCTCCTACTCCTAAGCGCCACAGATCTCGTGCTCCATTTGTATCCAACTCGGAATTGAGCAGCCTTTTAATATTGTCCACCTTATGGAAGAACAGCGCGATGACATGCGAAAACAAAATTAAAAATTAGATAGACTGTGTAATATTTTGGAAGCCCATTATAAAGTAAAGGAACTATTGTTAAACAATTTTTGTAAAACTATTTTTCTTGACTCCGTTTGTTTATTTTGTTTTCTCATTTGCATAGAGTTGTCATAGCTAATTAGAATAACCAGGGCTTTTCAAATTTTCGAAATTACCTAAATCGATCGGAATCTGAAGAAGGTAAAACAAAACCGACCGGAATGGTAAGTACGGAATTAAAATCATTCCGATTGATTTTTGTGACAGGCCTTATGATATTAAAGTAAATTTCGTGATTTGTACGAATAATCATACCGGTTATTTTGCATTACCATACCGATTTCGATGAAACCGGTTCATAAATTGTCGTAAATTTTAACACACTGTTATCTTAACTGTGTATGTTTTACTAACTATTATTTTCAAACACAATTAAACAAAACACAACAAAAATATTAATTTGAATGAAATAACGTCAATAAAATTGTATTTGGTTCAAAAAGTTATGTTGCATTACTCGCTTCCTCATTGTTGAGCAACACTTTAGCGATCGGCAGCGTTCTCACTTGGCTTATGCTCTTTTTTCACTAGGCACTTTTGAAGTGTTTTCAAAAGATTGGCCAAAACAAGTCAAAACGAGACGTTTTCCCATACAAGTTCAAGTGATGATTTGTTCTTGTACGAAAGAGGGACGAAAACGTTTCGCACAGGCGATGCCACTTAAAGTAAAGTGTGTCATCTCCAAAATAATCGTTTTTTTATCGTTTGTTTGTCATCTCAAGGCAGACATTTTTAATCAATCGTCAAACATATTTGGTGAAATAGATATTAAATGAAGTAAAAGTCAACATAAGCGTGCTAAAAGAAAAAAAAAAACTTAATTTAATTTATCCATTTGTTTAAGAAAAATATGTATTTCAGTATTTTAATAGTCACGACGTTGTTCTTTGTTTGTAAACAATAATGAACTGTCAAACGAAAACCAAAACGAGAATGAAAACGACCACAAATTGTGTGAAAATCTGTTAAGACGTTTTGAAAAGTTTTGAGCGAAAACGAGAATAAATGGCCTAATGAAAATGCAGTATAAAGGAACAATTGTTAAACAATTTATGTAAAACTATTTTTCTTGACTCCGTTTGTTTATTTTGTTTGCTTTTTGTTTTCTTATATGTATAGAGTTGCCATAGCAAATTAGAATTTTCGGAATTACCTAAATCGATCGGAATCTGAATAAGGTAAAACAAAACCGACCGGAATGGTAAGTACGGAATTAAAATCATTCCGATTGATTTCTGTGACAGGCCTGATGATATTAAAGTAAATTTCGTGATTTGTACGAACAATCATACCCTTTATTTTGCATTACCATACCGATTTCGTTGAAACCGGTTCAAAACTGTCGTAAATTTTAACACACTGTCATCTTAACTGTGTATGTTTTTGCTACCTATTATTTTCAAACACAAATTAACAAACCACAACAAAAATGTTAATTTGTATGAAATAACGTCAATAAAATTGTATTTGGTTCAAAAAGTTATGTTTCATTACTCGCTTCCTCATTGTTGCAGCAACACTTTAGCGATCGGCAGCGTTCTCACTTGGCTTAAAGTCGGTGAGAAAATTATCGGTTATCAGTGAGAAAAGTGTCGATATCGAATTGAGTCATTTTATCAGGCATGTCACAGAAGTTTTACGAAATCGATTTATTTCACCTTTTCCAAATCGTTACGATTTGCTTTTGCTTCTTCAGCACTCGTACGTTTTGACTAATCCGGAAAAAAATCATTTCATATTTTTGAAACAAAAATATGGTAACTCCATGAAAAAAAAACAGCCCGACACTTGTCTTATTGGTGTAGATGGCGGAGAACACGATAAGCTTTTATTTCTAAGACGTTTTTGAATAGGTGTTCGCGAACGGTTTTCTTCCAATGTTGGTGTTCTTGGATCAATTGCCAATGTAGAAACATTTTTAAAAGCAGCTGGAATGCATAATCTTGGTCTATCTTTTTTATTTAAAATCGAAGTGGTCTGCTTTGAAGTTGAGGGTGAAAAATTAAGCTCTTCGTTTTCAGATTCACTTAAAACTAATTGACTTGATTTTCGAGTTCTTGGAATATGTGTAGAAGATGACGAATCAAAGTTTTCTTTTTCAGAACAACTGAGGTCTAATTCACTTACAAAATCCCCAAAGCTTACTGAACCACCAACTCCATCGACACTTTTATACAATCCGCAAATTCTGATTAAACTGTTCTCGTGTTCACTGAAAACATATTGATTGATTTCACCACCACCAGTTCCTCGCAAGTCCTTTTTATTATGGCACATCTTCGCCTTAACATTTCCTTTCCAATCTGACCAAACTTTCTTCCATTCTTTACAGGTTTTACTTGGTGGACCTGAACTATTCAGCAAAGCTGTCAATTCCGTCCATAGAGAATCAACAACAACCTTATCACCTTTTACATAGCCCCTGGCAATATCGTGATGTTTATCCATAAAATTGATAAAAATTTTGTCCTGTTTAACGTTTCGGTGTTTGCCCCTAAAGTATAAAATAAATTAAATAAACAGTTTTTGACGAAAATTTAGATATGTATGTAAATACTTACATTTTTGCCCGATTGACTGAAGCGCTCTGTCTCAAACCAAACAATTAATTGTTTTTTTTGTTTTTCCCCTTTCTTGCTTTTTCGTCTGTCAGTTGTACATTTCTACACCTTCTTCTTCAACACATATGGCAATAATTCAACAATACAAGTCTGCCTAAACAAAATCGTTCATTTCTGCATATTTTTTTGCGTTTTCATCATGGATTAGAAAAATAATAGATTTTTTGTAAAATAAATTCCAAAAACATGTTCATTCTAAGAGAATTTGGTTAATACAATATTTTCTGTTACATGTATGTGTCTTCTGTTTATTTTTTACGTTAAAATCACTAAACATTTCAATTTCACCCTGCTTTTTGAAAGTGATATCAAAACGCAAAATTTTTGCGTTTTCCGTTTTTTAGAGAAGCTAAAACCGTTTTCGTTTTCACTTTTGAACGATTTTACATTCTGTGACATGCCTGTATATTTACAGAAAAACTTTTTTATCGATGTTATCGATAACGAAACGCATGAAATCGCTTTAGTTCCATCACAAGTGTTAGTGTTTTGACACTTGTCATCAACGAAAACATTCCATTACATTTCATCGCCCAGTTTTTGTTTTCAGTTTGTTATTTTTCGGTAATAATATGAAAAATAAAGAAAACCCTATAGATTTTATCAGACTAGGCAGGATATTGTTTAATTAATAAAGTGAAAATAAATGTGCTTTAGATTTATTACAAAATAACAGAGAAAATGCCACTCTTATAGTCCAGCATGTTAGCTTCAGCAGCAGCACAACAAACGCCAACGCCCAGTTTGTTTTGTTAAATGCAATTTTGTGAACACATTTGTATTTGTTTTTCAATATAACACTTGTTCCTCTTTTAGTTTTGAAATACAATTTAAGAGGGACTGTGGAATAGGAAGCCATCAAAATGAATTACGGACGCAAAACGCCATCGACATATCGTTCGAATCCCTCGGTGTATTCGCACACCACAGGAAGGTAAGTCAGCATTTTAATTATGCCTCATATACATTCGTCTGTTTGAATAGAAATGTAATCTAATAAACTGCTTTGATCTGCTCCCTGCTGACATGACCATATCAATATTAAAATTTCTATGAAATCATTTGGTTTGCCATTTCGATTGGAATGGACTACTACCATCCCGCCTTAGACTTACTTACATGACCATCTCTATTTTAAAACTTTTGACCTATAACATCTTTTCATTTCCAGATCGTCCACCAATTTGCATACGACAAAATCGCGTTCTACCCGATCTGTGCGAATACCCTGGTATCAAAGGCCCATTTTAAAGAATAATCAATACATTGATATCCAGAAGAATGCCATGATGATTGGCTTATTTGCCATTGTAAGTCCTTAAGAATACCCTTCAACAGCACATCCTTATATTAAACGTTTTATTCATTTTATAGTTCTTGGCCTTATTCACCATTTGTACGGCGATCTTTGACATCTATTGCTTGGCGATGGCAGCGCCTGGTTCCACACATTATGGCTACTACATTATCTCATATGAGTTTGTCTATGTTGGCAATAAGCATGGTATGTTATGGAATTGTAATTTGTGTTCGCAATCTTAATTAATTTTATTCTGTACATGTGTTTTTTGCTTTTCTTTCAGTTCGCAACATGTTGATGGTGTTTGCTTTGTTTTCATTGGTGCTAGGCATTATAATATTGTGTACGAGCATTCTCTTGGTTATTGCTTTAAGAAAGGTACGTTATATTTTTGGATAATTCTTTGATCTTTTCTTGTCGCGCTGGGAGTTTCTTGTTTAGAATATGTATGGAGTCACAAAATATTCGTCAAGGGTTGCTATTTATATTTCGGCTCCTTTCAATACTAGTGTTCCCAGATGCAAACTGGAGCTTTCATTAGAAACTTTGACATTTTTTAGCATAACTTCACTAAGAACGTTTTGTCATTTGAGAGCGAATTGTTTTGTTTACAGTGTGTTGAAAAAGTCTTCTCAGTCAAAAAATGGAATTATCCCGTGAACATTTTCGTGCGATGATTTTATACGATTTTCGGCGTGGGTTATCGAGACAAGAGTTTTTAAATTCACTTGTTTCGACTTTTGGCGATGAAGCCTCAAAAGCCACTTTTAATCGCTAAATTTCGTAAAGGAGGTCCAACTTCGGTCACTTGAACTGATTAAGCAAGACCGACAAAATAGGCTCGTATGGATTGGTACAAAGAGATGTTGAAAAAGTATAACTGCAATAGCTCAAAGACAGTGTATAACATTGTCACAGGTGACGAATCATGGATCTATGCATATGAACCGAAACAAAACAGCAATCGACCTTTGGGTCTTTCAAGACGAGCCAAATCCAACAAAAGCTGTTCGTGGAAGAAATACATCGAAGCAAATGATTGCGTTTTTTTTCGGTATAACCGGCCATGTCGCCACATTGCCTTTAGCGGAACGTAGGAGGCCAATTCTGAGTGGTATGCAACCATCTGTTTGCCAACAGTGTTCGAAGAAATGAGGAAAGATAATAAGAGAAGATGGATCATTTTGCATCACGACAATGCGAGCTCTCACACATCAGCTGAAACGATGAGCTATTTGACCACTCAAGATGTCGAATTGATGGACCATCACAGACCTGATTTGGCACCCAATGACTTCTTCTTATTCCCTAGCATCAAGAAAAAAATGCATGGTCAACGTTTTTCATCGCCCGAAGCAGTCGTTGAAGCGTTCAAAAATCATGTTTTCTCAATCGGAGTGGAAAAAGTGCTTCGAAAGTTGGTTTGTGTCCATGCAAAAGTGTATTGATCTTAAAGTAGAATATTTTAAAAAACATTAAAACCATTTCCAATGATAAATTGTTGTGTTTGAATTGCCGGATCCGAAATATAAATAGCAACCCTTGTACAAAAAAAGGCATAACAATCTCTTATAACTGCAGTATTTGAATTGATAGATGAAGCTACGCACTAGTAGCCTTTTAATTAACGTTATAAAGGGTGTTCCAACTAAAACGCACTATGTTAATTGTAAATAACAAACAAAGTTTTCAGAGAATTATTTTAATATTTATATTTATTGTAATAGAAAGTTCTATGACAATTATGTGTGAAATATCGACCAAATGCTTACACGACGTCGGTGGCGTTCCTCCATCCGGTGGTCCATATTTTCAATGACTACGACATAATGGAGGTTCAATGTCTTTATCTGCCAAAAAAACTTGTCCTTTAGCTCTTGAATTGTTCTTGGCTTAGCGACGTATACTTTTTCTTTTAGAAAATTATTGGCCAAATGTTCGCCACGGCTTCGGTGGCATAACCCTATGCGATGGTCCATATTTTCAATGACTTTGATTTTCAATGATCCTTTGCCTCTTGAATTGTTCTAGGCTTATTGACGTACAATTTTTCTTTTAAGTATCCCCAAAGAAAGAAGCCCAACGGTGTCAAATCACATGATCGTGACGGCCAATTTACATCGACACGACGTGAGAAAACTAGGCCATTGCATTTCTTAAGCAAAAGAACCATTGTTTCGTTGGCTGCGTGGCAACTGACAATATCCTGTTGGAACCACATATCGTCCATATCCATATTCTCAATTTCTGCCCACAACAAGTCTGTTATCATTTCGCAATAGCGAATACCATTCATGAGTCGAGGTCGACAACAACAATAATTCTTTTACATTTTCTATAGACCTGATTAGCTAAAATTTGTCCACAATTCTTCCTTTTGTGGACACTTTCGGTCGATTATGCTGACCAGAAAAATCATGATATGTGACAGCGCAAAGAGAAAGGGACCTAAGAGTAAAGAAATAAATTTTCACTTTTTTTTTTGATGTGGACAACCTCGAGCATCGAATGAGACCGATCCCATGCCCCAAAAGTGTTCCCTCCCAGAGATATGCGCGTTTTATGAAAGTGATGGTACACCAAATATACACGTATTTAAATCTTTAAAATGGCTCTCCTGAACAAAACTGGTTTTTACCCTTAGGTCCCTTTCTATTTTGCGCGTCACATATGCATTTTGATTTGAACGCCCATTTCATTTTGATTTGAACGCCCAGTTTTGTAAAAGGCTTTAATTATCTTAACGCGCTGCTCAATTGTGTACTTCGCCATGATTGAATTTTTCAAACACTGAATCCAAGAAATATTCAATTAAGTTGAAAAAAAAACTTAACGTTTAGGTGTAACTTACTATTAACATCGTGCATTATGGTTGGACCAATGACAGTCATGTGATGTTGGACCTACAAAATCTTGCGGGTGCGGGCCTGCTTAATAAGTGATACATAAGCATTTCGGTCTTGGGCGTGCCTTCCAATACCAACGCGTCTAATAATCTCTTCCACCTGGTATCTCCACCGGAGTGTTGGCCTTCCCTGTCCAACGGTTGGACAAATGACACAAAAAGATGCTGCAACCATGTGATGTTGGTCCTACAACATCTTGCGGGTGCGGGCCTGCTTAATAAATGATAAAGAAGCATTTCGAACAAATGGCACAAAATGACACATACTCCTAGCATTTCGGTCTTGGGCGTGCTTTCTGCAGTTTCCAATACCAACGCGTCTCATATTCTCTTCCACCTGGTGTCTCCGCCGGAGTGTTGGTCTTCCCTGTCCAACGGTTGGACCAATGACACACGAAGATGCTGCAATCATGTGATGTTGGTCCTACAGCATCTTGCGGGTGCGGGCCTGCTTAATAAATAAAGATGCATTTCGGTCTTGGGCGTGCTTTCTGCAGTTTCCAATACCAACGCGTCTCATATTCTCCTCCACATGGTGTCTCCACCGGAGTGTTGAACTTTCCGGTCTGCGCTATCCGTAAAAGTTATCATATAACAACTTTCTTGCTGGGAAGCCATTGTTTCATTTGACCAACAGGTTAAATCTAGCGCAATCGTATTTTTCTAAGCGTAAATACAGGGCGGTGCGATTGAAGTGTTACCACCTTCACGTTGGCATTACTGGCAAACCGATAATGACTGCTGTTTTGATTGCTTATAAGCTATCATAGGCATTTAAGCCAAAGGTTTATAGGACAAATGTTAGTCGAAATGGAATACAAACGTAATAGAGTGATTGTTGTTGTAACAACCAATCAAAGAATAGAGTGATTGTCTTATATTTGGCCGGAAAATCACTACAAGCTATTGTTCAAGAGCTGAGCCATATCAAAGTAAGTTTTTTTGATACATGCAGCATTGCCAAACGCTACGGCACATGAACTAGTTCCGAAAGTGAAGGCTCGACTTCAACAAAATTTACACCGTAGTGGCTAGTAATCAAATGGCCCAAGGAACTGAAAATATCCCAGCGAATCCAACTCCAAAAATGGGCTCAAGGTAAAGCCTTGCTAGTTCCAAAAGGCCACGATCTTACAACACGGCAAAAAAGTTAGACTCGAATAAGGTTCTCTGATAAAAACAATTTTGCTATTGACAGTTTATGTTTAGTTTTGTACCTACTCCAAGTCTGATGTTCTCATAAAGTATTTATCGGATTTGGAATATAGTCTCTTAAACTACAAAAGAAGTTTTTTTCGGGGGGAAAAGTGCGACAATCAACTGCTCCATAATAGCATTCTGTTAAGATTTCAAGACAATCGGCACATTAATATAGGCGCTTCAGAGCTTTTAAACTAGTGGCGTGGCACCGCCCACTTTTCCCACGACTTTTTTACTACATACCAACAGTTTATATTTAATCCTAATGTCTGTAGCTCTTATATTTCTTGAGTTATGATCATTTAAAACTTTTAGGGGTGTGGGCGTTACACCGCCTACTTACGATATCAAAAATATATTGTGTGAACATTTGAAGAAGATCGGTTCAGTAGGCTCCTATAAACATTTCATGGCTCATTTCATGAAAAAATGTCCATCTACGACCAAGCCCGAAAATGCAAGGGGGCGAAATGTCAGTGTTTTGAAAAATTTCGGATTGGTGGTCAGAGAGGCGTTTTATAACTGTGGATGAAACTTGGATCCATTACAACACTTCGGAGACCAAGCAGCAGCCGGAAAAATGGGGGTTCTCCTAGTGAACCGGCTCAAGGTGACTTTGTCGGCCAACAAGGTGATGGCAACAGTTTTTTGGGATGCAAGCCATTTAATCCACATCGATTACCTTCCAAATGGAAAAACAAAAAACGGCGAATATCATGCCAACTTATTGGACCGATTTAACGTGGATTAAAAAAACGATCTCATAAGGCCAAGAAAATTTTTTTTTGGCATCAAGATAAGGCCAAGAAAAAAAAACTTTTGGATCAAGATAGATTATGCACGGGTGCAGTCTCAATGGCAAAATTGCATGAATTGGGTTACGAAATGGTACCTCATCCGTTAGATTCTCCGGACTTAGCCCCCGGTGACTATTTCCTATTTCCAAACCAAAACACATGGCTCGGTGGAAAGAGATTCAGCTCCAACGATGAAATTATTGATCAAACAATTGCCCATTTTGTGGACCTCAAAAAAATTCCATTTTTTTTGGAAGGGCTACGAAGATGAGAGAAATGCTGGACCAAGTGTATTTAGCTAAAGGAAATAATGTTGAAAAAAAAAATATTTTTTTTAAAAAAAAAACTGTTTTATACAAAAAGTCACAAAATAATTGAGATGCCTCGTACATAGCTAAGTTTAGAACAATTCCAACTATATTTGCAACAAGAAACTCTACGCCCACTCAAGAAAGTATATTTTTGTTATTCATCTCAAAATCCATTACACGACATCAAATATTATGTTTTCACCAAATCACTTAATATTTAATTTGCCACCGCAAGCAACACAGAGAAGGAAAAGCTCAAAACCGTTTTGTCTTAATACCGGTAAAAGAACTATTTTAATTTAAATAAAAAAATACCTGTAGGTTAAAATTCCCCAAAAAAATCGACAACAATCATAAAATTGGCTTTTTTCCATCGTTTTTACAATCACCCCAACTTTTTCTTGTGCGCAACAGTTTACTGACCTTAAGTTTCCTTTTGTAATCTTCGCAGGAATATGAACGCAAAGTGTTACCCTGGCTGTGGACATTTGCTGTCTTTACGATTTGGCGATTACTGGCATTGCTGTTCTTTGCCATTGTCAATGATTTGTATTTTGCCTACAATGCCGTAATGGTGTTCCTCTGGTCCGTATTTGTATTGATATCGATTTATGGTTGGTGTGCCGTGTACTCATTGTTCTTGGAATTGGTGGATCTTACCAAATTGGAGGATCTGGCACATTTAAGGGTAAGTTGTTTAGGGAAACTTTTTTTTTAATAATGTAACAATATTATTTTCCATTACAGATGGGCACCATGGCCTCTTTGCATGCCTCCACTGCGAATTCATTGGCTGGCTCGCGTCCCACAACACCGCACAGCACCGTCTCCACCATGCCCGTTGGCTAAACCCACACACGCACTCCGCCCGACAAGGGCACAATTTTATTTTGCAACTCTCCCAGAGGATCTTCTTTTTACAAAAAAATATTTTACAGTACCCGTCCAATATTTAAAATATGTAATCTCTGCAATCCTGCAAACGATGCATTCCATGTTTTATTTTAGTTTTTTTATTTGTAAAATGTTGACACATTTACTATAGTGCCTTAACGATTTTGTTCTCTAGATGACATCGTAGTTCTTTTTTATATACATAACATGCATATGTAGCTCACAATTGTATTTTAAGAGATGTTTTTTCTAACTTTATAGATTTTATATATATACATCTACCTTCATGACATACCTTCATATGTGTATTTAGTGTTTTAAGCTGATAAAGAAACAATGCCGTCCATATTTAAGTGTTTAAAGGTACGGGCACACTGACCTGTTTTTCCTATGCTTGCTTCTTAACATTACGAGGTCAGTACAAAATGTTGAAAGAGCCTTTCTGCAGGATAAAAATCGTCTTATGCCCGTACCCTTTAACTGTATTCAACGAAAGATGTTAAGTGTTCTTATTTACAAAACCAAACTCAACTCGAATATTTTTTAAATGTTGAACATCAATAAATTGTATACCTACCGAAGACTCTTGAAGCTCATTTTATACCCGCCACCATAAAATAGGTTTCATTAGCTAAAAGTACCTGCAATTGACGGGTACACTTAGTCCATTGAAAACCGCTTTGATACTACTAGGGTTTTAGTGATACGGTTTGCTATATATATTTCTGGCCTAGGCAACACTAAGTGCTCTGACAATGGAATGTTTGACATTTTTTAGCATAAACGTACTCAGAACGTTTTGACGTACGATCATCATTTGTGTTGTTTACAGAGACTTGAAAAAATCAGTTTGGGAAAAAATGGAATAACTCGTGAACATTTTCGTGCGATTATTTTTCACAACTTTCGACGTGGATTATCACTACAAGAGTGCATCGATGAACTTAAATCTTTGTATGGCGATAGCACTGTGAAAAACTGGTTTAATGAATTTAATCGTGGCCGACGCTCGCTATAAGAGGAAGGTCGTCCAAAAACGACCGTTGTGCCAGAGAACATTGATGCCGTGCGTGAGATAGAGGCATCCTTGGGCATTTTTTCGGCCAGCATAAATTCGATATTGCACGAACACCTGGCCGTAAAAAGGGTTTGTTCTCGTTGGATCCCGAACAATTTGACAATCGCTCAAAAAAAGGCACGTGTCGATTGGTGCAAAGAAATTTTGAAAATATACGACCGCGGTGCTTTAAACGACGTTTATAAGATCATCACAGGTGACGAATCATGGATCTATGCGTATAAGCCCGAAACAAAACAGCAATCGACCGTGTGGGTCTTTGGAGACAACCAAATCCAACGAAAGTTGTTCATGGAAGAAGCACTTCGAAGCAAATGGTCGCCTGTTTCTTCAGCAAAACTGGTCATGTTGTGACTGTTCCGCTTAAGCAACGTAGGACGGTCAATTCTGAGTGGTACACCACAATTTGTTTTCCTGAAGTCTTCGGAGAAATTCGAAAAAAAACGAACAAAAGAAGACGAATCATTGTGTACCATGATAATGCGAGCTCTCACACGTCGGCTCAAGCCAGCACCGGCCAAAACGACGAATTGATGAGTAATCCGCCGTACAGCCCTGACTGGGCACCCAATGACTTCTTTTTATTCCAGCACATCAAAAAAAAAATGCGTGGTCAACGATTTTCATTGCCAGATGACGCTGTTGAAGCGTTCAAAAACCATGTTTTGGTGCTGTCTCAATCGGAGTGGAAAAAGTGCTTCGACAATTGGTTTGAGCGCATGCAAATGTGTATAAATCATGCTGGAGAATACTTCAAGAAACAATAAAAAACATTTTTGATGATAAATATTTGAATTTTCATTATTAGGCCAGAAATATATATAGCAGCCCTCATACAATCCATCCTTCCGAAGCGGGCTTCACAATCTCTTGTTGTTCCAGGCCTACTAAATTAATGACTTATGTGCACTTTGGTTTTGAGGGAGCTTTCTCCAGTTTCCAATGCCAAGAACTCACCACTCGGTCTTTTCCCCAAAACCGAGTGGTCTCGGTCGCGGTCTCGCGCTTCTGGCTGGTGCATTTTTTGCATTTGTCTTACAACCCAACTTACTTAAGCGGGATCTAGAACTTCATGTTTTTTCGGTTCACTCAATAAATAACTTATGAGCTATTTGGTTTTAAGGTAGTTTCCAAAGCCAAGAACACTCGCATTATCCCCCACTCGGTCTCTCCCCCGGAGTCTCAATCTTCCCTTTCTGTGCTTTCCGTAGTAGTTGTGGTCTAACGCCCTTCTGGCTGGAGCATTTGTGTTACAAGCCAACTTACTTAGGCGGGCTCCACAACCTCTTGTTAGTCAATTAATCGCCCTTATTCTATTTGGCGTAGTCAACAGAAGACGACGTCGTTTTTTGTATTTTGTTTCAATTTCGTATTCCCGTTGGCAATATTGCCGTATTTCGATGACTGTTAAATTAAGTTTGGTATTCTGTAAGAAAAATTGGCGACGCCGTTGTTTTCAATTGGCTTTTATTTTGGCGTCGGCCATTTTAGTGTTGCCTTCAATGTATTGTTTACGTTAATTTTGATTTCATTAGAAAATTAAATGGAAAAAATTAAAATAACAAATAAACGCCAGTTCGAGAAGCTAGTGGAAGAGCTCGAAAAGAATCCATCACTAGCCAGAGGATTTAACAAGGGCACTGTTCCTAATAATTTTAATGAACAGTGGGAGAGTATTGCCACTGAGATAAATTCTCATGGACCCCCAATTAGATCTGGTGCTGGATGGCAAAAGGTAAGGTAAATAGTTTGGTTAAAAACTATGCTGTTTGATGGAATTCTTTCTACAGATTTGGAGGGACCGAAAATTCAAAGTTAAAGGAAAAATGGCCATAAATAAAGCAGAAAGCAAAGCTACTGGAGGTGGTGTATTTAAGCAGCAAATGCTGAGCCCCTTGGAGGAAGCTGTGGCAAATTTGCTGCAGTTCGAAAAGCAAATAAGTCCAGAGGGTATGGTTCAAGGAGTCCCAAACACTGAAGACAGTGTTGATGTGTGCTTATCGGAATTACTTGAATTGGTAAGACATATTTCAGCAATATGTCGACTTACTTGCGGCCCTTTAATATTTTATTATTTACAGGAAACAGCTCCGTCATATCGAACTTTATCCATTGTGGACAAACTTCCTTCTCCATGACGTCTACAGTCTCGGACAAAATCCTCAAAACTACTGGCTGTGACAGTCCCAGGTTGAAATCATTACCAACGCTCAGCTGGTAAGATCCCTGGGCTAAAAAACGCAATGTTGCTGCCAATTTTATTGTGTTTGGAACAATTGTTGATCTTGTCCCTTTTTTAAATGAGGCTCTATTATTTCCAAAACATATTTAAATGAAGGTTTATTCAGCCAAAAATAACTTTCAAATCTTAAAAAGGAATAATAATTGATTACTTAGGAAATTATGACTTCAAATATGTCTCTTTCTTCTCATCGGGCAAATTAAAAATGGAAGATTTCTGTCTAAGCAGTCTTCTTGCCAATATTAATTTCTTTTGTTTTCTTCGTCACTCGATGAGTCCGAATCGGATAGAAAAAACATTTTTATTTAAACTTTTTTTTACAAACAAACTTTTTCCCCCGAAAATAGCACATATGTACATAACTTACATATATTTCATCAAAAACAAGAAATAAAATGAATCAGCTGACTCTAACATTAGATATGTGTGCTGTATGTTATTGACATTTTCGATAAACAGGCAACGGCGTCGTAATACTCTTACAGAATACCAAATTAGCATAGACTTGATGTTGTCTTCGATTTGAGTTGCTGTTGCCGTTGATATTGCCGACGCCAAATAGAATAAGGATGAATGACTCACTTTGTTTATTAGGAGCTTTCTCTAGTTTCCAATGCCAAGAATTATCGCATTATCCCCCACTCGGTCTCTTCCCCTTTCTGTGCTTTCCGTAGTAGTTATGGTCTAACGCCCTTCTGGCTGGAGCATTGTTTTGCATTTGACCGACATTTCCAAGCCAAGGCAATCGTTGTACTTTGATAAGCTTTACTACTTTATGTAGGGCTACAGCTCAAGGTTCGTCATATGTTGTTGTTGTAACAACATTTTTTTTTATTTTGAAGTCTTGTTCGTTCTGCTTCAATATCCAGGAGATCTGGGGGTCAGCTGAGTGGGCTTGGCCAGACAATTGAAGCGGTGCAGCACGTCATGTGTTCCCTGATGGCAGGCGGGACAGATGTCCGGAACGTTAGCATCAATTCGTGTCCAGTTCTTACTGATTGAGGCGGCTGCACCATCGAGATCTTAGCTGCACCAGAAACACACGCGTCTGCCAAGGTACTACCTTCTCCTCAGGTGAAATCTCCGGCGGATGCTCCCCTAGCACTACATTCACACGGATTCTGCTGCTGCGACTTCATTGGCGCGAATGTTGTTCAGACCTGCCGGATAGTTTAGATGTTTTCCCTCTCTAGATCATGAAGATTGTACCTATTCTGCCTGGGCGGAGGCATCCTGTCCAGGGAATGGTGGTTAGGATGACTTCTGCGAAAACACCCTAGCAAGTATTTCTTAGACAGCAGGAAATTGTGTTGTTTTGTGTCCATTTTGGTAAACATTAAAGACGGTCTGTAGCTGATAGGCCCAAGCATGGACCACAACGTACTGCAAGATCGGCTGAAACCATTATTGCTGCTCAAAAGTGTTCAAAACAAACCAGAAACCTCAATTCGACGCCGTTCTCGGAAGCTTGGTCTTCGAAGAACAACTTTGGCCACAATTTTACACAAGGATTTGTTTCCATATACATTTGTTTCCATTTAAGATTGTGTTGACACAAGAGCTTCTTTCACAAGATCATTTACACCGCCGTACGTATGCCTATAGGATGTTACAGCTCGCCCATGACAACCCCGATTTTCATGAAAAAATCATAATGAGTGACGAGGCACATTTCATTTGAATGGATATGTGAATAAACAGATTAGTCGGTTCTGGGCAATGGAAAACCCTCAAATTATATGTATTCATCAGTCACCTTTGCATCCATTAAAAGTGACAGTCTGGTGTGTAATTTGATCAGGAGGAATCATTGGATCAATAAAAATTAGAACGGTCAGTGGGGAGCGATATCGTGATATGATTGAAAACTCTTTAAAACTACAGGGTGGCCCAAATGAGACCTAGTGATGTTAAACACGTATAACTCTTGTAATAACGGTGTTTTTTAAATGATTTATCTTTATAGGTTAAATACATTATATGGAAATTTAACGTGACTATGTGTGAAATATGACATCAGACAAATGACCACCATTTTGCTCGATACGGGCATTGGGTCTTTTTAGCGCATTTTGCATTACACGGCGTAATGTTTCTGGTTGCAGGCGCCGTATTTGGTCGCGAATATTCTGCTTGAGCTGTCCAAGTGTCTGTGGTTTGTTAACATACACTTTGTCTTTTGAATATCCCCATAAAAAAAATCGGGCGCAGTTAAATCTGGTGAACGAGGAGGCCAAGGGAAATCTAAATGTTTTGAAATTATGCGTTCAGAATAGCGAATAGCGGGTTGTAGTCGTTGTTGGGGGTCTTGCGGTAGAAGCTGTTGCACAATTTGAACTTTGTATGGATACATCTTAATATCCAACTTAAAGATTCTCTGTAATGTTGTTCTGGGTATACCCAATTGGGCGGAACGGCGACGAGTTGAGACAGATGGATCATTTGCAACACTCTGCTGCACAGCTTCCGCGTTCTCTTCAGTTTAAATATTTCGATGAGCACCTCTTCCTGGAAGGTCGGCAACTGAACCCAGTTCCTCAAAACGGCGAACTAAACTTGTGATCATGGGAGATGTGGGCGCTGATCTTACGTTAAAAAAACGGCGATAATTTCGCTGCATCAGAACAATTGATCGTTGAGAAGAATAATAAAAATCGATAATTTTAATGCGTTGTTGTGGACTGTACGTATTCATTTTAAATTTCCAAGAGTTCAGCTATAATCTGCACAAAGAAAAACTAAATTATGTTAAAAAATAAAAAAGTTATTTGTGTTTCACATCAGCTGGTCTTATTTGGGCCACCCTGTAGAACTGCATACTTTGGGCTTGATTAACACGTGGTATCAGCAAGACGGTGCCACATCGCACACAGCCAGGATTACAGTGGAATTACTGCGAGACCTCCTTTCACAACAAGTTATTTCAAGAAATGGTGATGTTGATTGGCCTCCACGGTCGCCTGATTTGGCTGCTGCGGACTTATTTTTGTGGGGATACTCGTATCTGAAAAGCAAAGCTTATGCAAACAAATCAGAAACGCTTGAGCAAGTCAGACAAAATATTCGTGATGAAATTAATGAAATACCGCGTGAAATGTGTGAGAATGTAATGAAAAGTGTGCTCAAAAGGGCTCACATTTGTGAGGCTAACAGAGGCGGACATTTATCTGATATTGTATTCCATTCATTTATCAATATACGATTTATTCTCTTTCGTTTAATCAAAAATTAGAAAACAAACAAAGTAGTATACCTTCCCGATGGACACCCTGTATTTTACGTAAGATTTGACAATCTTCTACATTGGAGCCTTTGAAAGCGCCTATGTTCATCGGCGCCGAATAGAAACACAATTGTTCACCATGACAGCCGGATTGACCCTCAGAGCCATTCCTCGGTCAAGGGCTGCCACCACAGCCGCTACAACAACAACGATGTTTCACTGCGAGGATCATGAAAATGTCCATCTCTTAATCATTAGTTGTTCACTGCATGGACTGCAGATGTAGCTTAATTTACAGGGTGGCTGATGAAAGCCGCTACCTAAAAAAATAATTACTTTTTTTCTAATTAATGAATCTGGTTATTTTTTTTTATTTTGCAGATTGATTTTTAGATTTTACAAAAATGCATAACTGGGACACTGAAACAAGAATTTGATTTGTGCGTAGTTTCGGTTCAAACAGAGTATAGGCGCAAGTTTGGCGCCAATCCTCCGAGCAGATTGGCCATAATGAGACTTGTTAATAATTTTACCGAGTCCGACTGTCTCATCAACAGAAGACCTTACAATCAAAACCCTTCAATTCGGAAGTAGGAAACAATCGCTGCTGCCATACAAAACAATCCAAGAGTTTCGACAAGAAGCTTATCTAGTCAAATGGTATAAGCAGACAGTCATTGCAGTCAATTATGCATGAAGATTTGGTCTTATTCCCATATAAAATTCAAATGGCCAACAAAATAAACGCAGCAGATTTCCCAATTCGCTTGGAATTTTGCAAGAACATGCTTCAAATGGTAAAAGAGGACGCAACCATGTTGAACTGTCTTTTCATATCTGACGTGGCCCATTTTGATTTGAACAGCAACATAAACAAACAAAATTGTCGAATATGGAGTGCTCCGAAGCCACAGATACTCCATGAGACGGAATTGCATCCACTTCGTGACACAGTGTGTTGTGCAGTTTCATCACGCTGCATTGTCGGGCCCTACTTCTGCGAAGAAAACGGTCACTCCATTACGGTTACTGCAGACTGTTATTTGAGCATGTTGAGAGAGTTTTTCTATCTAGAATTACGCCGAATGAGAATTTATTTCAACTCTGTGTGGTTTCAGAAAGATGGTGCAATTCCTCACGTAGCCCGGCCTGTTATGGCAGAATATCGACGAAAATTTCCCAATAAGATGATATCCAGAAACTCCACATTTCGTTGGCCCCCCAGGTCGTCTGATCTTACTGCACCAGACTTTTTCTTGTAGGGTTATTGCAAACAGAAAGTCTATAAAGCAAAACCAACAAATTTAAATGGACTAAAACAATCCATTCGTGAAACAATTGCGGCTATGCCTGTTTCAACTCCAAGCTGTAATGAACAAATTTTTGCTAAGATGCCGCACAAAAATCAACGAGCAGGTGAGGCATTTAAATTTAATTACTTTTAAAACTAATTAAGCTATATTTAATAAAATTTAATCGTCTTAGAATGAATAGAAAAAACTGAATTCCATACACTGAAAACAAGTTTTTTCTTAATGTAGCAATATTCATCAGCCACCCTGTAAAATTCCTCAAAATCCCCAAAATCACATTGAACGGTCTTTTCCGATACTCTGCACTTGCTACAGCTACGTGTAACTGTGACAAGTTGAAAAGTAGGAGCAAGATCCAAAGTCACTTGTACTTGGGAAGCTGACAAAGCAAGCTTGGTGATCTCTTACAAAGCGATAGGGGTCGGCCTGAAGCGATCTAGCGCCGTTGTTGTCTTCGTAAGTGGGTATACCGCAGTGGAAGAAAATTCAGACTTGCAAGAGAGTCTTTCGAGGACCATCTGCGTGAGGAGACGAAGGGCCTTACCGGGCGCAGACACAATGTTCTTATTGTCTAAACAGTATCGGCTGGGATTTCTTCGCAGTAGTCATTCCAACCACGATTTCATTTTTTTCGCGAGGGGACAATCTTCATGAGATTCCAGATGTTTCTGAACATTTCAGATTCTTACTTCTGACTTCATACCTATTTCCTCGCGGAACTGCCATACTGTATTACTTCGCGGTGGGGGAGTGGGTTTGGCCGTCAGGCCATTCTCGAATCAGCCGACCAGTCTCATTCAGGTGACATCGCCGCATTCTTTCGGGCTGGATCATAGACAGGTTAACCTCCATGATCTAGAGAGAGGTCCAACGATACAATAGAGAGCCTTTGGGTCATTGAAACTATCAGGCAGGTCTGAACGACATTTACGCAGATGAAGACGCAGCGGCAGTATCCAGCTATAAAGTGAATGATTTGCTTGGGGAACATCCTCCGGAGATTTTGCTAGAGGAGAGGACGCTACCTCGGCAGATGCGCGTGGTTTTGGCTCAGCTGAGATCTGGATGGTGCAGCCGCCTTAACTGCGCGAATTGATGACAAGATCCCGGACGTTTGTCCCGCTTGCCATCAAGGACTACTTGACGTGCTGCACCTCTTCAATTATCCTGCCAAGTCCACTCTTTGGACGCATCCAGTTAAAATGGCGAGTAGCCTGCATAACGAAGCAGAACCCCTATAGGCGAAGAGGACTTACAAAACAAAATATATTGTTACAGCAACATAAACAAATCCTTCGTCGAAACTATCAGGCAGGTCTGAACGACACTCACACAGTATCCGGCTATAAAGTAAATGTATTACTAGATGAGAAGGCGCTACCTCGGCTGATGCGCGTGGTTCTGGCACAGCTGAAATCTGGATGGTGCAGCCGCCTCAATTCGTATTGGGTGCGAATTGTCGCTAACGTTACGGATGTTTTTCCCGCCTGCCATCAGGGACTACATGAAGTGCATCGCCTCTTTAATTGTCCGGTCAAGCTCACTCAGCAGACACCCAGATCTCTTTAGTACGCTTCTTTCACCTGGATATCTAAGCAGATCCCCCATAGACGAATAAGACTACAATATCACATAGATTGATGTTACAACAATAACGCGTCCTCGGCAGACGTGCGTGGCTCTGGCTAAGCTGAGATCTGGATAGTGCAGCCGCCTTAATTCGTATTAAGCGCAAAATGATGGCAACATCCGGGACGTTTGTCCCACTCGCCAGCAGGGAACACATGACTTGCTGCACTCAGGGACCCCCGGTCTTTTTGGAGGCATCCAATTTAAATTTTTTTTTTTTTTTTACCAGAATGTCATAGTAAGGGTGATCAATGTATAGGTATTTTTTCAATAGGGTTTTATTCACAGCTTACGCGTGAGTTGTGTTAAACTTTATTTTCTTTTCAGTATTGTTTGTCATTTCATCTTGAAAAGACTTACACCGAGGAAACCGCGGCTTGTTGCTATTTATGGGCTCGTAAAATCTTTGGTCCATATTTTTTCAAAGCTGATGACGGCCGGAACGTAACACAGAATGGTGCTCGCTATAGCGCCAAGATATCGGCCGTTATGCGAAAATTGAAGCCCGCAATCTTGACGAGATTTGGTTTCAACAGGACGGTGCCACTTGACATACAGCTACTTAACAGCTAAGTTCACGTTTTGGACCGGTAAGTTGGCCGCCTAGATGTTGTGATATCATACCTTTAGACTTTTTTCTTTGGAGGCTACGTAAAGTCCAAAGTCTATGCTGACAAACCAAACGCGATTCAGGTTTTGGAAGCCATACCCGCTCGAACGAGTCATTCAAAATGTGACCCTTAGAAAGGACAACCTGAGCGTTAGTTGCGGCCAACATTTTAATTATACTCAAAAAATGTAAATGGCATAAAAATGTCCTTTCGAATGAGCTATAAAGATTCCACTTTTGATGTAAATTTTTGTATTTTTTTAATTTGAAAAAATATTTCTATATTGATCACCATATAGATGCCCCTATTGACGAACAGGATTTACAATAAGTGTGTTCGTATATTTTCCCAGTAAAAATTTGCATGTTTCTACTTTTGAGAGCGTAAGGCCAAACGAACAGCTTACAGTAAAAATTTGCAATGAAACAGCTGATTTTGTTTACTATTTGCATTATTACATTTCGTTTTATTTTGAGTTTTAAAGTGTTAAGATTTGTAATAAAAAAGTAAGCAAAAGAATTTTTTTTCTTTCTAATTTCAGTGAGAGGGAAAGGGACCTAAGGGTAAACAAATCAATTTTCATTTCTTTTTTTTCTTTTTTTGATGTGGACAACATCTGAGCATCGAATGAGAACGATCCCATGCCCCAAAATTGTTCCCTCCCAGAGATATGCGCGTTTTATGAAAGTGAAGTCGACGATTCTAAGCGCAAATAGAAATGGAACTAATCTTTAAAATGGCTCTCCTGAACAAAACTGGTTTTTAACCTTAGGTCCCTTTCTATTTTGCGCGTCACATATATATTAAATAAAATAAAGTAAAAGTCCAATTTTTACTTACCTATTCTGTTGTAAATTTATTTTTACTTTATTTGTTAACATAAAACAGCTGATTTCAAACATCTGTTCTATCTTGGTTGGCTAAAATTTCTTCAACCAAAATTCACAAACTCTCTAACATCGAAATGTCCAAATGTTCTATCTCTAGCTCTCATTTAATGGACTTTTTGTGTAAACGAACACGACCCAGTAAAAATTTGCACAAATTTGTACACAATACCACGACAGCCGGTTCTATGGACCAGATTGACCCGAAGAGCAATTTTTCGGCAAAGGGCTGTCACATCGACACACAGTTGCCGCTACAACAACAACAAATTTGCAAGTAAACGAACACACATAATTTGTCAAATTTCAGGTTTTATTGGAAAGGTTTTATTCAGGTTTTATTTGTCATTTAATAAAGAGACGCAACACCATTCATATGACTACCATAACTGGCTCAGTAGTACCTCATCCGATCAACCCAATTTTTCATTAAATTTTTCGATTGTTTCGGGTGGAATCACTTTAATGGCTACTTCGATTTTAAGTCTCAATGCTTGAATTGTCTCTGCATGCTTTGCGTAACATTTATCCTTAATGGCGCCCTACAGAAAATACTCCAAAGGGTTCAAATGAGAGCCAGAGAGAAAATTTGGACAGTTCTATGTTAGAGAGTTTGCAAAATTTGGTTGGAGAAATTTTAGCCAAACAAAATTTGCAAGATAGAACAGATGTTTAAAATCAGCTGTTTTATGTTAACAAACAAAAGTAAAAATATATTTACAACAGAATAGGTAAGTAAAAACTGGAATGTTATTTTATTTAATATATACGTACTTATATGTAAATCACTGAAATTAGAAAAAAAATGTAACACAAATGAGACCCCGTAATTTTATCATTGTAATTTTAGAAATGGGACCAAATGTGAACTTTTGGAAAAAATTGTTTTAAGTTGGCCTTTTAGTATAACACAAAGTATGTACAATGTCTGATTTTCGTAACAAATATGCATTTTCGGTAAAATATGCAAAAATATCAACTAACAAATCAATCACATATTATTGCAAAACTAATGATTCGCTAAGATATTCAGTCAAACTTACTTTTAGACTAACGACAACAAATATGCATTTGCATAGAATTCCGATCCCTAATTATTATAGACGTATCCAATTTGTACAGAAAACACAAAATATGGATTTCTAATAAATTGTTTCAATTAATTGATAAAATAAAAATACGCTGCAGCGCGCCATCTGAGCCGATTCGGCTTCATACTCAGCAACAGTTGTGTAATTTTCTTCCATATAGGGTTACCGCTAAAATTTCCAAAAAGTATCACAAAAATGGGATACCTTGAAAAAGTGCCATATGTTACTTAAAAAAGTGGCGCGGTTTTTCCAATGTTTTTTTTTCAAGAAAATTTCCATACCGAGCAAGTTGGATCTAATATACAATGTTTTGAATGAACTTCTTGGCATGCAATTATCAAATTCCTAGCGTTCTGAGTTAGTACTGATCCCCAATTTCTTGTTTGCAAATGGCACACAAAACGTTTTTCAACTGTCGAATGGCGCTTTTAGAATAAAAATGTTAATAAATATTTTGTAAGACTACAAACCTAAAAGTTATAAATCGGAAGAACTTTTTGAATTTAATGGCTTCCTGGGTAACTCGAGCTCAAATGCAAACCATTTTTATAAACCAATTATAATTAACATCGCATCTTTCAGCTTCTGAAGCATACATATGCAAATTAGTAGAGAATTCGATTTGGAGGTTTTAGCAATACATGGAATAGGAAGACGCAACTTCATCGCGGTTGGGAACTAATCCCTCACAATATGATGAAGATTGGGACTCATATAAGTCTTTTAGGGTGACAAGATTGGAATTCGACGCAAAGCGGGCGGGCATTTGCCCAATTTCCAAGCAGTTTGTCTTTGGCTCAAAATAAAACAACCAATATGTTGTTGTTGTAACAAAAATATATTTTGTTTAATAAGTCGTTTTCTTCAAATGGCATCTGCTTCGATATCCAGGTGAAGAATACGTGCCATTTGAACTGTGAACCTTTCTCTATAGATCATGAAGTTTGTACCTGACTGCCCGGGCATCCAGTGAAACACTCAAGCAGGTACAACAATAAATTGTGTCTGCGCACAGTAAGGACCTTCGTCTCCTCATCTAGATGATCATCATTTAACTTAGGCAGACATCTTGTTAATGTTTTCAGGGCGGTATTCTGGTAAGTCTAAACTTTCTTCCACTGGGTCGTACTCACATTCGTCAACACACCAACGCTGCGAGGTAGACCAAACTATCGTTTTGTAAGAGGTCGAAAAGGTTTCTTTGTCGGTTCCCCAAGTACTGCCGGCTAGAGACTTGAAGACCTTGTTTTTTACTTTTAAGCGTATTGCAGATACCTGCAGCATGTGCAAAGGATCGAAAAAGACTTTCGAATGTGACGCCAGGGATTTTGGGGTAGTTGGTAGTCGGGATGTTGACATCATTGACTTTCACATTGAGTGACAACCACACCTCTGCGGTCCATGCAGTAAACAGTGTGGCTGATGATTTGGAGGTGGATATTTTCATATACCTCGTAGTAAAGAAGCGTGCTAAGTCAGTGAGGTAACAGTTCATCAGCGTACGACACAATTTTAACGCCGTCTGGTGGTGCAGAAATTTAAGAAAGTTAGGGGTTAAAAAGTGTCGGAGATATCACCTCAAAATCCTGTACAGGGCTTCGACTTCCTGTCGAACACATATAGTTTACGACCCAACGTTTTAAACTGAGCGGGAGGGACGTTACTGCAATATACTCAAACAGAGTGGATCGTCTGTGTCGAAAGCCTTTGTAAAGTTAAGAGCAACGAGCACCGTCCTGTCGTCGTTGGGCTTGTTGTTGTTAAGGTCGCGACTTCTACGTGTGGTGATGGCATGTGCGGAACCCATGCGGAAAATTAGCATTCGATCAGGCTGGGGTGGGTGATATCTCCGGCAGTGCTTCAAGCTTCTTTGCTCCTGGTAAAAAAAAAGCTTTACTAGCGGAACCACTCATTCCTTTTTCAGACGAGAATTTTATTGCGGTTGTCGTTGTAAAATAAAATAACAATAGTCGTATTTCAAGAACTGCAACCGTGATAAGGTCGATTGTAACTTTTGTCTAGATAGTGTATACAAATTCTTACATTAATATGAGCATTATGGTGAGTTGATTAAGCAATCGATATAGTGCCATCGATTTTTCGATAGCTCTTGATATGAGAAAAAAAATCCACTACGATTTTGACTTTTCCTTAACTTTTATTTTTTTTAAATAAAATCTTTCCAAGATGACATACAAATATACATTGCCACATACAATACAACACATGAGGGCGTGGGAATAGAAATACGACTGAGAGAATCGAATAAAAGATGATAACAAGTCATACATTTTAAATTTGGGCTAATCGGAAATGATTTTTATGCTTTATGCCAAAAGCTATAAAAAAATCGATGTCACAATATCGACAAATTTTTGTCCTTATGAATCGGCAAGATGTAGTTTTTTTTGTGAAGTATATAAAACTTTTGACAAAAGGATGAAAATAAGAAAGTCTTTTTAAAAAGTGGCAAAAGGTAAAATAGTTGCACTAAAGTACAAGAAATTGCACAAATAGTATCACAATAAAAAGTGGCATAAAAGTGCCATGGCCGAAAAAAGTGGAAAAATTGCCACTTTAATAGGTCAACGGTAACTCTATTTCTACAGCTGTTGCATTATAAGTGATTACAACCCTACGTATTAAAGTCATAGCTAACGAATTCGGATAGGGGAAATCCCTTCACCCCACTACGACCACAATAATAAATAAATGATTGCAAAATACTCGTCGCTGTAATTCAATCTGTTATCGTGTTTTCGACGTATTTCCTGGAAATTACATTCCCAATAAAAAAAATATAATACATATAGGCCAGAAAAATGGAAATGAGCAAGTAAATAGATTTGGAAGCATAAAAATTACGATTTTATAGTGTCAAAATTGTGAAATATCTTTTGCGAACTGACTAATGACTAAGTTATTCTGTATGATTTACTCGGGACGCTGCTGGATGTGTGTTTATAATTTTTGTTTTTGCAACACAGTCAGCGTAGGATAAAGTCAGCGATTGAAATATTTAAATATATTCCTGCTTCTGCGAACCCACTTAAATCTAAAACTGCGCATCTTCAATGGCAATGCCATTTTCGTATGTGACGCTTCGTTATGGAGAAGTAATGCATTGCTCATGTTAAATGTGACCAGGAATATTGATAAGCCGCACTACGCAAAATTTGAATCGGCTGTAACAAAAGTATAGATACTTTTTTTAAATTTCTAGTTTTATTGGAAAGGTTAAACTTTGTCACACAATATCGTTCACTACCAACCATAACTGGCTCGGCTGTTCCTCATACGATCAAACCAAATTTTTAGTACATTTTCGATTGTTTCGGGTCGAATATCTTCAATGGCAACTTACATTTCATATTTCAATGCTTGCGTAAAATATCAATGGTTGTGTTGGCTATGTGACATTTGACCCCGTCTTGTTGAAACCAAATGTCGTCCATGTCATTCTCTTGAATTTTTAGCAACAAAAAATTGTTGAGCATGGCGCGGTATCCCTCACCGTTGACGGCAAAGGCGGCTAATTTTCCAAGAAAAATGGCCCAATGATGCTGCCAGCCCAAAATTCACCTCAAATAGTAACTCTGTGTGAATGCATTGGCTTCTCAATAGTCACGTGTGGCAATTTTCCATATGTGGCAATTTTGCTTATTGACATAGCCACCGAGAAGAGTATGAACTTCACCTGAAAGCATCAGATGGTGTTCCTATAATAAATGCCAAAGTTCAACATTTCCAATAATAGCAGAAATTTGAACAAAATTATTAGTACTTTTTTACAGCCGGTTCAAATTTAAAATTTTAAATGGCCTACCCTATACTTAGTAGGGACATAAATACTGTTACAACATTGAACACACCCATTTCAATAGTAGAACTAAACATACCCCGTTAATGTCATATGGGTTTTGAAAGCTAACCTCAATAGCGTTAGTCTGTAACGGGATTTTAAAATTGTTTTCAGTTTCATCATGGAGTGGTCAGATTATGAGAACCGTATCGCTGTAATAGCTCTTTTCAAGTGTGAAATGAAAAAAAGCGATATTTTCAAAACGCTCCGGCCACTAGGGATTAGCCGCATGTTCGTCTACCAATGCATAAAACTGTTTGAGGAGACTGGAGATGCCATGGAGAAGACCGCATGTCATCAAAGCCGTTAAATCAAGAATTCACAGAAATCCGCTCCGAAAACAGAAATTCATGGCCCGTGAGATGAATATCACGCAAAAGTTCATGAGTTGAATCATTAAAAAAACTTGTGACTTGGGGCTTTGAAACGACGTAGCGGACATTTATTGACTGCAGCTTTAAAAAAATGCAAACGTCTTTTGGTGAAGCACGCTGATAACTTGCACATAAAAAATTTGTTCACCGATGAAAAAATTTTACCATTCAGGAAAAATTTAACAAGCAAAATGATAGAAGCATCTGAACTGATCCCAAGGGTGGAAAAGGATCATCACCCAGCTACAGTCATGGTTTGGTGGGGTGTCTCTTACGATGGGGTCAAGGAGTCAAAACATCGGCCAAAGTTTACCAAGAAACCGTTTTGGAAGCTGTTGTGAAGCCTCTTAACAATTCCCTGTTTCAAAACCAGCATGGACTTTCCAGCAGGATTCTGTGCCGGCCCATAAGGCTAAAACGTGCCAGGCCTGGCTTCGAAACAATTTGCCAGCGTTCATTTCCTCTGGAGAATGGCCTCAGGCAGTCCAGATTTGAACGGTTTTAGGTTTGTCACAAAAGATACCCCAACATTGGATCTCTTAAGACTGCTTTGGTTCGAGCTGTGGCTAATTTTCTAATGGACGAGGTTCGTGCAGCTATTGACGATTGGCCAGTGCGACTTAAGGCGTGTGTATAGGCAAAAGGCGGACATTTCGAATAAGTAGACTCTTTTTGGATACAATATACATCAATAAATATATTAAAAAATATTTGGTCCAAAAACATTCAGTACTTTTTATTTTACAGCATAAAACGTGTGTAATAGTATAAATGTCCCTACTAAGTATATTGAACCATGCACAATTGTCTGCATGAAGACGAACTTATGAAATTTTAAATTGAACTATGAAGCTTGCAATTAGAAAAAATTGCAAATCAGCTGATTGCATGACACTACCTTCATTATTGTGTCATGTTTTAAACAAATGACCTTTCCGATTTAAAGTCCTACCACTATGCCGAATGCTATTTAAATTCGATCTAGCTTAAAAATAGCATAACGCGTAAGGTGCGACCTATAACTAGCCGTGGTAAAAAGGCCACATCGGTCAATGTTTTCATAAACCCGCAGATAAAGGTGTGCTTCCGCGCTTGAAGTCACAAATTGGATCCGATCTGGATCTAATTTGTTGTTGTTGTTGTTATAACAACAATATATTTATTTTGAAGTCTTGTTTGTCTATGGGGGATCTGCTTCGATATCCAGGTGGAGGAAACGCGCCATTTGAACTGGATGTGTCCACAGAGACCTGGGGGTCAGCTGAGTGGGCTTGGCCGGACAAATGATTTTTTTTTAATCTAATTTGTGACTTTTCTTGGCAGAGTCGCGAAACATTTTCTGAACAACAGAGAAGTAAAGGGTATCGCCCGTTATTAACTTTTTACTTCTTTTCTTTGCAAATTATTGGTTAATATCATTCGTGGTAAATCGTGGTATATTTCGAACTCTTAAGACGCAAGCCTTCAATTGGTGACTTAATTGGACCAAGTTAACGAATAAAAATTGTGCAAAATCCGCATTTGGCTGGTGCTTGCAATGTTGAGATAAAAATGTTGTGTCCATATTTCAGGACTGAGTCGCACACTACGGCAGCCATATACAGGGCGGCGCACGAATCGTGCTACAAAAGGAAATAACTTTTTTCCATGTGATCAATTGGCTTGTTCCCCATTTTATTTGGAAGGTTAGAATTTAGATTTATTAAAAAGAATGCAATACTGCATTTCCTTCCAAAGGGAATATAGTCGGGAGTTTGTCGAATCTCCGCAGAGTAGATGGACCATTATGAGGCTGGTTGTTGTTGTAGCGGCAACTGTGTGCCGGGGTGACAGCCCTTAGCCTAAGAATTGCTCTTCGGGTCAATCCGATCCATAGAACTGGCTGTCATGAGATTGAGGCTGGTAAACATGTTTGCCGAATCTGGAAGCATCGCACGAAGACCGTATAAAGATGTGCTTCCGTATGCTCGGGTTCAAGACATCATCGCGGCTGTAGCATCGTCAATTCAGGCTTATATAGTTAGCAGACTGTGATTAAAACGGAAAATTCATGACGACTTAAACTTGTTTCCGTACAAAGTCCAAATTACAAGCAAATTAAACCCTTCGGATTTGCCTATTCGAATAAAATGTTGTCAAAAATTTATTGAAATGGCCGAAGAAGAGAACAGCTTGATAAATTGCTCATTTACGTCTTACTTGATATATTTTACAAATGTTCCGAATTGTTGGCCTTTTTACCCTAAAAGCACACTGTTGTTCAGGCTACTTTATTCTACGAAGCATTTTCAGTTACTGATCAATCCTAATGAAAGGTGCCAAATTTTCTCAAGACTGGATGTAATATGTGCGTTTCAGAGCTGTGCGGCGGGACTGTTTGGAGGTTGTCTTTGCAGTCTGTGCGCAATACACATATAAGTAGATGCTCTGACAACCTACTACGATAACCCATAATGTATAGCATAAGCGCCAGGTTATAACCAAAAAAATTATAGTAATTTTTTTTCCCGGAGCAACCCTTAACCGCAGAAATAAGAATACGCGTATCTTTTAAAAGTAATACACACATTTCTAGATGTGGAAAGTAGCAAAAATTTAAAAAAGTGTCAAGAAAGACGATTTTTGTAGAAGGGGCAGCAAAAGTCGCATGGCTTACAAAAAGGGTCAAATTGCCACTTAAGTCGCACAACGGTAACGCTGCTGCTCGGGCGAAATTCACGCTGCGCCAACATAACCGACGGATTGTTGCTCAAAAAAATGGAAACATTATTCCGACTCATGGCTTGCAGATTTCACTATTTTGCATTTGTTTACTTCACAAATATAGGGTGTGCCATTTAAAATTTCAAATTTGATTTGGCTGTAAAAAAAGTACGGATAATTTTTTTTTTAAACTTCTCGTTTTATTGGAAAGCTTGAACGTTGTCATTTAATAATGCAACAACATCCGACGCGTTTTCACTTCGCTCTATGGGCTAAAGATTGTTTGGCAGGAGATGAAGAATTTTACCGAAAAATCGTGTTTTCTGCTGAAGCTCATTTTCATCTCGGTGACTATGTCAATAAGCAAAATTACCGCATATGGGATTCAGAGAACCCACTGACTGTTGAAAAGCCAATGCATCCTAAACAAGACACGTTTGGTGTGGATTTTGGGCCGGCGACATCATTGGGCCATTTTTCTTTGAAAATTAGCCAGAAACCGCCGTTACCACCGTCAACGGTGAACGTTACCGCGCCATGTTCAATGAATTTTTGTTTCCACAAATTCCAGAGAATGACATGAACGACATTTGGTTTCAACTAGACAGGGCTACATGTCACACAGCCAACGCAACCATTGATATTTTACGCACGGTTTTTGAAAATAGAATAATCAGCCGAAATTGCAATGACAATTGTCCGCCTCGGAGCTGTGATTTGAGCCCTTTGGATTATTTTCTGTGGGAAGCCATTAAGGATAAATATTACGCTTATCATCCAGCGACAATTGAAGCGTTGAAACATCAAATCGAAGTTTCCATTGGAAAGATTTGAGCCGAAATAATCGAAAATGAACTGATAAATTGCGTTGATCGGATGAGGTACTGCCAATTATGGTAGTCATATGAACGATATTGTGTTCCATTATTAAATGACCAAGTACAGCCTTTCCAATAAAACCAGAAATTTGAAAAAAGTATAAGTACTTTTTTTACAGACGATTCAAGTGGAAAATGTTAAAACGCCCACATATCAAAACCGAATTTCCATTTGGCGCTATTTGCAAAACTTATAGCATCTTCCAATAGAGTGATTACTATTGTCCCACCTTGTATTTGTAGAAAATCTACATCGGACGTATTTTAATATAATTCGTTATGAGTAATTGCTTTGTATTTGATGTAGAAAAAATGGATCGAAAACCTCTTCAGCACAACTGGGTGCTCTTTTGGCCTTTTAAGGAAAATGATAGAAGTTTGGCCCAAGATACATCGAATGCTAAACTCGATAAGCCAGAAGCCCAGAAAATTTGGTCAGAAATAACGGATGTACTCAATCGTATACCGGGAGCAGTAAAAACTGCGGAACAATGGAAAATTGTAAGTACAAACACTCAGACATATGCCAGGGAATATCTATATATTTCAGTATCTGAATATTTTAGGCCTGGAGATATGTGGAATTCAAAACATGGACTAAATTTCAAAACTTACGCAATGGTGGAGGTACAAGCGACCGGTCACTTTCTCTTTTTCAGCTTACCGAATTCGAGAAACGCGTGGTCGATTTATTTGGTTGGGAGCATATGAGCGGACATGATGCGAGGTTTAACAACTTGGGCACAGTAAGTATACTTCCATTCATTAATCGTAGTAAATTCTTGCAACTTGTTCAACTTTATTTTCCAATTATTCGATTTTATTCTTGATGTCTACGATTATTAAAATATACCTTAGAGCTTATGTTTGTAACATCTTTAAGGAAGGGATATATAACTATTCTATTAAAACACTGTTAAATGACATTGATCAATGTCCTTCCTGCCCTTCAGTCCATCTGTTTCTGTAATCATAGCGAATCTCGTAATTGAATTGCAGAAGTTATATTCCATATTTTCATTCCAATTGGTTCTGAATCACCATTTGTTTCCATTGAACGATGTCCGTCTGTCCATTAATTGCTATAACACTAGTTTACAAATTATGATTTTTTTTCTTGGTCCAAGGGTCTAAATAATTTTTTCCTACAGATTGTGGCCTCCATAACACGAAAATAACTTTTAAAATATTTTCCTCTGATTAGTTTTCAAGATAGATTTTTTACGTTTTCTTATGAGACGTTCGAGACATGAGACATGAAAATTTGAAAAACTGATTTTTTGTGCATAAACCCTATTTTAAATTGAAAAATAAATATGTAAACAATTATAATAATATAATTTCGACATCATTTTTGGCATTCGATTCTTTTGCAGAATTTAATATTTAATTCATTTAAAATTTAAATTTTAAATTTTAATTCTTAGTTCTAAGAAAGACTAGTCATTTTGAAAAGGTACATATCAAAATTTTAATTTTTAACGGAATCATGCAATAATTTAAAAATACGTGGGCGACCGCAAAACTAACTGGCCTGGCACATCTGTCAAAATTTCCGAAATATTTAATGATTATTTTCTTTGTTACCGATGATTGAAGTAAACAAGTTTTATAATTTTTGAAAAATGGAAAATAAAGAGTTTCGTGCGGTAATTAAACACTTTTATATGAAAGGTTATACGCCACAATTAATCAAAGATGAATTGGATTCTGTTCATGGTGATAATGCACCATCATACTCCACCGTGAAATCCTGGGTTCAACAATTTAAAATGGGTCGTTCAAGTACCGAAGATGAACAACGCTCTGGAAGACCGAAAACTGCTACTACTATTGAAAACATTAGACAAAATATTTAATGAAGTGACTAAAGATAGACGAATAAAGCTCAGAGAATTTGCTGATATTGTTAAAATACACGAAAAACAGGTTTGGAGTATTTTACATGATGAACTTCACAGGAAAAAGCTATCCGCAAGATGGGTGCCGCGTTTGTTGACTTTGCCCCAAAAAATCGTCCGTTGGACCAATTCCGAGGAGCTTTTAGCGATTTATCAGCGTAATCCAATAGAGTTCTTGCGCCGATTCATAACTGTTGAAGAAACATGGATCCATCACTAAATCCCAGAATGCAAAGAACAGTCAAAACAATGGATAGAAGCTGGTAAAAGTGGTCCCAAGAAGGCGAAAACTGTTAAGTCAGCAGGAAAAGTAATATATATAATATTTATTGATTACCTTGAGAAGGGAAAAACTATAAATAGTGAATATTATTGTGCACTATTGGATCGATTGAGTGGAGAAATTAAGATAAAACGACCGCATTTAGAAAAAAAAGTTATTTTTCATCAAAATAATGCTCCTTTACACACTGCATTTTTAACTCAACAAAAACTGGCCGAATTACGATTTGAAATTGCTTCGCATTTACCATACAGTCCAGATTTAGCTCCTTCTGATTATTTCTTGTTTCCAAATTTAAAAAAATTCTCGGTGGCAAAAAATTTTCGTCCAATAGCGAGGTTATTGCTGAAACTGAGGCATATTTTGAAGGTCTTGAAAAATCTTATTTTTCGGATGGAATTAAAAAACGTGAAAAACGTTTAATGAAGTGTATTGAGTTGGAAGGAGATTATGTTGAAAAAAAAATAATAATAATTCCAAAAAAACGGTTCTTTTTATGTTAGGCCAGTTACTTTTGTGGTCGCCCTCGTATGACCTCCAGGGTAATGACTCATTGAACAGATAAATTACGAAGACAATGAAACATATAGTATTTTTTCTTTAAAATCAATAAATTCATTTTAATTCAGTTCTTTTGTAGAAGTAAAAAAAGAAAAAATCAGTTAGTCGTCATTCCCCTGTGAACAATTTTGGCAGGGGAATGATGTCGGGGAAATGATGAATTTCTGCAAAACCCCCTGAAATGTTTATTTAAGTACTTACCCTTAATAAATTGACTTAAGCTGGAAGTTTATGCTTGCAATAAACACAAAAAACACTTGCAAAATTATAAAAAGCATTAATTATCTTTTTAAAAAACAACACAGGAGAATGACCAACTTAAGTGTGAACGAACGTAACGAGTGAGAAAACACGACTTACTTAATTTTATTAAGACTGTTGGCGAAAAAACTTTTAGATGTACGCCCACTTCAAGTAATGTTCAATCATATTTGAGTTGCTTTAAATCATGATTGGTTTGGAAATTTAAATTTAATCGAATATTAGATTTTCAGGGGAATACTGTGTATTTTCAGGGACAGAAAATAAACATCCATAAAAACATAAATTGAATAAAAAATAATAATCATTATTTGAAATAAATTGAATATTATTTTTTACTATGGACAGGTTTTAATAAATAAATAATTAATATTTTTGTAAAAAATTGAGAAAATTTCAATTGAAAGTAGTGCAAGGGACAACCAGGGTAATGATATTTGAACTCTTTGGTAGGAAATTTTTTGAAGAACAAATAAATTTTTAAAACACAATTTTAAAGACTTAAGGTCCTATCAAGATTTATTGTATAGATAAAAATAATAAAGTATAATATATTTTATTTTTCCGCGTTGAAACAACCAAGGACAGTAAAGTGGCCCACAATCTCAGAGTCAACCATAAATAAATTGAGCATAAAGTTTGGACATTCTCGAGCAACATAAGCTATCGTTTATACAAATTGGACAACAAATGGTAGATTTATTTACACGACCTGTTTAATTTTTCGATTTTCGGCATTTTAGTTATTTCTTTACTAACCTAAGGTTTACCGTAGAGCTGGAGTGCCTACGGCCGATGGCTTTTTGTAAAACACCCAGTATAGAGTCACGTATAATCACGTCCAACTATTTGTAGTGTCCTACTAAACAACGTGTAGATCGACCATTTCTCACCCAATTTCAACAAACCATGACTTGTTTTGCTCGAGAAAGTCCAAACTTTATACTCAATATATTTAAATATTTTTAGTTTATTGTTAATATATTTATTTTTCAATCTAAAATCGTCCTTATGGCCACATAAACTTCAAATTTCCTTTAATTTGAGACCACTTTTGATCAAATCGGTATTACTGTTTGGGAGTTATGGTCAAAAGCTAAGACATCTCATAAAAAAATTGTAAAAAATTCCACAAATTCTATCTTAAAAAATAAACAGAGGAAAATTCTTTAAAATTCATTTTCGTGATTAGGAGGCTAAAATCTATAGGAAAAAAAATTTAGAACTCTGGACGGAAATGGCTGTAAACTAGTGTAATCAATGTGCAGGTCGCAATTATAAATCAATTCTACGTTGTTATGGTTTTGGGCCAAGGAGGAACCCTCTTGTAATTGGTCCATGTTTTTATTAACCACAAAAAATATCTCCGATTTTAGAACCCGGAGTTCTAGAAATTAGGAATATCCGATTGTGGGCAATATTTGTCCCCTGATAGCGTCCATTTCGATTTTAGGCCCTGTCTCTCAATAAAAATCCGTCCAAAATGTCTCGAGAGACTTTTGGGATCAGAAACGGCTGTGTTGCCGAATCGTATGGCTGCTCTGTCATATTTGTCAAATATTGTGAGCTCCCAAACTATGATTGCTGGTTTCTCGATGTTTTATCCCCTTTGTCTTGCCTGTTTTCGTTGGCCTACAGTTTAGCTTAGCTATTTAGCGTTCAGATCCTTTCATCAATTTTTTTTTGTTCTTAAAAATATCGTCAAGCGTTTTAAACTTACTAGATATATTTTGTGTCGGTATTGAAAATGGGCTAAATTGGGCAAAAGGGAAAAATGTTTCCCTTATAAGGGAATTTACTTAACTAAATTTAAAATAAGATTTTCTTAAACGTGGTAGGCCATAGTTGTTGTAACCGTCCTATAAATGGGTGGTGTGGTCTTTGGGTTATGTTGGCCAAATGAGTCCCCTTATGTACGGTTACATATGGTTATCCAAAAGCTGAAATCTGCCCAATATCCTAAGAATGTATGTACATATTTTAAGGATTTGGGCGAATTTGGGATTTGGCCTATATAGGTCCCAGGGATTCAGTATCCTTTAACTATGGACATTAATTGTGCGAACAAACCGTCCTTTAAAACATGGATATATGGACACTCAAACACAGTGACAATTTCTAAAAAAATTTTATATGACACTTAGTATACGATCTGAATGAATTGGAGGCCTTGTTCCATGGAAGTGGTCTATGTGCCCAAAAACTATCCCGTCATGTTCAAAGATATATAAGTATGGGTATGCAGAATTAGAGAATGTTCACACAAATCCAAATATTTACTGATATTTAAGATTTGGACCAATCTTCCACTCGGACTGGCCCAAAAACGGCTTCCTTCAACTATGAGCGGCATTTAAAAATAACTTTAATTCCACGATATACAGCTGCGGTCAAAATAATAGTATCGCGATATATAAATTTAGTTAGTAGTAAAATTAAAAAACTATTGAACGAATTTAATTGGTTTCCTTTGGCAAAGTGAGTTTTATATACTGCTTAACAAAATATGAAGCAATGTCAAGTATTCAATATGTTTAATAACTTAAGAAATAAAAAACTAGTATAAAAAACTAAAGAAAACCTTCGGTCAAAATAATAGCACTATCATATATATAGTATTGAGAGAAATTACATAAATAAGTAAGAGAAAAAAATTATGTTTAGCTCGTTTGTTTTATTTCGGTCTGTTGCTTTTACACATAGAACAGGGATTAAACCGGCTCAAGACACCTCTTGCTTCTATATTTAAATAGAAGGCAAGTTTTTAACAAAATGGCAAAGTGACATTGATTTTCGTGGCTGCACACTACTTTTATCACGATTTCGGGTCCGTGACAACCCTCTTCAGAAAGCTTTGCTGCAATTGTTAAAAGTAAAACCGAACTCTATAAGGCCAGGCTCTCCCCAAACGAATGAGAACTACTGTTGTAAACCTTACCTTTTAAGTATTCTTCACACAATTGCCCACGAAAATACAACTCACTCTTGCCACCTCTAAAGAGACTCCACATCGAGATCCATCAATAGATTTATTTTACAACGTGTGTGTGTGGGCAATTGTGTGAATAAAACTTGTAAAGTGAGGTTTACAACAGTAGTTCTCATTCGTTTGGGGAGAGCCTGGCCTTATAGAGTTCGGTTTTACTTTCAACAATTGTAGCAAGGCTTTCTGAAGAGGGTCGTCACGGACCCGAAATCATGATAAAAGTAGTGTGCAGCCACGAAAATCAATGTCACTTTGCCATTTTGTTAAAAGCTTGTCTTCTATTTAAATATGGAAGCAAGAGGTCTTGAGCCGGTTTAATCCCTGTTCAATGAGAAAAAATTTTGTAACTAAGAAATATTATGGGCGATTGGTTAGACAATTTATTAATAAAAAAATTAATATTTTATCGCATGCCCTTTATTGGACATGACGGTTTCACATAGTCTTTCCATAGAATTTTCAAGATTCTGGCACCTTTCTATTGGAATGGAATACCAATATTTTTTTATAGCTTCCCAGAGCGCTGTATTGCTTGTTGGCTGATGTTGTGACACGCCTTTATTAATATTTGTCCATAAGTTTTCAAAAGAATTCAAATCTGGATAATGTGCTGGCCACTCCCTTAAGTTTACCTGCTTATTCAGAAGCACTCTTTTGCTAATTTAATTGTGTGCTTTGGGTCATTATCTTGTTTGAAGACCCAGGTTAACGGCAGCATTATTTCGTTTGACATATACGAACGAATCCATAATAGTTTTAATCCAGTGTATGGGTCCTACGCCATAGTAGGAGAAGCATGCCCAAACCATAAAACTGGAACCACCGTATTTTATTGTTTTTGTTGTATATTTTGGATTATATTCTGCATTAGGTGGCCTTCTTACAAAACAACGCGATCCTCTGCCATCAAACAAAACAAGTTTTGACTCGTCTGACCAAAAAACGTTACGCCACTTTTGTACTGGTCAATTAACATGCGATTTAACAAATTCCAAACGTCTGGCAACATGTTTGCTTGATAACAGCGGAACTTTTCTTAGACTACGAGCATTTAAATTGTTCTCGCAGCCGTCGACGGACTGCTTCAACACTTGCCGTCACTTCTACGAGGGTAGCTATATATATTTCTAGCCTGGCACCATCTGACATTTCCATTGGAAAGTTTGGCATTTTATAGCATAAACGTACCCAGAACGTTTTGACGTATGACCATCATTTGTGTTGTTTACAGTGACGTGAACAAATTAATTTGGCAAAAAAAAGGAAATTAACTCGTGGACATTTTCGTGCGATCATTTTTCAAAACTTTTAACGTGGATTATCACGACAAGATTTCATCGATGAACTTAAATCAATGTATGGCGATGAAGCACCATCCTATAGCACTGTGAAAAACTGGTTAAATGAATTCAATCGTGGTCGTCCAAAAACGACTGTTGTGCCAGAGAACATTGATATCGTGCGTGAACTGATAATGCAAGAATGTCATGTGACATACCGTGAGATAAAGGTATCCTTGGGCATTTCTTCCACCCGCATACTTTCGATATTGCATGAACGCCTGGCCTTAAAAAAAGTTTGTTCTCGTTGGATCCCGCACAATTTGACAAACGCAAAAAAAGGCTCGGGTCGATTGGTGCAAAGAAATTTTGAAAAAATACGATGGCGGTGCTTCAAAATACGTTTAAAAGATTGTCACAGGTGACGAATCATAGATCTATGCGTATGAGCCCTAAACAAAACAGCAATCGACCGTGTGGGTCTTCGAAGACAAGCCAAATCCAACGAAAGTTGTTCGTGGAAGAAGCACTTTGAAGCAAATGATCGCCTGTTTCTGCGGCTAAACTATCATGTGGCGACTGTTCCGCTTAAGCAACGTAGGACGGTCAATTCTGAGTGGTACACCACAATTCGTTTGCCTGAAGTCTTCGGAGAAATTCGAAAAACGAACAAGAGAAGACAAATCATTGAGCACCATGACAATGCGAGCTGATAATGCAATCCCACGACAGTCGGTTCTACGCACCGGATTGACCCGAAGCAGCAATTCTTCGGCCAAGGGTTGTCATCTCGACACTGTGTGTGCCGCTACAACAACAACAATGCGAGCTCTCACACATTGGCTCAAACCAGCGCCTTTTTGACGGGCCAGAAGGTCGAATTGATATGCCGTACAGCACTGACATGACACCCAATGACTTCTTTTTATTCCCGCACATCAAGCAAAAAATGCGTGGTCAACGATTTTCGTCGCCAGAAGATGCTGTTATAGCGTTCAAAAACCATGTTTTGGAGGAGTTTCTATCGGAGTGAAAAAGGTGCTTCGACAATTGGTTTAAGCGCATGCAAAAGTGTATAAATCATGCTGGAGAATACTTTTAAAAACAATAAAACCATTTTTGATGATAAATATTCGCATTTTCATTATTAGGACAGAAATGTCTATGTATATAGCAGCCCTCGTAAGTTATTTTTGAGCTCTGTAGCAGGCATTAACGGTTATTTCTTGCTCTTCCTAACTAAGCTTGAAAACATTAAAGCTGACATAGCGGGTCGGCGTCCACGCATTTCTTTTTTTTTTGTTGGAATGTAATAGCATTTCTGATTTTTTTTGATATCGGCATAAGTTTTATGTCCTGAAATCATTTTTTGATAAAACCACGTTTATCAGTGGTGCAATGTTTCCCACGCCCACCCATTACTACAAAAAAAGTATGAACATGTTTTTAAATTGTATTGTATTGAGAGTAACAAAACACGATATTAATTACCGTTTCTTTTGCTTCTAACATTCTTTAAACACACAAATTTTACTTTTTTTGACTACTTGTTGCGTCGGTGCTGTTATATTGACTGCCCTAATTTAGAGGTTGTTTAAAAAACACGTCATTCTGACAGAATGAGTTTATATTTCTTGCAAAAAGCAACTATTTTCAGGGAGAACATACCGAAAGTAACGGTACCAAACAGTAATGCACAGAAAAATGTACAGCATTTTTCGTTGTCATTCTCAACAGATGGCGCTATTTTTTGACCGCAACTGTAAATACATTTGAGACCTATCACGGGTGATCAATCTTAAGCGGATTTTTTTCAAAATAAAAAAAATACAAATATTCAATTCAAGTGTGGAATTTTTATTGTTCATTCGGAAGGACATTTATTGCAATTTATGTTTTGAATATAATTTCCTTCAAATGTTGGCCGCAAATACGTCTAAGGGTATGACGGTAATGACACGCGTAATGTTGGCTTCCAAAATGTCAATCGTAGTTGGTTTGTCAGCATACCCTTGGGCTTTACGTAGCCCCAAAGAAAAAACTCCAAATGTGTGATATCACACAATCTAGGCGGCTAACTCACTGTTCCAAAACTTTAAATTAGCTGCTCTTTGAAATTACCTCTCAATAGATCCATTGTTTGAGCATCTGCATGGCAAGTGGCACCGCACCGTCCTGCTGAAACCAAGTGTCGTCAAGATTACGGGCTTCAATTTTAGGTAGCAAACAGACCGATATCATGGCGCGAAAGCGAGAACCATCCACGGTTGCGTTCCGGCCATCATTATTTTTGAAAAAATATGGAACGTTGACTCCACCAGCCCATAAACCAAACCAATGTTTTCGCGGCGTAAGTCTTTCCACGCTAAAATGGCAAACAATACTTAAAAGAAAAAAATAAAGTTTAACAAAACTTACGCGTAATCTGTGTAAATAACACTTTTGAAAAAAACACTGATAGATTGATCACCCGTTAGTTTGAAGGACCCTGGAGCGCCGAATATATAGCCCTTCGAACGTCGACATTTGGTTACTCAGAAACAGTGAAATTTCCTCAATATTTTCAGTATGCTTTTTCTTTTAATATTTGTCTAAATTTAAGCCCCGAATCGACGGGCTCCCTAGCGCCCCTTTCAACAATAGAAAGGGAATTGGATAGATTCAAATTGAAAAAATACAAATTGAAAAAAAATTGCAAATGAGAAAATACAAATTGAAATTGAGCACAGAAATTTTAAATTCATAAAAAATAAATTGAAATTGAGAAAACCAAATTGAAATGGAGATAATACAAATTGAAATTGTGTAAAACTAATTATAATTATGAATAGACAAATTGAAATTGAGAAAATACAAATTGATTTTAAGAAACGTAATTTAAAATTAAGAAAATACAAATAGAAATTGAAAAAAAATTGCAATTGTGAAAATACAAATTGAAATTGAGCACTAAAATCGTAAGAAATAAATTGAAAAATGCAAATCGAAATGGAGATAATACAAATTGAAATTGTGAAAAACAAATTGTAATTGAGAATATACAAATTGAAATTGAGAAAATACAAATTGATATTAAGAAACGTTATGTGAAATTAAGAAAATACAAAATGAAATTGAAAAAAGGAATTTAGAAAATACAAATTGAAATTAAGAAAGGCAAACTAAAATACAGGAAATTCAAATTGAAGTTATTTACTTATAAATTGAGAAACGTAAATTAAAATTGGAAAAATATAAATTGAAATTGAGAAAATAAGAATTACAATTTAAAAACGCAAATTGAAGTTTAGAATATACAATTTAAAATTGGAAAACGTAAATTGAAATTCAGAAAATTCATACGGAAATTGAGAAAACCAAACTTAAAATGAGAAAATACGAATTCAATTTGAAATTAGGAAAATAAAAATTGAAATTGAGCACTGATATTTCAAATTGATAAAATATAAATTGAAATTAAGAAATGCAAATTGTAATTTAGAAAAAAAAACATTAAAATTGGGAAAAGGCAAAATGATATTGAGAATATACAAATTGAAATTGAGAAAATACAAATTAAAATTAAGAAAATACAAATTAAAATTAAGAAAATTCAAAGTGATTAATTAATATTGAAGATCAAATAAAACCATTGTATTTAAGTTTCTTGTCTTCGTCGGAAAGCGGTTCTTGTATGTATATGGTCATTACGATAACTAGCCGTTTACCTAGGTGGTAATCTATTACAAAAGTTGTTATTTCTCCCTTTTTTTTAATAAAATTTCTTCTTCGGGTGACATTTTGTGAATATAAGATGGGGATCTTGTATAACGCAGTTGTTAAAGATCGGGTAGGATAATTGGTAATGGGAAAAAGAGTAGAACTGAAAGCATGTTTCAAAATACATCAGCAGCGTAATTTAGCTAGGCTCATTGTATTAACCCAATTATATAGTATATACTTTTAATTATAGCGAAAAATCAAGCCTTATGGCTGAAATGCATCACAATACCCGATATGTGCCTGCTCAAAAGTTTGCGAACTATGACTCAAAGCTGTAAAACATTTAACAAGTTTTTACCAAAGAGCGATCGAATTGGAGGATGTGCCTGTGGAAAAGAGATTTTCGATGTTAATTACCTTTTCTCAATTTCAATTTGTTTTTTTTTAATTTCAATTTATATTTTCTGTTGAAAAGATTTTCGATGTCAATTCCCTTTTCTCAATTTCAATTTGTATTTTCTCAATAACAATTTGTATTTTTTCAATTTCTTTTCATCTTTTCTCATTTTAATTAGTATTTTTTTAAGTTCAATTTATATTTTCTCAATTTAAATCTGAACTTTCTCTATTTCGTTTCTCAATTTTAATGTGTAACTGCTCAATTGCAAATAACGTTTCTTAATTTCAATATGTATTTTCTCAAAAGATAGGTGACTCTTTTGTGGGGAATTAGAATCCTACCGCCTCCCTTGACCCTAATGCAAATAAGGCCACAGATCGCGACAATATGACTACCCTTTTCGCTAGGTAAATAAAATGGAGAAACGCGAATTGAAATCGAGAAAATACAAATTTGAGGAACGACTTTCAAAAATGCGAAAATGCTATTGAAGTTGAAAAAAGCAAATTCGAACAAAGAAGATATTAACTGAAATTAAGCACTAGAATTTTAAATTGATTTAAAAATATTCGCAGTTTCATTTTTAGGCCAGAATCGTTTCTTTTCAGGCGTAAGTGTCTGCATGGGCTCGCATATGTTGGTTAAATCAGTTCGAAAACTTGTCCAGTTTCGGACATAGATTTTTTCGGAAATGGTTTCTGTCTCAATTTACATTTCGAAACTTTTGGACTTGCTGAGAATTTTGGCGAAAATATAAAAAATGAGAATAAATGTTTAGTTTATTGTGCGATTTCAATGCCTAGCGCTGAAGATTGAAGTCGCAGCTTGTCGACTGCCAAATCCAGAATTCAATGTCACTCCGAAAGCTGTAGTGTTAGGTTTTCCAAAGGCTGACCGAGCAAATAGTGATGAAGAAGTCGTACTTTTGAAGTCTGGCTGTGTTCCTGTTTCCAGACAATCCGGAAAAAGTTTAGTTCTAGCAAAGCTTTTGAACACCAAAGTCAAATATTTTAAAATTTTCTTTAAGCTTTCCGGACTGCATAGCTCTCACCGTATTTATGTCCATGTGACCAAATAACTTGTGAAAAAACGGTGGATGGCCCAATTCGACATCTTGAGTGGTCAAAAGCTTATCGTTTCAGCTAATGTGTGAGAGCTTGCATTGTCGTGATGAAAAAAAATCCGTCATCTCTTATTTTCTTTCGTCATTTCTTCGAACACTGTTGGCAAACAAATTGATCGTCGTTAGTTCCACTAAAGTCACTGTGGCAACATGGCCGGTTATACCAAAAAACGCAATCATTTGCTTCGATGTACTTCTTCCACGATCAACTTTTGTTGGATTTGGCTCGTCTCGAAAGAGCCATACGGTCGATTGCTGTTTTGTTTCGGGTTCATATGTATAGATCCATGATTCGTCACCTGTGACAATGTTATACACTACCTTTGAGCTACTTTTTCAACATCTCTGTGCACCAATCCATACGAGCCTTTTTTTGAGTATTCGTCAAATGATGTGGGATCCAACGAGAACACACATTCTAATGCCCAATCTCACGGTATGTACAATGTAGGTCTTGCTTAATCAGTTCACGCACAGCATCGATGGTTTCTGGCAAAGTGACAGAAGTTGGACGTCCTTCACGAAATTCATCCTGGAGCGAAAGGCGTCCGAAACTGAACTCTTGGTACCAGCGATTAACAGTGTTTTTTGATGGTGTTTCAACGCCAAAACCCGAAACAAGTTGATTTAAACACTCCTGTCTCGATAACCCACGCCGAAAATCGTAAAAAATCATCGCACGAAAATGTTCACAGGATAATTCAAATTTTCGACTGAGATGAATTTTTCAACACAGGGTAAACAAAACAATTCGCCCTCAAATGACAAAACGTTATGAGTGAAGTTATGCTAAAAAATGTCAAAGTTTCCAATGGAAGTTCCAGTTTGCATCTGGGAACACTAGTGTTGTCAGGACCCGAAATTTAAATAGCAACCCTTATCACAAATATAAATACAAGTGAATTTCCGCAAAGTATTTAACATACGCTAAAACTTAGTAAATAGAAAATCGCTTATAAGCTAGAGTAGTTGACCAAAAATTTGGGCCCTAGAAACGCCCATTCTTGTACCTTCGACACAAATCTAAATAACTTTATGCCTAATGCACGAATTTCGCTTAAATGTGGTTTTCTGCAATACGATTAAGTAATCTTTATATGCGCACAAGAAGAGAGGGGATGCCACGCCCCTTTCTTGTAACTTCCATACAAGCGGCCTTTTATGAGATTTCAATCAAACGAAAAATTGAAAATCCACATGTAAGTCGAATCAACCGACTAAAACTTGTTTCAATTTAAATTGGGGTTTCAAAGTACAAATCAATATTTGCCTATTTAACTTTCTTTACTTTCAGACTCCCACTTTTGGAGGAACTAAACCTTTTCCGGATTGTCTGGTAACAGGACCACAGCCAGACTTCAAAAGTACGACTTCTTCATCACTATTTGCTCGGCCTACCTTTGGAAAACCTAACACAACAGCTTTCGGAGTGACATTGAATTCTGGATTTGGCAGTCCACAAGCTGCACCTTCAATCTTCAGCGGTAGGCATTGAAATCGCACAATAAACGAAACATTTATTCTCATTTTTTATATTTTCGCCAAAATTCTCAGCAAGTCCAAAAGTTTCGGAAGACGTTAAAAAGTCAGTCTCATGGAGTTTGGGACCCTTTGCGCAATCTGCGGCGACCACGCCCAACCAGGGCAATCGCGGCACTTCGGTAGCCAAATATTCTCCAACCTATGGCAAAGATGCGACAATAAGAAACGGCATATCTGAACAAATCTCAACTAAGATGCAATGTATTGTACATATGAAGGAATACGAGACCAAGTCTTTGGAAGAATTGCGCTTTGAAGACTACTTGGCTCAACGCAAAGGACCTCAAAGGACAATCGTAGCGCAACCAGAAGGTCTGGGTAAATGTACACGCTTCGGCCAAACAACAGCCGCAGAGAACATAAATGGCCTAGAAAGTTTTTGGCCAATGGCTTCGAATGCAAAAAATATTCTCGATAAGCCAGTAAATGCTGCTAATCCGGGCTCTTCCATAGCCAAATATAAACCTACCTCTTCATGGGACAGGGCGATCATCTCCGGCAGACAGCAAAATGTCCAGGTGCACATTCACAACATTACAGCCATGAGAGAATATGAAAATAAATCATGTGATGAAGTACGAATGGAAGACTACTTGGCTAAGCGTGCGGGAGGAACTCAGTTTGCAGGTTTCGATTTTCACTTTGCACAACCTAGTAGCTGTTTCAATCCATTCGGGCAAGCTGGCAACACGTCAAATCCTGCAGCTTCCAGTCCCTTTCGAACGACGGCACAATCAACAACTGTCTTATTTGGACAAGCCGATACAAGACCTTTATTTAGTACTGGTTTTGGAACAGGGCCTGCCCCAAAACCAATTCGACGGCCAGTTTTTGATTCAACAAACCCGACATCGCCCTTTGTTTTTAAAGCGTTAGGTAAAGACAACACAAAAGCTAAAGGCTACACCAAAACCACAGCAGTAAAATCTGCCAACGGTTGCCGTGCCACATTGAAAATTGCAAAATATTCCAAAGGGATGGCGGAGTTTGGAAACTTTTCCTTTAATGATGGCTTTAAAAATACCCCAACAACTTCTGGTTTCGGGGCTAACGGCGCACGGACGTCTACCGCAACGCCATTCGACTTCAGTACGATGTTCGTCAGCAGCACAAATCCCAAAGCAAATGGTAATCACCTGGGTGGTACTCCTAGTACAACTGCCGGAGATTTGTTTCACAGTAATAACTCTTCTGGAGGATCTATGGGCAACTCTGGTAGTTTACCTCAGGTCGCACAACCTAAGCCTCACACTTCCGTTCATCAAGATATACTGTCGAGGATCACAACGCCCTATGGAGATAATGCGATCTTTAAAGATTTGAAGGAAAACGAAAAACACGATGTAACCAAATCCACATATCCTTCTTCGCAAACAGTAGCCAATGGCAACAATAGCAGTCCATTTAAAGTCTCTGGCAAATCTTCATCAAGCGTAGTGAGAGTTAAACCCATAGGCGGTGCGTTTAGTATGAAATCACTGTTCGATGATTTGGAGTCCGCGGAAAAAGACTTGGAAAGTTTCACCTTTAAACCGCAGGCTAAGAATAATGCAACGCCCATGCACATTCCACCCTTGTCCCTAGAGGGTGGTAGTAAAATTCCAGACAAATCTACTGCAGAGCTCCTGTTGGATTCCAGTGATTGTCAGTCGAACTTAAATTCGAGCAACTTGGAAAAAATGGAAAATAATAATTTAGTAACGAAAGAAAGCCTTTCGTGTGCTAATCCATCTCCTAAAGACCAAATGTCCCTATCAACAGAGCAAGCACCACCAGCTCTTCCTTTACAGAATAACTCTAATTGTTTAGATGATTCCGGTGAAAAATCAGACATAAGTTCTGAACAAATCCCTAAAGATAACATTGAAGCCCAAACAATATATGATAGTGAGACATCTAACAAGGCCAATGCTCCTTTAGACTCCATATTGGCAAAACCAATTGACACTGAAAAGGTACAACCGGAATTGGACAATACTGACAAACAATTGTCCCAAATGTCCCTATCAACAGAGCAAGTGTGTCCAACACCACCAGCAAGTACAGCTCTTCCTTTACAGAAAAACTTTCATTGCTTAGATGATTCCGATGAAAAGGCAAACTTAAGTTCTGAACAAATCCCTAAAGATAACATTGAAGCCCAAACAATATGTGATAGTGAGACATCTAACAAGGCCAATGCTCCTTTGTACTCCATATTGGCAAAACCAATTGACACTGAAAAGGTACAACCGGAATTGGACAATACTGACAAACAATTGTCCCAAATGTCCCTATCAACAGAGCAAGAGTGTCCAACACCACCAGCAAGTACAGCTCTTCCTTTACAGAATAACTCTCATTGCTTAGATGATTCCGATGAAAAGGCAAACTTAAGTTCTGAACAAATCCCTAAAGATAACATTGAAGCCCAAACAATATGTGATACTGATACATCTAACAAGGTCAATGCTCCTTTGGACTCCATATTGGCAAAACCAATTGACACTGAAAAGGTACAACCGGAATTGGACAATATTGACAAACAATTGTCCCAAATGTCCCGATCAACAGAGCAAGAGTGTCCAACACCACCAGCAAGTACAGCTCTTCCTTTACAGAATAACTTTCATTGCTTAGATGATTCCGGTGAAAAATCAGGCATAAGTTCTGAACAAATCCCTCAAGATAACATTGAAGCCCAAACAATATGTGATAGTGATACATCTAACAAGGGCAATGCTCCTTTGGACTCCATATTGGCAAAACCAATTGACACTGAAAAGGTACAACCGGAATTGGACAATATTGACAAACAATTGTCCCAAATGTCCAGATCAACAGAGCAAGAGTGTCCAACACCACCAGCAAGTACAGCTCTTCCTTTACAGAATAACTTTCATTGCTTAGATGATTCCGGTGAAAAATCAGACATAAGTTCTGAACAAATCCCTCAAGATAACATTGAAGCCCAAACAATATGTGATAGTGATACATCTAACAAGGGCAATGCTCCTTTGGACTCCATATTGGCAAAACCAATTGACACTGAAAAGGTACAACCGGAATTGGACAATATTGACAAACAATTGTCCCAAATGTCCCGATCAACAGAGCAAGAGTGTCCAACACCACCAGCAAGTACAGCTCTTCCTTTACAGAAAAACTCTAATAGTTTAGATGATTCCGATGAAAAGGCAAACTTAAGTTCTGAACAAATCCCTCAAGATAACATTGAAGCCCAAACAATAAGTGATAGCAAGACCAATGCCCCTTTGGACTCCATATTGGCAAAACCAATTGACACTGAAGACGTACAATCGCAATTGGACAATATTGACAAACAAAGGTGCGAAATAAATTTATGCCAAACACCAGTGACCCAAGAAAATGTTGTGGAACAAAGTAACCCCCAGAGCCAAGTCCTCTCCGGTGAAAATGTGACGTCGTCGTCTTCGTCCAAAATTACAAGAAATGATACACAATTCGCACAAACATTGGCGGCTAGTGCAAATCTACCACCTGATTCTAGCTGTCATGAGTTGTCCAATGACTTGGAACGAGCTCAGCATTTAAATGTTGCCAAAAACTCCATACCGAAACCTTTGCTAATCAAAGCTTTAAACAATTCGGAACCATCCACCACGGGCGAAATCGCTCTTGAATCTACAATCAAAGCTTCTAACGGCAAATGCCATCCCACAGGCATAATCTTAAACAGAACTAAGTGAGTATACCCTATTATGGGATTTTACCCCTTTATTACCAAGCGTGTGCTTATTTTCTCTTTCCCAGCTATTACACCATACCAAATATGGATGATTTGAAATCGCATATGGCCGAGGATGGCTCTTGTAAAGTAGCCAATTTCGAAGTAGGCCGCTTGGGCTATGGAAAAGTTGTTTTCCCCAACGAAATGAATGTGGCCGGCCTAAATTTGGATGAAATTGTCTTCTTTCGCAATAGGGAAATCATCATCTATCTGGATGATGATAAAAAGCCCCCGGTTGGCCAAGGCTTAAATCGTGAAGCTATAGTTACACTTTATCGAGTTTGGCCTTTGGAAGGGAATGAGCTGGGCGGCTGGTCCCAAAAATTGCAAAATATTTGCGATTACAATGACCACCAATTTGTAGAGTATCTTCCCGAAACGGGCAGTTGGATATACCGCGTTAAACATTTCTAGAAAGTGCCTGTGCTCTACCATTTACGATTTTATACTATTTTATTTTTATATGTGTATGTACATACGAGTATGTAAAGCATTCGAAAGAATCAAAAATATATATACTATATATTTGTTAATACATATGCGATCCTCTTTAAAGAGGGCGTTATGACTAAGTTCTTGTTGGGGTTGGACAGCCCTTGGCCGTAGAATAGCTCCACGGGTCAATCCGGCCCATAGAACAGGCTGTCGTGGGATTGATTGTGATGTTTTTTTTACATAACCAACACTCAGGGGATGCCTCCTAAACATGCGGTGCATTGCGTTGGCGAGTGGAAAGTAAAGGATCGGAGGGGGGAAAGAGGCAGTAATGTTTATTAACACTTGCCTTGCACTTATGGATGTCGCAATTAGTAGGAAATACATTTGCCGCAAGTCGATCTCACATACGGACTGTACGAGCGAAAAACGAATTTGATCTGTGGTGTATAGTGCGGTCAACTGGCCAATCGATAACAAACGGGTGTGAAATCCTAGAAAGTCGCGTATCCCTGCCGAACATCCTCACGTCCTCAAGGCGACGGATGTCTGATGAACACACACCAAGAAAGTAACGATAGAACAGCGTCACGCAACCCACATTCTGACGATGCTCAGGGAAACAATAGAGTTGGATACCCTATTGTCACCAATCAGCACCATCGCTCTCCTTTGAACACGGTCAAGTAGCTCCAAAGATGATTTTGGAGCACCTGCCCATACATGGGAGATGTATTCCATCCTCGGCCTGATGTTAGTTGTATACTAGATATTGAAAAGATCAGAAGGAGTAAAATATTTCTTGCACCGCTTTAGAAAGCCTATACACTTGAGTGCTTCTTTCGACACTTCGAATACATGCCTTGCCCAACGAGCGTCACATTGTATTTTCATGCCCAGAACATCAAGAGCATCCGATTGTTCGATATCCATACTTATAATCAAAGACGATAAATAACACTGTGGAACATTTTTGGGGTTATTGTCTGGGGAGTGAGAAATTCCAAGTCAGGGTAATGGTACTAGGTCAGTATATTAAAACCCTCAAAGGGTTTTGCGTTCGTATGTGCCAGTTTTTTTTATGACCTTTTACATTTTTTCCTTAAATTGATGTTTTTTCGCTTAGTTGTAAAATGTTGGCAAAAACGTAGTTTGACATAACTCGAGAACGACTAGTTCGATTTTGCTGAAATAAATTGAGAAAAATTAATAATTACATTTTCTTTAATCCATTAATATACTGTTTCTCTACCAAATCAACATTTTTGCAATTAGAAATAAATTTATGAAGAAAATTAGGCCAAAAAAAAATTTTTTTTTTTTATATTTTTATTATTTTTTATGGCCAGAAGTCTGGAGTTATTGGGGAAAATTTATAAAAAAAAGGCGATAAATGACACTTTTTTGAATAAAAACAAATATCAATATTCTTGTCAAAATGGGATACCTTCACTTAATTGTAAATATAAGCAGAACGCGTTAATCGATTTCTATGATCTATGTCGCATTTTGTTTATAGGTTATGTGACTTTACGTGAAAGTTATAAGACTCTACACGTTTTTCCGTTTGGGATTAATATGTTTTAAAAAAAAAAATTTTTTTTTTGGCAAAATTTTCTTCATAAATTTATTTCTAATTGCAAAAATGTTGATTTGGTAGAGAAACAGTATATTAATGGATTAAAGAAAATGTAATTATTAATTTTTCTCAATTTATTTTGATCGGTCCAAAAGTTTTTTGGCCAACGAAAAACGATTTTCAGCCACTGTGCGAAGCAATTTCTCCTTTGTCGCTAACGGCAGTGCCAAAAGGAATGGATGCATTTAAACATATTTACGATTTAGTTGCAAATAGCCTAAAACTGATAAGTGCCATAATGAACGTGAACATTTATAAGGGTTGAAAATTTCCGTAGAAGTTTATGGTGCAATTTTAGTTCTTATTGTAGAACGGAGTATTCTTTTCTATTTCTAATAGAATTAGGTTCAACGACAAGCTTATTTACATTTTTTATTTTGAATATTTTTTCCGCTGCAATTTTAGTTCTTATTGTAATACGGAGTGAGTTTACCTTCTATATATGAGGCGTTTTCTTTACGATTGCTAATAAAAAGTAGTTCAACGTCAAGCAAGTTTACTTTTGTTGTTTTGAAAAATTTTCCCGCTTTCCCGGAAAACGAAAAAGACCGGGAAAAAACTCTATTCCAAGTGCTCTTCAAAATGAAAGTTGTCCAGTCAATTGTCTTTCTTATTGTAGTTTTTATTGTTGTTTTTTTCTCTATTATTTGGGGTTTTAACAATTCTTTATAGGTGTGTATGTATAAGTATAGTTAATTAAAAACCACAAAGATTTTATTTTATTTTAAAATTAAAGTAACTTGAAAACAATTTGTTATTTTTTTGTAAACCGATACGTGATACGAAAGAAATCCGAAAGAAACTCAGTCGAACCAAAAAAAAAAATAGATAGGATAGTAGGGGGGACAGGTATACCGGTAATGGCGTAAATAACGATACAAATTTTAAAGAGAAACCTAAAAGTTAATTATATAGTGAAATTAGAAACAAAACAGAAAATTTACTTAAACCTAGCACGCCATTCTTTTTATAGTGTATTTGTTTTGAACATATGTATATGCAGCTACTAAGACTTTAGACGTCTTCATCACACTTCACATTGACCAACCTGCGCCTTAGATAAATCACCTACCAATGTATCGAGCAGAGCTCTAAGTTCTTGCTGGGCGAATTCTTGCGGCAAGGGCAAGCGTTCCAAGGCAATCTTAATGATGAGGCAGGGATTTAGGATGGGACACACAAGTAGGACACCCCGAACTAGACACGCCAAATTTTGAGCGATTTCACTCTGGCACAAACGATGCTTGGGTGTGGGGCAGGGCAATAGATTGATGCGGGAACACAAGTCGGCTAATTGCGGTTTGAGGTTTTCCCAGCGGGCCTCAATGTCTGCCTCGGTTTTTAAGGACTTTAAGCCTTTGAACTGTAAGAAGAATTGGGTTATAAATGTATACTTATACACCTAGAAGTGGGATACAAGTTGCTTTACCTTTTCGTTTATATCAATGAAATCCAGAAATATCTGGCCCTGGTTGGACCAATTGGGCACCTTAATACTCTTATTCAAATCGGGTGTTTCAAATTGACTTAGCAAGTTATGCAAATATTCCAAATTGTCTTAAAGAACACAAGTATAAAATTAACCACTAAAGCTTGATTGGCAAACAAATTCCAACGAACTTACCATTGATTACGGCATCGGGTGCTAAATGTTGGAATATGACTTCGTGGGCCAGAGACCACTGTTTAGCCTTAAGCAAATACTTGGCTTGCAGGTGATAATTGTGCACTGCACCAGCCTTAACCGCCTTGGCATAATCAATCCATTTCTCCGGCACACCCAAATTGTTAATGACAAACTTCTCTTTGTCATTTAGGGCTATATCTTTGTACACGCAGACATAACGATAAAGGACATTTTGCACGGCCAGTTCACGTTGATTTTTATCCTTGATGTGCAACAGCACAAATATGGCCCATTCCCATAACTCGTTGTTTTCCAATTGAGAGGCGAAGCCTACATGCAGCTGTGATTCGCTCAATTCGGAACAATGGCGATAACCCAAAGCTTCCAATGTTTGCAATAACAACCAGCTAATAGAGAATATAAAGCATAAAGCACATTTTCTAAATTGGAATTTAATTATTTAGGACAATTGATGGCAATTACCTTAAACGATAATCCATGGGATCGGCGGTATGAGTGCCGGGATTCAGCAGACTTTCCAGCGGATGACTTCTTTTCGAAAACAATTGCAGCAAATGATAACGCAAATCGTAGACGGTCTGACGTTCCTTGTAGTTGGCGGTGTTCTCCATATAGCCGGGTGTAGGCGGCAAAGAAAAGTATTCATCCGATTTGAACGATTTTTCGTACGACAGCAAAGCATCCGTTATAGACGATGTGGGCGAAGACAAATACCATAATTGAAGCTACAAAAGATATAAGAACGAAAACATTTTAAGATTAGGAAATTAAATAAAAAGTGCCAGGTGTCGACAGGGTTAAGTGTTTTACTTCATGGAAATAAACCGGATTACCCAATTACTCATGCAAGTAGGCCTGAAATCCTGAGAAAAACGCATGTTCTGATTCGCGACAAAACTTTCATTTAATTTGATTTTTGTTATAGAAACATTTTGGAAACGCATAAATTTGGCATATCAATAATTCCGAGAATTTCCAAATTCTCTCGTAGTTACTTAGTAGGGACATAATTACTGTTGCAACATTAAACACACCCATTTCAATAGTAGAACTGAACATACACCGGTTTTGAAAGCTAACCTCAATAGCGTTAATCTTTATCGGAATTTTAAAATTGTTTCAGCTTTCATCAGGGAGCGGTCAGATAATGAGAACCGTATCGCTATAATGAGAAGATAATGAGAAGCGTAATAGCGCTTTTCAAGTGTGAAATGAAAAAAACGATATTTTCAATACGCTCCGGACACTAGGGATGATTAGCCGCATGTTCGTCTACCGATACATAAAACTGTTTGAGGAGACTGGAGATGTAAAAGACCGGCACCGGTCGGGCCGCCCACGCTCTGTCCGAACACCGCATGTCATGAAAGCCGTTAAATCAGGAATTTACAGAAAATCATGGCCCGTAAGATGAATATCACGCAAAAGTCCATGAGTCGAATCATTAAAAAAGACGTAGGATTGGGGCATTCATACGACGTACTGGACATTTATGCAGCTTTAAAAAAAAATAGGATTGAAAAATGCAAACGTCTTTTGGTGAAGCACGCTGATAACTTGCACAGAAAAATTTTGTTCACCGATGAAAATTTTTTTACCGTTCAGCAAAAATTTAACAAGCAAAATGATAGAGTGTATGAGCGGTCAACTAAGGAAGCATCTGAACTGATCCCAAGGGTGGAAAAGGGTCATCATCCAGCTTCAGTCATGGTTTGGTGGGGTGTCTCTTACGATAAGGTCACTGACCTGCATTTCTGGGAACAAGGAGTCAAAACATCGGCCAAAGTTTACCAACAAACCGTTTTGGAAGCTGATGTGAAGCATCTTAACAATTCCTGGTTCCAAAACCAGCCATGAACTTTCCAGCAGGATTCTGTGCCGGCCTATAAGGCTAAAACGTCCCAGGCCTGGTTTCGAAACAATTTGCTCTGATTTCCTCTGAAGAATGGCCCTCAGGCAGTACAGATTTGAACCCATTGGATTACAAATTGTGGACGGTTTTAGAGGACAAGGTTTGTCACAAAAGATACCCCAACATTGGATCTCTTAAGACTGCTTTGGTTCGAGCTGTGGCCAATTTTCCAATGGACGAGGTTCATGCAGCTATTGACGATTGGCCAGTGCGACTTAAGGCGTGTGTAAAGGCAAAAGGCGGACATTTCGAATAAGAAGATTCTTTTTGGATACAATATACATCAATAAATATATTAAAAAATATTTGGTCCAAAAACATTCAGTACTTTTTATTTTACAGCAGAAAACGTGTGTAACAGTATTTATGTCCCTACTAAGTAGAAACATTTTGGAAATGCATACATTTGGCATATCAAAAATTCCGTGACTTTTCCAAATTCTCTCGTAGTTATATAAAATGCAACACTGCTCTCATCAAGTACCCTCTGTTAATAGACTATTGTCAAATTTTGAAAGAGTTTCGTTGTTTAGTTTGTGTTTAACAGCTGTTCCAAAAATACAACGTCGTGGATTTTGTTAAAAATGGAGTGCTTATTAAACATTGGAAAAACCCCGTCAATCAAACCAGCATAATAAATACTATGGGGACATAGTATTTATTATGCGTGTACAGTCTCAATGGGGACATAGTATTTATTATGCACCATCGATTTTAATGGAAGAATGTTGTTTTACTAACTTTCGTTGTGGTCGCACAAATGACGCTGGACGTTTTGGACGGCCAATTGAGGTCAATACACCCGAAAATATCGAAAAATCCATGGATTGGCCGATCGAAAAGTGGATGAGGTTGTTGATGTCATATGTCAGTTTGTTTTCGATTTTACATGATCAGTTGGGTTTATGAAAGCTGTCTGCAAGATGCGTGCCGCGATTACCATTTCATTAAGAAAATGCACGGGTGCACACGTGTGCAGTCTCTATGGCAAAACTGCTTGAATTGGGTTACGAATTGGTACCTCATCCGCCATATTCTGCGGATTTATCTCCCAGTGACTATTTTCAAACCTAAAGAAATGGCTCGGTTGAAAGAGATTCAGCTTCAACAATGAAATTATTGATGCCTTATTATACGAGGGCTGCTGTATATACTTCTGGCCTAATAATGAAAATGCGAATATTTATCATCAAAATTGGTTTTATTGTATTCTCCAGCATGATTTATACACTTTTGCTTGCGCTCAAACCAATTGTCGAAGCTCTTTTTCCACTCCGATTAAGACACCTCCAAAACATGGTTTTTGAACGCTTCATCAGCATCTTCTGGCGACGAAAATCGTTGACCACGCATTTTTTTCTTGATGTGCGGGAATAAAAAGAAGTCAGGGTTGTACGACGCATGACCCATCAGTTCGACGTTTTGGCCGGTCAAAAAGTGAAAGCTTGCATTGTCATGGTGCACAATGATTTGTCTTCTCTTGTTCGTTTTTCGAATTTCTCAGAAGACTTCAGACAAACAAATTGTGGTGTACCGCTCAGAATTGACCGTCCTACGTTGCTTAAGGGGAACAGTCGCCACATTACCTGTTTTGGCGAAGAAACAGGCGACCATTTGCTTCGAAGTGCTTCTTCCACGAACAACTTTGGTTGGATTTGGCTCGTCTTCGAAGACCCTCACGGTCGATTGCTGTTTTGTTTCGGGCTCATACGCTTAGATCCATGATTCTTCGCCTGTGACGATCTTATAAAAGTCTTTTGAAGCACCGCGGTCGTATTTTTTCAAAATTTCTTTGCACCAATCGACAAAAGCCTTTTTTTGAGCGATTGTCAAATTGTGCGGGATCCAACGAGAACAAACCTTTTTTTACGGCCAGGTTTTGATGCAATATCGAATGTATGCTGGTGGAAGAAATGCCCAAGAATGCCTCTATCTCACGGTATGTCACATGACGATCTTGCATCATCAGTTCACGAAAGGCATCAATGTTCTCTGGATGTTTTTGGACGATTTTCACGACCTTCGTCTTTGAGCGAGCGTCGGCCACGATTGAATTCATTACACCAGTTTTTCACAGCGCTATAGGATGGTGCTTCATCGCCATACAAAGATTGAAGCTCATCGAAGCACTCTTGTCGTGATAATCCACGTCGAAAGTTGTGAAAAATGATCGCACGAAAATGTTCACGAGTTAATTCCTTGTTTGCCAAATTGATTTTTTCAAGTCACTGTAAACAACACAAATGATGGTCGTACGTTAAAACGTTCCGAGTACTTAGTGTTGCCTAGGCCAGAAATATATATGTGACGTGCTAAATAGAAAGGGACCTAAGGTTAAAAACCAGTTTTGTTCAGGAGAGCCATTTTAAAGATTAGGTCCCTTTCTATTTGCGCTTAGAATTGTCGACTTCACTTTCATAAAACGCTCATATCTCTGGGAGGGAACACTTATGGGGCATGGGATCGGCCTCATTCGATGCTCAGATGTTGTCCACATCAAAAAAAGAAAAAAAATGAAAATTGATTTTTTTACCCTTAGGTGCCTTTCTCTATGCTCACATGTAGCAACCCTCGTAAATTATAATTAATATTATTGATATATATTATAAATGCCCATTTTATGAACATCGAAAAATCCGATTTTTTGGAAGGGATACAAAAAGTGGAGAAACGTTGGGTTAGTGTATTGACCTAAAAGGAGACTGTTTTATTTGAAAATTTACGGAATTATTGATCTGCCCTCGTACAAAGGATAATTAAAAAGTAAGATCGTAGATTACAAAATCTGTTGCTGATCCAATCCCACCCCGACTAAAAAGGGTTAGGGAAAGCATTCCCACGCCCCCAAAAGGAAATGTAGCCGCAGAAGAAGTTGACCCCGGTCAGTCTATAAAGTATTGTCGCATGCAAAGATACAATTGAATACCAGTCTTTGCCAATTGGAGAGCTTTCTGAAGAAGCACTGGAGTCTCTTAACAAATTGTATAAAAAATATGGAATGCAGAACACGTTGAATTTGTGTAAATTCATTCATTATATTTGGCATCCTAATGTCGACGTTAAAATTGGTCAGATTTTCAGACAAATTTGGCAAAACTGCGAAAATATTTTTTTGTTTTATTTAAAAGCTATAGGTATATCAGAACCCTTTTTTTGGGCTCCAGACAATTTGTACGGGTAACATTTCAAAAAATGAGCCTATATGATGCAAATCGGTCGAAGATTGGTTTTGTCCTTGGTAATAAAGGGTGTTTCATTCACGACTGGAAAAATTTCACCAGCGTATTCCTTGGCTCATTTCATGAAAATCTGTCCATCTACGGCCATGCCCAAAAATGCAAGGGAAAAATTGCTCAGTTCTGAACCACTGGTCGGATCCCCTTGTTAGGTTAGATGGAGTGGGCCTTTCGTACAAGACGCAAGTCAAGTGGGAGAAAGGATGAGTTCCACCTCATCTTGTCTGCTCGCGGAGGATTCTAAGGACAGATTGGGGTCTTAGTAGACGTGCTGTACTCATTATATACGGTGGTCTATTTGTTGCCTGTGCGACATATGGATCATCGGTCTGGTATGAGACAGCCAGGTCGGCTGTCGGGTTGCGCAAGACTCTCTCTTGTGTCTTGCGTGTCTACTAGTGTGAAGCACGGTCTCTAGTGAGGCCCTGCAGGTACTGTTAGGGGTAGCTCCGCTTGACCTTGAGGTAATACGTTGCGGTATTACTTTCAAGATCAAGAGAAGATTGGCAATGCTGCCTAATGATTGGGTGACAGAGGGAGTGGTGAGTATCGCCGAGCGGGATCGCAAAGCGCTTTTGCGTGAGTGTGTCACATTTAGATGGCAGTCTAAATGGGATGCCAGCGAGACCGGTCGGGTGAAGTACAGGTTCATTCGGTATGTTAGGTTTGTCGCGAGTAACCCGGATTTTGGCTTCGGCCTTTTTTGGGTTTCTTGTTGACTGGGCACGTTCTCTTAATGCTTTCTGGCATAAGAGCGATAGTCAGGCATGCAGTTGCGGGGCGACAGTCGAGGACTGGCTGCATGTTCTGTGCGAATGCCCTCTCTATGAGGACATACGGGACCTGGACGCCATGGGCGTTGTTTTCTCTGACGGTCAGTGGGGTGCTCCCAAGTATAGTCTCGTGTCCGATGTAACCGGCGGTGGTTCCCTTTTGACCTGACGCTTGCTGCTACGGGGGGCTACCAGTCCCCTGGTTACATGGAACTGAAACTGGGAGTAACCTTGGTTACGGAACCTGACTGGAGGTTAACCGGTACCACGGGTGACTGATCTAGTCATTCTAGGCCCTCGGGCCTTGTTGGGGGTACGGTCGGGCCTAGCCTTAATACATGGGTGCCGTTCGCCGTCATCGAAAGGAAGAGGTAGAGATAGACCTCGCTCTGAGCGGTGAGGAAACCATGTCCATGTACATCATGGTTTTAGACCGTAACATCTATATGTGGCCACTTGTGTCTGCATATGTGACAGCGCATAGTGAAAGGGACCTAAGGGTAAAAAAATCAATTTTTTTTTTGATGTGGACAACATCTGAGCATCGAATGAGACCGATCCCATGCCCCAAAAGTGTTCCCTCCCAGAGATATGCGCGTTTTATGTAAGTGATGGTACACCAAAGATACACGTATTTAAATCTTTAAAATGGCTCTCCTGAACAAAACTGGGTTTTACCCTTAGGTCCCTTTCTATATACTATCTCATGACCGTGCCTTTAACTGAGGGTGACCAGTCCCGCGATGTATGGCTCGCAAACTGGTAGTAGCTCGGCTACGAGGTCTGACCGGAGACTAGAGTCTGGTACCACGGGTAGTCAGGAGCCCCCAGAACTGTTGTTCTGACCTGGCTAGCAGGTGCGGCCCTTCGGGGAGTATCGTTGTGGCTTTGGTTTAAACCCAAAACGCGGAGAGAGCTTCGGCTCGGTGTGGAGTTGCATTGCAATCGGGTGCTATGACCCATAGAACAGCAGAGGTGATAGATAGACCTCAGCCCCTGACCAAGGGGGAAGTTGTGTCCATATAGCACGCTTCGAATTAGTACAGGCGGAATTTGCCTTAAGGGCCGCTGGCCGTCTTTTGGTAATGGCTCCAATTGCGATGGCGCACCATGGTTGAAGCTATCACAGCGAGAATCATGGCAAACACTCGGACGCAGCCCAAAAAATCATCTTAGGCTTTGTACACGAAAAAATGTAGCTAATGTATAGATTTGGAAGTAAGAACTACATGAAAATCATAAGAAATGCAAGAAGAGAGAAGTAATAAAATAGGTTTGAACCGAAAAGATGCGCCGTAGGCGAAAAATTATTTGAAATAAATCGGCTATTTTTTTTAAATAAATAGCATTATCTCCTGTTCTAGAAGGTTTAAACTATCCAAAAATGCGTTAAATAAAAGGTTAGTATGTTGGCTACAAAACTAGATAAATACATTCTTAAAAATAAGCCGTTTTTTCAAGTTATCGGGAAATGTTAGTAAAAAGTCGTGAAAAATAAAAATGTTGCTACCGCTTCTTAATGGGTTAACAGATCAAATATATGTATGTATAACTGGAATGGTGTTGTAATAAGCGATACCCATATTGCTTTATAAAAAAGGAAACGTTTTACAGATATGGATCAATATCTAAATTATACGTCTGAACTTTCGAGGTCCATATCTTGGAAACTATGGGAGACCGCCGATTTATTTATTTTACGTTTCCTGCTTAGAATCAAAAGTTCTATCGATTGGTGTCCGTGGGAGACTTTTTACTGAACTAGATTTAAGCCTTATTTTACTACATTTTATAGTTTTTTATTGTCTGCTTTTGACGAATTCGCCGCTGAATCCCCTTGCTGTTCAATTATCTTTGCTGTATACAAGGAGAAACAATGTTGCCATATTACTGTTAGTTTTGTTGCCAGATTACCATATTGCAAACTAACTAGGTAATTAAGCTAGTTAACTCAAAAGAACACGGCTATTAGCTATTAATCTTTACTATTACAAATGGCATATGTAAATCTGGCAATAAGTCACAATCAAATTTAACAGCATTAACGAAGTGGAAACCCGTCGCTGGGGAAACGTAAAAGCGTTACCACACTTGCGTTTCCAACAAAAAGTCTTGCATGACACACCCTGCTACATAAAAAGCATGTCTTTTGTTAGAACAACAAAAGGTTCTTTCGGCGAGTTCGTATTGGGGTTCGGAGCACAAGTAAAAATAGAAACCAACTCAATTGATTTAATATATTTCGATTTATGAACAATTATGATATATTTCATAAATTATTGCTTTTTGTCGTTCATTTAATTAAATTGTAATGATGAAAATAAAACTATTTTTTTCGTTTTTTTGTTATTTATTCGGTCTTTTATCATTATTATGACTTGAGCAGTTTTTTATTCTGGTTCGAGACCTTTATGTTGTTTCTTTTTCAGAATCAACTTAAAAAGAAGAAATTGGTGAAATGTATTTGCTACGGTTGCCAGGCAGACTGTACAGCTGTCTGCCGTATAAGTCATTTGATTTGTGGCCGAAGTAATCGTTGCCAAAGACTGCTGAAGAAAAACCTTGGCGGGTTTAGAAACAGCTGTACAGTCTGCCTGGCAACCGTAGCAAATACATTTCACCAATTTCTTCTTTTTAAGTTGATTCTGAAAAAGAAACAACATAAAGGTCTCGAACCAGAATAAAAAACTGCTCAAGTCATAAAACTATTTTATTTAATTTTTACTTAACGTTTCGTTGGCTAGTTTCCAACTTCTTCATTGATAATTTTTTTTACAATTTAAGACTGGCCACACTAAAGCTTCTTTTGTTACGCTGCGTTTTTCTTAACTTCCGGTTGTCTGAAAACTACTAAAATAAATGTTGAAAATGTACAAAAACTTGATGATATTGCATTGTCGGCATAGAAAAGCTTCCATCAATTATTTGTGGGGTTCGGACGTCTATTTTAGACTGTCGGAAGTTAAAAAAGCTTCAGTGTGCCTGACCCATTATAGTTTTTTTTTGCTTTTGACAAATTCGCCGATGAAACCTCTTGTTGTTTGACTCTTCTTGTTCTAGTGTTGCCATATTATTCTTAATTTTGATTTCGTGTTAGTTTGTTTAATGTTGCCAGGCTACCATAACTAATGCTTTGTTTTCTTCTGAACTCAATTTATCAAGCCCAACCGACCTATACCTGATTCTCATCGTCTAAAGTGCTCTTTCTCTAAGAAAGTCATTTCGAAAAATCATCCATTCAAAGGCTACAGCCAAAAATACCATATCGTTTAGGAAAATAAGGTAAATCAATAAATTTTCAAACTCACCGCCAATACTTTAATCCATTCAATGCTCTCCAACGTATTGATAACTCCATGCGAAGAAGCCATTAACGAAACACCAGCTACTAGCATATACATTTTAAGACGTTCCACCTGTATAAACTGATCGGCTTTGTCGGCATTCCAGGCTGCCAACTGATCCTCCATTAGTTGACGCACCGTCGGTCCCGATGACAATTGGGCCAATAGCAACGATAAATTCGCATCATCGTAGTTGAAGGCCAATTCGCAGGCATCCGTTACTTTATGGCACATAATCAAATCCATCAAATGTTCCAAGTATGTGTGTTTGGATACAGCTCGTGTCAACAGATCTTTGTCGGTTAGGGTATTCTCAAGCCATTCGGAAAGCAGGTTACGACGACACATTACCACGAAATGTGACGTGGGATCACGACCCTCTAATTCTTCATGATCACCCCAAAGGGCCAAACACAGAGACCACACCGACACATTATACTCTTCCAAAGATCCCAGATTAAGTAACTTAATGGCCTCATCTAAATGTTTGACAATCAATTCCGTGCCACCGTCCGATTTGATATACGGACATTCACTGCCCTCCACATCTTGCTGCTGAGAGTTACGCAATTGTATTTGCAAATGTTCTACAATGCTCTCGTTGAAGTGGTCATAGGATTGAGTGGCGGATATCTTCAACTGTTGCAGAATGGTGGTGGAAAAATCATTGATGCCGCGAGTTTTAAAGAGAAGCGACGACACATCCAGAAGATTTTTGGCTGTAGTTAAAACAAATTGATAAGGTTAAATTCATTCAAAATCGTCAAGACAGTATGACAGTAAGCTCTTACATTTTATTTCGCGATTTAAGTTATTGTGTGTGGTGGGCACAATCAATGTATTCTGGGGACCAAAGCCCATCTTAAATTTGCGACCATTGTAGAGACCAAGATCAGCGGGCCATTTGAAGCGCAAAGGAAATGCTACCGATTTCATTAAGGGCACCTGAGCAGCCAAACTTTTGACCAAAGCCACTTTGGGCCTTACAATAAAGGGAGCCATTTTGCTAACTGTTTCTGGAGAAGCCTTTAAGTCAGATCTGACAGTTTTATGCTGAAAAAATATATGTGCGTTTTAGATATTTCCATAATTCAATCAAATAATTAAAAAAAACTTACTATTTCCTCTTGTGTTTTTAAAATACTTATAAGGGATCCAGAGGATGAAGGTGGTACCGGAGGAGATACCGCTGTATTGCCGAATTCTGCTTGACTAGAGCATTCGGAGAAATGTCCACCCAGACCGGCACCTTCTTTCCACAACGAATGCGAAGAGCCGTACATTTCCTGACGGCCATAAGGGCCGAGCGAAGGCATATTACGATTAAAATCACGTTGCATGCCAAACTCAGATGTTTCTAAGGAGAACACAGATAAAGTAAGCGAACTGCTAATAAAAAGTTTTAAGAAAAATCCTACCAGATTTATTATCGTCATCAATAAAAAACGAAGCCTTCATCAATTGCAATTTATGAGGGTCAGTGCCCATGTCTTTGGCCAATGTGGCAGTAGGACTGGTAGGGTTCTGGTTGTAATTCTGTTGTTGTTGTGGATGGTCAAACATGGAAAAGTCATTGCCATTATTTTGAAAGTATTCTAGAAACGAAAAGGTACGAAACTTGTTAGGAAAGATTTACAAATATTGAAAATGTGCAAACGTACGGGTTTTATCCATAAGCATAAATTCGGCCGATTCGTCCATGGGATAAAATCCCACAGAAGTCAACGACTTGGGATCTAAAGAACGAGCCGCATCTTCGGAATTCTTCATCTTGAGTAAATATATATAATTAGTTAATGCTTTAAGATTGTTTTAAAAAAACTTATCACGTACTTTGTGGGCATTCATTAAGGCCGCTCCCAGAGCTGCTTGCTCTTTCGCTGTCATTTTTGCCTTGGGGTCTAAAGAACGAGCCGCATCTTCGGACATCTTAAACGATTAAATACATAGTAAGTAAATGCTTTAACATTGTCTTAGAGAAGATCGCTTACCTTCTGGGCAGCTGTTGCATTTGCTGCCATTTTTGCCTTTTTTGGATCGGTCGGTACTTCATCCTCCTCGTCACTATCATTTAGACCGTATTTGGAGAAATGTTTAACGCGGAATACCCAACTGCCAGTTTCGGGGCGATACTCCATGAATCGGGTGTCGTTCTTATCACAAACGCGTCTCAATTTCGCCTCCCAGTCCATTTCAGCCAGACGCTGAGGATCCTTAATGGGCTCGTGCACACTCTTGTCCAAGGGCCAAACTTGATCGAGGGTGACTTGCGCCTCGCGATTCAAACCATGGCCAATGGGCGGTTTGTTGTCATCATCGGGATATATGATGATTTCCTTATTGCGAAAATGTACAATCTCGTCTAAATTTAGGCCGGCAACATCCATTTCTTTGCCGAAGTAAACGTTGCCGTATCCTTCACGCCCGACGGTGAAATTGGGCACAACACAGGAACCATCCTCGGCCAGATAAGACTTTAAATCATCCATAGATGGTATGGTGTAATATCTGCGCATGACAAATAGAACAGTCTACGTGTTGCGAATTTTTGAATAATTAAAATGTAAATCCTTAAACTTACCCCACTCTCTTCAGAGTTATACCGGTTGGATGCTCCTCATACTCCGCATGGGGATCTTCGATAATAATGGACTTATCTTCGGCGTTATAAGAACGACTGGATAAAATACTTTCGTTGGCGCCGGTACTACTTGTTTCACGTCGAATAGACAGCGTACTGGTTTGTTCCTCAAAGGGATTTTCGATTACAGTGGAAACCGACATCCGGCCAGTGGTGACGGTGGTGATGGTTGTCGGGGAAGATCTATACGTATCCAAAGGTTTGCGAGGCACCAGCTCCGTCAAAGTGTTATTGTGTGAAGTTCCCGGCTCCACACCAGCATTAAGATTGTGCTGGCGAACTTTTTCCAGGTTATTCGGATGCAACCACGACTCGCGACGACTGGAATCCATTGGGGCATTTGCATTGGCTGTGTCGGCGGCAGCACTTCCAGTTTTAGCTGATGGCGCTGACATCGGATCTGTTAGGATTTCTCCTGAAAATGATTCATTGCGTAAATCGTGCCCCATTCCGCTGTTATTACCATGCATTTGGCGTTGCGGGGTGTTGTGAAGTGAACCCCCTGCAGAGGGCGGTGTTTGAGTGCCGCCAACAGATGTCAGTGACTGATTGTTTTTAGGCTTCAATATTAAGCGTTTAGCATTGGGTTTTAGGCTGAAACTCTCCACACTGGCATCAAATTCCTCCAAGCCTTCGAATAGTGATTTCTTGGTCAATGCCGAACCGATCGGCTTAACTCTAACCACGCTGGGAGATGAATTTGTGGAGACCTTAAACTGATTGCTAACGTTGCCGTTTTCCATAATGGCTTTTTGGGCAGCCGGATTGGTTGCTTTTGTGGGATCATTTTCTTCGCTTCTCTTCAAATCCTTAAAAATGGGATTGTCACCGTAGGGCGATGTGACTTTCGACAAAATCTGCTGATGTATGGGCATCTGTTGTTGCTGTTGCGGCGTTCCCGGTAGTCCACCAAGGGTGTTTAACGATCCTCCCATAGTGTTATTGCCAAAAACTCCTCCACCCAACGTGTTATTGTTGGATCCAAAAGCACTGGGTCCCGCAGTGCCAAACAAGCCTCCGCCCGTGGTATTCTGGCCTCCACCTAGAGTAGTACCGAATAGTCCTCCTGGTTTGGCGGCTGCATTGCCGAAGAGCGACGTATTACCAGTGCCCGAGTTGAAATTCAACGGTGCTGCGGTTGAGGTCTGAGTACCGAAGGCACCAAAACCAGAAGTGGCCGGCTTGTTAAGACCTGAATTGAAGAGGCCTCCACTGGCGGCATTTGTATTCTGCAGAGAAAAGTTGCCGAAACCGGTATTTGCAGTTGAAGTTTGTCCGAAAGCAGGCGCGGCTCCAAAGCCGGTGGCTGGCTTGGCCCCAAACAAGCCACCGCTAGCCGTACTTGTGGCAGTGTTACCAAAACCCCCGAAACCAGTGTTTGCGGTAGATACACCGCCTAAGCCGAAGGCGGGTTTGTTGGCATCCGCCGCTTGTTGTCCAAAAAGTGACGGCTGTTGTTGTTGTTGAGCTGCGTTCTGCCCGAAAGCCGTTCCAAAGCCAGTCGCAGCTTGTCCAAATGCGGGCGCCGCACTTGTGGCAGGATTTTGGCCAAACATCGACGGTTGGCTTGTTTGGCCAAAGCCTGGTTTGTTGCCAAAGGGATTTGAATTGTCCGTAGGCGCAGCCCCAAAGCCGGTGGTACCAGCAGCACCAAAAGGTTTGGCCCCAAAGGGCTGTGCAGCCGTTGCTCCGAATGCTGTATTGGCAGGCTGGCCAAAAGCACTTCCTGTCGATCCGAAAAGACCCTTGTTCTCTGTTGCTCCAGGTGCCTGCTGACCAAATAAGCCGGTAGTTGGCTGAGCAGTTGAGCCAAAAAGTCCTGTACCGGCAGACGGCTGCGCTGTGGCTCCAAAACCAAATCCAGGCGTTGCTCCAGCCTGCGGTCCTTTGCGATTAGCCATGTAGTCTTCCATACGCAGTTCCTCCAGTGATTTTGTCTCGTATTCCTTCATGGCTGTAATGCAATGTTGTTTAGTGTTGACATTGTTCGGTTGTCCGCCCTTCATCAATGTGTCTGTGCCTATGGTCGGCTGATACTTAGCAATCGATGTGCCGGGATTGGAAGCTCCCGCTGCATTTGGCGGCTGACCGAAAGTCGACGTAGGTGCACTACCAAAAACACTTGTTGTGGTGGGAGCAGCCTGACCGAAGGTTCCAAACCCGCTGGCGCTTGTAGATGCGGCCGGTTGACCGAAAAGCGATGTTGTCGGCTGTGTGGCGGCCTGTCCGAAGCCACCCAAGCCTCCTGGTTTCACTCCGGCGCCGAAAGCTGATGTTGCCGCCGGCTGTCCAAAGAGGGAGGATGAATTGGCTTGTGGCTGTGCTGCTCCAAATATCGAGGTATTCTGTTGTGGTTGCGAAAAGGCTGAAAACAAAATCGAAATTTTCATTTCGCATTAGATAAATGTCAGTTCACAATAAAACTTAAAACTCACTGCCAAACGCCGGTTGGGTATTTGTGGTAGCACCAAAGGCTGTCGAAGTGCTAGCTCCACCGAACAATCCCGATGTCTGTGGCTGAGCTGTATTAGAACCAAACAACGAGGGTGCGGCTTGCTGAGTTCCAAATGCTGGTGCAGCTCCAAAAGCGCTTGTGGCCGGTTTTCCAAACGCAGACTGGCCGAACGGTGATGAAGTCGTCGTATTGTTAAAGCTGCCAAAACCCCCAGTGGCTGGTGCAGCCGACCCGAAAGTAGGCTTTGTTCCTCCAAACATATTTGCCTGTACGTCACAAAATTAGCGCAACTTGTAATTACCTATGAGTTGTATTTGTTTATTCTTTTTGAAAACAGCGTGTTTTCCTCTCCGCCCCGCACGCTTAAACGAACGTCTGCTTTCAGTTTAACTTCTTGCTGATTTCACAAATTTGCACAATTCCCACATACAAATTGTTTTTGGGGGCATTAAACAAATGGAAGCGCACTTTTCTTCAATTGCTCCACGAAAATGCGCAGCACTTTTCTTTACTAATAATAAACACTATTCACTATTGAAATTTATCTGGTTTCTCTCTTATTCAAAATTTTTGATGGGAACACGAATAATGCCATCCAAATGTAAAATGTTCAGATGTGAAGTGAAGCCAGTGTTGGTAAATGTTTAAAAAATGGCGCCCTCTATTTTCAGTGCTGGAAAGGTATGGAATATTTGATAGCGGGTACATAATGGCGAATCTTTTTTCGAGTACTTACTGCCGACGATTACTCGAACCAGGTTTGTTCACGTGAAAAACATTAATTTTATTATGTAATATAATATATATAAAGTGCACAAAACTCTTAATATAATATTAAAATATAAAAATATTTTAATGTAGGGTCCAGATACTGGGATTTATTTGGCCCAAGCTATAAAAACGAGAGTATTATAGAAGAAAAATTCCAGTTTTCACGTATGCTGCCACCTAGAGACTATCTCATAATTGAAAAACGACTAAGCCTTCATTTATTTGACGACAACTTTTATGCCCGTAGTTATTCAGTATACGGATAGCAAAAGAACGATCCACCAATATACTTTTATTAAACGCTTTAATAATTCTTTAAATAATGATTAAATTTATTTCAATTTTTGTATGCACACTGATTACAACATTGTATATATAGAAGTTCGCTTTAGAAATTTTATCGACTCAAAATCTAGGAATAAAAATAACAGATTAAGAAATTACATATATACTTATAAACACTTTGCAACTTTTTATGAACAATAGGGTTTATGTTTAAAAATCAACTGCATACCATACGTCCCAGCCAGAATTTTAAGCAGATCTTAAAAAGGTTGATTCTGAGATTATGGGCCACTTTGTTGTCCTTGGTTGTTTCAAGCGGAAAAAATAAAATATATTTTGAAGTACTTTATTATTTACTAAACAATAAATCTTTATAGGACCTTTAATGTCTTTAAATTTGTTTTTAAAAAAATGTATTTATTCTTCAAAAAATTTCCTACCAAAGAGTTCAAATATCATTACCCGGTTTTCCCTAGCACTACTTTCAATTGAAATTTTCTCAATTTTTTACAAAAATATTAATTATTTATTTAATAAAACCAGTCCATATTAAAAAATAATATTCAATTAATTTTGTTGCTATTAACTATTATAATTTGTTATTCAATTTATATTTTTATGGATGTTTATTTCCCTGAAAATACACAGTATTCTCCTGTAAAATCTAATATTCGCTAAAATTCAAATGCTTGAAATCCTGATTTCAAGCAGCTCAAATATGATTGAACATTACTTTAAGTGGGTGCACATCTAATAGTTTTTTCGTCATCAGTCTTATTTAAATTAAATAAGTCGTGTTTTGTCACTCGTTACGAACGTTCACACTTAAGTGTTGTTTTTTAAAATGATAATTAATACTTTTGATAATTTTGCAAGTGTTTTTTTGTGTTTATTGCAAGTATAAACTTCCAGCTCAAGTCAATTTTGTATGGGTAAGTACTTAAATAAACGTCTCAGGGGGTTTTGTAGAAATTCATCATTACCCTGCCATAATTTTTTACAGGGGAATGACGATTAACAGATTTTTTTCTTTTATTATTATTACAAAAGAACCGAATTAAAATGAATTTGTTGATTTTAAAGAAAAAATACTATATATTTTACTGTCTTCGTAATTTCTCTGTTTAATGAGTCATTACCCTGGCCTATTTTACCTATATTACCTATTGACCTATATTATTAAATTGTTGCATGATTCCGTTAAAAATTAAAATTTTGATGTGTACCCTTTAAAAATGTCTAGTCTTTCTAGGACTAAGACATCTACCTAAATTAAATATTAAATTCTGCAACAAAATCGGCCCATAATCTCAGAATCACCCATATAGAAATCAGCTTTAGAAATTTTATAATGTTTTAATGTTTGTAAATAAAACAAACAGTTTTTAGAGAATTATCATTATATTTTTCTATAATGATAAAAGGATCTCTGACAATTATGTTTCGGCTGAATACTCTCCACGGCTTCAGTGGCATACCTCTATCCGATTGTTCATATTTCCAATGACTCTGTGACATAATGAATGTTCAATGTCGTTAATGTTTATTGATTTATTTTTATTCGAAATATCCCCAAAGAAAAAGGACCAACAATGTTAAATCACTGGATCCTTGCGGGCAATTGACATCGCCACGACGCACAGTGGGGTATTGTACCCACAAAATGGAGATTAATTATAGGATTTTTATCAAAATCGGCCTTAAAATGGCTTAGATATGGCCGAAACATCAGAAAAGATATCACAAAAATATAATCTTTTAACGTGTACTAGAATTATAGCCATCAACAATCTCCATCCTTTGCACTTAATTTAATCAAAATTGCAATTCAAATGGCCTAAATATCGGCGATATTACGTCGTAAAACACATTTACGGCATATATCGGGCTATAACTCCCATTATGTATATTCCACGTGGAGCCTTCAGAGATCAATTTGATAGCCCTAACTGAGATCTGTCTATTGCAGTTCATTTCATTATATTCGGTAATCAACTGGCGACAATATGGATTATAGTATTTCAAAAATATATATTTACATCCGATAACGTGCTATAACTTCGGATGTGTATATCCCACGCGGAACCTTAAAATATCAATATGATAGCCCCCAAAGAGGTCCATCTTTTATCGTTAATTGCACTAAAATCGGCCGAGAAATGAGTAAAAAAATTAAAAACCGGCAGCCGAAAAAATCTTTTCAACCGACATAAGGCTATATCAATATAACTCGGTGAATACAAACCCCTCAGATAACAAAAAAAGGGCTCGACCATGATATATAATATAAGGCGCTGTATAATACTATACAATCCCCAAACATTTGACGGCTTTATAAAGCCTTACAGATATTTCAACAAAAAATTATGATATGTTGGCCGTAACTTAATTTTAAATTCGAACTAACATGAGAATTAAGTTGCTAACATTGCGTTTTGTAATACTTTTCTTTTAGTAATGGACAAATGTAATAAAATCTATATCATTATAAAATAATATTTTGATATTTTTATTAAACTAAGCAATTTATTTTACTAAATAATATTTGGTACTAAATAATATAAGTACATTTCTTAACAACAAGAAACTGAGGTACTCGCTATGGAGTTATGTTGTTTAATTTAATTATTCCTGATGATGTTCTTTTAAGAGGAACAAAATATCGAATATAACAAAAAATAATAACCTTGGCCTCGAGCTTGATACAATAATTATTAAGTAAAATTTAAAAAAAAGGCCGAATACAAAAATTAAAATTACGTTACCTAAGCAATTTATTTTATAATTTTAAATTTTTTTTTTGCTTCACAACTCAATGGTATTCGTAAAATTATTAATGTCGCTGTGTAAAGAAAACGGGGTTAAATCTTTATATGTGACAGCGCATAGAGAAAGGGACCTAAGGGTAAAAAATCAATTTTCACTTTTTTTTGATGTGGACAACATCTGAGCATCGAATGAGACCGTTCCCATGCCCCAAAAGTGTTCCCTCCCAGAGATATGCGCGTTTTATGAAAGTGATGGTACACCAAAGAAACATTATTTAAATCTTTAAAATGGCTCTCCGGAACAAAACTGGTTTTTACCCCTAGGTTCCTTTCTATTTTGCGCGTCACATATATTCCTTTTGGAACATAACGTTTTAATTGCTTTGTACTAAAAAATAATAAATTAAAACCAGACACACCGAAGTGTTAACACCTTATACATATATTTAAGAAAATCTGTAAATACACGAATTGGCGCAAAAACGCCAAATGTTTTTCTTTATTATGTAAGTACACACATTCTATTATATATACAGGGTGGCCCAAATTAGTCCTAGTGATGTTAAACACGTATAACTCTTCTAATAAGGTTTTTTTAAATGATTTATTTTTATATGTTAAATACATTTTATGGAAATTCAACGTGACTATGTGTGAAATATGACATCAGACAAATTACCACCATTTTGATCGATACAGGCATTAGCTCTTTTTAGCGCCAAGTTGCTGCACAGCTTCCACGTTCTCTTCAGTACGAATATTTCGATGAGCTCCTCTTCCTGGGCGGTCGGCAAGTGAACCCAGTTCTTTAAAACGGCGACCTAAACTTGTAATCATGGAAGATGTGGGCGCTGATCTTACGTTTAAAAAACGGCGATAATTTTGCTGCGTCAGAACAATTGATCGTTGAGAAGAATTATAAAAATCGATAATTTTAATGCGTTGTTGTTGACTGCGTATTCATTTTAAATTTCCAAGAGTTCTGCAAAAAGAAAAAATATATTATGTTAAAAAATAAAAATGTTATTTGTGTTTCACATCAGCTGGTCTTATTTGGGACACACGTTATTTCAACTCTTACCGTTTCTTTCCGATTTGTGTTTCTTTCCACCACAGATCGAATTTTTACCGATTTTAACTAACAGAAACAGCAGTTATCACGAAATCGGTAACTTTCAATCTAGTCGGTGTGACGTCACATAAATCGGTAACTTACCGGTTTATTTACAGAAAAGAGCTACTGCTCTCAGTAAGGTGTATAGAAAGGTAGGGGAAATGAAAAGGGACCAAACAAAGAGTTGTGACAAGTAAAATTGCCTAGTGTGAATGAGGACTAACACTACTTCGTCTAAAAGGGCCATTATATAAGTATACACTTTCAAACAATTTCAGCGCCATCTGCTAAAATTCCCCCTTACTACCGGTTTTGTTAAGAGCGAAGTGTTTCGTTTGGCAATGATTGTCATTTGGCTCTCGCTCTCTCCTATCTCTCTTTTGGAATGTCATTCGCTTGCTGTCATTCAATTCCTCAGTTGCAGTTCATTCATAAACGATGGAGGGTGTTTCCTCCGCATCGAGCTAATTTCAAATTTACAATATCTGTTGCAAATTATCAAATGTTTTTGTTATGTTGTGTTGTTCTTTTTTTTAATACAAACAAGTGCAATTGAATACCATTAAACAGCAACTCGAAGAAGAGATATGCATTTAAAGTGAGCGAAACGAGTAGTGAAAAGATTCTTAAAGTAAATTATATTTTTCAAACTATGACTACAACAACACCACTTCAGTACCATTGGCCATCGTCGTCGTATTATCATCAGCATTAACAACAATAATAGTGACGGACGAACTACGTGAAAGAAGAAGAAAGACGATATTACTTTTCAAGATTAAATTAACGGCTCATATAGTTTATCATCGAATGTGGTTGTGTGTAAGTTCTTGAGTGAGTGAGCTTGTTTATGTGTGTGTGTGTGCGTGTGTGACAGAGCCAACTCCCCAATTAAAGGCAAAACGCAAAATTTTTAATTGAAAAATTCCAACAACACAAAATTCTCAACACCAGCAACAAACAACAAAAACATTGCAATCTTAGAAGGCAAAAGTGTGCAAAAGTAGAAGTGGTACGAAAACAAAAAGTGAAACGAACGAATTCAAAATGAAAGAAAATCTCAGAACATGAAGGAAGTGAAGTGGTAACTTCTATCATCTGCTGCAACCTCTCAACTTCGTTGTTATCGCCTATTTCGTTTTGTGTTGGTGTTTTTCGTTTTCACCTTTAGCCTCCTACCCCCTACAACACAGCTACACTACAACTATTGCTCATTACCGATAATGAAAAATTGTTTAAGTGAATTGCAAAACAAAACAAATAATATAAAAACAACGCAAAAAAATCAAAATCTATCGAATTTATTAATTCAGGTGAAATCGAATGGAATGGATGGAATGAAAAAGTATCTGTCTCAACAATCTGCCTAAGCAGCAGCAGCGGAGCGAGTGATTTGATTAGATTTTAGTGGGTTTGACGAGAAGAGCGCAAAGAAGTTACAGAAACTGAACTTCGATCGGTTTAGAGAAATTGAAAAATAATCAAAAAAAAAATATTCGTGAAAAATTGTTTGGCAGCTGCCTGTACAGCCCCTGCTTTAGCAACATGACGGTGGTGTGGAGCGACAGCCCAAAGCAAGTCTTTGGAATTGGTAAGTGTTCGTTGTTGGTTTTTCCTTTCCTTTTTGTCATTTTCATTTCTGTAGATTTTCACTTTTGCGGTTTTTTCTTGTTTTCCCTCGTGCGTGTGTGTGTTTTATTTTTTCACCATCGAGCGAATCAACAAGTTGCTGGTTAATGCTGAATGGGCGGCAAATGTAAAATTTTGTCAACAGCCTGATTACGACGCGACACCCCGTCGTCATAAAAATGTAAATGAGATTGGCAAAGTGTATTAATAAGGTGGTGGGCGTGGTTTCTATGTTGGCCAACTTACAGCAGTAACGTTTTTATTTTTCACGACTTTTTACTACAAATGTCTCATAACTGGAAAAATGCTTATGTATGTACAGGGTGACTGATGAATATTCCTACGTAAAGAAACTCAAATATCTTTTTTCAGTGTATGGAATTCATTTTTTTCTATTCATGTTAAAGCTCTTCAATTTTATTAAATATAGCTTAATTAGTTTTAAAAATAATGGAATGTAAATGCCCCCTCTGCTCGTTGATTTTTGTGAGGCATCATAGCAAAAAGTTCTATACTTCTTGGAGAGTTAAGACAGGAATAGCCGCAATTGTTTCTCGAATGGATTGCTTAAGTTCATTCAAATTTGTTGGTTTTGCTGTGTAGACGTCCTGTTTGCAATAACCCCACAAGAAAAAGTAAGGTCAGGAGACCTGTGGGGCCAACGGAATGTGAAGTTTCTGGATATCAGCTTATTGGGAAATTTTCGTCGCAATTCTGCCATAGTAACTGGCCGGGCTATGTGAGGAGTTGCACCATCTCGCTGAAATCACACAGAGTTAAAAGAAAATCTCATTAAGCGTAGTTCTGAATGGAAAAACTCTCATCATGCTTAGGTAACAGTCTTCAGTTGCCGTAACGGTGTGATCGTTTTCTTCGAAGAAGTTCGACCTGACTATGCGGAGTGATGAAATTGAAAGTGGATGCAATACCGTCTCATGAAGTATCTGTGGGTTGAAAACACTCCATATTCGACAATTTTGTTTGTTTATGTTGCCGTTTAAATCAAACATGAAAATAAAGTTCAACATGGTTCTGTCCTCTTCCACAATTTGAAGCATCTTCTAGCAAAATTCCAAGCAAATCGGAAAGTCTGTTGCGTTCAGTTTGTTGGCCATTTGAAATTTTTATGGAAACAAGTCCAAATCTTTGTGCATAATTGACTGCAATGGCTGTCTGCTTATACCCATTTGAGCAGATAAGCTGCATGTCGAAACTCTTGGACTGTTTTGTATGGCAGCAGCGACGGAGGAAACCGTCCGTTAACTTGTTTACAAGTATCATTATGGTCCATCTGCTCGGAGGATTGCCCTTAATCGTGCGTATATACTCTCTTTGAACCGAAACTACGGACTCCAGTGCGTGAAAGCGGCGAACAATCCAAATTCTTGCTTTAGTGTCCTAGTTATTCATTTTTGTTAAATCTAAAAATCAATCTGCAAAATAAAAAAAAAATTAATCAGATTCATTAAAAAGAAGAAAATGTATTGCATTTTTTTAGCGGCTTTCATCAGCCATCCAATTCTGACCGAATTTTGTAAGACGGTGACGAGTCACTAATAGTCCATGTTTTGGGAAAGCCCTTCACAAAGGATTATTCCGATTCGTGTCCTATCGGTAAAACCATTGTATAGTACGTTGCATCATATCGCCCAATGCACCAAAACATGCACCCATGTTATGTTACGGTCTCTCTAGATTTAAGATCCTGCCATTCCACAAGCCACATTTTACTTTTGATCTTAGTCAAATTTAGTATTATTAAACTTTGTAATATTGGAAAATATCGGTTCAGGTCTTCATGTAGCCCCCAGAGCCCGGTCTACAAGTCCTATACTTTATTCGATCTCACTTAAATTTAGAATAGGCCGTTATGTGCGACTTAAACCAAACCTACCGAAGCTCGACCACATTGGTTCATCTTACGAAATAGACCTGCCGCCTTTTATGTATGTACGAGCATTCAAGTTCAATTCTAAAATATATTCGGTCCATAAAAAATACTTAGTACGAGGGCCCCTGTATACATTTCTAACCTAATAATGAAAATGCGAATATTTATCATCAAAAATGGTTTTTATTGTTTTTCAAAGTATTCTCCTGCATGATTTATACCAATTGTCGAAGCACTTTTTCCACTTCGATTAAGACAACTCCAAAACATGGTTTTTGAACGCTTCAACAGCATCTTCTGGCGACGAAAATCGTTGACCACGCATTTTTTTCTTGATGTGCGGGAATAAAAAGAAGTCATTGGGTGCCAAGTCAGGGCTCGCATTGTCATGGTGTACAATGATTTGTCTTCTCTTGTTCGTTTTTCGAATTTCTCCGAAGACTTCAGGCAGACAAATTGTGGTGTACCACTCAGAATTTACCGTCCTACGTTGCTCAAGGGGAACAGTCGCCACATGACCAGTTTTGCCGAAGAAACAGGCGACTATTTGCTTCGAAGAGTTTCTTCCACGAACAACTTTCGTTAGATTTGGCTCGTCTTCGAAGACCCACACGGTCGATTGCTGTTTTGTTTCGGGTTCATACGCATAGATCCATGATTCGTCACCTGTGACGATCCTTTAAAAGTCTTTTAAAGCACCGAGATTGTATTTTTGCAAAATTTCTTTGCACCAATCGACACGAGCCTTTTTTGTTGAGCGATTGCCAAATTGTGCGGACGAGCCAAATCTAACAATTTTCGTTAGAGTTGGCTCGTCTTCGAAGACCCACACGGTCGGTTGCTATTTTGTTTCGGGCTCATACGCATAGATCCATGATTCGTCACCTGTGACGATCCTTTAAACGTCTTTTAAAGCACCGCGATCGTATATTTTCAAAAATTTCTTTGCACCAATCGACACGTGCCTTTTTTTGAGCGATTGTCAAATTGTTCGGGATCCAACGAGAACAAACCTTTTTTATGGCCAGGTGTTAATGCAATATCGAATGTATGCTGGTGGAAGAAATGCCCAAGGATGCCTCTATCTCACGGTATGTCACATGACGATCTTGCAATATCAGTTCACGCACGGCATCAATGGTCAGTGGCACAACGGCCATTTTTGGACGACCTTCGTGTTATGGCAAACATCGGCCACGATTGAATTCATTAAACCTGTTTTTTACAGTTCTATAGGATGTTGCTTCATCGCCATACAAAGATTTAAGTATATCGATGCACTCTTGTCGTGATAATCCACGTCGAAAGTATTTTTTTAGTTATTTTTATTTACAATCTGTTTTACAACATTTAGCAAATTTGTGAACATATACTTAATCATAACTTTCACTACTTGGCTTCAGTAAGCTTCATAGAGATGCTTCATTGACATTAATAATATTTAAAAATGCAATTTATTAATTTTTAAAGGGGAAGTCTAATACATTAAATCTCTTTAACCTTCTTATGTTAACTGTTTCATCTAGAAGTGTTATAGCTAGGAAATTACAATGATTACTTAGCCTTGATAAGTAGTTTGAGCTGAACTTTTTTATTTTCTCTATAACTTTTGGAGTTTTTAACCCATTGTGAATCTGATAATTTGATACATACCAAGGAGCGTTGCTAATGAGTCTTAAGGTTTTTGAGTGGTATCTTTATACGATTTCAATATTTGAATTGCTGGATGTTTCCCACAATTGGTTACCATGAAGTTTTAGCTTGTTTTCAATGCTAAGTTAAGACTTACTTCCCAGCAGCCAGTACATGTTTAAGGTCTTTATGTTTACATGATCTCGTTTGTCCTTAATATGATCCCTCCACGTTAGTCTTCTATCAAGGTGCATGCCCAGATACTTAACAACATTCGACTTTGGGGTCACAGAGTTATTCAAATGAATTGGTGGGCATTCCTCTCTTCTTAAGCTAAATGAGACATGTTTTGATTTTTCTGTATTTATTACAATTCTCCACGTTTGTAACCATTTATGAAGTAGATTTAGATCAAAAAAATTCCTATCCAAAATTTCCTATGCATCAAAATTTGACGTATGATTTACCATTAAAACGGTGTCGTCGGCATAGGTAGCAATGGTAACATTACTCGATGAAGGCATGTCAGATGTGTAAAAGGTGTATAACAATGGTCCCAAAACGCTCCCCTGCGGCACTCCAACATTTATGTTACAAATCGAAGATGTTTCATCCTCTACTTTAACGTAGAACATTCGCTCATTTAAGTAAGACTTCAAAAGAATGTAATATGGTGCCGGTAAACATTTTTTGATATTATACAACAGACCCTGGTGACGTCGAAAGTTGTGAAAAATGATCGAACGAAAATGTTCACAAGTTAATTCCAATTTTTTTTTAGCAAATTGATTTTTTCAAGTCACTGTAAACAACACAAAAGATGGTCGTACTTCAAAACGTTCTGCTTTAAAATATCAAAGTTTCCAATGAAAATGTTAGATGGCGCCAGACAACAGTTAGTGTTGCCTTGGTCAGAAATGTATATAGCAACCCTCGTATCTCCAAAGAATGATGTCCAACGGTGTCAAATAACATGATCGTGGCGGCCAATTAACATCGCCACGACATGAGGTAACACGGCCAGCAGAGGCAGCGGGACTCGCAGACGAGCGTGATGACATTCGTCGCTCCAACCCTACTGACCCTAGAATTAGGGATCTCAACTCCGAGATCAGTAGGTTGGTCAACGAATATAAGCGGAACAAATGGCTAGACCACTTAAAGCAGTGCAACTTGAGTTCCGGAATTGGTAAGTTGTGGACAACGGTCAAATCACTCTCTAACCCTGTAAGGAAGGATGATCGGACAGCTGTCACGTTCGGTGATAGAACAGTGACAGATCCGAAGCGGTGCGCGTGTTATTTTAACCGGCTTTTTATTGAGCACCCAGAGAGTGATAAGGCGAAAAGGAGAGTATTGCGTCGTATCCGCGCTCTCCGAGTCGAAGAGGCACCACCACAATTTACCGTTGGCGAAGTTGCCCATGTCATCCGCAGCGCAAAGTCATCAAAGGCGCTGGGTCCGGACGGAATCTCAATGCTGATGTTAAAGCACTTGGATACCCCGGGAGTAGAGTACATGACCAAAGTGCTCAATCTGTCGCTAGCCACTCACGAAGTTCCCGATGCCTGGAAAATGGGCAGAGTGGTCCCGCTACTGAAGCCAGGCAAAGACGCAAGTAAAGGAGATTCGTACAGGCCGATCTCCTTGCTTTCTCCAGTAGCAAAGACGCTTGAAGCACTGCTCCTCCCCAGCCTGATCGAACACTTTCTTAGTGCTGATCATCAGCATGGATTCCGCAAGCAGCACAGCACAACAACTGCTTTACACGCCATCACCACACGTATAAGTCGCGGCCTTAACCAGAACAAGCCTAACGACAGGACGGTCCTCGTGGCTCTTGACCTCACAAAAGCCTTCGACACGGTCAATCATGCCACTCTGTTCGAGGACATTGAAGAAACGTCCCTTCCGCCCAGTTTGAAACGTTGGGTCGTAAACTATATGTGTGGGCGCCAGTCATATGTAGAATTTAGAGACAGAAAGTCGAAGCCCCGTAGAGTTAAACAAGGAGTTCCCCAGGGTGGAGTTTTATCCCCGGCTCTGTTTAACCTCTACCTCTCTAAAATTCCTGCACCACCAGACGGCGTTGAAATTGTGTCGTACGCTGACGATTGCACAATTCTGGCGTCAGGACCTAAAGTGGATGACATTTGCGAGAAAATCAACTATTACCTCACTGACTTAGCACGTTTCTTTACTGCGAGGAATATGAAAATATCCGCCTCCAAATCATCAGCCACACTGTTTACTGCTTGGACCGCAGAGGTGCGGTTGTCACTCAATGTGAAAGTCGATGACGTCAACATCCCGACCACCAACTACCCCAAAATCCTTGGGGTCACATTGGACAGCCTTTTTAGATCCTCTGCACATGCTACAGCTATCTGCGATAAACTCAAAAGTAGGAACAAGGTCCTCAAGTCACTTGCCGGCAGTACTTGGGGAGCCGACAAAGAAACCTTGTTGACCTCTTACAAAGCGATAGGTCGGTCTGTAGCAAACTACGCAGCACCTGTATGGTCGGCGAACGTGAGTACGACGCAGTGGAAGAAAATTCAGACATGCCAGAATGCCGCCCTTAGAACATCAACAGGATGTCTTCTTATGTCCTCTGAGGACCATCTACATGAGGAGACGAAGGTCCTTACCGTGCGCAGACACAATTTCCTGTTGTCTAAGCAATACCTGCTAGGGTGTTTTCGCAGCAGTCATCCTAACCACCACCTCTTGAACAGGATGCCTCCACCCAGGCAGATCAGGAACGATCTTCATGATCTAGAGAGAGAGGTCCAGCGGTATAAGAGAGAACCTTTAGATCATCGAAACTATCAGGCAGGTTTGAACAACATTCACGCCGATGATGTCGCAGCAGCAGTATCCAGCTACCGTGTGAATGCAGTGCTAGGGGAACATCCCCCGGAGATTTCACCTGAGGAGAAGGTACTACCTCGGCAGACGCGCGTGGTTCTGGCGCAGCTGAGATCCGGATGGTGCAGCCGCCTCAATTCTTACTGGGCACGAATTGATGCTAACGTTCCGGACATCTGTCCCGCCTGCCATCAGGGACCACATGATGTATTGCAACTCTTCAATTGTCCGGCCAAGCCCACTCAGCTGACCCCCAGGTCTCTGTGGACGCATCCAGTTCAAATGGCGCGTTTCCTTCACCTGGATATCGAAGCAGATCCCCCATAGACGAACAAGACCTCAAAATAAATATATTGTTGTTACAACAACAACAACAACAACACGGCCAGCCACAATTCTTGTTTAAAAAGTATAAAACATTTCTTGTCTAAGATTGGGTGTCTTTGCAGAAGTCATCCCAACCATCATCTTATAGACAGGATGCCTCCGCCCAGGCAGAAGAGGTCCAGCGGTACAAGAGAGAGCCTTTAGATCATCGAAACTACCAGGCAGGTCTGAACGACATTTACTCTGATGAAGTCACAGCAACGGTATCCAGCTATAAAGTGAAAGTATTGTTAGGGGATTTCACCAGATTTCACCAGAGGAGAAGACGCTAGTGTTTCTGGCTCAGCTGAGACCTAAATGATGCAGCCGCCTCAATTTGAATTGGGCGCGAATTGACGCTAACATTCCGGACGTTTGTCACGCCTGCCCTCAGGGACCACATGACGTGCTACAGCTCTTCAATTGTTCTGCCAAGCTCACTCAGCTGTCCCCCAGGTCTCTTTAGACGCATCCAGTTAAAATGGCGCGTTTCTTTCACCTGGATATCGAAACAGATCCCCATAGACGAATAAGACTTACAATACCACAGATATTGTTGTACCAACAACAACACGTCCATAAAAGTTCTTGCGCAAAAGAGCCAAATGCGGACAAATGCGGCAATTAGCCCAAATTTTGCGAATTCACTGTTTCCCACATTTGGTCGATTTTGCTAACCATAAAAAGTGCAAGAAATACATTTTGATTTTAACGCCCCTTTTCGTATGAGTCTTTAATCTTAACGCGCGCTGCTCAATTTTGTACCTCCTCATGGTTGAAATGTCAAATTTTGTTGGGCAAACAACTTGAAACTAAGAAGTGATTCACAATTAACATCGTGCATTATGGTTGGGCCACCCTCTATATATCGAATTATTTGTTATCAGAGTACGGATTCCTATTATTAGTTACTTTGAGGTTTTTGCTGATGAAACAATTCATTATTCATAGTTCCTACAAAAAAAGAAAAATGTAAAAATACTTAAATATAAATAAATACATGCAACAGAGTTGTATTTTACAAACAAATATTTTAAACAATTCAATACAAATATTACTTTACTGGTTAATACAACTTGAAGATCGAATCTTAATGATTTTCTTCCCTGCATGATCCGTCCACACGCTACTTTCCATATCAGTTCAGTTGTTCTCACACCAGCTCGTCGCTACTATCGCCCTCCAACCCTGCGGTATTGAAGAAGATTTACTTTATGGAAAAGTTTTTCTTTTATTTTCGGTGTGTGTGTGGATCATTTGATTTCCAAAATTTCAGTGGTTTCTTGCTTTTAGTCGGTTCTTTTTCAGCTCATCCAGCCAACGTCCTACCTTTGTGAGTGTGTGTGTTTAGTCGGGCAATAGTTTCTGTTTGATTTTTTCGGCATTGTATGGAATTCAGTTGTTGGTTTTTTTTGGAAACTATTTGAGTTTTTTTTCTTTTTGGTGAGGCGAGTGACCTCCTGCTGGGTAACTTGTTGCACGAGTTTTTGGTTTTGTATATCGCTGCGATGTTGTTGATCATCATCCTCAGATGCAACCGTAAGTTGTTGCTCGTTGTGTTACATATTTTTGTTGTTGTCGTTTCTTTTCTTGATTCTTCGGGGGCATCTTGAAACTCAAGACGGCCAAGAGATGTTTTGTTTCGCATTTGCTTCTTGTCTCCGTTTTGGGGTTTTCATTTTATTTTCATGTTGTTTCGTTTCATTTTCAACACTTGACTTTGTTGATCCGTTAAGCGTTAAGGTAGCAGATACTTGTGAAGCGTTGAGATGAGTGCTGTGGCGTAGGCTAGAAATGAGATCTTGATCTCGTTTTATGTTCATTTATAGTCGCCCATTATCATTATTATGCATAACATAAGAAATTAGTTGCACTCCCTTGCTAGCTCCTCAGCCGTTTGTATATGCACTCTACTCTGTGTTGTCTTGACTTTTCTTTTCACTTCTGTGCGGTCGGCTATCCCGTGAAGTCTGTCTTTTGTTTTGCTTGTTTTCAGTTTTTTTTTTATTTTTGCTGCTGCGTTAATGACCGTGATTTTCTTTGCCATTTTGCGATGAAATTACATTTAATGCCATAATTGCTAACGTATGTAATGTATGTAATATGTTGTAATGCCATAATTGCTAACGTATGTAATAGGGTGCGCCCGAATAGTAGTGGGCTTCGTTATACGGCGCATGTGCGCAATAGAGCGAATCTTAGTGCACACCGAGAACAGCTTTATTGTCTATCGAATGTTGGTGGTTACACCTACTATTCATGTATTCAATCGCTACAACCGAATGTTTTGTATCAGGTAATTTTGTAATAGAGGAAAATAACCAAGCGATCCTCCACGACAACCGGTTCTATGCTCCGGATCGACCTGATGCAGCAATTTTTCAGCCAAGGGCTGTCACGCCGGTACAGTGTGCCGCTACAGCAACAATCGGTTAAAGAAACAAAGTATCAGTTATCTCAAAATAATAAAAGCACATTATTGAAATTGAATATGTACTGTGTAGGTTGTGTTTTTAGATTCTTGGCTTTAAGTTCACTTTCAATTCGGTTGCCATTACCACGAAAAGTTTTTAACTGAACCAATTGATAGTATAATTTTATATATTCGGTTCATCTGGATAGTCTATGAGCTTTGATAAAATTTATAATAGATTTTCGGCCAAAATTCAAAAAATGACTTGTTTTAGCAATTGTTAAATCCAATTGAAATAAATTCTAAAATACTAGTAAAAGAACATCCATTATAAATTCCAAAATACTCGTATTTAAAATAATGATTAAAAACTAACTTATTTTCCTTTCTTAGTCTTAAAACGATTATGAGGTGACTAGAACTAATCTAATCTATCAGGTTCAATTCAATTTGTAATAGATTTTCAGCCAAAATTTAAATGATATTTCTAATTTTAGAAACTTTTAAATCCAATTGAAATAAATTCTAGTAAAAGAACATCCATTATAAATTCTAAAATACTCGTATTTAAAATAATGATTAAATACTAACGTCAGTTTCTTTTTTTCGTCTTAAAAAGATTATGCAGTGATTAGAACTAATCTATAAGCTTTCATACAATTTGTAATAGGTTTTTGGCCAAAATTTAAATAATATTTCTTATTTCATTAACCTTTAAATTCAATTGAAATAAATTTTAATCGTTAAGTAAAGAATATCCATTATAGATTCTAAAATATTTAAAATAATAAATAAATAATTTGTCTTTTTTTTCGTCTTAACTAGATTATGTAGTGCTAGAACCGATCAATTTTTGTAGGGATTATTATATTCTGATGTTACGGTAACCAATACTCTGTCACAGCAGGGAAATCGGTTGGAACAACAAAAATTCTGTTGCCTATGTTCTAAAATATTTAAAATAATAATTAAATATTAACTTCTGTTTCCTTTTTTCTTAAAAAGATTACAAAGTGACTAGAAGTAATCTAATCTTTAAGCTTCAATACAATTTGTAATAGATTGTTGGCCAAAATTCAAAAAATGTTTCTTAATTTAGAAACTTTTAAATTTAATCGAAAAATATTCTAGCAAAAGAATATCCATTATAAATACGAAAATATTTAAAATAATAATAATATACTACCATCTTTTCCTTTTTTCGTCTTAAAAAGATTATAAAGTGGCAAGAACCGGTCAATTATTGTAGGGATTATATAAGTATTCTGATGTTACGATAGCTAATATTATGTAACAGCAGGGAACTAAACTGGGATTGGTTACTAAAAAAACCTACATGTTGTCACCCCTAATTACACTGTGGAACATTTATGGGGTTATTGTCTGGGGGGTGAGAAATTCCAAGTCAGGGTGATGGTACTAGGTCAGTATATTAAAACCCTCAAAGGGTTTTGCGTTCGTATGTGCCAGTAATTAAGTAACTTCACTTAATTGTAAATAAAAGCAGAACGCGTTAATCGATTTCTATGATCTATGTCGCATTTTGTTTATAGGTTATGTGACTTTACGTGAAAGTTATAAGACTCTACACGTTTTTCCGTTTGGGATTTATATGTTTTAAAAAAAAAAAATTTTTTTTTTTGGCAAAATTTTCTTCATAAATTTATTTCTAATTGCAAAATTGTTGATTTGGTAGAGAAACAGTATATTAATGGATTAAAGAAAATGTAATTATTAATTTTTCTCAATTTATTTCAGCAAAATCGAATTAGTCGTTCTCGAGTTATGTCAAACTACGTTTTTGCCAACATTTTACAACTAAGCGAAAAAACATCAAGATAAGGAAAAAATGTAAAAGGTCATAAAAAAAACTGGCACATACGAACGCAAAACCCTTTGAGGGTTTTAATATACTGACCTAGTACCATCACCCTGACTTGGAATTTCTCACCCCCCAGATTGGCTGTTGTACTGTGTTATTGGCACCAAAGTAACATGTAGTTCATAATCGATTGGTTGCCATAACCGCCGGTAATAGTCAATTCAAGACATAAATTTATTGTCCAATTTCAAGGCAGATTTATAGACATTTTCGAGTTTGTTTGGGTACTGGAAGATGATACCTTTTTTTATTTTCGTACTTGAGTTGTAAAATTCGGTAGCTATGACCTTTTTATAAGTTGTTTTTTTACAATCAAATTAATTCTAAGATGACTGAATACTGATTGTTGTTTGCATCAAATAGTTCTATACAAAACTATAAGTTAAACAACAGGTGATTCTGACAACCAATAGATTGAACATCATCGGTTAATTTAACCTAATAGTAAGTTTTGTGTACCATAATATTGGAATATCAATCATCTTATTATATGTCCAACCGAATTTCCGTCATGATTGTTAACAGTTGGCACTTGGAACTGAAAGTCTTCTAGTCTAGCAGAAATTCATTTCAAAACATGAAATAAATTAGTTTTATTTAATTCATGAAGAAAGACTGACCAATCAGCCCAGTAAAAAACGACATAAACAAATTAAATAAATACCCATTTGGTCAAAGAAGAAGAATCGAAATTTTTGTAGTTCGGACCAATTTCTAATTGATTTTTTTTCTGTGTACTACAATGAAAGAAAATTTCACTACAATTTATACGAATTAAAACACTCGTTTTCAAGATCTGTTTGAATACTAGTAGACAATACTAGTCTCTACACTTAGTTTGTCTACAACCCGGGACGACGGCTGAAAAAGATAATTGTTTATCCCCTGAACTTTTGTAATACGTAACGTAAAACAACCTGTTAAATTTGAACAATTTATTTTTATTTCTATTTCGCTTTAGAACCTGTTTTTATTGATAACTATTTTCAATCAAATTCTTTTGTGGCTGCTGCTCAGCGCCCCTGCTGTAGTTTGTACATTCCCCCCTCCCCTATTTTGGCATTCAGACGATGTTTGTCGTTACAGTTGTTGTCGTTGTTACGTTCTACTGTTTTTTGTTAACGTGCTTCATCTTAATTTGATAAATTTCCACCTTGTCTGTCTGTCTAACTTCTAAGCTGATTTTGTTTTTGTAACTCATAACACAAGTATCGTAGCGGCGCACATGTGCCTGCACTGTGGTACGTTTTTGAATTAGTAGGTTAATACACGAAAAATTTAAAAACTTTTAAAAAAGTCAAAATGGTTTTTTGGTGTTGATTACAAATAACATTTCTAGTTCCTAAAACATTCGAACTTTTAATTTTCGGCAGGATTTTCAAAGAAAAATCGGACCACTTCCGCTCTATCATTGGATCGCATTAACTTAAGGATGCATTAGCATCTACGACCACTTGCGACGATTTTTCGATCCTTAGATGAGGCTGATTTGCTTGTTAAGCTATAAGCTGCGAGAAAAAAAAGAGCTTTGTCCGAAATCTTTGTTAATTTCGAGCTGTTCTAAAGCCCAAATTGAGAAGCGGAAACGAAGTGGATTGCATATTGCCTTTAATTTCTAAGTCAATGGTTAAAAAATAAGATACGGTCTTTTTGTCAAAATTTTGAGCGGTAAAATAGAAGATGGGTCTGATATAAATTCAGATCGTTCTCCTTTTTTTGTTAAACTATTCAAAAAAATATCTTTAAAAAAATCCCACTCCATATCTGACAACTCAATATGTGACAGCGCATAGAGAAAGGGACCTAAGGGTAAAAAAAATAAATTTTCACTTTTTTTTGATGTGGACATCATCTGAGCATCGAATGCGTCCGATCCCTTGTCCCAAAAGTGTTCCCCCCAGAGATATGCGCGTTTTATGAAAGTGATGGTACACCAAAGATACACGTATTTAAATCTTTAAAATGGCTCTCCTGAACAAAACTGGTCTTTACCCTTAGGTCCCTTTCTATTTTGCGCGTCACATATACAGACTGGCGAAATATTTCCTAGCCATTCTATCTAATTCCGTTTAGGATACCATGGAACTATAAAACACTAAATAAATTGACATAGGAATCCAACATCTTATAAATATGATTCAATCTACTCCGAATCATCCAATCAGTTACGAGTTTCAGAGATACTCCGCTTATATCAGAGAAAAAATTACATTTAAACATCGATAAGACAATTCAAAAATTCAGTGCGTAAAATATCATTGGTTGCGCTGGCTGTGTGATATGTGGCCTTGTCCATGTCATTCTCTTGATGTTTTGGAAACAAAAATTCGTTGAGCACGGCACGGTAATGCTCGCCGTTGACGTTAATGGCGGCTCCTTCCTCATGTTCGAAAAAATGGCCCAATGATGCTGCCAGCCCAAAATTCACCCCAAACAGCGACTCTTTGTTGGCGCATTGGCTTCTCAATAGTCACATGTGGGTTCTCTGAACCCGATATGTGGCAATTTTAATTTTATTGACATATCCACCGAGATAAAAATGAGCTTCACCGAAACACGATTTTTCGGTTAATATCGTCATCTCTTACCAAACAGTCTTCAGACCATTGGGCGAAGCGAAAACGCATTGGATAGTCTTAAGGCTTCAGTTCTTCGACCAATTGAACTTTGTAAGCCTTCATACCGAGGTCTTCAAGCCAAATTCTTCTTAAGGAAGTGCGAGAAATGTTTACTTCCTGCGAACGATTACGATGAGTTGATGTTTATCGATGCTTTTGGACGTTCTCAGCCACAGCAACAATGGTTTCGATTGAACGCACTGGACAAGTACGTACTAGGGTTAGTTTGCCAGCCAATAACGATCCTTTTTCATGAACTCGCTTTACAAAGTGATGCACAAACTGAACTGAAGGCCGATCTCTTCTCGAAAATTTTTCATGTAAATTACGTGAAAGAAATAACGTATGGTTGGGGTAACAATATTCGAAGAGCATCATACTATTGTTGGGTATATGGTTGGGGTACAACAATATTATGATCCTCGCAACAATAGTATGATTCAAATACAACCATACTATGATCCTCACAACCATACTATGATCCCTACAACAATAGTATGACTCACACATAACCATACTATGATCCCCACAACCATAGTATGATTCACACTTATCCATACTATGATCTCACCACCATATTATGATCACAACAACCATTGTATGTTTCACATAAAACCATAGACCTGCACAACCATAGCCCTACAACCATAATAAGAGCACACACAATTATACTATGATCGCCAAAGTTACTTATTAGAATTGGGTTAAGTTGCAACAATAAATTTGAATTATGAAAATTATTTAACAATATATCATCACTGAAGATGATTTTCTTCGAAAATTGATCATTTTATAATAAGCCTGAATAACTTTAACGCGTTGCTCGCTTGTGTATATTTTCTTGGTTCAAATTGAGTTAGACTTAAATTTAGAAATATCAAATAAAATGCAGAAAACAACTTGACGTTTAGGTGTGGTTCACATTCAACATCGGCCCTTAAAATTTAACCACCTTTTATTTAAAACAAGTTTGGTAGTAAATCATTTTCCGAGTGGCAACACTTGTCAAGAATTACATATGTCTTGCATGAACGTCAATGTTGCCCGCCTTCCTATAAAACGTACCACTGTGCTTCGAGCGGATCTATTGATAACTATGACAGTTTGACATTCATTAAACTTCAGGTTACGCACAGTTGCTATAATTAATTAAATGACAGCGAAGCAAAAGCAAACAACAACAAAGCCAAAAACAAACGAATGGCATTCAGTGGGAATGTAAAAAAAACATGAAAATTATTAAAGATTCTTTAGTCTACATTGGGTTGTTTACATGTTGACATGTCTGGCTGCCGCTCCCACCCACCCAACTTGAAAATGTTACGGTATCAGTTACCTCTCTTATCTTCTTTTTTTCAGAGAGGTGGTATGTGGGGCGTTAGCGGAGCGCCTCCCCCCACATACCAATGACTACGGCTAACGAACACAAACAAATGCTATTTAACAGAATGACATTGAGCTTAACAGTGAATGCAACAGAGCCGGGCGTCTTCACCTTACTCTCAGTACTCACTTACTCATTACATGTGTGTTGTTATTGCATTTATGTTTACACTACTCTGGCAAAGCATTTCATCACTTCATTGAGTCTTGTGTTGGTGGGGCTCACTCTCAGCTGTCTGAAATACCATAACATGCGGTAATGCCATTTAGTTGTGGCTCTTACCATTATTATCTGCCCGTTTTGCTTTTTTTACTATCCCATACATTTGGTACGAGTATCTCAGCGCCCACATCTAGCCCATGTGGCTTATGCAGACTTATCTATCAGCCGTATTTTATTACACCGTATAATTGATTTTGTTTCGGGTGGTTTTTTGTTGCTCGTGCTTTTGCTTATATTCACACCCTCACTCTTCTTTTTTACGCCCTGCACCGCTCTGTGGAACAGGGTACTCGTATTATAAGTTAGTTTCAGGGCAAATGTTTGTAACTACCAAAAAAATGTTTGAACTAGACCCACCTTTAAGTGTACCAATCAACTCAGAATCACTTGCTGATTTGATTTCTTCCAATCCGTACGTCCATCTTAAGCTTGTTATAAAACTCTACTTGTCGCAATTGTTATCCGATCTTTATGGAATTTGGCAGAAGTAAGCTTTTCGGACCAAGGACGGACGATATTAAAATTGCAAAAAATCGGTTCTGATTGAGATATAGCTTCCACACATATGTTCATCCGATTTTATGGCTTTAGCTCTAGAAGCCACATACAAGGGTTGCTTTTCATATTTCGGGTCCGGCAATAAATACGCAATAATTTAGCATTGCAAACGGTTTTATTGTTTTTCAAAATACACTTTTAAAGCAATTTTTTTTGAAGCACTTTTTCACTCCGATTGAGACACCTCCAAAACATGACTTTTTAACGCTTCAACAGCTGCTTCGGGCGATGAAAAACGTTGACCGCGAATTTTTTTCTTGATGCTAGGGAATATAAAGAAGTCATTGGGTGCCAAATCAGGGCTGTACGGTGGATGGCCCATCAATTCGACATCTTGAGTGGTCAAATAGCTCATCGTTTCAGCTGATGTGTGAGAGGTCCGTCTGATCCGTCTTCTCTTATTATCTTTCCTCATCTCTTCGAACACTGTTGGCAAACAGATGGTTGTATACCACTTAGAATTGACCGTCCTACGTTCCACTTAAGGCACTGTGCCAACATGGCCGGTCCTGACCGAAAAAAACGCAATCATTTGCTTCGATGTAATTCTTCCACGAACAACTTTTGTTGGATTTGGCTCACCTTGAAAGACCCATACGGTCGATTGCTGGTTTGTTTGGGGTTCATATGCATAGATTAATGATTCGTCACCTGTGACAATGTTATACACTGCCTTTGAGCTACCGCAGTTATACTTTTTCAAAATCTCTTTACACCAATCCATACAAGCCTTTTTTTGAGCATTCGTCAAATTATGTGGGATCCAACGAGAACAATTTTTTTTACGGCCAAATGAACATGCAATATCTTATTGCTGCTTGTCATACTAATGCCCAAGGATGCCTCAATCTCACGGTATGTCACATGTTTGTCTTGCTTAATCAGTTCACGCACAGCATCGATGGTTTCTGGCAAACTGACCGAAATTGGACGTCCTTCATGAAATTCATCCTGGAGCGAGCGGCGTCCGAGGCTGAACTCTTGGTACCAGCGATTAACAGTGGTTTTTGATGGTGCTTCATCGCCAAAAGTCGAAACAAGTTTATTTAAACACTCTTGTCTCGATAACCCACGCCGAAATCCGTAAAAAATCATCGCACGAAAATGTTCACGGGATAATTCCATTTTTTGACTGACATGAATTTTTTAACACACAAAACAATTCGCCCTCAAATGACAAATCGTTCTGAGTGCAGTTATGCTAAAAAATGTCAAAGTTTCTAATGGAAATTCCAGTTTGCATCTGAGAACACTAGAATTGTCAGGACCCGAAATATAAATAGCAACCCTCGTATTACGTCCAATCTAAATGAAATTTGGCACTCGTAAGTTTATAAGTATTAGACCAATGAAGGACACTGTTAAAATTGATGGAAATCGGTTCAGATTCAGATATAGCTCCCTATATGTGTTCTTCTAATTTTAGCTCTAGAAGCCAAATATTTATTACATCTAATCTTGATGAAATTTGGCACACGTTAGTTTTGTGAAATTGGATCTTAATCGTTTGAGATTAAGATATAGTTCCCGCATCCATATATGTTCAGCCGATTTCACCAAAAACAAAAAATGTTCCCGAATACGCTTTGAGAACAGATTTGTTGCTACAATCGATTTTTTTGCCAACCAAATACAGGTGGTTGCACGTATGATCGATGTAATCCATCGCTGCAACCGAATGTTGGTTGTGTGCACATCCATTTTAAGTAAACGAAACCGACACTATCAATTGTAGAGACAAAGAATCGGTTACCCCAACTAATTAAGATGATTATTGCAACTGAATTTTGGTAAATGTATAGATTGTTGCTACATATTGTTTGTTTTAAGTTCTCCTTGAATTCGGTTGTCTTTAACACGAATATTTTTAACCTGCTTATGATTAAATATTATGTATTCGGTTCATCTGGACAATCTTTAAGTCTTAATACAACTTGTGATAGATTTTCGAATAAAATTAAAAAAAGTATTTCTTATTTTAGAATCTTTTAAATCCAATTTGAAAAAATAATCCAAATTCTTAAATATTTAAAATAATCTTTAATACTTACTTCTTTTCCATTTATGTTTCTATCTTAAATTAAGATTTTGTAGTGACTGGAGCCGCTAAATTAGTATTAGTGATGTTAAGATAACCGAGTGATGTTAAGATAACCGAGTATATATGACAGGGTTGAACTAAACAGGGTTCGGGTACTGAAAATAACTTATCTGTTGTCACCACCTATTACTGGCACCAAAGTAACATGTACTTCATAATTGGTTGGTTCCCATAACCAACAGTTTTACTGAATTCGGTTGGTCTAACCGACTAAGGGGTTGTAAGTTCCGCAATATTATCGTAGTTACCGTCTAAAAGTATGTCGAACCATGTGAACATCGATATTGAAAGTTGGTGATTTAAGGTTATAAGTTCCGTAATATTATCGTAGCTACCATCTAATGGTATGCCAAACCGAGTAACCATCAATGCCATGGAAAGTTGATGATTGCAACAGAAAGTGTGTTTATGCAACCGAATTGTTGTTTAACTGATTTTTTCATTGTTTGTACCTTAATTTAAAATTAGTTTTACAGCGTGTGTAAATTTATAGTCCGCCAAGGTGGTCCAAAAACCTTTTTTCAGTTGTCTTTTCTGAAAATCCAAAAGTGCAGGGTATAATTTAGCCGGCCTCGCTCGACTCTCTTTACTACTTTCCCTTTATGCCTTTTTTAATTATTAATTATTGACATTTCATATATGCTATTTTTTTGTATCCCATTTTATTTTTATGTTGGTTAAACAATAGAAAGGTTTTCAGAATGCTTTTCAAGGGTAGTGGTGGTGTACGAATAGTGGCGCCCCTGTGCAAAAAAAAACTCCCTTTATTCTTGGAAAGGGACTATTATTGTTGTTGTATTTTAGTGTCAATTTGAAGTTGGAAGAGGAATTGCATACAAACAAAAAAAAAACTACCCTCTCGGTTGTATGCAAAGGGCGATTTTTTTTGAAGCAAAGTGTTTCAGTTAATTCCCTTAACATGCCATGAGGGATTTAACGGGGAATTTGTTTCAAATCAGTGAACTGGACACGATACAATTCGATTGCGCATTGACCGGGCCTTACTGTTTGAAGTCGGCTCTGAACGGCTTATGTACGGCTAGAGAAACGTGCAAATAGCCTACAGCAATAAGTATCTATTACTTGCCGGCATTTACGAGTGGAAATTTCAAATGTACAGTTTCGGACAAAACATTTGCAACCGCATACAAATTTCGTAATTTTGCCTCGTTCAAAATATGGAATTTTGTTTTTTGTTTTTTTTTTATGTGCAAAGATTTAGTTATGCCGATATTGTAAATTTTTTAACTAAATAATGATCACAGACACGCCTTGAAGGTGGTCAACTGCCGTGTTTTCTTCAATAAAATGTTATTGTACTGCAATGAACATCTTAGTTAACGGATCTCAAGCCGCAAAAAAACGTCTGGGTAATTGCTAGACAGAAAATTAATTGCAATAAAGTAAATTGCTGATGCATTTTTTAACCGGCTACAAGATGTTTCGTATGAATTATTACAAAAAAATTAAATATACTTATATTTTAGTTGCAATTGTTTCGTCTAGCTTAAGTATTGACTTCGTTCAGAAAAGTTCCGCAAAATTCGAAATTTAAAAAAAAAACAATTTGGTTTCTCTGATAGAGTATTTCAAATGCACACAACTTAAATCTTTTTTGGCCAAATATCATAGACAAATGTATGCTTAAGGTTAACTTGCGCCAGCTTTTAAAAAAAAACAAAGTTCTGTATTGACTAGTTCTTTCGAAGGCACAAAGGACTTGGCAATGTACTGTGTAATGCTTGTTCGCTTTTAACCTCTATTTTTTAAGACCTAGTCTATACTAAATTTATGTGTACACCCTATAATTAACCTATAATGTGTAAAATTACCCTAAATTTCATTGCGCATCCAAATATAATCTTTATTAAAAATTTTACTGAGACTAGTTTGATGTTATATTTTCCATTTCAATAGCGAATCCATAGTGAAAGATTCGGCCTGTCCGAAGTTCGTTTTGTGAAACCCTCCGCAGAAGGGTATATTAAATAAAGAAAGAATTATCACGGCAGGAGTGCATCGATGAACTTAAATCTTTGTATGGCGATGAATTAGCATCCTATAGTACTGTAAAAAATTGGTTTAATGAATTCAATCGTGGCCGAAGCTCGCTCAAAGACGAAGGTCGTTAAGGTCGTCCAAAAACGGCCGTTGTGCCAGAGAACATTGATGCCGTGCGTGAACTGATAATGCAAGTTCGTCATGTGACATACCGTGAGATAGAGGCATCCTTTGGCATTTCTTCCACCAGCATACATTCGATATTGCATAAACTCCTGGCGGTTAAAAAAGGTTTGCTCTCGTTGGATCCCGCACAATTTGACAATCGCTCAAAAAAAGGCTCAGGTCGATTGGTACAAAGAAATTTTGAAAAAATACGATCGTGGTGCTTCAAAGACGTTTATAAGATCGTCACAGGTGACGAATCATGGATCTATGCGTGTGAGCCCGAAACAAAACAGCAATCGACCGTGTGGGTATTCGAAGACGAGCCAAATCCAACGAAAGTTGTTCGTAAAAGAAGCACTTCGAAGCAAATGGTCGCCTGTTTTTTTTAGGCAAAACTGGTCATGTGGCGACTGTTCCGCTTAAGCAACGTAGGACGGTCAATTCTGAATGGTACACCACAATTTGTTTCCCCGAAGTCTTCGAAGAAATTCGAAAAACGAACAAGAGAAGACGAATCATTGTGCACCATGACAATGCGAGCTCTCACACATCGGCTCAAACCAGCGCCTTTTTGACCGGCCAAAACGTCGAATTGATGGGTGATCCGCCGTACAGCCCTGACTTGGCAGCCATTGACTTCTTTTTATTCCCGCACATCAAGAAAAATATGCATGGTCAACGATTTTCGTCGCCAGAAGATGCTGTTGAAGCGTTTAAAAACCATGTTTAGGTGGAGTCTCAATCGGAGTGGAAAACGAGCTTTGATAACACTAGTCAACAGTAAAAATGTACTCGGGATGCGATAATTTTTTCTGTGTAGATAACCTTGACATGAGCTCGAAAAACGCAATAAAAAATAAAGTCACATAACCTATGAGCAAAATGAGACAAAGATCATGAAAATCGATGCGCACGTTTCGCTTTTATTCGCAATTGAGTAAAGGTATGAATTTCAAAAATTTCAAAAAGTCATATATTTTTGTCACCCAACAAATTTTAATTTTTTTTGTAATAAAAAAGAAAAAACCACACAATAGACAAAGTTGTGCATATGTCGAGCAAATTTTTGAAATTCATACCTTTACTTAATTGCGAATAAAAGCGAAACGCGTGCATCGATTTTCATGATCTTTGTCTCATTTTGCTCATAGGTTATGTGACTTTACGTAAAAGTAATAAGATTTGTCATTTTTTTTCATTTTGGATTTTTTATGGATTTTTTAAAAAAAAAAAATTTAAATCTTTAGGCAAAAAATAAGTTTTTTCCTTTATATATTCATTTTTAACTTGGAAACTGTTGCTTGTATAGGAAAACAATATATGAACAGATTAAGGGAATTGTAATTTTAAATTTTTTAAAATTTAATTCAATTAAATCGGGCTAGTGGTTCCCGAGTTATGCCGGACGAAACAAATTAACCAAAAAAAATTTTTTAAAATTTAAAAAAAAAAAATAAAACAAAAACCAAACGAAAAAAAAATTTTTTATTGCGTTTTTCGAGCTCATGTCAAGGTTATCTATACAGAAAAAATTATCGCATCCGGAGTACATGAAATTTTTTTCATTTTGTTGAGTAGTGTAATTGGTTTGAGCGCAAGCAAAGGTGTATAAATCATGCTGGAGAACACTTTGAAAAACAATAAAATCATTTTTGGTAATAAACATTCGCATTTTCTCATTAGGCCAGAAATATATATAGCAGCCCTCGTACAAGGGGTTTTGGTCGGTTTTTTTTAAAAAAATTTTTGGTCGGAAAAAAATCTGTTTGTAGTTTTAATATTTTTAATTGTTGCCACACGTTGTTAAGATGTCCCAGAAATTATTGTCATAATCTTTTTCTCAGATCGTTTTGCAAACGCAAAAAAAGTTTCGAGTCAAAATATAAAACATTTTCTGCATAAATTTCATTATTATTATAATTATCACATTAATTCTAGCTAGCTTATAATTATTGTATGTATAAGAATGTGAGTAAGTGTAAATTGAAAATGAAACGCAACAAAATAGAAGCGACACACACGATAGACAAATATTTAATTACCAAACCCGTTCACAAAAAAAAAAATACTTTAAATAACTTCAGGAATAGAAGTAAGTAAGAACTCATTTCATCGTTGGTTTATTTAGCACGCGTGCCACGCTCACGGCCTCAATAAATGCTAACGACGCATTTCCCCATTTAGGAGCGAGAATACCACCACCACTTCCCTGCCGCTTTTTTGTTCCGTTCCGTTTTGTTGTCTCATTATGTATGAACCATTATTTCATTATCGAATGAACACTGACTGTCGGTCGTCGCTGTCATTGTCGCTCCATTGTTTATTTTTTGGTCAAATTTTTGTTAATTTGAATTTTGTTATTATTTTGTAGTACATTTGTATCTACTCGCATTGTTGCTGTTGAAAATGAACCTCATCGTCGACAACGTCATCATCATCATCATCTTCATCGTTATAGTCATTGTTCGGTGATAGATGATGACAACATATTCCTTGGTCGTACAAGCGACACATCCCCGTGATCTAGCATAGCGGGGGTAAAATACTGCCTGCGAGGCATCATTGCTGGAAAATGCAGGCACAAACTTTTAAACCCGACACAGTCCGCAGTAGACGGGGCGGACAGCAAACACAGCACTTGTCTTGTGTCTATACAACAGCTAAATATCCCCCTTTGATGACCTCACTCCCATACATACATGTCAGCATACATACTCATATGTGCATTCTCACACAAAATATTCTTAACTTAACTGTAGCTGAGTCTCACATCGTTGACAAATAAATGTCCCTTGGTATCATCAAGGCAAGCGTAAAATAAACTGTCATTTTGAAAATATCTCTTCTTTAGTCTCCCATATAAATGTGCACTCACACACACACACTCCCAATCATACACGACAAACAATCATGCATGTGCCACTATAATTTGTGGCTGCTGCAACATTCACATATGGACGGACAAACAGACGAAGTGAAGAGTAGCCGCCCTTGCACCCTGTGGTGTTGACACACTCCTACTCTACTCCCCATACTCTCTGCACTTACTCTACCGTACTGTACTCTCTTGTTGTTCCGTTGTTTTTGTTGTTTGGGGTTTTTTTGTAGATCTTTGAATAGAGTGCATTAGAGTACTACTTCATACATACATACATTTGTATGTGGGCTAAGCTGTAGTTGTACTGTTGTTGCTGTTGCCTGCGACAATTCTACTTGTCCCATTTTATCGCATTTCTTCCATCTCAAATAAATGAATTTATTTGATGCTCGCTCGTACGAGTATCTCGGGTTTTATCCCTTAAATTGTTGTTGATTGTCTTCAAGTGCTGCTCGGAGGATGGATTTCCTCTGAAAGGGGGGAATTACGAACGAAAGTGTTGGTTTTGTAATTCTCTATACTTCTTATGGAAACATTTTCAAAAAAAAACAGAAATATGCTTTCAGGCTAGATTACAACATATTTGTTTTCTTAAGTTTCACAAAAACGCTTTTAAGTTTAAAATGTCACAAGGGATTTTTTAAGGCAAGCGTTGAAGTTAAGCTTTAAATAAATTACTCATGGCCCTTTTACACGATGGGAATTTGTTGCATATTTTTAAGAGAAGAAATGCATTATGAAATAATTTTATTCTGAAACAAATAAATTCTACACCACTATGGTTGCTAACTACTAGATAATGTTGTTCGAAACCAAATTAAGACTTCATTTGTGTAGATTCGATGCTAAAGAGCCCAAACACAACCATGTCGCATAGGTAACGGCAAATGAAATTTTCTTGACGATCAAACACAATCGTCTGGCGTCTATACTTATAACGTATGCGGAATGAAATCGCAACAGAAATTTTATTTCAATTTTTTTTAAGATAATACATTGTACTAGTTTAATGTATTCGAGCTGCTTTGCGGCAATTTTGAGGAACTTTTTTTTTCGTTGTTGAAAATGTCGATGTTGGCATGTTTTGAAGCTCCTTCCGAATTTTTTGAATCAAATTTTTGGTAGTTTTGGGTCTGAAGTTATTTGCATATACTTTTCGTTTTAAATTTGCCCAAAAATTCTGAATTGGGCGTAATTGGGTGGATTTTCTTCTTTACATACATATGGAATTTGAAGGGTGTCCATGGCTTCCAATGTCTTCTTGGTGTAATGACTTGATGCTAAGTCGGGTCAGAAGATTACATTTAAGTTTCTATGTTTCTTATTCATAAATTCTTCAACTTTTGGTAAGCAGAAATTAATATATCTTTCAGAATTGACGGCCAAACCGGACTAAAAAAAAACTGGTTCTGACATTCCATGCTGACTAATTGCAAGCCACAATAAAACTTTTTAGGAAATTTTGAATGCTCCACATACATTATTTTATTGTCTACTTGTTTTTTTCCTTCAAAAAAATGTTTTCCTTGCCATTCGTTTCCATCCAATGTGATATATGACTAATCGTTCATGATGTATACAATGTCGCTCTTGGCTTTGAATGTATTTTTGACCAAACTTCTAAGTCTTGACTTTTGGGTAATTTTTTGAGCATCTGACGCTTTTGCCTTGTTTTTTCTGGACTTTCTCTGAATTCCCATTTCACTCAGATACCTTTTCACTGTTTTTCCGTCACATTGGAACTTTTTCCCAAGCTCCCTATAGGATTTAGCGACTTACTATCGGTAATTTTTCGAAGTCGGCTTCTCATAGAAGAGTCGTTCAAACTACACTTTTTTCCAGAACCACGTTTTCTTTCTTTTGTTTATCTTTTCTTATATATCGCCAGTGTTCTATATACCGAACTTAGATTTTCTCCTTGCTCTACAAAATGAGAAACGATTTCGGATTTCTTCCAATCAGGATGATGGTCGAAAAAATTACAAATGGTTTTCGAAGTTGTCAAATAGCAATATCACAAAACATGTGGTAAATGAAAAATAACGGTACTATTTTACATTTTTAATTTTGCTATGTACCCAGCGTTGTAAAATTTGTTGCAATTTCATTCCGCAAACGTTACTTGTTATTTTTTTTACCTAAAAAATGTTCGACGTGGATTTAGTTGACATCGGCAGTGCTATAACTTAGAGAATGCAAAAAATAAATAAAAATAAAATTCTATAAATTAGTGCAATAGGAGATGCTGGGTAAGACTTGTCAACTTAAGCCTTTGGTTCGCATTGTAGCTTACCACAGTGCTATGGAGCACCGTGGTTCAGGCCATAATGGTGATAATCACAAAAAAACTGGCATTAATCTGTACAAAAAGATGCAAACTATTCTACTCTATCGCAGGAATGTCTTCAATCCAATTAAAATACGCTCAGACCTTTTTCTTCAAATAGGTCGTCCACGGAATCATTCAACGTAATTAGAGGACAACTTGACAACAGCTGATAGTTTACGTTTACAAGTTGGTAGTAGTCAAGATGGGCGATATGCTTCTTCTTTGCAATATCACTCAGTAACGCACACTTTTTTGGTTTATTTATCCTCTATCGTTTGATCACAATCAGAAAAACTCAAAAAAGTCACACTTGAAGCACAAAAACACAGAACACACCAAATTCGCAAACTTCAAATCCTAGGATTTAGGATTATACTTAAAATCTTTTTAATTTAATTATTTATCCTCTTTCGTTTGATCGCAATCACAAAAACTCAAAAAACTCTAAACACAAAAAACACAGAGCATACTAAATTTGAAAACTTCAAATGCAAAAAATAGCTATCTCAAAATGATTGTTGTGTTTCTCAATTTAAGAAATGTCGCCCATCTTCTACAAGTTATCGTCTTTGGTAGAAATAATCAAAATTTCAGAATCCACTCACATTAGCTCGGTGTGGCCAAATATAGGGGGTCCAACTTAAACGCAAACAATTTTCAGCGAATTTTCGTTGGATGCGGTGCAAGTGGCACCATCTTGTTGGAACCACATATCGTCCAGGTCCATGGTATAAAAATTAAAGGTAATGCAAAGAAGTGTGCATTTTTTTTCTCTCTCTGCGCATGTCGTCACAATTTCAGTTTTGCGTACGAGAACCAGTGTAAACAAGAAATATTGAAACCACTGATGGAAAATGTGGTAACTTGTACCAAAATTGGTACGATTGAATAATTGCTGGTACTTTGGTACACACAATTTTTTTTTGTTATTTCACGTTGGTATACGAGGGCGACCGCAAAAGTAACTGGCCTAACATAAAAAGAACCGTTTTTTTTGGAATTATTATTCACCCTTATCGCGTAGAAATTGTGAATATTTTTTCGCTTGTGAATTGTGAATTCCCATTCCCAAAATTTTGTAATCGCGTATTTCTTGTGAGCTCGCATGTTTCGAGCAATCAGCTGTCTTCATTCGAACATAACAGCTTTGGAAATTCCAATACAATAAATTCTGCAAAAATGTATAGAATTGGAGCCCTTATTCATTTACACAATGAGGAAGAAATGGAAAAGCATAAAAGTGAAAAAATTATGAGACGTAATCTACGCGATGCTTCAAATCCATTGGAGCTTCCAAATACTGAGTAAGTAAAAGGTATAACAAAGCCGTTTTGAATTTTTTAAAGCCTAATGTACTTGCAGATTTTGTCAGCATTATAGAGTAAACAAATCTGCGTTCGCATATATATTGGAATTACTCACTTCGGCATTGCCGAAAACGGAAAGGAAAGTAGCCATACCTCCAGTAATAAAATTGAGCGCATGTTTACGATTTTTCGCTGAGGGGTCATACCAAAAAGGTATTGGTAGAGACTATCAGGTGGCAATGGCACAATCAACATTTAGTGAAGTTCTATCGGAGTTCCTGAATGCAGTAGAACATCCTATTTGTCGGCAATGGATAACGTATCCAACACGGGACGAGAGTAAAATCTGCGCGCAAGCGTTTTACAACAAATTTGGAATACCAGGTGTTTTGGGTTGCATAGATGGTACCCATATTGTTATAATTTCACCGAAGGATGGGAAGCATTTGTATTATAACAGAAAGGGACGATTCAGCTTAAACGTGACACTTGTAATTTAATCCCAAATTTATAATCTATAAAAAACTTAAAGAAAATCTTTTTATAGATATGTGACCATGAAATGCGCATACGTTTCATAGACGCTACACATCCCGGAGCATGCCATGACTCTTTTGTCTGGAGTGTGTGCCCCTTTAGAAAAGAAATGGAGAGAGTTCATTTGGAAGAAGGATCAAACATGTGGTTGTTAGGTATGTATACATATAAGCCTGTAATTTTATACTTAATATTAAAAGCTAAAAATATTTTTAGGTGATGCAGGTTATCCTCTGGAACCCTGGCTTATGACGCCCTTTAGAAATGCAGATGTTGGCACCGTGGAGATGAAATTCAATGACACACATACAAAGTGCCGGAATATTATAGAGAGAACAAATGGGGTTCTAAAAAATAGATGGAGGTGTCTACTGGGTGCAAGAGAATTACACTACAATCCAAAAAAGGCTATTCAAATAACAAATATTTGCACTGCACTCCACAATATCTGCATTTCTTATAGATGTAATGAAGTACCTTGTAACGTTCTTTACGATGACGATAATGATCCAAGTGTGTACACCGACTCAGAGGAAGGCACCTATGTTTCTGTAGGCAGTCGCATCAGAAATAGAATAGCCAACAGTTTATAAAAGATTAAACAAAATTTATTTACATATGTATGTATATTTGCTTAAAAAAAAATAAAAACACTTCAATGTGCATCAACATAAAATAACTTAAATGGTTTCATATTTTACATAAAAAATAGAGTGATGAAATTGTTTAATGATCTTGCCTCATTATTGAACATTTCATTTCTTCAATTTCTATCATTTTATTATTTTTTTCCAATTTGTTCTCAATTTCTGTTCTTCTATACTTTTCCATTTCAGCGTGGTGCCTTTCCATTTCTTTCAGCTTCTTTCCGTTAATGTCACCAATTTTTTCCAATGATCGAACCATCCTTCTCATCATTGATTTTGTTTCCTGTTTGTCCTCCTTTATGATATCCACCAGTTCCGATATTTTTCCATTTAGCTGCATTTGATTTTGAACTTCAATCTCTATTAGTTTGGATGTAGATTCACATTTTTTCGGCGTTTTGAAAGGTTTTGCATTTGAAGTATGCGGCGAGGGATCTTCGTCAATTTCAATATCATTTAAAACAGTGACCGTCTCATTTATATTTTCTGCATTTGACAATGGAGCACCAAATGTGCTGGAACATTCAACCCCCTCAATGGACTCTTTCATCTTCACAATTTCGTAGATCATCTCCTCCGTTGAAGATAATCGACTTTTTTTGGGAGGTCCACCACCTGTGCCTTCTCTGTAGCGATAATTTTCGGCAGCCTTCTTACGAATATGTCGTTTTTGGTCTACCCACACCTGCATTCATATATGAAGACATTTTAATACAAAATAATTATGAATTTGTACAATATACTTTCCTTTTTCCATTCCGCTAGCGTTTTTATTGGTGGTCCTGCAGTATTTAAAGCCTTGATGGTTTCAGACCAAAATGCACTTACAGCGTCTCTGGAATCTTTGGTGTATCCACCAGCAATGTTCGGGTTCTCCCTCATCTTCTCTATTAAGATAGATAATTGGGCTTTGTTTACCGCGGTCCTAAAAATCAGTAATTATTTATCTTTTTTTTCACTTATAATTGGCAAATTCAAGACTTACATTTGCGTATTTTCTCTTTTCGCTGTTCAAAATTCAAGGAAAATTTTAAAGAATTTTGTGAACGCAAATTCACAAAACATGTGTACGCGATAACGGAATATTTTTTCGAAGTTGCCACTTTTGTGAAAAAATTTACATGATTGCATTTTTGGGAATGGCGAAAATTTTTTTGGGAAAATTTACTACGCGATAAGGGTGATTATTTATTTTTCAACATAATCTCCTTCCAACTCAATACACTTCATCAAACGTTTTTCAAGTTTTTTAATTCCATCCGAAAAATAAGATTTTTCAAGACCTTCAAAATATGCCCCAGTTTCAGCAATAACCTCGCTATTAAACGAACATTTTTTGCCACCGAGAATTTTTTTAAATTTGGAAACAAGAAATAATCAGAAGGAGCTAAATCTGGACTATATGGTGGATGCGGAGCAATTTAAAATCGTAATTCGGCCAGTTTTTGTTGAGTTAAAAACGCAGTGTGTGAAGGAGCATTATCTTGATGAAAAAAAAAACTTTTTTTTTCTAAATGCGGTCGTTTTATCTTGATTTCTTCACTCAACCGATCCAATAATGCACAATAATATTCAATATTTATAGTTATTCCTTTCTCAAGATAATCAATAAATATTATACCCCCTGCATCCCAAAATACTGTGGCTATTACTTTTACTGCTGACTTAACAGTTTTCGCCTTATTGGGACCACTTTTACCAGCTTCTATCCATTGTTTTGATTGTTCTTTGCATTCTGGGATGTAGTGATGGATCCATGTTTCATCAACAGTTATGAATCGGCGCAAGAACTCTATTGGATTACGCTGATAAATCGCTAAAAGCTCCTCGGAATTGGTCCAACGGACGATTTTTTGGGGCAAAGTCAACAAACGCGGCACTTTTTTCGCGGATAGCTTTTTCATGTGGAGTTAATCATGTAAAATACTCCAAACTTGTTTTTCGTGTATTTTAACAATATCAGCAAGTTCTCTGAGCTTTATTCGTCTATCTTTAGTCACTTCATTAAATATTTTTCTAATGTTTTCAACAGTAGTAGCAGTTTTCGGTCTTCCAGAGCGTTGTTCATCTTCCGTACTTGAACGACCCATTTTAAATTGTTGAACCCAGGATTTCACGGTGGAGTATGATGGTGCATTATCACCATGAACAGAATCCAATTTATCTTTGATTAATTGTTTCCATTTTTCAAAAATTATAAAACTTGTTTACTTCAATCACCTGTAATAAAGAAAAAAATTTTCGCAAATTTTGACAGATGGCTTATAAAAGATTGCTTTTAAAAAACAAAAAAAAAGTTGCTAGTAAAACAGAAAATGTGCCAGGCCAGTTAGTTTTGCGGTCGCCCTCTTATTTTACTATTTTCTGGTATAATTGCAAATTCTTCCTAAAATATCAATATGAAAAATCTTCTTTAATATTAGAATTTTAGAATTAATACAAACGTTAGGTGCCTACACAATATGGTGGTACAGGGTACATATTATAATTTACTTGATGGTGTTAGTTATAACAAAAAACATTCGATATAATATTGTAAGATGCGTTCCGTTTGAAGTTATTTATTGTACAATGAATTGGAAAATTATTATTTATTCTTTTCAATTTTACAAAATAAAGAAAGCTTATTTTCTATTATTATAAAGTAGTATTTAAATTGATTTCGAACAAGGGTTTTCTTCTAACAGAAAAACCTTTCTTATTCCAATTTTTCATGTCCGTCCGGCTGTACACCGACACACTTAATTATGTAAAATATGAATTTATTATATTTTTTAATATGGTACAATCGGACTCGTTTTGGTACAATTTAGACGTCGACTTGGTGCAATTTTGAAACACCATCATTGGTTACAAATGAGACGTCATTATTTTCTCTCTCAATTTGCCATAGAATATCGGACCTGCGCCATGCGCTATCTTTAATTTTTATACCATGGTCCAGGTCCATATTCTCGATTTCTGGCCGAAAGAACTCCGTTATCATCTTGCAATAGCAAACACTATTCACAGTAACCTTGGCCGACCTTTTTGAAGCAGTACGGCACGATGGCACAGGTGTCTTCACATTTCCTACAGACAAGTTTCGCTGAAATTTGCGAAAAATTTTCCCGAATGTGAACACATTTGGTCGATTATGCTGACCGAAAAAATCAGGAAGTGCAGGAAATTCATTTTGATTGAAACGCCCATTTTCGTAAAGCCTTCAACAATCTTAACGCGCTGCTCAATTGCGTACATCTCCATGGTTGAATTTGTCAAACACTAAAACAAAGAAGTGTCAAATTAAGTTGGGCAAAAAACTTCCCCTTAAGGTGTGGACCACCCTTGAATTGCGAACTATTCGATTTACCGAATTTTTTCATTTTGAAAAATGGTCTGACAATTGTTCGTTCATAAGCAAATCCACTGTATTTTTTCATTTCTCCTCCCCCTCAAATTAATCTTTTAAGCCACAAAACTAACATTTATGTTTAGCGCAATTCTCCTCGCTGTGCAAGAATATCTTATCTCTCAAAGAGCAATGTTTGCGCTACAACATTCAAGATTTCCACACTGATTTTACGCAATGTTGGCAAAACATTGGATGTTATCTCAAAATGAAATTTTACAATTTAAGTGTTGAGCATTACGAGTAATTAAGTTCGCTTATCCAACCACGCGCTGTTAAAGAGCAAAGCCGGCATATCTCTCCCCTGCTAAAAACAGAGCGGAGCGGAGCATCACACACACAATTCCACACTTCCCGCATAAATCTGTAACATTGTCTGGCTATAAAACATTTTAAGTAATTGGATTTGTCTGTAACGCAGAGCACATCATTATTCTCCCTTACAACACTTGCCTAAAACCCCACCCCCTTTCTCGCACACATCAAGCGAACCTTACTTATTGTGAGATCCGCAGGCACACACGGACGGACACACCCACACAGACAATGCACTCTTAATTAGTCATCGATATAAAGAATATCGATACACAATGACGGCGATATGCGAGAATATGACAGTTCAAATGTATGTATGCCATTCATTAGACGGCGCTCTCACACAGTGGATGCTTTTAAATTAAACAAGAATTGTGGTTTAGTTTTTTTTTCTGAGTTTGTGTAATTGTTTTGATTTCTTGAATTAAGATTAGCCAACGAACTCATCTCAAGAAGACGACGTACACGTCTGAATGTGCAATTTTAGTGGTTCAGTCATTGCTTAATTCCCTTCAATTTCCATTCATGTTTAATTTATCGGAGCGGGTAGAGCGCAGTGCTTTGGCAGTTATCGCCGTTTATCGGAGTATCACATTGACCCCATTTCACGTTTACGACAGTCGGTCGCAAATGCTGTTGTTGTTTTGCCCTCTTCAGACGAAGTACGTACGCTTGGCATACCCGTTTAATGACGTACGTTCGGGTTTCTTTCAAATATTATGTTAATTTCATTTATTTTTATTATTGGGTTATTATGCTTCCTCCCTCTTGTGTGTTATTCATCGACATAAAAGAAGAGGAAATATTTCCCTCGGAGAAAGAGCAGGAGGAAGTGCATATGCCGATAAAGACTTTTGTTTTAAAAAAGTCGAATTTTATTTTTAAAAATATTTTTTTTATTTATATCTTCTATGTACATACTTATTATTCATGCCCGTCTATCTATGTAGGAATATGTTCTATTGCTTTATTTTTTTATATTCACTTTCTTTTGTGCTTTATTATATAAATTATTTTTAATATATTTCTATTGTTCTCACCTTGCCGCCGTCGTCGAATGCATTTTAGGAAATGCTTGCTTGCAACAACTTTTTTTGTCGAAAACAATCGTTAGCTAATAATGTCGTTGTCCCGAGGCCTTTGTTGTTGTGGGGATTTATTGTTTAACAAATGTGGGAATAGCGCACAAAAGCAATAACGAATAGTTCGTTTTCGTTTTTAATTTGTCTTAATAAGGCGAAAATTATAAGCAGTGTTTGTTTAATTCTAAAGGGTGTCCTAAGAAGAGCGCAATTTTTAAATTTTAAATAAAACACAGATATTTAAGAAAAAATCGTGAAACTTTATTATATCGTAAAGTAGACAGAATGAGGTTATGTATGGAACAATATATCGTGCAGATGGCCGCCGCGGCTTTGCTGGCATGCACGCGATCTTTTAATGAAATTTTCAATGACCGTTTTGCATGAATGCTGCGGTATTTCATTAATGCAGCGTCCAATTTCGTCTTTTAAGGCTTGAGTCGTCGTCGGCTTATTCGCGTAAACCATCGACTTCAAAAAACCCCAAAGAAAAAAATCTAATGGTGTTAAATTGCACGATCTAGACGGCCAATTCTGATCTCCAAAAATCGAAATAACACGACCGGGAAATGACTGATGCAGCAATTGAATTGTTTCTCTGGCTGTATGACATGTGGCGCCGTCTTGTTGGAACCACATGCCCTCCACATTCATTTCTTCAATTCTAGGCAAGAAAAAACTGGTTATCATTTCACGGTACCAAACACCATTGACTGTTTGCGCTTGACCTGCCTCATTTTCATAAAAAAAAGGTCCAATGATTCCTCCAGCCCAAAAACCACACACAGTGACACGTTGAGGATGCATTTGCTTCTCGTGAATCACTCGAGGATTTTCCGCACCCCAAATGCGACAATTCTGCCTAATGACGAAGCCATCAAGATGAAAATGGGCCTCGTCACTGAAGATGATTTTATCGGCAAATTCAGCATTTTCATGTTGTCTCTCCAATACCCAATTAACGAACTCCCTTTCGTGTAGCGCTCCATTTTTACTAACCTCGTACCTTCTACTAAGAAACATTAACAATTGTTCAAATGTCAAACAATGACACTTCGAATGTTGCCAGATTTAAAAATTGCGTTCTTCTTGGGACACACTTTAGAAGTTAATTTCACTACAATCGCCTTTTTTATCTTGGACAATTTCTCATAAGCACACGAAGTTGTATCGATAGAAGTTATCGGCTCAATACAATTTATTGTTCTGATCCAAGAAGATACTAGGGCTGCTATATAGGGTGATCCTTCTAGAGGTATTTTTTCAAAACAAAAAAAATATAAAAATTCAAATCAAGTGGGAAATCTTTATCGGTAATTTGAAAGGACATTTTATGGCATTTATTTTTCGAATATAATTTCCTTCAAATGTTGGCCACAACTACGCCTCAGGGTATTCATTCTGAGGGTCCAATTTTAGATGACTCGTTCGAGTATTTCAACCGGTATGGCTTTAATGACACGCGTAATGTTGGCCTCCAAAACCTGAATCGTAGCTGATTTTTCAGCATAGACTTTGGACTTTACGTAACGCCTAAGAAAAATGTCTAAAGGTGTGATATCACTCGATCTAGGCGGCCTGTCCAAAACGTGAAATTAGCTGCTTTTCGAAATGACCTCTCAATAGATCCATTGTTTGAGCAGCTGTATGGCAAGTGGCACCGTCCTGTTGAAACCAAGTGTCCTCAAGATTACGGGCTTCAATTTCAGGTAGCATAAAGATCGATATCATGGCGCGATAACAAGCACCATTCACGGTTACGTTCCGGCCATGCGGCAATTTTGTTTATTGACTTTGCCGTTGAACCAGAAATGGGTCTCATCACTGAAAAAAAAATGGTGGTCGAAAACAGCGGATGTTCCCGTTTCTCACCTATCGCTCATTTCCATAATACAGTTGCCAACATTTGAAGGTAATTATTTTCAAAAAATAAATGCCATCTACTGTATATGAGTATGCTATTTTAGGCTCAAGTAGCAGCTTAAGAACAAAGCCATTCTCATCTATTAATTACACTTTTAATACACTCATTGAGCTAGTGCGTATTGGGTCGACAAGGACCCCGGTGGAAGGACCAAGTCAAACGAAATACAAATATCCTTGGTAATACTTTATTAAATGCTGAAAGCAGCACATACAACACTGGAGTGTGATTGCAGGTCATTTATTAAGCATTAAGTTTTACAACAACAGATACGTTAATGGTAACAAAAAAATATAAATATACTATATATCCGAGGGCGACCGCAAAAGTAACTGGCCTAACATAAAAATAACCGTTTTTTTGGAATTATTATTATTTGTTTTTCAACATAATCTCCTTCCAACTCAATACACTTCATCAAACGTTTTTCAAGTTTTTTGAATCCATTCGAAAAATATGATTTTTCAAGACCTTCAAAATATGCCTCAGTTTCAGCAATAACCTCGCTATTAAACGAGCATTTTTTGCCACCGAGAATTTTTTTTAAATTTGGAAACAAGAAATAATCCGAAGGAGCTAAATCTGGACTATATGGTATATGCGGAGCACTTTCAAATCGTAATTCGGCCAGTTTTTGTTGAGTTAAAAATGCAGTATGTGAAGGAGCATTATCTTGATGAAAAAGATCTTTTTTTTTCTAAATGCGGTCGTTTTATCTTGATTTCTTCACTCAACCGATCCAATAATGCACAATAATATTCACTATTTATAGTTATTCCCCTTGCATCCCAAAATACTGTGGCCATTACTTTTCCTGCAGACTTAATAGTTTTCGCCTTCTTGGGACCACTTTTACCAGCTTCTATCCATTGTTTTGACTGTTCTTTGCATTCTGGGATGTAGTGATGGAACCATGTTTCATCAACAGTTTTGAATCGGCGCAAGAACTCTATTGGATTACGCTGACAAATCGCTAAAAGCTCTTTGGAATTGGTCCAACGTACGATTTTTTGGGGCAAAGGCAACAAACGCGGCACCCATCTTGCGGATAGCTTTTTCATGTGGAGTTCATCATGTAAAATACTCCAAACTTGTTTTTCGTGTATTTTAACAATATCAGCAAGTTCTCTGAGCTTTATTCGTCTTTCTTTAGTCACTTTATTAAATATTTTCTAATGTTTTCAATAGTAGTAGCAGTTTTCGGTCTTCCAGAGCGTTGTTCATCTTCCGTACTTGAACGATCCGTTTTAAATTGTTGAACCCAGGATTTCACGGTGGAGTATGATGGTGCATTATCACCATGAACAGAATCCAATTCATCTTTGATTAATTGTGGCGTATAACATTTCATATAAAAGTGTTTAATTACCGCACGAAACTCTTTATTTTCCATTTTTCAAAAATTATAAAACTTGTTTGCTTCAATCACCTGTAACAAAGAAAATCATCATTTAATATTTCCGAAATTTTGACAGATTGCTTTTAAAAAAACAAAAAAAAGTTGCTAGTAAAACAGAAAATGTGCCAGGCCAGTTAGTTTTTCGTTCGCCCTCGTATATAAAAATATTTTTTATTTTCCAAGAAAATCGTTTTCATCAACAAACAACATTCGTGTTAATCGCTTCAAATATTTTTTCACATTTACATTCACATATTGTTTAAATTGAAAATATTTAACGAAATGAAATCGAAAATTGCTATGAAATCTCTAGCAATCACTTGGAAGATATTAGAATTCGTATTAATTTGTTCTTGTTGTTCTTGAATTCTCTTATGAAATCATCGGCAATAATTCAATTTTGTGATTACTTTTCCAAAATAGTATAAACAAAATGAAAAAATTAGCACATAAATCAGTCATCGGGGGTTCTGTTTCCTTTAAAAGAGAATGTGAATATTAGAAATGTTTAAGAACTTTATACAAAAATCGTTTTTGGGTGACTTTAAATATAAAGTTTTCTAATTCATATTAGTAACATTTGTTAAAAATGTATTTCCCCCGGAATCTAAACAATTTTTTTATAATCCTAGTACAACTATTTTCTTTTATAATCCTGGTACAACTATAGGAACAAAAACGTTCTTAATTGTATGATATCTAAGTTTAAGAAAATCAATATTTTTAATAGAAAAAATATATAAAAATTTTCGAAACAAAAGCATTTAGAGAAAACTTCTTTCAAATAAGTGGGCGGTGCAGGATATAAGTAGTTCTTATAATTAATAAATGGGACCTACGAGGGCTGATATTTATATTTCGGGTCCTGACAATACTGATGCAAACTGGATCCTTCATTGGAGACTTTGATATTTTTTAGCATAACTTCACTCAGAACATTTTGTCACTTGAGGGCGAATTGTTTAGTTTACTGTGTGTTGAAAAATTCATTTCAGTCAAAAAATGGAATTATCCCGTGAGCATTATCGTGCGATGTTTTTTTTACGATTTTCGGCGTGGGAGTGTTTAAGAGTGTTTAAATCAACTTGTTTTGGCTTTTGGCGATAAAGCACCTCAACAACCACTGTTAATCGCTGGTACCAAGAATTCATTCTCGGACGCCGTTCGTTCAGGATGGATTTCGTGAAGGACGACCAACTTCGGTCACTTTGCCAGTAACCATCGATGCACTAAGAGTTGCCTGACGCCATCTGACATTTCCATTGGAAAGTTTGACATTTATTCAGAACGTTTTAACGTACAACCATCAGTTTTGTTGTTTACCGTGACTTGAAAAAATCAATTTGGCAAAAAAATGGAATTAACTCGTAAACATTTTCGTGCGATCATTTTTCACAACTTTCGACGTGGATTATCACGACAAGAGTGCATCGATGAACTTAAATCTTTGTATGGCGATGAAGCATCATCCTATATCACTGTGAAAAACTGGTTTGATGAATTCAATCGTGGCCGACGCTCGCTCAAAGACAAAGGTCGTTCAAAAACGGCCGTTGTGCCAGAGAACATTGAAGATCGTCATGTGACATACTGTGAGATAGAGACATCCTTGGGCATTTCTTCCACCAGCATACATTCGATATTGCATGATCAAGTGGCGGTAAAATATGTTTGCTCTCGTTGGATCTCGCACAATTTGTCAATCGCTCAAAAAAGGCTCGTGGCGATTGAAGCAAAGAAATGTTGAAAAAATGCGATCGCGGTGCTTCAAAAGACGTTTATAAGATCATCACAGGTGATGAATCATGGATCTATGCGTATGAGCTCGACACAAAACAGCAATCGACCGTGTGGGTCTTCGAAGACGAGCCAAATCCAACGAAAGTTGTTCTTGGAAGAAGCACTTCGAAGCAAATGGTTGCCTGTTTCTTCGGCAAAACTGGTCACGTGGCGACTGTTCCGCTTGAGCAACGTAGGACGGTCAATTCTGAGTGGTACACCACAATTTGTTTGCCTGAAGTTTTCGGAGAAATTCGAGAAACGAACAGGAGAAGACGAATCATTGTGCACCATGACAATGCGAGCTCTTACACATCGGCTCAAACCATCGTCTTTTTGACCAGCCACAAGCGTCGAATTGATGGGTCATCCGCCGTACAGCCCTGACTTGGCACCCATTGACTTCTTTTTATTCCCGCAAATCAAGACAAAAAAATGCATGGTCAACGATTTTCGTCGCCAGAAGATGCTGTTGAAGCGTTCAAAAACCATGTTTTGGAGGTGTCTCAATCGGAGTGGAAAAGGTGCTTCGACAATTGATTTGAGCGCATGCAAAAGAGTATAAATCATGCTGGAGAATACTTTGAAAAACAAAACCATTTTTGATGATAAATATTCACTTTTTCATTATAAGGCCAAAAATATATATAGCAGCCCTCGTATTTTTCTTTATTTCTATAATATTTCTCGAGGAGTTTACTGGCACCTTTCATTTCCCAGATTGTACTTTCCGAAATATTTGTCATCCATATTCATACGTTCGATTTAAAGATGTCATACACTTTTTTTAGGATCCCATTGTGTATTTTAATCACTCCTAATGAAATGTCAATTCAAATTGAATTTGCTTTATCTTAAATTTTACCCAATAAATTCTGACCTGCCAAGTATAATATCATCAATAGAGAGCAGGGAGGAAATTAAAAAAAAACACTTCTTTCGAATGGGCCCACATTGATTTGTTCGTTCCCCTTTTAAAAATCAAAATATTATTCAATGTTGTCAATAAATAGGAAAAAGTATGATGAAGCATTTTGAAAGCGGAAGTTGTTGCAACAACATTTTTTAAAAGGTAAAAATAAAAATAATGTTCACAGAAGGCCGAGAGGTCGGCGGATGTGGAGTGCATCGATAAAAGAAAGCCAATGTGTTCTGGGTCAATGCATAATAATTATTGTTATTTTTGGCTTTAAGAGTAAAAAGCAGGGTGTGCTGATGACTTTGGCATTCGGTGGGGTTGCCATGGTGCATGCAACAACTGGTTGCAAGTGTAACAACACAAGACATTTAAAAATACAGTTTGTTTATGGGCTGTGTTGTTGAATGCAACAAAGCCTTAAATTGGGTGCGGTTAAAAATGCAGCAAGCTACAGCCATGCCTTATCGAAGGAGAGCAACAGGAAGGTGATCAAGGGAAAAAAAGACCGGTACCACCACCACCACCGGGTGTCTGGTCGCTCTGCAACCAAGCCATAACAGAAAACAGCTTAGCAGCAGCAACAAAAATTCGTGTACAACGAAACGGAAATAAATTCAAATAACTAATATGATGTTCGTTTGAGCAAAAGTGTTATAACTCAAAATAAGTTATTGCAATACTCTCAAACTCTTTTAAATGCTGCCTTTAGTTTTTTGTGTAAAATCATTTTCAAATCAAGTTTTTCACAAAATTTTAAATTGAAGTTTTTTTTAAATACTTATTATTTTTAGAGTTATCACACACTTCTCGGTAACGAGCACTACGAACCTACTTACAAACAAAACGAACGAAAAATAGTTTCATATATGCCCCCCCCCCCCCCTCCTCGACGCATTTTTATTAACGAAATTTCGTTTGAGAAAATGATTGACATTCTGCAAATGTTTATAGCTCGGTTCACGCAACAATGCAGAGGCGAAACAATAGAAAGCCGCTTAACGAAATTAAAACATTAAAACAATAATGGATGAAAATAAAATTAAAGTCATAGCACGCGTATGACATAACAAAAACCCAAAGAAATGAAAACAAAACAAAAACAAAGTTGAAAGAAGTAATACCTCTCGAATTTTAGTTTTATTTCGCACTCGGTTTCTGGTGGTGGAGAGCATAAAACCCTTCTACACACAGTGTTCCCAAACAACAAAAGATGTGGGATGAATGACACTGTGGGGAAATATGAAAGGGGCCTTCTCAATAAGATTGAGAAGAAGCTCTTCTTTTTAGACTAACAAAGATTTTCATTGCAGTAGTATTTTTCAAGTCGGTTCTCTAGAAAAGCCTTGTAATTAATATTAAACTACAGGGTGGCTGATGAATATTGCTACATTAAGAAACTAAAATTTGTCTTTTATTCATGTTAAAGCTCATTCAGTTTTATTAAATGTAGCTTAATTAATTTTAAAAATAATGGAATTTGAATGCCCCCCCTGCTCTTTGATGCATGTGCGGCATCTTACCAAAAAGTTGTTCATTACTGCTTGCACGTAGAAAAAAAGTATGGTTGTGATGACAATATTCGAAGAGGATAATACTATTGTTGGGTATATGGTTGTGCTACAACAATATTATGGTCCTCACAACAATAGTATGATTCAAATACAACAATATTATGATCCCCACAACCACATTATGATTCACACGCAACCATACTATGATCCCCACAACCATAGTATGATTCTTACTCAACCATACTATGATCTCCACAACCATAGTATGGTCCTCACAACCATAGTATGTTTCATGTACAACCATAGTATGGTCCTCACAACCATAGTATGTTTCATATACAACCATAGTATGTTTCATATACAACCATAGTATGTTTCATATACAACCATAGTATGGTCCTCACAACCATAGTATGATTCACACACAACCATGTTATGATCCCTACAACCATAGTATAATCACACAATTAAACTATGACCCCCAATATTATTTATTAAAATTGGTTTAAGTTGTCAACAATAGATTTGAATTATGAAAATTATTCAAAAATACATTAAATTCAAAATAATAGGAGTGATTAATTTTATAGTAGAAAAAATAAGTTTAAATAAACGTAAGCGTTTTTATTAAAACTATTTCAAATAAACAAAGCCAAAGCAGCTTGTTTAAAAAATTTTAATTTCGATAAAAAAAAGTACTATTATTGCATTAGATCCGTACCAATAACATTTGTTCTAAAAAGCATATTAAAATGAAGAAAAAATACAATCATACAGTATGATTGCCGTAATCATATCATTGTTAACATAAAACGCAAAACACAATACTTTTGTCGCACTAACCATATTTATATTGTTGCTATAACCATATTTTCATTTTTAAATTTGGCAATAATACTATTGTTACATTTTAACAATATTAATATTACAGCAATAATACTATTGTCAAAAATAAATTCAGTTAACAATGCTATGGTTGCGACGACCATACTTTTGTTGTGGATAACATATTATTATTGCCGTGACCATGTAGTAACCATGTTTTTTCTCTGCGTGTGGAGAGTTGAAACAGGCCTAGCCGCAATTGTTTCTCGAATGGATTGCTTTAGTTCATTCAAATTTGTTGGTTTTGCTTTGTAGACTTCCTGTTTGCAATAACCCCACAAGAAAAGTCAGCTGCAGGAAGGTCAGGCGACCTGGGAGGCCAACGGAATGTGGAGTTTCTGGTTATCAGCTTTTTGGACAATTTTCATCGCAATTCTGTCATAACAGGCCGGGCTATGAAAGGAGTTGCACCATCTTGCTGAAACCACACAGAATTGAAAGAAATTCTCATTCAGCGTAATTCTGGATAGAAAAACTCTCTTGAAATGCTCAAGCCAGGACTCCAGTAACCGTAACGGTGTGACCGTTATCTTTGAAGAAGTAGGGCCCGTCAATGCAGCGTGATGAAACTGCACAACACACTGTAGCACGAAGTGGATGCCATTCCGTCTCATGGAGTATCTTTGGAAGCATTCGAAATTCGACTATTTTGTTTGTTTATGTTGCCGTTTAAATCGAAATGGGCCTAGTCCGACATGAAAAGACAGTTCAACATGTTTCCTTCCTCTTCCACCATTTGAAGCATCTTCTGGTAAAATTCCAAGCATAAGGGAAGTCTGCTGCTTTTAGTTTGTTGGCCATTTGAATTTTATATGGGAATAAGACCAAATCTTTGAGCTTAATTGACTGGAATGACTGTCTGCTTATACCCATTTGAGCAGATAAGCTTCATCTGTTGACTGTCCCATGCTCGGCAAAATTGTTAACAAGTCTCATTATGGTCCATCTGCTGGGAGGATTGCCGCCAAACGTGCGCCTATACTCTCATTGAACTGAAACTACAGACCCCAGTGCGTGATTGCGGCGGACAATCCAAATTCTTGTTTCAGTCTTCCATTTACACATTCTTGTTAAATTTAAAAATCAATCTGGAAAATAAAAAAATAACCAGATTCACTCAATGGAAAAAAGTTATTACATTTTTTTTTGGTAGCGGCTTTCATCAATAATTCCGTGGCTATTCCAACTTCCCTTGTAGTTATATGAAATACAACACTGCTCTCATCAAGTACCATCTGTTAATAGTCTACTGTCAAATTTTGAGAGAGTACCGTCATTTAGTTTGTATTTAACAGCTGTTTAAAATATACAACCTCATGGATTTTGTTAAAAAATTGAAAAAAGTCAATTTCGAGTGCTCATTAAACGTTATTTTTTGCGGAAAAACCGTCAATCTAAGCCAGGAAAAGCTTGAAAAATACTAAAGGGGCTCTGCACCATCGATTTGAATGGTAAAAAAATAGTTTACTGACTTTCGTTGTAGACGCACAAGTACAAATGACGCTGAACGTTCTGGACGGCCAATTGAGGTCAATACACCCGGAAGTGTCAAAAAATCCACGATATGGTGTTGGCCGAACGAAGAGTAAAAGTGCCTGAGATTGTTAATGCCATACGCATTTTATATAGCAGTGTGTTTTCGATTTTACATGATCAGTTGGGTTTAAGAAAGCTCTCGGCAAGATGGGTGCCGCAATTAACCATAAACGTAATCGTGTGACAACTTCAAAGGATTGTTTGGAGTTGTTTAACCGCAACTCGAATGAGTTTTTGCGGCGTTTTTTAACTGTGGATGAAACATGGATCCATTACAACACTCCGGAGACCAAGTAGCAGTCTAAACAATGGGTTTCTCTGGGTGAATCGGCTCCGAAGAAGACCAAGGTGACTTTGCCGGCCAAATAGTTTTTTTAGGATGAACGCGGGGTAATCCACATCGATTATCTTCAAAAGGGGAAAACAATAAACAGCGAATATTACGCCAACTTATTGGACCGATTTAACAAGGATTTTAAAAAAAGACCCCATATGGCCTTGAAAAAAGTTATTTTTCATCAAGATAATGCAGGGGTGTACACGTGTGCAGCCTCAATGGCCAAATTTCATGAATTGGTACCTTATCCGCCATATTCTTCGAATTTAGCCCCCAGTGACTATTTCCAAACCTATAGGAAAGGCTCGGTGAAAAGAAATTCAGCTCCAACGATGAACTTATTGATCAAATAAATGACTATTTTCTGAACCTCGAAATTTTTTTTTTGATCGGATACAAAAATTGAAGAAACATTGGACTAAGTGCATTGAGCTGAAAGGAGATTATGTTGAAAAATACAGTTTTTTGCCAAAAAAAAACTGTGTTTTCGAATTCAAAAAGTCGCGGTATTGTAGATACGCCCTCGTACCATTCAAATCACTATCCGAACTGATTCGGCAGTACGTCAACCGATTAACCCAAATTTTCAGTACATTTTCGATTGTTTCGTGTCGAATCTCTTCAATGGCAACTTTGATTTCAACGCTAACTTATCTCTGGATGCTTTGCGCAACATTGCCCACAGAAAATAATCCAAAGGGCTCAAATTACAGCTTAGAGGCGGCTAATTGACAGTACATTTTTGATTGTTTCATGTCGGATTAATGGCAACTTTGATGTCATGTTTCAATGCTTCAATAATCTCTGGATGCTTTGCGTAACATTTATCCTTAATTGCTGCCCACAGAAAATAATCCAAAGGACTCAAATCACAGCTCCGAGGCGGCCAATTGACATCACAACTTCGGCTGATTATTCGATATTCCAAAACAGCGTGTAAAATATCGATGGTTGCGTTGGCTGTGTGACATAAGGCCCCGTCTTATTGCAACCAAATGTCATCCATGGTTTTTTTTTGGAAACAAAAATTCATTGAGCACGGCGCAGCAACTCTCACCGTTGACGGTAATGCTTATTTTTGAAGAAAAATGGCACAATGATGCCGTCAAAATTTATACCAAACAGTGAGTCGTTGTGGATGCATTGGCTTTTCAAGTCACATGTGGGTTCTCTGAACCCCATATGCGGCAATTTTGCTAATTGACATAGCCATTGGGATAAAAATGCACTTCGTCTGAAAACACGTTTTTTCGTTAAAATTCTTCATCTTCTGCCAAACAATCTTCAGGTCATTTGGCGAATCGAAAACGCAATAAAACCAGAAATTTTAAAAAATTATTAGCATGGGATAGTGTTCCATTATTAAATGACAAAGTTCAACCTTTCCAATAAAACCAGAAATTTTAAAAAAGTATTAGTACTTTTTTTTAAAAGCCGATTTAAATTTATAATTTTAAATGTCCCACCCTTTATGAAACCTCACAGAAGACGCTGAACTATTTGGCTCTGTCTGCTAAAGATTCTTTTTACGAAATCGATTTACTTTGTAGTGGTTTTTTAAATATATTCTCTTAGTTTATGCTTCGGACTACTGTGCGAAAGTTTAGCCTATAACCCTTTTAACGTTCCAAACTCGCCTATACGATATATTGCTATATTTTGGTTACTCAAATATAAAGTTTTTTTTTGTACAAAAAAAAAACAAAAAGCGTAAAACTTAAAGTGCAATACGTACATGGCACTTACGTTAAAAGCATTCAAATGTCGAAACACTTTTCTCTGTGCATCAACATTAGACGTCTGTCGACCAGTAGTGGGTGTTGGAGAGTGTATCAAAAAAAACCCACACGTACATGGCATAACAAAAATAAAAGCATTATCATGTTGGGTCCATGTCGTCCAGTTGAAGTAATTTTACCTGGTGGAGCAATCGCTTCGGGTATGGGGCGCATCATTACGACGCTTTGCGGTCAAGCATGCATAAAATGTCAACATAACTAAGGGATTGGCAAACACACATCCTTTGTAAATGTGAGACAACAATGATGACAGGATGTTTTTAAATTAATAGCTCCGTCTGTCATTGTGTATATTGTACACTGAGCCGAAAATACAATGATTTTTTAACCGTGTGGCTGGTTAAATTTTTCATGGCAACTGTTTGATAACGAAGAAAAAATAACGTTATATAAGGTCTTATGTTCATACTAAATGGTTGAGAGAACAGTATATAAGATTGGTATTTTCAAGAGAGAGGCAGAAAATTGTGCGACATATGTTATATAAAATTGTTTGTGTTATATGAACATGCAACGTAGCTTGTAGCACAATTCGAAAACTATACGCAAAGGGTAATTCTCATTAATCATAATAGGACTCCCGTTTAAGTCATTTGATTTGAGCCGAAGTAATCGTTGCCAAAGACAGTTGAAGAAAAAACCTTGGCAGTTTAGAAACAGCTGTACAGTCTGCCTGGCGACCGTAGCCAATACATTTCAGCAATTTTTTAGTTGATTCTGTAAAAGAAACAGCAAAAAGGTCTCGAACCAGAATAAAAACTGTTCAAGTCATAATTATGAAAACGGCCGAATAAGTGTAAACAATACAAAAACATAATTAGTAGGTTAATTTAATATTAAAAATTGTAACATTTACTATATTTATGGTTAAAAAAGGTATCCAATTATTAGTTAACTTAACAATAAAATTGATTTCTATAACAATCTTCATAGTTAATATTATTAAAAATTTCATTGTTAAATTGAAAATGTATTGTTTCAATAATTACCTATGAAATTTTTATCTTAACAACTTTCATGGATAAAAACAATGCATTCAAACAACATTTTAATAATAAGAATTTGAATGGTTAAAAAACACAACAATGCGTTGTTAAAACAACAATAAGTATTTTAAAATTAACAATTTTCATGGTTAAATAAATTCAACCATAGAATAGTTAAATTAACCTTATAAAAGGTAGACTCCAAATCATGTTTATGGTTAAGTTAACCTTATACGAGTATAAAGTTATTTTTCTTCTTAGTGTAAGGGTTACAATTTTACATGCCTTAGGCAAAGATGACAAAATCGTTATATAGAGTTGAACAAGTCATTGAATGCTATTCAATTTGGAAGTACTTCCGGATCACCTTCTTTCACTTCTGCCTATGTTCACCTTACTGCGTAGTGACACCATGAAAATAGTAGTATGTTTTTTGTTATTGCATTTAAATTAAGAAAATAGTACAGAATGTGAAATTTAAGGCAATTAAAAAAAATTAAATTGTAACCACCTTCGAAGTTATCCTTTAATTATGTCATAATTTATGACTCCCTGTAAGAGTAAGCATTCCTGTAAATATTCATTACGAGTACTACAACAAATACAAAAACACACTACAAATTAGCTGCAACAAACAATGGAGGAACAATAAGACAGAAGAGAGACAGACAAAATATGAAATTCTCAAGCATTTTTAATGACGACGTTGCTTCCGCCGTCACCGTATTGGTTTGTTGTCAGTAGCCGAGGTTTGTTTTTTTATTTTAATGAAATTCGTTGTCAAATAAGGAAAGTTACCTACTCTTGTCGCCGCCGCCACTGCCGGATTCGCACTGCAGCGAATATAACCGCACAAGTCTCTCACATAATATTTGTATTTTTAATAAGATACAAGACAATTATAAACACAACACTCATGCATAAATATGTGTCTACACACCATAGCTTCGCCGGTTAATAATAGGCTTTAAATAAATGAAATGCTACACACAGAGAAGAAATCATGTGGAATTCGGTCTGACCTACAGAAATTCGGTTGGAAAAATACTGCAATCACAAACTTTTCGTTATACTGACATGGTTACATGGTTCGACATATCATAAGATGCTTGCTACGCCAATATGACGGTACTCACAGGAAATTAATTGGTTATACCAACTGAATTCAATAAAACTATTGGTTGCCATAATTGGTGGTTATGACAACCAGCCCATATGAAGCACATGTTACTTTGGTACCAATATAAGTAATTGGTGGAAACAATAGATAAGTTGTTTGTTGTAACCAAACCCCGGTTTGTTCACCGTTGTACAATACAAACATAGAACTGATTCGTTGCCACAACCAAATTTTTTTGCCAACTGAATGAATGAGGTTGCATTTAGCTCGAGAATGCCATTAGTACAACCAAATTACATGTATGATCCACATTTTTCAGGTGAAGTTGTTGTTGTAGTGGCACACAGTCCCGGGGTGACAGTCCTTGGCCGATAAAAAACTGTTTTGGGTCAATCCGGTGCATAGAACCGCGGCGTTCGTTTGGGGTTGGGGCGCATCATCACTACTCCTCGTGGTCAAGCACGCATTAAATGTCAACATAATTAAAGGATAATCATATCAACTTCATTTAGTTGTCAACCCATATAAAGCACATGTAACTTTGGCACCCATAATTGGTGGAGACAACAGATAAGTTATTTGTTGTAACCAAACCCTGTTTTGTTCACACAGTGAACAGATTTGTTGCCAAAACCGAATTTATTTGCCAACTGAACGATTGAGGTTGCATGCATCTCGAGTATGCCATCAGTACAACCGAATGTTAGTTTGTGCTCTGTAACATTCAGTAGTTGTAACTAAAGTATCGGTAGAAAATACGAAGAATCCGAACCTTAAGAAAATAATTTTCCGAACTAAAACTCCACATGCCGTATTTGTTTAACGAAATAATTTTAAAATTTTCGGTAGAGACAAAAAAAACTGGTTCTTTATATGTGACGCGCAAAATAGAAAGGGACCTAAGTTTTGTTCAGGAGAGTCATTTTAAACTTTCTGTTGTGACTACCAATTTTTTTGTTTGCAACGAGTTCGAGACGAAGTATGGGTCGTTACTTTTAGCAAAGAATAGCTAGACGGCAAAGGCGTTAGCAAACTATACTAGAGGTAGTGGTTCGTCTCCTGCTATCGCCGGTAATGTTTTGCTTAATAGAAAGTTGATGTAGTCTTTTTAAATTTTCCACAGTCCATTATTTTAGCCATTTTAACTATTTTAATAATGGGCACCCATTTTTCCACGAGGCTAGTGAAACTAAATGTTGGTGCTGTGAAATGCTTATTTAATGAACTAAATAAAGCTTTAAAGTGAGAAAGTGGGAACCTATGAATAAAGAAATGATATTTAAATTTCAGTTTTAAAATCAATTATTTTTTCGACCATATGATTTTCAACTTGCGACGATATGGTTTTGATTTTTCTGAGGTGGTTGTAAGAGCGAATTAATTTTTTGTTGCCTCAGACAGTTCTATACAAATAAATTAGTTAATATGACCGAATAGTAAGTTGTCTGTTCCATAATATTGGGATAGCAATCATCCCATGGTACGTCTAATTGAATTTCCACTATTTATTAACATTTGGTGATTGGAACTGAAAGTCTTCTCGTCTAACTGAAATTTTGCAGTTCGAACCGATTTCCAACCAACATTTTATCTCTGTGTATGCATGTAGTATTTCAGATCAAGCATTAATTAAAACCAATGTTTCATAAATCGGACGAATTCATTTCATAGATTCAATGAATAATTTTCATTAATGCACACGCAGAAAAAAAGTATGGTTGTGGTGACAATATTCGAAGAGGATAATACTATTGTTGGGTATATGGTTGTGGTACAACAATAATATGATCCTCACAACAATAGTATGATACAAATACAACCATACTATGATCCTCACAACAATAGTATGATTCACACTCAACCATACAATGATCTCCTCAACCATAGTATGATCCTCACAACCATAGTATGTTTCATATACAACCATAGTATGATCCTAACAACCATAGTATGATTCACACTCAACCATGTTATGATCCCTACAACAATAGTATGATCACACACAATTATACTATAATCCCCAATATAATTTATTAGAATTTGTTTAAGTTGTCGACAATAGATTTGATTTATTAGAATTGGTTTAAGTTGTCAACAATAGATTTGAATTATAAAAATTATTCAAAAACACATTAAATTCAAAATAATACGAGTAATTTATTTAAAATGGAAAAAATAAGTTGAAATAAACGTAAGCGTTATTATTAAAAATATCTCAGTTAAATAAAGCCAAAGCAGCTTGTTTAAAAAATTTTAATTTCGATAAAAAAGTATTGCATTAGATCCGTACCAGTAACATTTGTTCTTTAAAGCATATTAAATTGAAGAAAAATTACAATCATACAGTATGATTGCCGTAATCATACTATTATTAACATAAAACGCAAAACACACACCATATTTATATTGATGCTATAACGATATTTTCATTTTTAAATTTGGCAATAATACTATTGTTACATTTCAACAATATTAATATTGCAGCAATTATACTATTGTCAAAAATATATTCAGTTAACAATGCTATGGTTTCGACGAACATACTTTTATTGCGGAGAACATATTATTATTGCCGTGACCATGTAGTAACCATGTTTTATCTCTGCGTGCAATAAAAAATGTCATCGATTTAATGAAATTTGTCTATAAAACGTTTCGTTAAATCTACGCTTGCGTTTCACTCATCAAATATAAATCTGCGCTAGTTTGTATTACCTCTAGCACCTGCTCATTTAACCAACACCACCTCACAGTGGTTTGAAAGAATGCATGCCATTCATCCATCCTAGTGCCAAGTATGAATTGCAGAGTAGAGCGAAAGTCTTTGTTCATAAATCTCTAATTTGTATTCAATACAAACTCACTCATTAGTGCATGTGTACTTGCCACCACCCTACAAGCATTTCAATTTTTGTTTTCATCGCCAACGATATTTAGGGACTTTTTAGACACTTAGTCAAGTCGATTTTAAGATAGTAGTATCAAAATACACTATTATCGTATCGTCATCTCTTACAAACGTATTTTGACGATTGTTTACTTATGCACATTTTACGAGACTTGAAGGATGGAGCAAAAGCAAAATTAAAAAGGAACCTGTGATCGCTTAAGAGTTTTATGTGAAAATATCGAAAAATTTTTTTTTAAATTATTGAAAACGGTGTCTTTTGAAAGACGTATTTTGTAAATTTTAGTTTGTGGATATAGTGTACAATGATTTTTATCCAGATAGCGTAACTATAATGTTAATAAATGGAGAAAAAATGTTTGCAGGGCATACAGATACCTATAAGCACATTTTCATACCCTGCCAACATTTTCTATTGCGGAAGTAACTTGGAAGTGACAAAAAAGTTAAAACTCATCGGCTGCAATACCATTTTTTCGTCGCAGAAGTGTCTTCCGTATAGAGAAGTTGTACCTCCCCGAAGTTAACTTCCTGTAGTCACTTCTTCGGAACTAAAAAAGAGTCACTTCGTAGTGTCTTCTTGAAAGTTACTTTTGATTATAATTTAATTTCGCGGTCACTGCGACTTTGGCAGAAGTGCATAATGTTGTTTAATATATCCATCACAGCACGAGTGGTTTTCGGCTGGTGTTGTTATCAAAAAAATGTTCCAATTGCCCTCAGGATGATTTAAAGGCGACTGTAATGTCTATTTTTCTTGTAAAATGCAAATTATCTTCCAATTACCGCCTGGAAGTTACTAAAACGTAACGCATTTGACGATTTACGATGAAAGAAACTTCCAAATGTTGGAAGGGTACATACGTATACATGTAGCATGCACATGTGTACCTATCAAGCACGTATCGTTCACCTGTACACATCTTGAAATGAAATACGTGCTGACAAATGAAAATAAACACAGTCTGTCTGTAAAGGGGGGAAAGTGGGCGACTGGCAATCTGGTGATAAATGTCGATATATTCAAAAATAAAGACGAAACTCAATTTGTCTAACGCCCGTTCCGTCCCATTCCGTACCGGGCCCCCGGCGATATGCCGACGATTTGTTTGCGGCCGTTAAACGAGTTTAGTACGTACACACAAGTGAGGCGGGCTCCCCACAAGAGTACTACACTATGCTCGCTCACTTGCTCGCTCGGTGTATGGAGATGATGTTGTTTATATGACTTGTGTTTGTTGTTGCCTGTTTATAACCGAATGATTCATCATCAGCCAGTATTTCCTCACACACGCATACACATACTTACGTATGCATAATCATTCTAAGAAAAGTAAACAAACCGATCGCTGCTGCTGCCGCTTACGTTTATTTCTTTTCTTTTCTGATATAAATTTGTACATACTCGCACACACACATGTGTGCATATCTTCTTCTTAATAATAAATTTATGCAAAATTGTTTGCGGTGATTGCCTATACGCACTCACACACAATGCATACATATGTACATACACACATCAGTAAACCCCTTTGTCAGAGAATGTTCTTTCACAAAATGCAAATTGAGAGTTGTGGGAGTGCAGAGGGAGCGAAGAGAGTTTGCATTTGGGGATGGCGGTTATGTTTATGCTTTCGTACGCTTTCGGAATGAGTTTTGAAAAATAATATTGTATAAAAAAATGCTTAATAACAATGAATAGCGCCATAAAACTGAATTATCCAATGCATTATCCTTATGGTGTGCATTGGAAAAAAAGTTAAAACAAGTCAAAACGACATTAAGTTCGGCCGGGCTATATAAATTAAACCCATTAACATAAATTCGCTATTAAAAAAGGATAAAAATAAAAATGATCGGATTTATGGGCCGTATGAATATAAAGTTATTGGCTCCTGAATCTATGAGTCCGAGCACAAACCTTGTGCAAGCCATAAAAATAAATCCATATTTGGATTCGTAGAGGATATGCTTTAATCCGAGTGCCTAGACGGCTGTCGATTTTATAAAAAAAAATAATTTTTCGAAACACTTAAAACCAATTAAGACCCCTATTACAAAAAAAGTTATAAATAAAACCCCAAACATGAGTTGTTCTTAGTAAAACAAAAGCCACAACCGAATTTTTTGCTAAACGAATGTCTGTGTTCTTAGTAAAACAAAAGCCACAACCGACCTATTTGCTAAACGAATGTCTGTGTTCTTAGTAAAACAAAATCCACAACCGAATTTTTTGCTAAACGAATGTCTGTGTTTGCACGTACTATGAGTATCCACCCATCGCTGCAGTTGACTGGGAACTCAGCAATTTTCAGTAGTAGGAACTGACATTGTCGGTTGTTGCTACAAAGTATCGGTAACCCTAACTAATTAGGATGATTATTGGAACCGAATTTGTAAATGTATTGGTTGTTTTTATTGATTATTGTCTATAAGAACTCTTTGATTACTTCTAGCATTTGTTAACTGAACCAACGGATGGGTAAATTTCACGCCATTGGTCAAAAGGGCGTACAAACCTAAGCTTTGAAAGGCTCAATCTCGTAAAGAAAAACCGATATGACGATAGCAGTTGGTATATGCAGGGTGGAGCGCGGTTATTTGCTTATTTGGGAATGAATTAAAAAAAATATGAATCTTAGAACATTTTTGAAGAATTTTTAAATTACATGGTTTTAAATAGTGTATCTGGCAAATGTCGACCTTCACTATCCACACACTGCTGCATAAGTTTTCAGAAGTTTTCATGAACTCTAAGAAGCATGTCGACTGGTATTCTGCTAATTTCTGCCTCAATATTGTTAATTTGATCTTCCAAGGTATTGGGACGGTTGATATACACCTTCGACTTCAGGTTACCCCAAAGGAAAAAAACGCATGGGGCTAGGTCTGGTGAGCGTGTCAGCCAGTTTAAATCACCCCTCAAAGAAATAAGCCGCCCTCAAAGAAATAACCCTCGCTGTGTGTGCAGTGGCACCCTCCTGTTGTATCCTCTAATTGCATTGCCTCAAGAGCCGGCTGAAAAAAGTCAGGAAAGTGATTGATTTTTAAACAGAGCGTTTCGGAGAATGCAGAACTGCTCTAACTCTTTCGATGTTTTGTGGTGTTGTAATCCTTCTCTCAGGTCCCCTTCGTACACATGACACATTCCCTGCTGTTCTCAATGAAATTACCCAATTTACAATTGATTGCCGTCCAGGAGCAAGTCCGCGTAGGGGAACAGCGAATCGCAAATGAAAAGTACGCTGCACTGCAATGATCGAGTGCGCATTTGAAAAATGACCTTTCCTCACGTGTCCAATGCATGAAGGCAGACGAATACAAATCTCACGTCAGCCACTATAAGCCACGCACACTTTCCACTCTCTTCGACCAACAGTGCCGCCACAGCTTGCAGTGTAAAAAAAACAACTTACCGCCCTCCACCCTGTACGATGTTGGTATGGAATGATGTGGACGATGTTGGTATGGACATATTGGCTTCCAAAACCTTAATCGTAGCTGGTTTGTCAACATATGCCTTGGACTTTACGTAGCCCCAAAGAAGAAATTCACACTATCTAGACGGCCAACTCACCGGTCCAAAACGAGAAATTAGCTAGTCTTCAAAATTACCTCTCAATAGATACATTGTTTGAGCAGCTGTAAGGCAAATGGCACCGTCCTGTTAAAACCAAATGTCGTCAAGATTACGGGCTTCAATTTCGGGTAGAAAAAAGTCCGATATCAATTTTGAAGAAATATGGACCTATGATTCCACTAGCCCGTAAACCTTGGTTTTCTCTGGGTATAATGGCAACTCTTGTACCTCTTCTGGTTGCTCTTTAGCCCAAATGCGGTAATTTGGTTTATTGACGTTGCCGTTGAGCCAAAAATGGGCCTCATCACTGAACAAAATTTTGGCCGAACGCTCATTTCCATAATACAGTTGCACAATTTGGAGACGTTGTTGCGATGTAAGCCTTTCCATGATGAAATGGCAAACAATATTGGAAAAAAGAAAAAGTTTAACACAATTCACAAGTAGTCTGTGAAAAAACGTTATTGAAAATGCTTGTGGTCCCTTGGGTCCGTTTTTTTTGTACCACTAGATCCCATATGTCCACAAAACTTTTCTATTTTTCTATGATGTGTTGTAATAGTCTTCAATAAAGATTTTCTTATAAGTTTAGTAATTAAGAAATATTGGACCCTTTCCTCAGAGGTACTTTAAGTCCCTTAAAGAAAGAATTTTTTCTTCGTTGTGAATTTGCAGTCGGAGCATTATTTTACAGATACCACCGGCACCAATTGATTAGCCAGGAGTGTTTTTGTGGAAGCGTTCTCTTTTTCTCTCCATTACATCACTTTATTAAAAAAGATTTTGTTTTGCTCAATTGTAAATATAAGCGAATTGGCATTACCCATCTGATTTCGTATAAAGAGTATAACTATTACTATCGTTATTTAACTCCATCACGGACCATTGTGCAAGGCTTTGTCGTGGTATTTAACCATTGCATTTTACAAAACGTATGAGAACTATATTCACAATGGTAGACTTATGCACACATTGAAAGTCATTTAAAAAGTATGAACCAGGAACCGTAAACAATTATTAAAATAACTACAAACATTTGTAAAATTAATATTATAATTAAAATAAAAACATCCAAATATTCAATTATTGAATTAATTTTTTCAAATCAATCATTTAATGACGAAAGACACGGGCAATGCTTTTTCCGGCATATCTAAGCAAATATCATAAACATTTTGTGCAATTGCGTTTTACACAATCGTCATGAAATGCACAAAGGAATTAAACTACATACACATGTAGTGGTATGTAAGTTCATATGTGTGCATACTCGTATAAACATACATACTTATACTACTTATGATTGCATGTAAGTTTTCTTTATCTGAGTAGACTTCCTTAAGGCGTTTGCTCGTAAGCTTGCTTTGGGCAATGGATGGCTGGCTGGCTGCCTGCTGCATGTCGTTTATATGCAATCCAGAAGTAAATGGCTAAACATGAAATGTCCGCTATACATTTTTATATGTACAGTTTTTAATAAAGATATATATATTTTTTTATTTAATTTTATTTTGATGAAACATCCGCCAAAATGCTGCACACTGGGGGGAATTTAAATACGTTTTTGCGAAAATAAAGCATGACTATGATAAATGTTTCTCTAATTATAAATAATCTTTCTCGAATTAAAGCAGAAATACTTTGAAGCTATAGAACTATATTAAGATTCAAAGCCGATTTACTGATATAGAATGGCCAGGCACGAACGATAGAAATTAAAGGTTAAATTAAACAACAACGTTATAAAATATTCAATTATCCTAGGCTTTATTTAAAGCTACATTGTTGTAAAGTAGTTGTTTAACGACTCATGTAAATGACCGCCCCTTTTTCCACTGGCAATGATTGTCGGTCATTTTTTTATTATGTCGAACTTATGCCTCGAGCTCTTTAAATAAATTACCATGATAGCGTAGGCTAAGAAATTGTACTCATAAAAAAAGTCGGTTTACTAATAACACTGTTCTGCAACAAAATTCTCCTTCGGATGAAACCAACTGATCTTTATATAAAATGATCTCCTGAATCCGAATTGAGTGCCCGTTTTCCCAATCACGTAAAGTTTTTGAGATATCAAGAAATTTTGTTTCTGACTTTTTTCATTAATTTGCCTAAAACTTCGGCAATTCTTATCCGATTCACTTGAAAAGAGGAAAACATTAATTGGTAAGAATTGCATCTTTCAAATCACAATTTATAAAAATCGAATACAAATTGTGAAAGTTACGGCCAAACAAAATGTTCACCATATCACGAAAACTATGCGTAATGGGAAATAACATACACTCAATTCAGATTCAGGAGATCATTGGTTTCAGTTGGTTTTGTCTTTAGGAGGGCTCAAAAGTTAATTTTTGCAGAACAGTGTAATTTTACGGAAATTTTCTGTTGCATTCACCGAATATTAATAAATAGGATGCAATATCGGTTCGAAATATCATAAGATGGTGGCTTTGATAATAGTATGATGGAGAAAACTCACTATTCGGTTGTACTAATGAAGGGAAATAAAAATAATTGGTTGCCAGAACCGCCAGTTGTGACAGCTTAAAGTTTTGCTTGGATTTGGTCCCTGGTACCAACAATTGGAAATGACAACAAATAACAGCTTCGTTGAAATTACCATCTTTATATTGCTTACCTTAACAAGAAAAATAATAACTAAAAACGTAGCGGAAAGTTTGGCCAGGCCGAACCTTATGTAACCCCACCATCGCTACGCTACCATGGATCGACACACATCCTGGAGCAAAAGTGGATGGTGCCTGTCCCCCTTAAAAAATAAATACAAAATGTAAAAAATAGCATAATGAAATCAATGACTAGAAAGTTACTATAGAATATGTTATGGTAAAATTTTGACAAGGGGCGTGGCAACGCCTACAATATCCTGAATTTAAATAGAAAATATCCCATGAACTAATAGAGATATGAAGATGATAATTGGACCATATAATGTTGGCATGGATCAAAAGACATCCTAGAGGAAAAGTGGACGATGTCACGCCCCCTTTAAACAATAGCGTATAAGGATAAAGTCATGGACCGATCGTAAAATTTTTTTAACAGAATGACATGAATAAGTAGAAACTTTTAGAATATGTTATGGTAAAATTGGACAAGGAGGCGTGGCACCGCCCACACTACCCTGAACTTAGAGAGAGAATATCCCATGAACTAATGGAGAAATGACTATGATATTTATAACATATATTGTTGGCATAAATCGAAACACATCCGGAAGATAAAGAGGGCGTTGACACACCCTTTCAAAAATCGCATTTATGGTCACAGTTATAAACCGATGTTTATACAATTTCAACAGAATTTAATCAATGACTTGGAGGCTCTTTTACATTATATATTGTGTTTAAAAATTGGACAAAAGGGCGTGGCCCTAACCTATACAACCCTGAACTTTGCAAAGCTTAATCTCGTGAAGTAACACCGATATGACGATAGGTACAGTGACGGACAAAAAAATAGGGTCATTAGTTACATATGAACAAGCAATTTTACCAATGTAAGTCAAATTTATTGCGTTATTCTAAATATTTATTCTTGGAATTATTGCTAATACTAAGTGGCTCTAAATACAATAATCTGGCAACGATCTGTTGTTTACAAGAATATGCGACATGGTCCATAATGATAAATGTCACATGTAACGATGGACAAAAAAATAGGGTCAACGGTAAATTACAATAACAACCTATTATAATTCTATTATTGAAAATTTAAAACTTAAAGGCCAAAGTCAACGTCAAATTGCAAAAACTATTGGCAGATCACAAAATTTTGTTTTTAATGCCTTGCAAGAAAAAAATAATAGCATGCTAAGAGGTAGACCCCGAAAAACGTCTGCTAAAGATGATAACCACATCAAGCTACATACTATCAACTAGGGACCCATTTAAATCTGCTGAAGCAATCAGATCCGAGTTGGGAGTCCGAGTTTCCACTAGGACCATTAGACGCCGGTTAGTGGAAAAAAATCTGTTCGGAAGAACGTCCAGGAAAGTCCCATTGTTGACAAAACGGCATCGGCGAAATCGGATGACATTTGCCAAATCGCACATAAATTGGGAAGGTCCGATATTTGGCAAAAAATGGCGAAATGTACTCTGGTCGGACGAATCTAAAATAAATTTAATTGGCAGTGATGGAAAACTATGGGTCAGACGCCCTAAAAACAAAGAATTATGTTCCCGTTATACTTCCAAAACCGTAAAGCATGGAGGAGGAAATATAATGGTTTGGGGATGTTTTTCTTGGTATGGAGTGGGGCCAATATATTGGATTAAAGAAATAATGGATAAAAATTTGTATCGCCACATACTGAATGAAGTGATGCTACCTTACGCCGAATGGGAAATGCCCGTCAAATGGGTTTATCAACAGGACAATGATCCAAAACACACTTCGCGTATTGTAAAAAATTGGTTTCAGGATAACTGCGTTGATGTTATGACATGGCCAGCACAATCTCCGGATTTAAATCCAATAGAAGGAAATTGAAGGATAAAGTTGGACCACAAAAATTGAGCAATAAGGATGAATTATGGGAAAAAATCAAAAGTGCATGGTATTCAATACCAACCAAAACGTGTCGGGATTTGGTGGAGTCAATGCCACGCAGGTGCAAAGCTGTTTTAAAAAATAAAGGTTATACCACAAAATATTAGCTCAGAAATTTAGTTTATATAATTAAGTTCGCTTAATTTCAGATAATCTATTTGAACAATTTTTATTTTCAATTCTTTTTTAATTTTTATTATACTGACCCTATTTTTTTGTCCCCTTGAAATCAATGGACTTAACAGTTTTTTAAGTTTTTTTTTATTGAATAAAGTAAACAATTTCGATTTGTTTCTGTAAATAAGAAGAATGAATGTGTTTATCAATAAACCGAAATGGATTGTCCAATATATGCCATTAAAAAAAACACTTTTTGCAATTTAATTAAAATGAAGTGGGGTGACCCTATTTTTTTGTCCGTCACTGTATATATGATGTTGGCATGGAAATAAAACACACACCCTGATAGAAACCTAAACTACAGCTCGCAATTGTTGTCCGATTTTCATGAAATTTGATAGAGGTACGTTTTTTGCACCGTACAATTTTTTGTGCCAAGGAAGTTCGCTATGAAATTTGAAAAAACCGGTTCAGATTTAGATAAAGCTCCCATACATCTATGTTCTTCCGATTTTTTTGTTTTTAGCCCTAGAAGCCACACTTTATTTTCAATCTTAATAAAATTTGCCACAGATTAGTTTTTTGGACCTAGCACCAAATTTATAGAAATTGAAGGAAATTGGATTAGAAAAAGACATTGATGAAAGTCGATTAAGTTTAAGATACAGCTCCCATATATACATTCAACCGATTTTTATGTTTTAAGCTCTAGAAGCTACATCTTACATCCAATCTTGTTGAAATTTGTCCCAGGTCTGTTATTTTGGACCTAGTACCAAAGTTATGGAAATTGAAGGAAAGCGGTTCAGATTTAGATATAGCCCTCACACATATATGTTCATCCGATTTTATGTCTTTAGCTTTAGAAGCCACATATTACATCCAATCTTGATGATATTTAGCCCGCGTAAGTTTTTTGGGCAAAGGAAGTTCGTAATGAAAATGGAAGAAAAGCGGTTTAGATTTCGCTATAGCTCCCATACACAAACATTCGTCTGATTTGTATGGTTTTAGCTCTAGAAGCCACAATTTACCTCTAATCTTGATGAAATTTGGCCCAGATTAGATTTTTGGACCACGAAAGAAATTTATTAAAATTTAAGAAAATCGGTTCAGATTAAGATACCACTTCCACACATACTTATATATGTTTATCCGATTTTATGTCTGTAGCTCTAGAATACGCATATATTGATGGAAATTGGTTCAGATTTAGATTTAGCTTCCACACATATGTTAATCCTACTTTATGGTTTTAGTTGTAGCAACCTCATATTTCATCCAATCTTGATGAAATTTGGCACTACTAAGTTAGTTCCTGGTGCCAAGGACGGACGCTGTTGGGATTGTAGAAAACTGTTCAGATTAAGATTAGATCCCACATATATGTTCAACTGATTTTAACAAAAACAATGACATTTTCTCACAAATTCAAATAAGAATTTTAGTTTTTAAATCTGGGAATATGTAGGGCCCGTTCAATGGATTTAAAAAAAATTGCAGTTGACTTTTCTCAACATCCAGCAGTGCAAGGTATAATATAGTCGACCACTCCCGGCTTAAGCTTTTTCTACTAAATTTATACCTATTTTAAGTGATTTTTTATTTCAATATGTACACAGCAATTTTATGGGCTGCCGTGGTGGGCTGGGCACGACCATGATGCTAGTAAATCCAGGTTCAACAGCGCGTAGCAAAATTTAACAAATATTTTAGCGGCGGATTTCTACCTAATAAATACCAGCGACTTAAGGTGTAAAGGTCCAATTAGTCTTGATGTTTGAAGGTAGGTAATCAGCTGTTTGAGTTGGGGTTACATGTGTTAGAGAGAGATAACTACAATTTGACGGTTGACGACAGTAGACTTCTACAGGTTGCAGAATCAATCGTCAGCCGTCAAGACCGTTCAGCTGTTTATTGTTATGCTTCACTTCGACATTTTGTGCGCGATAATTGTTTAGAATTTGTTTTCGTTCTTGCAATTTAAATTTTAAAGTTTAAAATTATGAATAATCTACTTATGAACGAAGACAGCCTCTATATTTTGTACAAATGCTCTTCGATTAGCTGTTTTTGTGTTGTCTTTCCGTTGTCTACCGTCATAACTAATCGCACAATATTGAGTATAACGTCAACCGCCTACCGTCAACTGTCAACACTAATGGGACCTTAAAGGTCCAATTAGTCTTGTCGGTTGGCGGTGGACGGTTGAATCTGCAAGCTGCAGAAGTCTACCATCGTATTGTAGTTATCTCCCTCTAACACATGCAAAATGCAACTCAAACAGCTGATTGCCTACCGTCAACCGTCAAGACTAATTGGACCTTAAGTCATGTAAAAACTTCGTTAGGAGCCGGAGTTATAACAGTAGTTCCCGGTCAGTGAATATACGAATTGACAGCTCACCTTGTTCCTTAAAGGGATATTGTGGGACTTAAGCAGCTTTAGTTACAGTTCTGTGTCTTATTTGACAAATCGCCCACTGTGTTCTACTCACTGCGTCTGCTTTAATACAGTGACTAGGGGTATTCTGTCCTCAGTCCTCAGCAGTACCCGTAAGATTGAGTTTGAGTGGTGTTGCAGCAGATGCTGCTGCACACTTGGCTGTGGAAGCTTTCTCTGACATTCTCAGGCTGGCGTATGTTTGTCTTAAGGCAGAGTTTCGTCGGCAAGTACCGCCACTCAAACGGTCGAGAAGGCAAGGCAATCAGGCACAAATATACAGTGACAATGTACTACAGAGGCAACAGCGGCGACTCCGCTATAATCAAAAAAAAATCATATGCAACATTTAAGATGCGATACATAATGTGACACATATCTAGATGTGTACATATGTATACTATATACATAACACATAGTATATAACAAGCATATTATTATACTTATAATATATCAACGCCAATTGTGACACAACGAATAAAAGAAAAAAAAACGAAACTAAAATAATATCAAACGTCAGCAACACTGCCATTATGCAGTCGGTCGCCAAGTTCCAGCCCCACACATCGAGAATTTTGCGTTTCGAATATGTTGCCTCATAATCTTGTTATTGAGGCTGCCGATAGGAGGAAGAAGGGTGAATGGCGGGGCAATATGCATATGAGGATGTACGAGTAATGTCAACGATCAACAGCATAAATATTGTAACATCATCATGATCATCATTCGGATTGCCAGACCTCCACCAGAAGTTCAAAAATTGCCCGCTTCTTGTGCTGACTTCTTGCTCTTTGTCTTCTTTCAGAAGCAAACCATATATGTATATTGCCAAAGCATGCAGGAGTTGCAACACCAGCAACATTTTACCAAAAACAAAGACAAAACGCTCGGTCATTAGCCTTGGATTTGTAAATCTGTTTCCTTCTTGAAAGCAACTGTTTCGCCACAGGCTCATATCGCATATTGAGGTGTGTCTTGTATTTGTTTTTAAAGCGAAATATGGATTGTATGATTTTAATTTATGTGACGGACAGGCATAGCCATAAACGAATATTTCGTTTTTAAAGTATTGTTTTCTCTTAAGAAATGGAAATGGTTGGTTATTATACCCTCCGCCATAGGATGAGAGCATATAAAGGGTAGTCCAACAAAAACGCACAATGTTAATTGTAAATAAAACAAAAAGTTTTCCGAGAATTCTCTTGATATTTTTTTATTTTGATAGAAGAATATATGACAATTATGTGTGAAACAAAATATTGGTAAACTGCCCGTCAAGGCTTCGGTGGCATTCTCCTATCCGATGTTCCATATTATCAAGGACTCTGGGACGTAATGGAGGTTAAATGTCGTAAAAGTGCCGAATTATATATTCCTTTAGTTCGTGAATTGTTCTTGGCTTATCGACGTATCATTCTTCTTTTAAATATTACCAAAAAAAGAAATCCAACGTTGTCAAATCACTTGATCCTGGCGGCCAATTAACATTGCCACGACGTGAGATAACACGGCCATTGAATTTCTCGCGCAATAGAGCCACTGTTTTGTTGGCGTTGTGGCAAGTGCCACCGTCCTGTTGGCACCACATATCGTCCACCTCCATACCTTCCAACTCGGGCCATAAAATGTTCATTATCATCTCACGATAGCGAACACCATTCATAGTAACTGCCTGACCGGCCTTATTTTGGAAAAAAATACGACGCCGCCAGCCCATAAACCACACCCACAGTCACTCTTTGTGGATGCATCGGCTTCATAACAATCATTCGTGGATTCTCATTTGCCCAAATGCGGCAGATTCTGCTTTTTAACGAATCCACTGTGAAAACTTTTGGTCGATTGTGCTGATCCAACATGCATTTCGTAAAGGACTTCAAGAATCTGAACGCGCTAAGTTGGGCAAAAAAACTTGACGTTAAGGTGTGCCTCACAATTTACATCCTTTATTCGAGGGCATATCAATAATTCCATGACTTTTGCCATAGCCATTTCATATGGCAGTGTGGTTTCGATTTTACATGATCATTGGGGTTTAAGAAAGCTGTCTGCAAAAGCTGTGCCGCGTTTGCTCTCCATTGACCATAAACGTAATCGTGTGACAACTCTAAAGGATCGTTTGAGGTTGTTTAACCACAATTTGAATGAGTTTTTGCGGCGGAAAGAGATTTAGCTGCAATGGCCATATTTTACTGATTTAGCTCCCATTGACTGTTTCCTATTTCCAAACCTAAAAAAATGGCTCGGTGGAAAGAGATTCAGCTCCAACGGTGAAATAATTGATCAAATAAATGCCTATTTTATGGACCTCGAAAATCATATTTTTTGAAAGGGATACACAAATTGGACAGACGTTGGACTAAGTGTATTGAGATTAAAGCAGATTATGTTGAAAAATATTTTTTTTTTACAAAAAAAACTTTTATTTTATTCAAAAAGTCACGATATTATTGATATACCCTCGTATATTGCTCGCCCTGTGTTTAATAGCCATATTTTGGCCACCCTTAATCCATTGGTCTGACATCAATCACGGCCAATTCATAAAAATAAATTCTAATTAGGGGTCTATATATATTTCTGTCCTAGGCAACAGCGCCATCTGGCATATTTATTGGAAAATTTGACATTTTTTAGCATAAACGTACTCAGAACGTTTTGACGTACGACCACCGTTTGTCTTGTTTACAGTGACTTGAAAAAATCAATTTGGCAAAAAATGGAATTAACTCGTGAACATTTTCGTGCGATCACAACTTTCGACGTGGATTATCACGACGATCCCACGACAGCCGGTTCTACGCACCGGATCGACCCGAAGCACCAATTCTTCGGCCAAGGGCTGTCACCCCGGTACGGTTTGCCGCTACAACAACAACAACAACAACGACAAGAGTGCATCGATGAACTTAAATCTTTGTATGGCGATGAAGCACCATCCTACTGCACTGTGAAAAATTCAATCGTGGGCGACGCTCGCTCAAAGACGAAGGTCGAAAAGGTCGTCCAAAAACGGCCGTTGTGCCAGAGAACATAGATGCCGTGCGTGAACTGATAATGCAAGAGATAGAGGCATCCCTGGGCATTTCTTCTACCAGCATACATTCGATATTGCATGAACACCTGGCCGTAAAAAAGGTTTGTTCTCGTTAGAATCCGCACAATTTGACAATTGCTCAAAAAAAGGCTCGCACCAATCGACGTGCAAAGAAACTTTGAAAAAATACAATCGCGGTGCTTCAAAAAAAGTTTTTAAGATCGTCACAGGTGATGAATCATGGATCTATGCGTATGAGCCCGAAACAAAACAGCAATCGACCGTGTGGGTGTGTCGAAGACGAGCTAAATCCAAAGAATGTTGTTCGTGGAAGAAGCACTTCGAAGCAAATGGTCGCCTGTTTCTTCGCAAAACTGGTCATGTGGCGACTGTTTTGCTTGGGCAACGTAGGACGGTCAAGTCTGAGTGGTACACCACAATTTGTTTGCCTGAAGTCCTCGGAGAAATTCGAAAAACGAACAAGAGAAGACGAATCATTGTGTACCATGACAATGCGAGCTCTCATACATCGGCTCAAACCAGCGCCTTCTTGACCATCCAAAACGTCGAATTGATGGGTCATCCGCCGTATAGCCCTGACTTGGCACCCAATGACTTCTTTTTATTCCCGCACATCAAGAAAAAATGCGTGGTCAACGAATTATCGTCGCCAGAAGATGCTGTTGAAGCGATCAAAAACCATGTTTTGGAAGTGTCTCAATCGGAGTGGAAAAAGTGCTTCGACAATTGGTTTGAAAAAATACAATCGCGGTGCTTCAAAAAAAGTTTTTAAGATCGTCACAGGTGATGAATCATGGATCTATGCGTATGAGTCCGAAACAAAACAGCAATCGACCGTGTGGGTGTGTCGAAGACGAGCTAAATCCAACGAATGTTGTTCGTGGAAGAAGCACTTCGAAGCAAATGGTCGCCTGTTTCTTCGCAAAACTGGTCATGTGGCGACTGTTTTGCTTGGGCAACGTAGGACGGTCAAGTCTGAGTGGTACACCACAATTTGTTTGCCTGAAGTCCTTGGAGAAATTCGAAAAACGAACAAGAGAAGACGAATCATTGTGTACCATGACAATGCGAGCTCTCATACATCGGCTCAAACCAGCGCCTTTTTGACCGTCCAAAACGTCGAATTGATGGGTCATCCGCCGTATAACCCTGACTTGGCACCCAATGACTTCTTTTTCTTCCCGCACATCAAGAAAAAATGCGTGGTCAACGAATTATAGTCGCCAGAAGATGCTGTTGAAGCGTTCAATATCCATGTTTTGGAAGTGTCTCAATCGGCGTGGAAAAAGTGCTTCGACAATTGGTTTGAGCGCATGCAAAAGTGTTTTTGGAGGAGTCTCAATCGGAGCGGAAAAAGTGATTCGGTCATTGGTTTTGAGCTGGAGAATACTTTGAATAACAATAAAACCATTTTTGATGATAAATATTAGCATTTTCATTATTAGGCCAGATATATATCTATCTGACCTCGTATATATTCGTATATACTTAAATGTGTGTGAAGTTAAATTCCGAATTTAACTAGCAAAGACAAAAACCATCGCCGTTAGCAGTTCGCTGTAAACGGATCAACAGAGTAATGTTAAATAGTTACTCTTACTATAAGTATATAAAGACGATTTCTGAGATATCAGTAAATAACAAAGTATAAATTTTCATAAAATAAGTAAGATCAATACAAAATTAAGATAATATAAGAAGAATGGGGAGTGTTTCCTGCTATAGAAGGTGCATTTTTTGATTATCAAAACGCGTGTTGTGTTAAATTCTTTTTTTGGATATGCCCCCACTGGGGGCAAACGGGGAGGTATGCTAGAATGAAATTTATACCAGGAGTAGCTCCTGGGCTGCTCTCCTTATTGCTGTAATCAGAATATCCAAAAACAATTTAGTATTTGGAAAATTTTGCATATAAAGTTAAATTCCATTTTTGGATACCGCCCCATAGGGGGCAAACGGGGAGGGATGCTGGAATGACACGTATACCGGGTGTAGCTCCTGGGCTGCTCTCCTTATTGGTAGCTACTCCTGGTATAAGTGTCATTCCAGCATCCCTCCCCGTTTATACTTCATAGGGTTGCCGGCCATTTTTTCGTGGTGTTGCAAACAAAATGAAACATTCAACCCTTCAGTGGAGGGTATACAATTTTTGGTTCTTGTAACTGGATCTACTATGTTGGTATATCAGATTGTTATGTGCACTATCATATTTTTGGAAAAATACGAGTAAGAGAATGGGAATGCGAACCACAAACCCGTCAATATAAATTATAAGTTGGCCAAATCGACAGCAATGGCAAGCGATAGTTACTGGTATAGAAAATTCAGTAGAGGTGATACTTTCTGTCTGTTTATTTTTAATTCGACCACAACCAACCAATATTTCTCTCACCATTCATGAGCCCGGGGGGAAATATTTAGAAAGATTATAAGTAAAGGTCCAATGATTTTAAGTATTTCAACTAATGCAGTGAAAGCTCTTCTTTAGCACTTGACATGGGCGTACTATTTTGAAAGCAATTTACGCGATCTTTCCGTAAAATACATTAAATTAAATTTTTTTCCAACCAAATTTATTATCTCTTTTTTACAATACAATTACAAATTAAATGCTCCAGGGAAGGGGTTGGTAGATCTGTTATTAAATGATATCAATATTCAATGAGTGTTTGAACTATTTACTGTCTGTCGTTTTTTAATTGGCGGGCGCTTTAGAAAATATAGCAAAACTATTTTACTTTCCTCTCCTTCACTTTCATCGAATACTCGTACTCGTTTCATTAGTTTGTTGCGATCTTTGGATATTGAATTAACCTTGTTCCGCATTTGACCCTTGTAACACACATTTGATTTCCGTTAAAAGTTCATTCGTTCCGTCCATTCCATTCATTTATCGAATACAAACAACATTTCCCCCCATTAGATATGGACCAGCGGTGCGGACTCTCACCGCACACTCACTCAGTCATATTCCACTGCGAATTAGAATTTCCGACAATTATGATTTGAAAATCGTTTTGCAAAAAACCATAAATGCGTTCGCATTCATCACCGTCGCCACGTACAAAATTTACATTTGAAATGGCAAATTTTAACACCTCGCCGCCGCCAAAAAGCTAAAAAAAAGAGGCTACCGCTTACTACCTACCGACAAAAATCCAGTTTCACAAAATAGCAAACGAAAATTATCGGTTTTTCTGCGTCTGGCGGGCTTTCGTTGAAACAACCTGAACCTAGATTGACAATGATAAGTGGTCAAGAAATATGGTGGGCTGGGAGGGAGAGATAGAGAGTGTGAGAGGGAAAGTGTGGTGACGACGGCGACGACGTTTAAAGTCCGTTCCCCCATTCTAAACAATCGACCAAAACACTAGAGTCAATTATATTTAATAGCTGTGGCAGTAGTCGCTTGTTTTTTTGCCATCTAAACAATTCTTTTGCAAACAAATATGAGTTAGGGAGGGTGGTATGATCAGTTCGTTTGCTAAAAACTCGCAATAGCAACTTAAAAACAGTAAGGGAAATGTAAAGTTAAACAGATGGATTTTTTTTAGAAAAAAGAGTATACACCCAGAGAAAAAATAAGTTAAAAACCGGTCAGAACTACAAAGATTATCTGGGACGAGAAGCCTTTCTTGATGAAAATTCAGTTCGGCATACCATAAGTTAGTAGCTTTTATAGTACTTTGGCAACAATAAAGGGAAGGACTCCTATGTTATTCATTCTTACTTGAACGAAATAAAATACATATCGCCTAAAAAGGAATTGAAACACCCTTTTCCAAAAGCCAAGCGAACCGTGAAGGGAAGCCCAATGTCTGGTGGGTTTTTTCAGAAAAACGATATTTCGGATTTTTTTAAAACCGTGTTTTGAAAAAATCGACTTTCGGTTTTTTTGAAAAGTAAAAAACCGTCATTCCCGCTTTAGTCTTTTTAGCAAAAGCTTTTGCCTTTCCATATTAAACCATTTTTCTTTTTGAGCTTCTGCCATCAAACACCGTGATAATATTAGGGTTCTCATAAACTCAAAAAAAAGATAAGGTTATAGCTTCGACTATGGTTTTTTTTGTTTCTACCACCAGAGTTTTTGAGTGGCACTTCTCTTTGTGATATGAACTCTCTGCCTTTGGCAGCCTTGTTTAATTAGATTCAATAAACGCTTTCCAATGTTAAAAACGTTCATCATAGCACTTGTGCGAAAATTAACTTAACCATCATATCACACTAAAGCTACGCTAAAACTCGCCTTAATTTCTGAGCAAATTATTTTCGTAACAAAAAAAAAATAGTTAGAAAAAAACGCTTGTGCAATTCTTTATGTGTGATATGGGGCAAAGGATATTTTTTATCTAATAAAAGAGAAGTTATATCCTAGAGAGAAGTACCTTAAAAAAGCTCAGGTGGTATGTCGTGTTTGAAGGTAAAGTATTTTTTCTTGTAGGGTCCTCTGAGGCCTTAAAGCTTTTAAAGTATGGCCGAAGGTGTGTACCAGACTCAATATATCATAAAAAGAATTGTTGCATTAAGAAGCTCTGATGCTATGGCGTGGAGTGACAAGGCAAAAGCTCAAAAATATCCCATAGCTCAATTAGAGAACATAGATTCCAAACAAAACGACATTGCTCAGTAAATGATTAATACCCCAAAAAAGGAACATTTCATTATTTCGCTTGTTAAATATATTTGTAACTGATTTGAAAGTCAAAAGCCCCTTTGAGACAATCAGTATGTTTAATTTCCTAATTTTAATTTGTCGAAACAAATTCCTTAAAGGCTCAGCACACTAAAGCTTTTTTTCTTACACTGCGTATTTTTCAATTTCCGGCAGTCTAGAAACCATTGAAATAAACGCCCAAACCCTACAAAAATGGATTACTGCGCTTTTCTACGCCGACAATGCAATATGATTAACTTTTAGTAAATTTTCACCATATATAGGTACATTTCGTTGGTTTTCGGACAACCGTAAGCTTAGAAAAACGCAGCGTAACAAAAAAAAGAAAGCTTCAGTGTGACTGGGGCTAAAAACATCTTCATATATGCTTAAAGCTTTAACATATACACTTGAAGTTTTAATATATATTTAAAAAGCTCTAATACACAAGTTAAAGCTTTATCTAATATGCAAAAAGCTCCAACGTATAAACTTAAAGCTTTTTGAAATGAATAACATTTCGTTATCTAGAAAAATGTTATACTATTGGGAGAAGTGAAGTGAATTTGTGTGTATGAAACCAAAAGCTTATTTCTTATTAAAATTTGGCTTCGTATGCCACATCATAAGCTCAAAGCTTTTTATACTCTTCACCATTAAATGTAGTGTATATATGAGACGCGCAAAATAAAAAGGGACCTAAGGTTAAAAACCAGTTTTGTTCTGGAGAGTCATTTTAAAGATTAGGTTCCTTTCTATTTGCGCTTAGAATCGTCGACTTCACATTCATAAAACGCGCATATCTCTGGGAGGGAACAATTTTGGGGTATGGGCTCGGTCTCATTTGATGCTCAGATGTTGTCCACATCAAAAAAAAAGAAAAAAATGAAAATTTATGTTTTTTACCCTTAGGTCCCTTTCTCTATGCGCTGTCACATATAATATAAGTTTGTCATTCCGTTTGTAACATCTCGAAATACTTATCTACGGCCCTAGAAATTCTATGCTTTATTGAACTTAACAACCTGAATCTCTACAAAAGTCTATCATACGATATGATTGACGCAATCATCATACGGTAAGATTGCTGCTATAATATTAGGGTTCTCATAAACTCAAAAAAAAAAGATATGGTCTTAGCTTCGAATATAGTTTTTTTTCTTTCTACACGCTGAGAAAAATTGTTTGGAAATTGGTTGGAACTTCTAAAATTCCATTGCAAACAAAGAATTTCGGTTGCAATCACCAAATGCTTATAATCGTAATGGACATTCGGTTTGACTTACCGCAATATGATAAGTATGATCATTGTATTGTAGTTGCAACTAATTGATCGGAATTCCAATGAAACGCATAAAATGTATTTAGTTACCATAACTGGTGGTTGTGGCAACCAAAAGTTTTGCCAACATTTTGTTGTTGTAACCAAATATTGGTGATGATATCTAAACATTCATTATAACCAAAAGCGAAAATAATTTTATTATTACTGCTTAAAGCAAATCGTTCTAAGTAATATTTCTTAATCAACCTTTTCTCTATTTCCTCGACATGACCCTCCCTATGTTTAAGAGTACGAGTACTTCACGTATGTAAGGAAACATTTTTTTGTCTCTACGGTTGGCAAATAATTCGGTTGTGGCATCGAATTTGTTCTCTGTGTGCAACAATCATATTTTCATTTCTTATAATATTCAATATACAATTTTAAGATTGACGAATTCATTTTAATCGGTGACATTTACCAACTTTTCATTTAATTATTAAAATTTTTTCGTTCCCAATTACAATACGTGCCTCGTGTAATTCTGTCGCTCTACTCTGTGCACTTGCAAGCCATTCGTGTTGGGGATTTTGCTAAACTGCGAATAGTTGAAAATAGTCAGCTCAGAGATTAGGTTGTCTCAAATCGTTTTGATTCCCAAAGTGTTTATTTAATTAAGTCGGCTGCTGTTTTGTTCTCGTTCTTTTTTTCTTTCTAAATTTTGTTGTTGTTGTTTTTGTTGTAGTCGTTGTCGCAGGGAAAGTAGTAATTATTGATTATTATCCGTCTCCGCTCTACCTAAAATTACTTATAATTTGTGTCGTTTTTTTGTGTTTCTTTTTAGCAAAATGCAATTTCGATCAAGACGATAAACCGCATCGCCTCAATTTGGATGTCGGCGATTCCGTGGTGATTTTGAAAGAAACCACGCACTGGTATTATGGTTACAAACAAAGGTAAGTTGGAATATACTTATATATGTATAATATTGTCTTTATTATTCGATTTGAATAATAACATTTAAAAATGTAGTCTAGTAAATTTTGAAGGTGTTCTAAACATTCATTTACAAACTTGTTCAAAGAAAAAAATTAAAACTGCAGTCGGAGACAAAACACTATTTGCTTACACAATTTAAGTACTTAAAGTACTCATAGGGAGGGAAACGAGGAAAAGTTGTTGGATGATTTCTACCGAAAAAAATGTTCATAGGTATTGGTTATGACGAAGTGATGCCTTTTGAACCGGAAGGGGAAACGAGGAAAAGTTGATGGATGACTTTTACCGAAAAGAAAAGTTCATAGGTTTTGGTTATGACGAAGTTTTAGTCATTATCAGTAATAATTAGTTACAACAACAGAATTTTTCCCAAACTAAATACATTTTTGGCGTTTGATTCATATGACCGATCAAAAAGTTGTGAGTTTAGTTTGAAGATATTTATCATGTTTATCATCTTAAGGTCTTAAGGCCGAATATCCATTTCGATTACAAACATATCCTCTTTTGTAACCAAATCCTTTTAGTTCTACCCGATTTTCAACAAAATGTTTCTCTTTGTGTGTCAAAGAAACAATACGAACGATCCTGGCAAAAAAAAATATAAGCCTTGTTCGTTTGGGCTTACCAGCGTTGCTGTCTAGTAAGTTTGCTAAGTTAGCTGGTATTGCTCCACTAGGCTGGGTCGATTTGGCAATCGATATTGGGCCATCGATTTTTCGATAGCGTTTGGCATTAGGGAAAAAAAGTTTCACTACGACATATCCAGAACATCAGTTTTGAGACGCCCAAATTTAAATTTTTTGACTTTTACTCCACGTTTTTTTAAGGTTTTTTAGTAGGTAATAAAAAAAACTATTTTTTAAAATTACCTTTTTAAGGTGACATACAAATACACATTGCCATATCGTAGTGGACCTTTTTTCTCTTGCCAAAAGCTATCAAAAAATATCGAATCAATATCGAACAATTTTTGTCCTTACAAATCGGTCCACCCTGGTTTTATCTCCTCTTCATCTTCAAACCAGGTGGAATTCGCCCTTGAGCCACAACAGACCGTTGCCAAATGTCAGCAGTTTTTTTTGCTATAGGTTAACTCTTTCAGTAATGCCATGAAGTGGGCTCTAGATCGTGACTCGGTAGTTTGCTTTAGGGGCTGTAACATTCACATCATGAGTCTTGATTTTCATCACGCAAAAATTGGCAAATCGCATATGAGACAAGACAGAGCTTTTGCAAAGGTCAGCAAATCTCTCATTTTGCAAGAAATAACTTTAGATAACTTCCGGCTCTTGAATGAAGTGCTCCCCAAGATTACGACGTTCTTTGAGTTCTTTCGTTGCAAAAATCATATTTTCAAAACTGAATAAGATTATCGAATAATCTAAATGGCATATTAAAGATACTTTTTCAGTGTTAGGAAAGGGTGCTGCGCCTTGTAGGTGCATTTATTTTTTCAATTTTCTCTAAAATATTCATCACAATTATTATTTTCTTACTCTCTTCGTGGCTACACATGCCGTAGGGAAGAAATAAGATCAGAAGATGCTGCCAACATGCTTAAGAAATCCTTATTTTGCTTCACCTTTGATGCTTTCAATGTGTTGCAATCTATATTTTTTATACAACTTTGTTAAGGGACTCCTGTACATCTTTAGAAAGATCTGCAATTGGCAAAGACTGGTTTTCAATTATATCTTTGCATGCGCCAATATTTTTTGGACTGGTGGGGTCAAATTCTTCTGTGGATACATTTTCGCTCAAAGTGTTGCAAGTTTAGATGCATATTCTCCACATTTGTTAGAATTGAGATTTTCTTTGCAGTTTAAAACATTTAAGATTGTTCCCAATATGTTATTTTTATATTTATGCATTAAATAAATCCATCAATCAATAGGAACCAAAAAAAGACGGCTTATACCTATACCTACACTGAGCCGAAAATACAATGATTTTTTTAACCATGTGTCTGATTAAATTTTTCATTATAAATGTTTGATAACGAAGACAAAATAATGTTATAGAAGGTCAAATATACCTACAAAATAGTTGAGTTAACATTATATAAGGTTGTTTTTTTCAAGAGAGGGGCAGAAAACTGTGCGACATAAACAAAAATTTAAAGATCATTCGGCTCTTTTGTATTGAAGTTTTTGATGTGCTTTGTGTTATACGAAGTTCTGAACTAAGTTACTCGAAGTTGCAACGATTGCGACTACTACCCACTCTTTTTTCTTTCTTCATCTACTCTGAACGTTTTTAAATGTGAAAAAGATCATTAGACAATTTATCTCGCTCTTGCTAGCTGTGCAATCTTCATAGCGTAATAATACTGCACTGTGAATATTGCTTTTCGAACAGTTCGTAGACTAAACGCAAAGGGTAATTCTCATCAATCATACTCGTAATGGGACTCCCGAATAAGTTATTTGGTTTGTCGCCGAAGTAATCGTTGCCAAATACTGCTGAAGAAAAACCTTGGCGGGTTTAGAAACAGCTGTACAGTCTGCCTGGCGACCGTAGCCAATACATTTAACCAATTTTTTAGTTGATTCTGAAAAAGAAACAACAAAAAGGTCTCAAACCAAAATAAAAACTGTTCAAGTCATAATAATGAAAAAGACCGAATAAATGTAAACAAAACAAAAATATAATTAGTAGGTTAATTTAATATTAGAAATTTAACATTAACCATATTTCTGGTTGAAATAGGTACCAAATAATTAGTTATCTTAACAATGAAAATGATTTCTATAATGATGTTCATAGTTAATAATATTTACAATTGCATTGTTAAATTGAAAATGTATTGTTTCAATAAATTAACTTAGAAATTTTTATATTAACAATTTTCATGTTTTAAAACAAGGCATTGTTCAAACAACAATAGTCATTTTAATAATAACAATTTTGTTGGTTAAAAAACTCAAAAATGCAGTGTTAAAACACCAATAATTATTATAAAATTAACCATTATTATGGTTAAAAAATTCAACCATAGAACAGTTAAATTAACTATTATTATTGTTAAATAGCAGTCAACAACTAAATATTCAAATTAGCCTTATATAACGTAGACTCCAAATCATGTTTATTTATCTTAATGTTAACCTTATACAAGGTTATTTTTCTTCTCAGTGTAGTTTTCGTGATATTACACCTTATTATACCAAATTACGATTTCCAAACATAACGACATTTTTACTTAATTTTTATATGCATATTTTGACAATGTTGTAAAGAGAACACTACTTTAGCGTATAGTCCATCAAACACGGCCAATGTTCTTGTGGATTAAAACACATGGAAAAATAAATCTGTGCCCTAAATCTTTTGGGTAATTTTGAACTGAACATAATCCATGCTTGAACCGCATAAGCAGCAGAATCTACCTCAAATCGCTTATCACAGATTAAGCCCTTTTCACACAAAATTTAAAGATATTCAGTTTCTTTCCTTCTTCTGTATCTGTGCGTTTGCATGCCTGCATGGATGGGATCTTATCTTCGGTGCGGAGTCTTGGCCTCTGTGCCACAATATGTGTTTCTTCACCGAAAATGTTTCGAGATATGTTTCGTGTAAATAACGCGGCATTTATGCTGGCTGATGAGATGTCTGCCACAAAATGTTGATTTGTTCTCTTCTGCCTGGGTTCGGTTGTGTGGGATAAGAGGTAAATAATTTAAGGCAGTAAGGATCGGTGTAGATATGCCGAAGACGAGCATGCAGCAATGTTGCATTTGTTTAATATTAGAATGTTCGTTCCACAAATAAATGCGTGCTAGTGTGGACTCGTTAAAGCAAACACACACCGCACACACGCATAAACAATTGTTTCGTTTACATTTCAACTTAGAAACATCGATGAGGTCTGGGAAAGTCTAACAGGATTTTTTTTTATCATATTGTATGTAGACTACGAGGGACTTGTAATAGGCTCCGCTCACATTTTACATACAGTGACGATCACACCGAATGCATCTTTGATACACACAGAGAAAAGATCATTTGTTGCAACCGAATTTGTTTGCCCCACGTAATTTCCAGTTGTAATCACTACAGTTTTCAGTATATGAAACTTTACAAAATAAATTCTATTATTAACCCTTAAGGGTAGTAAGGGCAGTAATTTTAAACAAAATAATCTTGGAGTCAAATCAAGATAAAAACGAATAAAAACGCCGGTAAGTTCGGCCAGATCGAACCTTATTTACCCTCCACCTGATTACTATGTCATTTTTTTTTTAAAAAAAAACTCTTTTATTAAAAGTCTTCTATTAAAAAGCAGATGCAATAGGTCTCGAGCCGGTTAATATTTGGTCTATGTGTTAAATAAAAATATTTTAAATGTTGCAAAAATATTTCTTGCAAAGACTATGTAATCGAAAACTTGTAATCCTACATAAACGCCATTTTTAACAAACTTAAATATTTCTGATAATCAAATCAAATTTAAATATTAAAAGTTAATATTGAGAATTACTGCAATATAATCCACCTTGTTAATTTTAAAATCCTTTTATCCAGAACGCATGTGATAGATTTTGGATCAAATTATAAATTCGTGATTAGCGTGCCAAATCAGTTAAAAAAACGTATTGCCAAGAAGATGTTCTGTATTTCGATGTCCATTTTAAAATCGCTATATCTTGTAAACTACGTGATACATTATATATTATATATTTGAAATCATCGTAAGAAATGCAATGAGATAATGCAAAGTTTAAAATAAAGTTACAAAGTTGGGTTGAGTTGTTATTCAACAATAGAGATTTTGGTTAAGTAAATTATTTAAAAATGAATTAAATTCAACATAAAAGGAGTGATTTACGTTTAAAAAATGTAAGTGTTTCATTTATTAAAAATATATCAGTTAAATAAATTACAAAGAAGTTTGTTTATAAATTTTATTTACATATAAAGCAACAATATCAATAAGTAACAATAAGATTGTTCTTAAAACCATATTCAAGTAAAGAAAAATTACGATTTTGCTGGTATGATTGCTTAACAGAAAATCAAAATTGAACGTAAAAAACAAAATTTTATTATATAAAATGTGTGTATTATGGCCTACTATGATATACGGAAGTCAAGTCTGGTATAAGAAAGCGGCTAAAACATATCGCAAAAAACTTAAAATTATCCAAAACAAGAATTTGAAAATATTTTACAATTTACCAATACAACATACCAACATTTCATCTGCAAAGAAACTACAACGAGGACTCCTTAAGTATGGTCGCACATACTCTATACAGAAGCTTTGAAGATCGAAACAGGTGCTCAAGTTATGATTTAATAAGAAATCTATAGATATGTGTTACTATCTTCTAAATATTCGCCATGAAGATGAATGAAGCTGTTATTACCGTTATTTCTTAACATATAAAATAGGTTTTTTTTATAAAACGACTTATCCCCAACAAAATAAGATTTTAATTGTTGCAATACTTTTAGTAAAATCTCAAGCAATATACAGTGGTGGACACATTTAAAATTTTAAATTCATCAATTAAATTTTTTTTTTATTTTTCACTGAAGTTTGTTTTGAGCGTATTGTAAAAAGTAGCCGTAAATTATAACTGTACACTTCATTTGACATGAAGCTGCATCACTCTGCACTACTCCGAGAGTTTATTCAAACTGTCAAAACTTGAAGGTGTTTTCACTTGGTCACATAATTAGGGACAAATAATTTTTATAAAAATTCGTGAAGTATATAATAGAAAAGTACGAGTAGTGTGACAATCTACGTGAAATAATTTTTAGACATGGGTCGCAAAAAGACTTGTACTCTAGAACTGCGCAAACTTATGATTTTCAAGTACATTAAAGAGAAAAAGTCAATTCGGGCCATTGCCACCGGTCGGGACGCCTACGCTCTGTTCGATCGCCGCATGTCATCAAAGCCGTTAAATCAAGAATTCACAGAAATCCGCTCCGAAAACAGAAAATCATGGCCCGTGAGATAAATATGACGCAAATGTCCATGAGTCGAATCATTAATAAATACTTGGGACTTGGGGCTTTCAAACGACGTACCGGACATTTATTGACTGCAGCTTTAAAAAAAATAGGATTGAAAAATGCAAACGTCTTTTGGTGAAGCACGCTGATAACTTGCACAGAAAAATTTTGTTCACCAATGAAGGAAAAATTTAACAAGAAAAAAAGATAAAGTGTATGCGCGGTCATCTAAGGAAGCATCTGAACTGATCCCAAGGGTGGAAAAGGGCCATCACCCAGCTTCAGTCATGGTTTGGTGGGGTGTCTCTTACGATGGGGTCACTGACCTGCATTTCTGCGAACAAGGAGTCAAAACATTGGACAAAGTTTACCAAGAAACCGTTTTGGATGCTGTTGTGAAGCCTCTTAACAATTCCCTGTTCCAAAACCAGTCATGGACTTTTCAGCAGGATTCTGCGCCGGCCCATAAGGCTAAAACGTCCCAGGCCTGGCTTCGACACAATTTGCCAGCGTTCATTTCCTCTGAAGAAGGGCCCTCAGGTAGTCCAGATTTGAACCCATTGGATTACAAATTGGGGACGGTTTTAAGGGACACCCCATCACAAAAGATTCCCCAACATTGGATCTCTTAAGACTGCTTTGGTTCGAGCTGTGGACAATTTTCCAATGGACGCGGTTCGTGCCAGTGCGACTTAAGGCGTGTGGAAAGGCAAATGGCGGACATTTCGAATAAGTAGATTGGGGCCGTATGTTGGCAATAACGCCACGAATGTTGGCTTCCAAGTCCCCTAACGTTTCTGGTTTGTTGGCGTAGACGAGCGACTTCACATATCCCCAAAGAAAATAATCCAATGGTGTCAAATCACACGATCTTGATGGCCAATTGACAGGTCCATTCCGCGAAATTATGCGCTCATCGAATGTTTCCTTCAATAATTCGATTGTGACGTGCGCTGTGTGGCATGTAGCGCCGTCTTGTTGGAACCACAACTCATCCACATTCATGCCATCCAATTCGGGAACAAAATAGTCGGTTATCATGGCTCTATACCGGTCTCCATTAACGGTAACTGACTCTCCAGCATTATTTCGGAAGAAATATGGCCCAATGACTCCACCAGCCCATAGAGCACACCAAACAGTCAGTTTTTGTGGATGTAATGGCGTCTCAAGGGTCTCATGTGGATTCTCTTCACTCCAAATGCGGCAATTTTGCTTGTTGACGTAGCCATTCAACCAAAAATGAGCCTTATCACTGAACAACATTTTGTGATGAAAATCAGCATCGAGATGAATCTCATTTTCGGCCCATTTTGCAAGCGTTGTTCTTTTGTCAACCTGTTCATGATGAAATGGCAAACCAAACTAAAGATTAATCACTTGACAGCTGACAAAATGGCCGCCAGTTAAAAAAGTGATGCCAACTCAAAGTTCTATACCCCAATAAAAAACACCCTTTACATATATTAAGAAGTATTTGGTCCAGAAACATTTAGTACTTCTTATTTTACAGCATAAAACGTGTGTAACAGTATTTATGTCCCTTCTAAGTATATAAGACAGCGCATAGAGAAAGGGACCTAAGGGTAAAAAAAAATCAATTTTCACTTTTTTTGACAACATCTGAGCATCGAATGAGACCGATCCCATGCCCCAAAAGTATTCCCTCTCAGAGATATGCGCGTTTTATGAAAGGGAAGTCGACGATTCAAAGCGCAAATAGAAAGGGACCTAATCTTTAAAATGGCTCTCCTCAACAAAACTCTTCACTTTTTTTTTGATGTGGACAACATCTGAGCATCGAATGAGACCGATCCCATGCCCCAAAAGTGTTCCCTCCCAGAGATATGCGCGTTTTATGAAAGTGATGGTACACCAAAGATACACGTATTTAAATCTTTAAAATGACTCTTCTGAACAAAACTGGTTTTTACCCTTAGGTCCCTTTCTATTTTGCGCGTCACATATACCAATATTCAATTTCAAATCTAGGCATTTTTAAAGTCCAGAATTTGAAACAGGATTTTAAAAAAGAATTTCACAAACCTAACTATACGGTCCTCGTTCTAACACATAAACGCGAGTGCGTGTGATTATGTCGTCCATATGTTAATACCTCCTTTTTATCACTAGCTCTGTCCAGCGCTCGAATACAAGTCTGTGTCCATATTGTTCGATAGAAGACAACGGACGCATTTCTTTCTGTTGCTTGGTGGTGATTATAGCGATGATGATGATGGTGGTGATTGTTAACCTTTTGGTCTGGTCGACGAACAAACTATTGTGGGATCTCAGCCGTTATCAGCACAGCCGAAAGGCCAATTCGAATTGTCTCGGTTCGCTTCGGTACGGTTCTTTCTTGTGATTCTTCCTTTCTTAACGAAAATCAAACAGAAGCGTTATTGTCTTTTGACCACTACAAACAAAACGCTTAAAAAATAAATAAAATAAAAGCAAAGCAAAGAAAGAGACATTCTCGAAAGAATGTTGGAGGTTTCTGTTACTTCTGAAAATCTGTCGTGTCTGTCTGACATTTCATGTTCAGATTGCAGCTCGTTTTGTTGTTGCTGTGTTAACTAGCGGCGCGCATACATCCCAAGTAAACAATAAAGTTGACCTCTCTTTCATATTTTGCTGACCCATAAATCATGGCGGCTGTTTATTCTTCGTCTTCTTTCTCCACTTTGGAAATTCTTCAAATGTTGAATTCATCAACCTTCTGTGGTTCGGTTCATTTTGTTTTTTTTTTTAAACATTTTCAAATGGGAACAACAACAACTGCAAAGACAATCCAGCTGATAAGAATTGATCGCCGTCGTGGTTTCTCAGAGCGTAGTCATAACGTAGCCGTAACGTTGTACTCGTATACGCAACGACTCTCACGGTCTTGTAGACAGAGTTTCCTTATGCGGAAGCACCTACTCTTGTTTACCCAGATGTAGCATACGAGTATATCGACAGTCGAAGCGGAGTGACTCTCTGTTCAGGCGTAAAATGCAATTACTCACCCATTCATTGCCGTTTAATGATTTCTGTGGTTGATTTTTCTTTTTATTTTAATTTTAATTATGTTTTAAGGGTTTCAATATGGATTTTTAAATATGCTCTTGTTTTTTATGATAAGAATTTTAATTTTACGAGTATTAAAAAAAATTGGTCTCTTGGGGGGCAATCGATTATTTGGTTAATGGCTTTTTACTCCATTAAAAGTAACAGTAAAAAATGGACATCTTGATAAATATGTCAACATTTTAAATGCGTTGGAGCACTAAGTTCTGTATTTCAAAGCAAATGAAATTCGGATTCTTAGATTATTTATTTCGTCTACCCTGGCGGCTTTTAAGCTATCCCTGGTGGAAAGTAAGAATGTTTCTACCATCTCACCAAGGTGGCCCACAGAAACCCCTTGAATAGTTTCCAAAGGTTTGCAACAAAACCTGTCAACACATTTTACCGAAATTTAAATTTTGGTAGTAAACTATAATAAATAAAAAAAGGAAAAACGTTGTTAAGTTCGCCCAAGCCTAATCTTTAATACACTTCACCGTCCCTACGTGACTAAAGCCCAAATAAATGTTTTTTTTTTTTGGACCCCTTTGGCTAAGTCTACTTTTGGATTCGTTTCCTTTCTATTTCCTTTCTATAAGTCTATATTGACCCTAATTCGCCCGTTTTGACCATGCGGTAGGTTTTTTCTACCCCTCCTTTGAGGTATTTAGTGCGTCCCAACTAACAGTACCGATTTTATACATTTTTCGTCGACAAAAAATTAGTATTTGCTAAGGAAATACTTAAAAAAGTGTATTTTTACCGAGGTACCTTTAGTCCCTTAAAAGGAAAGTTTTTCCCCCTAGACCGATTTCGTCCATTTACAATTCCAAACAGCTTATGACCATAAGCCTTCGTCATGCTGAATTTCTGGATCTGAGGTTTATTTGTTTTACCGCTATCGTGCTTTCAACAAACAAACGAACGGACGGACAGGGGAAAAAATTTCCTTTTAAGGGATTAAAATACCTATTTCTAAATATTTGCCTACTCAATAATCATATATGTGGACAGACAATAAAGGTGGCTAATGTGGCCCTAAAACGTGCCACATGGTCAAAATGGGACTGATCGAACTTAACGTCGTTTTACGTTGTTTAATTTGAAAAGAAAATTTTAAATTGCAACTGAAATTTTCGTAAATTTAAATGAAATTTTCTCAAACTTAAATGAAATTTTCTCAAATTCAAATGAAATGTTCTCAGAATTTAAATGAAATTTTCTCAATTTTAAATGAATTTTTTTAATTAAAAGGAATATTTTTTCAATAAATAAATTTTACAATTTGAAATGAAAGTTTTCATCTTTCAAATGCTTATTCGTTCGAATTTTTCTCAAAAACAATTACAAATTTTCAATTAGAAATTCTTTATTTAAATAGAAAGTTTCTAAACTTGAAATTTAATTCTGCATTTAAGTTGAAACTTGAATAGAAACACTCGATTTCAAAATAGAAATCCAAAATTTTTGATGAAAATTTTGAATTTATAAATTCTGTTAATTTTTTTTAATTTAAAAAAGTTTTTTTATGTTAAAATGAAAGTTCTCAATTTTAACAAGAAAGAGAGAGACAAATATTCTTAATTTATAATTAATTAATTTATTTGTTTTTTTTTTAAAGAAATTTTTCTCAATTTGAAATTAAAGTTCTCAATTTCACAATAAAGCCTTAATTTTAGTGGAAATGTATCTCTGTAAGAATTATAATTTTAATTAAATAATTAATAATTAAATAAATAATTTTAATTCCAAAAGGAATTTTTCCAATTTGAAATAAGACTTCCCTATTGCCATTTTAATTTCCTCAATTTAAAAGGAAAATTCGAAATTTTGTATGTAAACTTGTCTTCTATTTAAAAATAGATGCAAGAGGTCTTGAGCTGGTTAATCCCTGCACAATTTGAAAATTTAAAATTTCAAATAGAATTTCTCAATGTCTATTAGAATTTCCGTATTTGAATAAAATGTTTCTCAATTTGAAAAAATATATCAACTTCAACAAGAAAAACTTAATTTAAATTGGAATATGTATTCTAAATTTTTAATAGAATTCCAATTTCAAACGAAATTTTCACAATCTCAAATGGAATTGTTAATTTTAATTGAACATTTGCTTTGGAAACTCTCAAATTGCAACAGATATTCTTAGATTAATAGGAATTTTGTGAATTTGAAACGAAAAATTTCAATTTCTTATTGTCAATTTGTAATAGAATTTTCTTTTTCAATCAGAATTTTCACAATTTCGAATTATTTTTTTTTAATTGAACATTTGTTTTTGAAATTCTAAAATTGAAATAGATAATCTTCAAATTAATAGAAATTTTGTGAATTTAAAACGAAAAATCTCAATTTTATTGACATGTTTCTTAATTCTTAATTTATTAAAAATAATTCGTCCACTTAAATCAATTTTCAATATTTTTAAAAATCAGCGACATTAAAAACTGGTGAAGAAGGAGACTATGTTGATAAATCAAATGCAACTTTTAAAAAAAATTATATTGTTGTAAGTGATTAGTTAACCTTTAGTGTTGTTATTAAATAAAATTATTTTTCGGCTTGAGGTCATTTATTTCAACTCGTTGTTCTGTGTTGTTTAAGTTTTATTTATCCCAATATTTCGATTGACTTCGTCAATCATCTTCAGGGGTTGTCAATTAAAAAACTGTCAACTCAGTTGACAGCGATAATCGGACGGATGACATTGTTTTGTTAATTGACAACCCCTGAAGATGATTGACGAAGTCAATCGAAATATTGGGATAAATAAAACTTAAACAACACAGAACAACGAGTTTAAATAAATGACCTCAAGCCGAAAAATAATTTTATAAAAAAAAAATATATATATTCTTATGCTTTCTTAGGCTACTTATAAAATTGTTATTGTTTTGATTGGAATTGGAAATTAAAAAATAATTACAAACTTCCGATTTTAAATGAAATTTTTGTATTTGAATAAAAATTTAAAATTGAAATTGACCATTTCCACTAGAAATTCCTTATTTTAAATTCATTGTATTTTTAATAAAAATGCTTGAAAAAACAAGATTTAAAAAATCGTAACATGTGATTACGATGGGCTTCTTATAGAACTGCCCTCGTTTCGATTGGAAATTACTAACTAAGAAATAGAAATTTGGAATTTTAAATTGAAATTCTTAATATAAATAGAACATTTCTCACTTTGAAAAGGGAATTCTTCATTTCAATTAAAATTTTCTCGATTTGAAATAAAAATTTTCTCGATTTGAAATAAAAATTCTCTATTTCAACTGAAAATTCTCAGTTCTAAATGAACATTAAAATTAAATTTTTCAAAAAAAAAATAACATCGGCTACTTATACAACAGCCCTCGTAAGACTGGCATTGAGCTTAACTTTGTCTCTTGAGACTCGAACTCAAAATCATTGACAATTAATATTCAATTGAACGAAAGCAAAAAAGGTTAACATTGAAGGTCAATTAGCATTTGTTTTTCGTCGAACATGATCGTAAACATATCTAATGGGTGACATTTAAATTTATTCTCTCGAAAAAAATTGCTTAGAAGATAAAAAAAATCTCTAAACTTCCTTGGGTTTCCAGCAACTTTGCGACAGTTGCGATGACACAATTTGAATATGTTCCACGAAGATGATGGCGCTGATGATGAAATAGCATGCCTGCAGGCCACCACCGGCAGACTGAACGACAGACCCACGACGGACCACATGTCATACAATTTGCTTTAATTGATACATTTAACATACATTTTTAACTAATGTGTTTTTGTCATCGTTCTTTTTTTCTTTCTTTCTATATTTGCAGAAATAAAGAGCAGCGCGGCATATTTCCCAAAACCTACATCCATTTGTGTGATTATAAAATCGTCAATGGCGAATATTGTATTCAACGAACTGAAATTGTTGAGGAAATAACAAAAGTTTTACTAGAATGGGGCAGTATATTGAAACAGTATTTTCTGGTGAGTAGCAGTATCATAAATGATGAATGGATGAATAGATGAATGAATGCCCTACATTCCAGTTTGTTTGAAAAATAAACTACGCATACACGGAACCGACATTAAATTTGTGGCATTATGCAAAGTTTCCACGATCTTATTTTCAATTGTTGGTTTGCAAATAGTCCACAATTTATTTTTTTAATTCGCAAAGTTTCAGCGGTGATCTGACCCCCCCCCCCTCACTTACTACAGAAACTTTAAATAAACATGTTGACCATGGATTGGAACAAACGTTTCTTTGCAAATGATGAGTTGAAATCATCAAAAGGTTAAAGAAATTTATATTTTCTAGAATTCAAATTAAATGTCAACGATTTTAAATGGTAAATCTAAATACCAAGTAGAATTTTTCATAACTTGCAATGGAAACTCTTAATTGCAAGGGATAAGTTTAATTTTAGATTTAAAAAAATTATTTTAAATAAAAATTCTCCGTTTAAAATAAAAATTACATGGGAAAATTGTCAATTTGAAATGGAAATTCCCCATTTTCAATAACATTATATACGCGATTTTCAACTTTGACTATTTAAGTAGATTAATGTTCAACCTTAATGCAAAATTTTAAATAGGGTTACTATATATATATCTGGACACTAAGTATGGTCTAGCACCATTTGAAATTTCCATTGGAAAGTTTAACATTTTTTTTAGCATTTATGTACTCAGAACACTTTGACGTACGACCATAATTTGTGTTGTTTACAGAGAAAATCAATTTGACAAAAAATGAAATTAACTCATGAACATTTTCGTGAAATCATTTTTCACAACTTTCGACGTGGATTATCACGACAAGAGTGCATCGATGATATAGCACTGTGAAAAACTGGTGTAATTAATTCAATCGTGGCCGACGCTCGCTCAAAGACGAAGGTCGTCCAAAAACGTCCGTTGTGCCAGAGAACATTGATGCCGTGCGTGAACTGATTATGCAACATTGTCATTTGACATACCGTGAGAAAGAGGCATCCTTGGGCATTTCTTCCAGAAGCATACATTCGATATCGTATGAACACCTGGCCGTAAAAAAGGTTTTGTTCTCGTTGGATCCCGCACAATTTGACAATCGTTCAAAAAGAGGCTTGTGTAAAGAAATTTTAAAAAAATACGATCGCGGTGCTTCTAAAGACGTTTATAAGATCTTCACAGGTGACGAATCATGAATCTATGCGTATGAGCCCGAAACAAAACATGTCGGTCTTCGAAGACGAGCCAAATCCAACGAAAGTTGTTCGTTGAAGAACTTCGAAGCAAATGGTAGCCTGTTTCGTCGACAAAATTGGTCATGTGGCGACTGTTCCGCTTGAGCAACGTAGGACGATCAATTCTGAGTGGTACACCACAATTTGTTTGCCCGAAGTCTTTGGAGAAATTCGAAAAACGAACAAGAGAAGACGAATCATTGTGCACCATGACAATGCGAGCTCTAACACATTGGCTCAAACCAGCGCCTTTTTGACCGGCCAAAACGTCGAATTGATGGGTCATCCGCCCTGACTTGACACCCAGTGACTTCTTTTTATTCCCGTACATCAAGAAAAAAGGAGTGGTCAACGATTTTCGTCGCCAGAAGATGCTGTTGAAGCGTTCAAAAACCATGTTTTGGAGGTATCTCAATTGGAGTGGAAAAAGTGTTTCGACAATTGGTTTGAGCGCGTGCAAAGGTGTATAAAACCATTTTTGATGATAAATATTCGCATTTTCATTATTAGCCAGAAATATATAGCAGCCCTCGTATAATAATCCCAGGACCAATTTTCCTTAACTTATGGTGTTACGACCAACATCATTAAGTATTTTACTCTGCAAAGTGTAGGGTATAGGGTATGCAGAGTAAAGGGTAACCTATCTTCTAATATTAAAGTTTTCTACTTTCTGGATAACTCCTTACTGTAACTCTGAGCAGATATAAAGTCGAAATTTTAGGGTCCATTAATGAGACCAACGTTTATTTTTTACTTTTTGTTAACTCGGAATTAAGTCTTACATATCAAAAATGTATCACCTCTTTAAGATTTTCAGAAACCTTCAAAAAAAGGTTCAGTTTTTTTTGTCAGAAACGAAGACTATTGTTTTATGCTTGCAGTAAAATGATGACACCTTAATATACACTGGAGTGTCCTAAATATAAATATATAACTGAAAATGTATCCCTCTAGAGAGTTTGCTATGTTTTAGAGCGAGTTCCAAAATACTTTCGCTCTAGCTGGTCGAATTCATGTGCTGGACAAGTTTCTAATGAGGTATTTTTTTAATTTTTAAGCTCCACAAAATTCGAAGCACTCTAATATTCATACAAAAGAGGAAATTAATCAAATCAATGTACAAAACTGGAATGTAGTGCAATTTAAAAAAAAAACATCGTTCATTTATTCAATAATTCAAGTAGTAGCAATTGTAGTTGTTGGTTATCGCCTTTATAAACAGATGACTGACTGACTTTATGCTTGTTGTTGTTTTTATTAATTTATGTAATAATTTCGTTGTTGTTGTTTATTTTTTTTGGTCTGTTGCTGTAGGTCAATCATCCCGACTTTCATTGTATTCGCGCAAAAATGAACAGTTTGAATAACAATCGAGCGCTCTTGATATCCGGCAATCTGCCGCTGGATGAGATCCGTACAATCAAATTGATGGCCACTTCACAGATCGACACCGGCAATAATCTCTTGGGATTAGACATGGTGGTACGTGACGAAAGCGGTGATATGTTGGACACAAACACCATCTGCACCACCGAGCTGTATGAGCATCATATGAATGCCGTCAATCGCATCATTAAAGCCAATGTAAGTATTCCGAAAGCCACCGATTAATGAATGAATCAATAAATTTTCTCCTTTCCCTTTTTTTGTTTCTAGCGCCCGCACACCATACAACATGGCCCCAAGCCGTACAAGAACTTTTCCCACAACATTCTTTTGCATGTGAATGCGTTCGTGTGTAAATTTCAAGAGGATTCCGATTTAATATTCACTCTCTTTGATGGCGAATCGCATCGTCCGATCAGCGAAAATTATGTGGTAAAATGGTCACGCACGGGCATAGCTCGCGACATCGATCAGTTCGATAATAATCGGGTACTCTTCACCGATCTCAGCAAGAATGATGTCAGTATATCGAAAATGTATTTGGTCTGCTATGTGGTACGCATTGGGTCCATGGAAATGAAGGAGAACGATTCGAAGCGCACCAGCATCACCAACACAATGTTGACGGCGGCCAGCAAGAAACACTCGCAGTTGTCTATAAGTTCCAGTGGTTCATTCAGCGGCACGGAATACATTATGAGGCGCCCCTTTGGAGTGGCTTTCAAAGATCTCACGCCCATCATTAACAAGCCGGAAGATTTCAAGGGAAATCTAGATATGCCTTTTATACTCTGCGAAAAGGATAACATGGATGGCAGTTTGAGAAAACTGATAGCCAACAAGGACATAGGAAAAATCGACTCACGCATGTGTGTGACCGTTGAAGTGCTGCAGGGTGATATTAAACAAATTAAAGAAGAATTCCCCCGTTTGCTGCACACCAATGTACCAATAGCCCGTAAGATGGGTTTTCCCGAAGTCATACTGCCGGGTGATGTACGCAATGATTTATACCTTTCCATATGTTCGGGAGAATTTGCCCGCATAGCCAAGACTTCGGAGAAGAATGTCGAGGTTACCGTAACCGTCTGCAATGAACAGGGACACAATATGGCGGGAGTGATGAGCATTGGCGCGGGTTTAGCGCCCATCGATGAATATAAATCTGTGGTGTACTACCATGACGATAAACCAAAGTGGTTGGAAACATTTAAGGTATGTTCTCGCAAGATCGTGTGATATCGATCTTGGCTTTTTTAAACGATTCTTATATATTTCCTTTGTATTTTTTAGATTCATGTTCCTATCGATGATTTCAAACAATGCCATTTGAAATTCGTTTTCAAACATCGCAGTTCGAATGAACAAAAGGATAAATCTGAGAAACCTTTCGGATTGTCGTATGTGAAATTGATGCAAGATAATGGCACCACGATAACGGTAAGTTCAGAATTTATAGACAAATATAAGCGTCGATTCACTTCGTACGTATCGCAACGACACTTTACTTTTCAATGCATGTAAAGAATGCACGACATTCGTGTTTAGAAGCTGAAGTTTTGTTGCGTATTTTCCTTAAATTTCGATTAAGCAACACTATAATTTCTATACTGACTGATTGGCACCTACTCTTTCGAATGGTCATCGTTTTTTTAATAATAATCTTTCTTACTTGTTGTTGTTGTTGTTGTTGTTGTTGTTGTTGTTGTTGTAGCGGCAACTTTGTGCCGGGGTGACAGCCCTTGGCCGAAGATTTGCTGCTTCGGGTCAATCCGGTCCATTGAACCGGCTGTCGTGGGATTGTTCTTGGCCTCTTCGATTTAAAAATAAGAATGGCTTCACTTGGGAGTTTTCTCCTTAGGCGAAGATTGCATTTTGCAATACACTCATTCTAAACGTACTTCTATGTGGCGCCAATGCAAAGGTGCTATCAAAAGGGGACTTAGTTGTAATGGAAATGGATATTGACCCTATGTTAAGTATAGCGATCAATTCATTATAACTATCTAATTCCATTGTGCGATGTACGTTCGTCTGTTCCTTAGTCCGTCTGTCCATCTATCGTTGGAATCAAAGTACAAGAATTAAACCCGATTACGCTGGTACGTTATGAGCGACGAATATTTAGCTGTAACATATTGAGTCCGACATTGCTCAAGCTCCAGGCAGAGGCGAAAAGGTATAAATATGCCATGGGGGCCGTCTGGCAACACTGGCATATTTCCATATACATTGTAGAGTCCTTTGTGGAAATATTTTAGTAGTTCCTTGATTGTTATGACCTTTGCTCGAATCACACTGAACAAGATTGGATGTTAAAAGGGAGAATTATTTACCTTTAACATATTTAGTCCGACATGACATGAGCAAGCTCCAGACAGTGGCGAGGAGGGATAAATAACCCTCGGGGGGTAATTTATCCCTCCTACACTAGGCAACACTACAATATTTCCATCTACCTTGTAGAGTCGTTTGTGGAAATGTTTTTGTAGTTCCTTCATTGTACAGACCTATGCTCAAAACACACTGATCAAGACTGGCAGTGAGTAGGGGTTGAATCTTCCACTTTCTACTGAAAAGGCACTGGAGCCGACCTCTCATTCCATTTGGATAAAACTCTTTTTCACAGCCTATTTCTTCTCTTCATTATCAGCCGTTATTTCTTGGACTTAGATACTCGTACGTCTTCTCTACTTATACACTCATTTCCCGACATTGCTATGGCTACTGACATTTTCGTTTTTGAAAAAGTGTTACCCTGTCACAGGAAAATATTTGAAAAGTTTTTGCTCTTTCTATGTTAAAATATTAACTTGGGTCTCGGTATCAATACCCCATCCGTTTTTAAACTAAAATACTTAAATCCAGAAGTATTGGTAGCGATACCAAGTCTTAATTTCTACTCATATAGCAAGATTCATAGACAGAAAGTGTTACCCTGTCATAGGAATATAGTGTTACTCTGACAGTAGAAAATATTTGATAAAATGTTCCTCTGTCTATGTAAAAATTATAACTTGGGTTTCGGTATCAACACCCCGTCCGTATCGAAACTAGAATACTTGATTCCGAAAGTATCGGTATCGGAACCAAGTCTTAATCCCTGCTCATATGGCAAGAATTATCGGCAGAAAGTATAACCCTGTCAAAGGAAAAAAGGTTTATCTTGTCGGTGGAAAATATTTGATGAAATGTTCCTCTTTCTATGTAAAAATTATAACTTGGGTTTCGGTATCAACACCCCATCCGTATCTTAACTAGAATACTTGAAAGAAAAATATTTGAAAAAATGTTCGTCTTTCTATGTCCAAATTGTTTCTTGGGTTTCGGTATAAATACCCAATCTGTACCGAAACTAAAACACTTGATTCCAGCGGAATTTGTATCAATATCTAGTCTTAATCCCTGCTCATAGGGCAAGATTCATCGACAGATGTTAAAAAATAGGCTATGTGCAAGTAAAACTTGTAAAGAAAAGTACTAAATTGTAAAGTATCAGTATCGAATCGATGTATGTTCTGAGTGCCTATATCCTACTCCGATCCTATAAGTAAGCCTTCCTCCGATTTTAAACTAATTTGTGCTGTGTGCAAGTAAAACTTGTAAAAAAAAGTACTAAATTGTAAAGTATCAGTATCGAATCGATGTATGATCTGAGTGCCTATATCCTACTCCGATTCTATAAGTAAGCCTTCCTCCGATTTTAAACTAATTTACCCTAAAAATTCTCATTTCCACAGCAAGGACAACACACATTGGCGGTTTACAAAATTGATCACAAAAAGTTGGACAAAAGCAATTCAAACAACACGTACATGGAATTACCGGCCACCATTAACGAATTGCAAGGTACCAAGCCATCAACGGCTGGCCTAACTCTACTGCCCAAGGATCAGCTGGTTATTGGTGTCAACCTTTGCAGCACAAAGCTTACACAAAGTGGTAAATAAACACACAAATAATTTGAAAGTTTCCTATATAATCCATAAAATTGTACTAACTGCATTTAGTAAGCCTATTGGGTCTGTTAAATTGGTCGGCCCACCGAGAGACGTTAGAAGAATCCCTTAATGCTTTGTCCAATGTACCCGGCGAAGAGGTTGTGAAATTCTTGCAGGACATCTTAGATGCCCTCTTCAATATACTGGTGGAGAATGATAATCCTGAGAAATACGATCAATTGGTATTTATGAGCATCATACATCTCATCGAGACGGTATCGGATTTGAAATATCAGCATTTCTTAACCGTTTTGGATGTTTATATCAACGAAAGTTTCTCGGCCACTTTGGCGTATGCGTAAGTTCTTTAATCACCTACAAACCCAGAGATATTGAGTTAATTTTTGTAAAATTATATATTATTTTTAGTAAGCTTATTGACGTTTTACAACGGAATGTTCAAGATGCCATTGAGCCGAAGGAAAAATCAGCCGATGGCATTGAAATAGACGAACGCATAGAAGTGAAGCGTTTATATAAAACCACAAGATATTTGCATTACGTCATGAAGTTCATTATCAGATCTCGCATTTTATTCTCTGCCATAAATGGCAATTCAGATTATGATGACTTTGCCAATAAGTTGCATGGTAAGTAGCTAATAATAAAGGGTGGTCCAAATAAAAGTTTCTTTTTTAATATAAAAAAGAAACAATACTACGAGAAACACTGCCATTGTTTATGGAACACAATTTTAATTCGTAGTAGCACACAGTTACAATAACAGTGACAGATCCGAAGCGGTCTGTGGTCGCCAGTCATATGTAAAATTTAGACACAGGAGGTCGAAGACCCGTTGAGCTAATCAGGGAGTTCTCCCAGGGTGGTGTGTTATCTCCGGCACTGTGTAACCCCTTTGCCTCTCTAACATTCCTGCACCAGCAGACGGCTTTAAAATTGTTTCGTACGCTGATGATTGCACAATTTTGGCTTCAGGACCTAAAGCAGATGACATATGCGAGAAAATCAACGGTTACCTTATTGACTTAGCACGCTTCTTCACTGCGAGGAATATGAAATTATTAGCCTCCAAATTATCTGCCACACTGTTAACTGTATGGGCCGCAGAGGTGCGTTGGTCATTTAATGTAAAAGTCGATGACGTCAGCAATCCAACTACCAGCTACTCTAAAATCCTTGGGGTCATGCTACAGCTATCTGCGATAAGCTTAAAAGTAGGAACAAGGTCCTCAAGTCACTAGCCGGAGTACTAGGGGAGCCGACAAAGAACCCTCTTACAAAGCGATAGGTTGGTCTTTACCAAACTACGCGAATGTGAGTACGACATCAAAAGGATACCTACTAATGTCTACTGCGGACGATCTGTGTGAGGAGACGACGTCCTTACCGTGCGCAGACACAATGTATTGTTATCTAAGCAGAATGTCGCCCTGACAACACCAAGAGGTTACCTCCTTATTTCTTCTGAGGACCATCTACGTGAGGAGACGAAGGTCCTTACCGTAACGCAAATTCTTGTTATCTAAGCCCTATCTGCTTGGGTGTCTTTGCAGTAGTCACCCCCACCCCCATTTCATGGACATGATGCCTCCGCATAGGCAGATCAGCTACAATGTTTATGATCTAGAGAAATAGGTCCTGCATTTAAAAAGAGCCTTTGGATCATCGAAACTATTAGGCAGGTCTTAACAACATTCACGCTGATGAAGTCACGGCAGCAGTATCCAGCTATAAAGAAAATGTAGTGCTAGGGAAACATCTCGCGGGATTTCACCAAAGAAGAAGACGCTAACTCGCCAGACGCGCGTTTTTTGGCTCAGCCGCCTCAATTCGTGTTGGACGCTAACGTTCCGGACGTTTGTCCCGCTTGACATCAAGGACCACATGACGTGCTACAACTTTTCAATTGTCCAGCCAAACCCTATCAGCTGACCCCCAGTCTCTTCAATTCAAATGGCGCGTTTCCTTCACCTTGATATCAAAGCAAATTCCCTATAGACGAAGAGGACTTCAAAACAAAATATATTGTTGACAACAACAAAGGACTTGTTGGTTGTTTTCTGAAGGCATCCCTATCAGTCTTATTTTGATCGAGATACGTACGGCGTTGAAAGATTATAAAGTCGGAAGGTCTGTTAATGGAGAGAATAATGGGAAGGTGATCGAATCCTAACGAGATGACGGGTTACCAGGTGACATCGTTGATCAGACCATAACTCCAGACCATCCTAATCAGCCTCCTTTTGATTCAAGTTAGTTCGGCGCTCTGATATAACAAAATCGGTGGTTTGTCGAGTCTTGATAATTGTTGGTAGGTGGTCAGAATGTACTTAATCTGCTCCGCCTATGCCTTAGTTCGAGGGGGGGGGGCAGTTAAGGTCTTCCATGATCAGGCTGTTTTGTAATCTTCAAGGAAGACACCCATGCCAATCCATTTGGGCAATTGTTTACAGGCGGGATGTTCATGTTGTACAAATCTGTCTCCAATCTTCCTGACCTGATCGATATACCTTGGTATTCCAAATAGTCTTTTAGGTCTTGAATGTTATTGTCAAGAGGGATAGATAAGTATTGCAGCCTATTTAGCCCCTTCTGATGAGTTCCTTGCAAAGGATGTTGTTTTCGACGTAACTTTGTAAGCTGTAGGAGCGGATCCGCTTAGTTTCTTAGACCGCAGCGATGGATACTCAACGTGAGTCCATAATTTGAGTATCTTCTAAAATTTTGCTGCGGTGACCGTTGCTGTTAAAACAACATGTAGGTGATGACCTCAAGGACAATTGCATCCTTTAAGGGTGGTAATTGCAGCAAATGCAAAATGCTGGTAAATGCTGTTGCGTTTGTTGATGCTGATGTGGCATTTGTGGAGAGGGATGAGGCGTCAATGTTGGTAACGAGTTTGACAACGTCAAAGTAGATGACGTGGTCGGGGGCCTTTGTTGCCTATTTACGCATAATACAAGACAATAGAACGCGCATACCACTTTCTCACTCTCCCACTCTACTTCGGCTATAGCAGTTCCTGCTTTTGTGTTTCCTAAAGTGGCAGCACTGAATGAATGCTGTGCATCGCACGATGGTCTGCGTTGGTGTAGTGGCAAACAGAACCATTGTCCGGGTAAAGTTTCGATTGCGCCGCGGACTAAAAGAATACGGAGCTGTGAACCTGGAATATATTGCTCCGTAAATGAATAAATAAAGTGAAGAAAGTAATAAGGACGATACATACGTGTGAGCTATGTGGCATGGCGCGCCATCCTGTTGAACCCAAAGATCGTTCAAGTCCATGTCTGCAATCTGCGGCCACAATTAATGGTTGTTGTTGTAGCGGCAACTATGTAACGAGGTGACAGACCTTGGCCTAAAATTGCTCTTCGGGGCAATCCGGTTCATAGAACCGGTTGTCATGGCATTGACATTCATTTTTTATTAAATTTCAATAAGTGGTTAATTACGACTCGAGCTTGCCATTAACCAAAATGGCTTTATAGCATTTTAAAAAAAAATGCCAATGACGCTTTCTCTCCCAATTCCTCAACCAACTGTCTCTAAGGATACATTGGACTTCTCGACGATCACATGCTGAATTTACGTATTTATACTTCTACTTGTTTTCATAGACGCCGAGATGAAAATGCACCTCGTCAGAATAGATGATTTTTCGAGCAAAATCAAAAAGCTTGCAGAGCGAAAATAAGAAACGATATCGAAGCGTATGTATAAGTAGTGTGCCTTCAATAGCTTAGTCAATTCGACCTTGTAGGCGAATAGTGCGAAGGCTTTCTGCAATTATCCTCAGAATAATGCTGAGTTGTTGAGATCAATGGCGAGTCGATGTTCTAGGACTGTAGTACGCTCTTGAATAAGACAGATACATTCTCGTCGGTGCGCACTGAACGACAACGGGCAGCAGAAGAGTTTGCTACTAGAACGCAATCCCACGACAGCCTGTACCACCGGATTGATCCGAAGCAGCAGTCTTCGTCCAAAGGCTGTTACCCCGGTACTACGTGTGTCGCTCCAACAACAGCAACTAGATCGCCAGTTTCGCGAACCTTTGTAAATCTTACATTGCATTGACATTGGCCATATTTCCGGAAAAATGATACTGACTTTCCGTCCAGATTTCGAGCGAGATAAAATTGTCACTGTCAAAATAACATATTGTTAAAAATAAACCCTCAAGATGGACCGTCCGGTACATCGCGTTTTAAAGAAATTATCGTAATATCTTCACTAACCTCCTTTTTCAGAACTTTTGGAGATGTTCATAAAAATGATTGCATGTCCCACCGATCTTCTAAAGTCCGAAGGAGCATTACTAAAGAATTTGCATATCATAGCCACTGATTTGATGCAAGTCTTCGATCCGGTCAGATTAAGGTAAGTCCATACATTATTTTTAGCTGAACAACCTATCTAATCTAATTATATTTTGCAGCATTGTCATTGTGAATATTTTAAAACAATTTCCACCGCGTCGTCTTACCCAATCGAAAATGGGTTGCATAAAGGATTTTGTGGAATCAAAATTATTCCATTTGCCCGAATGCCGTGCCATTTTGTTGCCGGTTTTCTGCAATCACATCAAAGATCGTTTAGAAAGCAAAGAAGAGGTATGTCTAAATGTACATTTCTCCATTTATACCATTTGTTCGCATAATTTTCGTTTCGTTGTTTTTTTTTATTAAAATGTTTTGTTTTTTTATTATTAAAATTATTAATGTTTCTGTGCTAATGCGTTTGCCATATTAAACATTGTTCTCCTTATCTATCTTGCATACTTATTATGTATCATTGTAACTTTGGTTAACGTGCCATGCCCTAAATGAACGAGTAATTTTTTTATTTATAACCACTAATAATATTTCTGAGATGTTCTCATATACAATTTCTAAGCATATTCAGTTTAATAACGTTTCATGAGGACCATCCTACACTTTTAAATCCTTCAAGCATGGTGGCATGTCAATAACACCAATCATGAACACAAACCAATCATATTTATTGTTTGTCAGAGTTAATTTGAAGTTTTATTATGAAGTACTTTAATTTCCTCAACGTGCCAAAGCAAACGGGGAACTTTATCTAATCAGTGAGCTACTGTTGTTCTTGTAGCGACATATAGTGTCGGGGTGACAGCCCTTGGCTAAAGAATTCCTCATTCGGTCGATCCGGTGCATAAAACCGTCTGTCGTGGGACCGGGAACCTACTGTTAAATTTCGGAACCTACTGTTAAATACTGGCTCCGAACTGCTAATGCATCTAACGGAGAAACTTTAGATTCAAGCTACATATTCTGTAGAAAGCTACCCTAATATCAAACAAACCGCTTAAAAAACTTAGCAGAAATACACTCTTACAGGAGGATAACTTTTGGAACTTTTCCAAGCACCTACGCCTTCGGGCAACTACACAACTGGTGCTCCGTTGTTTCATACTTGTATTTTCTAATAATGAAATGCCTAATAATAAAAATGCGAATATTTATCATCAAAAATGGTTTTATTGTTTTTCAAAGTATTCTCCAGCATGATTTATACACTTTTGCATGCGCTTAAACCAATTGTCGAAGCACTTTCCGATTGAGACACTTCCAAAATATGGTTTTTGAACGCTTCAACAGCATCTTCTGGCAACGAAAATCGTTGACCACGCATTTTTTCTTGATGTGCGGGAATAAACAGAAGTCATTGGGTGCAAAGTCAGGGCTGTACGGCGACTGACCCATCACGCGACGTTTTGGCCGGTCAAAAAGCGCTGGTTTGAGCCGATGTTGGAGGGCTCGCATGGTGTCCTGGTACACAATGATTCGTCTTCTCATTTTCGTTCTTCGAATTGCTCCGAAGACTTCAGGCAAACAAAGTGTGGTGTACCACTCAGAATCGACCGTCCTACGTTGCTCAAGCGGAACAGTCGCCACATGACTAGTTTTGGAACAGGCGACCATTTGCTTCGCAGTGCTTCTTCCACGAATAACTTTCGTTTGATTTGGCTTTTCTTCGATGTTTTGTAACGAGCTCATACGCATAGATCCATGATTCGTCACCTGTGACGATCTTTTAAACGTCTTTTGAAGCACTGCGATCGTATTTTTTCAAAATTTCTTTACACCAATCGACACGAGCCTTTTTTGAGTGATTTTCAAATTATGCGGGATCCAACGGGAACAAACCTTTTTTACGGCCAAGTATTCATGCAATATCGAATGTATGCTGGTTGAAGAAATACCCAAGGATGCCTCTATCTCACGGTATGTCACATGATGATCTTGCATTATCAGTTTACGCACGGCATCAATGATCTCCGGCAGAACGGCCGTTTTTGGACGACCTTCGTTTTTGAGCGAGCTTCGGCCATGATTGAATTCATTATACTAGTTTTTCACAGTGCTATAGGATGGTGCTTAACGCCATACAAACATTTAAGTTCATCGATGCACTCTTGTCGTGAAAGTTACACTTTGTCGCCACAAAATGTAACCGCCCTAATAGGCATCTTTTATAAATGTTGGCAAGATGCTGAAAGATCATTCCTGAGGACTTTTGAAGCATGGCTAGAATTATGCTATCAGTTCCTGGTGAGTTGCTGAAAGGTGTCCCGGGCTTATTTCAATTTCTTCGCATTCTTTAATCACTTTTTTACCATCTTGTGATGCATTGCTCTCCCTCGCAAGTCAATACTAAAGAAACATTCCGTAGATCTAGCCCTTAAAAGAGTCCTTGTTTGAATTTAAACTACTTCACTCGATCACGGCAAATGTGGCGACAATTCGACTTCATTGAAGGGCTTCAAAAATTTGTCGATTCAGTCTTAAGAATCACTTTCGTGCATAAATGTTTTAATTGGACAATTTAGCCATTTGTTTTAACGATTCCATTAAATGTTTGCGCATGCGTGTTTGTAAGTGTCCTTTTGATGATAATATCCTGTTCATTTTATTTTTTTTATTGTTATTTGTTAAGCATGTTTGTCCATTTCGTTTTGTTTTTTGTATACATGTTTATGTTTTGTCCCACAATTTTGTTCCATTACAATAGCATTTAATATTAAAAAAATGTTAGGATATATTAATTGTTAATGACACTATTGTTTTCTCCCCCTTAGTATATATTTTTGGATAACATTATGTTTGTCCTTTTTGTTTGTTTTTTTGCCTTCAAATGAGACAAAGTAAATATATATGTATACATAAACTTATATACATATATGTACAATATATTTATATTTAGTTAGTTGTTGAGCCTTATGCACGTTGTCATTTACGAGTATAGATAATTAATTTTGTTATCTTAATACATTTTTAGTTACCAAACACATTAAATCATACTTAATTATATTATTTAAGAAATTAGATAGTTATTTTTTTTATAGTTTTAAGCACTATTGTAATATTCATCATTCATATCGAAACATACATACATATAATATTCACCATTGTACTATTTGGTTTGTCATTGTCATCACTCACGATTATACTACACCACATCATATCACATCATTATTACTATTTGCTATTTGTTACACCACCACCATACATCCATCCAGAAATGCGATCGTTACACTGTCATTCGTCATATTTTATGTTATTAATTTATGTAATTTTGGTTTACACATTGCAACAGACGTTTTCGATGGGCTCAATCAACAAATTTTTTTAGATGAATGAATTTTTTATCTTGTTTAAGATATGTTTTAATGATATATTATGGACTGTCCAGCTTGAAATTGTTTTTTTTTTTAATTTGAGGTTTATTTTATAGCACGGATTCGATATTGTCTCCGTTCTAGCAATCCAGTTCTAAGAGCTTGAGAAAATTTTAGTTTTTAGCTGTCGAATACGTGTAACATAATCTTGACATGTAGCAAGGAATATTTCAATTTTGCTCAGACGAACGAAAAAAACATAGTTCAAAATCTCGTGATCATATAAACAGCCTGTTTTTTATGGCTCGGAAATAAATTTCATAACTTCCCTTGAAAATCTATTGCACTGTTCTGCAAAAATTAAGTTTTGAGCCCTGCTTAAGATAAAACCAGCTGAACCGAAAGGTAAATTATCACCTGAATCCGAATTGAGCGTCCGCTTTGCTCCATCAAATATAGTTTTCGGGATATCGTTAATAAATTTTCAAAAAAATTTGGGGGAAAAAAATTAAACAATACATAGAACAACGAGTTTAAATAAATGACCTCAAGCCAAAATTAATTTTATAAAATAATAACACCAAATGTCAACAATTCACTTACAACAACTTCGGCAATTCTTATCCGATTCACTTAAAAATGGATTGCGTTATTAAATGAGAAATATATCTTTCTTATAAATCATAATTTATAAAAATCAAACGCACAAAATCAAAAAGAACGTACTGTAACGTTTCCAACGTCGTATATTTTTTGATAACCCGATGAAAACTGCCAGAGTTATAGCAGTGTTTGCAAAAAAATGTTGGATTTTTTTTCATACAGACGTTGTAAAAATATTTCATGTTTAGTTTTAAATCTCGTTCTGTAAACGATCCACTTGAAAATAGATAATCTGACGATTGATAATCTGACGAAAATCGCCTGAGTTAAGGCAGTGTTTGTAAAAAATCGTTCTTTTTTTCTTACAGACGTTGTAAAAAAATAACATGTTTAGTTTTAAATCTCATTTTGACTCTTTTTGGCTGTAACTTCCACAATTCTTATTCGATAAAAAGAATTGCCGAATTTTTAGGAAAATTAATGAAAAAAGTCAGCAAAATTGCATGGTCACGATATCTCGAAAACTATACGGGGTGGGGCAAAACGGACAATTCGGGTTCAGGAGATAAATTTGCATAAGGGTCGGTTCGCTATGCTTCGTCCAAAGATGGATTTTGTAGTTGAACAGTGTTATTAGCCGTGTTTATTTTAGGTAACTAGCTTAGTTACTTTTTTTAGTTAACAATATGATATCCTGGCAACATTCAAAAAAATTTTTAATCAGGTGGCAGCATAAACTCAACAAAGGTTTGTTTACAAACAAAAAAGGCAAAGCAAATTGAGGAAAACGAATTTTGTTATATCGTATAGTTTCTTGTTTTGTTAACATTTTATTGACCAATCATGTCTTCTAAAACATGTTGGTAGGCATTTATTTTTCGCCGGGTACATTCAAATTCGTTCTTTTTGGCTTTGTAGCAAGCCAACAGCACCAACGTCGCGTTACTGGTCCCCACTTTTGGTTTTGTGACTCTTAAAATAAAGCTACCTCGAAATTTCTCGGAATCTTAATAATAATCATTTTCTATTACAGTTTTTGCATCATTGTAATTTATGGAAATGATATTATCGCGCTTTTTCTATTTTCTTTCATTCTATTCATTTTTTTTCTGTATCAAAAACAAATGTTTTTGATTGTGTAATACAAGCCGGGTGTGTCACAATATTTTTTTTTGTTTGGTTTTTTTAGCAGGCAACTCGCTTGCTTACTGAGTAACTTCCATACAAATGCCTGTTTAGTAACCTGAAAAGAACATGGCTAATATTTGTTTGGAAATTGGCGTCTTAAACGCTTTCTTTCGTCAGTAGACGAAAAGAATATAGATTCGGTCTTTGCAAATCAAATGAATTTGTTTGCCCAGACATACAAAATTACCTTGCAATCATTTTACAGTATGATCCCCCTGTCTGTGTAACTCGATCGTCTCAATTGTTTCATTTAAAGAACATTAGGCGTGTTCTATTTGTCGCTTATTAAACGAGTTTGTGGTCGCTATGGCGGTAACATGAAAACTTTACGAGAATTTTTTAAATTTCTTTGTATACAAGAACTTATTAGCTTTATTCATCATAAACCGTTGGATTTGAAAATTTGCAATTTGTAGCAAAAACTTATACAAGAAATATTGGCCGTGTTTTATTGCCAACTCGCTTAGGAGATCGCTAACGCGATGACTTCACTCCGTAGTCCAAGAATATAAAAATGATTGGGTTCGCAGAAAACTATAGACAATTTGCGTTAAAATCCGTTTATTTTAAATAATTAACATTTTTGGGAAGAAAGACATTCGTTAATAACCATTAGCGATTTTAAGCGAGCTCGGCTATTACTCGCTTATAGTATTTTCTAAATAACTTTTTTTCTGCAAATTAAAAATTGTAAAATCAAATAATTTATGGTGCAAAAAGCCAATCAGTTCTTGTTTACAAAGAAATTTCAAAAATTGTCGGAAAAGTTTTAAAAGCCTTAGCGACCACCTGCTCGTTTAATAAGCGAGTACCACTAGAACACGCGAGTAATAAGCGAGTTCGTTTAAACTCGCTAAAGATTATTTTTGAAAACTTTCTACCAACAAATGTATCTGCGTTTGTTAGAAGATTTTTAGGAGTGTCATTTACTGAATACGTTAATCATAGGATTTTATTTCAGTTCTATAAGGTTATTAAAAGTGGTGTGCCTGTTCCACTGTGCAGTTCGTTCTATTTTTCGCACTCTAGTAGGAATACTCAAATCGTTATACCTAGAATTTTTAATTCTATATTTGAAAAGTCTTTTGTTGTTCGGGTAGCCAGGTGCTGGAATCAATTGCCTATTGAACTGCGAGTTTTTTCTCACTCTAATAATGCATTTCGTCTTAAACTCTTTGATTACTTTATATCAGTTACACCTTAATAATTATATTCATAATTTTATTTTTATTTCCATGGATATAAAACATGTTTGCCAACAACTTGACTAAGGTTCGTTTGTACAAATCTGGACTATATTTCTATTTTTGTTGTTGTTCTACTTAATGTAAATATGGCTGGGGAGCCAATCGCGTTAAATTACAATTGTATTTAATTATACATTTTTATTATTAAAGTTTATTCTAGTTTTTAAGTTTTTCTATTTGGGAATGTTTTTCTAAGTAATACGGGTTTTTTGGCCCTGTGGGCTTTTGTATTACTATATGAATTAATAAAATAAAAATAAAATAAATAAAATTGTAATACTTTAAAATAAACCGCTTTTAACACAAATTTTGAATTTAATTAATTTAAAAAATTCTCATAAAGTTTTCATGTTATCGCCATAGCGACCACAAACTCGTTTAATAAGCGACAAATAGAACACGCCTAATGTTCTTTAAATGAAACAATTGAGACGATCGAGTTACACAGACAGGGGGATCATACTGTAAAATGATTGCAAGGTAATTTTGTATGTCTGGACAAACAAATTCATTTGATTTGCAAAGACCGAATCTATATTCTTTTCGTCTACTGACGAAAGAAAGCGTTTAAGACGCCAATTCAAAAACTTATCGCATTAGTGACCTCCTAAGCGAGTTACCATTAGAACATTTTTGTGAATGTTTGTAACTTTACAAACTTTAAAAATTGTCTCTGCCAAATAACAAGATTGGAAATTCAAATAACTTCGAGAATAAAACTTAATTCAACTGAATGCATAACAAAACTTCTTATATGCAACAATTTGTACAATTTAAATTGTAAAGTTGTAATGTAATTTTGAATGTTGACAAACGTCTTCAGACGATATGCAAAAACCCAAATTTAGTTCCTTTCGTCTACTCACAATTCGTTTTGTCTTCGAGATATTCGTTAAATAAATAAAGCTGTTAATTTGGAAATTTCCTTTCAAAATTTCCTAAATGAACCAAAATGAAATTTAGTTTGTTGTTAGAAAATTATTTTTGTTTTTGTTATTCAAATGAACATGTTTTTCAAGACCTACAAAACTGAAATAAATATTTTCGTTTTTAAGTTTAATTTGTGTTAAAAGAACTCAAAAACGATAATGAATTTTCGTACTAGGAGACGTTCGAGTTATAACACCAGCTAATAATATATCTGGACATTCGAATTCAGGCCTTAAGACATTTTAAAAATATAAATACTTTTTTGAAGTCATATCTAGTATTTCACCTGAGAAATGTTAAACGTGACATAATTTTTCAGTCCACCTGTGACGAGTAGGTAGGAAATAAATTTACTGTCCGAAATTTTAGCATTGAATCCGATGACAGGTTATTAACATTTACTTCGAATCGATTTGTTTACCAAGATCTCTGGTTACAAAACCTCGTTGAATGCCCAAACAGCGTCGCAAATATTTAGTTTTGTTGCTCTGTGTTGCCTATTAATTTTGTTTTTAATAGCAAATTATCATGTATCCATCACATAATTAATTAGTTCTACTTCTAATGTGTTATTTTTTCTGTATTTGTGATTTAAAAAACCAACCCATACCCACACACCATGACATCATTTGAATGTGTTCACCTCTAGCCACTCTACTTGTTGTTCTTTTTTTTAATAATTGTTTTTTTCACTTTTTTGGGTTAACTTTTCTATATTCTTTTTGTTTCTCTTCCAACACTTGAATAATAAATAAATGTCTCTTTTTGCTGTAACTATTCATTTTTTGTTTTGTAATTTCGAGCACATTATCTTCTTCTGGTCCTCTTCCTCGATGAGGAGAGGATAACAAAATTCATTGGTTTATAATTTTTGTGTTTTTTTTTTTTGTTAATTGAGAAAAAAAGATTCCATTATTTTTTATTTCTTCTTTTCTGTTCTGCTCTTTTTTTTGTATATCTTCTCCTTTCAACTCAATCAATATCGAAATCACAAAAAAATCGTGTCTTTTATTGCTTTGTTTGTTGTTATTACAAAAAAAAAAACACAAAATAGGGTGATACGAAATCTGATATATGGCAACAAGAAAAAAATCTTTCGAAAGCAGCCAAAGTCCTTGGACAATTAAAATCTCAACTGCATACACGTGAAACGACGGCCAAACAAAAGGTAAAGAACATTTCCATAACTGATTCCTCCTCCTACTCCTTCTACGTAGCATATCAATCATCATCATGGGTAGAGAAATCTCAAGCGAACCTCTTCCCCGGTATATGCGATAGAGAAATCATTATAATTATCGTCAATGTAAACATACATCTACAAATATTTATATATATATAGTATATAGATTATTTATCCATACACTTTGTTGGTGATTTTAATTTTGTTTTTGCTCAGTGCTTTCTTGAAAATTATATTTTTTTTTATAATTTATAACTGTTTTTAATGTTACAAGTAGTGCTGCCTCAGTATTTTGAGTTCGATAATATAATACCAGCTTAAGAAGACAATATATATGCCGCCCATTGTTTTTTAATCGGCTTCAAAACTTTTTGCAATATTTACTGTGTATAATTTAATTTTTGTCCTTAAAAGCTCAAGCTTAATTTGCAAATTATTTAGACAATTTTGTATATAAATAAGAAATATATATAAAATATATCGTATAAGTTATGTTAATTGTAAAACAAATAGGTTTATGTGCCAAAAGGCAGTTTTAAAAAAATGTTCAATTGGTTTTTTTATGTTGAAAAAGCGGATTTTTTATACTTTTATTATATTCTAAGATGCGAGTACTTTTTTAAGTTTTTCAGATATGCAGTTCTTAAAATGCAAGATTTTCTTAACACAATTCAATTAAATGGGAATCTTTCATATCAAGTTTTTACATTTTGAGTAAAAATCTATAATATACTTATAGAATGCTTTCAAAAACAAAAAAATGTAGGTTGCAATTATAAAAAGTGATTGACATTCGTTATATTCATAATATTTCCCCGATTTTGTCTTAGTTAAGGTTTCGACGACTGTAGATGAACCATACAGTGTGAAATATACTAGATGTTTCGTAGGAAGTTGACCTTAAGCTACGACAAAATGGCTTCGCTAAGCTTGCAGAGAAAGAGGGGAACGTCTATATTTCATCTTTAACTCAGTTTACTTTGTTCAAAGTTTATATATTTACTAGCTAAACCTGATCCGCGTTGTTGGTCCTAGAAACTTATTTCTGCATTTATTCATGAACTCATTAATTGACAATCTGAGTGCATTTGACTGTAGCAGCATTAATTAGTACGATCTGGCTGTAATCAGAACAACCACGTCTTTAAACATTATAGCCAATGTTAAGATTAGTGGGAAAATCGGGTGCCGTGAAAGGTGGTTTGTGTCTCGCATTTCATATATTAATTGCTTTAAATTCAATAATAAGTTGTAGGTTTATTAGGTGTTAAGTAATTCAATACAAGTTTGATATGTTATGAGATTGATTCAACATTGTGCACGAATCCAATGAAATAAGGAACATTTTGACTTTTCGTCAAGCGAATAAACGAACTACGGTGTTTGTCCGTTCTTATTTTTTCAAAGCCTTTGATCACATTGCCGTCTTAGTCTCAATTTCCGATTGAATGCTAACATTAACAGCATCTGCGATTGATATTAACAACTCATCCCCGATTTCTAGTTCGGTTTTTAGTATTTCTCTCCGATTTATATTTATAATTTTTTCCTTTGCAACCCCATACTTTTATTTAGTTGATTGTCCAATATAAAAGACATCAACAAATCATTGGCTTAAAATGCTTTTTAGCACATTTTACAGGAGAGACAAAAAACGTCTTATATTTCATATATTAGTTTCAAATTGCATAGTAATAAACACTGAACTAATAATGTACTGGACTTGGCAGTTTTTCTTAACATTTTTTTCTATGAATGGATTTAGCAGTTTTTCTTATTAAATCTTTTACACACTTCAAGACTCAAATTGAAGAAAAACTACAGGCTACGACTTAAAATCTTAATTTACTTAAAAGTGGATTTAGAAGGTTTACGCATTAAGTCGACGAAATGTAAATATATAGAAGTCAGCGCCACCTATTGGGACCGAACCGAAGAGAAACATTTCAGACAAATTAACATATTACCCAAGTTTGGTGTAAATCGTTCAAACGGATCTCGAGTTTTTTGGCGCGCTCGTACACCGAACATAATATTTATTTATATAATAAGATTTAAAATTGTTTCAGGGAAAAAGGCATTGATTGAAACTTTTGCACCATTGCAATTATTTCTTACCCGTGCTCTAGAACCCATTACCTTCCAAAATCCGTCTTTATATGGAACCATTCCATAATATGTAAAAAAGAGTTCTTTGCTGTGGCTCTTTTCGAAAAATTCGAGTTACAGGCTTTAGAAATGAATACATAATTTTTATTAAACATCTTCCATTTATTTAAAACAAACAAAACTTTTTATGTACAGGTGTATACATATACATTAGGGTGAATCGATTTGTAAGGGCTAAAATGTGCCAATATTGTCGATTTTCCATAGATTTTGGAATGAGAATAAAAAGTTCCACTACGACATATCAAAAAAAATAATTTTCGAGGCGCCAAAATTTAATTTTTTTTTTGACTTTTTCTCAACTTTTATTTTAAGTTTATTTAGTGGACAATATTTTTTTTCTAAATATTACCTTTCCATTTTTTCATAAAATACATACAAATATACATTGCCACGAGCGTTGCTATTTATATTTCGGGTCCGGCAATAAGAACACAATAATTTATCATTAGAAATGGCTTTAATGTTTCTCAAAATATTCTCCTTTAAGATCAATACGCTTTTGCAAGCGCACAAACCAATTTTCGAGGCACTTTTTCCACTCCGATTGAGACACCTCCAAAACATGATTTTTAAACGCTGCTTCGGGCGATGAAAAAGGTTAACCACGCATTTTTGACGCTAGGTAATTAGAAGAAGTCATTGGGTGCCAAATCAGGGCTGCACGGTGGATGGCCCATCAATTGGACATCTTGAGTGGTCAAATGGCTCATCGTTTCATCTGATGTGTGAGAGCTCTCATTGTCGTGATGCAATCTCTTATTATCTTTCCTCATTTCTTCGAACACTGTTGGCAAACAGATGCTTGTATACCACTCAGAATTGACCTCCTATGTTCCACTAAAGGCACTGTGGCAACATGGATGGTTATACCGGAAAAAACGCAAACATTTTCTTCGATGTACTTCCTCTACGAACAACCTTTGTTGGGTTTGGCTCGTCTTGAAAAACCCATACGGTCGATTGCTGTTTTGTTTCGGGTTCATATGCATAGATCCATGATTCGTCACCTGTGACAATGTTATACACTGTCTTTGAGCTACCGCAGTTATACTTTTTCAACATCGCTTTGCACCAATCCATACAAGCCTTTTTTTGAGCATTCGCCAAATTATGTGGGATCCAACGAGAACAAATTTTTTTCATGGCCAAATGAACATGCAATATCTTATTGATGCTTGTCATAATAATGCCCAATGATGCCTTAATCTCACGATATGTCACATGTCGGTCTTGCTTAATCAATTCACGCACAGCATCGATGGTTTCTGGCAAACTGACCGTAGTTGGACGCCCTTCACGAAATTCATCCTGGAGCGAACGGCGTCCAAGACTGAACTCTTGGTACCAGCGATTAACAGTGGTTTTTGATGGTGCTTCATCGCCAAAAGTCGAAACAAGTTGATTTAAACACTCTTGTCTCGATAACCCACACCGAAAATCGTAATCATCGCAGGAAAAGATTCACGGAATAATTCCATTTTTTAACAAATGAATTTGTCAACATACTGTAAACAAAACAATTTGCCCTCCAATGACAAAACGCTCTGAGTGAAGTTACGCTAAAAAACTTCAATGTTTCCAATGGAAGTTCCAGTTAGCATCTGGGAACACTAGTATTGTCAGGAACCAAAATATAAATAGTAACCCTCGTAAAATACACACAGTGCACGGACACCATAAACGGACATTTGGACTTAAATTTTTTCCACTTATGAGTGGAGTCCGACTATGAGAGGAGTACAAAAAAATTAGTTTTTTAACAGTTTTATTTCAAAATGAAGAACATTTAGATTTTAGACAATGTAATTTTTTAATGGATATAAAAGAATCTGAAATTTAAACATGGGGAGTTTTTCTTTAATTTCAATATTTTTAAGATGTATTTGAAGATCGGTAAGCAATTTAGCACCTTTGAGGTCGCTGTGTTGTAAAAAAAGGTTAGTTTTTTTTATAGCTTGAAAAGCCTCTTTATAAAAAGTTATTTCTCGCTCTATTTCATCTTCCAATGTTTCTTAAGAAGCAATTAACACTTCAGTACTAATGATTTAATCATCTTCATTATTAATAAATACTTCGTTTCCTAAATTAATAAAGTCTTTACTTCCAATGGAAGTTCCAGTTTTCATTATTAATAAATACTTCGTTTCCTAAATTAATAAAGTCTTTACTTCCAATGGAAGTTCCAGTTTGCATCTAGGAACACTAGTATTGTCAGGACCCGAAATATAAATAGCAACCCTCGTATAGAAACCCTCGTGAGAAGAGAAATACGACTAAGAGAATCGAGAATCCGTCCCTTTGGACGGAAATGTACTATCCAAATCCTCTTTTCGACATCCGAAGTGTTCAGTTTAATAAATCTAAATAATAAACTCCCAAATAAAATAAAGAACATGCGGATTGCTCACACAGAAAAAAAGTTATTACGTTTTGTTTTTGTAACACGATTCGTGAGCCACTTTCTATTGCCAAGATTTTGGGAACTTTTAGAACTTCTACACTCCATACAGACAATCAGTCTTTTCGGCCCATTTGAAAGTACTAATACTCTGTATAGCATATCAGGTTTTTTTCGTGCGAGTTTTGGAATAGCATCGAGCTCTTCTATTCTGTTTATCCAATCCTCGACTTCAGCTTCAGTTTAATTTTTTTGTAAGGTCGTAGCTGTAAAAAACACAATTTAAAAACAATACTTTACGGAGTTATTTTAATTAAGAGCTATAATTTGTTCTTATTGACAAAATTTAGGTAAAGAGCAATAAAACAACCAAATTGGTTTGTTAAATTGCAACCACTAATGCATTTGAAAATGCAGTTCGGATTACTGGATATTCAAATAAACGGTACGCCAGAGTAGCGAGCTTTTAGTGCATATAGAAAATTAATTTAGTTTTGCCGTTGTTGACTTTTCACAATCTAAATTTAAAGTGTTTTTTAGGCACTCGTATTTTTGAATTGAAGAAGAGTTTGTTTTTTCAAAACTATAATATCCGAAGTCTCTTTTTTGTAGACAACGAGTTTTAGGCCGACGTAAATCAATTGAACATTTTTTTAACTGCTTTTGCGGTACAAAGAATACCATCGAAAAAAGCATTGAAATAATTACGAGTATAACTTTATTTTTCAGCTGATATGTTTTGACCTCAAACATGCAGTGAATCGCCTACATCTCAATGCGAAACTTAAAACTAATCTAATCATATTTTTTCTTCTTCTTCTTTTTTACTTTTTTCTTTTTTTGTTGAACTCAACAGGTGACAGAATGCATAAATATCATGAACAATATCCTGAGGCTGCTCTATCGCCGGGATATTGGACACACGCACAATGACATACGTGACATTATGATCATACTTTTGCGTACGGTCATCAAAACCTCGCAGGCGCTGGATCGTGAAAACCAATTGGTGGGTAATCTAGTGGCCATCATGTTGGGCATACTGCAGTGCATGGATGCCTCACACTATGAGATATTCGTTAAACATTTGAATAATCGCTTTGAGCTGCAAGATTTTGTTATCGAGATTCTGTTGGTCTTCGAAGATCTCGTGTCGCCGCATCAGAAGGCGGTATTTCCGCGCGATTGGATGGACATGATAATGCATCAGAATACCGTGATCTTGGGCTCTCTCAAACAATTATCCATTGTGATTGTGGATCATTTCATTGACCCCTTCGAGAAGCAAGTCTGGTCGAATTTCTTCCAATGTTCCATTGCGTTCCTCATACAATCGCCGCTGCAGTTGAACGACTTCAATGACAACAAACGCCAAGTGATATTTGCACGTTATCGCGACATACGCAAGGATACCGCCCAGGAGATACGGAAGATGTGGTTCCAATTGGGTGAACATAAACCGAAGTTTGTGCCGCAGCTGGTGGAGCCCATACTGGAGATGAGCATGATACCCGAGGTGGAGTTGAGAAAGGCCACCATACCCATATTCTTTGATATGATGCAGTGCGAGTATTACAGTTCCAAACTCATACATGACAGTTATGGCGATACGAAACGCAATAATGCCCACTACAAGGCGAATTTCAATGAATTCGAAACGGAAATGATTGAAAAACTAGATATTCTCATAGGAGCCGGTAAGGGAGATGTGCAATACAAAGAGCTCTTCGAGCAAATTCTCTTGGAGAAATGCAATGCCCATAACATTCTAAATGTGGAGGGAATAAAATTTGTCAACATGGTCTCAAAACTGGTGGACCGTCTGCTCGAGTATCGTTGCATAATACAGGACGAAAGCAAGGAGAATCGCATGGCCTGCACCTTCTCTCTGCTGCAATTCTATTCGGAGGTTAACCGCAAAGAAATGTACATACGTTACGTTTACAAACTCTGTGACTTGCACATGGAATTTGACAACTTTACCGAGGCTGCCTTCACCCTGAAGCTACACACGGAGTTGCTGTCCTGGAATGACACCGAATTGTCGCCCCTTCTCAGGTCTCATCGGCACATACAATGCCGCACGCATCGCGAGCTGAAGGAAGCCCTTTACTACGAGATCATCGAGTACTTTAACAAAGGCAAGATGTGGGAATGCGCCATCGATATGTGCAAGGTACTGGTGCAGCAGTATGAGAATGAAATCTTCGACTACATCAAGTTGGCCGAGTTGCTCAAGAAAATGGCCCTTTTCTTTGAGAAGATCCTAAAGGAGATGCGCCACACCTCCGAATATTTCCGCGTGTGTTTCTATGGTCTGGGCTTCCCGCGCTTCCTGCAGAACAAAATGTTTATCTTTCGTGGCAAAGAGTATGAGAGGCTTAGTGATTTTAGTACCCGCATACTAGTACAGCATCCGCAAGCGGAATTGATGTATACCTTGGAAACGCCGGGCGAAGACATAACCCAAGGCGAGGGCCAATATGTGCAAGTGAACAAAGTCGAACCCATAATGGATGTGGCATTCGCGAAGTTTAACGATAAAATCATCTCCAATGAGATCATCAAGTACTTTACCAACAACAATGTACAAAAGTTTAAATTCTCGCGACCCTATAGAGAAAGCACCAGTGGTGACCCGGATGGCGTGGGCAACTTGTGGCTGGAGAGAACGGTGGTGACTACCAAGTTTCCCCTGCCCGGTATACTGAGATGGTTCCCAGTGATAGACTCCGATACATTTAAGGCAAGTATCACCTTAATTCAGCAAATTGAGTGTTTTTGTAATGTTCTGAACTTTATTTTTGTAGATATCTCCCCTTGAGTTGGCTGTTGAAACGATGAAATCGACCAATAAGGATATACGCGATTTAATTATAGCCCATAAGAATGACGAAACGATACCCATAAACCCGCTAAGCATGAAAATCAACGGCATTGTGGATCCCGCTGTTATGGGTGGCACGGGCAAGTATGAGGATGCCTTCCTCACGCCCGACTATCTGGAGGAACATCCCGATCATAAGGAATTAATAGAGGAACTGAAGGATTTAATAGCCTCACAAATACCTTTATTAGAAATAGGTATGCTCTAGGAACGCCATATGTTTGGAAAGTTTAATACTAAGCTGGGTTTCTTTTATTTTAGCCATTTCTCTGCACAAACAAAAAGCCCCGGAGAGTCTAAAGCTCTTCCATGAACGTTTGGAATCCTGTTTTGTCGATATGCAAGCCAGCGTGGAGACCAAATATGGCAAAAGGGTAAGTTATGGAGTTTTTGTTGAGTTCTCCATTTGTTTAATTTGTATGATTTTCCATGCTATAGACTTGTGATCTAAAGCTTGATCGCGATTCGGTTATAATGCGTCGCAATAATTCCTTTTTACCCAACATGTTCGATAATAACAATCGGCTTTCGGAGACTAGTATGGGTTCTTCAGAGTAAGTTAAAGATTAGTGTTTTACATTTAAGAGACTCTGCTAATAAAATCTGTTTTTTTTTTCTTTTAAAATTTGCAGTAGCGGTCTTTCAAAGTCGACATCTTCAATGCGGCCTCAAACAAATTCTATTAAATCAACGTTTGGTTTTGCTTTTAATCCAAGGTATGTTATATAAGATGTAGAAGTTAGAAGAAAGCTGCACATGAGAGTTTTGTCTACAATAGACTATTTAAAAAAAAAAACTTGGTATTTAAATAAACTATGGTAGAGGTTGATCTTAGTATGTGAATAATTTAATATGCTAAATATATGTAATTGATCGTAATGGCAAAAAAGCTTGGTATAACCAAGCGAAAAGTCGCTTTATTTTTCGCTGCAGCATTTGAGGAGCTGTAAAATTGTCTAAAATTTCACCCCCTTTCGGTTCAACAAACTGGGATCGTCTCTCATATTAGTGAGCCGTACTAGGGATGAAAATAAGAAAATCAATTGGCATACGTATTGAGAAAAAAAAATGAAAACAAATACACGAGTACTAGATAAACATTAGATCGCAAAGAAGTGAGGTAATCCTAGACACCTCCATAGTTTCTGGATCGTTCTAATATAATCAGGATTCTGGAAAAAGGAAGATTTTCAAATTTTAAACAACGGCAACTTTCTTTTTATTTTTTCCGTGGGATCATCACATTCGTACATTGATTGTAAAGGGTGATCCAACTAAAACGCATGATGTTAATCGTTAATAAAACATGAAGTTTTCAGAAAATTATCTTAATATTTGTTATTATGATAGAAGTATGTTTAAAACAAAATATCGGCCAAATGCTCGCCTTGGTTTCGGTGGCATACCTATCTGCTGATTTATATTTTCAATGAGACATAATGGAGGTTCAATTTCGTTAATGTGCCTAATTATCTCATCATTTAGCTCTTGAATTGTTCTTGACCTATTGACGTACACCTTTTTTTTAAATATTCCTGAAGAAAGAAGTCCAACGGTGTCAAATCGCATGATCGTGTCGGCCAATTAACATTGCCACAACGTGAGCTAACACGGCCATTGAATTTCTCGCGCAAAAAATCAATTGTTTCGATGGCTGTGTGGCAAGTGGTAGCAACCTGTTGGCGCCACATATCGTCCAGGTCCATTTCAATGAATTACGGCCCGATGACGCATCAATCAGCCACTCTTTATAACTACATCGGCTTTTTTAAAATCACTTGTGGATTGTCATCTACCCAAATACGGAAATTCTGTTTGTTAAGGAATCTAGGTGAAAGTCTGCCTCGTCGCTGAAGATGATTTTTCTTTTGTGTCAGTTCAACCAACAATTCGGCGTATTGACGACGCTTGAATAGCCACTAGGCTTGAAATAGCCAGTAGGCTCGAAATAGCCAGTAGGCTTGAAATGGCCAGTAGGCTTCAGCTCTTGAGTCAATGTAACTATGTAAGCGTGTAAATTCACATTTTATTAAATATTCGCATCAGTGACGTCCAAATGTTGGGCACGAGGACGAGTCGAGGTTGACGGCTCTTCTGCCGCACTATTGCTAATAAAATCAATGTTTTCCGCAGAACGAACTAGGAGAGCATTCACAGAAGTTTCCATATATCCTACAGACCCGGTTTGCTGAAATATGCTCACAATTCTCCCGTTTTTGAAAACTAAATGCATTTTGATTTGATCGCCCATTTTTGGAAAAGGCTTCAACAATGGTTGAATTTGTCAAACACTGAAACTAAGAATTGGTTTGCTGAAATATGCTCACAATACTCCCGTTTGTGAAAACAATGGTCGAATATGCTGACCAAAAAAATAACGAATTGCACGAAATGCATTTTAATTTAAACGCATATTCGTAAAAGGCTTTAACAATAGTTGAATTTGTCAAACACTGAAACTTAGAATTGTCAAATTAAGTTGGGAAAAAAACTTGACGGTAAGGTATGACTTACATGTTTCATCGTGCATTACAGTTGGACTACCCTTTATATCAGAACTTGGACCTATTTCTCATAATTTCTATACAGTAATTATCCGAAATCAAAGAAATCTGAAAAGTCATCAAGATAGGTTCATATTTGCCCCCTGGGCTTTGATGGGCAGGTCTTAATCTACTTAGAAAATAACTGAGTCGATTGTTAAAATTTTTAATGGCCTATCAATTTTTTCTAAGCTTTACAAGCATAAAACGTCTGCATAAACTCAAAATAACCCTGCACTACATTGCGGTAAGTGTATAAAATCTGTGATATATCTGTGGGTTGATTTTCAGTTGATTTTGTGCTTAAATGGCTTAAATTCCTGCAAACGCATCTGTAGGAATTAAAGCCAAATTTTTACGTAAACGCGATCTTTACGTTAATTCTTCCATAATGTCCATATCCATAGATTGGATGAACTCCAATGGTAAATCGACTCTTTTGATCTCTCCTCATTGGGATTGGGTATCATCATTTAGAAAATACGTGGAATGACTACAATGGTTCGTCAAAACAGTCAGTAAAACTACTCTGTCGACCTGAAATGAAAGAAGTGCTCAGTGACATACCCTGTCTGTTCCATGATTTTCTAAATAAATTTATTCATTTTACAAGCGTTTTTGTTTGGTTAGCCTATTCGTAATGAATTACCAATTCTGGGTACAAATGATAACAGTGTTGCCAGATCTGACAACTGTTCTGGCCGTTTAATTGTTATCGGAAAATGGAATTGATAAAGAATTCTTACATTAAAGGTACGGCAAGAATGGTTCATTGGTCAGGGAAGAACCAATAGGCGCAACAATATGGACCATTTCCACCACAAAGGTAAATTGAGGATATTCTCACGTGCGGCAACGACTTAAAGAGACACGAAAGCGATTTTGCCCAAACAAGTATAATGTCTTAAGTGCTTTTGGTATAGGTACTTAGCCGTGGCAAATGATATACAAAAAATTTTTTGAAAAAAAATTTAATAATTCAATTTTCTAAAGAACCGTGAGAACTGTTTGTTACGCAATAACATTCCGCTTTTAGGGGTTGAATTGAATTTACATCTTGGTAGTGGTTAATGAAGTGTCGCGAAGACGACTTCGAGTTTTAAAAATAATAAGTAATGTATAAGTAACTAGCTCCGACCAGATCTTAACTCTTTTCGAAACGGACGTAAAGTTTATGAAAATTTTAGGTTTTTTTATCTCACATTATGTAAAAGACTACTCTCATGTGCACTTTATTTTAGATTAGAATTCTTTGAATTTTTAAATTAATAAATTTTTATAATTATCCACCACTTTCTTTGGTTTTCGTCTTTTGTTTTCTTTGTGGTTAACATTGGAATGATATTAAAAAAAATACTTTAGTTTAAAGATTTAATTTCTTTTTTGATTTGGATTATTTCTTTGTGTACAAATACCCTACGCTCCGTGTCCCTTTAAATATTCTTGTTTTGTTTGAATGAATGGATGATTGAAGGATTTCTTATTTTTTATTTTAAATTGCTTCTCTTTATTTCTATTGTATTATATTTTGCTTTATGTGTTGTTGTTATTTTGTTTTTCCTTTTTTTGTTTCCTTTCCGTGTATTATATGTAGGCCCAGCTTAGGTCACTCGCCAAGTACGAAAAGTAAAACGAAAGATAAAACGCCTGCAAAGAGACGATCGATTAAAAAGGTAAGTGTTGGTTTAAACTTAGTTGCATTTTCTTATGACTAGTCGAAGATATTTTGACTTGCTCACTTTCTAGCAATTTGAGCAAAAGTTTGTAAATATCTTAATTAAATATCTTAAATAAAAAAATATCTTCTCTTTGTAATATCTTAATTAACTAAATAATAAAGAGCCAAATTTCTTTTTTGAATTGTTAGTGAATGAACCCTGTAAAATTTTAGACCAGTTACAAAAAATAGACCATTAAAAGCATTACCTTACAACATTTTTTGTGATGACTTCCTCGATTTTAATTTTTATTTTTTCGTGTCGTGATGGTCGTCCGAATAATGTAACACTTCAACGACTCAGTGATGTCTGTTATCACACAAGAACTTTGCACATACCTCTAAATCTTCCGGTTCAATCAATGAGTAACACATACACTGATTGGAAGCTCTTACTGTCCAGGGCTTAAGAATACAACGCAATGTCCGTTGTTCATGTCAAGGTTCAAATTATTTCACTTGGCTTGACTTTTTGAAGCGGTGTAAGAAAATATTTATTAACTTTACGCTTTCCATGTTTGATTGGACCTAATTTTCATTGCCCTATGGAACATTGTCCCATAGGTCAAGGTCATCAAATCACCAATTAATGTCATCTTGTGATTTTCATGAATATTTCATAAAACTGGTGCGGCAAAAGTTACTATACGATTGTTTTTTTAATAAATATTAAATGGAATATAAAAAAATATATATATAAAAATAAAGTCTATTTTTTGTCAATTTTTCAGATTGCTTATGAAAAATATGTCTATTGAATGAGAACCGCGTTCTCTAACGCAAAAATAGGCTCTTTTAATAGCATTCTCCTAAACTTAGTTGAGTGGCTTTCTTGAGCTATACAATCAATTTCTTCTTGAATGTTGTCCACAAGGTTTAAAGCTTTTTCACAATTTCTATCGATGGTACGGATATTGAACAATCAGAAGCTCTCGATGTTCTGGGCATGAAAATACAATGTGACGTTCGTTGGGCGAGACATGTATTCGAAGTGTCGAAAGAAGCAGTCAAGTGCATAGGCTTTTTAAAGCGGCGCATGAAATATTTCACTCCTGATATTTTCAATATCTATACAACTTACATCAGGCCAAAGATGGAATACAACTCCCATATATGGGCAGGTGCTCCAAAATCATCCTTGGAGCTACTAGACCGTGTTCAACGGAGAGCGATGGTGCTGATAGGTGACAGTAGGGTATCCAACTCTATTGTTTCCCTTGAGCATCGTCGGAATGTGTGTTGCGTGACGCTGTTCTATCGTTACTTTCATGGTGTGTGTTCATCAGACATCCGTCTCCTTATTCCTGACGTGAGGATGTTCGGCAGGGATACGCGATTTTCTAGGAATTCACACCCGTTTGTTATCGATTGGCCAGTTGACCGCACTATACACTAGAGATCAAATTCGTTTTTCGCTCGTGCAGTCCGTATGTGAAATCGACTTCCGGCAAATGTATTTCCCACTAATTGCGACATGCAGAAGTTCAAGGCAAGCGTCAATAATCATTACTCCCTCTTTCCCCCTCCGATCCTTTACTTTCCACTCGCCAGCGCAATGTACCGCATGTATAGGGGGCATCCCCTGAGTGTTGGTTATTTAAAAAAACTTAGTTTTTGGGATAGCCCCGTAAGAAAAATTCTGATGCAGTCAAATTAGTCAAAACGACGTTTTGAGATGAACATCACATCTCAAAACGTCGTTTTTAGAAACTATACGATTTGGAAATTGTGTTCTCAATAACTCCACCGTTGCACGGACTGTATAGGTTGTTGTGCTGACTAGTGGGATGCAAATCGTGTTTCAAAATTTACCGAAGAGTGTGGTCAGATAGCTGAAACTGGGCAGATCGTCTTATCGTTGATGTCTCCGGATTTTCGGCGACGATCTGTCGCACAGCATCTGCCAGTTCGAGGTCTGCCTGTACGTCTTGAATCTCCGACAGTCCCGAATTCAGCAAAATTATCCACCAACAAACGAATGATTGGACCCAGTTCTTGCAGCATAAAATCTTCTGTAGGCACGTTGAGTATTAATTATCGAACGATTATTTTCAAGGAATAGAAAAACAATAGTTCTAGCATTCCATTTTTATATATCATCCTGTATATATGTTTAGCTTCTTTTTTTCGGTCTTTTGCTTTTACACATTGAACAGGGATTAACCGGCTCAAGAGCTCTTGTATTTCTATTTAAATAGAAGACAAGTTTTTAATAAAATGGCAAAGTGACATTGATTTTCGTTGATGCACACTGCTATTATCGCGATTTCAGGTCCGTGACAACCCTTTTCAGAAAGCTTTGCAGCTATTCTTAAAAGAAAATTCGAACTCTTTAAGACAAGGCTCTCACCAAACGAATGAGAACTACTGTTACTGCCGTTGACGGTAGCGACGACTCCTTGCTCAGTTTCGAAAAAATGGACCAATGATGCCGCTAGCCCAAAATCCACACCAAACACTAACTCGTTGTAGATGCATTGGCTTCTCAATAGTCTCTAGAAATTTTAAATATCAAAATATAAATTTAAAATGGCCCACCCTATATGTGTCCACTGTTAAAGGGAGAAACTTTTTCCGGATCCCAATCTAAAAAATCGTATTAGATTGTGTTTTTTTCACTGTTGCTAAGTACCCAGATGTCCATGTTTGAAATTTTTCAGCGTTCTAGGGTCTTGGATCCCTAGGATAATGGTCTCAAATTTAGTTGAATCGTAGAAATCATCATATATTCGAATTTGTGACAAAATTCTATTGTTTTTTATGCCAATAGTTCAAGAAGATAGATTTCTGCGGTATTTTTCCATTCACAATGAAGGGAAATCCTACCCCGAATCTCCTCTAGAAGTGGAATTTTGAAAAGCAATAGTCTGACGATGACCTTAATTCAACCGAAAGCTTATCTAGCATATAAACATGACCATGAGTCTCTTTCATCCATAATTGTCAGTCTAACCTGACAGCGTTTCAAGCTGTCATTTATGCGATTTGTATTTCGATTGGGATTAAAAAAAGGATTGTGTTAAGAGCAGGTACGCATTGCCCCCGTAACTCCGACCCAGAGAGATTTCTGTATCTTGCGCAAAAATTTGTTAATGGTAACCTTCTCCGTTACAGGCCACCATACAATTGATCACATATGTGAGTATCGGTCTTATTAGAGCAGAGAAGACTCAAAACTCTATTTTTTGTTTGAGACCCTAATGGGCTCCGAACATCTTGCGGCAGGTTCAGTAAGCCACCTTGGCTTTCTGGACCCTTATTTTGTGCTTTTTCAACACGAAAGTTTCCGAGTCTAAATCACTTAAAGGTAACTTGCATAATGTGACGGTAGGATCTCATGTCCGTTGAGGCTAGAGAGGTTGCATACCGGAATCTTCTTCCTCTTCGTAAACAACACTAGATCTGTTTTGCTCGGGTGCACGCCAAGACCACAGCTAATGGCCCAGGACTTCTGTGTGTGCAGGGCATCGTTCGTGACTTAATTATTTACGGACGGGAACAAACACGGAATCATTTGTGAAAGAGTGAACTACTCTACCAGCTAATTAGATCCCGTTTGTTGTTTTTTGTCATATGGGTAGCGAAAAGTAAGCCAGCAAAGTTTTAACAAACACGTAACCATCTGGTAGACGCACGTTTCGCCGTTGGTGTGGGACGGCTCATAGGTACCATATATGTGTGCTGCCGGCAGACCACTTCTGCTCATTAAACGATCTATTTATAATAAACATTGCTGGACTTTCCATATGCGAAGTTTTAAGTCAAAGAGTGAGGACCCAGGCGACTTTCACTTTAATGCCCCTGCTGTCAAAGAGTAGAATAACCAGCAGCGAGAAGAGATGACCTTACCCAAAGGGGTTTCTCTACTCGGAAACCTTGTCTTCAAGAGTGTGGTGACAATCCATTTGCTTATAAATCCCCCCCCCACTCCAAGTCCTGATTGTCGTAGGAACCGTTAAAAACTGTTTCGGTTGAACGACCCTTTAGAGATGCTTGGGCTGAACAAGTTTAGTGCTAGTCTCGTGCTAATGTAGACCACCAGGAGCTTTGCTAGTGTTTTTCTCTCTCATAGTTGTGCTTTCTCACCTTGGGAATGATTTCCACCATAACCTTTCTCCAACTGTTGGGAATGAAGTTTGAGAGAGAAATAGTTGATAAATCTGAGCCACGGTGTGATTATGTTCTCTGTATCATCTTAGAAAAGATACCAGGTGGCCCCTTAACATTCCATTAAGAAAAAAAAACAGGAAACTTCTCTCAAATCAGTGAGCTGTGCACAGTAGAATTACAGTATCCACTGGCCGGAACCTAATGTTTAATGTTGTCTTAGAACTGCTAATGTATTTTGAGGAGAAGCCTTTTGGCTCAGAGACTTATTTACTACATGTAGTCGCCGGATGTTATTACCGGCATTTAAAGCTGGGTTCAGTTTTGTTATAGCCGTGTACAATAACCATTACAACAGGGCCACACAAATAGTGGGAACAGAAATAGTTTAAATCTCAAACTTGAGCTTGTATTATGTTTTGAGAACAGACCGAAAACAAATCTTAAATATCCAAACATCATCCAAATATCATTTTTAACCATTCTTTAACATATCATTTATCGTTTTTAGTTGGATCGCGATACCTTAAGCCTGCCGGTAGCCAATAGTCAGTGGTATACGACACCCTTGAGCACCATTACCTCAACGCCGGAAAGAGAATCGAATACATCGATAATTAGTGCTTCCAATACATCATTAGCGTCGAAAAGCAACGATCCCAAAGTATTAACAGAAGAGGTATACTAGATAATTTAAATTTTTAAATAAAATAATTGTTTTTAAAGTAAACCAAATTTCTATCTTTCACTTCTAGCTCACGCCTAAGAGACCCTTGCGCTCGGAGAAAGAAAAGGAACGACGTTTATCGCGTCCCGCTAGTATAGCTACACCCACGGCCAGCATGAAGGGCTTTTCAGCGGCCGACAATGGCAGTGTGTCGGGGGCCGACAGTAGCAATCGCAATTCCGTTGACACCACAGATTCCACATCCGAGGAGGATTTAATACCGCCACCATTACCTGCCAAAACGCGTGACTCCACAGACTTTTCCAGTCTCAACTACAGTTTGGATTGGAATTCCGGCACGTTTTCGTTGGGCGGCACCCTGAGTCCCACGAATACGATAACTCGGACCACATCTTGTTCCACCTCGACCAGTATTGTTAATACATCATATGAGTATGTTGAAACCAAAAATTTTCTAATAACCTCAGTCAATGCTAATGATGATAAAAAGAGGCCACCAACGCCACCACCAAAGCCATCGAGGAATAGCAAACACATTCCATAAGGTAGAAAGAAAAAAAAAACAAAGAATATACTACACACACAATGTTAATAATCGTAGCTACTCGGTAAGGGTTACGGGAGAACGGATAATACCAAATGAAACAATTGGCCTGTTTGATTGGCGGTGCTCGCTTATAAATCGTTAAGGCGATTACTTCATATGATTGTTAACAAAACGAATAATGTTTTAGTTTATCGAAAACAATATCTTTTTAGTTTCTGAAACCATACGTTTTGAAAAGGTACAATTGGTTGAAAAATTCAATTAACTCGCTTAAAGATTTTCTTAAATACATTTTTTCTTAAAATTTAACGTTTTCAAAACGATCAGTTTTTGACACATTTAGTTAAACGCTTTCTATAAACAAAACCTTGTTTATAATTCTTGGCAATGACGATTCTTTCGGCGAGTTGCCAATCAAACACGGCTATTATGTGGCTCTGTCTCATTTAAGCAGAACACAGACCTTAAAAATAAATTGTTTTATTGAGGCAGAAAACAAATGTGGATATTTTTCGTATCACTCTTTGTTTTTAGGGTCTATGAAAACTATACTAAATAGGGCCTAATATTTCATTGTGACCCCCAGGCCCTTTGTAACCAAAGTTATGCCATAAACCATACGAACAATAGAAATTTCCATGAAGTTAAAGAAACAAAACGTAAACAAGTGCCAAAAATTACACAAACAAAAAAAGAATCAAATCAAAAAGAAAACGCGCTAACAAAAATGCGAAAAATCAATTTGACGAAAATTGTTTTTAATAATACTAGGCTACTAATCTAAAGAAATGCGTATTTAAATACATATTTTGATATTACTTACCTAATGAATGTACGATAATGTATAGCATTGAATTTGTATTTTTGAAAGAAAAGAAAACAAACAAAACGTAATACATTATCAATACTTTATTTAATTTCCATTAAAGTCTTCCTATTTACTTTTTTTTTATAAAATTTATTTGTGTCATTCTAAAGATAATATCATTATTGCAAATTGAGTGTTTTTTGCATTGTTTTAAATCAATTAATTAACTCTAAACTACTTATAGCATAACAAATCAATTGTACTGAAAACTCAGTATTCGTTATTATAGTAAAAATAAAACAAACAAAAAATTATATTAAATTTTAAAGAACAAAACAAGTAACAAAACGCACAAAATATTATGTTCTAATTACAAAAATTAATTATAAAGTGCCACAATCTAAACAAATGTGTTCTAATCTAGAACATCTAACCAGAAAATAAGTCAATTATTTTAAAACGAAATTCTTAATTTAAATACTTAACACAAAATCTAACAATTTATTTTAAAAATTAAAAACAATCATGGGCAATATTTGAAATGTTATAATCAAAATTATTTCTACTACCATTTTACCATTTATGTTTTTAATTCTATTTTATTGGACGCAATATTTCCCCCCACTTTTACTTTGTAGTTTTAATCCAAATTCTTTTATTTTTTTTTTTCAAAATTTCCTTTTCTGTCCTCCAAGTCTAGTGCATAATAATTAATAATGTCGTAAAACACTTAGTTCAAGATGTTTTCTAATTAATAATGTCGTTTATATATATAACAACATGTATGTATAATGGTTATGTATAATTGTTATAAGTTTTTAATTTTGGATCTTTATTTAATAAATGGCCAAAGATTTTATAAGTGTGTATACATACCTTTATAATATATATACGGTTTTATATGTGTGTATTAAGAACATTTTTAGAATAAATTTAATGTTTATACAACAAAACAAATACAATAAATCAAAAAGTATGTTTTATTTCCAGAAAGCCATTATATTTAAAAAAAAACCAAGCCCTATTATTTCTTATAAAAATAAATATCGATTTTTTTTTGTTTAAAAATTTTGGTATTTTTTTTTCAAAACCAAAAAAAAACAAAAATTCAAATCAAGTGTGTTGTTCATTCGAAAGAACATTTTATGCCATTCGTTCTTTAAATATAATTTCCTTCAAATGTTTAGCGTGTCCATTAGGAAGGTCCAATTATGGTTGACTCGTTTGAGCATTTCGAGCGGTATGGCGTTCATGATACGCGTAATGTTGGCTTCATAACCTGAATCTTAGCTGGTTTGTCCGCGTAGACTTTGGACTTTACGTGGCCCCAAAGAAAAAAGTCTAAACTCGTGATATCACACGATCTTGGCGGCCAACTCACCGGTCAAATACGTGATATTAGCTGCTCTTTGAAATGACCTCTCAATAAGTGCATTGTTTGAGAAGCTGTATGGCAAGTGGCACCGTTCGTTAGATTACGAGCTTCAATTTTAGGTAGCAAAAAGTCCGATATCAAAGCGCGATAACGAGCACCATTCACGGTTACGTGCCGGCCTTCATCATTTTTGAAAAAATATGGACCGATAATTCCACCAGCCTATAAATAGCACCAATCCGTGGTTTTCTCTGGGTAAATTGGCACCTCTTGAACCTCTTCTTGTTGCTCTTCAGCCCAAATGCGGATATATTATTTATTGATGTTGCCGTTGGGCCAGAAAGATGCCTGATCACTGAATAAACCGTTGTTCGAAAACAGCGGATCTTCTCGTTTCTCATTTCCATAATTCAATTGCACAATTTGGAGACGTTGTTGGGCTGTTAGTGTTTCTATGATAAAATGGCAAACAATACTGAAAAAAAATAAAGCAACTCACGCATAAACTCTGAAAAATACCCTATGGAAATAAATACCTCTAGATGGATCACCCTATATTAATAAAACCCAGAACATTTTATGTTATAGAGTTCAAATTTATTCCAGGTGTAGTTCCAATGTTACTTATACATTTTAAGAATGAAATTCGATTTCGGTCATATGACCTCCACGAGACCGTGTTCAGCGATTTATTCTTTGGACCCAATTTTCCACCAATCTTGCACACATTTCGACCGGAAAGTCGGCAATTTCGCGATGGATGTTGTCTCTGCTCAAAAAACTAATTGAAATTAGCACTTAAAATTAATTAGGCGACAATGAAATCGTGAAAAGATTGGAAACGCTTGAATATTTTGAACTATTAATATTAAGAAAACTACAAAATATGGAGAATGTGCATCTAAACTTGCAAAACTTAGCGGAAATGTATCCACAGAAGAAGTTGACCCCGACTGTCCATAAAATATTGGCGCCTGGCAAAGATATAATTAAATACTAGTCTTTGCCAATTGGAGAGCTTTCTGAAGACACACAGGAGTCTCTTAACTAGTTATAATTGTATAAAAAATGGATTGCAGAACACGTTTAAAGCTTCAAGGGTGTGGCAAAATGAGGGTCTCTTCAACATGTTGGTCGATACCAGTCTTTGCCAATTGGACAGCTTTCTGAAAAAGCACAGGAGTCTCTTAACAAATTGTATATAAAAATAGATTGCAGAACACGTTCAGAAGTTCAAGGGTGTGGCAAAATGAGGGCCTCTTCAACATGTTGGTCGATACCAGTCTTTGCCAATTGGAGAGCTTTCTGAAAACACACAGGAGTCTCTTAACTTATTGTATAAAAAGTAGATTGCAGAACACGTTTAAAGCTTCAAGGGTGTGGCAAAATGAGGGCCTCTTCAACATGTTGGTCGATACCAGTCTTTGCCAATTGGAGAGCTTTCTGAAAAAGCACAGGAGTCTCTTAACAAATTGTATCAAAAAAAATAGATTGCAGAACACGTTCAAAGCCTCAAGAGTGTGGCAAAATAAGGACCTCTTCAACATGTTGGTCGATACCAGTCTTTGTCAATCTGAGAGCTTTCTGAAAAAGCACAGGAGTCTCTTTAGTAATTGTATAAAAAAATAGATTGCAGAACACGTTCAAAGCTTCAAAGGTGTGGCAAAATGAAGACCTCTTTAACATGTTGGCAGCATTTTCCGATCCACTTATTTCTTCCCTGCGTCAAGTAAAGTCACGAATAGAGTTTAATCCCACGACAGCCGGTTCTATGGACCGGATTGACCCGAATAGCAATTATTTGGCCAAGGGCTGTCACCCCCGCAAATAGTTGCCGCTACAACAACAACGAATAGAGTTAGAAATAATTATAGTTTAGAAGTGATTAGTCTTTCAGATATACATTCTCTTAGGAATTGCGATAAATATTAGACAGAAAATAAATTATAAAACAAAATTATTTTTTTTACTTTGTTGGGTAATAATTTTAAAACCTTGAAAAAGAACTAAAAAAATCTTAAATAAGTAAAAATATTTTTTTTTTAATTTCCATAAAATTGTTTTTTCCAAAAATTTAAAAATTATAATCCATAAGTACCCAGTAATCCAAATTTGTCTGATATCAGACAATTCTGAACTCTGTCGAGAATTCTTATTTATTAATAATTTTTGGTTCAGACTTCTCTTAACGAACTAGCAACGAATTATTATCTTCCTACACAGTAAACCAAATTTGCCGACAATGTCTGATATCAGACAATTCTGAACAATATGTGAACACTATCGAGAATTCTTGCCGAAATCGTTTCGAATTCTGTTCGGTTTGGATTTTTTTCAGAGAAGTAGTTCAGAGTTCGTGTCAACCATCTTATATGTTCTTCGTTACGAACTCGGTAAGAATTCTGATCCGAACTCAGAACATATTTACGATTGTCGTAAAGAATTCTGACCAAATTCTGAACGTTTGGTTTGCTGGGTACCTATTTATTTGAGGTATTTTACTCGTTTAAAATATTTGTTATTTGCTTCGATTTGAAAAAGAAATAATTTCAGCTAAATTTGTTTAGCCCTCAGAAAAAAGTGAAAAGAACGGGCACAACACTTACTAAGTTCCTTATTGGAACCAGAGGAACCTGAAGAAAGAAATACTGAAGGTCGAGGAATTTGGTGTAGCGATACAAATGCTAATGAAAATTCTAATCGGAATATTGAAAGTGGCAATAACGATTTAAAAAGCAATAACGAAATGGAAATAAATGATTTGGAAGTTAACGATGCTGATGTTGATGAAAGAAATTCCAAACAAGGAACCATTGCATCGAAGACCTTAGGTAATTTCTAAGTGTTTGGTCGGTAAAATAATAAATTTCAGTTTTAGCAATGAATAAATTGCTGAATCAGTTAAAATTTGTTGATATTAGCTTGCCATACTTAAAACTTTTCATTACTAACATTTCAAAATTATATTTTTTTACATATTTTTATAATTTCTTTTTCAGTGTTGCTTCAAAACCAACACTGAACAAAATTGATACATAAAAAATGAGAAGTAAATTAATATTAAGCTGGAAAACGCATATTTTGTATTAAAATTGTTTTCTTTTCAAATGAAATTTATTGAAGAAACTGAGAAGCATATTATAGATCAAACAGAAAGCAAAAAAGACTTACGTAGTTTTGTGGAAAATATTTTCAAAAAACATAAAAAAATAATTTTTCCAACATTTTGCTTCATAAGCATCACAAACATTTTCTTAATCATTTTTTTTAAAAAATTTAATTGTTGGACAGTTCTTTAGCAATAATTTGGCTTTTACAGATTGAAAAATGGTTAGCCAGAAAACCATATAGACAATATGCTGAAAATCGGCAAAGTTCGAATGTCAATTAACAAAAAATTCGAACTAACATAAAAAAACGCCGCAATACGGGTCTTCTAATTTAGCCTATATTTTCACCCCTCACTCTCAGAATCGACCTAATTTTTGCTAACCTGAATTTGTTTCGTTGTTATTATTACAATTAAGGGTGGTTAAATTTTAAAGGCCGATGTTGAATGTGAACCACACCTAAACGCCAAGCTTTTTTCTGCATTTCATTTGTTATTTCTCAATTTCAGACTAAGTCAATTTGAACCATGGAAAGATACACAAGCGAACAACGCGTTAAAATTATTCAGGCTTATTATGAACATGAAAAATCTATTTTCGAAGAAAATCATCTTCAGCGATGAGACACATTTCCACTTCAGTGGATTCGTCAATAAGCAGAATTACCGCATTTGGGCGAATGATAATCCAAGAGTGATTGTCGAAAAGAAAGCAATGCACCCACAAAGAGTAACTGTTTGGTGCAGTTTATGGGCTGGCGGCATCATCGGGCCATACTTTTTCCAAAATGAGGCCGGTCAGGCGAACTTTTTATGGCCCAAAATGGAAGATATGGATGTGGACGATATGTGGTTTCAACAGGACGGTGCCACTTGCCCCAAAGCTAACGAAACAATGGCTCTTTTCGACAAATTCAATGGCCGTGTTATCTCAAGTCGTGGCCATGTTAATTGGCCGCCAAGATCATGTGATTTGTCACCGTAGGACTTCTTTCCTTGGGGTTACTTGAAAGAAAAGGTGTACTGTCGTTAAGCCAGCGACAATTCAAAAGCTAAAGGATGAGATTTTTCGACACATTAACGGCATAGAACCTCAACTATGCCTCAGCGTCATCGAAAATTTGGACCATCGGATGGAGATGTGCCGCCGAGTTCGCGGCGGTCATTTGGCCGTTATTTTGTTCCATACATAATAGAACCATACCAATGTTATCATAATAAAAAGAAATGAAAAAAATGTCCCAAATAATTTGTGTTTAATTCAAAATCAACATCGGCACTTAAAATTTAACCACCCTTTTATTTTTTTTAATTTATGTATGCAAGCTATGAACTAATATTCTTTTGCACGTTTTGTATGAAAAAAATAATAATAAAGACAAATTTATATTTAAAACAACCGCTCTTTTCAGAAATAATTGAGACATTTGTAACAAATTTGCCACCAAGCGTTTGAATTTACCAAGACATTAACCCAGAATTCGTTCAGAATTCGGAACGAAATGTCGGCAAAAACATTAGAATTTAATAAGACTTAATGCCAGAAATCGTTTAGAATTCGATCCGAGAAATCGATATTTCCTTTCGAGTTTCCCAAGACTACAGTTTAGAACTCGGCCAGAAATCGGTTCGATATGTCGGCAAAAACATCAAAATTCCTTCAGAGAAATAGTTGAGAATTCGTGTCAACCCTCTCATATAAGGTGGTTAAATTTTATGGGCCGATCATCCACTGTTGCCATTTCTTGCCACCATTCTGACCATTGACGACGTTTGGAATGGTCAAGAGGCTTTAGTTCTTGAGTCAATTGCACCTTGTAAGCGTGTAAATACAAGTCTATTTGAATAATGTTCATCAACGACGAGTGTGAGAGGTGCAATTGTTGGGCACGACGATAAGTTGAGGCGGACGGCTCTTCAGCCACACTATCGCGAACAGCAGCAATATTTTCTGCAGTATGATCCTGCACTGGTGTTTTCACATCTTCTACAGACCCAGTTTGCTCAAGTTTTTGCACGATTTTTCCGATTGTATTCACATTTGGGTGATTAAATTGACCGAAAAAATCACGAAGTGCACGATATGTATTTTGATTTGAACGCCCATTTTCATAATAAGCCTGAATAACTTTAACGCGTTGCTCGCTTGTGTGTCTTTCCATGGTTTAATTGAGTTAGTCTGAAATTGAGAAATATTAATTGAAATGCAGAAAAAAACTTAACGTTTAGGTGTGGTTCACATTCAACATCGGCCCTTACAATTCAACCACCCTTTATGTTTGGCGTTACGAAATCGGTAAGAATTCTGATCCGAAAGCGGAACATTTTGCCGATTGTCGTACAAAATTCTGAACGTTTGGTTAGCTAGGTAAGCACCTACATGGCGTAGCACCCTCTGCAAACTCTCATTCCATGGGCTAAACAATTGTCTAGCATTTGCCATTTAAATTATTGTTTTATCTTATTCGGTTTAAAAGATATGTATGTATTTTGCAACGAAAAAACTCAGATGGCGCCACTGTGCGTCACAAGAACTATTCAACAGCGTAGGCGCAGCCTTTGTTTTGTTTTATAGGGTGGTTTAATTTAAAGGGCCGTTGTTGATTTTGAATAAATCACAAATTATTTAGGACAATATTGTCATTTCTTTTTATTATGATAATATTGGTATGGTTCAATTACGACCTCGGCGGCACACCTCCATCGTTGGTCCAAATTTTTGATGACGCATGGGCATAGCTATGGTTCTATGCCGTTAATGTGCAGAATTATCTCATCCTTTAGCTCTTGAATTGTTGCTGGCTTATCGGCGTACACCTTTTCTTTCAAATAACCCCAAAGAAAGAAATCCAACGGCGTCAAATCACATGATCTTGGTGGCCAATTAACATCGCCACGACGTGAGATAACACGGCCATTGAATTTGTCGCGCAAAAAGAGCCATTGTTTTGTTAGCTGTGTGGCAAGTGGCAACTTCCTGTAAAAACCACATATCGTCCACATCCATATCTTCCAATTCGGGCCAAAAAAGTTCGTTATCATCTTACGATAGCGAACACCATTCACGTCGCTGCCTGATCGACCACATTTTGGAAAAAAATACGGCCCGATGATGCCGCCAGCCCATAAACCGCACCAAACAGTCACTCTTTGTGGGTGCATTGTTTTTTCGAAAATCACTCTTGGATTATCATTCGCCCAAATGCGGACATTCTGCTTATTGACGAATCCACTGAGGTGAAAATGTGCCTCATCACTGAAGATGATTTTATTCCAAAATTGATCATCCACTAGATGTGACGCGCAAAATAGAAAGGGACCTAAGGTTAAAAATCAGTTTTGTTCAGGAGAGCCATTTTAAAGATTAGGTCCCTCCCTTTCTATTTGCGCTTAGAATCGTCGACTTCACTTTCATAAAACGCGCATATCTCTGGGAGGGAACACTTTTGGGGCATGGGATCGGTCTCATTCGATGCTCAGATGTTGTCCACATCAAAAAATGAAAATTGAGTTTTTTACCCTTAGGTCCCTTTCTCTATGCGCTGTCACATATACAAATTTTTACGAGTTGCTCGCTTGTGTATCTTTCCATGGTTTAAATTGAGTTAGTCTGAAATTGAGAAAATCAAATGATATGCAGAAAAAACTTGAGGTTTAGGTGTGGTTCACATTCAACATCGGCCCTTAAAATTTTACCAACCTTTACAATGAGTACGAGTAATACAAATGACAACTTCGTCCAAAACCCACCAAAATCGAATTGAACCGACCATCTGACCAAATCTAAAAATGTTAAATCCAACCAACAAATTTGGTCAGAAAATCCCAAAAACGGCAATGCTGATTTTGGTATGTTTGGTTTCTCTCGGAATTTTTAATTTTCAAATGTTAAAGTCAATCTAAAAAATTGTGCGGATTCAAAAATTCTCGGAACACAGCAAATAGTCGTATGTAATTGTTTTACTTGTAAAATTTTTCTAACTTTTTGTAATTAAAACAAATAACGCAATGTGGTTTGCAGCTCACCAGCAGTTTACGTTAAGCAATCACTCATCAATTTCTTTATTCCATGTTCTGGCTCTGCTGAAATTTTGAAACCGAAACCACCAACAACGTCTCAGTTGGCGTCTTTACGATGTCTGCTACCTACCTACCTCTCACTTCTTTGCCTTGTCTTGACCGTCCGCACACATTTCGTTTTCACCCTATGCCAGTGCTGACGCGCACACACAATCTACATTTTGTTGACTACACACATACACACACACGCGAACATGTTTTGCATCCACTGTTGTGGTGTTTATATTTTATCTCGTTGTTTTTCAACGTTAGCATTGCAGACGCTGTGCCGTCATAGTTCTCATTGGCGCTGTAGCGTTGGCTGTATGTATGGTTTGGTTTTGGCGGAGAAAAGCATACTTACCTGGCGTAGAGGTTAACCGTGATCACGAAGGCGGTTCCTCCAGGGCGAGACTCGATCATTGCACTCCGATTGGGTTGACCCTTGCGATTATTCCTAATGCGAATAACTCGTGCGTGTAATTTTTGATAGCCGGGAATGGCGTTCGCGCCGTCCCGATTTTTTGAATAAATGATAATATGAGAGAGTGACTATGATTGGATGCTGAGGCAAACAGTCGACTGTTTTCGAAACACTTGTGTGGTATATTTAGGCGTAACCAGTGTTGCTTTTTGGTCGATTTCGCCCAAATGTGGTCGTTAATATATAAATCTGATGTTTGGTCGGATTTTAACTATAATATCATACGTTAGTTAAGCCTCTATAAACAAGACTAAAGCATGAAACACATAGACGACGACAGACTACCGACCACAACCTGTCAAAAATAAAATACATGTGTTTATATGGAAGTGAATATTTTAACGACGGCAAGGCGACACGACTGCTGGTTGTTGTCTATGCTACTTATGTAGCTGTAGTTGAATTAAACTATTTTCTATTTTTGTGGGCGACAATCAACAGGTTAGAGCTGTCAATGTCTGAAGTGGCGCCACTGAGATTATAATCAGCTGTTTATTGCTGAAAAATTTTCACAATTCGTTGTTTGGTTTTGGTAAATTTTTTCTTTTTGTTTGTTTATTGAAGTAGGTAAGTATTTGATCAGCTGTTTACTTTGCAGTTGCCGCCTTGAAAATAATTCAGTAGCTGACACGCGTCTACATTTGCAGTCAGCGGCATATGTAGTCGTGTGTTCGTGTAGCCTGTCGTCGTCTATGTGTTTCATGCTTGAGCCGAAAATACAATGATTTTTTTAACCATGTGTCTGGTTAAATTTTTCGTGGTAAATGTTTGATAACGAAGACAAAATAACGTTATATGTGACGCGAAAATAGAAAGGGACCTATGGGTAAAAACCAAAGATACACGTATTTAAAGATTTAAATACGTGTATCTTTGGTGTACCATCACTTTCATAAAACGCGCATATCTCTGGGAGCTAACACTTTTGGGGCATGAAATAGGTCTCATTCGATGCTCAGATGTTGTCCACATCAAAAATAAAAGAAAGTGAAAATTGATTTTTTTTTACCCTTAGGTCCCTTTCTCTATGCGCTGTCACATATATGTACGATCAAATGTTCATACAAATAGTTGAGTTAACATTATACGAGGTTGGTTTTTTCAAGAGAGAGGCTGAAAATTGTGCGACAAACAAAAATTTAAAGATCATTCGGCTCTGTTGTATCGAAGTTTTTGATCTGTTTTATGTTATACGAAGTTCAGAATTAAGTTACACGAAGTTGTAACCATTGCGACTGTCTTATCCTCCCACTAGTTTTCCTTTCTTCATTTGCTCTGAACGTTTGTGAGAAAGATCACAAGGCGATTTATCTCGCGCAATGATATTGCGCTATGAAGATTGCTTTTCACACAGTCCAAAGACTAACGCAAAGGGTAATTCTTATTAATCATAATGGGACTCCCGTATAAGTCATCTGATTTGTAGCCAAAGCAATCGTTGCCAAAGACTGCTGAAGAAAAACCTTGGCGGGTTTAGAAACAGCAGTGCAGTCTGCCTGGCAACCGTAGCTAATACATTTCACCAATTTTTTTTAGCTGATTTTGAAAAAGAAACAACAAAAGGCTATTGAACCTGAATAAAAACTGTTCAAGTCATAATAATGAAAAAAGACCGAATAAATGTAAACGAAACCAAAACATAATTAGTAGGTTAATTTAATATTAAAATTTGTAACAGTTACTATATTTCTGGTTAAAAGGGTTAACCAATTATTAGTTAACTTAACAAAAAGAATGATTTCTTTAACAATCTTCATAGTTAATAATATTAACAATTTCATTGTTAAATTGAACATGTATTGTTTCAATAAATTAACTATGAAATTTTAATACTAATAATTTTCATGGTTTAAAACAATGCATTGTTAAAACACCAATATTTATTTAAATAATAACAATTTTAATGGTTAAAAAACTCAACAATGCATTGTTAAAACAACAATAACTATTTTAAAATTAACCATTTTCATGGTTAAAAAATTCAACCATAGAATAGTTAAATTAACAATTATTATTGTTAAATACCAGTCAACAACAAAATGTTCAAATTAACCTTATATAGGGTGATCCATCTAGAGGTATTTTCTCAGAACAAAAAAAAATAAAAAAAAATTCAAATAAAGTGTGGAATCTTTATTGGTAATTTGAAAGGACATTTTATGGCATTTATTTTTTGAAAATAATTTTCTTTGAAATGTTAGCAACTGTATTATGGAAATGAGCGTTCGGTAAGAAACGGGAAGATCCACTGTTTGTGACCAAAATTTTGTTCAGTGATGAGGCCCATTTCTGACTCAACGGCAAAGTCAATAAACAAAATTACCGCATTTGGGCTGAAGAAGGTCAAGAGGTGCCATTATACCAAGAGAAAACCGTAATGTTGGCTTCCAAAACCTAAATCGTAGATGGTTTGTCAGCATAGACTTTGGACTTTACGTTACCCCAAAGAAAAATTTCTGAAGGTTTGATATCACTCGATCTAGGCGGCCAACTCACCTATGTAAAACGTGAAATTAGCTGATTTTCAAAATGACCTCTCAATAGATCCATTGTTTGACCAGCTGTATGGCAAGTGGCACTGTCTTGTTGAAACCAAGTGTCGTCAAGATTACGGGCTTCAATTACAGGTAGCATAAAGATCGATATCATGGCACGATAGCGAGCACTATTTACGTTTACGTTCCGGCCATCATCATTTTTGAAAAAAATATGCAGCGATGATTCCACCAGCTTATAAACCGCACCAAGCCGTGGTTTTCTCTGGGTATAATGGCACCTCTTGACCCTCTTCTTGTTGCTCATGAGCCCAAAAGCGGCAATTTTGTTTATTGACTTTGCCGTTGAGCCAGAAACGGACCTCATCAAAGAACAACATTTTTGATCGAAAACCGCGGATCTTTCCGTTTCTCACCGAACGCTCATTTCCATAAAACAGTTGCCAACATTTGAAAAAAATTATTTTTAAAAAATTAATGCCATAAAATGTCCTTTCAAAATACCAATAAAAATTCCACTCTTGATTAGAATTTTTATATTTTTTTGTTTTGAAAAAATACCTTTAGATGGATCACCCTATATAACGTAGACTCCAAATAATGTTTATTTATCTTTAAGTTAACCTTATACAAGATTAATTTACTTCTCTGTGTAGAAGTTTTCTTATTAAAAGCTTGAAGTCCTTTATAAAACAATTGTTTTTAATATTTAATATTTATTTGTTCCCAATATCTTTTTGCTGGGTTAGCGAATACTCATACACTTTCAAAAGTGTGCCCAGTTGGGCTGTTCTGTCAAATAAAACAACTGGACTTTGGGTGCTAGTAAATATGGGGTATAATTTTTTTTATTAGTATTAAAAAAAAGGAGAACAAGTGATTAATAAATGTCAATAAGAATATATGTATGTAAGATAATAATTGTATAAATTGTTCAATAATTAGAGAGATTGTTTATAAAAATGCAAAAATTAAAGCGCATCCAATCAAAAAGCTTAGAAAAAAGCGCCCCTGTTCTATATTCCGAAAGTGATTTGAATTCGAATTATTTTTGTTTGGTATTTTGCCGGCTTTTTGCAGGCTTTTTGCTTTCGCAATGCTTTAAAACCACGGACGATTTGGAAATCGCACGGGTGATTTGGTCCTGTCTGGCAAATCACTTCGACATGAAGTGATTTTGGAACAGAACTGAATTTCAACAAACATGGATTTCTATTTCATATTCGAAGTTTATTGTGCAGAAAACATAATGATTTCAATTATGTAAGAACCGAAATGAAAAATTCGGATTCAATGCACTTTCTGAAGACGGAACAGGCACGGTATTATAAAAAAATAAAAAATATATCCTTAGAGCAAATTGGCAATAAGTAAATTAGATATTAGTATATATGTTAGAAATATGTAGTATATACTTGTAGATTGTAAATGTATTGAAATACACATATGTAAAAGGTAGTATATTTGTAATTTAAAATAGACACAGCAGAGGTAAAGACAAAAAAACTAGATCTTCGAGCGTGAGCTATCAACAGTCCAAAAAATACATGTACGGGCAGCAGTAAAATGGGGATTAAAAATTAAAGCGTTTCATTTCGTTTTTTCTTAATTGTTTTCTTTTTTTTCGGTGTTAAAAATTCAAACCGACGCAAATCTGGGAATTGCGATTCTGTTTCTGACTTATTTCCAAAACCTGGAACATCTCTTGGAGGGCATCGTTGGTGTGCGTCTTACGGCGATTGCGCCTCAATGTTACACGTCCCGATTTGAATTCGCGCACTAAAGCGTCAAGACCTGAAGAAAAAAAGAAAAAGACGAAAACAAAATAATTCGAATTAGTTGGGAATTGAGTTTAAGGCTTTTCAACAGCGACAACAAGTGCAACACAAATAGTTAACATCAGTTAAAAGTCATTCAAACACTCAAGGGGCCAGAAACAATTTTCAACGAAAATATTTAATATTTTATTATTTATTTAGTAAAGTTAGGAAATTTATAAAAATGACAAAAAAAATTTAAGGTTATAAGACATTTACAATTTTCTTTTTTTAATACCCTTTTCCAGGGCTGGGCTTTAGTCAATTATATAATAGATAGGTTTTGTTTGGCCAGCTAGCATTTTCGATTAGTTTTTGTTATGATTAGTCGTTTAGTGTTTACATTTACACTTTACATGTGATTATTTTTTTAATGCTTACATGTGTCACCCAGTTTTGCTAAAATCGCAATAATTAGATTTTTATAAGGTCTTGTTGTATTGCTGTTTTAGTTTTTAGTTACACTTTCAAGTTTTCTGTTAATCCTTCAATTATTATTTTCGGCTTAAACAAATTGTTGAGTTAATAACGAGGGCGACCGCAAAACTAACATTTTCTGTTTTACTAGCAACTTTTTGGTTTTGTTTTTTAAAAGCCATCTGTCAAAATTTCCGAAATATTTAATGATTATTTTCTTTGTTACAGGTGATTGAAGTAAACAAGTTTTATAATTTTTGAAAAATGGAAAATAAAGTTTCGTGCGGTAATTAAACACATTTATATGAAGGGTTATACGCCACAATTAATCAAAGATGAATTGGATTCTGTTCATGGTGATAATGCACCATCATACTACACCGTGAAATCCTGGGTTCAACAATTTAAAATGGGTCGTTCAAGTACGGAAGATGAACAACGCTCTGGAAGACCGAAAACTGCTACTACTATTGAAAACATTAGAAAAATATTTAATGAAGTGACTAAAGATAGACGAATAAAGCTCAGAGAACTTGCTGATATTGTTAAAATACACGAAAAACAAGTTTGGAGTATTTTACATGATGAACTCCACATGAAAAAGCTTTCCGCAAGATGGGTGCCGTGTTTGTTGACTTTGCCCCAAAAAAAATCGTCCGTTGAACCAATTCCGAGGAGCTTTTAGCGATTTATCAGCGTAATCCAATAGAGTTCTTGCGCCGATTCATAACTTTTGATGTAACATGGATCCATCACTACATCCCAGAATGCAGAGAACAGTCAAAACAATGGATAGAAGCTGGTAAAAGTGGTCCCAAGAAGGCGAAAACTGTTAAGTAGCAGGAAAAGTAATGGCCACAGTATTTTGGGATGCAAGGGGTATAATATTTATGGATTTTCTTGAGAAAGGAAAAACTATAAATAGTGAATATTATTGTGCATTATTGGATCGGTTGAGTGAAGAAATCAAGATAAAACGACCGCATTTAGAAGAAAAAAAGTTCTTTTTCATCAAGATAATGCTCCTTTACACACTGCATTTTTAACTCAACAAAAACTGGCCGAATTACGATTTGAAATTGCTCCGCATCCACCATATAGTCCAGATTTAGCTCTTTTTGATTATTTCTTGTTTCCAAATTTAAAAAAAATTCTCGGTGGCAAAAAATTTTCGTCCCATAAGGAGGTTATTGCTGAAACTGAGGCATATTTTGAAGATCTTGAAAAATATTATTTTTCGGATGGAGTTAAAAAACTTGAAAAACGTTTGATGAAGTGTATTGAGTTGATTATGTTGAAAAATATATAATAATAATTCCAAAAAAACGGTTCTTTTCATGTTAGGCCAGTTACTTTTGCGGTCGCCCTCGTTTATTTTACTTGTCTGTAAATTGTTTTCGTCATAACTGTTTTTGTAATATGAGGCTTCTCCAGCTAAAGATATAAAATCTGTTGAAAATATGTGAGTGGGAGCAATATCTATATCTGAGCCGATATCTTTTTATTTCAAAAGCGCCTGTCCTTGACCGAAAAACTTACTTGTGCCAAATTTCATCAATATCGGATTAAGTACTTAGTAGGCACATAAATACTGTTAAAACATTGAAAACACCCATTTCAATAGTAGAACTGAACATACACCGCTAATGTCATATTTTGAAAGCTAACCACAATAGCGTTAGTCTGTAACGGGATTTTAAAATTGTTTCAACTTTCATCATGGAGTGGTCAGATAATGAGAAGCGTATCGCTGTAATAGCGTTTTTCAAGTGTGAAATGAAAAAAACGAGAGCAAAAATGCGTGAGATTTTTGATGCCATACGAATTTCATATGGCAGTGTGATTTCGATTTTACATGATCAATTGGGTTTCAGAAAGCTGTCTGCAAGAAGCGTGCCGCGATTACCATTTCATCTAGATAATGCGGGGGTGCATATGTGTGTCAATGGCAAAATTGCATTAATTGGGATACGAATTGGTACCTCATTCGCCATATACTCCGGATTTAACACCCAATGACTATTTCCTAATTTCCAAACCTGAAGAAATGGCTGGGTGAAAAGAGATTCAGCTCCAACGATGAAATTATTGATCAAACAAATGTCTATTTGAAGGACCTTGAAAAATGCCATTTTTGGAAGGGATACAAAAATTGGAGAAACGTTTGACTAAGTGTATTGAGCCAAAAGGAGATTATGTTAAAAAATATTTTTTTTGTAGAAAAAAATGTGTTTTGTTTGAAAAGTCACGGAATTATTGATATGCCCTCATATTTCGTGTTGAGTAGCCAGAAAAATTCCAATTTACTTCACTTAAACAACTAAATATTATCTGCTTTATACAATTTGTTGATCCTTTAATACCAAAATTAAATATTTTTTTACCCACTTTACCAATGTGATGCAAAAAACTTGTGCATGCTAACTATAGGTATATGATTGCAATATATATTTCGGGTCCTGACAATACAAGTGTTCCTAGATGCAAACTGAAACTTCCATTGGAAACTTCCATATTTTTTAGCATAACTTTACTCAGGACATTTTGTCATTTGAGGGCGAATTGTTTTGTGTACAGTGTGTTGAAAAATTCATCTCAGTCGAAAAATGGAATTATCCCGTGAACATTTTCGTGCGATGATTTTTTACGATTTTCGAGACAAGTGTATAAATCAACTTGTTTCGACTTTTGGCGATGAAGCACCATCAAAAACCACTGTTAATCACTGGTACCAATTGGTTCAGTCTCGGACGCCATTGGCTTCGGGATGAATTTCGTGAAGGACGTCCAACTTCGGTCACTTTGCCAGAAACCATCGATGCTGTGCGTAAACTGAATAAGGAAGACCGATATGTGTGCATTCGGTAGCTCAAAGGCAGTGTATAACATTGTCACAGGTGACGATTCATGGATCTATGCATATGAACCCGAAACAAAACAGCAGTCGGCCGTATGGGTCTATCAAGTCGAGCCAAATCCAACAAAAGTTGTTCGTGGAAGACGTACATCGAAGCAAATGATTGTGCTTTTTTCGGTATAACCGGCCATGTGGCCACAGTGCGTTAAGTGGAACGTAGGACGGCCAATTCTGAGTGGTATACAACCATCTGTTTGTCAACAGTGATCGAAGAAATGAGGTAAGATAATAAGATAAGATGTATCATTTTGCATCACGATAATGCGAGCTCTCATACATCAGCTGAAAGGATTAGCTATTTGACCACTCAAGATGTCGAATTGATGGGCCATCCACCGTACAGCCCTGATTTGGCACCCAATGACTTCTTCCTATTCCCTAGCTTCAAGAAAAAAAATGCGTGGTCAACGTTTTTCATCGCCCGAAGCACCTGTTGAAGCGTTCAAAAATCATGTTTTGGATGTGTCTCAATCGGAGTGGAAAAAGTGCTTCGACAATTGGTCTGTGAGCATGCAAAAGTGTATTGATCTTAAAGGAGAATATTTTGACAATAAAACCATTTCCAATGATAAATCATTGTGTTTTTGTTGCCGCACCCGAAATATAAATAGCAACCGTACTAAGTAGGGACATAAATACTGTTACAACACTGAACACACCCATTTCAATAGTAGAACTGAACATACCCCGTTAATGTCATATGGGTTTTGAAAGCTAACCTCAATAGCGTTAGTCTGTAACGGGATTTTAAAATTGTTTCAACTTTTATCGTGGAGTGGTCCGATAATGAGAACCGTATTGCTGTAATAGCGTTTTTCAAGTGTGAAATGAAAAAAAACGATATTTTCAAAACGCTCCGGCCACTAGGGATAAGGCGCATGTTCGTCTACCGATGCATAAAACTGTTTGAGGAGACTGTAGATGTAAAAGACCGCCACCGGTCGGGACGCCTACGCTCTGTTCGAACACCGCATTTCATCAAAGGCGTTAAATCAAGAATTCACAGAATCCGCTTCGAAAACAGAAAATCATTTCCCGTGAGATGAATATCACGCAAAAATCCATGAGTCGAATTATTAAAAAAGACTTGGGACTTGGGGCTTTCAAACGACGAACTGGAAATTTATTGACTGCATCTTGAAAAAAAAAATAGGATTGAAAAATGCAAACGTCTTTTGGTGAAGCACGCTGATAACTTGCACAGAAGAATTTTGTTCACCGTTCAGGAAAAATTTCACAAGCAAAATGATAGAGTGTATGAGCGGTCATCTAAGGAAGCATCTGAACTGATCTCAAGGGTGGAAAAGGGTCATCACCCAGCTTCAGTCATGGTTTGGTGGGGTGTCTCTTACGATGGGGTCACTGACCTGCATTTCTGCGAACAAGGAGTCAAAACATCGACCAAAGTTTACCAAGAAACCGTTTTGGAAGCTGTTGTGAAGCCTCTTAACAATTCCCGGTTCCAAAACCAGCCATGGACTTTCCAGCAGGATTCTGCGCCGGCCCATAAGGCTAAAACGTCCCAGGCCTGGCTTCGAAACAATTTGCCAGCGTTCATATGTTCTGAGCAATGGCCCTCAGGCAGTCCAGATTTGAACCGATTGGACGGTTTTAGAGGACAAGGTTTGTCACAAAAGATATCCCAACATTGGATCTCTTAAGACTGCTTTGGTTCGAGCTGTGGCCAATTTTCCAATGGACGCGGTTAGTGCAGCTTTTGACGATTGGCCAGTGCGACTTAAGGCGTGTGTAATGGCAAAAGGCGGACATTTCGAATAAATAGATTCTTTTTGGATACAATATACATCAATAAATATACTTAAATATATTTGGTCCAAAAAAACATTCAGTACTTTTTATTTTACAGCATACAACGTGTGTAACAGTATTTATGTCCCTACTAAGTAACATTCCCATTTCCACCATTCAATCAACCTCTCCGCAGTAATTCTGAAAATCCTGAATGTTATCAACTGATCGTCATTCAAAGTCCAATTCCAACGACTTACAATATCTAATAAAAAATTCACTTTCTTCACTTTTGGAGCCAGAAGCAAAAAATTGGTTGAAAATTAGTGCGCCATATTTAAATATGTACCAATTTTCTTTAATAGCGCCAGTCCCTAATCTTAAACACTTACTTCTGTCAAATTTCATAAAGATCCGACAGCAACCTGTAGCTGAATTACAAGCTTTAGACAGCTGACAGACGAATGGACAGACAGACGTCATTAAATGGAAAAAGCTGGTGATAGAACGCGACCGTTACAATTTAAGATGGGTCTAGCCAATATTTAAGTAGTTAAAAACATTTGCCATTAAACAAACTTATAATACCCTTACCCTCATTCACAGAGTGGTAAGTAAAAGCATCACCCGATAGGTAACGGTCAGTATTAGAATAATTTCGTTTGTCTCTTATCAAATATTGTCTTATTCATAAAAACTTACAATGGATTTTAAAAAACATTTTCATAAAGAAAATTAGAATTTTAAATCTTATGGAAATTTTTATTGCCTAATTTCTATGCATTTCAAAACAAAACACACCTAGTGTTGCTGTTTTATTTTCAACGATTTTATATATCGTCCTGCATTACTGCCGAAGATATTAAAGCGTAGTATTTGTCGACAGTTGCGTGGGAAAACTGTACCTCCCTCCGTGCATGTGCTCATTTCCTTCATTTCAAAATGTAGGTGGTCGAAAGCAAATATAGTGGGTATTCATGCATGCCAGGTCAAGGAAGGGGGATTCTTCTTTTTTTTGATTTGTTTTTAAAGCACCGATAGAGTCAACAAAATAGACAAACAGTGAAACAAAAACAATCGTAATAAATTGAAATAAATCCTAGCAACTTAAGTGGGCGAAGAATATTTAAAGGGCAAGTGAGGACAAATTCAAAGTTCAGAAGAATACCTGTATTTATAAGTACAGTAAGATAGTAAGTAAGGACACTTTAACAGGCACACTGAGAAGAAAAATAACCTTACGAGGGCGGTTCGGAAACTTCTTAGCCTAGCACAAAAAGCGCGACATAAACAGAAAAAAGTTAAGTGTTTTGGAAACTTCCATCTCTGCTATGAACACATGTTAAATTTTGTTTCGATCTGGCAACTCCTTCATATAGAAACAGGTGTTCACAAAAGACGCATCCGCTCTTTTTTTACAATGGAAAAATTAGAAATGCGTGGTGTCATTAAATATTTACATAAAAAAGGTTTATCGGGACAAGAAATTCATAATGATATGGCGAATGTATTAGGTGAAAGTGCTCCTTCATATGCAACAGTAAAAAATTGGGTTGGTGAATTTAAACGCGGTCGTTCAAGCATTGAAGATGAACGTAGTGGACGTCCAAAAACAGCAACAACAACAGAAATTGTAGCCAAAGCGCATGATATGGTATTAAATGATCGACGAATAAAAGTGCGTGAAATAGCTAATATCATGGGCATCTCAAATGATCGAGTCCATTTAATTTTGCATGGAGAACTACAGATGAAAAAGCTTTCTGCAAGATGGGTGCCGGACTTGTTAACAGTCGACCAAAAACGCATAAGAATGAACATTTCTCAAGCTTGTTTGGATCGTTTTCAGCGAAATAAAATGGATTTTAAGCGTCGTTTCATAACTGTTGATGGGACATGGATCCACCACTATACTCCAGAGACAAAAGACCAATCCAAACAATGGACTGAAGCTGGAGGAAGTGTCCCAAAGAAGGCAAAAACAATTCAATCGGCTGGTAAGGTTATGGCAACGGTTTTTTGGGACTTCAAAGGTATTTTATTGATTGACTATCTGCAAAAGGGTAAAACAATAAATTCAGAGTACTATTGCAACCTTTTAGATCAATTAAATGTACGAATTCGAGAAAAACGTCCTGGCTTACAACACAAAAAAATAATTTTTCAGCAAGACAACGCACCAGCGCACAAGAGTGTTTTAACACTGGCTAAAATCAACGAATTAAAGTACGAGTTGCTTGACCACCCACCTTATTCTCCTGATTTAGTTCCCAGTGAATTTTACCTGTTCCCAAATCTAAAAAAAATCCTTGCTGGCAAGCATTTTACCCCAAATGAAGATGCAATTACAGTTGTAAACCACTATTTTGAAGACCTTGAAAAAAACTATTTTAATCAATGGATAGAATTGCTAGATAAGCGTTGGACTAAGTGTATTGAAGTTTCAGGAGATTATATTGAAAAATAAAATATTTTTGAAAAACTAACTATTCTCTTTCATTGATAGGCTAAGAACTTTCCGAGCCGCCCTCGTATGTAAGGTTAATTTAACCATAAATAAACATGATTTAGAGTCTAAGTTATATAAGGTTAATTTGAACATTTGGTTGTTGACTGCTATTTAACAATAATAATAGTTAGTTTAACTTTTATATGGTTGAATTTTTTAACCATGAAAATTGTTAATTTTAAAAAAAATATTGTTGTTTTAACAATGCATTATTTTTAACCATGAAAATTGTTAACAAAAAAATTTCATAGTTAATTTATTGAAACAATACATTTTCAATTTAAAAATGAAATTGTTAATATTATTAACAATGGAGATTGTTATAGAAATCATTTGGGTACAAATCAACCTCTTACAAAGCGATAGCTCGGTCCGTAGCAAACTACGCAGCACGTCTATTGTCGGCGAACGTAAATACGACGCAGTCGTATCCCACGACAGTCGGTTCTATGCACCGGATTGACCCGAAGCAGCAATTCTTCGGCCAAGGGCTGTCACCTCGGCACTGTGTGCGCCGCTACAAAAACGACGCAGTGGCAGAAAATTTAGACTTGCCAGAATTCCGCCCTTAGGTGTCTTCTTATGTCTTCTGAAGACCATCTGCATGAGGAGACGAAGGTCCTTACCGTGAGCAGACACAATTTCCTGCTGTCGAAGCAATACTCGTACCTGCTATAGTGTTTTCGCAGCAGTCATCCGAACCACCATCTGTTGGACAGGATGACTCCGCCCAGGCAGATCAGGTACTATCTTCATGATCTAGAGAGAGAGAGAGATCCAGCGGTATAAGAGAACACCTTTAGATCATCGAAACTATTAGGCAGGTCTGAACAACATTCACGCCGATGAAGTCGCAGCAGCAGTATCCAGCTACCATGTGCATGTAGTGCTAGGGGGCATCCCCCGGAGATTTCACATAAGGAAAAGGTACTACCTCGGCAGGCACGCGTGGTTCTGGCGCAGCTAAGATCTGGATGGTGCAGCCGCCTCAATTCTTACTGGGCACGAATTGATGGCAACGTTTCGGACAACTGTCCCGCCTGCCATCAGGGACCACATAATGAGCTGCACCTCTTCAATTGTCCGGCCAGGCCCACTCAGCTGACCCCCAGGCCTCTGCGGAAGCATCCAGTTCAAAAGGCGCGTTTCCTCCACCTGGATAACAAGACTTCAAAATAAATACTTATATATTGTTGTTACAACAACAACAACTTATACGGGGGTCCCATTATGATTAATGAGAATTACCCTTTGCGTATAGTCTTCGAACTGTGCGTACAATCTGAAGATTGTACAGCAAGCGTTTGACTTTGGTGGTGGTTTTTTCTTACTCACGTTCAGAGCAGCGGAAGAAAGAAAAAGGGGTGGGTGATAAGACAGTCACAATCGTTGCAACTTCGTGTTATCGATTGGCCAGTTGACCGCACTATAAACTACAGATCAAATTCGTTTTTCGCTCGTGCAGTCCGTATGTGGAATCGACTTCCGGTAAATGTATTTCATTTCATTTCTTTATTGACATGTAATTCGAAGCCCATTGGGGCCTATTAAAGCTAAATTACAATATGCATCAAAATGTTAAATAGAACATCAAATCAAAATTCAGTATAAAATCAAATAAATAATATAAATTAAAAATAATCCTAATATTTCCTTATAAAAGAGAAAAAACCTGATGAAAGCATATAAGTGATAATCAAGAAACCGAAGAAAAAAAATATATAAATAAAAGCATTACTCTGTACTTGAACGAAAATGTTCCATTAAATGTTTACGAAATGTCATGGAAGACAAATTAAACGTTTTTAAACTGCTTGGTAAAATGTTAAATAGTCGGGCTACTCTTACGAGAAATGATCGATCCATAAGCGGAGTTACCTTTGGAATAATTAACTGTCTGTTGCGAATTAAGTGACTGAAGACAAATGAGTTTGCTAGGAACAAAAAAGATTGAAGTTTGTATATCTTGTAAAAAAAAATATATCAACCGAAGGTGCACAAATTCCACAAAGGATCAGCCTAAAAAGTCATGCACAAACGGCGATATGTGAGCATACGGTTTAACAGAATATATATAGCGCATAACTCTATGAAGCACTGTCTTTATAATATTCATATTACTTTGAGCTGTTCCTGTATATACCTCTAGGCAGTACAAAATATTTGGCGTAATTAAGCCATGAACCAGTTTTGTTTTTCCCAACGAGGTAAAACTAAATTGGTGTTGTATAGTGAAACTATCACGTGAAGCAATACTGCGAATATGCTGCTCAAAGCAACATTTGTTATCCAGTACTATTTCCAAACTCGTAATACTCTGAACGAATTCTATAGACGTACCATTGTATTGCAAATCTAGGTTGATAGATGATGATGATGAAAACAATATTGCCTTTGTTTTAGAAGGATTAATACTCAATAATTTTAAAACATAATCAGTTTTGGCTTGTAAAACATCCAAATACTGGATTTCTCCGCAAAATAATAGCTGAACATCATCAACAAAAGAGTATGGTGTACACCAAACGCATAGACTTTTGAAAAGGACATTAATAAACAGCACAAACAAAATTGGACCAAGAACAGAGCCCTGAGGGACCCCACTCCTAACAGACAAAACAGACGATGCGACTCCATTGACACGAACAAACTGCGTTCTACCACATAAATAAGAAAGCATTAAACTACAGGCACTTTTCCCAAGTCCATAATCTTTATGCAATTTATTTATCAAAATTCCATAATCTACCCTATCGAAGGCTTTTTCTACACATACACATTTTTTGATCATGAGTATTCTTCCTTATTGAGTCAGTAATGCCAATTAAAAGAGCAGAGGTACTCCTGTCGTTCCGGAAACCACATTGACAATCATTAAGCAGCGATTTACTCTCAATATAGTCTAACAACTGCCGCTTAAGAATATTTTCTACAACTTTTGACAGGATGGGAAGCAAAGAAATGGGTCTTAAGTTGTCAGTAGAATTCGAGCTTGATTTTTTTTGAATTGGTGTCACTATGGCTACTTTCCAATCATTAGGAAAGCAGGAAGTCATTATTATAGTGTTCACTAAATGAAGAAGGTGATTTGATATAAACGGAAATACTACTTTAATTGCGACTTCCAGAAGTTCAAGGCAAGCGTCAATAATCATTACTTCCTCTTTCAACCATCCGATCCTTTACTTTCCACTCGCCAACGCAATCCCCTGAGTGTTGGTTATTAAAAAACAAAGATCAAAAACTTCCATACAACACAGCCGAATGATCTTTAAATTTTTGTTTATGTCGCACAATTTTCTGTCTCTCTCTTGAAAAAACCAACCTTATATAATGTTAACTCAACTATTTGGTATGTATATTTGACCTTATATAACGTTATTTTGTCTTTGTTATCAAACATTGAACCAGACACATGGTTAAAAAATCATTTATTTTCGGCATAATGTGGATACTTTATAGTTATTTTCTAGATTTCGGCTAAATTTAATAGCAAACATATCAAAACAAATGTAGCTAAAAACTAAAGTCGGGCATGGCTGACTATATTATACCCTACACTTTTGGAAGTTCAGAGAAGCCCACTGAAATTGGGTTTTAAACCCCCTTAGGCGGCCTCTAAATTTACCCAGATTTCTAAAAAAAATGTCATATTTAAATTTGAGAGAAAATTTCATTGTTTTTAATGTACTTAAATAACAACGATGGATGGTTAGGAAAAGGGCCAGACGTACGGGTATCGCTCAATGGAAGCAGATAGTGATTCTGAATCGATCGTTAACATGAGATCTATCTCCATTTCTTGAATGTGTTAGAAACATCATCATGAAGTCATAATACTCTGGTGTAGGGAATAACAAGAAAAAGACTGAGACGATACGCCGTGTTCATTTTTAATTATGGCACGGTGCGTATACGTAATATACGTCATACATTGCGTATACGTACTATGGACTAAAGGACGATAATTGTTGAGGATAATCGCATATGAGAATATATCTAATTGCCCACTAGGCAACTTTACTGGCCGCAACTCTTAGTTTATTAGAGAAAGAGAGAGAAAGAGATGTAAGGGGAATCCCTGCCCTTTATCAGACTTTTCTACAAACTGAGAGTTGCGGCAAGTAGAGTTGCCTAGTGTGAATGGAGACTTACTACCATAGAACGGAAGAGCATCATTAAGTCTTTAACGTGCTCATAACACAAAGACTTGCTTACTCTTTTTTACTGTCACTCTAGCGGTCACTCTCTTCCCGTGCTCTTACCGTGTACGTAACAAGCGGACACGACACGAAACCAACAACAAAATGCAAATAAAACATCACTAAATGAGTCATGATTAATCGCTTAAAAGAAATCACCACCATAAAAATGAAATCCAAAACTAAGATGATGTTGACAACATCAGACGACGCTCAGCGGCCCCTCCCCCCTCGTGCAGCAACGCTGAAGGCGGGGAGGTAAGCTTTGGGGCATTGCGGAGAAAATGCTTTATTATGGCAATTCAAAGACTGGCAAAGAAATTGTCAAGAAAGACGACCACAAAACAAAACTACGAAAATCAAAATACAACAAATAAATAAAGAAATACTAAACCACACAATCATTGTTGTCATTTTCGCCGTCGCTGGCGTCGCTGTGCACTTCGTCGTCGTCGTCGTCTGCTTGAAATGCCAATACATCGTCACGGTGGGGGGTATTCGTGTGGTGTTGGTCTTTTTCAGCTTCCACATTTTATCATTATCAGCATCACCATAAACGTGATGATGAGCGCGCCACATTACATATCAAATGGAATTTGGGGTTTAAAGAGAAAAACAATTTAAGCAAAATATCGACTTCTTTGTAGTCGAAAAAAATGCTCATCCTCACACACACACACATACACAGGCAATCGTACTGTGGCAACAGCGACGGGATTATTTGCACACTTGAATAATAATCCGGCATTTAAATATATTTCGAATAAATAACACCCTACGCCATTTAAGGTGATTCTAAGCTGTGATGGCTTGCACCACAGAGTACGAGTACATATCACTAGGGGACTCAGGGTGGATACCAATTAAAGGTAAGTGTTGAGACATGACACAGGGTGACACCAAATCCTCAAAATAAATTGAATCCGAATCAGACCGGGTGACAGGTTATCGTGTCACTTATTCGACATTTAGATGGAGCAACATCTGATAAATGCAAGGGTTAAAAACGGGCTCATTTAACACAAAGGGCCATAGACATTCTAATTAATGGAATATTTCAACCCCTTAGCAAAACCTGCAATGACACAGGATGACACCAAATCCTCAGTTTAAATAGAAAGTGATCCCAACGAATCAAACCGGGTGACAGGATATCGTGTAACTACCTATTCGATATTTTGGTAGAGCAACTCCCAATAAATGCAAGGGTCAATGAAACAGGCAAAAATTACACCTAGGGGTATAATAAAAACGGACGCCTAAGTAGAATGACACAGGGTGACACGCAATATTTAGTCCAAACCAGACAGGGTGACAGGTTATCGTGTCACTTATTCGACACTTAGATGGAAAAACTTCTGATAAATGCAAGGGTTAAAAAAACGGCCACATTTAACACAAAGGGCCATAGACATTCTAATTAATGGAATATTTCAACCCCTTAACAAAATCTGCAATGACACAGGATGACACCAAATCCTCAGTTTAAATAGAAAGTGATCCCAACGAATCGTGCAACTACTTATTCGATATTTCGGTAGAGCAACTCCCAATAAATGCAAGGGTCAATGAAACAGGCAAAAATTACACCTAGGGGTATAATAAAAACGGACGCCTAAGTAGAATGACACAGGGTGACACGCAATATTTAGTCCAAACCAGACTGGGTGACAGCTTATCGAGAACTTATTCGACATTTAGATGGAACAACTTCTGATAAATGCAAGGTTTAAAAAAAACGGGAGCGATTAACACAAAGGACCATAGACATTCTCATTAATTGAAGATTTCAAACCCTTAGCAAAACGTGTAATGACACAGGAAGACACCAAATCCAAAGTTTAAATAGAAAGTGGTCCCAAAGAATCAAACCGGGTGACAGGTTATCGTGTAACTTATTCAACATCTTGATAGAGCAACTCCTGATAAATACAAGGGTTAAATAAGCAGGCAAAAAGAACACCTAGGGTATAATAACAACGGACGCCTAAGGTTGACAGGGTCACAGCTTATCAAGTAACTTATTCGACATTTAGATGGAACAACTTCTGATAAATGCAAGGGCTAAAAAACGGACGCGATTAACAAAAAGGGCCATAGACATTGTGATTAATTGAATATTTTAACCCATTAGCAAAACCTGCAATGACACAGGGTGACACCAAATCCTCAGTTTAAATAGAAAGTGATCCCAACGAATCAGACCGGGTGACAGGTTATCGTGTAACTTATTCAACATCTTGATAGAGCAACTCCTGATAAATGCAAGGGTTAATGAAACAGGCAAAAATAACCCCAAAAGTCATACCCATTATGAGGAGAGCAGAACGAGGTGTAACTGGAGCTGTCTCAAAATTAAGTTGGGAGAAGATGAATATTTGTCTTTTCCACTGCTAGAATAGCGTCGCGACTAAAGAACGTTAAGAAAAATTTGGTCGGCAGCTGCAAAGTCGAGATGGTAAAGAATTTTGAATACCTTCGGTCCGCCTTAAACCAACGGAAAGATGACAGCCCAAATAAAAATGAAAAATTATGTTTGCAATTCGAACAGAACCTTTCTTGAGAAAAAAGAAAAAAAAATTTTAACTCTTCACCACAATATGGGAGTATATAAAGGGTGGTCCAACCATAATGCACAAAGTAAATTGTGAGTCACGGATTGAAGTCTAGTTTTTTTGCCAACTTAATTCGACATTTCCTTGTTTCACTGTTTGGCAAATTCAACCATGGAGAGGAACATAATTGATTGTGTTAAAATTGTTGAAGCCTTTTACGAAAATGATCGTTACAATCAAAATGCATTTCTAGCAATTCATGATTTTTGTGGTCAGCATAATTGACCAAATATGTCCACAGTGGATTTATTAACAAGCAGAAATGTCGCATTTGGGCAAAAGAAAATTTACGAGTGATTGTTGAAAAACCTATACATACACAAAAAGTGGTGCGGTTTATGGGCTGGCGGCGTCATCGGGCTCCTTCGAAAATGAAGTCGAAAATGATGGCGGACTACTTGTGGCCAAAAATTGAGGCTAGGGACCTGGCAATATGTGGTTTCATCAGCATGGTGCCACTTATCACACAGTCAACGAAACAATGTCTCGTTTGCGCGAGATATTCAATGGCGGTCGTGGCGATTCTTTCTTTAGGGAAATTCAAAAGAAATAGTGTACGTCAATAAGCCAACAACAATTCGGCACATTGTATCTTAGAGTCGTTGAAAATATGGATCATCGGAAGCCGTGACCAGAACTTGGTCTATATTCTGTTTCACACATACGAGGGTTGCTATTTATATTTCCGGTCCTGACAATACTAGTGTTCCCAGATGCAAACTGGAACTTCCATTGGAAACTTTGACATTTTTTAGCATAAAATAGAACTATCCCGTGATCATTTTCGTGCGATGATTTTTTACGATTTTCGGCGTGGGTTATCGAGACAAGAGTGTTTACTTATAAATCAACTTGTTTCGACTCTTGGCAATGAATCACCATCAAAAACCACTGTTAATCGCTAGTACCAAGAGTTCAGTCTCGGACGCCGTTCGCTACAGGATGAATTTCGTAAAGGACGTCCAACTTCGGCCAGTTTGCCAGAAACCATCGATGCTGTGCGTGAACCGATTAAGCAAGATCGAAATCTGACATCTGATTAAAGCATCCTTGGACATTAGTATGACAAGCATCAATAAGATATTGCATGTTCATTTGGCAGCGAAAAAAATAATTTGTTCTCGTTGTATCCAACATAATTTAACGAATGCTCAAAAAGGCTCGTATGGATTGGTGCAAAGAGATGTTGAAAAAGTATAACTGCGGTAGCTCAAAGGCAGTGCATAACATTGTCACAGGTGACGAAACATGGATCTATGCATATGAAACCGAAACAAAACAGCAATCGACCGAATGGGTCTTTCAAGACGTGCCATATCCAACAACAGTTGTTCGTAGAAGAAGTACACCCAAGCAAATGATTGCGATTTTTTTCGGTATAGCCAGCCGGCCATGTTGCCACAGAGTCTTTAGTGGAACGTAGGACGGTCAATTCTGAGTGGCGTCTGTTTGCCAACAGTGTTCCAAGAAATGAGGAAAGATGATAAGAGAAGACGGATCATTTTGCATTACGACAATGCGAGCTCTCACACATCAGCTGAAAAGATGAGCTATTTGAGCACTCAAGATGTCGAATTGATTGGCCATCCGCCGTAGAGCCCTGATTTGGCACCTAATGACTTCTTCTTATTCCCTAGCATTAAGAAAAGAATGTATGGTCAATGTTTTTTATCGCCCAAAGCAGCTGTTGAAGCGTGCATAAATCACGTTTTGGAGGTTTTTCAATCGGAGTGGTTTGTACGCATGAAAAAGTGTATTGATTTTAAAGGAGAATATTTTGAAAAACAATAAAACCATTTTTAATGATAAATTATTGTGTTTTTATTGCCGGACCCGAAATATAAATAGCAACCCTCGTAATTGTCATATCATAGTGAAAAAAATAAAAACGTTGATCTGAAAACTTTTTGTTTTATTTACACACGCAGGGAAAAAGTATGGTTTGGGTGACAATATTCGAAGAAGATCATACTATTGTTGGGCATATGGTTGTGGCACAACAATATTATGATCCTCACAATAATAGTATGATTCACACATAACCATACTATGATCCCCACAACCATAGTATTATTCACACCGAACTATACTATGATCTTCACAAACATACTATGATCCTCACAACAATAGTATGATTCACACTCAACCATAACATTATATCCACAACCATATTATGATCCTCACAACCATAGTATGTCTCTCATACAACCATAGTATGATCCTTACAACCATAGTATGGTTCACACGCAACCATACTATGATCCCCACAACCATCAACCATTCAAGAAACTAAAATATATATTCCAAAGACAGTCGAAAACACCTTTAGTTGCCAGCAGGGGTGAATGCTACTTCACCATCCGTAGACACCAAGTAACGAATGTGATTAAACCATGATCAATGGCTACTTTATATACTTAAGTCTTAACCAGTCGGCAGTAGAGTATTCCACTGAACAAAGTCAACACAATAAAAATCCCTCGAACTACCTTCCGATTGTTTTTGCTTTTATAACGGCCAACAATTATGTGTATGTGTTTGTCTTTGGTATATCAAAAAAACATACCCACGCACGTACTCGTACGGTCTATAAAACCTGTTTTGTTATGTTTATATTTGCAACCATATGGTATGATTGCCGCAATCATATTATTGTTAACGTAAATTTTAAACAACAATAATTTTGTTGCACCAAACATGTTTATATGGATGCTACAACCATATTTTTATTTCTAAATTTGGCAATAATACTATTGTTACATTTTAACAATATTAATAGTGCCGCAATCATACTCTTGTTAAAATGAAATTCAAAGAACAATACTATGGTTGCGACGAACATGATTTTATTGTAGAGAACATATTATTGTTGCGGTGACCATGTAGTAACCATATCTTTTCTCTGCGTGCAATGAACATCGTGCATTTTAAGTTGGATCACCCTTTATTAGTTTGTCATATCATTTATTACGTATCGATATACCTATCTCCGACCATGTACAGTTTATATACAATATATTATTGATCGCTATAAAATTCAAAGACTCTTGGACTGAATCCTGATGTCTGTTGAAATGAAAGACCAAGAGTCTTCAAACTTTATTATATTACGAGTATTTAAAAGTCAAATTGTCGGCGTTCTGTTGGTACTAAAAATGTACTAAATAGGGCAAAAGGGTAAAAAGTTCCCCTTTGAAGGCCTATAATCGTCCCTTAATGTCCGGGGACATATTGGTATCCAGAAACGGTGAAATCTTCTTACAAACCCAGAAATGTACCTTTATTTAAGATTTGGATTAATTTGGGACTCGGCCATTTATGGCCGAAGGCGCCAAAAAATTGACCTCAATGAGCTATGGACTTAAAGGTATTAAAAAACAAAATTGGCCTCGATGAACTATGGACTTCAAGGTATTAAAAAACAAAATTGGCTTCGATGAACTATGGACTTAAAGGTATTAAAAAACAATAAAATTTCGTCACGAATCAAAATATAACATTATTTTTTGTTGTTGTTTTTTCTGAATATGGCATAAATTTTACCATTTCACTGAAATAGAAGTCTTACCAATAGGCATGCTTAGTGGGCCTTGGGACCCAAAAACCGTTCCCTAATGTTCAACGGCGCATGTGACGCGCAAAATAGAAAGGGACCTAAGGTTAAAAACCAGTTTAGTTCAGAAGAGCCATTTTAAAGATTAGGTCCCTTTCTATTTGCGCTTAGAATCGTCGACTTTACTTTCATAAAACGCGCATATCTCTGGGAGGGAACACTTTTGGGGCATGGGATCGGTATCATTCGATGCTCAGATGTTGTCCACATCAAAAAAAAGAAAAAAATATTAAAATTGATTTTTTTATCCTTGTTCCCTTTCTCTATGCGCTGGCACATATGGGTATCCAAGAACACTGAAATTGTCTAGCAAATACCAACATGTACCTTTATTTAAGATTCGGCCCAATTTGAAACTCGGAACGGCCCATATCGAAACTAGGGCCCCATATTTGGCCCCTTGAACTATGGACCTATGTGTATTAAAAAACATACAAATTTCGTCACAGATCAAAATTTTTAAAAAAAAAAATACAATTCTGCTAATTTTAAGTCCTTCAACTTATTTTGCCGAAAAATATATCCTTTCGAACATGGACATATGTATGGGTACTCAGCAATAGCGGAATTCTCCGACGAATCTGCACATGTCACTAATATTACGATTTGGCTAAATAAAAGGGTTTGGCCTTCGGGCGTGGTCTATCTGTCCTGGCACCCAAAACCCAAAAGTCCCTAAAGGTTGGGACACATACTCGTATGGGTATCCAGAAAAGGTACAATTTTCACACTAGTCCAAAAACCACGATTTAAGTTAAGAAGAATTTTTTATTCGTTCTTTGCCCATACGGGTCGTCGAAAAGCTTTTGTGAAAAAAAAACAACAAAAATTTTACGAAAAAAAAATCCTAAAAATTACATCAATTCTACGTATAGACTATATTTAAGGTCTTGGCCCATAGGTCAAAGGTCCCCAGAGTGCCGAAAATGAGATCCCTTCGAACGTCAACTTATTGTTACTCAGAAACACTATAATTTCCCCACCAATTAGGACAACTGTTCATAGGGTCCCAATAATTTAGGACATAAATGTAAACATAAACTGATCTCCATCGACCCTGCCATTCTGCCCCACAATAGGGTGTACAATGACAGACAACGCACAAAAGCGACATATTTTACAATTCTTTATATCGTGTCACATGTCAATGTAAGGCTTATCAAAATATAAATAAGTGTATGTTTGTTTAAAAGACACTAGTATGGGTACACACGCACTCATTCGTACGTACGTACCAACACAAACTTGTTGAAAGTGGAAATATTTAAAGTTTCCCAACCCGAGACAAGAAAGTATGTCGACCGTTTTACCCACAGGAGCCTTACATTTATTTTGCAAGTTTAAGTTGCTAGCAAACTTCAAAATATTGACTAAATTAATTGTGGGAATCAATACTAAGCCAAAATGTACACGTACATACGAGTATTTCCATGCGTATGCATGTGTGTCTGTGTGAGTGTGTTCACTCACATAAACTCTTACATTTGTGCAGCTTCACAGGCAATAACAACAATTATTTCAATTCAAATACACACACACACACAAACAGAACATTTGATTTTAAAAGCTCTCTTCCTTCCTCTTAATCATACCTGTGTTCCTTTGCAGTAGTGCTGTGCTGTTGGAAATCATTTGAATATTCGATCATGCGATTCAATTTTTAATTTATTTTTTTGTTGGCAATTTTCTTTATTTTGAGTTCATTATTATTTAAAAAGTTATTGCAATTTTAAGTAGGTTTTATAACTACCAATTGATTTTTTTTTAATTTTCAAAATTGCACAGAGTTGACCGCAACATATTACACTCACAAAAGAAAATATCAGAATGATTTTAAGTTTGAATTTCTATTAAACAAGAGAAAAAACGCCTAAAGCATAAAATAAGAACACACCTAAATTAAACAAAATAAAACAAAACTCCAAAAAGAGAACATTTACATTTCAACAGTTGTTTATAATATTGAGGGATATTCGGTTCGACAAACCAATAGATGATTGATCCAATAACAAGGTACACTTGGCCACAAATTTTTGATATCCATGAAATAAGCCAAAGTTAAGGTTTACACAACTGGTGGTTGTTTCAACGAAAACTTTGGAGACATTTGTCTGTTAGAGCCAATTATTTCCACAGGGTGTCCGTCGGGAAGGTATACTTTGTTATGCTTTGTTTGTTTATATTTTTAATCAAATGAAAGAGGATGATATTATATTGATACATTTTTTTCTTAATGTCGGCAATTGTGTACACGCAGAGAAAAAACATGGTAACTACATGGTCACGGCAATAATAATATGTTTTCCGCAATAAAAGTATGTTCGTCGTAACCATAGTATTGTTTACTGAATAATAGTATGATTGCTGCAATATTAATATCGTTGAAATGTAGCAATAGTATTATTGCCAAATTTAAAAAATAAATATATGGTTATAGCAACAATATAAATATGGTTGGTGCGACAAAAGTATTGTGTTTTGCGTTTTATGTTAACAATAATATGATAACGGCAATCACACTATATGATTGTAATTTTTCTTCATGCTTTTTAGAACAAATGTTATTGGTACGGATCTAATGCAATAATAGTACTTTTTTTTATCGAAATTAAAATTTTTTGAACAAGCTGCTTTGGCTTTGTTTAACTGAAATATTTTTAATAAAAACGCTCACGTTTATTTAAACTTATTTTTTCTACTGTGAAATAAATCACTCTTATTATTTTGAATTTAATGTATTTTTGAATAATTTTCATAATTCAAATCTATTGTTGACAATTTAGACCAATTCTAATAAATAATATTGGGGCCCATAGTATCATTGTATGTGATAATACTATGGTTGTAGGGATCATAACATGGTTGCGTGTGAATCGTGCTATGGTTGTGAGGATCATACTATGGTTGTATGTGAAACATACTATGGTTGTGATGATCATACTATGGTTGTGGAGATCATAGTATGGTTGAGTGTGAATCATACTATGGCTGTGGGGATCATAGTATGGTTATGTGTGAATCATATTATTGTTGTGAGGATCATAGTATGGTTTTATTTGAATCATACTACTGTTGTAAGGATCATAATATTGTTGTACCACCATCATATACCCAACAATAGAATTATCCTCTTCGAATATTGTCACCACAACCATACTTTTTGTCTGCGTGTATGGAATTTGTGTTAGCCTCACAAATGAGAGCCCTTTTGATCACATTTGTCATTACATTCTCACACATTTCACACGGTATTTCATAAATTCCACCACGAATATTTTGTTTGAGTTGCTCAAGCGTTTCTGTTTTGTTTGCATAAACCTTGCTTTTCAGATATCCCCACAAAAATAAGTCCGGAGCAGTCAAATCAGGCGACCGTGGAGGCCAATCAACATCACCATTTCTTGCAATTGTAATCCTGGCTGTATGCGATGTGGCACCGTCTTGTTGATACCACATGTTTATCAAGCCCAAAGCATGCAGATCTGGCGTTAACAAGTTTGCAATCATATCACGAAATCGCTCCCCATTGACAGTTACCGTTACGCCGTTTTCATAGAAATTATGGTCCAATGATTCCTCCTGACCAAATTGCACACCAGATTGTCACTTTTAATGGATGCAAAGGTGACTAATGAACGAATTTGAGGGTTTTCAATTGCCTAGAACCGACTATTCGGTTTATTCACGTATCCATTCCATTATGATTAAAATACGATCGATGAAAAATACGATCGCGGTGCTGCTAAAGACGTTTTTCCCTCTGTCCATTGAACATACCAAACAACGACTCTTTGAGGTTGTAACGGCGTCTCAACAATGGTTTAGGGATTTTCATTACTCCAAATGCGACAATTTTGGTTATTAGCGTAGCCATTCAACCAAAAGTAAGCTTCATCGTGGAACAAAATTTTCTTGTAAAAATCAGGATCGATGCCCATCTTGCTTTGGGCCCATTCACCACGATTTGCAAACGTTATTCTGGAGTAAGTCTATTCATTATAAACTGGCAAACAATACTGAGCATAAATCAAGTGACAGCTGTCAAAACGACCAACTTCGAAAAACATGTGGCTAGATTGAAAACCGCACGTCTAAAAAAACACCCTATTTGTAAAATAACTTTTTTTTTTTTAAAATTATCAAACGGTTTAAAATGCATAAAACCATTCATTTATTGTATACAAAGAAATTTCAAAAATTTCTCGTAACGTTTTGAAGTTATCGCCCTAGCAGCAACCACTTACTCGATAATAAGCGAGTACCAATAAAACACGCCTATTATCTCTGGGCAACAAACTTAACCGCGTGAGATCCAAGTACTTGTACACAAGTACTCGATACAATTGCTCCACTACTCAACACACTCTCTGGTTTCCTCTCAATTTATCTAACACTCGCGCTCTCTGCTTATTAGCCCTCTCAGTGTGTGTGCCAAAAGGATACACTTTGTTGTACTACAGCGCGAAGCGGTGTTTGTGCGTTTATTTGAAGAGAGCGTGTGATGAGTTGAGTGAGGAGGAAAACAATGAATGAAACCCGATGTGCGATGTGGATTTATGGCTGGCTGTGTGAGTGGCTTGACAATGAAAATACAAGATTTTCTCTTCTTTCACCGAAAATTAATACAAACAAACAAAACCACCGAAATATCCGAATGACTTGTTGTGCATGTTTTTGTCAGCATCTATGTGTGTGTGTGTGAGTGTTAGTGTGTGGCTCTATAAAACGCAAAACGATTCGTAGCATTTGCGTTGTTTTCCTTCCTCCTCTTTGTTGTTGTTGTTGATACTTTTATGCTTAGGAATGTGTGCGTGAGTTACGCATTGTTGCCCTGCAAACATTTTCTATCCATTTAGTAACTTCATCGTTACGCCATCTGGATGAAAATCATCGTACACGATAACCTTCAAGCGTAGAGTGTCCAAAGCCGAAAACAATACCAACATGCAGGCTTTTAAGGCTCAACCCCACAGTCGATTTCTCAATAATAGCCAAACCCCGACATGTCGGCTTGCCTGGTTTTTTGCTGTCGTGTTATTTGGTTTTGGTCACGTATTGAATACGTAACCAGTTTTTGAGCTGGATCAGGGCTACCGATAAACTCAGAATCATATAGCTTTAAAATAACAAATGGTGGTTATATTTTAAGGGTCGATGTTGAATGTGAACCACACCTAAACGTCAAGCTTTTTTCTGTATTTCATTTGATATTTCTCAATTTCAGACTAACTCAATTTGAACCATGGCAAGATACACACGCGAGCAACTCGTTAAAGTTATTTAGGCTTGGTGGCAAAAAATGGCGACAGTTGATATTGAATTTTCGAAGAAAATCATCTTCAGTGATGAGGCACATTTTCACCTCAGTGGATTCGTCAATAAGCAGAATTGCCGCATTTGAGCGAATGATAATCCAAGAGTGATTGTCGAAAAGAAAGCAATGCACCCACAAAGAGTAACTGTTTGGTGCGGTTTATGGGCGGATGGCATCATCGGGCCGTATTTTTTCTAAAATGAGATCGTTATCATCGTGAGATGACAACGCACTTGTTATGGCCCGAATCGGAAGATATGGATGTGCACGATATGTGGTTTCAACAGGACGGTGCCACTTGCCACACAGCTAACGAAACAATGGCTGTTTTGCGCGACAAATTCAATGGTCGTGTTATCCCACGTCGTGGCGATGTTAATTGGCCGCCAAGATCATGTGATTTGACACTGTTGGACTTCTTTCTTTAGGGTTATTTGAAAGAAAAGGTGTACGTCGATAAGCCAGCAACAATTCAAGAGCTAAAGGACGAGATAATTCGGCACATTAATGGCATAGAACCGAAATTATGCCTCAGCGTCATCGAAAATTTGGACCATCCGATGCAGGTGTGCCGCCGAGGTTGCGGCGGCTATTTGGCCAATATTTTGTTCCATACATAATTGAACTATACCAATATTATCATAATAAAATAAAATGACAATAATTTCCTAAATAATTTTTGTTTTATTCAAAATCAACATCGGCCCTTAAAATTTAACCACCCATTATAAAATATTCTCATGAAGACAAAACAAAAAATCTACTTGAAGTTGAATAAATTTGGGAGACGGACCCTAGCCCAAAAATCGTATCCATATAAACATAGGGGTATCGAAAACAATGAAATTCTCTGACAATTTCAAATATGAACTCATTTATAAATTTGGGTAAATTACGAGCCCGTTTAGGTGGTTCAAACCCCTTTATTCAATAGGCTTTTATGTACATCTAGAAGTATAGGATACACGCAGAAAAAAAGTATGGTTGGGGTAACAATATTCGAAGAGCACCATACTATTGTTAGTTATATGGTTGTGGCACAACAATATTATGATCATCATAACAATAGTATGGTTCACACACAACCATACTATGATCCCCATAACAATAGTATGGTCCTCACAACAATAGAATCATTCACACACAACCATAGTATGATCCCCACAACCATATTATTATTCACATTCAACCATACTATGATCTCCACAACCATAGTATGATCCTCACAACCATAGTATGACTTACGCACAACCATACTATGATCCCCAAAATTGTTTGTAAAGACTGGAATACGTTGTTATTCAACAATAAAGAATTTTATTAAGTAAGTTATGTAACAATAGGAGTGATTTATTTAACAGTAAAAAAAATCATTTATTAAAAATATTTTAGTTATACTCGTACTAAACCGTATTTTTTTTTAATATATAATTTTTTTTACTATTATTGTGTAAGAATCGTAAAAATAACATTGTCAAATTAAAAAAAAAATAAGGGTTTGTCGGTATGATTGCCGTAATTATGTTGTTGTTAACATAAAACCCATTAAAACAATACTTTTGTCCCACCAACCATATTTACATTGTTGCTACTACCATATTTTCATTTTTAAATATGGCAACAATACTTTTGTTACATTTCATCAATATTAATATTGCCGCAATTATACTATTATCAAAATGAAATTCAAAAAACAATACTATGGTTGCGACGACCATACTTTTACTGCAGAGAACATACTATTGTTGCCGTGACCATATAGTAACCATATCTTTTCTCTGCGTGTATAATCGTCAGACATACGCTAGTTTACTAGTATATTTTTTGATAAAAAAAAACAAACCTATTATCTCATCAAGTCATTTTATTTAATTTTAAAATCTAGATATGGAGACAATTATATACTTGGGGGGTTGGGGATCCACAGAAATGAATACCGTTTATTCTACAGGGTGGGTTAACGTAATAATGGGGTCTAACATTTAATAACTTTTTCGTTTATATATTTTTTTCAGCTTATATAAATTACACTTGGAGAAAAATAGTGCAGACATTCACAACTGAACAAAGAACTAGAATAATAGAATTTTATTATTTAAATCAGCGACCAATTATCAATTATCAGCGATCATTTTCATTTGACTGGCTTTGTTGTTAATAAGCAAACTGTGGGTTCTGGGGTTCTGAATATCAAAGAGCCATTCATCAAAGCCAATTGCACCCCATTAGGTGTACAGCATGGTGAGAGATCACATCTCACATTTCCTGGCGCCATATCACATTTCCATTGGAAAGTTTGACATTTTTTAGCATAAACGTACTCAGAACGTTTTGATGTACGACCATCATTTGTGTTCTTTATAGTGGCTTGAAAATATCAATTTGGCAAAAATGGTTTGTTCTCGTTGGATCCCGCACAATTTGACAATCGCTCAAAAATAGGCTCGTGTCGATTGGTGCAAAGATATTTTGAAAAAATGCGATCGCGGTGATTCAAACAAAGTTTTTAAGATTGTCACAGGTGACGAATCATGGATCCATGCGGATGAGCCCGAAACAAAACAGCAATCGACCGTGTGGGTCTTCGAATACGAGCCGATTTCATCGAAAATTGTTCGTGAAAAGGCACTTCGAAGCTAATGGTCGCCTGTTTCTTCGGCAAAACTGGTCATGTGGCGACTGTTCCGCTTAAGCAACGTAGGACGGTCAATTCTAAGTGGTACACCACAATTTGTTTGCCTGAAGTCTTCGGAGAAATTCGAAAAACGAACCAGAGAAGACGAATCATTGTGCACCATGACAATGCGAGCTCTTACACATCGGCTCAAACCATCGCCTTTTTGACCGGCCACAAGCGTCGAATTGATGGGTCATCCGCCGTACAGCCCTGACTTGGCACCCAATGACTTCTTTTTATTCCCACACATTATGAAAAAAATGCGTGGTCAACGATTTTCGTCGCCAGAAGATGCTGTTGAAGCGTTCAAAAACCATGTTTTGGAGGTTTCTCAATCGGAGTAAAAAAAGTGCTTCGACAATAGGTTTAAGCACATGCAAAAGTGTATAAATCATGCTGGAGAATACTTTGAAAACGATAAAACCATTTTTGGTGATAAATTTTCGCATTTTGATTATAAGGCCAGAAATATATATAGCAGCCTTGTACACCAAGTAACTTTTTAACCACATTTCAATGTGTACATTACGAGTGACTGAAAAGTTTATTGTCAAGTCGTTTGAAAAAAGTCGTTTAAAAAAAAAAAAAAAAAAAATGTCGTTTAAAAAAATCATCCAAATCTTCTATCTGTGGTTGTAGTTATCATAATTTAAAAATAGGGGTTCTTATATTGTTTAGGACTAAATAGGGCTCAAAGTTAGGGACAGTAATATGTTTAGCATCCTGTTTAGAAGTCAACACTATAAAAAACGTTCCTAAGTTTATACATATAAGTAATTTTAATCAGAGATTTAAAAAAAGGTATATGTGACGCGCAAAATAGAAAGGGACCTAAGGCTAAAAACCAGTTTTGTTCAGGAGAGCCATTTTAAAGATTAGGTCCCTTTCTATTGCGCTTAGAATCGTCGACTTCACTTTCATAAAACGCGCATATATCTGGGAGGGAACACTTTTGGGGCATGGGATCGGTCTCATTCGATGCTCAGATGTTGTCCACATCAAAAAAAGAAAAAAAATGAAAATTGATTTTTTTTACCCTTAGGTCCCTTTCTCTATGCGCTGTCACATATAAGTACACACTTTAAAACTAAAATATCGAGTTTTACGAGTCTTTCCAATTACACATTTTTTACTAATTTAAAATAAAGCTTTTCGACACTTTCACTCAAAAGTCCTTAACCGTTGACTTCACTAAACACAATGTTACAAACCAGAGATTTCATTTAAATTTCTCTCTTGCTCTCTCTCTGACAATCGTCAACAAACATTTGTAGTTGTTGAGTGGCCTACTATCGTATAAGTGACTTGGCGAAGAGACTTTAAAGTTACTAAATATCGTTGGCGATAGAAACAATCATTGAAATGCTTGCAGGGTTCTGCTACTGTTGTTTATGTAAACATGTATGAGGCTTCTTCTTCTTCATCCTGCGCTACATTCAACACTTGTTTGTTCCTCGGTTTCTCGGTCTATATATGCAGGACGGTATGATTTGTGCTTTAACACAATAAGGGCGTTTCGGCGACGACGTTTTGTTCGGTTGAAGTTGTGCTAATGTAGTGTTTGAAAGTAAGCCTCGGTAACTACGACTGTAGAGAAAAAAATCCAATATGTGGGTGTTTTGTTTACTAATGTGTAAATTTTGCTGAAATATACTACAGCATTAAAAACCTAAAATGATTTTGGCGCGAGGAGCATGATTTACGAGGGCGACCGCAAAACTAACTGGCCTGGCACATTTTCTGTTTAACTAGCAATCTTTTTTGTTTTTGTTTTTTAAAAGCAATCTTTTATAAGCCATCTGTCAAAATTTCCGAAATATTTAATGAGTATTTTCTTTGTTACAGCTGATTGAAGTAAACAAGTTTTTTAAGTTTTGAAAAATGGAAAATAAAGAGTTTCGTGCGGTAATTAAACACTTTTATATGAAAGGTTATACGCCACAATTAATCAAAGATGAATTGGATTCTGTTCATGGTGATAATGTACCATCATACTCCACCGTGAAATCCTGAGTTCAACAACTTAAAATGGGTCGTTCAAGTACGGATGATGAACAACGCTCTGGAAGACCGAAAACTGCTACTACTATTGAAAACATTTAGAAAAATATTTAATGAAGTGACTAAAGATAGACGAATAAAGCTCAGAGAACTTGCTGATATTGTTAAATTACATGAAAAACAAGTTTGGAGTATTTTACATGATGAACTCCACATGAAAAAGCTATCCGCAAGATGGGTGCCGCGTTTGTTGACTGTGCCCAAAAAATCGTTCGTTGGACCAATTCCGAGGAGCTTTTAGCGATTGATCAGCGTAATCCAATAGAGTTCTTGCGCCGATTAATAACTGTTGATGAAACATGGATCCATCACTACATCCCAGAATGCAAAGAACAGTCAAAACAATGGATAAAAGTGGTCCCAAGAAGGCGAAAACTGTTAAGTCAGCAGGAAGAGTAATGGCCACAGTATTTTGGGATGCAAGGGGTATAATATTTATAGATTATCTTGAGAAAGGAAAAACTATAGATAGTGAATATTATTGTGCATTATTGGATCGGTTGAGTGAAGAAATCAAGATAAAACGACCGCATTTAGAAAAAAAAAGTTCTTTTTCATCAAGATAATGCTCCTTCACACACTGCATTTTTAACTTAACAAAAACTGGCCGAATTACGATTTGAAATTGCTCCGCATCCACCATATAGTCCAGATTTAGCTTCTTCTGATTATTTCTTGTTTCCAAATTTAAAAAATTTCTCGGTGGCAAAAAATGTTCGTCCAATAGCGAGGTTATTGCTGAAACTGAGGCATATTTTGAAGGTCTTCAAAAATCGTATTTTTCGCATTGAATTAAAAAACTTGAAAAACGTTTGATGAAGTGTATTGAGTTGGAAGGAGATTATGTTGAAAAATAAATAATAATACTCGTAATTCCAAAAAAAACGGTTCTTTTTATGTTAGGCCAGTTACTTTTGCGGTCGCCCTCGTACTATATTTAACAGGGTGGGCCAAAAGTTACCATGGTAACGTATTATAAATTTAATAACTATTTCTTTTATTTTTTTTTTTCAGATTATATAAATAACCCTTGGAGAATAAATAATGGAGAGATTCATAACTGAACAAAGAACCAGAATAATAGAATTTTATTGTTTAAATCAGCGATCAATTATTTTAATGCAAAGTGATAAGTGTTCGTCTCTCATTTTCATTTTCATTTAAATGGCTTTGTTAATAAGCAGATCTGTTGGTTCTGGGTTCTGAAAATCCCAGAACCATTCATCAACGCCAATTGCATCCTATTATGTGTACAGTGTGGGATCATATCTGCAAATATCATTGGGCCTTACTTCTTCGAGAATGAAGATGGAAGTGCTGTAACCGTAAATGGAGAGCGGAATCGGTTAATGATAGAACATTTTTTACGTCCTGCTCTTGAAAACAGACCTGAGATGTGGTTTCAGCAGGACGGAGCTGAAACCCAAAAAACAATGACATTTTTAAGTCAAATTTTTGGGAAGCGAATAATTTCCAGAAATTCGGAAATTATTTGGCCAGTGCAATCGCTAGATATGTCCGCACCCGAATATATTCTTTGGGGTTATTTGAAGGAGCGAGTATATCTGAACAAGCCCAAGACAATCCTTCAACTCAAGGCCAACAGTGTTACAGAAATTAGAACGCTACAGCCAAACAAATTTTGAAAGATGTTATGGAAAATGCTTTAAACGAGCTGAAAACGGTGAAGTCATTAAAGTGACATTATTTTTCATATATTGTTTAATTTTTTTTTCCTTTTTGTATATTATATAATCTGAGAAAAAAATTAATAAACGAAAAAGTTTTTGAAGTTTTTAACCCCATGGTAACTTTTGGCCCACCCTGTAAAACCATAAATTTAATTCTCTGTCCTATGCAGATTTTTTACGAGTTCTATGGCTCAGAATATAGAACAAAGTCCACGACGGAGAGTCGCAATGTCTGAAGAGTTATTTCGTATTGAATGGTTGGGAGACGTTTTTTCATTGCTTATCCCTTAAACATCATCAGCCCAATTCTCAATATTCGCAGGGGAATGTGTTTCCTTGGAATTCATTTTTCTTTTAAATAAAATCCTTTCTGCTTTTTTGAAAAAGTCGAATGATCTCCACAGTTTTCAACTTTAAAGTACTCTAGCGGCTAAGCCGTGACTAGGGTAATATTTAATATTAAAAAAAATGCTAGGAACACACGAGAAACCGCTGATAGCAACGTGTTGCAGCAGTTTTTTTTTTACAAAACATGTGACAACACAACGTTTTTTCAACATGTATTTCTGCAACGGTAGCCACATGGTATCTAGCACTACATAAGCTTCAGAGCGTATGAGTATTATCATAATGCATTTAAATATCAATCATACGCACCAAAACAACATCGTTCAAAAAAGCAGGGTTCAAATCTTTGAAGATTTCCGCAAGGACATGAGTACTAATAGAGCAGCTTAAAACGATATGTCTGATTTCCTCCAAAAAAATCATAGACAAAAGACCTATTAAAAAGTTATGGTATTATGACGTATTACTCACATAGACCCAATATCTGTATAAAATGAAGGGTAAACCGGGGAAATTCAATTACCGAAAGAATGAAAAACTCATATCGTAGGGCAATAGCAGTATTCTATCCAGAGGAAACAAAAAAAAACCAACACAGCAAATCAATTGGTATTTTTGAATTTTGCCTTAATGTGTCAAGCCATATGGCCACAGCATTGTAAGAGTCGTTGTATCCATTATTTAGTTTCTCCTACAGAGAGGGGGTACAATGGAAAGCTCTGACCATCGCCATAAAAAAGGTAAGCACAAGGAACAGCTTAAGAAAAGAGAGAAATCTTATTCAAACTTAATTTTAACAGCAAAAGGTAAGCACAAGGAATAACTTAATAAAAGAGAGAGTACTTATTTAAACATAATTTTTGCCATAACAAACCATTGGTTATTTTTAGGCATATGACTTTATGTGTCACACCATAGATAACCTCTTTGAATTAGATTTTGTCTTCATAATTATATTTTTCCTAATCGGTAGAGGGTCCAATGTAGATTTCTGGCTCTTTGTGACGTTAAATATTAAGGCAAAAGCTTTATTCTTTTTATAGAAAACCACAAAAAATAAAATTATATGGAACAGCTCTACTCAAGGGCTCAGAAATTTTAGTGTGGCATGTGAAAGCATAGCAAACCAGTTGTTATTTTTGAGTTTTGCCTATAAGTGTCATACGATAAGAACAGAGCTTTTTTCGATCAGGTTTACACCAAATGACGCTTTGTAAAAAATTGTGCTTTTATATTTTTGCTTCTCCCATTGGAAGTGGCTCCAATAGAAAGCTCGGGTCTTGTGCGGTTAAAAACAAAAGGCAAAAGCTTTATTCTATCAATAGAAACCCTGAAAAATTATATTACAGTGAGAAGCATATTCATGCTCTGATCTGATAGAGTGGCACATGAAAGCAAAAGCTTTATTTTTAACAAAGCTAAAGCTGCTTTTAGATTTGCCTATGCCTTTATGTGCCGCATAAACGACAAAAACTTAACTTTAACCATAAGAAACAATTTCATATTTTTAAGCTTTTGCCTAAATGTGTCACAGCATATTTAACCGCTTTGAATTGGTAGTTGTCTTAATAATTAAATTTCTCTCATCGAGGGATGTTCAAATAGATAACTCTGGCAAGGCAAAAACTTTAATCTAACCATAAAAAACCAGAAAAAATAAATCACAGGGAACAGCTATATTTTCAGAAAGAAGATCATTTTAGCTCTGATATTAAGGTGTGACACACGAGAGGAACGCAAAAGCTTTATTTTTAACAATTTTTGCCTTTATGTGAAAGAAGATCATTTTAGCTCTGATCTTAAGGTGTGACACACGAAAGGAACGCAAAAGCTTTATTTTTAACAAGTTTTGCCTTTATGTGAATGAAGATCATTTTAGCTCTAATCTTAAGGTGTGACACACGAAAGGAACGCAAAAGCTTTATTTTTAACAAGTTTTGCCTTTATGTGTCACATCATAAGATCTGGTCTTATGGCATGGCAAATTAAAACTAAATTACAGAGAAGCTTCATTAAAATGGTTTAGTCTGCCTATAGTAAGCCAGAAATATAAAACTGCAAAGAATGGTTGCATTGCAAGAAAAGGCAAACGCAATTCCAAACTATTGAGCTTTAGTCTCTATCCCCTTTCACATTAGGCAATTTAGCTTGCTGCAGATCTCAGCTTGTAGGAGAAAGAGATAAGGAGAATGGAAAGGGAAAAAACTTGCTCGTACTGGCAATGACTTTTGTGTTTTTCATAATGTGAAGTTGGCTGAAGATTATTTTGACACTTTGTTTTTATAACTTTAATAATATTAATTTTAAATTGACAAAAATAACTTTTTTTGTTTTCCCATGTATTTTTCACACAAAAATCAGAACGAATAAATCACAGATTATCATAAAAGGCAACGAAAACAAAAATTGCCGAAACGAACTGCCTTGTGTGAACACAAGAGCTAAGTTTAAAAGGGAATCATAAAAATTGCCCTAAATGGGGACTTTACTCAACACGCCATAAGGAAAGAGCTTTTTACTGTATTTTCTTTTTAAATTCATATAATATATAAAAAAAAGCTTTATTCGGTCTATAATACACCATAAGACCAGAAATGTCCTTGAACTTTCGCTCTATGATTAAATATCGTTGATATTTCAAACATTATTAAGTTATGGCTTTAAAAAAAACAAATCTATAGTGAATGCGCTCGGAACCATTAAAACCACTGTGCCACGGACGCTGTCATTTGGCGTCAGCATTGTGCTCGAACATTTGCCGCTGTAAAAGCGTTGTTATACCGTATCGTCTGTGCGCTGTTAAGCTTTAAAGTTTCGGTTCATTTGTTACGCGCCTTGCGTCCGTGAAACAACGTGTCCACCAACGTGTCCTGTACAGTGTAGTGTCCCGTTATATTTGAAAAAGAAAAAAATAAATTTAATTTCAAAAATAAAAAAACCGTTTCGAAAGGGAAAAATTTAATGGCAATCTAAGTGAGATGGTATAAAAGTGAAACCCAAGGAAATCGAAACGATAATAGAATCGTATAAAGGAAAATAAAATAAAAACAAAACAAAATAGAGCGGGAACAAACGGTAACGAAAACAACAACAAAACGGGTAAAGTCCTCTGTGAAATGTGTGCAAGCAACAAACAACTGATGCAGTGATAGTGATAGTGAGTGAATAGCTCGACATAGTCCAGTAATTCAATAACAACGACAACAACAGCAAACACATACACTTGTGCACATGCATATGTAAGTGGGCCTGCAATTTCCATTACAAAAAGGATTAAATGTAATGATAAAATGCTACAGTGAAACGGGTAAGTTGTGTTTTTATATAATTATCAACGTAACGAAGCAAAGACCGAACAAAACAAAACAAAATAACACACGCAGAGGAGACAAGACGAGTCGTAGTCAGAGAGTGAGTGCTCGCACTAACTATCACTGACCTACAAAACTAAAAAGCACCTTCATGGCTGGCTGCCATCATATCGAGCCATAAGCGCTAACCTATCGTAAGTCAAATTTTTGGAAAAAAAATTTTTTTCGTTTTTTTGTTATTTATTGCTGAAAAATAATCGTTAGGACAAGCCTCATCGTTTTGTATTTTTAAAATGACAAAATTGTTAGTAAAACATCAAAAAAAAAGCTTTTGCATTTTATCGTAAATGATTGTTTAAATTTTATTGTGTAGCAATTTTATCGTAAGTCACACATCAAATTGCTGCAGCAATCGCAAATGTGTTCAGATTTTTTTTTTTGTTTTTTGATACAGTTATATGAGTAGGTAGAAATCTTAAATTTTTGCATTAAAACATTTGCATTTTTAATAAAGTTGTTTGAAATAAATAATAAAAACCGTCTCCTGTAAAATTTGCATTTTTTCACTTACGATAGGTTAGCGCTTATGGCTCGATATGCTCGTGGTCCTTCTCCTCGTCCTCAACGTCATCTCAGTCCTATGTGTTGAAATGCAAACAAACGTAAAACTGTTATGTACAGTTAAAACAACGAATATGATTTTTTGCATTCATTATTATTAATTAAATAAAAGTCCTCTCTGTACAACACTTGCGGCCTCTACGATCGGACACGTGTACTGTTCCCGCTCTCCATTTTAGTTAGGTTCATTTGCATTTTAGCTACATACGAGTATACATACATCTGTAACATTGATTTAATTGTTTGTAACATCATCATCACTGAGGCACAATGGAAATCACAGAGAACTTTCAATAACGCAGTCACTCTCACTCGTGTTCACACACGCACCCACATATGATTTACAGCGTGTGTGTGCCTCGTCATATGTGTAAACAGAAGGGCCAATAAACAACAACTGCATTCGCAGAGAAGTAGCGGCAGCATTGATTGAAATTCCTTCCTTTGAGAAGAGCGGGCAGAACAATTGTTGCTCTGTGAGTGGCGTGTTCTGTATATGCATGAGTGTGTGTGTGTATCATTTCAATGGAGCAATAAAATGGGTTTATTCTTTTATTAATAAACATTTAAATATCAAATACACATGTTGGAATGCACACTCACTCCGTCCGGTTGTCCGTCCGTCCCTTCACTCTTCTTTGCCATTTCCACACGCTGCAGTTCATAATAACAAGAAAAAGGAAGAGAAAATAAGAGCAGAATACATAAAATACGAGGTAAGAGAAGATCCTTGTTCAATTTTTGCTCTTTCATAATAAATTATTTATTTCCTCTAAATTAATTATTATAAAAGAGCAAAAATCGAACAAGGATCTTCTCTTACCTCGTATTTTATGTATTCTGCTCATTCGCACTAGGCAATTTTACTTGCGCCAATTTTTAAGATTCTCTTTTGAACTTGCCTCTTGTGTTCACACAAGGCAATTCGGTTTTGGCAATTTTTGTTTTCACTATAGCCTTTTCTTTGATTTATTTTTTTCTTATTTTTTGTGCAAAACAATAATTGGGAAATAAAAAAGTTTTTAGTTCAATTAATTATAATTTTTATTTATGATTAAGCTATGAAAACCAAATGTCAAAATAATCTTCAGCCAACTTCACACTACGAAAAACACAAAAGGAATTGCCAGTGCGAGCTAGTTTTTTCTCTTTCCATTTCCCTTATTTTTCTATCCAACAACCTGAGAGTCGCAGCAAGTAAAATTGCCTAGTGTGCATGGGAACTAATTTTTCTTTAGTGTATTTGGCAATATCACTAAAATGTCGCGACAAATGAAATAAAAGTTCTTGAAAACATTTGGTTTTATCATATTTTCATTGGGAAACAGTCAAATTTAGCTAATGTAAACAAATTTGTAAATAATTCATACCCTATTTCGAATATTCGAATGTACAGCAGCGTTGCCAACCAGAAGTAAATCCCTTTTTGTTGGATTTTCAAATTAAAAAAGTTTTTTTTTTATTTTGAGGCATTTTTGTGAATATTTCATTATATAGGGTGATCCATCTAGAGTTATTTTTCAGTACAAAAAAATATAAAGATTCAAATCAAGTGTGGAATCTTTTTGGTAATGTCCTTTCAAACATTTATGGCATTTATTTTTTGAATATAATTTCCTGCAAATGTTGGCCGCAACTACGCCTCAGGGTTTCCATTCTGAGGGTCCAATGGAATACAACATCGTTCAAGTGGCCGCCCCGACTGGCTTCGCAGTTGCGCATTCTAACAATCCAATCCTAAGACCTTGTTAATGGTTTCGGGCTGTAGCTTATGGATTACTTAGATGATATTGGCCGTTAGTGCTTGCGTCACGTCTGAATTGTTGGTATAACATCGGATCTTCAAGGTTTCCTACAAAAAAAGTTTAAAGGGTTTCGCACCCATGGCTTATTCATAAATTTACAAATCAATGCTAGGCTGATTACACGATTTAGGAATTTCATGCGCATAAGTTGGATGTGTCATGGGTAGCATGGCGGTCAATAATGCTTGAGCCAGACGTCGTACAAATTCATGTCTTTAATTTCAGTAAAAAAAAGTTCGATTAACAAGGCTCTGAAACGCCCACCATTGGCCGAACATTTTTTTCCCAGCTTCATTTTCGAAGAAAAATGGTCTAATGATGCCACCACTCTACAATCCAAACCAAACTGTCACTCTCTGTGGATGCTTAGGCTTCTCGACGATAACGTGCTGGATTTTCGAGCCCAGTTGCGGCAATTTTGTTTGTTAATGTAGCCGCCGCGATCAAAATGCTCCTTTTCAGAAAAGATGGGTTTTCGCTCGGTCCAAACTGAAGCGTTAATAAACTCGGAGGTATGATACTGACTCTCTGTTAAGATTTCGAGCGGGAAACAGCTGACAGTGTCAACATAACCTATGATTTAAAAAGAAACTTTTCTTGTGCGCACCCTTCCTAAGCTTCGGCCCGGCCAAACTTAATTTGTCTACTTGTTTCTTCTGTTCAAGCAGCATGGCCCGTACTTAATATAACACCCTCGAAAATACTAGTTGAATGCTGGCTGCCTGTTGTTCTGTCTTTTTTGATTTTGTTGTTTATACTCGTATGTGTTGTTGTAACAACATGTTTTATTCAATTATATGTCAAAGTGTATACACACACACTCACACGCACATTAGTACATATACTTCTCAAAGGATGTGAGTATGGATGTGTTCTGAAGCATACATGTATACACATCACTAATATTACACAACAAAAGGAATACACACAAACACACATACACACCGAAGGCACTCATGTCTGTGCATACGCGAGTGTCAGTGGCGTGTGAGTTGATTGACATGTGTATTTGCCAGGTGACTCCCTTTTTGCTCGAGTGTATGCTGAGGCGGCTGCTCTTTTATTATTGTTGTTGTCTGGGCGTTCTGCTTCTTCTTTCCCTTCTAAGGCTTTGTCAATTCAACGGTAGAACGAACAAAAACAAAAAAATGTCAAAAAATTCCCTTTTTCTTTTAAGTTTTTTTTGTTGTTGTTGTTGTGGCACATAAAACTATGTCTGTGTGTAGCTGCATATGTGTGTGTACTTATATGTTCTTATGATTTATATACTCGTAACAACAACAATACACTTGGCATTATTTATTTGTTATTGCACAACATTAACACCTGACAACTCATACGACGGATGGACAGGCGGACAGACGGACTCACCAATTCTTGTGATGAAATGTGATGTGATAAATCACCAAACATTTGCCAGTGTTTGCAGATTTTATTTTAATCTTCCAAATCCAAAGTGTTTATGGTGAATTTCTCTAGATATTTTTAGGGCACGTGCATAAATAATATTGTCTAAGTTCACTTTTTTGTGTTAAAAATTAAAATGGAAGGTCAATGTAATGCTCTATCAAGAATTCTAAAGGGGTTTTTTAGGATAGCCACATGATTAAATATATTAGCCAGGTGGGTAATTATTACATTCGGCTGGACCGAAGCTTTTTTAATATCCGCCATGTAGTGCATTCCATGTACTGAATTTTTTTTTTGAAAATGTCCTATAAAATTATGTTGATCGGATGAGGTACTGCCAAGTTAGTTGTGCTTGTCATATACTTAGTAGGGACATAAATACTGTTACACACGTTTTATGCTGTAAAATAAAAAGTACTGAATGTTTTTGGACCAAATATTTTTTAAGAATCTACTTATTCGAAATGTCCACCTTTTGCCTTTACACACGCCTTAGGTCGCACTGGCCAATCGTCAATAGCTGCACGAACCTCGTCCATTGGAAAATTGGCCACAGCTCGAACCAAAGGAGTCTTAAGAGATCCAATGTTGGGGTATCTACCTTGTCCTCTAAAACCGTCCACAACTTGTAATCCAATGGGTTCAAATCTGGACTGCCTGAGGGCCATTCTTCAGAGGACATGAACGCTGGCAAATTCTTTCGAAGCCAGGCATGGGACGTTTTAGCCTTATGGGCCGTCGCAGAATTCAGTTGGAAAGTCCATGGCTGCTTTTGGAACAGGGAATTGTTAAGAGGTTTCACAACAGCTTCCAAAACGGTTTCTTGGTAAACTTTGGCCGATGTTTTGACTCCTTGTTCACAGAAATGCAGGTCAGTGACCCCATCGTAAGAGACACCCCACCAAACCATGACTGAAGCTGGGTGATGATCCTTTTCCACCCTTGGGATCAGTTCAGATGCTTCCTTAGATGACCGCGCATACACTCTATCATTTTGCTTGTTAAATTTTTCCTGAAGGTAAAAATTTTTTCATCGGTGAACAAAATTTTTCTGTGCAAGTTATCAGCGTCATCAAAGCCATGATTTTCTGTTTTCGGAGCGGATTTCTGTGAATTCTTGATTTAACTGCTTTGATGACATGCGGTGTTCGAACAGAGCGTTGGCGGCCCGACCGGTGGCGGTCTTTTACATCTCCAGCCTCCTTAAATAGTTTTATGCATCGGTAGACGAACATGCGGCTAATCCCTAGTGGCCGGAGCGTTTTGAAAATATCGCTTTTTTCATTTCACACTTGAAAAGCGCTATTACAGCGATACGGTTCCCATTATCTGACCACTCCATGATGAAAGTTGAAACAATTTTAAAATCCCGTTACGGACTAACGCTATAGAGGTTAGCTTTCAAAACCCATATGACATTACGGGGTATGTCCAGTTCTACTATTGAAATGGGTGTGTTCAATGTTGTAACCGTATTTATGTCCCTACTAAGTAAATGATATTGCGTTCCAAAAATTTAAATAAATAACCATTACATTTTTTTGGAGCCGATTCAAATTTAAAATAATTAATCGCGCACCCTGTTTAATGTTAGTAAGGAAAGAAACACACTCTGATGGATAAAGGATAGTGGCAGGCACCCATAATAAAAATTGTATATGTAACGGGGGGAATCCCTGATGGAGGGTATATACTCGTAAGCTTCGGTCCGCCGTAACTAATTTGTCCACTTAAGATTTTGTAGCTTTACATGAATAACAAACTACACTGAGAATAACAATAACCTAATATAAGGTTAACTTAACCATAAATAAACATGATTTGGAGTCTACGTTATATTAGGTTAATTTGAACATTTTAATGTTGACTAGTATTTAACAATAATAGTAGTTAATTTAACTATTCTATGGTTGAATTTTTTAACCATGAAAATTAATTAATTTTAAAATAATTATTTTTTGTTTAACAATGCATTGTTAATTTTTTAACCATTTAAATTGTTATTATTAAAATAATTATTGTTGTTTTAACAATGCATTGCTTTTAACCATTAAAACTGTTAATATTTTTAACTTAAAATTTCATAGTAAATTTATTGAAACAATACATGTTTAATTTGACAATAAAATTGCTAATATTACTAACTTTGAAGATTGTTTTAGAAATCTTTTTTTTTTGTTAAGTTAACTAATAACTGGTTAACTCTTTTAACCAGAAATATAGTTACTGTTACAATTTTTAATATTAAATTAACCTATTATTAACCTATTTGTTTTTTTTACATTTACTCGATCTTTTTTCAAAATTATGACTTGATCAGTTTTTATTCTGGTTCAAGACGTTTTTGTTGTTTCTTTTACAGAATCAACTAAAAATTGGTGAAATATATTGGCTACGGTTGCCAGGCAGACTGTACAGCTGTTTCTAAACCCGCCAAGGTTTTTCTTCAGCAGTCTTTAGCAACGATTACTTCGGCTACAAATCAAATGACTTATACGCGATTCCTATTATAATTAATGAGAATTACCCTTGGCGTATAGGCTTCGAACTGTGCGAAAAGCAATGATTTGCAGTTGGTGGTGGTTTTTCAAGAAGAAAGGAAAAAGAGTTGGGGGGGGGGGGGTTATAAAGCATTCGCAATCGTTGCAACTTCGTGTAACATAATTCTGAACTTCGTATAGTAAAGGGTGTTTTTTTATTGAGGTATAGAACTTCGAATTGAAATAAAACACAAGAAAATCGTTTTAATGTCCATCAATTTGGCTTTATTGGAAGGATAATTTTATGCCATTAATGTTTAAATATGATTTCGGGCATGTGGCCGCCGCAGCGGGCTCGAATAAAGCCAATTCTACAGGTCCAATTTTCAACCACTTTTTCGAGCATATGGGGCCGTATGTTATCAATAACGCCACGAATGTTGGCTTCCAAGTCCCCTAACGTTTCTGGTTTGTTGGCGTAGACGAGCGACTTCACATATCCCCAAAGAAAATAATCCAATGGTGTCAAATCACACGATCTTGGTGGCCAATTGACAGGTCCATTCCGCGAAATTATGCGCTCATCGAATGTTTCCTTCAATTATTCGATTGTGACGTGCGCTGTGTGGCATGTAGCGCCGTCTTGTTAGAACCACAACTCATCCACATTCATGCCATCCAATTCGGGAACAAAATAGTCGGTTATCATGGCTCTATACCGGTCTCCATTAACGGTCACTGACTCTCCAGCATTATTTCGGAAGAAGTATGGCCCAATGACTCCACCAGCCCATAGAGCACACCAAACAGTCAGTTTTTGTGGATGTAATGGCGTCTCGAGGGTCTCATGTGGATTCTCTTCACTCCAAATGCGGCAATTTTGCTTGTTGACGTAGCCATTCAACCAAAAATGAGCCTCATCACTGAACAAAATTTTGTGATGAAAATCAGCATCGAGATGAATCTCATTTTCGGCCCATTTTGCAAGCGTTGTTCTTTTGTGAACCTGTTCATGATGAAATGGCAAACCAAACTAAATATTAATCACTTGACAGCTGACAAAATGGCCGCCAGTTAAAAAAGTGATGCCAACTTAAAGTTCTATACCCCAATAAAAAACACCCTTTACAAATCAGATCCAAAGTTTCGATACAAAAGAGCCGAATGATCTTTACATTTTTGTTTACGTCGCACAATTTTCTGCCGCTCTCTTAAAAAAACCAACCTTATAAAATGTTAACTCAACTATTTTGTATGTATATTTGACCTTATATAACGTTATTTTGTCTTCGTTATCAAACATTTACCATGAAAAATTTAACCAGACACATGGTTAAAAAAATCGGCTCAGTGTAAGAAGAAATGTAAAAACAGACGATTTATATGCGAGAGGCATAGTTCGATATTGACATCTTGAGTTTGCGGATACGTCTGGGTCAGAATATTTAACTCGATTTGTACAATATAACGAATATTAATAACGAAATATTGGCAAAATATTGAAATATTGTGTTTTTTATTAAAAAAATGTTGCCATATGGCTACACTGTGCATTTCTAAAACTAGTATGAAATGTTTTAAACCATTTATTATTCTTAGTAAAGCACAAAGCTACGCCACATTGTTCGCACTTTATTCGTGTAAACCCTTTACAGTTTGAAATGTAAATATAAAGACGATTTATATGCGAGAGGCATAGTTCGATATTGACATCTTGAGTTTGCGGATATGTCTGGGTCAGAATATTTAACTCGATTTTTACAATATAATTTATACAGACACATAATAGGCTGTTAATAACGAAATATTGACAAAATATTAAAATATTGTGTTTTTTATTAAAAAAAATGTTGCCATATGGCTACATTGTGCATTTCTAAAACTAGTATGAAATGTTTTAAATCATTTATTATTCTTAGTAAAGCACAAAGCTACGCCACATTTTTCGCACTTTATTCGTGTAAAACCTTCACAGTTTCGGTATACTTGTATGCGTCTCATTTTTGCTTCCATGGTCATTGGCCAGTGTTCAAAATGGTCTTGCTGAATTTCTTGGATTGGTATAGCCTGTGCGCATATCTTTTTCTTATTTTAGTATTTAAATTTAATTTTTAACTCCACTCGGCCTTTCTTGTGCTCTACATAAACAAGCTGCAACCTCTGTTTGGAATTTTGCCTAATTAAGAATGTCGTCAAATAACTCTATTTTGTTTAAGGACTCGTATGTAGTCTAACCAAGCATTTACCATTGCCAAATCTATCAAAGGGTGAAATATCCGTACATCCGTACCATTTTCTACTTTTAACACTAATTTTGTAACGGGCCGTCAGTCAGTCTTTTTATTCTTGGATTATATGTAGACATTTGACCTCAATAGTCCATTTTTGTTTTCTGTTCTATCTTTTTACAACCGTTTCTGACTGAGTTCCTACAAATGACGAAAAAAGATTCACATACTTATTATCTTAGCGCACAATCGATGAAATATTGACACCATCTATAGTGGCCCAGTATTTAAAGCTAGTACCACGTTTATAATTTTTCATCATCGTTTCGGAAGTTATCTTAAAATTAAGAAGCCTATTTCTGCGAACAGCACCCAACGAAGATATTCCATCTTTGGGCATTAGTGGAAGGGCTGGAAAATCATTATCATGGCATAACTTGTAATTTTGATTTCTTAATACACAAAGAAAAAAAGAATGGTTGGAGTAACAATAATCGAACAGCATTATACGATTGTTGGTTTTATGGTTGTGGTACAACAATATTATGATCATCACAACAATAGTATGGTTCACACACAACCATACTATGATCCCCACAGCAATGTTATGGTCCTCACAACAATATAATTATTTACACACAACCATAATATGATTCCCACAACCAAATTATTAATCACACTCGACCATAATTTGATCCCCACAACCCTATTTTAATCTTTATAACCATATAATGTTGTAGTATGATCCTCACAACGGTAGCATGACTCACACGCAAACATACTATGATTTCCAAAATTTGTTGTATTGGGTTAAGTTGTTATTCAACAATAGATATTTCTATTAAGTAAATTGTTTAAAAATAGACTCTTACTCGAAATAATAAAAGTGATTTCTTTAACAATAGAAAAAAATCAATTATTAAACATATTTCCAAAGTAGTTTGTTTAAAAAAAATTTAATTAACATATAAAAAATACTATTATTGAGTACGATTGGTAACAATAACATGGTCAAATGAAAAAGAAATTACGATTTTGCCGGTATGATTGCTGTAATCATATTATTGTTAACATCAAACCCAAAAAAAAAAATACTTTTGTCGCTCCAACCACATTTACATATGTGACAGCGCATTGAGAAAGGGACCTAAGGGTAAAAAAATCAACTTTCATTTTTTTTTCTTTTTTTGATGTGGACAACATCTGAGCATCGAATGAGACCGATCCCATGCCCCAAAAGTGTTCCCTCCCAGAGATATGCGCGTTTTATGAAAGTGAAGTCGACGATTCTAAGCGCAAATAGAAAGGGACCTAATCTCTAAAATGGCTCTCCTGAACAAAACTTGTCATCAACTTTTCACTTTTTTTTTGATGTGGACAACATCTGAGCATCGAATGAGACCGATCCCATGCCCCAAAAGTGTTCCCTCCCAGTGATATGCGCGTTTTATGAAAGTGAAGTCGACGATTTTAAGCGCAAATAGAAAGGGACCTAATCTTTAAAATGGCTCTCCTGAACAAAACTGGTTTTTAACCATAGGTCCCTTTCTATTTTACGCGTCACATATATTGTTGCTACAAACCTATTTTCATTTTTAAATCTGGCAATAATACTATTGTTACATTTCAACAATATTAATAATGCGGCAATCATACTATTGTCAAATTAAATTCAAAAAACACTACTATGGTTGCGTCGAACATACCTTTATAGCGAAGAACATATTATTATTGCCGTGACCATATTTTTTCTCTGCGCGAGAAAACTTAAAATCAAAACAATTTTGAAAATGTTCTTAACAACAAACGGTCTCTCCTTAAAGGGGTATTTAAGCTATCGTAAGCATTCCTTCAATATTATGCCTCTAATGATGCATGGACTGCTTGCCAGTGGACAACATATGATGCTAAACGTCACATTTTCCCACCGCAATGAGTGCTGCTTTCAAGAGAACCTAGCAAGGACAATAATGACATTTAACTGTCTGTCACGCCAGTCAATCAGCCATCTAGGAAGAGTCAGTTTCTTTTCTTTTATTGAAATAAAACACTGAGAGGAAATTGAAAATTCACTTGCACACACACGCATGCACTGTTGATGATTGTCAATGACAAGCGTGCATTCGTGTTCCTTGATTAGAGTGTACGTATGTGTGTGAACTGTCATAACCTAGTAGAAGAGAAGAATTGTGAGGAGCTTTCTCAAGGATGTCCTTGTGGTAGGAATTGCCGTCAGTAATGGAGACGATGATATCGCCGTCACTGGTGAAAAAATCTCCATCGTTTTGAAGGCCGCCAATATTGAGGTTGAACCTTACTGGCCCGGTTTGTTCGCCAAGGCTTCGGAAGGTATCAATGTCAAGGACTTGATCACCAGCATTGGCTGCGGTGTTGGCGCTGGTGCTACCGCTGCAGCTGCTGCCGGTGGTGAAGCTGCTCCCGCCGCTGAAGCCAAGAAGGAGGAAGAACCCCAGGAAGCTGACGATGTTGTGGGCATTGCTCTCTTCAACTAAATCGATAAATGTTTGTTTTTATACCTCCCGGATTACCACCATCTTGTAAGGTATCTGGAGTCTAAGGACTTGCTTAGTGATCGATGGTTGGTTTTCGTAGAAATCGCTCTACAGGAGATTTGATGGCTTTCTTATCAGAGCGTTGGAGTCGGTCGATCCACTAGTTTGGTAAGGGTAAGGTCGTGGCTCTGCATATCTCCAAGGTTGTTAATATAGTCTGGCCCGGTGCACTCTTATCAGAGCTCAACGCTTTTGGTGTCGGTAATACTTGTGCTTTATTTATATAAAAACTTCTTAGAGATCGCACTATACGAGTTGGGTTCTTATCCAACAAACATAGGCACCTGCGGTCAACAGCAAGGAGATCTTGGATAGGACTGTGAATCCAATCTACTCCTTCGCGGATAACAGTAACACTTTCATTCATATTTATTCAACCGTAAATTGTAGACCTTCAAAACATTGAACACATGGCCGAGACACTTGGCCGGAATATACTGACCATTTCCGATTGGGGTCGAGTTAATACGGTTGCATTTTTTAAGAAGCGTGACAATGTCGTCATTATCTATCGATGGTATGGATAGCCAACAATCAGATGCTCATGATGTTCTGGGTATAAAAAAATACAATGTGACGCTCGTTGGGTGAGGCATGTACAATAGGGTGGAGTGAAATTCAAAAAAAAAAAGTTAACCTAGGAAAGAGATGTAGTCTGGGGTCCTAAAGAGGGGAAAAATAAAGAAAAAAATTAAAAAAAAATTTTAGGGGTCGCGCCACTCCCTAGAAATTTGGAAAATATCGCTATTTTGGCGTTGATTTTAGAAAAATCCTGAAAATTAACGACTTAACTTATTCGAAATTTAAAAGTTTGAGCTTGTTCAGTGCCCAAACAAAAGTATTTGAGGCAAATATGAGGATAATCGACTTATATTTGTAGCTTTGGTGGTGATTTCATTGTTCAGTCAATTTTCTGAAGAAGGGACGATTTGACTTATTTTACTTTTTGAAATTTTTGAACAATGAGAAAAATTTTTTTAAATTTTTTCATGCCCTTATTTCATTGTTTACGCTATTGCAAACATTTATTGAAAAAAAATTTTTTTTTCAATAAATGTTTAATTAAAAATTTTTTTAAATTTTTTTCTTTATTTTTCCCCTCTTTAGGACCCCAGACTACATCTCTTTCCGAGGTTAACTTTTTCAAATTAAAAAAAAGCATGTTTTCACTCCACTCTAATGTACAAATATATTTCACTCAGCTCAATGATTAGGCCAAAGATAATATAAAACGCCCATAATCATCCAAATTATTCTTGGAGCTACTTTTGATCGTTTCAAAAGGAGAGCGGTGGTGCTGATAGGTGACAGTTAGGGTATCCACTAGACGAGTCAATTTGTGTGCCGAGTCGTATCGGTATGATATGAAAGGGAAAAATCTCCACTTTTAAATGAGACTTTTTAAAAATTTCTATTTAGGAATTCAAAGGAATAGAAGTCCAAATAGAACTGGATCGTAAATACATTTGGACTCGCCAGGACACTACAGAATTTTATTATTAAATCTGACGCTTGGATCTGCCTTTATACAGGGTGGATTGTAAATGAGTCAAATTTAACTCGTTTGAAAGAATATAACTCGTTTGAAAGACTATAAAAGGTATTATAAGTATTTTAAAAAAAATGCCAACTCTTGTCTCCCTGGTTGTACAGGTTGGAGAGCGGTAAATTCCTTTTTTGCACTGCAGGCTGTGGCCGTAGTGTTGATCGAAGAGAGTGGAGAGTGTGCGTGGATTATAGTGGCTGACGAAAGACTTGTGTCCGTCTGCCTTTCAGTTGCCATCATGCATTGGACACGGGAGGAGAGGTCATTTTGTGTTGAAAAGTATTTTTCAAATGCACACTCGATCATTGCAGTGCAGCGTGCTTTTCGTATTCCGCCACGCGGATGAGTCCCTGCACGGCAATCAATTGTCAATGGGGTAACTTCATTGAGAACAGCAGGCAATGTGTTAAGGCCCATTTAGTCTCGACGGTTGACGGTAGACAATCAGCTTTTTCAGTTGGGGGTTGCATTTTGCATGTGTTAGAGGGAGATAACTACAGTTTGACGGTTGACGACGGTAGACTTCTGCAGGTTGCAGAATCTACCGTCAACCCTCAACCGTCGAGACTAAATGGGCCTTTATGTGTACGAAGGGGACCTGAGCGAAGGAGTACAACACCACAAAACATCGAGAGAGTTAGAGCAGCAGTACTGCAATCTACGAAACGCTCTGCTCGGATGCAACCACTTGCTCTTGGCATTTTCAGACTTTTTTTCAGCCGGCTCTTGAGGCAATGCATTTAGAGGATACATGGTTTCACTGCACACGCAGCGAGGGTTACCATGAATTGTTTGAGGAAAATTTTTCCTGGACGGCTTATCTCTTTGAGGGGTGATGTAAACTGGCCGGCACGCTAACCAGACTTAACCCCATGCGATTCTTTTTTTAGGGTAACCTAAAGTCGAAGGTGCATATCAACCGTCCCAACACCTTCGAAGACCTAATTAACAATATTTGGGGCTGACATTGGCAGAATACCAGTCGATATGTTTGTTAGAGTTCATGAGAACTTTAGGAAACGTATGCCGCAGTGTGCGGATAGCGAAGGTCGACATTTGCCAGATACTCTTTTTAAAACCATGTAATTTACAAATGCCCTTACTTTTCAATATAATTAAAATATAAAATTAATTTTTCTAAGGTTCATAATTTTGTGTTTTTCTTTCCCAAATAAGTAAATTGCCGCGCTCCACCCTGTATAACAGTTTTGTGGGACTTATTGAAAACAATTTTTTATATACGTTTAGCTCGTTTGTTTTGTTTCGGTCTGTTGCTTTTACACATTGAACAGGGATTAAACCGGCTCAAGACCTCTTGCTTCTATATTTAAATAAAAGACAAGTTTTTAACAAAATGGCAAAGTGACATTGATTTTCGTGGCTGCACACTACTTTTATCATGATTTCGGGTCCGTGACAACCCTCTTCAGAAAGCCTTGCTGCAATTGTCGAAAGTAAAACCGAACTCTATAAGGCCAGGCTCTCCCCAAACGAATGAGAACTACTGTTGTAAACCTTACTTTCCAAGTTTTCTTCACACAATTGCCCACGAAAATACAACTCACTCTTGCCACTTTTTTATATATATTTTTTTCCTGCGGGAGTTGAAGATTAATTTCTAGACTTTTTCCATTAACATTGGCACCATTCTAAACATTCCAACTTGAAGATTAATTTCTAGACTTTTTCCATTAACATTGACGCAATTCTAAACATTCCAACTTTTTTATGCCATTCCAAAAAATGTTTCAAAAAAAATTTTAATATTTTATTCGCCCTAATTCTCATATAGGCCGGACGGACTTTGTTCGCAAAATTGGCAAGCTCGGCAATGATTGTGGACAAAAGGTTTCCTTTGGCAAATATGCTTAGAAATGTTTTTGAAATCGCGTGAGGGGCCACCCTTTGTCGCCAAAAAAAAATTTAACCCACCCTAGTTTCCGACGATGTTCGAAGGAACTAATAGGGGTGTATCTCTCTCGAGCATCATCGGAATTTGGATTGCGTTTTGCTGTTTTATCATTATATGCATAGTGTGTGTTCTTCAGACATTCGTCGTCCTATTCCAGGCGTGAGGTTGTGCGGCAGGAATACTTTACATAACTTTCCAGAAATTCACACCCATTTGTTATCGATTGACCGGTTGACCGCACTTTACCCTACAGATCGAATTTTATGCCTGTACTGTCTGTATGTTGGATCGACTTCCGGCAAATGCATTTCCCACCAGAAATTCAAGTCAAATGTCAATATGCATTACTTCCTCCTTCCCCCCTCCACTCCCTTACTTTCCACCTACCAACGCTATTTACTGCATGTGTAGGGGAAAAACTCGAGTGTTGGTCATTAAAAAAACAGTTTGCCATCATTAGCCATTAGAAGAAACACCATTTTAGTTAAACGATTTTTGTGGCCGCAGATTGGGGACTTGGACGATCCATGGTTGTAGCAGGATGGGCTGCCTGCCACAATCGATGTTTGCACGCCATCAGTGGCCAACTGATTTCAGCCATTTCGGCGTTATTAGTAGCCATCTCGAATCATAGACTTTTTTTGTGGGGTGCCGTGAAGGACCGATGTTATCTGAGCTATCTATTATCAATCCCCGTCCTTAAGGCTCATATCGTTGAAGGAATTTGTGATATAGAGCTGTCAAGCTTTATCAAGTTCTTGAAAATTTTATTTACAGGACGAGCTATTGCGAATATTAACCTGAATTGCGTTCGATAAACTCTAGCAATGTTTGGTCTTGCCGAAGATCATATTTTTGATAAAATGGGATTTCTAAATAGCATTCGGTTGTTCTGATGGAATACTCAAGCACAGGCGAGCACAAATCTTCGGTTGTGGCACCGAATATATTCAAAAGATGCACGGCGTGTTTGTGTTTACACTTTATTTATGTATGTATGCACGTGATGTTAGTATCTGTATGTATGTGTGTGTGTGCATGTAAGCGGATGCAGGCAACATCCATGGATCAATGAATGCAAGCATCCATCCATGCATCGATTGTTTATTGCCGTTTTGTTTGCTGCCCTTAATTTGCAACTAATAATTCATTTAACGAAACTTCTCCTCACGAGCACACTCACACATGCATAAAGACATACATACATGAACCACATGTGTGTGTGTGTCGGTGTGTGTGTTAATCAAATTCGAGAAATTTTAAAAATTCTTTAAATTTGTTCACTTTTAATCAACGGCAGCAGCTACAAAACGACGACTTTGGCCACGAGTCAATGAAGCGGAACAAAATAATAAATTTAAAATCGAAATCACACGTACACACACACGCGCACACTAACAAAATTCAAAATAATGAAGCAAAATTATTTTACAATGTATGCGACTAAGTGCGAGTGTGTGTGTATGCGTTTGTGTGCGTGTAGATTGAAATTTATTATGTTTTGTGCACGGCAAAGGCTTCTTGGAAACCCAAAGAATGGCTGGCTGCCTGGTGGTGGCAATGCTGCTGCTGTTGCCGCTACCATGGCAGTGGCATTGCTTGATCTGGAACGGTTGGTAGGTGGTAGATGGTACACCTTAACTGCGAAACAAATAGCAACAAAAATCGTATTTTATGTATTTTCCAAATAAAAGTGGCACACTGAATGAGTGGACCCGCTAGAGCGTCGTAAACCTGTGGCAACCAGTAATGCCTGCGGAGAAGTTTGCCTGCGGCCAGTGTTGTTAGGGATATTTCTAAAATTGTACCTTTCAATTAAACACTGCAAAGCAAATGTAGTAAAGTATGCACCCTCTGGTATGGAATCAAATGAGCAATAGCTACAACTTTAGTAGGCCACTATTCGCAAAGCTAAAGGGCACAGCTGATCTACACTCATAGAAAAAAAATAGTTAAAAAACGGTGGGACCAACAAAAATTCGGTTGCAAAAAAAGGAATTTCGGTTGCAATCACCATATGTGACAGCGCATAGAGAAAGGGACCTAAGGGTAAAAAAATCAATTTTATTTTTTTTCTTTCTTTTTTTGATGTGGACAACATCTGAGCATCGAATGAGACCGATCCCATGCCCCAAAAGTGTTAACTCCGAAGTCGACGATTCTAAGCGCAAATAGAAAGGGACCTAATCTTTAAAATGGCTCTCCTGAACAAAACTTTTCATCAACTTTTCACTTTTTTTTGATGTGGACAACATCTGAGAATCGAATAAGACCGATCCCATGTCCCAAAAGTGTTCCCTCCCAGAGATATGCGCGTTTTATGAAAGTGAAGTCGACGATTCTAAGCGCAAATAGAAAGGGACCTAATCTTTAAAATGGCTCTCCTGAACAAAACTGGTTTTTAACCTTAGGTCCCTTTCTATTTTGCGCGTCACATATGTTTATAATTGCAGTGGTTATTCGGCTCGACAAGATGATAAATATGATCATCGTATTGTAGATGCAACTAATTAATCGGGCATACCCATAAAACGCATAAAATGTACAGTAAGACCTCGTTACTCCAAACTTCGCTAATCCGAATTATCCAGTAATCCGAACTACGTTTCCCCTGTACTACATTCTCTATAATTTGAATTGATTGTATTTTGTAATCCGCAAAGATATCGAAATATGTTAAGTTATTCATTATTTTAAAAGTGTGTCATAGTTCGAGCGCAGTCTAATTTTGCTGAATTCAATCTTCATTACGCGTTCAGTTAAAAGAAAACAGATTTTTTTCAGAAGAAAACCTCATCAATACTTTTGTATTTTCTAAAAATCTTTTAAAAATTCTCAATAAACTATAGTTTATTATAGTTTTAATTTTTTGTTAAGGTTCGTTAAACAGGTTGGAGAGCGGTAATTTGCTTTTTTTTGAACTACAGTTGGTCGAAGAGAGTGTGCGCGGCTTATAGTAGCCGACGGCAGATTTGTATTCGTCTGCCTTTCAGTTGCCATCATGCAGAGTAGAGATCATTTTGTGTTGAAGCGTATTTCTCAAATGCGCATTCGATCATTGCAGTGCAGCGTGCTTTTCGTTTACGATTTGCAGTTCCCTGGGTGGCAATCAATTGTATATTGGGTAACTTCATTGATAACAGTAGAGTATGTGGCATGTGTACGAAGGGGACCTGAGAGAAGGATTACAACACCACAAAACATCGAGAGAGTTTGAGCAGCAGTACTATAATCTCCGAAACGCTTTGCTCGGAAGCAATCCATTGCTCTTCGTATTTTCAGACTTTTTTGTTTAGCCGGCTCTTGAGGCAATGCAATTAGAGGATACATGGTTTCACTGCACACACAGCGAGGGTTACCATGAATTGTTTGAGGCAAATGTTTTCTGGGCGGCTTATCTTTTTAAAGGGGTGATGTGAACTGGCCGGCATGCTCACCAGACTTAGCCCCATGCGATGTTTTCCTTTGGGGTTACCTGAAGTCAAAGGTGTATATCAACCTTCCTAAAGCCTAAATAACAATATTGAGACTGAAATTGGCAGAATACCAGTCGACATGCTTGTTAGAGTTCATCAAAACTTCAGGAAACGTAGGCAGCAGTGTGTGGATAGCGATATTTGCCAGATACACTATTTAAACCCATGTAATTTAAAAATGCCCTTACTGTTCAATGTATAAGTAGTTAAAGTATAAAAAAGATTTTTCTAAGGTTCATAATTTTTTTATTTCATTTCCAAATAAACAATCTACCGCGCTCCACCCTGTATATGGTGTAATAAAGTCCGGACTTTTTCGGGGGCTTAAAAAGTTCTTCTCGAAATGAAAGTCTTATTTTATCTTAGTTTATAGTAAATTCTAAAAAGACTACCCTGACATTTCCCAGCTATGTTTTATGGGCCAAGGAAAATTTTGTTTTGCAACGCTTTATTGTATAAAATAAGCTAACAAGTATTAAATATTCCTTGTTTGAGCGAATTTTCGTGATGAGGTGTCTTTAGCGAAATCGTATGAAGTTTATTTTCGTAGAACATTTTCCTATCCTATCTATTGGAGTTTCCTTTTCGTTTTTGTTTTCGAAAAGTGAAGAAAAGTTGCAAAATGACTGAGTTTAAGCATTTTCTGTATTTTCATGTTTTACAAAAATGTTGTCCAATTAATTTCAGTGGGGGCGTGTCCTTTTTTTAGTAAAATTGTATAAATGCATTTAAAAAATTGTTGTAGTTTGTTTAAACTGTTCTAATAAATTAATTCTATTAACATTTTAGCATAGCTCGTCTAAAATAAATTCAGAATACTTTCAAGGAAAACCGTTTTCATCCTTTTTCAAAAAAAAAATTAATAAAACTTAATGAATAAGTTATGTTTAGAATGGACACCAAAAACGACACAGAAGGTGAATTGAAATAATTTTTAAACCTATTTTTTTTAATAAACTACAAAATAAGACCTATTGAAAGTATAAGTTTTTTTATCACATCAGTAGGCAAGACCCTAAGCATTAATTTTGAGGTATTTTGTCTTATGTTAACCCTTAAGTAGTAGGGAATATTTAGGTTTAAATTGCACTTTACTTTACTTCACTTCACTCATATTCAGTTGTATCTTAAAATTCACTTGTGCATATAAACTTTAATAGATTCGAAATTAAAAACCAAGCTTTAAAAAACCCAGCTCACAATTTAAATAACGGAATAAATATTTTAAATCCTTAAGTATAAAACAGTATTAACATTTTTTTTTTATTTCGGTAAGATAACCGATTATATAAAACTTAAATAATCGTTAGTCCAGTTATGTTCTAAAAATCAACCTAATTAGTTAGGGTTACCGAAACTCTGTCTTTTCAACCGATACTGTAAGTTCCCACTACTCACTTTGGCATGTTTCCAATCAATATTCGGTTGTAGCGATTAAATACAGGGATAGTACGTGCAACCACTGATACTTGGTTGTATTAGCGAGGGTCTTTTTAGCAATTGATATTGTGGCATCGATTTTTCTATAGCTGTTGGCATGACGAAAAAAAAGTTCGAGATGCCCAAATTTAATTTTTTTTGATGTTTTCTTAACTTTTTGTTGAAGTTTTTTTAGTAGCCGATAAAAAGATATTTTTTATAAGCGCCTCGAAAATGATTTTTTTAATATGTCGTTGTAGAATTTTTTTCTGTCATGTCAAAAGCTATCGAAAAATCGATGACACAATAGCGACAAATTTTTGCCCTTACAAATCACCCCACCCTAGTGTGTATATAACATACGTAAACTACAGTAGGTAAAAGCAAAACTCGTACACCAAGAAATTTTACAAATATCTCAATATTTGGGATATTCTATCAATTATTTATTCAAAGTCTTTTTGGGAAATGTTTAGCTTATTTAAGCCTTTATTAAAAATAAAAGTCAACATTAATATATTTAGCTTCAGTAAGTTAAAACAAGGGCTTAAGTAAAAAATGCATGTTAAAGCCAAACTCGTACAGTTAGTGATTTCATATATATTAATACTATTTAAGACTATTTAGTATTTTGTATGCAAACCTTAAGCTTGTATTACCAACTCTAATCTCCTAGGGATACTTTCCACTAGCTTTTGGCAAAAGCTAGGTTCAATCTGTTCCCATTCCTCAAAAAGAATGCGCTTCAACTCAGATTTGGAGGAAATGTGATGTTGCCTTACTTTATTATCCAGATAATTCCAAAGATTCTCGATAGGATTCAAATCCGGGCTCTGGGGAGGTGTTTCCATTACATGTGGGCAGTTGTATAACAACCGTGACCTTACACTGTGAGCTTTGTGCTTAGGATCGTTGTCCTGGTAAAATTGGTAGTTATTGGTAAGACGCAACTTCTCCTTCGATATTGGAAAATTGGCTTTCAAAATCTCTAAATATGCTTTCTGATCCATTATTCCTTCGATAAAAAGGTGGCGATCCGGGTCCAGCTGCGGAAAAGGACCCCCAAACCATTACGGACCCCCCCCCCCCCCCCCACCATGTTTCACAGTTGGTTGAACGTGCTTGGACAGAAGCTCTTCGTTTGGTTTTCGCCATACATAAGGTTTCCCATCCCATCCAAAAATATTGAATTTGCTTTCGTCCGTGAAAAGCACATTCTTCTAAAACGAAAAATTCTTGTCTTTGTGGGCTTTTGCGAAATCTAACCTCACTTTCTTGTTTTTGTCCGTAAGCAATGGCATCTTCCTAGCTCGTCTACCATTTAAATCTGCTCTGTGGAGAACATTTCTGATTGTTTGTGGGCTGACTTGGTGTCCAAATGAGTTTTCCACGAAAACTGTCAGTTTAGGGGCACTGAGGAATGGGTTTTTTTTCGAAAAACTGACAATATATCGCTCTTCAGCTGCAGAAAATATTTTGTTATGTGCAGTTTTGACCTTCTTTTCTATTTGATTTGAACTTTTATAGCGTTTTAGAATATATTGAACTGTAGACGATATTTTGGAAATATCTCGAATGGGTTTTCCCTCCGCGGAAAGTATTATTGCAAGTTGTCTGCATTCAACACTTGTTTGCCCATTTTGGCGGCTCATGGCGACAAATTTTATTGAAAACCTTTTCCACGACTGTTTGTCACTTATTACGAAGTGGAATGACAACAAATCTGACATTTAAATCAAAGTTTGCTAGGATTAAAAAAAGATTATTTGAAGAAAGTCTGTGTGTACGAGTTTGGCTTTTGCTGTAATTTTCGACTCTTTTTTGTTTAATCTAACTCAAATTTACCAATACACATTAAATCAATATTTATAAGCGGGGCTTCATTAAAGTAGTGAATATGGGGGAAAACATTTTTGTACCATTTCATAGTCAGCAGATATTTAAGAAAAGAAAAAAATACTTGATGTACGAGTTTGGCTTTTATCCACTGTATATTAAAATATTTCACACTTTCTATGTGGTACTTCATAACTTCAATGAAATATTTTATAGTTTATGTTTTTGTTTTGTTTACATTTATTCGGTCTTTTATTATTATTATGACTTGAACAGTTTTTATTCTGGTTCGAGACCTTTTTGATGTCTACGCACAATTTGAAGACTATACGCAAAGTGTAATTCGCAGTTATTCAAATGATTGGTACGCCCTAATGTGCAACGCATGTATAAATACATGTACAGTGTTGCCAATACATATACAGGCAAACTTTTTTCTCTTACACAATTTTTGACCTGGCTATGACCCTTCATGGTGTTTTCAGAGATCAAACTTCAAATTTTAGTCACCATTTATTCCAAACGTTTATAAATAAAATTACTAATTTACATTTAAAAAAATATGTCTCAAATTTGAAGTTTGAACTCTGAAAACACCATGAAGGGTCATAGCCAGGTCAAAAATTGTATAAGAGAAAAATGTTTGCCTGTATATTTGCAACACAAATGCTTAAGCTGTATTTTCCGAAAGTCGTCTGGCTTACGAGTTATAGCTCACCAAAGATTGCAACTAGTTTTACTCCATTTTTAGGGCTAAAAGTCCATGCAAAAATTTTGCATGGATATTAGTTTTGATGCCCAATATACTGAAAAATGGGGAGCGGAAAGAATAACACTTTTTGTTTTATGGGCGCTCTAATGTAAAGGGCGGGGCGCCTTCGACCTTCGCTATCCACACACGGCTGCATACGTTTTCTGAAGTTTTCATTAACTCTAACAAGCATGTCGACTGCTATTCTGCCAATTTCAGCCTTAGTACTGTTAATTAGGTCTTCCAAGGTGTTGGGACGGATGATATACACCTTCGACTTCAGGTAACCCCAAAGGAAAAAATCGCATGGGGCTTAGTCTGGTGAGCGTGCCGGCCAGTTCGCATCACCCCTCAAAGAGATAAGCCATTTAGGAAACATTTGCCTCAAACAATTCATGATAACCCTCGCTGCGTGGGCAGTGGCACCATCCTGTTGGAACCATGTATCCTCTAATTGCATCAAGAGCCGGCTGAAAAAAAGTCTGAGCTGAAATGCCAAGAGCAAGTGATTGCTTCTGAGCAGAGCGTTTCGGAGATTGCAGTACTGCTGCTCAAACTCTCTTGATGTTTTGTGGTGTTGTAATCCTTCTTTCAGGTCACCTTCGTGCACATGACACATTCCCTGCTGTTCTCAATGAAGTTACCCAATTTACAATTAAATGCCGTCCAGGAGCACGTCCGCGTGGGAGAACAGCGAATCGTAAAGGAAAAGCAAGCAGCACTGCAATGATCGTGTGCGCATTTGAAAAATACTTTTCAACACAAAATGACCTCTCCTCCCGTGTGCAATGCATGATGGCAACTGAAAGGCAGACGAATACAAATCTTTCGTTAGCCACTATAAGCCACGCATACTCTCCACTCTCTTCGACCAGCAGTGCCGCCACAGCCTGCGTGAAAAAAGGGCAATTTTCCGCGCTCCACCCTGTACAACACACACATTCTGTGCTTTTGCATCTGCGGTTTTCAACGAAAGCCCATGCGAAACGGAATTGGTGGAAATGCTATTGCGCTATGAAGATTGCTCTACGCACAGGTCGAAGACTATGTGCAAAGGGTATTTCTCAGTTATGCAAATTAGACTCCTGCATAAGTCATTTGATTTGTGGCCGAAGTAATCGTTACCAAAGACTGTTGAAGAAAAACCTTGGCGGGTTTCAGAAATAGCTATACACACGCAAAGAAAAAATATGGTAACTATATGGTCACGGCAACAATAATATATTCTCTGCTATAATAGTATGTTGGTCGCAACCATAGTATTGTTTTTTGAATTTCATGTTGACAATAGTATGATTGCGACAATAGTAATATTGTTGAAATCTAACAATAGTATTATTGCCAAAATTAAAAATGAAACTATGGTTGCAGCAACAATATAAATATGGCTGGTGCGACAAAAGTATTGTTTTTTTGGGTTTTATGTTACCAATAATAAGATAACAGCAATCATACTGTATGATTGTAATTTTTCTTAACTTGAATATGGGTTTTACAACAATGTTATTGTAACGAATCTTATGAAATAATAATGGAAATTAAAATTTTCCAAACAAACTGATTTGGATTTGTTTAACTGAAATATTTTTACTAAAAACGCTTACGTTTTTTTTAAATGGATTTCCTCGACTGTTTAATAAACACTCCTATTATTATAAATTTAATGTAATTTTAATTTATTTACTTATTAAAAATCTCTATTGTTAACAACATAAACCAATCCTAATAAATAATTTTTAGGGCCATATTATGGTTGAGTGGGATCATACTATGGTTGCTTGTGACCCATACTATGGTTGTTAGTTTCATACTATGGTTGTATGTCAAACATACTATTATTGTGAGGATCATACTATGGTTGTGGTCATCATAGTATGGTTGAGTGTGAATCATACTATGGTTGTGGTCATCATAGTATGGTTGAGTGTGAATCATACTATGGTTGTGGTCATCATAGTATGGTTGAGTGTGAATCATACTATGGTTGTGAGGACCATAGTATGGTTGAGTGTAAATCATACTATTGTTGTGAGGATCATAATATTGTTGTGCCACAGCCATATACCTAACAATAGTACCCCAACCATACTTTTTTTCTGTGTGCAGTCTGCCAGGCAACCGTAGCCAATACATTTCACCAATTTTAAAGTTGTTTCTGAAAAAGAAACAACAAAAAGGTCTCAAACCAGAATAAAAATTATTTTAGTCTTTTTGAAAACTTTTACTACTTCAAAGAAACCGTTCATTATTTTGTTAAAACCTTTCCAAATTTCTATGAAGCAATTCAAACTACAGTGAGCACGGGATAACGTCAACCCCCCATTTCGTCAACATCCCAAACCGTCAACCTTTTTTTATTTGTATTATTACATCGAAATTTTTAACCGGGCTTTGGATTAGGCCGGATGCGAGAATGTTGCTCAAGATGACCTAAATGTATTAAGACGTTTAAGGGAAATAGCTGTACACGCAGAAAAAAAGTATAGTTGGGGTGACAATATTCCAAGAGGATCATACTATTGTTGGGTATATGGTTGTGGCACGACAATATAATGATCCTCACAACAATAGTATGATTTAAACATAACCATACTATGATCCCCACAACCATAGTATGATTCACACTCAACCATACTATGATCTCCACAACCATACTATGATCTCCACAACCATACTATGATTCACAATCAACCATACTATTATCTCTACAACCATATTATGATCCTCACAACCATAGTATGATTCACACGCAACCATACTATGATCCCCACAACAATAACATGATTCACACTCAACCATACTATGATCACCAAAAATATATATTCCAACGGCAGTCGAAAATACTTTTAGTTGCCAGCAGGGATGAATGCTACTTCACCATCCGTAGATCGCAAGTAACGAATGTGTTTAAACCACGATCAATGGCTAAATACTTAAGTGCAGGCAGATTTTAAATAACGAGAACCAGTCGGTAGTAGAGTATTTAACTGAACAAAGTAAACACAATAAAAATCCCTCGAACTACCTTCCGATTCGTGTTGTTTTTTATAATGTATGATCTATAAAACCTGTTTTGTTATATTAATAGTCGCAACCATACTGTATGATTGCCGTAATCATATTATTCTTAACGTAAATTTTAAACAACAATACTTTTGTTGCAGTAACCATGTTTATATGGTTGCTACAACCATATTTTCATTTCTTAATTTGGCAATAATACTATTGTAACATTTCAACAATATTAATATTGCCGCAATCATACGTTTTTCAAAATGAAATTCAAAAAACAAAACTATGGCTACGACGAACATGCCTTTATTGTAGAGAACATATTATTGTTGCGCTGACCATATAGTAACCATATCTTTTCTCTGCGTGTAGTTCAATTATTAGAAAGGAAAAAAACAGCAGAAAAAAATAACATATTTCTTTTAATACCTGTTTAAAAATAGATATTACATATGGCATGATCTCATGCAGAATATTTTTTGTTGTTGTTTTATTGAATTTGATTTTTCTTTGATTTTAATTTATAAGTAATAAAAACGCTTTGAACTACAGTATTAATAATATTTTGGTCTTAAATTTATACATTGATAAACGTCAACAATCTGGTAAATGTCAACACCCGCGGTTTTAATTAGTTGACGTTATCCCGAGCGCACTGTAATGATAATTTTCGAAAATTATGTAAGATATTTCCAAGTGTTTATAAAACATTTTATAGTTTCTATGAAAAAATAAATTAATATCTAGGAAAAAATCAATAAAGCTCATAAAAATTATAAGTACTACGGCAAACTCCATAATTTAAAAGAAACATTTTAATTTTTTTAAGAAATAAAATTAAAAAAGCGAATTTTCTGTAAACTTTCGTTAAAATTTCTTTCGTACATTTTAAAATTTTTAAAAATATAAGGGTCAGAATATTTAATACATACCTTAAACAATTTTTTTTGGTCGAAAAGTTTACAAAATACTTCGTTCTATATGATCGCATTAATGCTGCTATAATTTATTAGTTTATGTGTTTTGGGCATGTAAAAATGTTAAAAGGCGAAAAATTAATTTTCCTCTTCACTAATCTCATCTTGCTATTCTGATTTGTATAATTTCTATAAAACATTTAAGATATTAGACAAAAAAAAATGTCGCTTTGCCATTTTGTTAAATACTTGGTTCCAACAAAATGTAGATGTACGTGGTGTCGAGCCGGTTAATCCCTGTCCAAGTTTTAGATTTTATGTTTAAACACTTCACACTTTATACTAACTATAAAACATTTTGAAAAAATTCTATAAAACTGAAAAAAAAATTTACATAATTTCTTTTAAAAACAATTTTTTTTACTGTGTTTAATTATAGAAATATTTTCTTGTAGTGTAGTGTTGACAGAACATGTTCTAATCTGCCTTTTTAGACTGACAAAACCAGTAGTTTTTGTGCTCTTTTCCCCCATACAAGAAAAATCGAATTGGTCAATTCTTTGTGATTTGTAAGGGGGAAAAGCACTAGTTTTTGTGGGTCAGTATATACCGCCTTATGAGTCCATATGCTTCAAATTAGTTTTCTTTAAACTACATGTACATGTGTTTCAGTGTATGTTATTTCTGTGCTGGTGAGTAGTGGTGCTGTACTCAATGGAAACCTACCTGTTGCTGCTTCGGGTTGTACCTGTTGCTTAACAGTCTCAATGAGTTTGTGACCACCGCCGCCGCTTTCGTTAGTCTTATGCAAATCATGCATCATGGCAATGCTGCCGGCGAAACTTGTATCAGAACCTGAGGCCGCAGCCGACTTTTGTGACATGAGGTTGACGGGGGCCTGGTAAAGCAGATTGGCTGGCAGCGGCGGAGGCGGTGGTGGCGGTAGCATGGGCAGTTGGGCAGGCGTTAGTTCGGGCTTAATTTTAAGACACTTAAATTGTTCTAATTCTGTTTCAGCCGCATCGGCTCGGGCTAAAGCTTTGCGCAACTCTTCTTCCAATATCGACAATTTTATTTGCAAGGTTTTTAGTTCATCGTTAGTATTTTTTTCTATAGCCGCTTCCAAAAGGGTTTGCTACAAAGTCATACAGAGAGGTAAGAGAACGAGAAAGGGGATATAAGTGGTTAGGAAGATTAGTATGTAAATACTTTGTTTTGTTTTGTTTGTTGTTTTTTTCTTTCTTTTTTTATTGTTCGGGGTCCAAAAATGGGAGAGAGGGGGATATTGTAAAATACAGTGGACAAAAATGACACTTAAAATTAGAACCACATAATATACACAGGAGTTAAACCAAAATCTTTCGACCCGAAAGCATGCATTTCGAAATCCAACTGTGTTCAATTCTTTATGATATATGTAGACCTTCCTAAGGTTAAAATTGCCAAACTTTACTTGTAATTTAAGACCTCCGAGGGCGACCGCAATACTAACTGGCCTGGCACATTTTCTGTTTTACTAGCAACTTTTTTTTGTTTGTTTTTTAAAACAATCTTTTATAAGCCATCTGTCAAGATTTCCGAAATATTTAATGAGTATTTTCTTTGTTACAGGTGATTGAAGTAAACAAGTTTTATAATTTTTGAAAAATGGAAAATAAAGAGTTTCGTGCGGTAATTAAACACTTTTATATGAAAGGTTATACGCCACAATTAATCAAAGATGAATTGGATTCTGTTCATGGTGATAATGCACCATCATACTCCACCGTGGAATCCTGGGTTCAACAATTTAAAATGGGTCGTTCAAGTTCGGAAGATGAACAACGCTCTGGAAGACCGAAAACTGCTACTACCATTGAAAACATTAACAAAATATTTAATGAAGTGGCTAAAGATAGACGAATAAAGCTCAGAGAACTTGCTGATATTGTTAAAATACATGAAAAACAAGTTTGGAGTATTTTACATGATGAACTCCGCATGAAAAAGCTATCCGCAAGATGGGTGCCGTGTTTGTTGACTTTGCCCCAAAAAATCGTCCGTTGGACCAATTCCAAAGAGCTGTTAGCGATTTATCAGCGTAATCCAATAGAGTTCTTGCGCCGATTCATAACTGTTGATGAAACATGGATCCATCACTACATGCCAGAATGCAAAGAACAGTCAAAACAATGGATAGAAGCTGGTAAAAGTGGTCCCAAGAAGGCGAAAACTGTTGTCAGCAGGAAAAGTAATGGCCACAGTATTTTAGGATACAAGGGGTATAATATTTATAGATTATCTTGAAAAAGGAAAAACTATAAATAGTGAATAGTTTTGTGCATTATTGGGAACATACTATTAAAAGTGAACTAGTTTCATAAATAATGTAAAATGTAAAATGGGCTGGCCTCAGGGCATTTAAACTTAAGTTAAGATACAAATTCTAGATAGATACTATGGTATGCTAGAAGCAAGTAATAGACATAAGAAGACTAATGTAACCTATAAAAGATAATGAGGAAATAAATAAATGTAAATGCAAACTGCATTGGATCGGTTGAGTGAAGAAATCAAGATAAAACGACCGCATTTAGAAAAAAAGTTCTTTTTCATCAAGATAATGCTCCTTCACACACTGCATTTTTAACTCAACAAAAACTGGCCGCATTACGATTTGAAATTGCTCCGCATCCACCATATAGTACAGATTTAGCTCCTTCTGATTATTTCTTGTTTCCAAATTTAAAAAAAATTCTCGGTGGCAAAAAATGTTTGTCCAATAGCGAGGTTATTGCTGAAACTGAGGCATATTTTGAAGGTCTTGGAAAATCTTATTTTTCGGATGGAATTAAAAAACTTGTAAAACGTTTGATGAAGTGTATTGAGTTGGAAGGAGATTATGTTGAAAAATAAATAATAATAATTCCCAAAAAAAAAACGGTTCTTTTTATGTTAGGCCAGTTACTTTTGCGGTCGCCCTCGTATTTAAATGATTATTGATTTATGACTGTTAAGATTTACCAATCTTGCATACATTTTGATTTCTTAATAAAAAAAATACTACATAGCACATACTTTTCCCATTACCGTCTTTTTTCTATGATGTGTGAACCTTTGGCATTATTTTAGCATTGCTTCTACTAAAAGCCTACCCTTTTTACCCCTTAAATACGAATAACCCTACATATTGAGCCCAACAAATGCAAATTTAGTCCAATATTAAAACAAAATTTCAATATTCTGTTGTCTATGAAACCAATTAAGCACATCGGACTAAAAGTAGACATTATGCTGAGGTTCACAGTTATTTGAGATACGAGGTTTTTAAATTTCTATCCTATCTGCTTTGCTCTGGTTAACCTCATTTAATGCCAATCAACAACTTGCGTATTAATTAAATTTTATCAACCAAGCCGGGTCCACCGTACGATAACCTACACCAAGAGAATCGGAATAAGTATCGAGACATTCATGTGTCAACACTTTTTATTTCACATTTTAAAACTTAATAAAGGGTCCAACAACAAATGAAGACGATTCTAAAAAAAACCAAAACCTGCGATTCTTCTTCTTTGACCAAATGGGTATTTTTTTATTTGTTTATGTCGTTTTTGACTGGGCTGATTGGTCAGTCTTCCCTAATGAATTAAATAAAACTAATTTATTCCATGTTCTCCCAACGTTTCGTTAGCTTTTTTTCTTTTTTTAATTTTAATTGTAAATAGAGCAAAAAGTTTTCAGTGAATTATCCTAATATTTTTTATTATGATGGAAGGATCTACGGCCATTACGAGGCTTGCTATATATTTCTGGCCAAGGCAGCACTAAGTGTGACATTTCCATTCATTGTAAAGTTTGACAGTTTTTAGCATAAACGTAGTCAGAACGTTTTGACGTAGTTTAGATAAAATTAGAGTTAAAGGATAAAAAAACATCTACGTAGGTAGAGCATTTATATAATGGAACTGAGAGTAGGGACATTTTTCAAAAAATCTGTTAGTTCTATAATTAATTTTATCTTTTACAAAGGAGACATTGTGTAGTGAGTGAAGACGTCTTGTAGAAAAATGGTAAGGTAAATTATAAATTAATTTCAGCAGTTTGTTCTGAGAAATCTGCTGGCGTTTAATATGACAATCAGAAGCATCATAGCAGACAGGAGTCCTGTAGTATAATATAGAATGAAAAATGAGTTTGAATACTAATAATTTGTTAACTATGCAAAGTTCTGATTTCCTGTTTATAAACGGATATAAAGGGTGTCCTAAGAAGAGCGCAATTTTTTTTATAAAACACAGATAAATAAAACATAGATATAGGCTTGAGTCGTCGTCGGCTTATTCGCGTAAACCATCGACTTCAAAGAAACCCCAAAGAAAAAATCTAATGGTGTTAAAACGGCCAATTCTGATCTCCAAAACGCGAAATAACACGACCGGGAAATGACTGATGCAGCAATTGAATTGTTTCTCTGGCTGTATGACATGTGGCGCCGTCTTGTTGGAACCACATGCCCTCCACATTCATTTCTTCAATTCTAGGCAAGAAAAAACTGGTTATCATTTCACGATACCAAACACCATTGACTGTTTGCGCTTGACCTGCCTCATTTTCATAAAAAAAGGTCCAATGATTCCTCCAGCCCAAAAACCACACCACACAGTGACACGTTGAGGATGCATTTGCTTCTTGTGAATCACTTGAGGATTTTCCGCACCCCAAATGCGACAATTCTGCCTATTGACGAAGCCATCAAGATGAAAATGGGCCTCGTCACTGAAGATGATTTTATCGGCAAAATCAGCATTTTTATTTTGTCTCTCCAATACCCAATTAACGAACTCCCTTTCGTGTAGCGCTCCATTTTTACTAACCTCGTACCTTCTACTAACAAACAATAACAATTGTTCAAATGTCAAACAATGACACTTCGAATGTTGCCAGATTTAAAAATTGCGTTCTTCTTGGGACACCCTTTAGAATCCTAGTTGTCACATTAATTTTATGTATCGTGTATGACGCTTGCTCATTAAAAATTATTTTTCTATCTATAACAACTCCCAAGTACTTTACACTTGACTCCCAGTTTATATCGGATAGAGACAGCTCCAAAACATGATTTTTGAACGCTTTAACAGCTGCTTCCGGCGATGAAAAACGTTGACCACGCATTTTTTTTTGTGATGATGGGTAATAATAAGAAGTCATTGGGTGCCAAAGCAGGGCTGTACGGTGAAAGGCGTGATGCAAAATGATCCGTCTTCTCCTATTATCTTTCCTCATTTCTTGGAACACTGTTGGCCAACAGATGGTTGTATTCCACACAGAATTGACCGTCCTACGTTCCACTAAAGGCACTGTGGCAACATGGCCGGTTATACCGAAAAAAACGCAATCATTTGCTTCGATGTTCTTCCACGAACAACTTTTGTTGAATTTGGCTCGTCTTGAAAGACCCATACGGTCGATTGCTGTTTTGTTTCGGGTTCATATGCATAGATCCATGATCCACAATTTTATACACTGCCTTTGAGCTACCACAGATATACTTTTTCAACATCTCTTTGCACTAATCCATACGAGCATTTTTTGAGCATTCGTCAAATTATGTGGGATCCAAAGAGAACAATTTTTTTTCACGGCCAAACGAACATGCAATATCTTATTGATGCTTGTCATACTAATGCCCAAGGTTTTGCTTAATCAGTTCACGCACAGCACCGATGGTTTCTGGCAAAGTGACCGAAGTTGGACGTCCTTCACGAAATTCATCCCGGAGCGAACGGCGTCCGAGACTGAACTCTTCGTACCAGCGATTAATAGTGGTTCTTGATGGTGCTTCATCGCCAAATGTCGAAAGAAGTTGATTTAAACACTCTTGTCTCTATAACCCACGCCAAAAATCGTAAAAATTCATCGCACGAAAATGTTTACGGGATAATTGCATTTTTTGTCTGCGATGAATTTTCCGACACACTGTAAACTCAACAATTGGCCCTCAAATGAGTGAAGTTATGCTAAAAAATGTCACAGTTTCCAATGGAAGTTCCAGTTTGCATGTGGGAACACTAGTTTTGTCAGGACCCGATATGTAAATAGCAACCCTCGTACAATAATTGACGCACGTAAGAGCAGATGAACGAAAAACCAATGCACCCACAAAGAGTGATTGTTTGGTTCGGTTTATGGGCTGAAGACATCAAAGAGCCGTATTTTTTCCAAAATGAGGCCGGTCAGGCAGTTACTGTAAATGGTGTTCGCTATCGTGAGATGATAACGAACTTTTTATGACCCAAATTGGAAGATATGGATGTGGACGATATGTGGTTTCAACAGGACAGTGCCACTTGCCACACAGCTAACGAAACAATGGCTCTTTTGAGCGACAAATTCAATGGCCGTGTTATCTCAGGTCGTGGTGATCTTAATTGGCCGCCAAGATCACGTGATTTGACACCGTTGGATTTCTTTCTTTTGGGGTTATTTGAAAGAAAAGGTGTACGATTGTTCAAATAGTGTATAGGGACGGAAACATGTTGAACTGTCTTTTCATGTCTGACGAGGCCCATTTTCGATTGGAATTTTGCCAGAAGATGCTTTAAATGGTGGAAAGGGGACATGTTAAACTGTCTTTTCATGTCTGACGAGGCCCATTTCGATTTAATCGGCAACATAAGCAAACAAAATTGTCGAATAGTAGAGTGCTTCCACAGATACTCCATTAGACGGAATTGCATTCACTTCGTGTCACAGTGCGGTGTGCAGTTTTATCACGCTGCATTGTCGGGTCCTACTTCTTCGAAGAAAACGGTCACACCGAAATGGTTACTGGAGACCGTTACTTAAGCATGCCGAGAGAGTTTTGCTGAGAATTTCTTTCAACTCTGTGTGGTTTCTGCAAGATGGTGCAACTCCTCACATAGCCCGACCTGTTATGACAAAATTGCGACGAAAATATTCCAATAAAGCCTAGTATTCACCCAGCAAACCAAACCTTCCAATAAAGCCTAGTATTCACACAGCAAACCAAACCTTCAGAATTCCGTCAGAATTCTGTACGACAATCGGCAAAATGTTCCGATTTCAGATCAGAATTCTGAGCGAGTTCGTAACGAAAAACATATGAGAGGGTTGACACGAATTCTGAACTACTTCTCTGAGGGAATTCTGATGTTTTTGCAGACATTTCGAACCGATTCCTGACCGAATTCTAAACTGTAGTCTTGGGAAATTCGAAAGGAAATTTCGATTTGTCGTATCGAATTCTGAACGTCTTCGGACAGAATTCCGACATTAAGTCTTATTAAAATCTGATGTTTTTACCGACATTACGAACCGAATTCTGAACGAATTCTGAGCTTATGTCATGCATGGTTAACTCTGAATGTAAACAATCAAAAAGAAGAAAATATTTTTGTTCTACAAAAAAAAGTTAAAAAAAAAACATTTTCAAAAAGCTTATGGAAAGACTTTTAGTTACAAGCAGGGGTGCCTGCAGTTTCGCGAGCAATAATTGTGCTGTAACTATGTTAAGTGGTTTAGTGGCTATACACTTAAGGGCAATCAAGTTTGCATTTAACGAGAACTTCCGGCAGTAGAGTTTTCCTCCGAACACAATAAAAATCCCTCGCACAGCTAAGCTAACCAAACGTTCAGATTTTGAATTTGAAATATAAAAATACCTCAGACAAACAGTTAAGAATTCGTTCAGAATTAGTTCCAACATGTCTGAACACAAGAACAACATCGTAAAATATAAAGCAAATAACAAAAATTTGAGACGAATAGAATACCTCAGATAAATAGGTCAGAATTCGTTGCGAGTTCGATAAGAGAAGATAAGAGAACAAATAATTAAAAAAATTCCACAGACAAGTCTAACAGAATTCGGGCCGAATTCGTTCAGATATTTCGGAACATAATAAATAAAAAATCCTCAGACAAATCGAACAGAATTCGTAACGATTTCGGTAAGAATTCTCGATAGAGTTCAGAATTGTCTGATATCAGACATTGTCGGGAAATTTGGTTTACTGGGCACCGAAAACGAAATTCTCGCTTCCATAAGAAATACATGAAGCAAAGCAAATGAAACCATTGGTAGATTCAGTGCAGCTATTTTCGTTTGGAGGTACTCAGCTGAAGCGAAAAGGTGGCGGAATTTGCAACTGTTACAGGGATGATTATAAGAGCGGTGTAGACATGGTTCACCATCTTCAAACGAAAATTACTGTTCTGATAATTGTTTGGTCAAGGAATTTTTGAAATTTACAAAAAAATAAATTAACAAATGTTGTGAAGTCGTTTTTGAAGGTATTTAAATGAATATGATTAAAATCCATTTTTTGAAAATGAATAACGGCTGCTTCCTCTACACTACTCTACACTACAATTCTTTTGTGTAGAGATAAATGCAAAACTCCTAAGCTAAAGATTCGTATGAGGTGAATGCTAGGCTTAAGTTAGGCTTAGTTATTGCAAACAGGAAATCTAGAAAGCAAAACCAACAAACTTGAATGAACGAGAAACACACGTGGATATTCCTGTCTCAACTCTCCAAGCAGTAATGAACAACTTTTTGGTTAGATGCCGCACATGCATCAACTAACAGGGGGGGAACTTAAAAAATTCCATTATTTTTAAAACTAATTAAGCTATATTTAATAAAATTGAATGAATTCCAATGAAAAAAGGTTATTTGAGTTTCTTGATGTAGCAATACTCATCAGCCATCCTGTATATTATATAAATTATAGGATATTTTTTACTTTTAAAATCAAATATATACCACACATTTTACTACGTATACGAGTATCATATTAAAAAAAGAACACACATCGTCAACTTTGAATTTCGAATTGGGTCGAAGTATTTTGGAATAACATCCAATACGGAAGAAAGTCCAAACCCCATATAGGATACTACATACGTATGTAAGAATTTGTTTTTTTTTTTCTGTCAATGTTAGTAATTGTTAAGGATACAACGGAAAATTCAACAAGCATTTCAGTTTTAACACTGCGTCAAGCACTCTTGCCTAGTCTCCGCTTGTCTCCTTGTAAATTGACCGACCTTCACCATCATTTGTAATGTCTGTGTCTACGGTTACCGATGAGTTACTGGTTAAGGCCCATTTAGTCTCGACGGTTGACGGTTGACGGTAGATTCTGCAACCTGCAGAAGTCTACCGTCGTCAACCGTCAAACTGTAGTTATCTCCCTCTAACACATGCAAAATGCAACCCTCAACTGAAATAGCTGATTGCCTACCGTCAACCGTCCACCGTCAACCGTCGAGACTAAATGGGCCTTTACTTGGTATCGTTGTGTACCACACTCACTACTACATACGTAATACCACAAGAAAATGAAAATACAATGCCGTTGTTGGTGCATTGAGAGGGAGTTGATGCTTGACGGCCGCCTCTATCCACGCACTCACCCACCTACACCGAAGGTAGTGAGTTTGATTTTGAGCACATTTTTCTTTTTCAAGCAGTGAGAGAGATAAATACAGAGGGAGGATGTGGAAGTTGACTTGTTTATAATAGCTGTTGTTGTCGGTTGGGTGGTTATAGTGGCGGTAGTTGTTGTTGTTGCTGTTGATGCTGCTGCTCTTCAGCTGCTGCTGTAGATGTGAGTGGGGGTGGTGTTGGTGTTGTTGGTGGCGTTTGTGGAGTTGGGTTACCCCCCTTAAAGATATTTATGTTTCGGAAGAAACCCGATACACGCTTCAAGCCCTAATTTACCAATTTAAACATTTAGTGCGTGAATATTTTTTGAGGAATATTTGTTTATACGAGTTTGTATGCTTTTGTATGTATGAATATATGGCAAAATATGTACTTAAATACTTAAAATATCATAATTTCAAAAATGTCCTAGAATCCATGTCTCGCAATGTACAATGGTTGCAAAGAAAAACATTTGCTTTTAACATCGTCTTTTTTCAAATTAGAACGTTGGTAAGAAATAAAATTGTCACCTGTATACATTAGCCGCGTTCTTTTCAGGTTACTAAACAAGCATTTGTATGGAAGTAACTCGGTAAGCAAGCGAGTCGGCTGATACTCGGTAACGAAACGAGTTACCTGTCTTATTTTTTTAACAAAAAAAATAGTATGACACACTCGGCTTGTACGAGGGCTGCTATATATATTTCTGGTCTAATAATGAATATACAAATATTTATCATGAAAAATGGTTTTATTGTTTTTCAAAGTATTCTCCAGCATGATTTATACACTTTGGCAGGCGCCCAAACCAATTGTCGAAGCTCTTTTTCCACTCCGATTGAGACACCTCCAAAACATGGTTTTTGAACGCTTCAACAGCATCTTCTGGCGACGAAAATCCTTGACCATGATTTTTTTTCTTGATGTGCGGGAATAAAAATAAGTCAGGGCTGTACGGCGGATGGTCCATCAAATCGACGTGTTGGCAGGTCAAAATGGCGCTTGTTTGAGCCGATGTTTGAGATCTCGCATTGTCATGGTGCACAATGATTCGTCTTCTCTTGTTCGTCTTTCGAATTTCTCCGAAGACTTCACGCAAACAAATTGTGGGTGTAACACTTAGAATTGACCGTCCTCCGTTGTTCAAGCGAAACAGTCGCCACATGACTGACCGTGAGATAGAGGCATCCTTGGGCATTTCTTCCACCAGCATAAATTCGATATTGCATGAACACCTGGCCGTAAAAAATGTTTGTTGTCGTTGGATTTCGCACAATTTGAAAATCGCTCAAAAAAAGAGTCGTGTCAATTGGTGAAAGAAATTTTGAAAAAATACGGTCGCGGTGCTTCAAAAGATGTTATAATCATGGATCATGGATAATCATGGAGGGTCTTCGAAGACGAGCCAAATCCAACGAAAGTTGTTCGTGGAAGCACTTCGAAGCAAATGGTAGCCTGTTTCTCCGGCAAAACTGGTCATGTGAAGACTGTTCCGCTTGAGCAACATAGGACGGTCAATTCTGAGTGGTACACCACAATTTGTTTGTCTGAAGTCTTTGGAGAAATTCGAAAAACGAACAAGAGAAGACGAATTATTGTGCACCATGACAATGTGAGCTCTCACATATCGGCTTAAACCAGCGCCTTTTTGACCAGCCAAAACGTCGAATTGATGGTTCGTCCGCCGTACAGCCCTGACTTGGCACCCAATGACTTCTTTTTCTTTGCGCACATCAAGAAAAAAATGCGTGGTCAACGATTTTCGTCGCCAGAAGATGCTGTTGAAGCGTTCAAAAACCATTTTTTTGGAGGTGTCTCAATCGGAGTGGAAAAAGTGCTTCGACAATTGGTTTGGGCACATGCAAAAGTGTATAAATCATGCTGGAGAATGCTTTAAAAACAATAAAACTATTTTTGATGATAAATATTCGCTTTTTCATTATTAGGCCAGAAATATATGTATATAGCAGCCCTCGTAACCATATTTTTTTCTGCGTGTGTGTACAAATCTACCCAAGGCGACAATCTCTGCTCAAGGGCTGTGAGCCCAGCACTACGTGTACCGCTACAACAACACATGGTCAGATAAAAACCTTTTAGTAGGGTTCGTCTGTGCAGAATGTGTTAGTTTCATCTACATCGCTTCATTTTTGGGCCTTGTACTTTGATGGACAGACGGGCGAACATCGATGAACAGACGCACGGACATCGTTCAATGTAATCGGATAGTGATTCTGACTGGATCGGAATATTAAACCATGAGAGGCTCTTCGTAGACGAAAGGTTACAAACACCAGCACAAATTTAAACTAAATGATACCAACAAAATTTCGTCATTTTACGAGTACATACAACGGTTCCACGAGTTTTGCCCTGGATATGCAATTTTAATAAAATTCGAGATATATGTACGATTAGAATCTTCGAATTTTCAAAATCGTTGTAAAAAAATCTCAAACTTAAGCAGTCAGAGTTCTCTTAAAACTCACATAGATTCAATCATTGTACATTGAAGAGAACATCTCATGATAATGAAAAAGGACACACTTACCATTTCAACGATACGTTCACCATGATCTCGATTCTGTGACTCAACCTCATCCTTGATCTGTTCGAACTCCTCATTTGCCTTTTCTGTGCTTGGCGAGGGTATGGGAGCCGGCTGGCCATCGGTCATATCGCGAGTTTTCAAAATTAACTCGTCATTGCGTAGTTTCAGTTTAATCAAAGCCGCCTCCATTCTAAACAGATTCAATATTTAATATTTCAAAAATTGAAAACAAAAACATGTCAAATTGTAATTACTTTTTACTCGTTTCCACACTTTCCTTCATGTTTTCGGTAAGAAGTTTTGCAACTTTTGTTAGATTGGTATTTTCCGTGCGTAAGGTTTCATTATCCTCCTCCAAATGGTGCTGCTATAATTGGAAATAGATGTGGGACACAAACAACAACTGTGCAATGGGTTCATTTTTTGTATTTTTGCTTTCTAGCTTACATTTTCAATAAGTTCGGATATTTTTTCGTTGGCTTCGTACAGTTGCAGTTCGACGGAATTCATGGAGTTCTTCAGTGCCATAAATTCATCGACCATTTTCTCCACTAAATCGCTGGTTAGTGGCGTGGCCAATGTCGTGTCCGCCTCCACAATACTCTCCATCTCGGTGTTGGCGGCCAGAGTTGGCAGCAATTTCAGCAATTTCGATTTGAGACTTTGTGAACAGAGCACAGCATTGGAGATGTTCTGTTGACGTTGCTGCAAAAGCTGCAATTCTTGAGAGAGACTGAAAAGAAGAGATTATCAGTGAAAAATTCTCGTTATAAGAAACTAACTAAGAGCATGTGAAAAAGTCTACCGAAGGACAGGACCGACTATATGGTAGCCTACACCACTGTGTATGGAATTTAACAAAGGTTTGATCTAAAATGTGACTTCTAGACGGGGCAGGACCTCAAATCAAAGGCGGCCTTCTTAAAAGGAGGTTTACAAAACATGCACCGATATTGTCTCCCACAATATAAGTACTTGTACAAAATATAAGCAAGATTTAAATTAAAAAGAGCCTTGTGGAGTGGCAGGACCTCCTTCGCTTATGGGCCATAGAAAACATGAACCGAGGGTAAAATACTTATATAACCAACGTTAAAACAAGGTTATATTTAATTTGTGGCCTCTAGATCACCAGGACCTTAAATCGGGAGGGACCTTTTCGAAAATATGGACCGATAATGTCCCATTTCACTGGGGTTTTATATATGTCGCATACACACAGAGAACAGATTAGTTGCCACAATCGAATTTTTTGCCAACCGAATGATGGTGGTTGCAAGAACTATCCATGTATTCCATCTTTATAACCGAATGTTGGTTGGGTAGATAACAATTTTCAGTAGAGGGAACTGACACTTTCGGTTGAAGAAAACAAGTATTGGACTAAGATGATTATTGGAACTGAATTTGTGCATGTATTGGTTGTTGTTATAGATTGTTGGTTATAAGTACTTTTTGGAAAAAGTGTAATATTTTACCGCCTTGCAATGGGTCAATTGAAAAAGATTAATTAAGGTTGATAACAATCTTTATTGTCAAATTGGTTGTTGTTTTGAGTAAAAAATAAGTTCTCTCTAATCAAGTCTGAGTAACGTCACGAAATTACAGTTCAGCCTGTTTCTATATTCTGCAAATATTTTTTTATTTACAGTTTGTGTATGTTTATGATCAGTATCGCTCGGAAGCATTCACCGTCTATCCCAAGAAACATAAACTGCTCGATCATTTTATTTTTATAAAGTTTTTGCGGATTTCGTGAACAAAGTAACGCGTGATCCATTTCGAGGTTCCCTACTTTTTTAAAGAAAAAAACACAGAAAATTCAAATGTTTATTATCATTTGAAAGAACATTCTTTGGTATTTATCCTTTGAAGATTATATCTATTAAATGTTGGTCGCGGCTATGTTTCAGATGGTCCATCCGTTGAGTCCAATTTTCGATGTCTCGTTCGAGCATTTCGACTGGTAACTGGCGAATGGCCTGAATCGAAGCGGGTTTGTCCGCATAAACTTTAGACCTTACATATCCCCACGGGAAAAAGTGTAACGGTGTGATATCACACGATCTTGATGGCCAATCGACCGGTCGAAAACGTGAAATTATCTGCTAACCGATGTGTTCTCTCAATAAATCCATTGATTATGCGATGTGTGGGAAGTGGCGCCGTCTTGTTGAAACGAAATGTCGCCGAGATCACGAGCTTCAATTTCAGGCATCAAATAGTCGGTTATCATGGCACGATAACGGTCGCCATTGACGATTCCGTTCTCACCGGCATCATTTTTGAAGAAATATGGACCGATGAACTATTCACTGGAAAAATATCTTTTCTATAAAAAATGGACTTTCCTAAAATAAAATTAACTTTTGTAAAACAAAAATAAAGAGCTTTTGAAAACAAAATAATTTTTTTTAAACTTAGAAAGAAATGATCTTTTTTTATAGAAAGTTAAACAAATTAAACTATTTTTTTAAAAAAAAAAGTCCTCATACAAAGCTTGCATTTAAAAAAGTGCATAATGAACTCTGTTTTTTTTTAAAATAACACAGCACAACATTTTTCAGGCGATTGATTCGGAACTCATATCTGATAGTTGTTTGTGAATGTAGCCTCAAAAAGAAATACTTCTGCATGATTCGTTTGGTCAAGGTACGTCAAATAACAATTTAATGATTAATTTGAAGTTAGTAAGTATCGTATAGGAGAATTTGTCACGTTTTAGGCTCTTTTGTTTGTCATAACTCGAGAACCACTAGTCCTAAAAAGCTGAAACAAATTTAAAAATTTAAAAATTACAACTGTTACATTACAAATCTGTTAATCTGTTTTGAAATTTTGTAAAGTTTTGAATCATTCTGTGAAACTTAACTACGGTAGATAACGGATTAAGAAATCAAGAACTACCACAAGTTTTTTTCTTACATGCGTTTTTATATTAGCAATTGTAATTTATTACACGATGTTTTCCAAAAATATCTTTTACGATGGCTGCTTTATATATTTCTGGCCTAATAATGAAAATGCGAATATTTATCATCAAAAGTTTGTTTTCAAAGTGTTCTCCAGCATGATTTATACACTTTTGCATGCGCTCAGACCAATTATCGAAGCACTTTTTCCACTCCGATTGAGACACCTCCAACACATGACCATTTGCTCCGAAGTGCTTTTTCCACGAACAACTTTCGTCGGATTTGGCTCGTCTTCGAAGACCCACACGGTCGATTGCTGTTTTGTTTCGGGCTCATACGCATACATCCATGATTCGTTACCTGTGACGATCTTATAAACGTCTTTTGAAGCACCGCGATCGTATTTTTTCCAAATTTCTTTGCACCAATCGACACGAGCCATTTTTTGAGCGATTGTCAAATTGTGCGGGATCCAACGAGAACAAACCATTTTTAAGGCCAGGTGTTCATGCAATATCGAATGTATGCTGGTGGAAGAAATGCCAAAGGATGCCTCTATCTCACAGTTTGTCACATGACGATCTTGCATTATCAGTTAGTTCACTCACGGCATCAATGTTCTCTTGCACAACGCCTGTTTTTGGACGACCTTCACGACCTTCGTCTTTGAGCGAGCGTCGGCCACCATTGAATTCATTAAACCAGTTTTTCGCAGTGCGTTAGGATGGTGCTTCATTCTCATACAAAAATTTTAGTTAATCGAAGCACTCTTGTCGTGATAAACCACGTCGAAAGTTGTGAAAAATGATCGCACGAAAATATTCACGTGTTAATTCCATTTTTTTGTCAATTTGTTTTTCAAGTCTCTGTAAACAACACAAATGATGGTCGTACGTCAAAACGTTCTAAGTACGTTTATGCTAAACAGTGTTAAACTTTCCAATGAAAATGTCAGCTGGCGCCAGGCAACACTTAGTGTTGCCTAGGCCAGAAAAATATATAGCAAAGTCGAGAAATACCACAAGTTTTTTCATGCGATTTTTCTTTTTAATTATAAAACAAGTAAAAAATGTTAAGTTTGGCTGTGCCGAACTTTGGAAACCCTCCACCAGATTCCCAAATAAAACCAAATTTGGTGCGGAAGTGTGTTCTATATAAAAATCTTTATGTAGAACATTTCATTTCGATAGGTCAAATTTGTAGTGAGTTATTGTCATATTATTTTTCAAGGCCCATGAGACCGTTTGTGTGGGAGGTACCAGTAGGGCCTTTCCGATCTTAGCCAAATTAAGCGCAAAAGTCTGTTCTATATATTGATCTTTATGCCGAAAATTTCGTCTCGAGAGGTCAAGTGTGTGGTGAGTTAATGTCATATTATTTTCAAGGCCCATGAGACCGTTAGTGTGGGAGGTACCAGTAGGACTTTTCCGATCTCAACCGAATTCAACGCAGAAGTGTGTTGTATGTAGAAATCTTGATGTGTAAAATTTCATTTCGATAGGTCAAGTTTGTGGTGAGTTATAGTCATATTATTTCTCAAGGCCCATAAGGCCGTTTGTATGGGAGGTACTAGAAATGGTGGCCCAATCTTAACCATTTTTACATAAATGATTGCGATATAGAGATTATTATTTGCAAAATTTCAGTGATTTTGCTCAAGAAACTGGACGGATATTTCCAAATAAAAAACTCATTTTTATGTGGTAGTGTCGGTTGAGGGTCTCCAACACCAACTTCCCGTAGAGCTATATAGCCCATTTTTAATACCGACCATGCTAGGTTAACTACACATGCAAAATTTCAGCTCCCTAGCTGTTTTCATGCAGGCTCTATCTTGTTTTCAACAGACGGACAGCCGAACAGCATGGCTAGATCGTCTTAGAATTTTACGAGGATCAAGAATATATATACTTTGTTGGGTCTCCGATGATTATTTCAAGGTGTTACAGACAGAATGACAAAACTAATATACCCTCCATTGTATGGTGGAGGGTATAAAAAAAATTTAATTATAAACAATTAAAAATTATTACACGGTGTTTTCCAAAAATTTCTTATATGCCTGTTTTTCTTAAAAATATGTTCTTATCTCCGTAACTGAGTGTAAACTGAACTATTCTTAAAGAAAATTACCTTTTCATTGAGAAAAGTTCCTCACAATGAACTTTCCTTTTAGAAAAACTGTATTTAAGAAAAATTTAAACTAATCGTATGTAAAAGTGGAAATATTAAAAAATTGCAAGTTTTCTGCATTACCTGTTAATGTTCTCCGCCTTCATTTTGTGCAATTTATCCAAAGCATTACGTTCGTTGTGAACTTTGTTGAACTTGAGCGTAAGACTTTTAATTTCTGCATCCAAATTGGAATGTTGCTTCTTCATTTCCAATATTTCTTCGGTCATTTTCGAATTTTCTTCCAATAGTTCATTTTGAATCTTCATATCTGTCGTTAAAGATAAAAAAGAGATTTCTTTAATTTCCGGATATGGAATTGTGTTTTCAAATACTTACGATCTTCCAGCTTTATCTTAAGAGCCTTATTCTCCTCCTTCAGTGCTATATTATCTTCTAGCAAAGTGAATAGATCAGTTTCGGGATCTTGTTCGTTGTAATCGGGTTCACGTACCCTACTGCGACTGCGTGTCTTGCCTTCTTGGGTGCGAAATTTGGCAACCGGTATGCGACCTCGACGTTCCATGGCTTTTATCAGAGGAAAGAAAAGGTAGGAATGAAGTTTAATTAAATTGAACACATTGAAATTCAAATGCTCGATTTCTTGGCGACATCCCATCTCTTCTTTTAAATATATTATGTTCCTGGTGACATGTTGTGAGAACAAAGACCATCACGGTTGTCAAAATAAGACTTGAGTATTTTTTTTTGAGTTCGCCTTTTCAATGTGAATCTACTTATAAACTTGAAGAGAAAATAGTTGTGTGTCAAAAAAATAAATTGAGCGAGTAATTTAATCACTATTCTGTGAAATAATGTAAATGTCTTTTATAATAGATGTTCATACATCAGAATTTATTTTATCAAAATTTGTATAAAACTAAAATCTTTTTTAAGGCACAAAATCTCAGCCCACACCAGATTCCCAATGGACATATTGGACTCATGGTACAATAAAGAAGGTAGAGTTATGCCAACAGCTGATTTTAAATTTTTTCTCGTAGTAATTAAAGTTGCCAATTTCGAAATTTGACAATGACGTTTGTTGAGGTCTTTAAAGGAAAAAAAATCTTCATCCAACATTCACATAAATGTATTTTTGGCATTCTTTTTCAAGTGACTTTGACAATCTAGCGAACTATTTTGGTGTTGTTGGGCTAATATACCTTGTTTATTATTGGACTCTTTCCTAGGTAGAGAGTGCGCTAAGGTGTCCTACGGATACTTTTGCTATATCGTCATCACAGAAAATGTTTTTTTTTCAGTTCAAAATGGCTAAATTCTGTCAATAAGACACAGAGAGATTTTGGATCTGAAAGATACAATTTAAAATTTAGACTACGGGTATAACTAATAACTCTGATGGAATGTTTTTTTAGTATCGATTTTGTGATTAATATAGAGATTGTTGGCCCTTTTATAGTCCTATCTATTGAAGTAAAGAACAATTAGAAGAAATATTATATTCTCTTCTTCCCATAACCAATACAATATCGAGGACATTTCCTGAGAGCGAGTCTGATCAGGGAAATCTTGAAATAAAAGTTTTTATTTTTGTAGTTTTCTTTATTTTCATATAAAGAAGCCGGAGTCCGGAGTCAAAGTTCGAAATCAGAGTCAAAGACCGACAGCCCTTTTTGGCTTTTTGAAAGACATCAGTTATTGGCTGCCCGAATTGAAGTTGCAGAACAAAATTTCTCAAAAAGCATCTATTGAAAAGATTTGGTTTTTTTAAGTTTATATCCGAAAATGTTGATAGATCGATTCAAGCTTTAAAGTAGACATCGTAAATGTTCCGCGACGGTGTACTGATAGAAGAGGTTAATATATCAAATATGTACCAGGACGTTGTAATGAAGTTTATATTGGTTCAGTGACAGATGACGGATGTTTTACGCAAGTTCTGACAACTTAATAGTGACCTTATCAAATTATTCATATCCCAGAAATATGCTCCGCGTAAATTCTTTGAGTTAAATTACTTTAATGTCTGTTAAATGTCTCCAGCTTAACATAAAAACACATTGTACTTATATACCTTCAAGGTCTAAGCGATGAATATAGGTCCCTTACGATTTATATTGTTCAATTTAAACTGGATATGTCCACAGCGACCTGGAGGTCAGCTGAGTGGGCTTGTTTGTCCACGCTGCGTTTTTTTCTTAATTTCCGTTTGTCTGAAAACCACTGAAATATACATATGTGACAGCGCATAGAGAAAGGGACCTAAGGGTAAAAAAAAATCAATTTTCACTTTTTTTGATGTGGACAACATCTGAGCATCGAATGAGACCGATCCCATGTGAACAAATTTTTTTCTCGTTAGATCCCACATAATTTGACGCTTATGGATCGATCATTCCTCGTAAGAGTAGCCCGACTATTTAACATTTTGCCAAGCAGTTTAAAAACGTTTAATTTGTCTTCCATGACATTTCGTAAACATTTAATGGAACATTTTCGTTCAAGTACAGAGTAATGCTTTTATTTATATGTTTTTTTTCTTCTTCGGTTTCTTGATTATCACTTATATGCTTTCATCAGGTTTTTTTTCTCTTTTATTAGGAAATATTAGGATTTTTTTAATTTATATTATTTATTTGATTTATACTGAATTTTCTCTAGTAGTTTATGATGTTCTATTTAACATTTTGATGCATATTGTAATTTAGCTTTAATAGGCCCCAGTTCGAATTACATGTCAATAAAGAAATGAAATGAATGCTCAAAAAAAGGCTCGTATAGATTGGTGCAAAGAGATTTTGAAAAAGTATAACTGCGGTAGCTCAAAGGCAGTGTATAACATTGTCACAGGTGGCGAATCATGGATCTATGCATATGAACCCGAAACAAAACAGCAATCAACCGTATGGGTCTTTCAGGACGAGCCAAATCCAACGACAGTTGTTCCTGGAAGAAGTACATCGAAGCAAATGATTGCGTTTTTTCGGTATAGCCGGCCATGTTGCCACAGTGTCTTTAGTGGAACGTAGGACGGTCAATTCTGAGTGGCATTCAACCATCTGTTTGCCAACAGTGTTCCAAGAAAAGAGGAGTGATAATAAGAGAAGACGGATCATTTTACATTACGACAAAGCGAGCTCTCACACGTCAGCTGAAACGATGGGCTATTTGACCACTCAAGATATCGAATTTATGGGCCATCCACCGTACAGCCTGGATTTGGCACCCAATGACTTCTTCTAATTCCCTAGCATCAAGAAAAAAAGTGTCCACGTTTTTATCGCCCAAGGCTGCTGCTGAAGCGCTCAAAAATCATGTTTTGGAGTTGCCTCAATCGGAGTGGAAAAATGCTTCGAAAATTAGTTTGTGCGCATGCAAAAGTGTATTGATCTTGTGTATTGATTTCCAATAATAAGTTATTGTGTTTTTATTGCCGGACCCGAAATATAAATAGCAACCCTAGTACCATGGTAAAATAAACAAGGTAAAGTCCCGAGCCCAACAATAAATAAAATAAAATTGCTTGAAAGACAATTTTTTTGTAAATGTTTGATTAATATTTTGAATGTTCGATATAGAAATTTAGCATTCTTCTTCTTTCTCTTCTCGAGAAAAAATTGTAAATCAGCTGACTGCATAACACTACCTTCCTTATTGTACCATGGTGCATACATTCGTCATTTTTCAATTAAACCAAGACACTTTTATCAAGGTACGCATGACAAACAGCTGACATTAGTATAGCGTGTCAACGAAGCTGTCAAATTGAAAATTAACGACAAAACAACGTTTGTAACGCCTCGAAATATTGAGTGTAGACCCTATAAACTATACATTTTCAGCTTTATTCCCGTTGTCATCGACAATTCGATGTTTCCATTGTCCCAGTAGTTGAAAAAATATAATGGAATAAAACAGGAAAAGTTCAAGTGTTCTTGGCCCGTCATGATCTAGTGATGGTTGGCGTAAACTCATATAATGCATTAGTATTAGAAGATGCTGTTGATGCGTTCAAAATGCATGTTCTGGAGGTGTCTCAATCGAAGTGGAAAAAGTGCTTCGCCAATTGCTTTGAGCGCATGCTCATACACTTTTGCATTCGATCATGCTGGAGAATACTTTGAAAAACAATAAAAACCATTTTGGATGATAAATATTCGCATTTTCATTATTAAGCCAGAAAGGTCCTAACCCATGTTCTCTTGAACTGTCTTCCTTTGTGTTGTATATGCAGTAATTACTGTAAAAATTCTATAAAAATCTACAAGAAATAGCACCGTTTGTATAACAGCTCCATCTAGCGTGAGTTTTAGGTAAAAAATAAATATCAAAAATGAATTCTTCGACCCAAAAAACAGTAAGGTACCACAACTTTCCAGGATAACAAAAATAAATAAGCATTATTTTTTATCAAATTTTCAATGATCTTTTCTTGTTAAGCAGCTTTCCAAAATCACCAACTTCAAATGAAGGTTTTGTTATGGATAATGTCAACTTGCAGTTTTAATTGATTTTATCCCATTCGCATTGGTTGTTGCACTGTGTTATCAGAACATAAAATACATAGAAGACATTTTCTAGGGTATTTTAATGTATATGACTAAAATAATTTATATAATTTATTTGAAAATGAAAACCATCTGTTGCTTTCGGTACAGATTTACAGGGTGAGCGAATTAATAATTTGAATTTGAAACATCTTTAAATCAAAAGTACTGATACTAGGGCTGCTATTTATATTTCGGGTCCGGCAATAAAAACACAACAATTTATCATTGGAAATGGTTTTATTGTTATTCAAAATATTCTCCTTTAAGATCAATACACTTTAGCAGTGTATGCTTGCGATTTCAAGTCGCTTGATTTTTGGCGATTGCAAACACACCTACTATGCGATTTGAATTCGTAGTCGCAAGTATCATGCGAAGTGCGATTGCCAACACATGGGCGTACGAGTATATGTTTTGCGTGTCAATTATCCTTAACGGCTTCCCACAGAAAATAATTCAAAGGGCTCAAATCACAGCTTCGAGGCGGCCAATTTACAACAATTTCGAGTGAATATTCGATTTTTAAAAACAGTGCGTAAAATATTGACGGAAGAGGCCCCTTCTTGTTGAACCCAAAGTATTTATTTGTATTTCGCGGTAACGCTCACCACCGTTGACGGTAACGGCGGCACCTTGCTCATTCGATTCGAACCCTTTGTATTACTTTCTGTGGGGAACCATTAAGGATAAATGTTACGCAAAGCATCCAGAAAAAATTGAAGCGTTTAAACATGAAATCGCAGTTGCCATTGAGGAGATTCGACCCGAAACAGTCGTAAATGTACTAAACAATTGGGTTGATTGGATGCGGTACTGCCGAGCCAGTTGTGGTGGTCATATGAATGATATTGCGTTTCATTACACAGTACAACAGCCAATCTGGGGGGTGAGAAATTCCAAGTCAGGGTGATGGTACTAGGTCAGTATATTAAAACTCTCAAGGGTTTTGCGTTCGTATGTGCCAGTTTTTTTTATGACCTTTTACATTTTTTCCTTATCTTGATGTTTTTTCGCTTAGTTGTAAAATGTTGGCAAAAACGTAGTTTGGCACATACGAACGCAAAACCCTTTGAGGGTTTTAATATACTGACCTAGTACCATCACCCTGACTTGGAATTTCTCACCCCCCAGACAATAACCCCAAAAATGTTCCAGTGTTATCAAATGACCAAGTACAGCCTGCCTTTCCAATCAAACCCGAAATTTGGAAAAATTATTAGTACTTTTTTTTACAGCCGATTCAAAGTTAAAATGTAAAATCGCCCACCCTGTAATAACAAATAATAAGTTTATGGTACATTCATATGCAATATGGTTAAGTATTCTTTGTGATTTTGTATTAAGCCTGGACATTTGAGTTACAACTATGGCAAATCGGGCATTCAAAAAATATCTATAGTTAATAAAAGACTGGATGATATTCTTTTTAAATATAGAATGATCCATCTAGAGATATTTTTCAGAACAAAAAATATAAAAAAATTCAAATCAAGTGTGGAATCTTTATTGGGAATTTGAATGGACATTTTATGGCATTTATTTTTTGCATATAATTTCTTTCAAATGTTGGCCGCAACTACGCCTCAGGGTTTCCATTCTGAGGGCCCAATTTTGAATGACTCGTTCGAGCATTTCGACCGGTATGGCTTTAATGACACGCGTAATGTTCGCTTCCAAAACCTTAATCGTAGCCACCCCAAAGAAAAATGCCTAAAGGTGTGATATCACTCGATCTGACCTGTCCAAAACGTGAAATTAGCTGCTTTTTAAAATGACCTATCAATGGCAAGTGGCACCGTCCTGTTGAAACCAAATGTCGTCAAGATTACGGGCTTCAATTTCGGGTAGCAAAAAGTCCGATATCATGGCGCGATAGCGACCACCATTCACGGTTACGTGCCGGCCTTCATCATTTTTGAAAAAATGTGGACCGATGATTTCACCAGCCTGGGTATAAGGCACCTCTTAAACCTCTTCTTTTTGCTCTTCAGTCCAAATGCGGCAATTCTGTTTATTGACTTTGCCGTTGAGCCAGAAATGGGCCTCATCACTGAACGAAATTTTGGTTGAAAACAGCGGATCTTCCCGTTTCTCACCGAAAGCTCATTTCCATAATAGCACAGTTGCCAACATTTGAAGGTAATTATTTTCAAAAAATAAATGCCATAAAATGTCCTTTCAAATTACCATTTTATTTTTGTGTTCTGAAAAAATACCTCTAGATGGATCACCCTATATAACAGCGGTTTTCATAATTACTACCATTATTATAAAATTGTCTTTCTGGTACTTTAATAATTTTAAAGTGAACCAGTTTTAGCTTTTGAGTCCGATTTTAAACACTTGATTTTCATTTTTTTTTATAGTTGGTTGTGTACTTTACCGGAAAAATTCTGCCCAACCTCATAACTTTCTTGAAATAAAAAGACATTTTGATTGTTTTTTCTGTTTTTGTGTTTTATGATTCCAACTATGTGGCTTCATGGCACCTACTATCAAATAAAGAAAAACATTTTTGTGGAAGAAATCGCATTTTTCAAATGCGATCGTATTTCCGGTAAGTGTGTTTTTCTTTTTAGCTTGAAGGTAACCAGAGACAAATCCAATTTTATTTGTTTTTCATACATATCTTGTTTTACGCTTCTTCTCTTCAACTACGACATCTTCTTGTTCAACTCTTCTTGGGTTGTATTTTTTTTTTGTTTTGTTTTTAATAGTAAATTTTATAATTAATAATAATTATATTTTTAATTATTTTTGTTTGTTTTCTTTTTCATTTTAATTGATTTAATGCTATATTAAATTATTATGTTTTTATTTATTTTTCTTCTTTGTCGTCGTGGTTTATTTATTACGAGTTGGGGTGGCCCTTTTTTGCCCCGTTTTATTATAGGCCTAAGCCCCTGGGTTTTCTTTAATTTTCTGCTTGCATATGCTTCGTCTTCTAGAGTTTCTTCCTTTCTTTTTGTTTTTTTTTTTTAATTATGCATTCATTATTTTTTCGCTAACGTTAGTTATGTGAGTGTGTGTAATCTGTGTTTTCTTCTTTCTTTCATTCTTCGTGTTTTTTATTTCGTATGTTTGAATTTCTTTATTATAGCTATTAAAAAGTTTAGCTATATCTTTTTATTTATATATATATGTTTAATATATATGTATGTATGTATTTGTATTGTATTTGGGTATTGTAATATGTAGTATATACAGTGACGGACAAAGAAATTGTTACACCTTTATCTTTAGCTTTTTTTCTATCTTTCATTTAGTTTTTTTTATGCAAGGCATACTAATTAAATGTTTTTCTTTTTGTTTTATTTATTAAATACGTTATATGATGCGAGAAACTAAGGGAGGGCGATCTATTTAAGAAAAAATGTAGATGTTTGAATGATTCACAACAAATAATGATGGCGGCTTGTTGTTAAGTCCAAGTGTTTATAAGAGTTTGTTTATGCTGCTCTGATAACAGTCAGTTAGTTGGGGAGGTTTGAGGTTTTATTTTCTCTTTAATGGTTTGTTTTTTTTTCTTAATTTAATAACGTTTACAACGTGCATGATTTTTTTTTTTAAGAAAAAGCTGCCATCATCATTATCTGATTATTATTCTTTTATTTATTTAAAGTTTTTTTTTTTGATATTTTCTTAGCATGCATTGCACATATTTATTTGTCCTTTACTGTAAAGTAGTATTCAGAGGAGAGAATTGTATGTAATCGTTTATATATATATATGAATATATATTTTTATACCCTTTAATTTGTGGTTGTTTAATGAAAAATGTTTATCGTTTATTTTATATAGCGATCTCGACTAAATTTTGTTTACTTTCTGTTTGGATTGTATGACAAACCACAACAATTTTTTTTGAATTATCATTAATATGTTTTTCCTTATAGTTGATTATTTTTTTTCGCTCGTTCTTTTATGTTTTTGAAATATAGGAAACTTATAATTAATAAAATAAATATTTTTAATTTTTTTTTGTTTTCTTTAACAATTAAATTTTTTTACAAAAAATCCCACAATTATCTTGCCTTTTTTCTCACGTCGTTTTTATTCATGTTTTCTTTTTAAGCCTGTTTTTTGTTTGTTTTAAAAAATATATATTTATTTATATATATGTATATATGTGTGTGTATTAAATTAAGCTCCTAAACTAATACAAAAAATAAAAAAAAACCCTAAATTGTTTTAATTTCAAAATATATGTATATATTTATATAAAAAAAGAAACTTCTTGAAAATGAGGGCTATTTTTGTTATATCCTTCTGTTCTGCTATATTATTGAATCCCTTTATACTCGTATTGGAAAATCATTGAATTTTTTGTTCCGTTTTGTCATTTATTCTTGCCAGGGTTAAAACAACTTGTTTTTCTTGTGTTCTTTTATATGTAAAAATGTTAAGCATCGCAAGCTCTTTCTATTTGGGATAGTTTTCAAATTTGAAGAAATGCCGTCTTGTATGGTTAGGGACTAGGGAAGGGTGCTGAGGTTGTATGCTTTTGGGGACATTCTGTTGTTGGAAACTGTTTGTTTTCTTCAAATTTGTACTAAACGGTTTTTTAGAAATCACAAAAAAAATCGAAAAAGGAAACAAGAAACCTTCTTCAGTAAAAAGACAACTAATAATAATAATTAGGAAAATTCTCAATAAAAACCGAATTGTAGTTTTAAAAAATAAAATAGAAAGTGGGTGGTTTTTGTCAACTTTCGGCAAAAAATTGAAATTAATCAAGAAAATGGAAATTTCTCATTTAAAAAAAAAGAAACCTAATTTAGAAAAAATACAATTTTTTATAGAAAAAAAATCTCAATAAAAAAGGTATTGTAATTTTAAAAAATAAAATCAAGTCATCTACAGAAAATTTTTAAAAATAAACATAATTTAAATGCTTGCTTTAAAAAAAACTAAAACTATGTCTTCTGTTATTTCTTTTCGAAATAAAAAAAAATCTGCTGTTGTGGCGTTGCTTTTTCTCGTGTTTTTTCTTTAACGACATATAACGTACGTTATATAAACCCTACATTATTTAGAGGTTGTTGTTACTAAAGGAACTCTGTTGTTTGTTGTTATCTGTGGTGTTGTGTGTTTGGGGGCGGCGAGATGCTGTGGGTGGCCTTTTTCCATGGCCATTTATACAAAAAGGGTGAAAATAAAAAGGATTTTACACATGGGTTTTGGTTTTTCTCTTCTGTTTTTAATGTGTAAATTCAAATTGTTGTAATTGGGTTTTTGTTTAAAATGTTAAATGTTTGTTTGAAAGGCAGAATATCTTAAGAAAACGAACGTACGCAATATTTGTTTTCGATTTTTGTTTAGTTTCGTTATGTTACAAATACATACATTAACAATATATTTATATATATTAAATGTCTCTCGGGGTTTTGTTTTCCTTTTTTGTTCTCATCATCATTTATCAATTTTGTAGTATTATTTATTTTTTTATTTTCCTTTCACACACTTTTCAAGTGTTTCTTTTTTTTGTTTTGTTTGTTTTATTTGCTTAAACTTAATTTACTTTATTTCATAACATTTCAAATGTTACTCAATAAAAGGACAACGAGAAGAGAAAAAAAATATTATAAAAATACTTAAAAAAGAAAAAAAACTAATAAAATATAATATATAGACAATATTAGGCAGCGACGACGACGACATTTGTGTGTGGGAGGGAGGACATAGATTACATGTTCGGTGTAGTTCTGTGGACTAACTACTTTAAATAATCGCTGCTTCCTCTAATTGGTTGATTGTTTTGTTTTTAGAAAAGAAAAATAAAAGTAAGGTTGTAATTCGTTCTTTATTTTACTTCCAATTTTTATTTCTATGGAAATTTTGAAACTGCGCCATCATCCATAGTTAATGTTCAGAAATGAAAAAACGGTTGCTTGAATTTGGGGTTGATTGGTGGTTGGCTCTCTAGCTCGCTTGATGTATGCTGGCGGCTTGGCTGGCTGTGTTCCTTATTTATTCGGTTAAATCTCTTGTATTCCTTTTATTTCGATTTATTTTCTTAAGGATCCTGCCTTTTTTACAGAGTCTCACAAAGTACTGTACCGTGAATATTGCGTACGTGTGCTGTGAGTGAGTGAGTGTGGTGTGTGGCTAATTTTTTTTCTTATTATTTTTTTCTCAAAATTTTCAATCAAGTCTGTCTGTTTGGTTAGTGTTTAAGGGGCGGGGCTTTAGTTTTGATTTTGTTTAGTTTGTGATTTTTCTTCTTTGTTAAATTTCTTGTGATTTTTCTTTTCGTTTGCTTTCTTTCTTTTAACTAAAATAGAAAAAAAATGTAGTAGTTACAATTTATTTTGTTTGTTGCAGTCTATTTGGGGACTCTTTTCCTGTAGTCGTTGCTATTGTATGTGTTCTTGTTTTCTTTGTTTTTCTTCTTTTTTTCGGTTATTTGTTTCGGTTTCATTTTGAAATGTTGTTAGTGTCACAGCAACAACGTTAAAGTATCTTTTGTATAAAGGCCTGGAGTTGAGCGCTCAAATGTTGTCCACCAGCCGCCTCGCCGCCACGCGTTTTGCTGCCGCCGCCAGCTTGACGTTGTCTATACCATTTGTCCAGGGAGTCCTTAGCAATGATCTCCGAATCGTAGAGACGGTCAAAGATGCTGCAGGTCAGATCGTCGACGGACGCATAATCGGAGTACTCCTCTTGTATCGCCTCGTAGGCGGCATCGAGACACGCCAATTCCAAGTTTTCATGAGTGTCGATGCAGAAGCGCAGCAGTGGCTCACAGATTTTGCGGAAGGTTTCGGTATTCAGTTGGGGTGTTTTCGCATTGCTATTGTCCGCTGTAGCGCCCTTCTTTGTACTACTACTGGCGTTGTTACTACCAGCCGACGATGACGACGTCGTGGTGGCATAATCACAGCAAAGGAAACTTGTAAACCTTTTTAGAAATTCTTCGTTAATATTTACATTAGTGTTTATATAATCTATGGCTAAATCGCAATTAGTGCCTCCTTTCAGTAGGAACTCCAAGCGTTTGACGTGTTTTTCCACCGACGAACTTTTCCAACTGGTCAGCTCAATGCTTGGCATAACTTTCGCATCGAAAATGAACTGCAGCCCGTGCGAGTTCATAAAGTCGTTCCATTTCTCTCGATTGCTGCTAAACAGTGAGCCTCCTTCTAGTTTATATTCCTTATGCCACAAAACTCTAACGTAATTCGCGCCGAATTCTTTGGTGAAGTGCGCAATGAATGATATCACAAATTGTTGTGTAAACTTGCTGTCGCGCTTCCAATCTGCTTGCCAGATATCTTCAAACGCCAGCAGGCGATCGTGCAGTAGGGGGCCTAAGAATTCGAAGACATACACCCAGCCGTTCGGCACATCCAACAGAACGTCGGCGAACTCTTCGGAAAATTGCTCATAGGCACGGGCAAACGTTTTCTTATCAAATGCCTTCGTTCTCAGCAAATACGAGAATACCGTTGCAATGGCTGATCTCTGCTCTTTGTCGACAGAGCGCAAATGCAAATATTCCATCAGTAGATAGTACACCGCCTCGACATGCTGTTTTTGCGTATGCGCATGCCATGTCCTTAGAGCCTCCGCTTGCCAATTGTAGCTGTTGGAAGGAGCACAGTCCATGTACTCTTCAACGAACCCGTTGATCAGCTTGTGTAACTCTTCAGACGAGAAGGTAGCCTCGGATTTCTCGTCGTCATCGGAGCCTTCGTTGCTACTGCTGCTGGCTGATGTCTGCGATGCTGAAGGTCGTTCAGCGTCACTGCTTTGATGGCGGTCGCTGTCCGATTCCCTGGTGGACAACATTTGGAAGGGATTGCTAGCGTAAGATTTTACGTTATTGTTAGCCGAATTCTTGTTGCCGGTCGAGCCGCTGTACGACCCGGAAGCTGTAACACCGCCAAATGCAGGCGATGTAGCATTTTGCAGCAGTCCGCCGCTCTGTCTGCCCAATGTACGCCACATGTACATAGAGCTGTTGCCCAATTTTGTTGTCGATTGTGAGGAGTCGTCGCCACGAGAGAAGTTCAACTTCTTTAAATCGAGACTCTGATCTTGAGCTGAGTATTGGGATTTCTGAGAATTTTTGTTATAGTAGTTGTCTCTGTTGTCCTGTCCCATACGTCTGCCTTGGTTGTTTGAGCCATAGCCCCCACCACCACCGCCGCCGCCGCCACCACCCATTCGTTGAGAGCTGCCACCGCGGTCATAGTTGTTGCGGTTGTTCTTGTCATCCTGCTGACGTCTACGTTGCTGGTGTGAGTTATTGTTACCACCGCCGCCGGCACTACCACCTCCGCTGCTTACGCTAACGGTGGCCGTTTGAGCTGCACGCCCTTCGGAGGTTGGATTCCATTGGCGCTTTCTCAAGTCAATAACGTCTTGCATCATGAACCGTACGCGACTACTTATCTTCATGGCGTTCTTGCCTGTCTGTGGTCTCGACGATATCTTTACGATTTCGTTTATTTTTACAAATATTTTTTCCACTCGGGCGGAACTCTCTTTTGTTGCCTTGGTCTCGAGCAGATGGCCCACGGTGGTCAACAGCTTGCACATGTACTCCAATTTCTCCTCGCTGCCGTGATCCAAGAGGCTTTCGATACATATCATAACACGATCAGCCGTGAGCGATTGCAGTTTGTACAGTTCACCAATGAAACGCACTGTGCCCCAGGCACGTCGTCGGAATTGATATTCCTGATCATCAATTTCAGCTTGCAATTCTAGGCGTGCCTTGGCATCGGTACTCGCCGCCAACTTGGCAAGCAGCGGTTGAAGTTTTCCATCCTTGGCACCGGCATCATTAACATTTGTCTCGAACTCGCTCTGTATCCGTTTGATCAGCGACGAATTAAAGTGTTGCTTGCTCTCCGGTTTCACCTCTTGGAATAGCACTTTGCAGAATTTGGCATAGGTTGGTGCAAAGTTGGGTTCACTAATCGTTTTCTCGAATATCAACAACATCACCTGCGAAAATGGGAGTTTTGTTTTTTGTGATTGTTTTAATTTTCGTACAATTGTTACGCAATGAAAAGGAAAGAAAGGCAAAGCAAATACAAAAATGGTTCTCAATGTTGGCTTGAATATGAATGTGACAGCCGTAAGCCCCCTTCGTAAGCCAATTTTGTCAAGCTGATACAACATAATAGCTATGATCACGCTTCTCTACTGGCCGATGCGATGTTGTGTATGATGGTCTTGTGTAATTTTAAATGCAAGAGGAGGAGTTTTTTTTTGTAAGATAGACACAAGATTGGAAATCACGCACTAGAAAGCGCCAGATCACAAGATAGAAAATCACGCACTAGGAAGCGCCAGATCATTATCGCTTGAATACGACGGACAGCTCTAATAGTCTCAAACAATAGCCGTGTTAGGTTTTCAGTTAGTGATTTGTGTGTTTGAATTAGAAGTGATTTCAGTTAAGTGATTAGAGGGAGGAGGAGGTAGAAAGATTAAGCTAGTTTTGTATGTACATGTGTGTGAAATGAGATGATATTAAATGCACCATATACCAAGCCAACATATACGAACGTAATAGTAAAATAACATAAATATATAAATTAAGCTACTGGGGGATAAGTGAACCAATACAGGAAAGGTAATATTTACATTTTGCATCTTTTCTTCAGTATCCAGAGATATGCTTTTCATCGTCTTCAACAGCACGTCAAAGTTCTCGGGTGTCAATTTATTCAGCACGCCGCGCACTTTTTTCAAAACGGATTCAAGATTATCATCGAGATTGCCACGAGCCGACTGGCCGCCGGACGTTTTGCTGCGCAGCGAATCTGGCTGCCAGGCGTTTTCGCACTCGGACAGTTTGATTTCTTCGTTGAGTGAGAGATTAACGTGTATCATCTTCATAGGTCGCGCAAACGAGGTGCCTGTTACACTGACACTGCCGCCGGTCATGCCGACAATGCTGCCATGCTGACCTAAGGGCCCACCGACGCCAGCGATATTACCGCAGGAGGTGGTAATAGGATGTTGCTTACGCTGCGATCCACCGACACGACGTTTGCCCGGCACAAAGTCCATCGATTCATTGAAACTAATGTGTTGGTATTGCTGCTGCATATGCTGCATATTTTGAATGTTGGGTCGAGCCACGAATAGCGACGCTACACAACCGCCCTTTTGGCAAGACACCACCGGAAGTTTCAGAGATTCCTCGGTCTTGCCCATCATTTTCAGTTCATCCAAGGAATAGCGTAAATTCTGCTTTCCTTTTGGATGTTTCTGGATAGCGGGCGCTACATGCAGGCCTTTATTCGGTTTCGAGGGCGGTGCAGCAACCGCAGGTCGTGAATGAGGCGGATTACTGCTGCAATCCGCAATATCTGGTTGAGTTACTGTTGCAGCGACATCAGCGGGAGCTGCTGCTGCTTCCTTATCAACGTTCACGTCTGCAGGTTTGTCGTTCTCCTTGAAGTCCCCAAAGCGGGCATCCTTCAAGGCAGCATTGGTCTCCTCGATCTTAGCATCGACGTTTTGTGGAGAGGCTGGCTGGCTGGCCGGCGGTGGTGATTGCTTCTGTTTCTGTTGTTGTTGTTTCAATTTTAGTTTTTCCTCTTCATCATCTCCAGAGGAACTATTAACGATTTTTTGTTGTTGTTCCTCTGTCTTACTGCTAGCATGTCCAGCACTTGTTTTCGTTGTTGTGACAGCGGCCGCTGCCAATGCGGGTTGCAAGGATTGCTCAGCAATCTCTTGAGACTTAATATGTTTGCCGCCATCGATATCTGCCGAGAAGAGATGATAGATAATAAAACCGAAAGGAAGTATAAATGTATATGTAATGGATAAATCGGTATGTACAAGTTTGGTTTGTCTGGAGGTTTTATACCTTCCACCATCTAATAAAGAGTATAGCAAATGTGTCATTCTGTTTGCAACACCTTGAAATATTAATCGGAGACCATACGAAATATCCTTTATATATTTTGGATCAACGTAAAACTCTAAGACGATCTAAAAAGTTTCTTCCTTACCGGCGTCTGCAGCTGAAACCCAAACTAAGATAGGACGCTGATATGTAGCTCGATGACGCTTTATAGTCAGTCATAAGCTGTTGGGGATTATAAACGGACCGAAGAGGCTAATTAAAGTGCCTTTAAGGGACTTAACTCACCCATGACAAAAACACTACTATTTACTCTATTAGTTGTAGTCTAACCGTGGCTCAACTTGAGACAGAACCTAAAACCATCCCCAAACAGGGGTGTCCGGTCGTAGGGGTTCCAAACGCCCCCTACCTCAATGGTCCTTACTAATATTTAATAACATGGGCATATAAAGTGACTCAAAGTGGAAAAAAATTGCATAATTTTTCGAAAGGTATACATATTTTATAATTTCCACATCTGCTTAAAGTACGGTCTCGGAAGCAATCATCCTAGGGTCCCTACAAACGGTTACGATAGTTAAAAAGAAGCAACCAATTGTAAATATTGATGTACCGTCTGCTCTATATCCTTTTGTTTGTTGAACATCGTGCTTTTACTGTTATTTTGTATTGTCTAAGTAAAGATTAAAACTAAGCCAATGTATGAAGAACGTAGTCTGGGTCATGATTAGTCAATGAAGAACGTAGCCTGGGTATGAAGAACGTACGTATCCTGGGTTAAGCTCAGTCAATTGGTGCTAAGAATAGTGTTCCAAATATTTTGCGGAGATGTAACAAAAAAAAATAAAATTTAAAAAACATTCTTCAAAAGGGTACTATTTTTCGTCCACGTTTAAGTTATTAATTCGTTGGCTAGCTATGTCAGTCTATCTCAGTTTGTTGCTCCGTCCTCTACCTACTGTGGCACGGCAAGAAAGAAAGACACAAATCAAATCAAAAAATCTTCAAGCGCTTCGGAGTTTACCTTAGAAATAAAGGGTAAATGTATTCGTTGAACGAAGTAGTACAAATTAAACCTTAATAATTACCTTTCGTGTCCTGGCCGGCTTTGGTAGCTGCCTGAACGATAACATTATTGTTGTTCGAATTGGCGACAGACGGCTTGGGCGGCTGCACTTGTTGCTGTTGCTTGTTGTTATTGCCATTGTTAACACTAGTTGGAATTGAACTACTATTTGCATTGTGAATATCAGTCAAGTGGATTTTTGTCACTGGGGCAGCGCCAGCGACGACAGCTGCTGCTGTAGGTGCTGTTGTGGTCGACAAATTTCTAGTATTATTGTTATTGTGGGATTTATTATTATTGGTGCTAGTATTCGAGGTCGTCGAATTACTGCGCTCGTGTTGTCTTTGTTGTTGCGACTGCTGATGATGCTGCTGAGGCTTCTTTTGATTATCTTTGGTACGTTGTTGATGTTGCTGCTGCTGTTGTTGTTGCTGCTGTTGTTGTTTGGGACCCTTACGATTCTTCCGATTACTAACAGTTATAAATGCATCATCATTGGCAGCTGCCTGGGCAGCAGCGGCTGCGGCCGCTGCTTGTGCCGCCGATGCACCACCTCCTCCTCTAGCATCCGAATTGCCACCAGTTGTTTTTTGACTTGCTGTTGCTGCAGTAGCCAGCTCAGCTTTCTTACTTGTATTTACATTGCCAAGTGTTGGCGGTGACGTAGTAGTAGCGGTATTGACTCCCATTTTGGCGGTGGCAGTTGATGTCGTCTTTAGTTGGTCTTTAGTTGTCTTAGAAGATAGATCTAAAAAAGGATAAAAACACATTATAAGTAAGGATATTTATGTGATATGTTAAGTGTACGGCATATTGATAAGTAACGGTATGAAGATGATGAGGGGTGTTGTTGGGAGAGTCCAAAAAACTCGTTAACGAAACTTTCTAATATAGAGAGAGCTTGCTTCAATTCAACTTATCCGGGAAATCGTTCTTTATTAAGGACTCCATTCTGATATGATATGCTTTTGCGTATCACACAATGGGGATTTTGGGGAAAATAGTTCTACGAGTATAAACAATGACTTGAGCAATTTTTTTTTTTTAAGTTTGGGAATTTATATTGGACGATTTGTTCACAAAAAGTAATAACATTTTGGTCAATTAATAAATGTAAAAAGGACACCACATAATCCAATGACCGGGTCCGAGATGATGCTGAAGAGGGCTTAAAAGAAAAAGATTTTCTTTGCATAAAAAAAAACAAAAACTCATTAACTTCCCAATATAAATTCAGAATCTTTAAAATTTAGAACACAAAATAGAAAGGGACCTAAGGGTAAAACCAGTATTGTTCAGGAGAGCCATTCTAAAGATTTAAATACGTGTATCTTTGGTGTACCATCACTTTCATAAAACGCGCATATCTCTGGGAGGGAACAATTTTGGGGCATGGGATCGGTCTCATCCGATGCTCAGATGTTGTCCACATCAAAAAAAAGTAAAAATTGATTTTTTTTACCCTAAGGTCCCTTTCTCTATGCGCTGTCACATATGTGTAAAACAGAATTACGAAAATGACTTCCTTTTCGCTCATTTTTGTTAAACTTAAAATTATAGACCCATTACCGAGTCTCAGGGTCACATGGAGTTACTGGTTTTGAAGTTAAATCTGGCATTTGTTTCTTTGTGTGGAGACGTCTTCAAATTGCTTATTTTAAAAACAATTCGGTTTATAGAACAAAATACAAAGGCCAGACACCAGAATTAGAAGCTCTTGCGAGTCGCACAGTGACTTGGATTCATATGCTTTAGGCTTGTTCATGATCTTCTTCTTAATTGGTTGTTTATTCAGAGACACTATTATTCGTTAGTTCCAAAATTAATTCAATTTAAAGTTGAGTTTCAAAACCTACTAGGGAATAAGGCCATTGTGGTCAATGAACCCAGAAAAGTATTCAAACGCCAAAAGAATGCATCAAATTATTCCTTGAAAATAATGTTACTTATACCATAATAATAATTCTTTCCAGTGTATCATTGTTTAAATGCCGCACAATTAAAACTTTCGGAAAAAGACAAATGTAAACGTGTATATGTGGACTTAAAGCTTAAAAACGGCTACCTTTACAGAATCCCTTATGATTTTCCTTTATAAACTTAGTAGGGACAAAAATACTGTTACAACATTGAACACACCCATTTTAATAGTAGAACTGAACATACCCCGTTAATGTCATATGGGTTTTGAAAGCTAACCTCAATAGCTTTAGTCTGTAACGGGATTTTTAAATTGTTTCAACTTTCATCATGGAGTGGTCAGATAATGAGAACCGTATCGCTGTAATAGCGCTTTTCAAGTGTGAAATGAAAAAAAAACGATATTTTCAAAACGCTTCGGCCACTAGGGATTAGCCGCGTGGTCGTCTACAGATGCAGAAAACTGTTTGAGGAGACTGGAGATGTAAAAGACCGCCACCGGTCGGGCCGCCAACGCTCTGTTCGAACAACGCATGTCATCAAAGCAGTTATATCAAGAATTCACAGAAATCCGCTCCGAAAACAGAAAATCATGGCTTTGGTGAAGCACGCTGATAACTCACACAAAAAAATTGGGTTCACCGATGAAAAATTTTTACCGTTCAGGAAACATTTTACAAGCAAAATGATAAGAGTGTATGCGCGACCATTTAAGGAAGCATCTGAACTGATCCCAAGGGTGGAAAAGGGTCATCACCCAGCTTCAGTCATGGTTTGGTGGGATGTCTCTTACGATGGGGTCACTGACCTGCATTTCTGCGAACAAGGAGTCAAAACTTCGGCCAAAGTTTACCAAAAAACCGTTTTGGAAGCTGTTGTGAAACCTATTAACAATCCCCTGTTCCAAAACCAGCCATGGACACTCCAGCAGGATTTTGCGCCGGCCCATAAGGCTAAAACGTCCCAGGCCTGGCTTCGAAACAATTTGCCAGCGTTCGTTTCCTCTGAAGAATGGCCCTCAGGCAGTCTAGATTTGAACCCATTGGATTACAAATTGTGAACGGTTTCAGAGGACAAGGTATGTCACAAAAGATACCCCAACATTGGATCTCTTAAGACTGCTTTGGTTCGAGCGGTGTCCAATTTCCCAATGGACGAGGTTTGTGCAGCTATGGACGATTGGCTAGTGCGACTTAAGGCGTGTGTAAAGGAAAAAAGGCTGACATTTCGAATAAGTAGATTCTTTTTGGATACAATATACATCAATAAATATACTAAAAAATATTTGGTCCAAAAACATTCAGTACTTTTTATTTTACAACGTGTGTAACAGTACGATATGCAACATAGCATGATAAAGAAAGCTACGAAAACGATTTTCTCACTATTTTTAGGGTACTACTGATGTTGTACTCGTATACTCCTGATTAATACCTATTCCGACTTATAGTCGGTACGATGGCCGGCTCTTGATTCTTAGGACATTTTTCTTTTATCCTATTGACATTAAAGTAGCTTTGAGAACTTGTCCTCTATTTGTGCAATTCTAAACAGCAGTCCTTAAATACAAACGATCGCTCATATCGTCGTGCAGCAACCAAGACCTCCCTGAGACTACGAACGAACTAGAGTGAAGAAAATTAAATATTCACGAAAATACTAGGATTCCAGCTATAACAGATTATGCTAGTCCAATGTGGAACTTCCACTAGAGCTTCTGAGTAAACATACTGCATAGAGAGGAATGAGAAAAGCGTATGCCCGAATACTCGCATATCGAAAAACATGTATCCGATAATGTATTCACTTAAAGACTTAAACGTCAGCATTGAAATACCCCAGAAGAAGTACTCGATACCCGATGTATCGTTATCTAAGAGATCTATATTTCTTTATAACTCAAAAATCAGCAAGACTGTTCCAGGAATTAAGCAAAAGTGCTCAAGAAAGTATAATAATGCTCGGTCGCAGTATAATAAAAAAGTATTGAGCATTTGGGCCTATTGCGCTACTCTCGGTCAAACTAAATTAATATTAGTCGCTCCGAAATTACGAGTCTCACTGGACACTCTTGCCCAACTGCAATTGATTTAAAACCTTCCTAGGATCAGCATTTTCTAGCGGAAACTGTGTAATCATATGCCATACGGGTAGGAATGTTCTTCAATAGCCTGGCGTCTATAAAGACCATAGCCTCAGGGGAAAAAGAAAACGATTACGTTACGAGTATCTAGATTGGTATTAGCATGGGTTTCAAGGGACAAAGTTGCAGGCAAGTAAGTAAGCGAGCAGACTTGCAATTTTTATACTAGAGTTTCATGGAACCGAAGTGATAGTTGACGAAGCCTAGTCGACGACTTCGAAAAGCAAGGAAGCAAGTAGACTTACTGAACAGTGGAGTAAAAAATCCCCTTAAAGTAATAAGCAACGTGGTCCAACGTTTAAACACGTGAAATTTTAGGCAAATAAATACTGTAATAAAAAGGGGTTAAAGACCGAAATGAAAACGACTCAATATAGGTTAAAAAGCCACGAAAAGGTTTTTCGAGCACTTTTCAAAATCATTATTTTTTTTAAAAATTTCGCGATTGCGTACTAGAAAAATCTAAAATAAAAGAGAACGAACACCTTATCTTATTTATCAGGAAATCCATATCTAGAATTATACTGGACTCTCTCTGGACACAACAATTTGTTTTTTTTTATTACCCCAAAAAGAAACTGTCACCCTTGAGGTGACTTACAAATGGGGCAAATCCTGTATTATTAACTCCTATTAAGAAAAAAGGAAAAAAATACCCGGTATAACTTTTCCATTTTCACTCAATCATAATGCGACAATTTATTCACTTTTTTCTGTAGTTTTTTTTTTAATTTTGATACCTTAAATTCACGAAATAATAAAATTTTGGTTAATCAACTCGGCGGCCCATACAGGGCTTTTTATCTACTCGTATGTGACGATTACAAAACATCATGCAAAAGGATAACTCTTCCTGATCTTCAAAAAACGTATTTCCCAGAAAAATAATACTGGGTAAAGCTTTTTCTGTGGCAATCAACCGAAAATAATACGGTCATAAATTGCTCAACACTAACAAGTTACAAAATCAATAATAAACCATACTAAAGCTTCATTCGGAGTCTAAAAATGAGACGACAAGTTAAGGAATGAATTTTTCGGGCGGAATAAATAAAGGCCATGTCACACTGTACGAAATAATTGTAACCTGTGACCAGCGGTTTTAAAACTACAAAATATTCGATTGATAGAAATGAATTAACTAACAGGTGTGCTCAATGTAAGTGTAATGTTTGACAACAGCTGTCACGGGCACAAACAGTTGAGCCTTTATTGAAATTAGACGACGATTAAGTGACAGTTATGGGAGCTTATCTTCACATTCAATCACAATGGAGATTATATTTTGATTGTGGCAGTTACTGGAGAATGTCTTTGGAGGAACAATCACAATGGCAACAGTTTCGATGAAAATTGAGTGATCGAGTTTGGTCTTGGTAAAATTGTTAGTAAAGCGTAACATATCTTTTCATTAGAAAACTGCAGCAGCTTGAAAACTTTAAAAAATTTACATTTTTTTTAAAAAAAATTTTGATTAGTTTGGAAAAAATTGTGTGTGAAAGATATTGTTAAAATTATTTTTTGTTCAGCGAAATTGTTAGTTTTTAGCTCTAAAAAAACATAAAGTAAACCTAAAAAAAAAGCAAAAATTAAATAAAAATAAGTCTAAACTGGAGCAAACAATAGAATAAATAATTCTGGTAAAAAATTCGAGATCTACTCGGCAAGGACGAAACGAGAGATTATCACTTACTTTGCAAAACAAGCATTTTTTGGCTTGAGCCTATCGACTGTTTTGAAAGTATTCGAAGGGACTCAGGCGAGACTCGAACAGAAACACAAGCTCAATAATATCACTGCAATCTGGATAAACAACTAATAGGGAACAAGTGCTGTCTGTGCCTTGAAATCAGTTGAAAGAAAATTGACCCACCTTGAAAATCCATTTATTTCAATGAGAATTTTGCAAAGGATAGCAGCACTTTAAACGGGCTTAGGGATTTTTTTTCAGCGGTATAATAAAAAATTGATACGAATCGTATCTTGGAAACTAAACGGATGCCAGAGTGAACTAGGACCAATTTTTGTAAACTTTAAAGCAAAGACGATACACCTCTAGAAGATGAACGAAATGCGATTTTGCGAGCAATAAAAAAAACACAAGATGAGAGTATTAAACATTTTGGGAAAGCTGTTTTGTTTTTTTTGTGTTTTTTATGTTTCAATTTTGTTTTTGTGATTGTGTACAAGCAAAAGTGGATAACATATTCCGACCGTAACTGAAGTGCTGTTTTTCTACGATAATGCATAGAAGAAGCAATGTCGTCGTTGCTTTAAAGTATATTTTAAATTATCTCTATACTGACGATACGTTAGGTGTTTTTGAGCGTACAGCGAGCGTGTCCCTATTATCGATAACGAATAAATTTAAAACAATGTTTTTTTTTCGAAACGGTTACCCAATTTTTGAAAGAACATTGGAATAATCGGGGAGTTTAAAAATAAATTAGTGAATGTTTTAAAGACTGGTAATTTTCTCTTGGCAGTCTTTTTGAAACCGATACTTCTGTTATCGAGTTTCAATACTGCTGGTCTATCGATACTCTTTGTTTGAGTATTTTAATAAGTATAGTAGCGAGACTTTTCATTAAATACCCAATTTTAGAAAAAGACATTGGAAAAATAGGATGGAGTATAAAAAAAAATAGTAAATGTCTTAAACAAAGACAATAAATTGTACAAAATGGACGATGTTTTCCTATATTCTTTGTAATAATATAGGAAAACAGCAGTTTTTCTACATTCAGAACAAAACAAAAACAGGAACGCTAGAAAGTCAATATTGAAAAAACAAATAAAACACTAATTTCGCACACTTTAAACGCAAACAACAGCATTTCCAAAATGATTTCTACTCATCTCTGTTTTTCGCTTTATCGATAAAGCTCATATGGCCCCCACTTGTACAATTTATCGTCTTTGGTCTTAAAGAGTGGAATTTTTGCCTTTGCATTCTATTTGATTATCGATGCTCCTGGTAAAATGAATTTTTATGTTTCGATATATTCTGGGATATAGATATTTTTCGTTCGAGTATTTCAATAAGTGCAGGAGCGATGCTTTTCATTTGATACCGGGACCCTTCTACGTCCTCAGTATCGATATCGAATAAATTCATTGAAATACTTTTTCATCACTTTTACCCAGTGCTAAGATCTGTTTGAAAATATGTCTTGCGCTTATTCAAATCCGGCCATATAAACAGGAATTTGTGATTGGTGATTGCTTCCTTTAAAGTCTAGTAGATATAGATACTTCTCCGATATCGATTATAGAAGTTTCGACAGTTTTTTAAAAAACAGAACAACGGTACCGATATCGACTAAATTCAAATATATGTACACCTATTATATATCTGTAACACTTCTGATTATTTTGGAAAGCCATTGAAAAATTCGAGTGGCATCTGGAGTTGAGAGATGCTGAGACGTTATTATTTAAAATAAACTCAGAAGTGATAGGAATCAGAAAAACACCTTGTTGTTCAAAATAAGATCAGGTTATACGAGTATAAGTCATAAATCACCTGCAGGAGTGTAAAAAATGAAAATAAATACTAGGCTGAGGCCTGATAAAAGGCAAACAACAGTTAAATGTGGTCACGACGGTGTTGGCAAGGTGACATCATCAAGCCACGCGATCGTTAAAAAAAAATTCAAACCAGAGTGGAATCAAACGATATGTGAAGGTCTTACAATCCGATTGAAGTTCTAAATTTCGATCTTGCTTATGGACTTTTCCTTCACCAAGTATATCAGTTGCAAACTAATTTGGGCCCCACCAATTCTCTACTATATTTGTGACTTCTCAGTCACGACGACCATTAATTTGAGCAAACATTTCTGGCCACTCGAAAATGGAGTTACAGGATGTAGAATGAGTGAGTCCCTCTGTTCATAGCATGTTAACAATATTCATATGGTCAGTGGACAGCGTGAGGGTGCTGCTTTCCGTTCACGGTCTATATATATGTAGCTTGTCGGTGCTAATGGCACCATTTCTTAATCTCCAAATCGAGGTTTCAGTGCTTGCTTACAAACTGTAAGAGCCCGAACACAACCATGGGTCGTTGTAGCGCTTCAAACGGGGATTAGCACGAAGTATCGCAACGGATTTAAATCGTTCAAATGCAAAAATGTATCTCCCGTTGCTATTGGTGTTGTCGAGTGCGCGATCTAAAGATACATATCGAAAGAGATAAGGTAGATAAACAAATAGATAATTACTTATTTCTTTATTTGTGGTTGGCAGATTATTTGCGGCGCCGGCATTCGCTTCGGCGGCCGCCTCCTTCTTTTGTATCGTTATAGACGAGTCTTCAGTCTCATGCAGATGATCGTGTTTAGCTGTTTTATCGCCGGCAGCGATTGTTGCGGCTGCAGTCGTAGTTGGCATCTGTTCGTGCTGCTGTTTGCTGCCAGTGGATTTATGGGATTCAGCCGATGTAGGAGACTTCTGCTGCTGCTTCATTACCTCAACAAGTTGTTCATTGTCGACGGTTTGAAGTTGTTCATCCATTTGCGACATTGGATTAACTAAAAGAAACCGAATCAAAACGATTAGTATAACTTTGAAGGGGCATTAAAATTGGTGGGTTGTAGAGGGGCAAGGATAGAATGTGGGATTGTGGAGTGAGGTTGGAATAGATAGGTTCTAGCTAGCTAAGTGCAGGTGGCGGTGAGTGGTGCTGGTGGGTGGTTTTGTAGTGTAAAGAAGGGAATGGGGTGCTGGGGACATTGTTTTTTGTTTTCGAAATTTTAATAAAATAGTGTTGTACGTATATATTCGAGTATATGTATATATATATATATATATATATATATATATATATATATATATATATATATATATATATATATATATATATATATATATATATATATATATATATATATATATATATATATATATATATATATATATATATATATATATATATATATATATATATATATATATATATATATATATATATATATATATATATATATATATATATATATATATATATATATATATATATATATATATATATATATATATATATATATTTATATATATTTATATATATATATATGCATGTACTGTTGTATTAAATGATTCCACTGAAAATCGAAAATATTTGCAAGAGGTTCGCCATCGGAACGATGGAGCCCAATTCGGACTTTTTTTTTATCGAATTTCTTGATTATGAATACTCTTCGGGTAATGTGGGCGGTAGACATTTTTAAAGTCGATTTAAATTGGTTTCATTCGCATTCAGTATTAATAGTGAAACTAATCAGATTTGTGAGTAAATCCAAAATAATATTGAAATTGAGATAGCAAAAGTGAAAAAAACAAGAAGACTACCATATTATAGAGATATAACTATGCATACATATATATTTATAGACTATATAAATATATATATATATAAAAAAAAGTACATGAATTGATATGAAACAAGTAGAAGAATTAGAATGAATTTGTAATTACCATCAGTTTCAGTTGTTGGATCTGTGTCGGATTCCATGACATGAGGCTCGCCGCCACAATCTTTTGTTATGCTGTCGTTATCCACATTTGAGGGCGTCTGAGCTCGATCCTCTGAGGGGTGGCCGCCGCCAGCGGGGGCGGTGACAACTTCATCGTCGTGTTCTAGTTCGGGTGTATCAGCATCGGTGTCATCGTTCTCCTCGAGACAAGGTTGCACCGCTTCCACCGTGGGCGTTGTTGCAGCCACAACAATGTTGGCTTGTGGTTGCGTCGTCGTCGTTGTTGTTTTGGCCGCCTCTTTAACAAAGGCATCCGTTTGCATTTGTTGGTCGATCTTATCTTTGGCGGCAATATTCGCGCCGCCCACATCGCCAGCCGTCGCAGCCGTTTCCAGCGTTGCACATTCTGTATCTTTTGTGCCCGTGTCTGCCGTCGTTGGGGCCTCGGTCGCTGGTTGCGCTGTCAGTGTCACTGTACTCGTTTTAGCCGGCTTATGGTCCGACTCTGGAGGTGCTTTTATCTCAACGGCGGCAGTAGTCGTGCTCTTCGTTTGTGATTCGAATTTAAGCGTTTCCATTGTGATTGGATTTATGATTGGTATAGCATGTGGACGTGGTCGTTGGCCCGTATGCTCTGATCCCAACGAGGATGATGTGGGACCGACGGCCCCACTTCCGGGAACTATATTATGGGAATTGGAAGATGTCGATCCGGTTGCCCCGGCCAAATGGCCATATGCACTTTGCAATTGTGGCGCTCCAATGGCAGAGGCCGCCAGCATTGATTGCGGTTGCGCCGCCAGCGCTCCGGGTGTAGTCATTGTTGGTATTGGCGGTGCACAGTATGCCTGAGGTACATAAGACGTGGGACCCGCGGCGGCGCCCCTATTTCCCGAATTCTGTAGTTGCGTGCCCACATGCACGGGTGTGTTGCCACTGGCCGCCGCCGTTTGTTGGTGGGCAGGGGCCATAACGGAGGAACGCATAAAGATGAATTGTTGGCGCGGGATTGGTACCATAGTTCTCATATGGGGCTGATGGTGCATGGACGCTTGCGCGGATGTGGCCACCGCTGGATTGGAATAGTATTGCATTGGTTGCTGGGTGTTATGCAGGGTTTGTTGGTGTGTTGCCGCTGTTTGCCCTGGCATTTGGTACATGGGAGCCGCCTGACCACCGGTTAGGTTAGTATGCTGACCCGCAGCGGCCCCACTATTGCTGTACGACGCCAGCATTAGGGCGTTATTGTGATTTAGTATGTACGTTGGCGGCATGTAATGATTACTTGCGGGCGTCGGCAGGGCTGCTTGTATGATGGTACTGCCCGGCGCATAATGCGACATTGTGTTCGACGCGCTCTGTCCTTGCCTACCACTGCCACCGCCGCTGAGAGCATTGCCCGAGGAGTTGCTGCCGCCAGTACCCCCTCCGCCGCCACCGCCCAGCGAACCGCCCTGCGATCCATTGCCGCCAGTGTGTGTGGGCGGCGAAGGAGCCAATTGTGCACCACCAACATTACTGCTTGCGTTCTGACCGGGATGATTTTGGCCCGATGCGCTGGGCCCCTGCTGATGTATCTGGCTCACTGGATATTGATAATATGCTAGGTGCTGGAAGGACTGCTGATGTGGCGGCTGGCCCGTACTCTGTTGCTGATGTGGGTTAGGGTGGGAATTGGCAGAATTCTGCGACGACGCCTGATTACTGTGGTGTAATGATCCCGACGGTAGCTGGACCGGGTGTTGCTGATGCTGTTGGTGAGGCGTTTGGTGGTGTGTCGGATGATGAGCCTGATGGTGTGACTGGTGATGGTGTTGTTGGGCCTGCTGCTGCTGTTGTTGTTGGTTAAGTTGATTTGGGCGTATTCCCTTCCCACCCCCTCCCGGATGCACGAACATAGGAGGATCTTTCAAAGACCTATACGAGGTGCGGCAGTGTCAATCGTCGATCATTTTTGTTTTTTTTTCACCCACAGCCGGTTCGGTTGTTGTCGTATATTTCCGTATCCGTTTCGATTTTCAATTTCAAATCATTGTGGTTTTTTTGTTTCGTTTCGTTCGTTTGGTTGCATTGATTTGTGTTTGATTTTTTTTTTTGCAATATTTCGTTATTGATTTTTGCGGCAAGAAAAGAGAAAAGATTTCAATTATATAAAAAAATGGGTTAGTATTGGTTTTGAGAGACAGAGAGAGAGAGAGACAGAGAGATATAGAAAGTATGTGCGAGAGAAACGATAATGATGAAGTGTGTTTTGTCGTTAGTAACACAAAAGCAAAACAAAATAAAAACATAATCTAACGTATCATACACAAAGGCGTTGTTGTTGTTGTACTACAAATAAGAGAAACAATCTCCAATTACAAAAACAATACAAAAGGAAATGAATAAATAATACAAAAAAAAGGAAGCATGCATCATAAAAAAATGATCGATCACCAAACTGCATTTGATGATCATGACGGTGATGATGATTATGAAGAAGATGAAACTGATGATAGCGATATCGGCGGCGTACAGCTAAAACCCATTAGAGGAGAAAAACCCACACCGAAACAAACGAACAACAACAAAAAGGGCACATCCGGACTAGGATACATCAAAGGAAAGTGAGAGTAAGGGTGTGGCTGTCGTAGAGGGTGCGAGTGGTTTGGCTGGGCCAGGGTCTGTAGGACAAGGCGATGATGTTATGAAAGCAAATTACACTTTTATCAGATCGAAAGCAATATTCGTAGGGTGTTTTTGATCTACTTTTAAAATTTTTAAAAATATTTAAAACACATTCAAAAATATCGCCAATTTTTTCTTAGATTTCTAGTGTCGTTGTGATCCCCTATTATACTGATTATAAGAATGTTTCCACAAAAGCGTTTAAATATGTCCAAAAAAAAAATACTTAAAGACCTGACAAACTGTTGTATCGTTGGAAGTTATAACAAAGTACAGCTGCCCAAAATTACATTTGCCATAATCGCATCTTTCATACGTTTAATAAAATTATTATTTTTGGTTTTATTAGTTAACAAGAGCAAGTGATGTTCCCGTTAGTACACTGTAAAAAATCTGCAAAAATTTTACAGTCGTACAATACAATACTCTTTTTTTTTTGAAAACTTTAGCCACAATTCAAGCACATTTGTATAGATTGGGTACGTACGATAGTAACAATCCTTACGAATCCATTGTAAACACTCAAATATATACATTTTTCATAATCATCAGCTGATTTAACTGCCAATAACCGACGGACTACCTCAGATCGGAGTAAATTTTTAGATTCCTCCGTCTACATTTTTAAACAAATGTTTTTTGGAAAAATTACTTTATTGGCTCCGTGTTGTGAAACACTTAAATCGTCAAATTCTTGATGTGTGATTAGAATATTTTCTAATAATCGTCATTTAACAATGAAATCGCAACAACTCCACAATTTCACGTTAATATACTGAACCAAAGAATAATTCCTTTGCCTATCCACGTAGTTTAAATCAAAATTACAATACCCAGTTAGTGTGAATGAGTTTCTTGTACTTATATAATGATATTTTGTTTAAGGGAACGCACTCCTAGGAGAGGTTACATTGTCAATTATATGACGAAGAATTTATATACACAACACGACTTGTGTTAGACATGTTTTGTCCTGGTGAATGGCGACTTATCAATACCTCTTTTGTACTTAATGCAATAAAGTATAATATAAATAATAAAAAATAACAACCTATATTTATAGAGAAACCAAAAAAGCATTTTTTCTATTTTTCCTTTCCTTGATCTGGCTGGAATGTTGGTCCTCTTTGCCTAAATATTTTTGTCTTCATAGATTATTGCAAAAACACGTGAAGCACTGACATTTTCTTACTATAAACTTGTCGTATCCTAAGGATTGTTATCTATCATATTTGTTTATTTCAAAGTCATTATTGGCGTTTTTACACTGAAATCAATCTTCATTTGGTCAAATTTCAGTTTAAAAATCGTCAAAATTTTCAGTCCTGGTTCAGCGCTGCCTTTTTGACAGTTGCTAGAGGGCATATTTCCGTGATTATTTTAAATCATGTTCTCGTTTATAGCTGCCAGTTTGACAGTTGCAATAATATTTCTGTGATTATTTCAAACACAGTGGAACAGGATTAACAGTTATTCGGAATAAAGTTTCTACCTTAGAAATTAAAATCGCAAGCTTTGTCGTTTGTTAGTTGCTAATGTATATCAAAGATTATCTCAGTTAAAATAAAAATACAATCTGGATTAACTTGATGATCTAATCCTTACTTTGATTATTTATATCGAAATCTTTTTTTATTGGTTTGTTTAAAAAGCTACGAATTTTGTTTCAAAGCGAATCCCGTGATTAGGCATCAACTGATTGTCAGAGCTTCCGACGTTCCAACAATTCGTAAGTTCCACTTTAACATGCGTTTTGGTACGTACCACCACCAACCAGTTCGTTTATGACCAGAAGTTCATTTGGGGTATGACACACATACTCGCGCTGGTGGTATGTTCATAAAATATCACTTTTAGCTCATTTTTATATTTGTCTGCGGCTGATGTTTTTTCGAACAAACGGAAGAAAAAGAGAGTGAAACCACTAAAGAACAAGCAAACGAATGAACACACCACAGCGACGCATACAAGTGAGTCATCGAAGAAAAAAATTGCACTGAGCGAGCAACTTAAGAAACGACTTTGTTTTTGTACATATGAAAATTCGTAATTGCCAACAGTTTTGTATTTTTGTAGGTTATGTTATTCATTTGTGTTGTCTCCAAGTCTCTTAGTCTCACAAACTGACGCACACACTCATACACCACAGTCTCTTACCTATAAACTCACAGATAAGAGTATTTCTATTAGCGAATGTTAGAGGGCGAGGTGTGGTGGGGGGAATTATACCTTCACATGCGATGTTGTTGTTGATTATCACATTTTATCATTAATTCGCAAATCCTATGACGACGACGAAGACGATGAATGGCATGACGGCGGCATAGGAATGGATGGAATTTAAATAAGAAAATGTGTGTAATCTTACCAAAGCAATTTGGCCGACTATTTTCATGACACGTACAACAACAGGTGGTTGGGGAGGTGGTGCACACAGCTAACAAAAAAAAAGCAGCACACACGCACAACACTACGCCAGTCAATTTCTCGTACATGCATGCATGCACTGAGTGAGTATCGCCAGATTGGACAGCGGGCGACGGTGTAGAGCAGAATGTACCTAAAGACAACGACGAAGAAGCAGAAGAAAGAGTTGATGAAACAGGTTCAATACTATACACGTCTTATGAGTATTATTATGGGATTTGTTGTTGTTGTCCACTCACTTCACACTGCAGCGGAGAAACTGACAAACCTCATGACTTCGTATAGAATAAGAAGAGCTGCCGTCCCGCGCTCTATAAAAATTTATAAAGCGGCGTGTGTGTGAAGGAAAATTTCTTAGCTAAACTTAAAGTTTTAACTCATCAATTTGCTTTCTATGTTAAATGTTTATATAAAAACAAAACATATTTTATTTTTCAATTTTTTCTCTTTGTTGGAATTGGATTAATCTCGAAAATACATTAGCAATTGTCGAACTGACTGCAATATGATCTCTAAGACACTGTAAAATCATTTTAAATACAAGTGACGAACACACAAAAAATAAATAAAAAGTAGTTTGGTATTCCGTAAAAAAAACACCTTAAACTGGCATTATAGTTTAAATACAAGTTTTATATGTACATATTAACTTAATTGTAGCATGTGAGAGCCAAGTTGTCAAACCTAGCCTTTTTTCAAGATATTCAAATCAGCAGCTTTCGGATTCAAATCACGTTCCGAGCAAGAATTAACCTTAGGGGTTTAAAAATTTAATAACTCTCGTTTATGTTTTTTTTTTATTTTTTTTCAGATCATATAAATAACACTTGAAGAATAAATAATGGAGAGATTCACAACTGAACAAAGAACCAGAATAATAGAATTTTATTGTTTAAATCAGGAATCAATTATTTTAACGCAAACGCATGAGTCATGAAGCTCATTTTCATTTGACTGGCTTTGTTGTTAATAAGCAGAAATGTAGGTTCCGAAAATCCAAGAGGCATTAATCAACGCCAATTACACACTATTAGGTGTACAGAATGGTGTGGGATCACATCTGCAAATATCATTGGGCCTTACTTCTTCGAGAATGAAGATGGAAGTGCTGTAACTGTAAATGGAGAGCGGTATCCATTTACAGTTACGTCCTGCTCTTAAAAAACGGACCTGAGATGTGGTTTCAGCAGGACGGAGCCACTGCCCGAGACACAATGGCACTTTAAAGTCAAATTTTAGGAGAGCAAATAATTTCCAGAAATTCGGAAATTATTTGGCCAGTGCAATCTGTAGATTTTCTTTGGGATTATTTGAAGGAGCGAGTATATGTAAACAAGCCAGAGACAATCCATTAACTTGAGGCCATCATTATTGCAGGAATTCGAACGTGATCTAAAACGAGCCCATTATTGCGAAGCTGAAAACGGGGGTCATTTTAGTGACAATATTTTTAATCTTAGTGTAAAAAAAATTTCCATTTTGTACATTATATAATCTGAGAAAAAAAAAATAAAAACAAACTAATAAACGAAAAGGTTATTAAAGTTGTATATCCGCATTTCGAATAAAATGCTGCTCCCTTGGATTAGCATTGAAAACAAATACTTAGTAGGGACATAAATACTGTTACAATATTGAAGACACTCATTTCAATAGTAGAACTAAACATACCCCGGTAATGTCATATGGGTTTTGAAAGCTAACCTCAATAGCGTTAGTCTGTAACAGGATTTTAAAACTGGTTCAACTTCCATCATGGAGTGGTCAGATAATGAGTACCGTATCGCTGTAATAGCGCTTTTCAAGTGTGAAATGAAAAAAACGATATTTTCAAAACGCTCCGGCCACTAGGGAGTAGCCGCATGTTTGTCTACCGATGCATAAAACTGTTTGAGGAGACTGTAGATGTAAAAGACCGCCACCGGTCGGACCGCCCATGCTCTGTTCGAACAGCGCATGTCATCAAAGCCGTTAAATCAAGAATTCACAGAAATCCGCTTCGAAAACAGAAAATCATGGCCCGTGAGATGAATATCACGCAAAAGTCAATGAGTCGAATCATTAAAAAAGACTTGGGACTTGAGGCTTTCAAACGACGTACCGGACCTTTATTGAGTGCAGCTTGAAAAAAAATAAGAGTGAAAAATGCAAACTTCTTTTGGTGAAGCACGCTGATAACTTGCACAAAAAAATTTTGTTCACCGATGAACAAATTTGTACCGGTCAGGAAAAATTTAACAAGTAAAATGGTAGAGTGTATGCGCGGTCACCTAAGGAAGCATCTGAACTAATCTCGAGGGTGGAAAAGGGTCATCACCCAGCTTCGGTCATGGTTTGGTGGGGTGTCTCTCACGATGGGGGGAAACAATTTGCCAGCGTTCATTTCCTCTGAAGAATGGCCCTCAGGCAGTCCAGATTTGAACCCACTGGATTACAAATTGTGGACGGTTTTAGAGGACAAGGTTTGTCACAAAAGATCCCCCAACATTGGATCTGTTAAGACTGCTTTGGTACGAGCTGTGGCCAATTTTCCAATGGACGAGGTTCGTGCATCTATTGACGATTGGCCAGTGCGATTTAAGGCGTATGTAAAGGCAAAAGGCGGACATTTCGAATAAGTAGATTTTTTTTGGATACAATATACATCAATAAATATATTAAAAAATATTTGGGCCAAAAACATTCAGTACTTTTTATTTTACAGCATAAAACGTTTGTAACAGTATTTATGTCCCTACTAAGTATATTCAGCCGATGATGTATCATTCGATTAACACACCTTATAAAGTTTCACTATCGATAACAGGGCGTTTCTCATATGAAAAAACCTACAGTTTTTGATGACACCTATAGCATTTAAAAGTCTCCCCACTCTTAAGAAGCGACCGCATTATGTATGTTTTCCTTCTTTGTTCATTTCGCTTTTTCTTTTTTGCCTCATTTCACTTCAAAAATGCAACGGTGAGTTTTCCCATTGAGACTTGAGAGGGTAAGACAAAGGAGAGAGGGAGAGAGAGAAGATCCCTCGTGATCAAGTTTGCAGAATTTTTGGAATTTCATTTCATTTCTTGCTTAAAATTGTTGTCATTCTTGTTGGCTTTGTACCCACCCATATGCTGATAAAGAAGCAGAAAATGTAGAACAAGTGACATTTTTGTTGCTGCAACTACAGAGTTAGCGGTTGCGTTTAGAGAGAAACATGTAACAATAATCGCAACAAGAAAAAACTGTCAAAATGACAACGTCGTCACTGTCCGTCGCCGACGTCATCGATCGACGACGACGGCTGTTTAAGCTCACATACATACATTTATGAAGGGGTTGTGAAAGGAGGAGAGGAGTTAGGGGGTCTGCATACAAAATGTGACATTTCAAAGCTCACACCGTCACTGCAGTCGTCGGTTATCGGTTTTCGTTGTCAACGAACGTCGTCGTCGTTGTTGCGATCGTGTACGATTAAGTATTACGGCTGGCTAGATTGTGAGCCTCCCTCCCGTCGCCGGCCCTCACCAATACGGAATTTTGGCTAGCGACGACGACAACGACGTTCGTACCAACTTTCTAAATATCAAAAACCAGTATTTTATTTTTTTTTTGAGTTTCTTGTCTGGTTTCTGGGCAATCAGCGTGCGCTGTGAATGATTTGCTGCGGCCGCTGAGCCAGCGATCGAGCACACATACGACGTCGGCGGCAACTGAAGCAAAAACGCATACAAATATTGTCTGTTACCATTTGGTGTGGAGAGGTATGTACATATGATAATTCTCCTGCTGGCTGACTGACTGGTCTGTCCGATTAGTGTCCGTACCCCGTTTGTGCCACTCAGTATCGGTCTGTTTCTCGCGTCTGTATCTGTGTGTGTTTTTTTTTAGTATTTGCTCTCTGATTTTGTTTGGTGAAGCGTGTGTAGGACGTGTAATGGAATGGAATTGCAGGGTAGGATGGACGGCGAATGAATGGTATACATATGGATGAATGAATAACAGGTTCCGTGAATGTTGTTAAATTCGCTGTTGGCTAAAAAGGTAGTGCAGCCGCCGCTTTAGACGACGACGGCCGTGGCTGTTTATTAGTTCGCCTGGTTGGCTGGCTGGGGCCTGATATGTCGATATCGCATTAAGACACGATATCGCCGTATCGCACCTAGACCTACTTACTCATTTGTGTTCTGTATTTGCATTATATCTTCAATTGTGTCTTTGTTTTTCTCTTCAATTTTTGGTCTCTTCGCTCACACACTATGTTTTGACGTTTCTTGTTTTCGTTTCGGTTTATTTTCTTTTCTGCTTTTGTGGTTCAGTTTTCTTTTAATTTTAGGGTTTTTCTTTTTTGTAGTTTTATTTTTCCTTTTTGTATTGTCGTGGTTACAACAACAGGGAAAATGAGGAAGAACAAGTCTTTTGTTTTGTTTCGAGTCTCTTTCGTACTTTTCGTTTATCGTTTCTTACTTTCGTGGGTTTTATTTTTTGTTTGTTTGTTGTATTTTAGTTTTGCCAGATTCGTCGTCGTCGTTTCGTTTATTCTGCCACGTTTTACCTAAGTGTTGCAAATGATGTGTAGGTATTGAATTAAAAACAAGAATTATAAAAAAAGCAAGTCGAGTCAAAAAAAATTGCCGACTTATTTTCTCAAATTGAATTTGTGTTTTTTCATTTTCATAAAAAGTCAACAGTGCAGTTTTTTTTTGTTATACACGTAATCACACAGAAGAAGAAGTCGAAGGAGAAGAGGAAGAAAAAGCACCCAGAGGCAGGCGTTAAGGGGAAGTGGCGGCGGCGGTCGTCGCTTAACGCGGCCGCAGCAGCACCGCCGTCAAACTAACATTGTATCTGGCGGTGTTGAGAAATCCACCAGAGAATGTCGGCCTGTTTGCATGTGTATATGGATGTATGAGTGTGTGCGTACGTGCGTGCTCTTTTTATGTGTTATTATTTTGTATTTTGGCAGGGCAACCAACGATTCAGCCCACCACAACGCCACCCATTCACTTACTCCCACCCGGCGGCCGGCCGCCTGTCTATGGTGGGCACAACACAAAACAACACATGTGGACTAAATAAAAAAAAATTAACCTGTTTTACGATGACGACCCGACGGAAGCAGGGCTTAAAACAAATTTAATTATTTCCAATGAATGAGAAATCTCTGTGTTAAATTTTCTTTTTCCAAAAAACAATCAAAAAATAAAAAGTAACTCTTCATCTTCTCGTTTACATTCCAATTATTTTTTCTTTCTTTCATAAATCAACAGTTTTCACTATTATTTTCAAATGCGATTTGAACAATTTGAGAGCTTTCCAATTCCCAAGTTTTTCTTCTTCTCATTTTCATTTCATTTTCGTAACGTTTCTTTGAGTTATTCATTTATTTTTGTCGCTGCTACTCTGATTTACGCTACTTTTTCATAATACAGAAGATAATGGAAATAAGAAAGACATTTTTGCAAAAATTTCTTATAGGTAAGCAGCTTTTTCTTATAAGAAATGTTCTTATATCCGTTACTTACTGCATATGACAAAGACTAAAGAACTAAAGACTCTTCTCTACTCTAAAACAACAAAATAAATTCAAATGCTAAGATTTTAAAGGAGTGTGGTGAGTACGGTTTTGGCTGTACACAACAAACATCTTTGGAAAAAAATCAATTCTAAATTTAAATTTACAATCAAATTGTTTTGTGACGAATCAAAAATTATAAATAAAATAAGAAGAAATTAAATCAACTCTACTACACACGAAAAGGAGATTTTTAAAATATTTTTGTGGTAAATAATTTTTAAAATTAAAATTTTTCATATTTTTTTCAGTTTCATATTAAATTCAATGGTTAAAGTAGTGGAAGAAACTAAAATTGGGCCACACACATTTGTGGCGTGATGGAAAATTACCTCGAAATAAAGTGTGTTCAGAGGCGTAGGTCAGGGGAGGTGTAGGCGGTAGAATAGGGATAGCCGAAAGAACGAACAACCAGTGCAAAGGAAAGGAAATTTATGTTGTTTTTTCTATTTTGTTTCGTTTTTTTTCATTTCTACTTAAAACAAATGACCACAAACTATTATAAAATTCTTGCGCATATCATTTCAATTAAATATTCAATCACGCCACAAAAATATCAACCTATACATAATGGTATAATAAAAAGTAAATGTTGTTTGAATTTAATTATATAGTACATATACTAAAATACATATAGAAATTAAGAAATATTCATCATATGGGTGTATATATAATCAGGTGTCGAAGAAACATACGATACGTGCCGATAAAAAGTTACATTTTTTTGTTGCCAAAGGAAGAGGACTGCGTTCAAATAATTACAAAAAAAATTGTTTTCCGTTTGGGGCTGAAGTATTTTTTTTTTGCATTGCTGGTTAGTTTAAAACTTTTGGCCGTCAGAAAACTCTTTGAATATCAACCTATTTTATAAAACTAAAGCCTGGAAAATAATTTGATTTTTTTTGTTAATCACAAGAATTTGCCCGTAAAACCAGTTTTTATAACTCGAGTGTCCTATTTTAATTGGTGGCCAATGAGGTTTTTGTACTCTACTCCACCTTTCAAAATTTAAATTTAAACGATTATCTAAACAATTTTGAAAGTTTTTACGAACGTATTCGAGAGTTTTTACGAACGTATTTTGAGTTTTTACGAACGTATTCGAGCGATTTTCCCAAACCGAAATTATTTTCCCTTTGTTTACTGACTCGGTTCGTTTCAGACGATTTTTTTTATATAAAAACCGCTTCAAACATAAAAATTAAAAAAAAAATTATTTTTTTATATAAAAACTGCCTCAAACATAAAAATTTGAAATTTAAAAAAAATAATTTGTTTTTTATACAAAAACCGCCTCAAACATAAAAATTGAAATACTTGATTTTTTATACAAAAACCGTCTCAAACGTAACAATTTTAAATATAAAAAAAAATAATTTGATATAAAAACCAATTATTAATAAAAACGATACGAATAAGGAGTTGCAGTTTTAAACCCAGGTGGTTAATATATTGGCTGGGCTCTACTAAGACCGCTTTGAAAAATTACAAGGTTTCCTAACATTTTTAATGTAGAAGTTTAAAAATACCCAGCGTTGAAAAAAAAGCTTTAGGCTTTTTGGGCCTTAGCTTACGTTCCCGACAAAACGAAGAGATTTAACGGAAGTATTTTTTTGCCATGAGCAAGAGTAAAATAACTTTCGTATATATTTTCAAAGTTTGAATATGCAAAAACTCAATTTAGATCAAATGTCTTGTAGCCCGAAAGGTTTTTGATTGAACCATTAGTGACTCAAATAAAAATCCCAAAAAAGTTAATTTTTCAAACAGTGCCAAAAAAAACTAATGTTACTAGACTTCTTGGATCGTAAATATATATTTTAAATGTATGGACTCATTTTGTAACTAGTCACTCAGTTTTTAGTTTTCTACTTAGTAGGGACATAAATACTGTTACAACTTTGAACACACCCATTTCAATAGTAGAACTGAACATACCCCGTTAATGTTATAGGTCTTGAAAGCTATCCTCAATAGCGTTAGTCTGTAACGGGATTTTAAAATTGTTTCAACTTTCATCATGGAGTGGTCAGATAATGAGAACCGTATCGCTGTAATAGCGCTTTTCAAGTGTGAAATGACAAAAAAACGGTATTTTCATAACGCTTCGGCCGCATGTTCGTCTACCGATGCTTAAAACTGTTTGAGGAGACTGGAGATGTAAAAGACCGCCACCGGCCGGGCCGCCCATGTGTCATCAAAGCCGTTAAATGAAGAATTTACAGAAATTCGCTCCGAAAACAGAAAATCATGGCCCGTGAGATGAATGTCACGCAAAAGTCCATGAGTCGAATCATTAAAAAAGACTTGGGACTTTCAAACGACGTACCGGACATTTATTGACTGCTGCTTTAAAAAAAAAAATAGGATTGAGAAATGCAAACGTCTTTTGGTGAAGCACGCACAGAAAAATTTTGTTCACCGATGAAAATATGTTTACCGTTCAGGAAAAATGTAACAAGCAAAATGATGAGTGTATGCGCAATCATCTAAGGAAGCATCTGAACTGATGCCAAGGGTGGAAAAGGGTCAGCAACCAGCTTCAGTCATGGTTAGGTGGGGTGTCTCTTACGCTGGGGTCACTGACCTGAATTTCTGTGAACAAGGACTCAAAACATCGGCCAAAGTTTACCCAGAAACCGTTTTGGAAGCCGTTGTGAAACCTCTTAACAATTCCCTGTTCCAAAACCAGCCATGGACTTTCCAGCAGGATTCTGCGCCGGCCCATAAGGCTAAAACGTCCCAGTCCTGGCTTCGAAACAATTTGTCAGGGTTCATTTCCTCTGAAGAATGGCCCTCAGGCAGTCCAGATTTAAACCCATTGGATTACAAATTGTGGACTTTTTAGAGGACAAGGTTTGTCACAAAAGATACCCCAACATTGGATCTCTTAGGACTGCTTTGGTTCGAGCTGTGGCCAATTTTCCGAGGACGAGGTTCGTGTTGCTATTAACGATTGGTCAGTGCGACTTAAGGCGTGTGTAAAGGTAAAAGGCGGACATTTCGAATAAGTAGATTCTTTTTGGATACAATATACATCAAATAAATATATAAAAAAAATATTTGGTCCAAAAACATTCAGTACTTTTAATTTTGCAGCATACAACGTGTGTAACAGTATTTATGTCCCTACTAAGTAATTGGAGAAAAGTTTCCCGCCCTGTTTTTAAAAACCTTAAAATCAGATTTACAAGTTTTACTTAAGACCTTTTAAAAAAGGAAAAAAGGAAGTTTTTTTATCTAACAAAAGTAAATAATTGGATTTATGCAAGTTTCAAACTAACCTCTTCTTTTTGCATTATGACCTATTTTGATATTTTCTATAATATTTGATTTTATCGGGCTATTTGCTGAAATTATCATGATGAAAATAAACTAATTTATTTCATTTTTCGCTCAACGTTTCGTTGGACTAGTTTCAACTTCTTCAGAAGTGATGTTTTTATTGAAAATCAACTAGTTTGAGAACTTATCGCTATTATAAAACTGGACTTGTCGCAATAAATGTTAAATAATTATCACAAATTGAGGAAATCACAGAATAAATTAATAAATTAAATTATATCACAAAAGTTTACTTAAAACCCCCAATTTTAGTCTTAGATTTGTTCTTGTCCGTGACAAGAATTTAATATTTAATTTAATTAAATTTATTTTAAGAATTCACTTATTTAAATGATTCGTTCTTATTACTCAAATACCCTTAAAGATACTTGAGAGTTTACACGAATCCGTTGTTATTTATAAACTAATTGAAATTCAAAAGAGCAATATTAGGCATATTTAGAGTGTTTGACTTGGTCTACAAGAAAAAAAAAGCTCTCAGTTCGTCTAAAGAGCGGCCGGGCACGTTGCAAGGTCATAAAGTACACAGACAAACTACATTCGTTATCTCGAAGCTAGAAGATATACAATATAAACCAAATATCAATTCGCTACCAAGACTTTCAAGTTTAAAAACGAAAACAATTTCGAACTTTTTTAAATTTCAACTTTAAAAAATTCCAATTTTATATTTTTATTCCAAAAAATTAGCAAATATAACAACTTAAGGAAAAAGACCAACAATTAGTTTAGACTTTTGCAAAATGCTATGCATTTTGGCAAATTGTTAAAATCACAATAACTAGCAACATTCATTAAACGCTTCACTAAAAAATGTTTTTTAAACAGAAAAATGATAAATTGTTGTATATTAAATTGATTTGCCTTACACGTACATGTTCCGCAAGTCAAGTTTCGTTCCAAATATTAATGAATTTCACCGAAAAATCAACAATTGTTTACTTGTTCATATTAACTTTAATTTTGATTTTTTTTTAATTTGTGTTTTAGTTTTCTTTATTTTTTGTGTTTTACACCGTCTTTACAATAGCGTCTTGATGGCACGAGATACGAAACGTAATTGTCTTAAACTCCGTTGGTGTTTTAAATAAAGTGATTTCAAGACAACTAATGACCGTTTTCAGGTAGGAAGCAGCACCGCGCATTTTACAGCTGTCAAATTCCATGCAAACTGTCATCTATCTATCTCTAGCTATTTGTTAGCACTCACAGAGCTACCTGGACATTACTACCCTACTACTAAACGGCACGACGGCATGTTGTTACAAAACAAAAGAACTATACGAAAAATCTGCGCTGTCCATTTTACATTTTGAAGGACGAATGCCGCGATAAACCCAAGGAGAAGTGAACTCTTTGTATGCGCTAGAACACACCAACTATGCACAAATGCCAGCATACATACATATATTACTTTAAACGCAGTCTCTAAATAGTAATCCGTGTTTTATTTCTGAGAAAAATATTTTTTTTTGGGATTTTTCATCTTTAGGTTATCCTTTAAGTCATAACAGCTGTTAAAATTGCGTGTGTTAAAAAAAATCGCACAAATTTAAATTCTAAACAAGAAAAGCAAGACGGACAGTCTGCCAGATTTTTCTTTAAAAAAAAAAGAAAAGAAACCAACACACAATCTTAAAAATGTGAATCCCCATTCACACTAGGCAATTTTACTTGCCGCAATTTTAAGTCCTCATTTGCACTTTCCTACTTAACTTTCAGTTTGTAGGAGAAGGAGATAAGATCCATTACACTTACCTCTCTCCTACAAACTGAAAGTTAAGTGGGAAAGTGCAAATGGGGACTTTAAGTTGCGGCAAGTAAAGTTGCTCACTTTTTGTGGGTAAGTTTGTAGGAGAGAGAGAAAATGGACATGGAAAAAGGTTGCTATCTCTGGCAATTCCTTAAGGGTTTTTTTTGTAGTTTGAAGTTAGCTGAAGAATATTATGACATTTCATAATTAATTGAATAAAAATAAATTGTTTTCCTTAGGAATTTTTTTAACACAAAATCAGAACGAATCAAAAAAATTACCGAAACCGAATTGGCAAGTGTAAAATGGTATCATAGAAATTGCTGCAATTAAAATTGCCTAGTGTTAAAGGGGGGACTATCTGCTACGATCCTTTAGTTTTTAAAGCAGTTTTGTTTAAATTACTTCAGGTTGTTGTGCGCCATTTAGGAAGATATTTTACTTACATAATCAGAGTTTTTTTATTTGTTCTCCTAGTGTAAGAAGTGGAATGTTTAAAGGTACGTTTACACTGAAGCTTTTTTACGCTCCTTATTTTTTAAGCCTTCCATAGTCTTCAACATCAATAATAGAAGTGCGCAAAGCATTCAGCATAAGTTTTAAGACAACTCAATATCTTAAACTTTCCTTTAATTGTCTGCATACTGAGTAGGGACATAAATACTGTTGCACACGTTTTATGCTGTAAAATAACATGTACTGAATGTTTTGAACCAAAAATTTTTTAATATATTTATTGATGTATCTTGTATTCAAAAAGAATCTACTTATTCGAAATGACCGCCTTTTGCCTTTACACACGCCTTAAGTCGCACTGGCCAATCGTCAATAGCTGCACGAACCCCGTCCATTGGAAAATTGGCCACAGCTCGAACCAAAGCAGTCTTAATAGATCCAATGTTGGGTTATCTTTTGTGACAAACCTTGTCCTCTAAAAAAGTCCACAATTTGTAATCTAATGGGTTTAAATCTGGACTGCCTGAGGGCTATTCTTCAGAGGAAATGAACGCTGGAAAATCGTTTCGATGCCAGGCCTGGGACGTTTTAGCCTTATGGGCCGGCGCAGAATCCTGCCGGAAAGTCCATGGCTGGTTTTGGAACAGGGAATCGTTAAGAGGCTTCATAACAGCTTCCAAAGCGGTTTCTTGGTAAACTTTGGCCTATGTTTTGACTCCTTGTTCGCAGAAATGCAGGTCAGTGACCCCATCGTAAGAGACACCCCACCAAACCATGACTGAAGCTGGGTGATGGTCCTTTTCCACCCTTGCGATCAGTTCAAATGCTTCCTTAGATCTCTATCATTTTGTTAAATTTTTCCTGAACGGTAAAAATATTTTCATTGGTGAACAAAATTTTCTGTTTTTCAGCGTGCTTCACCAAAAGACGTTCGCATTTTTCAATCCTTTTTTTTTTTAAAGCTGCAGTCAATAAATGTCCGGTACGTCGTTTGAAAGCCCCAAGTCCCAAGACTTTTTTAATGATTCGACTCATGGACTTTTGCGTGACATTCATCTCACGGGCCATGATTTTCGGTTTTCGGAGCGGATTTCTGTGAATTCTTGATTTAACGGCTTAAATGACATGCGGTGTTCGAACAGAACCGCGGCGGCCCCGACCCGATGGCGGTCGTTTACATCTCCAGTCTCCTCAAACAGTTTTATGCATCGGTAGACGAACATTCGGCTAATCCCTAGTGGCCGGAGCATTTTGAAAATATCGTTTTTTGTTCATTTCACACTTGAAAAACGCTATTACAGCGATACGGTTCTCATTATCTGAGCACTCCATGATGAAAGTTGAAACGATTTTAAAATCCCGTTAGCTTTCAAAACTCATATGACATTAACGGGGTATGTTCAGTTCTACTATTGAAATGGGTGTGTTCAATGTTGTAACAGTATTTATGTCCCTACTAAGTTCAAAAAAACGTAGCAAAACCACACTTGAAACTACTTTTTAAATTACTTGTTGAGTAAAAAGAGTAAAGTCAACTAAATAATCGAAAAACTTTAAGAGAGGCTATTTCAGCATATTAATGGCATGTGTGTTAGTTACCCCAGCTTTAATATTATTAAAAGCCTGGTCGTTTTAATAATCTTTACAAGAGTGATGTCAATCAAAAAAAAATCACAAATAATTTTATTTTTCCACACGGAGAAATAAATGAAATTTCTCAATAGAATGATAAGGCAAAGGCCTTAGCAGGTCGTCCTTTTAAGTAACCTTCTTTGTAAACTAAAGAAATCAACAAACAAATAAAAAAAAATAATTAAATGATACGAATGATACACAACAAATATTTTTAATATTTTTTTTTGCTAAGTTTTAATTTTGTTCATAAATGTTGGAAACATTATAGCTGTTTTAACTTAAATCTTTCAATAAAACTTTAGAAAATAAATATTCTGTAACCTTTTTCGTACTAAGCTTGTATAACTATTCAAAAAAATAAATCTCTCTCCGCTAAGCATTTGCGGAATCAGGTGCCACAAGACTTTGAATGTACTCAAAAATTATTCTACACTTTCTGCAAAGAATTTAAAAATTATCTAATCCAGCTTAAAATTATGATCATTTTCGGGCTATAATAAACGCATCACTTTAGCCAGGAAAATTGAGTGTCAAAAAAACGATACGTTTCCAACGAACGTTTTGAGGTACGAGTATTTGCAAAAATATGATTTAATTTCGGAAAAAGGAACGGAGCGATTCTTGTATTGAGGTTGTCTTTGCGAAAAATAGAAAAGCATTTCTAATTCTGATAGATTTAACAACCAAACAAAATGGCTGGGGTCAGCGCTTGATTTGAAACATTTATAAGTACAAACAGGTGATGTTTCAGTTGGTGCTCGCCTATCAAAGGAGTAAGTGAGTGGTCCTTAAGGCGATAACTTCCAAACTTTAACGAAACATTTTTGAAATTTCTTTAAATACCGGAAGTGATTGGCTACATGCATAGGAAACCGTTTGATTTAAATTTTCCCATGAAAAATTGTCCGAGGCGCGATTTTCACATCAAAGTGTTGCCAAAAATTAAAATTTCTAAAAACCCTTCCAGCGTTATCTGTTGGAAAGCGATAATCTAACGAAATACCTTTAATTTTTTAAATTTCGGTTGATCTAGCATGAGGGGCATTGTACTTTTACTTTTTCCGAGACGTTTTCGAAAAATTGCTGTCATTGACATATTTTTTTAATATTTCTTTTATACAATTTTACACAAGATTCTTCGCATGTTATGTAAAATTGATTCTAAAAATTAGATTTTAACTTTCCTGTCTTAAAAAACATGCACAAAAACTTCCTTTTTTGCATTATAGATTATAACGCCATTTTAAGCGTTCTAAAAAGCAGCTTTGTTGGCGCAACCTGCGACAGTAAGACGCGGCATAAACACATTTTTTTGTGTTTATGCCATTATGGCTAGGGAAATTTCGCCATCTTATCTTTTCAAATGAAGGAGAACCAGTACAAATGCAGAAACGGTAGTTTAACGCTTCCTTGCAACAAATACTAAAGAGAATTTAAACGCTGTAACACAAAACAATTAGTGTTTCTAGATATATATTCCTGAAAACCCCATCACAATATAGTCGCAGTAAGCAATGGCGTGGATTGCTAGCATAAAGTAGCGCGCGTTTTTTTTTTGCCGCAGCCTTAACGACAATCAGGTAAAACACATGTAAACGTGCGAACGGCGGCGGTTGCGACAAAAATACGCTTGTAAATAATGTTGAAGCGAGAGAGAGGGAGATAGGCAGAAACTTTTGTTGCTCAAAACAGATTAGAGCCGCAATTCACGGTTTATTTGCTTAAAAAGGAAAGAGGAAGATACTTTAGTTAAGCGCAAATGATAAGAGCAACAGTTTCTTGGAATTTCCGTAAAAATGGTAGTTCTAAAACGCCGTTAATTGCAATGCAAACATGTCCTTTGGTTGTTACTACAGGCTGTTTAAACGCCTATGATAATATTTGTCGCGCGACAAATTATAATCTACCTGGTATTGTAAGGCAAAAGCAAAATATTCTACAATTTTTTTATGTCTGTTATTATTCAAAATTGTTTTTATTTTGAAAATATTGCAACAAAATACGTTTTAAATTACAACAAAATAATTTGGTGAGTGTTGCAAGTTATACCAAACAAAAATTGTTTCCGCGAAAACTGAAAAAGATTTTTTGGTGCAATTTCAACATGGTTCCAAGTAGCGGCCGTCAGCTTTTCTCCTCCATAGAAAATCCTTTTTAGAAGCTATATTTAGTATCGTTTGTTTGGCGGAAATTGGCTGACTTAATTAACCGGCAAAGTTGTATCCATGGAAAAACCCCTTTTGGACACACTTAAAGATTTTTTTTCTTTGAGCTCCTTCTGATATTTATTATTGTTACCTACGGTAAAAGTCTTCTATTCAAAGTAGAGGAAAAATTCACAGCCTGCTATTCAGAAATTTGTGTACCTTTGATCGCACTACAACGATTCAAAAAAATTGTCAACCATTTGTAGATTTGGTATCGTAAACCGACCAGTTTTGTATGGCTTAAATCTAGTTTAGGAACACAACTCTCGGATCATCTCCAAATTTCTACCATTTCTAATTTCCGAATTGTCAATGTATCAAAATATGCTGGTTCTAATTTCTGGAAGTTCTTATTTCCGACAGTTTTAATTTCTGAATTGCCAATCTTTGTAGATTTGGTATCGTAAACCGACCAGTTTTGTATGGCTTAAATCTAGTTTTGGTACACAACTCTCGGATCATCTTCAAATTTCTACCATCGATAATACTTTGTAGTCAAATACTAAATATAAATAAAATATTTTTGGCAGCTACACGTTTTTTTCCTAGTAACGGGGCACCCAAAGTTTGACAACATACGAGTATATCCTTGTTGTTGTTGTTTGTATCTTTCTCAATTGTATCTTCTTGTGAGACAAAGACAAACAAATTTTTTCGAAAGATTGCGCAATAAAACTACCCCACCCAATTATTTGGAAAGAATCCAGCTTGGCAAATTATTAACTAAAAATGAAAAATTAATTATAGAACAACTGGTGACTTCAATTTCTATTTCTTCAGACAAAAAGTATATAAATCTTGTAAAACACAAAATTAAATGTATATTTTTTGTTTTACAAATTTTCCTGTGACAGCGATCACAAGCAAAAGGCTTCCAAGTCCCGATGCCCTAGATGCCCTTTAAGCCACACGACGAAGTGTTAATTAGGAAAACATTTGTGTCCTGGATTTATAAAACTGTTCTTATTTGAAGATGGTTGGTTTAAAAATGACTACGTCATTTCACCACCGACCGAAATCGTACGATAAAATGTTTCACCCATTCTAAAGGCATTTTAGATACAGCAATATCGAAAATCAAATAATTTACTTAAAATTAAACTCAAATATCTGCAGTCTATAATAGGTTAAAACGTCAAATAAGGACATAAATAAAGGCTTCAAGTACTTACTACATGTCAAAACGTATACCTTCATATCGGTAAAATTTTTAGTTTTGACACACTTTCCTAAAAAAAAAGCTCCGGCTAGAGTGCGTAGAGCACATAACTAAAAAAAAAAAATGGCGACGACCAATTCAAGAGCTACGGGACTCCCAATGCAAGAAAGTTTATTATAGCTCACACTGGTCAGCATATAAAACAATATGCATGTTGTTTGAAATACCTTCAAAATTGTGTATAAACAACCAGGGCTGTCATAGAAACCATATCGGTTTTGCTAATTGTCGTTTTTGCAAACCAATGTTGGTTTCCTTTGGTGTCATGAAACCAAGTTGGCTTTGTTCATTTCGAATGTAAATAAACCAACATTCGAATCAGCTGTTGCTGATAAAACCGATAACAGTGGTTTTTATGACACCAAAGCATTTTTTCTTATAGTTTTCAAACCCAATGGTAACATTGGTTTCTTTGACAGCCCTGAACATTTTGGTCAAAGAATAATTGAAAAGTTTATCTATTAACCCATTACAAGGCGGTGGCGTATTTTCCATTTTTTGTGTCGAAGTTTTTAGGGAAAATAAAAATATCTCCAATTTGAAGGTACGTATTGGCGTGTAGAATTGTGGCCAGTACTTAAAGCGTTTATAAAAGATAACTTTTGACGTTGTAACCCATTAAACATTAGAGATGTTTTCTTTTATTTTGGATATATAATTCAATTTTCCATACTTTCATGCTTAAGACCTTCTAAAAAGGATACAAATTTGTCGATCTTTTAACCCATTGTGAGTCGGTGGTGTATATTTTCTATTTTTTGAGTGGAGTTTTTGTGAAAATGTATGCTATGCACGTACTCGTGTTTTTAAACAATTCGTCTTCATGTAGGAACAGTTAAGGGCCATTTTTTTAAAATTAAACGTCTTACGCTTTGAACGGCATTCGCCGGGGTTCAAACATTTCTAAACCACATTGCGAGATTTTTTTTAAAAAAAATTCCTTTCATTTTGTCAATAACTTGTTGCTGTGAGCTCTTTTTTTCATAAATTGAGGGGTGGTGGTCTGTTGTCTTAAACCTGTGGGTGACCAGTCCCATGATGTATGGAACAAAAACTGGGAGTAGCCTTTTGGTTACGAGGTCTGACCGGAGACTTAAATCTGGTACCACGGGTAGCCAGCAGCCCCCAGAACTATTGTTCTGGCCCGACTAGAAGGTGCGGCCACTTGGAGAGTATCGTGTTGGCTGTGGTTTAAACCCAAATCGTCAAGAGAGCCTCGGCTCGGGTAGAGTTGCATTACGACCGGGTTCTATGACCCATAGAACAGCAGAGGTTTAGATTGACCTCGACCCCTAACCAAGAGGAAAGTTATGGCCCATATTAGTCATGCTTCAAATTGGTACCGGCGGGATTAACCCAATGGGGCGTTGGCCGTGGCATTGTAACGGCCCCAGTGTGATGGCGCACCGTGATTTAGGCCATAATGGCGATAACCACGCTAAATCCGAGATTTATCTGTTGTCTTAAACCGCCTCGTTGAATAGGCATTCTCATAAACTTTCCAATTAAACTCATTAATCCGCTAAGAAATGAGAAAAAAAGTCTTACCGATAAACGAAAAATGGAGTCGATGCATTGCATTTAAGGTAAAAATAAATTCGCCAAGCGATAACGCCTAAATTGTGTTTGTATGCTATTACTTTCATATGTATGTATGTAGTACAATGCGGGTTTAAGCATTTAATTGAATTCTAAAAATAGCTTTGCCATCACTTCAATTGTTTTTAGAATAAGTCATGATCAATGTGAGCAAAAAAAACACATCAAAAACGAAGAGCTCCACACACGTGTGACTATTGAAATTCCAAATTAAATTGCAACGTAATATGGGTTTTATAAATAAAATGAAATATCGGCATAGGCCGTTCTTCGAAAACTCACAAAGCGAGGAATGAAGCAAATGCAATCAATATTAACCTCCAAAATAAAAAAAAATCACAAAGAAATGAGTAAAAGAAGCTAAACGACCGCAGAATGAATATGTGTGTATTGTTTTAAGAGCACAAAAACAAATATTCGCATTTCAAAACTGGCTGGCACAATAGCAACCAGCAACCGACAGCAGCGGCGGCGGCAACAACAAAATGTGTTGTCATCAACCGTCATAGCAAAACTATGCACGACGACGACATACGCTGCTACGTGGAAGATAACACGACACACTATGTGGAGCAGTCGCGTGGAAAGGGGAGCGGAGGGAGTAGTAGAAATCGTACATGAGAAAATGTTTAAAACAAAAAGAGCTTAAATCAATTGAGGTGAACAAAATTTGCATCAAAACAAAACTTCCCTATGATAAAACAAAAAACCGATCATGATGGAAGAAAAACTGCACAGGAATTCTTGCTTCCCCTCCGCGTTTCTTACGAAAAACAATAAAAAAAAAAATCCCATTCATTGACAGTGCTGCCACCTATCGATTTATTGTAATCTAGTTTCAAGTGGCCTTGGTCGGCCATCATATGGCAACAACAAAAGAGACAACTAGAGAGAGAGCTGCACATCAACGAATGAAGGCAAGTGAGAGAGAGAGAGAGAAATACCTCATCAAGTGTTCGAATGCGATCCACGTGTTTTCATTTTCATTATAATTCCTACGTACAAATCATATGGTGCGAAATGGATTGAAGATACGTTGCTGGCACTAAAAACTTGCAAGTGTAAATGATGGCCCAAAGGAAAATCAGTAAAAGTTTTCAACACAAAAAAGTGACGTTTAAACAGATGTTCGATCGTCAAATTAACAAAAGTACAAAAAAATAGTTTGTTGGGCATTGAGAGCACAAAAGAACAAAAAGAAAAACACGCACTCATACACACACAACCAGAAAATAATTATACCAAGGAGTCAGCAATTTATGCTACCTAGCCAGGAGTGCTCTTGGGTTTTCCCCGTTCATTTCTTAGTCCGTCCTTCCTTTGGGCAAATCAATGTAAGTAATTTCGACGATCGTCTTGTTTCTTTTTTTGTTTCAGTTTCTGTAATTTACACAACATGTCACACACACGTTTTTCTTTCTTTACATTATCGTTTTGTATATTTCTTTTTTATTTTTTTCTTGGAAGAGAATGGGAATCGAGTTTTTAAGAAATTGAACAAAGAATTAGTCAACTTACCGCTTCCTTTTTGGTTTCTGAGTTTTGGATGGGTGTGTTGGTGTTGTTGGTCTCTTTTTGCTTTGCTTAGACTGCAGGAATTATTCGCAGTATGGTCTCGATTTGTTGCGTTTTAATATGGGCAAAAGTGAATATAGGTGGTGGAGAGTGGACAGAGAGAGAGATAGAGTGGAGCAGTAAGTTGTAGAGAAGAATGCAACGCAAGTAACGGTAACAAAAGTAGTAGTTGAACCAACTCTTAACGAAAATTTCTCTTCTTCTCGTTTTGCGAATTTTCCCGTATTCTACTTCTTTGCCGATTTAAAACACATAAACTCTCACTCGCACACAAAAATATTTTGCTATTTTCTTTTAAAACGTTTTTTCTTTTTTGTATTTTGCTTCGCCTTATAAAAAATAATTTTTACACTGCAGCAAACACAAAAAATACTTTGGTTTCTTTTGAAGCTTTTTCTTTCTGTTGTTGTTGTGGTTGTTTCTTTGTTACGTTTGTGTTTTTGTTTCTTTCTTGTTGAAGAAAAAAAACTATTTGATTGTTTTTTTCTTCTCAGTATGATTTTTCTATTCTCGCTTGTTTCTTCTTTTTGTTACTTGGTTCGTTTTCTTCGAATCGGTTGTTGTTTCAATATTTAATATTTGCTTTGTCACGTTCTTCTTTTTTGGTAATTACAGAGTGTCAGGCGACAGAAAGATAGCAAACAGAGGGAGAAAGAGAGAAGACAAAATGTTAAGAAAAACGCTATTTTTGTTACAAGTAAAAACGGGGCTTAAAAAAGCTGAAATGTCAAACAAAATTGACTTTTATGTTGCTGCTGTTTATGCTGCGACAAAATTCGCACAAAAATTGTTTGGATTTCAGTTTTCGGCCCAATTCGCTACGATTTCGATTTGCAGCAAGAAGCACCCCCATAACCACCACACCGTCTTATTGTGTTGTATGTAGTAGGTTTGCTGGTTGGCTTTTCAGATCTGTTCGCTCGTACTTCTAATTTCTATTTGCTATCCGTAGTTTTCCGTGAATTGGCAAAAAATATTGGAATTAAAAATAAATTATAGAAAAATAAAAGTATGAAGAAAAAAAAACATTTGACAGAAAATATTTCTTCGAACTGTGATTGATTGTTGTTTGAGTATGTGTGTGTGGGTACGTGTGGCGATTTGAAATATAAAATGCCGACAACAGGCAGACAATCCGACAAAAGCAGCAGGCGTTGTTTTTTCCGATTTCAGTTTTTCCTCTGTTTTCCCCTCCGCCCGTACTTCATTTCATGTGTGCTTTGAAATTCTTTTTTTTTTGCTTTGCTGGATTACTTTTCGTTTCTCTTTTTACTATCTTTCTTGGTTTTTTTTTTTGCTTTTTACATATTCACGTTGCGTTTGGTGTGCTGTCGTAGTCGTATGTACTTTTTTTAGCAGGTTTTTTTTCATTGAATTTTTTATTAATATTTTTATGAACAATGAAATTTTGTCGATTAAACATTTATTGGTAAATTGCTGTTACACAAACTAGACATAAAAAACGACACTTGAAAGCACGTTGAGGTGACGAGACGCTCGTCCCATTTCCTTTTTTGCAGTTAGTTTTTTCACGTAACTTTTTTTTCTTCCCTTTAATTGGGAATTTTTTGTTCAAGAATGGCGTGTGCACACGTTTTCTATTTTTTTGGTTTCTTATGTTTGTTAGAATTTCTATTTTTATATAATTATAAAAAGTGTTTTACATTGTTTTATTAAAAATGATTTAATATTTCTTGGGGGTTTCCTTTGTTCACTTTTATTTCATGAGTGAAATAAAAAAAAACTATATAAGCGTTGTAAGAAAAAATCTTTTTCTTTCCGTGCCGTACGAAAATAAATGAAAGAATTCGAGAGCACTCGAACTCACTGAGAAAATGTGCATGTGGCAACGCTCACTAGCTTTTGCTGCAACGCATTGCCATATGTTTCCAATTGTCACTGCGAACCATGAGGTTATTCACAGGGCTGCCGTACTGGTTTTCACAGTACATTGCCATCATGATGAAATACTGCAAGGAACACTGGAATGGAACACCAATAAAAGCCCTGTGTTAAAAGAGAGCCACTACATTTTTCACTCGCCTGGAGTAGATCTGTCCCACACGAAATTGTGTGTAATGAGAGTCTATGAAAACTCACACTTGTGCAAATGTACACGAAATCAGTGTTGATTCCTAGAATTGCCCCAAAACAGTGCTGCCAAAGGTCCACTAATTGCCCTGACAGCTTCGTTTGCGTAGCGGCTAACAAGTGTCTTGCCGCAGTGTTGTATTTTTCGGGAGAACTTAAAAAGAAATTACAGGCAATTGGAATCGCTATCCTTGACGACATGAATAATATCAAGCAATTTAACAGCCCACCACACACTGAACATACCCAGCAAACCAAACGTTCAGAATTCGGTCAGAATTCTGTACGACAATCGGCAAAGCGTTCGAATTATAATTCCTACCGAGTTCGTAACAACAAACGTATGAGAGGATTGACACGAGTTCTGAACCATTTCTCTTAGGGAATTCTGATGTTTTTGCCGACATTTCGAACCGAATTCTGAAGTGTAGTCTTGGGAAACTCGAAAGGAAATTTCGATTTCTCGGATCGAATTCTGACCGGTATTAAGTATTATAAAATTCTAATGTTTTTACCAACATTTCGAACCGAATTTTGAATGGCTTAGTAAATTCTGAATGTAAACAAATAAAAACTAAGAATTTAAAATACAAAGAAACGCCTTAGTCAGACAGATAAGAATTCGTTCAGAATTAGTTCCGACATGTCTGAACACAATAACTGTGAAATATGAATCAAATAACAAACATTTTAAACGAATAGACTACCTGCGATAAATAATTCACAGTTCGTTAAGAGAAATCTGAACAAAAAAAAATAATAAAAATTCAGATATTTCGAAATATAATAAATAGAAAATCCTTAGGCAAATCGAACAGAATTCGTAACGATATCGGTAAGAATTCGCGAAAGAGTTCAGGTTATGTTCAGAATTATTTGAAATCAGACATTGTCGGCAAATTTGGTTTACTGAGTACTTTCTTAGAGCATCTCCTTCGAAAATTTGTTTCTTTTATGACCACTCAAACTAAGGATATGTGCCAAGCAGTGTTGTCCCTTCCATTTTTTTCAGACCAACATTTTCCCAAAACCGAGAAAATTGCACAAACAGGGCTGCCAATATTTACAATTTATCGTCGTTTGACGATTTTTTAAATAAAATTTGACCCATTGACATTTGAAGAGATTGTTAGAGTTAAAACTCCGAAATTAACGATTTTTCAAAATCCAAAGAATTTGTCTTATTTTAAAGAATTTGAGAAAAATAGTAAGGCATACATCGTATATCTGAGATCGTTTAGCATTGACAAAGAGATTCTTTAATGTTTTTTTTAAAGTAAGCCTTTACTTGGAGAATAAAATTACAGTTATTTGTTTAAGTATTTTGTATAATTTTATTAAAGCAACGATTAACATTTCCAGCCATATTGAGGACAAAAATATAGGAAACATTATTTTTGGTTTTTGTAAAAATTTTTGTATTTTATTGAAAGCAAAATAGTGATGCTCAAAAACCAAAGCGAAGTTCAAGTTGAAGTAAATATATTTTAAACCTACAACCTATTTTAATCGCCCAAAATCAACAAAGGAATTGGTCCGACAAAAATACTAGTGCTGCTAATGAGACTCGAAATCTAATTGCATTGTTTAAAGCCTAAGGTTACAGATTAGAAATTAAACCTTGGTTAGTTTGAAATATGTTAATATACATAGTAGGGACATAAATACTGATACACACGTGTTATGCTGTAAAATAAAAAGTACTGAATGTTTTTGGTGTATATTGTACCCAAAAAGAATCTACTAATTCGAAATGTCCGCCTTTTGCCTTTACACACGCCTTAAGTCGCACTGGCTATTCGTCAATAGCTGCACGGACCTCGTACATTGGAAAATTGGCCACAGCTCGAACCAGTCTTAAGAGATCCAATGTTGGGGTATCTTTTGTGACAAACCTTGGGATCCATTCATATGCTTCCTTAGATGACCGCGTATACACACTTCCTTAGATGACCGCGCATACACTCTATCATTTTGCTTGTTAAATTTGTCCTGAACGGTAAAATTTTTTTCATCGGTAAACAAAATTTTTCTGTGCAATTTATCAGCGTGCTTTACCAAAAGAAGTTTGCATTTTTCAATCCTATTTTTTTAAGTCAATAATATCCGGTACGTCGTTTGAAAGCCCCAAGTCCCAGGACTTTTTTAAATGGGCCATGATTTTTTGTTTTCGGGGGGGATTTCTATGAATTCTTGAAAAGGGCTATTACAGCGTTACGGTTCTCATTATCTGACCACTCCATGATAAAAGTTGAAACAATTTGAAAATCCCATTATTGAGGTTAGGTTTTAAAACCCATATGACATTAACGGGGTATGTTCAGTTCTACTATTGAAATGGGTGTGTTCAATGTTGTAACAGTATATATGTCCCTACTAAGTAGATCCACGATTCGTCACCTGTGACAATCTTATACACGTCTTTTGAAGCAACGCGATCGTATTTTTTCAAAATTTCTTTGCACCAATCGGCACGAGCCTTTTTTGAGCGATTGTCAAATTGTGCGGGATCCACCGAGAATAAACCTTTTTTACGGCCAGGTGTTCATGAAATATCGAATGTATGCTGGTGAAAGAAATGCCCGAAGATGTCTCTATCTCACATGACGTCATTTTTGGACGATCTTCACGACCTTCGTCTTTGAGCGAGCGTCGGCCACGATTGAATTCAATAAACCAGTTTTTCACAGTGCTATAGGATGGTGTTTCATCGCCATACAAAGATTTAAGTTCATCGATGCACTCTTGTCGTGATAATCCACGTCGAAAGTTGTTTACAAATTGATTTTTTCAAGTCACTGTAAACAGTAAACAACACAAATGATGGTCGTACGTCAAAACGTTCTGAGTACGTTTATGCTAAAAACTGTCAAACTTTCCAATGGAAATGTCAGAAGGCGTCAGGTAACACTTAGTGTTGCCTAGGCCAGAAATATATATACTCGACCAAATACGTCCACAATCGGGAGAATTGTGCGCAAATTTTAGCAAACCGGTTCTGTAAGAAATATGAAAACACCTGAGGTCAAACAGATACCGTGACCAGCGTTACCGTTGTGCGACTAATCTGGCAATTTCACCCTTTTTGGAAGCCATGCAACTTTAAGTGCCCCTTTTTCATAAATCCCCCTTTTTGCCACTTTTTGAAATTTTTGCTACTATCCACAACTCGAAATGTATGAATTGCTTTTAAAAGATACACGTATTATTATTTTTGTGGTTAAGGGTTGTCCCGGGGAGAAAGTAGTATAATTTATTTGGTTATAACCTGGCGCTTACGCTAGGCATTATGGATACTGGAGGTTGTCTTTGCACACAGGCTGCGAAGACAACCTCCAAACAGTCCCACACAGCTCTGAAACACACTTATTACATCCAAACTTTAGGAAATTTTTCACAGAGTAGCCTGGCAACAGTGTGCTTTAGGGTAAAAACACCAACAAATCGGAACATTTGTAAAATGTATCAAGTTAACAACTTTGTTTTAAGGTGGCCTTAAATACGACCCATTCAAGCAAGGACAATGGATACCAAAAAATTTAAATTTTACCACAAACCCAACGAATCCATGTTAAATAATTTTTAAAATCTTGTTATATTAAGAACCCAGTTCATAACTTCAAGGAGCCCAAAAGATTAGTTTCAGGTGGATCATCTGCACATCCAGTAGAGCAGGGTATAAAATAGTCTGCCATGTCCGACTTTTGACTTTTAGATTTTTAATACCCTTCACGAAAGAGAATATTACATTTGCCACGAAATATTGATCGGAGGCCCCATATAGTAATTATAGTCTTGATTGTCGTAAAAATCTAACACGATCTAGCCATGTCCATTCGCGTGTCTGTTGAAGGCGTGAATCTAGTATTCAGAAATTTTGCATGATGCAGGCTTATGGTCACAAGCTGTTTAGGATTGTAAATGGGCGAAATCGACCCAGGGGAAAAGTTTTTACCTCGATAAAAATGCTCTTTTTTGCTTAACAAAGCAGAATTTTTTGTGAATGGACAATGGGTACTGTTAGTTGCGACGCACTAAATACCTCAAAAAAGATTAAAGCTGCTGAAAGGTTAGTGGCCCAAAAATCATCCAGAATGGTCAAAAAACGGGCGATGAATAGTCAATATGGACATATGGGTACTACAATTAAAGCAAATTTTGGTCCTTTTTTGCGCTTTATTATCGTATAGTGGAGGGTACATGAGGATCGGAACTTGAATTGTTTTTTAGTTTAAACGTTTATTTTGCCTCTCATTTCATTGAACTGAGTTTTTACTGTGTTGCTTGTTACTTTTCTTATTTAATTTAAATGTATTGTTTTAATAAAATGGACTTTCGAAAAGTTTGCTACTTTTTTTTTTAAAAAATACACTTTTTGTGCCACTTTTTTTTTAAAAAAAATTCCCTTTTTGTGAGACTTTTTGAAATTTTTCAACGGTAACCCTGACCGTGACCGCAACGAAACATTGTTTTTTTTGCGTGAAAAATTCAATGACCGTGGTATCTCACTTCCTGGAGATGTTAATTAGATGCCACGATCATATGATTTGACACCGTCGGACTTCTTTCTTTAAAGATATCACATTAACTATATTGACCTTCATTATGTCAGTCATTGAAAATATGGACCATCGGATAGAGTTATGCCACCGAAGCCGTGGCTAGCATTTGCCCGATATTTAGTATCACACATAATTGTCATAGATATCTATCATAACGAAAAATATTATGATAATTCTCTGATTTCTTTTTATTTACAAGGATCGTGCGTTTCATTTTGGAATGTTTTTTTTTAAAGATTTTAGCAAACAACACTGACAATTGACAACACTGGGCCCACACTGAACATAAACACAAAAACCGTCATATGGATTCCACTGAACATTTCCATACAATAATTATTTTATGTACAAAAAAACTGAAAGGACACAATTCAAATGTATTTTAAAAGTTATAATTGTGACACCTATTCAAAAATGTTCCATAAAACATCGCTATTGTTAATGAAAAAGGAAAACAATTAGTGTCTGCGCGTGTTTATTTGAATGTGAATTGTCAGTTTGGTTTGGTCGGTTGCATGGTATAAATAAACCAGGTAAAGGCACTAGCCCAACAATAACAAAAACTTTTTTGAAGGTTGTCAAAGTCACGTGTAAAAGAATGCCAAAAATACATTTTGGTAAATGTTTGATGATATTGGTGAATGTTTAAAAAATGTTTTTTGCATAACAAACTTCGACAATTGTCATTGTGAAATTATAAATTTGACAAATTAAATTACTATGAGATTTGAAATCAGCTGTTAGTATAACCAGGGTAACCGTTGACAAATTTCAAAAAGTCGCACAAAAAGGGGATTATATTTAAAAAAGTGGCACAAAATTAGTATTTTGTTAAAAAAAGTCGCAAACTTTTCGTTAGTTAATTTAATTAAAACAATACTTTAAAGTTTAATAAAAAAAAAGTAATAAACATCACAGTAAAAACTAAGTTCCATGAAATCAAAGGTGAAATACACATTCAATCTAAAAACAATTGAATTTCTTATCCCCATGTACCCTCCACTATACGATAATAAAGTGAAAACAATTTTGCAAAATTTGCTTTAATTTTAGTACCCCTAAGTCCATATTGACTATTAACTGCCGGTTTAGACCATGCAGGCCGTCTGAGCCCAGCCTTTCAGCAGCTTAGCTCTTTTTGAGGTATTTAAAAGGTAAAAACGTTTTCCCCCTCGACCGATTTCGCCCATTTACAACCCCAAACATCTTGTGACGATAAGCCTGCATCATGCAAAATTATCGTGCTTTCTGAAAACACGCGGACGGACATGGCTAGATCGTCTCAGAATTTTACGACAATCAAGATTATATATACTTTAAAGGGTCTCCGATCAATATTTCGTGGTGCTGCAAACGGAATGACAAATGTAATATTCTCTTGCGTGAAGGTTATAAAAAAATCTAAACATTAAAACTCGGGCATGGCAGACTATACTGTAGGGACATAAATACTGTTACAACATTGAACACACCCATTTCAATAGTAGAACTGAACATACCCCGTAAATGTCATATGGGGTTTGAAAGCTAACCTCAATAGCTTTAGTCTGTAACGGGATTTTAAAATTGTTTCAACTTTCATCATGGAGTGGTCAGTTAATGAGAATCGTATCGCTGTAACAGCGCCTTTCAAGTGTGAAATGAAAAAAGCGATATTTTCAAAACGCTCTGGCCACTAGGGATTAGCCGCATGTTCGTCTACCGTTGCATAAAACTGTGTGAGGAGACTGGAGATGTAAAAGACCGCCACCGGTCGGGCCGCCCACGCTCTGTTCGAACACCGCATGCCATTAAAGCCGTTAAATCATGGATTCACAGAAATCCGCTCCGAAAACAGAAAATCATGGCCCGTGAGAAGAATATCACGCAAAAGTCCATGAGTCGAATCATTAAAAAAGACTTGGGACTTAGGGCTTTCAAACGACATATCGGACATTTATTGACTGCAGCATTAAAAAAAAAGGATTGAAAAATGCAAACGTCTTTAGGTGAAGCACGCCAATAACTTGCACAGAAAAATTTTGTTCACCGATGAAAACATTTTTACCGTTCAGGAAAAATTCAACAAGCAAAATGATAGAGTGTATGCGCGGTCATCTAAGGAAGCATCTGAACCGAACCCAAGGGTGGAAAAGGGTCATCGCCCAGCTTCAGTCATGATTTGGTGGGATGCCTCTTACGATGGGGTCACTGACCTGCATTTCTACGAACAAGGAGTCAAAACATCGGCCAAAGTTTACCAAGAAACCGTTTTGGAAGCTGTTGTGAAGCCTCTTAGCAATTGCCTGTTCCAAAACCAGCCATGGACTTTCCGGCAGGATTCTGCGCCGGTTCATAAGGCTAAAACGTCCCAGGCTTCGAAACAATTTGCCAGCGTACATTTCCTCTGAAGAATGGCCCTCAGGCAGTCCAGATTTGAACCCATTGGATTACAAATTGTGGGCGGTTTTAAAGGACAAGGTTTGTCACAGAAGATACTCCAACATTGGATCTCTTAAGATTGCTTTGGTTCGAGCTGTGGCCAATTTTCCAATGGACGAGGTCCGTGCAGCTATTGACGATTGGCCAGTGCGACTTAAGGCGTGTGGAAAGGTAAAAGGCGGACATTTCGAATAAGTAGATTCTTTTTGGATACAATATACATCAATAAATATATTAAAAAATATTTGGTACAAAAACATTCAGTACTTTTTATTTTACAGCATAAAACGTGTGTAACAGTTTTTATGTCCCTACTAAGTAGTATACCCTGCTCTACTGAATGCGCAGATGAGTCAACTGAAACAAGGCTGTTGGGCTCCTTGAAGTCATGAACCAGGTTCTTAATATATCCAGATTTTAAAAATAATTTCATATGGATTCGTTGGGTTTGTTGTAAAATTATAAACTTTGATACCCATATGTCCTTGAATGAATGGGCCGGATTTTCGACCACCTCAAATCAAGGTTGCAAAAGATGATACAATAGAAATTTTTTGATAAATTTTCGGCATCGAAAGTACCGTGACAGCCGCGGTTCATTTACGGCTTAGATGATACATTTTACAAATGTTCCGAATTGTTGGCATTTTTACCCTAAAAGCACACAATTGTGAATGCTATTCTACGAAGCATTTTCAGTTACTGGTCAATCCTAATGAAATGTGCCAAATTTCCTCAAGACTGGATGTAATATGTGCGTTTCAGAGATGTTTGGAGATTGTCTTCGCAGCCTGTTTGCATTACACAAATAGATGCTCTGACACACTACTACGAGTACCCATAATGCCTAGCGTAAGCGCCAGGTTATAACCAAATAAATTGTAGATTTTTCCCCGGAGCAACCCTTAACCCTAGAAATAAGAATACGCGGATCTTTTAGAAGAAATACACACATTTCGAGTTGTGGAAAGTAGCAAATATGTAAAAAGGTGGCAAAAAGGGAATTTATGAAACAGGGGCAGCAAAAGTCGCATGGCTTCCAAAAAGGGTCAAATTGCCACTTTAGTCGCACAACGGTAACGCTGAGTATACGAGTAACCTTAAATTCATTTCAACCTTTCATAGTCGGTTGAGCTGAATTTATAGCCAAATGGCCCAAGACATCGTGTGTGGATTCGGTATAAAGGTTCGGGCACACTGAAGATATTCTTTCCTACGCTGTGCATTTTCCAACATCCGGCACTCTAAAAAGCATTGAAATACGAGTGTACGTGCGACCTTGTTCTTATTTTGCTAAAACAATAATGTTGGTATTTAAGTATAGTTGACCTTATTTAATTTATTTATATTTTTTTTAAATTGTCTGGCTCGAGGTCATGCACAAAATAAAAAAATGAGCGCGGTAATTTGCTTATTTGGGAATGAAATAAAAAAATTATGAACCTTAAAATTTATTATATATATTAATTATATTGAACATTAAGGGAATTTTTTAAATTACATGGTTTTAAATAGTAAATCTGGAAAATGTCGAGCTTAGCTTTCCACACACTGCTGCATACGTTTGAAGTTTTCATGAACTCTAACAAGCATGTCGACTGGTATTCTGCCAATTTCAGCCTCAATATTGTTAATTAGGTCTTCCAAGGAGTTGGGACGGTTGATATACACCCTGAGGTAACCCCAAAGGAAAAGCTCGCATGGGGCTAAGTCTGGTAAGCGTGTCGGCCAGTTTACATCACCCCTCAAAGGGATAAGCCGTCCCGGAAACATTTGCCTCAAACAATTTATGGAAACCCTCGCTGTGTGCAGTGGCGCCATCCTGTAGGAACCATGTATCTGTGAACAAGTACCGTTCGGAGTTCACAGTTACGGCCGAGCAAAGTGTTTCGGAGATTGCAGTACTGCTGCTCTAACTCTCTCGAGGTTTTGTGGCGTTGTAATCCGTCGTTCAGGTCCCCTTCGAACACATGACACATTCCCTGCGGTTCTCAATGAAGTGCCGCCACAGCCTGCAGTGCAAAAAAGCAAATTTTCGCGCTCCACCCTGTATTTACATTCCAATATTTCGATCGCCTTTGACGATCATCCTCAGGGAATAAAACCTGCTATTTGGTCGTTTTATTCTCTCGTCAGTAGGAACACTAATAATATGCAACATTTCCAGAGTGTATCTCCTTCGATATTAATCTCCTATGTCAATTTTGTGCCCTACCTAAAGCCAGACAATTCGAAAAAAATAAAAATAAAAAAAATACTTTAAACAAAGTGTCAAAAAAGGGCACAGACTGTGTTGTACACTTTTTTAACACTTTATTCTATTAAATATTCAAATAATACAAATTACAAAAAATAAAAGATTACGGGATTTGCCGGGGTTTTTTTATACCCTCCACCATACAATGGAGGGTATATTAGTTTTGTCATTCTGTCTGTAACACCTTGAAATAATCATCGGAAACCCAACAAAGTATATATATTCTTGATCCTTGTAAAATTCTGGCTGTCCGTCTGTTGAAAACAAGATAGAGCCTGCATGAAAACAGCTAGGGAGCTAAAATTTGGCACAAACATGTATAGTAAACCTAGCTTGGTATTAAAAATGGGCTATATAGCTCTACGGGAAAGTTGGTGTTGGAGACCCTCAACCGACACTACCTCATAAAAATTAGTTTTTTATTTGAAAATATCCGTCCAGTTTCTTGAGCAAAATCACTGAAATTTTGCAAATAATAATCTCTATATAGGCGCAATCATTTATGTAAAAATGGTTAAGATTGGGCCACCATTTCTTGTACCTCCCATACAAACGGCCTTATGTGCCTTGAGAAATAATATGACTATAACTCACCACAAACTTGACCTATCGAAATGAAATTTTACACATCAAGATTTCTATATACAACCCACTTCTAAGCTAAATTTGGCTGATATCGGAAAGGCCCTACTGGTACCTCCCACACTAACGGTCTCATGGGCCTTGAAAAATAATATGACAATAACTCACCACAAGCTTGACCTATCGAAATGAAATTTCGCACATAAAGATTTCTATATGTGACAGCGCATAGAGAAAGGGACCTAAGGGTAAAAAAAATATATTTTCATTTTTTTTCTTTTTTTGATGTGGACAACATCTGAGCATCGAATGAGACCGATCCCATGCCCCAAAGGTGTTCCCTCCCAGAGAAATGCGTGTTTTATGAAAGTGAAGTCGTCGACTCTAAGCGCAAATAGAAAGGGACCTAATCTTTAAAATGCCTCTCCTGAACAAAACTTTTCATCAACTTTTCACTTTTTTTTGATGTGGACAACATCTGAGCATCGAATGAGACCGATCCCATGCCCCAAAGGTGTTCCCTCACAGAGAAATGCGCGTTTTATGAAAGTAAAGTCGACGACTCTAAGCGCAAATAGAAAGGGACCTAATCTTTAAAATGCCTCTCCTGAACAAAACTTTTCATCAACTTTTCACTTTTTTTTTGATATGGACAACATCTGAGCAACGAATGAGACCGATCCCATGCCCCAAAAGTGTTCCCTCCCAGAGATATGCGCGTTTTATGAAAGAGAAGTCGACGATTCTAAGCGCAAATAGAAAGGAACCTAATCTTTAAAATGGCTCTCCTGAACAAAACTGGTTTTTAACCTTAGGTCCCTGTCTATTTTGCGCGTCACATATAGAACACACTTCCGCACCAAATTTGGTTTTATTTGGGAATCTGGTGGAGGGTATCCAAAGCTCGGCACAGCCAATCTTAACATTTTTTACTTGTTTATATATGCTTTATTTGAATTATTGAGTCTGCTCCAAAGGAGCCTAACAAAAGGTATACGAGTCTTAAGTATATTTCAATAATGAATCCTAGTATGCATTTTTAGTTTTGTGAATCTCTGTTTATTGGCATTTTTTGCATTAATTTGGTCAAAATATTATAAGGTATGAGTCACATGTCTGAGAATTTTAAATCTGGTTTGGCTTAAACCGCGTGATAAAGGGCCAGATGACCCTTACAGTCATTTACAGAGTGTTCGCGATATTATGAAGAGTGAAAAACTCTAGTTATGTATGTATAACGGATAACTCTAGAATAGCGACTAGACGACGTAATTTAGGTTTTGAAGGTTTTTAGTGTTGACTTTTCTAAGGATCACGTATGAGAGCATTTTAGCCACGTGACGTAGAATAAAGGAATCTACACATACTTTTTGGAGTGTTCGTTTGCGATTGGTATTGACTGTTTTAAGGATGACGTATAAGGGCATTTAAGCTACGTGACGTAGAAGAGTCTTTCGGGGGCGTGTGTTCGCGATTACTGTTACGGCAGAAGCACAAGTGTAGATTAGAAAACCCGGAGTTCGTTTCTCCGAAGTCTTAAAGAGCTTGTACTGCACAATAATTGTCTACCAAGTATGTTATCATGACGTTCGAGCTGTTCTTTGTGCTTTATATTGATGTTTTGAATCACCTATTTAACAAGAGGTATTTTTAAGTCTCGGTGGATGTTTTCGTTCCTCATATACCAAGGGGCACCGGTAATGAGTCGCAATGTCTTCGATTGGACTCTTTGGATTTTGTCGAGATTGCTCGAACTTGCTTTGCCCCATAGCTAAGCACCGTATAACCAGATAGGTTTGATTGCGCTGTTGTATAGCAGGACCTTATATTCAAGGCTTAGTTAATGGACCTTTAGTTTCAGTTGAGTCTTATTGGTTTCGATATGACTTCTCCAGGTGAGTCGGCGAGGCGATCCCGGTGGATTCGAAGGTATGTAACTTTATCAGATTGAGAAAATGGGATATTATTTAGTTTCAATGTAGGACAAGTGCAAAATCAGCGTGAAAGTTACCTGTGTGCATTTAGCCTCATCGACTTTAATTCTCCAGTCAGATAGCGAAGATTCTACTCGTCTGAGATGTACACCTAGATTCATAGATGCAATATCCTGCTTTTTATATGCGGTCATTATAGCGGTATCGTCGGCAAAAGTGATGTTAGCACATTTGGGCTAGTAGGGATATCTGCGGTAAACAAAAAATAAAGGATAGACACTAGGACACTTCCCTGGGGCGCACCAGCTAGTATTTCGCAGTCATCGGAGACGTGTTGCCCACATTTGACTCTGAATCTGCGGTTTTCTAAGTAAGACTCAAGAATTTGATGCGTATTTGTCGGTAGATATTTGCAAAGTTTGTTGGTCAAGCCAAATTGCCAACCTTTGTCAAATGCTTGAGCAACATCCAAAAATAGCGCAGCAATATTTTCGCCGTTCAAATGATTTTTCAATTGCTTAAGTCAGGCGGTTTACTTGTTCCATGGTGCTGTGGCATTATGTTATTTGACACTAGAAACGGTTTTATTTTCCATAAAAGAACTTTTTCAAATAGTTTGGATAAACAGGGAAGCAAACTGATCGGCCTGTATGAGGAAGGTATTGATTTATCTTTTCCTGGCTTTAAAAACATTTGAATTAGAGAAATTTTCCATACTTTAGAATGGTAAAGTAACCATGTCTCAAAATTGAGCTAAATAAGTTTGCTAGGAACTTCACAACAATATAGGGAAGATCCAAGATCATTTTAGGCGTGATAATATCATATCCAGGTGCTTTACCTGGATTCACGGTTTCTTAAATGACATGCAGATCTTCATTTGCGTTAGTAAACAATGGAATGACGGCAGGCATTTTATCATCTGGTGGAAGGAGTTCGCTACTTGCAGGATTTGGGCGAATTACCTGGGACAGATGGTTTGCGAAAACATTGGCTTTTTCCTCTTCTGATATTGCCCACTCGCTATTTGCGTCTCGTATTGTAAATTTCGTTGGTGGGTATTATATTATATAGTAGGGACATACTAGAAGGGACATAAATACTGTTACAGCATTGAACACACCCATTTCAATAGTAGAACTGAACATACCCCGTAAAATCTTAAAAATGTTTGCACGGATTTTATTCATACATATTTGCTTGAGAGCATTTATTAAATACGAGTAGGCGATATTAATAATTATTTTTCCATTCAACTTTTGTAGAATTTGTTAATGCCTATTTTTCCTTGTACGAGGGCTGCTATATATATTTCTGGAACTATAATAAAAATGAAATTAATTTTTGTAGAGTCTTATTGTATGCTGATGATTTAAAATTATATTCTGTTCTTTATAATCTAAATGATTGCTTGTTGTTCCAAAAGATATTGAAACTTTTTTACTTTGGTGTGGATATAATGGTATGGAATTAAATTTTTCAAAATGTAAAATTTTAACAATTACCCATAAAAAGTTTCCATTGTTGAATAATTTTACTTTCGACAATAACGCCTTCGATAGAGTAATGGTAGTGAAGGATCTTGGAGTTTATATAGACTCAAAGCTTTCATTCACTCATCATATCGAATATGTTATAAGTAAAGCTAATTCTCAATTAGGATTTTTAAAACGAAATTCAACAGATTTTCAAGATCCATATACATTGAGGATATTATACTTTGCATTTGTTCGGTCACAATTAGAATATTCCGATATCATATGGGACCCGGGTTACAACATACATAAAAATGGTATTGAACGAGTTCAAAGAAGATTTTCAAAATTTGCATTAAGAAATTTATATCGGTCTTACAACATGCCTACGTATAAAACTCGTTGTCAGTTACTTAGCTTACGTACTCTGACACAACGTAGAATTGCACATAACATTATGTTCATAAAATATATTGTTGATAATACAATTGATTCACCGGAGCTATTGCAACTGATACCTTTCAATATTCCCACAAGAAATTTGAGAGACCATATCGTTTTCTATGAGTATTTTCATAGATGTACGAGGGCGATCGCAAAAGTAACTGGCCTAACATAAAAAAGAACCGTTTTTTGGAATTATTATTATTTATTTCTGAACATAATCTCCTTCCAACTAAATACACTTCATCAAACGTTTTTCAAGTTTTTTAATTCCATCCGAAAAATAAGATTTTTCAAGACCTTCAAAATATGCCTCAGTTTCAGCAATTACCTCGCTATTGGACGACAATTCTTTGTCACCGAGAATTTTTTTAAATTTGGAAACAAGAAATAATCAGAAGGAGCTAAATCTGGACTATATGGTGGATGCGGAGCAATTTCAAATCGTAATTCGGCCAGTTTTTGTTGAGTTAAAAATGCAGTGTGTGAAGGAGCAAATGCGGTCGTTTTATCTTGATTTTTTCACTCAACCGATCCAATAATGCACAATAATATTCACTATTTACAGTTTTTCCTTTCTCAAGATATTTAATAAATATTATACCCCTTGCATCCCAAAATACTGTGACCTGCTGACTGAACAGTTTTCGCCTTCTTGGGACCACTTTTACCAGCTTCTATCCATTGTTTTGACTGTTTTTTGCATTCTGGGATGTAGTGATGGATCCATGTTTCATCAACAGTTATGAATCGGCGCAAGAACTCTATTGGATTACGCTAATAAATCGCTAAAAGCTCCTAGGAATAGGTCCAACGGACGATTTTATGGGGCAAAGTCAACAAACGCGGCAGCGTTCTTGCGGATGGCTTTTTCATGTGGAGTTCATCATGTAAAATACTCCAAACTTTTTTTTTCGTGTATTTTAACAATATCAGCAAGTTCTCTGAGCTTTATTCGTCTATCTTTAGTCACTTCATTAAATATTTATCTAATGTTTTCAATAGCAGTAGCAGTTTTCGGTCTTCCAGAGCGTTGTTCATCTTCCGTACTTGAACGAAACATTTTAAATTGTTGAACCCAGGATTTCACGGTGGAGTATGATGGTAAATTATCACCATGAACAGAATCCAATTTATCTTTGATTAATTGCGGCGTATAACCTTTCATATAAAAGTGTTTAATTACCGCACGAAACTCTTTACTTTCCATTTTTCAAAAATTATAAAACTTGTTTACTTCAATCACCTGTAACAAAGAAAATAATCATTAAATATTTCGGAAATTTTGACAGATGGCTTATAAAAAACAAAAAAAAAGTTGCTAGTAAAACAGAAAATGTGCCAGGCCAGTTAGTTTTGCGCTCACCCTCGTAATTACGGTGTAAATGAAGTTGTAACGCGGTGTCTGATGTTGTGCAACAGAGCATGCAATCACTTAGATTTTTACGCAAACCGTTCCATCTTCAAAGAAGCACTTTACCAGTATGTTATATTAGAATTAAGTACATAGTTGTAAGAATTGATCTGTAAGGGTTAAGTCCATTAGATTGAAAGTAATAAATAAAAAAAATGCGAATATTTATCATCAAAAATGGTTTAATTGTTTTTCAAAGTATTCTCCAGCATGATTTATACAATTTTTATAAGCTCAAACCAATTGTCGAAGCACTTTTTCCACTCTGCTTGAGACACCTCCAAAACATGGCTTTTGAACGCTTCAACAGCATCTTCTGGCGACGAAAATCGTTGACCACGCATTTTTTTCTTAATGTGCGGAAATAAAAAGAAGTCATTGGGTGCCAGTCAGGGCTGTACGGCCTATGACCCATCAATTCGACGTTTTGGGCGGTCAAAAAGGCGCTGGTTTGAGTCGATGTGTGAGAGCTCACATTGTCATGGTGCACAATGATTCGTCTTCTCTTGTTCGTTTTTCGAATTTCTCCGTAGACTTTAGCAAACAAATTGTGCTTTACCACTTAGAATTGACCGTTCTACGTTGCTTCGAAGTGCTTCTTCCACGAACAACTTTCGTTGGATTTGGCTCGTCTTCGAAGACCCACACGGTCGATTGCTGTTTTGTTTCGGGCTCATACGCATAGATTCATGATTCGTCACCTGTGACGATCTTCTAAACGTCTTTTGAAGCACCGCGATCGTTTTTTTTTCAAAATTTCTTTGCACCAATCGACACGAGCTTTTTTTTGAGCGATTGTCAAATTGTGCGGGATCCCGCGAGAGCAAACCTTTTTTACCGCCAGGTGTTCATGCAATATCGAATGTATGCTGGTGGAAGAAATGTCCAAGGATGCCTCTATCTCACGGTATGTCACATGACGATCTTGCATTATCAGTTCACGCACGGCATCAATGTTCTTTGGCACAACGGCCGTTTTCGGACGACCTTCGTCTTTGAACGAGCGTCGTCGGCCACGATTGAATTCATTAAACCAGTTTTTCACAGTACTTATGGGTTGATGCTTTATCGCCATACAAAGATTTAAGTTCATCGATGCACTGTTGTCGTGATAATTCACGTCGAAAGTTGTGAAGAATTATCGCACAATAATGTTCACGAGTTAATTCCATTATTTTTTGCCAAATGGATTTTTTCAAGTCACTGTAAACAACACACAAATGATGGTAGTGCGTCAAAACGTTCTGAGTACGTTTATGCAAAAAAAATGTTAAACTTTCCAATGGAAATGTCAGATGGCGCCAGGAAACACTTAGTGTTCTCTAGTCCAGAAATATATATAGCAACACTCGTATTAAGTTATTACTTTAACCAAATATACCCATTTCGAAGAACTCAAAATCGCGATTTTTGGTGGTTATGTGAGAAATTCTTAAAAAAGTAGAGGCTGCTTGTATTCATCTGTAGCCACAATAAATAATAATCGAAACGATTAATTTGTAATTTCCACTTTTTCACCCACTCTCCACGTTTCTTGTTTTTTCTCGCCCCACTGTTGCTCTGGCCAAATGTCAGCAATGCTCGTAGTTGTTGTTTGATGTGATAACCGTTGCAAATGCAATTCCTGTTGTTGCTCCACCTTATGCGGCGATGCGCGCCATGTCCTGCTTCAGCAAAGAACTTTAAGTGAATGCCAGCTGACAAAAAAACAAAACGGCGAGCTCCGTCGCAATGGAGTTGTAATGTCCGCCCCCTTTTGTAACACAAATACTCGGGCTTATATACCACACACAGTTAGAGAGTTCTCGTTTATGTACTTGGTACATAAGCTCAGTATTCCATTGGTATTGGTGGTTAGTTACAGGCGACATGCGCTCTTCGGTTTGTCACGTTGTCGGTCACCCTGTATATCCACAGAGCTTTGTCTCTTATATTTCCACGTTGGAGAGTGTGCAGCGTGTAAAGAGGTGCGTGTGTGTTGATGTGTGTGTATGTATAGACGTATGGATGTGTATGTTTTGTAGTAAAAAATTACCGTCAATTGCCACATGGACCGCTGACGAGTTAGTTTCCCCACCATTCAAACATTTTGTCAGTGCTGCCAGGTTGGTTTTTCGAAAAATCATCAAATTTGAAAACAAAAATCGTCAAAATCGTTAAAAGCTTAAAAATACAAAGTAAAAAAATCGTCATGCAATAAAAATTAAAAAAAAATATTTTTAAAAAAACGTTAACTTTTTTTTTACAAAGAAATAGCATTTTTAAGTGAAATAGACACTTTTTCGGTAAAACTTTATCATAAAACAGTGTTGGCATAGGGTTATGTACCCGTACTCAAACTAAAAGTCGACTTTTAGATCTTTGACTTTTGCAAAACAACTTTTCGATTTTTTAGTATAAAAAAGTCAATAAAAAGTCGACTTTTTTGTTAAGGGAACTGAAAGAGTTCTTTTTTTGTTTTATTTAAGAAAATAAGAGTGAATTTAAACAAATAATCAGTAGGAATTTCAAGTAATTTGTACATTAGTAATATTCAAGTTTTTCGCGACTAGTGTTTACACTCTTGACAACAAACCCCCATAATATGGGGTTTAAAACCCAGTTTTGTTCAGGAGAGCCATTTTAAAGATAAGGCCCCTTTCTATTTGCGCTTAGAATCGTCGACTTCACTTTCATAAAACAAGCATATCTCTGGGAGGGAACACTTTTGGGGCATGGGATCAGTCTCATTCGATGCACAGATGTTGTCCACATCAAAAAAAAGTGAAAAGTTGATGAAAAGTTTTGTTCAGCCATTTTAAAGTTTAGGTCCTTTTCTATTTGCGCTTAGAATCGTCGACTTCCCTTTCATAAAACGAGCATATCTCTGGGAGGGAACACTTTTGGGACATGGGATCGGTCTCAGATGTCCACATAAAAAAAAAGTGAAAATTGATTTTTTTTTCTCTATGCGCTGCCACATATGCTATTCTCTTCATTGACCTTGGAACCCACAATCTCTACGGTCGATTAAATGGGTATCAAAAGTTATTCGAAAATTTATTCGTGATTTAGTTGTTTATCAGTTCGCCGTAAAAAAAAATAAAAATAAATTTGTTATATATATTTCTGGCCTAGGCAACACTAATAGCCTGTTTCCACTACGGTCGCGTCTACGTCCGCGTCCAAAAATCAATGAACGCGTGGTTAAAGCCTATACAAAAAACATAGGCAGTAGGGTATAGGAAAAAGTCGCGTTTATATTGGACGCGTTTTCCGATAAGTCACGTTTACTATAAATTCGAATTCGATTATTTTTGCAATCGAAACCCACCCATACCTATTAATGGCAACACCGCAAATTGCACATCCCTATTAAAACAGCTGTTTATCAGCATAAACTTAAAGCGCTGCTGCTACTGCACATTTCTATTAGGCGCAATACCATTTGATCCTTATTTTCCACTGCGGTTAGCAAAATAATATCATTTAACTCCATGACAATGTCACAACACATAAACATTAAACATTTTGCACCGCAAAAAAAAAACAAATACAAAAAGAAACACAATGGAAACACCATTACAAATTTTCGATAAATCGTTGACGTGGACGCGACCGTAGTGGAAACAGCCTATAAGTGTTGCCTGGCGCCATCTGACATTTCCATTGGAAAGTTTGACATTTTTTAGCATAAACGTACTCAGAACGTTTTGACATACGTCCATCATTTGTGTTGTTTACAGTGACTTGATGAAATCAATTCGGCAAAAATGGGAATTAACTCGTGAACATTTTCGTGTGATTATTTTTCACAACTTTCGACGTGGATTATTACGACAAGAGTGCATCGATGAACTTAAATCTTTGTATGGCGATGAAGCACCATCCTATAGCACTGTGAAAAACTGGTTTAATGAATTGAATCGTGGCCGACGCTCCCTTAAGACGGTCGTTGTGCCAGAGAACATTGATGCCGCAAGATCGTCATGTAACAAACCGTGAGATAGAGGCATCCTTGGGCATTTCTACCACCAGCATACATTCGATATTGCATGAACATCTGGCCGTGGAAAAAGTTTGTTCTCGTTGGCTGCCGCACAATTTGACAATCGCTCAAAAAAGGCTAGTGTCGATTGATGCAAAGAAATTTTGAAAAAATACGATCGCTGTGCTTCAAAGGACGTTTATAAGATCGCTACAGGTGACGAATCATGGATCTAAGCGTAAGAGCCCGAAACAAATAAGCAATTGACCGTATGGGTCTTCCAAGACGAGCCAAATCCAACGAAAGTTGTTCATGGAAGAAGCACTTCGAAGCAAATGGTCGCCTGTTTCTTTAGCAAAACTGGTCATGTGGCGACAGTTCCGCTTGAGCAACAAAGGGCGGTCAATTCTGAGTGGTATACCACAATGTGTTTGCCTGAAGTCTTTGGAGAAATCTGGAAAACGTACAAAAGAAGACAAATCATTGTGCACCATGACAATGCGAGCTCTCACACATCGTCTCAAACCAGCGCCTTTTTGACCGGCCGAAACATCGAATTGATGGATCATCCGCCGTACAGCCCTGACTTGGCACCCAACGACTTATTTTTATTTCCGCACTTCAAGCAAAAAATACGTGGTCAACGATTTTTGTCGCCAGAAGATGCTGACCCATGTTTTGGAGGTGTCTCAATCGGAGTGGAAAAGGTGCTTCGACAAATGGTTTGAGCTCATGCAAAAGTGTATAAATGATGCTGGAGAATATTTTAAAAAACAATAAAACCATTTTTGATGGTAAATCTTTGCATTTTCATTATTTGGTCAGAATATATACAGTAATGCCTCGATTTACGTCGTCTCGATTTACGTTGTTTCGATTTGCGTCGTCAAATATTTTGTTCCTTTCAACTTCGATTTGCGTCGCCATTCGATTTACGTCGTCTCAGTTTGTATGACTTATGTACATATGTACTACATATGTATGTAGGGGAATCCCAGTTTTTAATTTAAACGTTTAAAAATTTTGTGTGTGCAACAACAACTAAAGTATTGCCTCTCATGGACAGGTCGTGTGTGTTTGGGAGCGCGTCGTGTGTGTTACTTTTTCAATCTGTTTTTGATCGTCGGGCGCAACGTAGTAAATATGAGCTCAAAAAATAAAACTAATAAAGTAACATCTCAAATAAAAAAGAAATGTAATTTCGTTAAAAACTAAAATAGATATTATTCGCCGTTATAACAATGGGGAAAAGGCTTTTATTATTGCCAGTACGATGGATCTTCCACCAACCACAGTTCGAACAATAATAAAAAATTCAGCTGAAATCCGTGAAAGTGCAACATCGGCTGAAGCTGGTTCTGTTGAAACCACCACAAAAAAAGGCCAGTACTGATGGAAAAAATGGAAAATGCACTAATACTGTGGATAAAAGACTTAAGTGAAAAAAATATTCCAGTAACTACGTTAATTATCCAAAGAAAAGCGATAAGTTTGTTTAACGATCTAAAATCTGACTCTGTGAATTCCGATTTTTGTTTTAACGCCAGCGGAGGATGGCTACATAAATTTAAAAAAAGAGCACAACTTCACAACATAAAAGTTGTCGGAGAATCTGCAAGTGCAGATAGTGATGCAGCTAAAAGTTTTCCGCAAATATTAAAAAAAATAATTGATGATGGTGAATACACCCCTCAGCAAGTTTTCAATGTCGACGAGACCGGACTTTTCTGGAAACGTATGCCGGGGAGAACATTTATATCAAAAGAGGAAAAATTAGCAGCAGGGCCAAAGGTTTCGAAGGATAGGCTTACGCTTTTGCTCGGTGGTAATGCTGCAGGAGACTTGAAGCTTAAGCCCTTGTTAATATATAAATCCGAAACTCCAAGAGCTATGAAAAACGTTTGCAAGCAAAATCTTCCTGTAATTTGGATGTCTAACAAAAAAGCTTGGATGACTTCTAAACTCTTTGACGAATGGTTTAAGACACATTTTTGTCCTGAAGTTAAGAAATATTGCGAAAGGAGCATTATCCATTAAAAGCATTGCTTTTAATGGATAATGCTCCGGGCCACACCATCAGTTTGAATAACATGAATGACAATATTAAAATTGTATTTTTACCTCCCAATACCACGTCTCTTATTCAACCTATGGACCAGGGAGTTATTGCAGCATTCAAAAAATATTATTTACGACGAAGTTTTAACGACCTCATTGATGCAATCGACAAACAATCAGACCAAAATGATAAAAATTACGATGTTGTCAGACAATTTTGGAAAAAATATGATGTCATGCAAGCAGTGAATAGTATCAACAAAAGTTGGGATGAAGTTTCTGCGTCGACCATGAGAAATGCATGGAAAAACGTATAGCCTGAATGCACAACTGAAGGTGGAAATGATGGAAATCTGAACGATATAAACACGGAAATTGTACGTTTGGCCCACACATTAGGGTTTTCTGATATTGAAGATTCCGATGTTGTTGAACACTTAAATTTGGAGGATGAACCGTTAACTAACTCGGAGCTATTTGAGTTGACAAATCATTCAAATCAACATGGTATAGAAGAAGAAACTTCAGATATCGAAACTTGTGGAGAGGATTCTGAAATTCCATTGACAAAACTGTCAGAAGCCCTTGCCAGCGTAAATGAGGCTATGCAAATTTTGGAAGAATTTGACAAAGATGACGAAAGAGTTGATTCGACAAAAAAATCAATAAATGCAAGCCTTAAATATTACCGGGATCTGTACGACAGAAAAAGTTGACACTAACCCAGAAGCGAATTGATACATTCTTTAAACCAATTTTATCAGAAACGCCTGTTATAAGCGAAAGTAGTGCTGAAGATGGTGACCTCAACATGCTAATTTCAGAAATTCTCACCGAAACATCGTCGGATAGTGATTCTTATAATTAATATGTACTCCTAACATACAATTACATATACATACATATAATAAACAAACATTTGTACAAAATTTTCACTACATTTAATTAATATATTTTATTATATTTATTTTTCTAGATATTGTACTGTCGAATTTTTGTTAATTTATTTTTTTTTACTTTTTATCTGAACACATGTTTAAGTTTTTATTTATTTTATGAATTTTGTTTTTAAAATCGAAATTTTTTAATATTGAATTGTTGATTTTTTGTTGATATGTTTACTTTAGATATTATTTAATTTTTTAACTAAATTTTATATTTGTTTGAAAATTCTTATACGAATTAAATGTTTATAACAAATATTCTATGTACAATAAAAGACTGAATTACATACTTGTAATTTTTAAGTTTTTTTTTATGAAATTAAGTGAACGTTAACGTATGACCAATATCAAATTCGATTTACGTCATTTCGATTAACGTCGTCAATTTCCGGAACCAATCACGACGTAAATCGAGGCATTACTGTACATATATAAATAGCAGCCCTCGTACTCCTGACTTTATTAATTACTCTGGATGAATCTAGAACATTTTTGAAGGCATTCTTTTAAAACATCACCATGCAATTAAATAAAACTTTTACGTTATTCTTAATCGGCGCATAATAAATTAAAGCAATACATATTGTCTGGATGACAATTAAAAATATTTAAAGTCAAAATAAAAAAGTCGACTTTTAGACTTTTTTAAAAACAAAAAAGTCGACTTTGACTTTTTTATAATCGATTCAATTAATCGATTAGTCGAAAATCGACTTACAGAACCCTATGTTAGCATAGACGATCTTCGTGGTACCTGTTTAGATTTCGAAGCGTTATATCAAAACTTCCATGGTAAATTATGCGAATGATATTCTGTCAAACCTCCAGACTTCCGTGGACAGAGTTATAGAGTATTTCAAGAGCTGGAAAATTATGATAAATTCATCTAAGTCACAATCTATTTTCTGCACTAGAAGAAGAAAAGCCTGTTTTGTGACACAATCTGGAATACGAATAGATGGCATGGAAATAGAATGGGAATCTAATGTCCGTTATCTGGAAGTCATTCTTGATAATAAGATGATTTTCAACGCTCATATATCAAATATTGTTAATAGATTAAATATAACTACAAGGTCCTTGTATGCTTTCATTAATCGAAAGTCAAAATTGAACATCGAGAATAAAATTCTTATATGTATTTAAGGTAGTTTTCCATAGCATTTTGTTTTATGCTGGCCCAGCATGGCATGACGCATCCGACTGTCACTTAAAAAGACTTCAGATTTCCCAGAATAAAATTCTCAAGATTATGTATGACCTCCCGCGATATTACTCAACCCTAAGGCTTCACTCACTCCTCCACTCGTAAAGGATAAATTAAATTTTATAACTAATAAATTTTTTGATAAATGTTTACACTCACGGTATAGTCATATAAATTCACTTTGCTAATCAGCTTTTTTTACCAGTTAACTTCAGTATTTTAGCCCAGATTTAGTTTTCCCTCATAAAAGGTTTTCTGCTCACTGTTTCCTTAACTTATATAATATTATTTAGGATAACAATATTACAAATTTTGTATATATATTTAAGTTGTAAAGTCAGTCAGACTAATCTCTTTGAATAAGTTTATATCAATGTATATTATTGTACACTACAAAATAGTATCCTTACAATAAAACAACCAATTGAAGTGAATTGAATTGAATTCCATGGTAAATCAAAATCACAACATCCTCATGGATAGTCGCGAGCTCTTCGCTAGCGGCATTAGTAAAATAATGATGTTATTAGATGAGCGTTACTATAATTGTAACAAAAAAAAGTCCAACTGTCATAACCGCTTCAGCTGTTTTAACAAATCATTTTGACATTTACTAACGACATAAGCAAAAGTTTTAATTCTGAAATGTCAATTATTAAAAAATGTGTAGACAGTCTTTAAAGCGCATTTCTCTAGTTAAATTGTATTAAATCCGTAAGGAGTCATTTGAAATGTAATGATGGACATACGATCTTAAAAGTTCAACTAGTAACCCGCCCATTTAAATATCAATTTAATTTTGGGTCGTTTTCTTCTCGAAACAAATCGATAGGAAAAACGCCATATTTAGTTGTTATCAATAACTGAGTTAATGTACTACTTATACGAGTATATTGGAATCGTACTGCAGTATTTTAGTCTCCGAAAATATTTTTAGAAATATTATTGGTATAGCCTGTTAGAGTGTTCAAAAAACAGGTGGTTTCCAGAATACCGGGTTTTCGGTTTTATCCAAACCTTGTTTAAAAAAACAAACAGTCGGGTTTCTTAAAGTAAAACACCACCTTTAACCGACATTCCGGTCTCAACCTTTTGCCAAGAAACGCAAAATATATTCCCTATCAGAATAAATAAGTAAACAAAGCTTAAGTTTTTGAACCCCCTTAACGTGCTCAAAATGTACCCAGATTTTAAAAATAAGTTAATGTTTTAAATGTGTTAGAAAATAACATTGTTTTGGTATCCGCCACCGGTCGGGCCGCCCACGCTCTGTTCGAACACCGCAAGCCATCAAAGCCGTTAAATCAAGAATTCACAAAAATCCGCTCCGAAAACAGAAAATCATGGCCCGTGCGATGAATATCACGCAAAAGTCCATGAGTCGAATCATTAAAAAAGACTTGGGACTTGGGTCATTCAAACGACGTACCGGGCATTTATTGACTGGAGCTTTAAAAAAAAAATAGGATTGCAAAATGAAAACGTCTTTTGGTGAAGCACGCTGATAAATTGCACAGAAAAATTTTGTTCACCGATGAAAAAATGTTTACCGTTCAGGAAAAATTTAACAAGCAAAATGAGAGAGTGTATGCGCGGTCATCTAAGGAAGCATCTGAACTAATGCCAAGGGTGGAAAAGGGTCATCACACAGCTTCAGTCATGGTTTGGTGGGGTGTCTCTTACGATAGGGGTCACTGACCTGCATTTCTGCAAAGAAACCAAGAAACCATTTTGGAAGCTGTTGTGAAGCCTCTTAAAAATTCCCTGTTCCAAAACCAGCCATGGACTTTCCAGCAGGATTCTGCGCCCGCCCATAAGGCTAAAACGTCCCAGGCCTGGCTACGAAACAATTTGCCAGCGTACATTTCCTCTGAAAAATGGCCCTCAGGCAGTCCAGATTTGAACTCATGGGACTACAAACTGTGGACGGTTTTAGAGGACAAGGTTTGTCGCAGAAGATACCCCAACATTGAATCTCTTAAGACTGCTTTGGTTCGAGCTGTGGCCAATTTTCCCATGGACGAGGTTCGTGCAGCTATTGACGATTGGCCAGTGCGACTTAAGGCGTGTGTAAAGGCAAAAGGCGGACATTTCGAATAAGTAGATTCTTTTTGGATACAATATACATCAATAAATATATTAAAAAATATTTGGTCCAAAAACATTCAGTACTTTTTATTTTACAGCATAAAACGTGTGTAACAGTATTTATGTCCCTACTAAGTATATGGTTACAATATCTGCAATTAAAGTATGTTCGTCGCAACCATAGTATTGTTTTTTGAATTTCATGATTGCGCCAAAATTAATATTGTTGAAAAGTATCAATAGTATTATTGGCAAATTCAAAAATTAAAATATGGTTGTAGTAACAGTATGAATATTGTCGGTGTGACAATATGAGGATGAGGATCACAATATGGTTGTGAAGATCATAATATGGTTGAGTGTGAATCGTAATATTGTTGCGGGGATCATTGTGTAGTTGTATGTGAATAATAATATTGCTGTGAGTATCATAATATTGTTGTGCCACAAACATATACCCAACAATGACATAATGCATTTTGAATATTGTTACTATAACCATACTTTACTATACTATTGATCGAAATCGGAAATAATTTGGTTATTTTAAGGCGGATTTATGTATCTTTGGGATCTATGTTCGGGGGCTAGATCAAACTGTTGATCGATATGAACCATTTTAAATGAACTAAGCCATATTTCAATCAAGATGGATGTTATTTCTGGCTTCTAGAGCTAAAGACAAAATAATCGGTTGGAAGCTATATCTAAATTTAAACCGGGTTTCTTTCATTTCAAGAGCGCCCGTCTTTGGTCCAGAAAACTTACTTCTATCAAATTTAATAAAGATCGGTCAATAATTGCTATGTATATTTTGATCACAAGCAGACGGAAGGAGGAACGGACATACCGATATCGTTTAATCGCATCAACTGGTAATGTGAATCGATCGGTGTTTTTAAGGTGGATCTAGTGAAATTATGAATTATTTTTGATTTAACATTCAAAAACAAAAACATCGAAAATCGAAAACTTAACAGCGGGTTTTGGTTATTCTTGAGAAACCGGCTGTCGGGCTTGGTATAAAAACCGGAATGCCAGTTTTCGGTTTTGGCCAGGCAACAAATTATTATAACAAATTCTTTTTTTAGAGAGACAAGATGTACAGGACTTTTCATATATGGATGATTTATCTATGGCTTTAGTTATTAGAACAGAACACAATAAACACCACTTTGTATTATAAATTCGACAGCATTTTAAATAACTTTTAATAACTTTTAAATGAAATTTTCAATAGAAACAAGGGTGCTCCATCTAGAGGTATTTTTCAGAACAAAAAAAAATATAAAAATTCAAATCAAGTGTGGAATCTTTATTGGTATTTTGAAATGACATTTTATGGCATTTTTTATGAAAATAACTACCTTCAAATGTTGGCAACTGTATCACGGAAATGAGCGTTCAGTGAGAAACGGGAAGATCGGCTGTTTTTGACAAACATTTTGTTCAGTGATGAAGCCCATTTCTGGCTCAACACAAAGTCAATAAACAAAATTGCCGCATTTGGGCTGAAGAGCAACAAGAATAGGTTCAAGAGGTGTCATTATACCAGAGAAAACCATGGTTTGGTGCGACTTATAAGCTGGTGGAATCATCGGTGCATATTTTTTCAAAAATGATGATGGCCGGAACGTAACCGTGAATGGTGCTCGCTATCGCGCCATGATTTCGATCTTTATGCGACCTGAAATTGAAGCTAGTAATCTTGACGACACTTGGTTTCAACAGGACGGTGCTACTCATACAGTGGATCTATTAAGAGGCCATTTCGAAGAGCAGCTAATTTCACGTTTTGGACAGGTGAGTTGGCCGCCTAGATCAGACATTTTTCTTCGGGGTTATGTAAAGTCCAAAGTCTATGCTGACAAACCAGCTACTATTCAGGTTTTGGAAGCCAACATTATGGATGTCATTAAAGCCTTGCCGGTCGAAATGCTCGAACACGCAGAAAAAAAGTATGGTTGGGGTGACAATATTCGAAGAGGATCATACTATTGTTGGGTATATTTTTGTGACACAACAATATTATGATCCTCACAACAATACGAGGGCGGTTCGGAAAGTTCTTTGCCTATCAATGAAAGAGAATAGTTAGTTTTTCAAAAATATTTTTATTTTTCAACATAATCTCCTGAAACTTCAATACACTTAGTCCAACGCTTATCTAGCAATTCTATCCCTTGATTAAAATAGTTTTCCTCAAGGTCTTCAAAATAGTGGTTTACAACTGTAATTGCATCTTCATTTGAGGTAAAACGCTTGCCAGCAAGGATTTTTTTTAGATTTGGGAACAGGTAAAAGTCACTGGGAGCTAAATCAGAAGATTAAGGTGGGTGGTCAAGCAACTCGTACTTTAATTCGTTGATTTTAGCCATTGTTAAAACACTATTGTGCGCTGGTGCGTTGTCTTGATGAAAAATTATTTTTTTGTGTTGTAAGCCAGGACGTTTTTCTCGAATTTGTACATTTAATTGATCTAAAAGGTTGCAATAGTACTCTGAATTTATTGTTTTACCCTTTTGCAGATAGTCAATCAATAAAATACCTTTGAAGTCCCAAAAAACCGTTGCCATAACCTTACCAGCCGATTGAATTGTTTTTGCTTTCTTTGGGGCACTTCCTCCAGCTTCAGTCTATTGTTTGGATTGTTCTTTTGTCTCTGGAGTATAGTGGTGGATCCATGTCTCATCAATGAAACGACGCTTAAAATCCATTTTATTTCGCTGAAAACGATCCAAATAAGCTTGAGAAATGTTCATTCTTATGCGTTTTTGGTCGACTCCGGCACCCATCTTGCAGAAAGCTTTTTCATCTGTAGTTCTTCATGCAAAATTAAATGGACTCGATCATTTGAGATGCCCATGATATTAACTATTTCACGCACTTTTATTCGTCGATCATTTAATACCATATCATGCACTTTGGCTACAATTTCTGTTGTTGTTGCTGTTTTTGGACGTCCACTACGTGGTTTATCTTCAATGCTTGTACGACCACGCAACCCAATTTTTTACTGTTGCATATGAAGGAGCACTTTCACCTAACACATTCACCATATCATTATATATTTGTTGTCCCGATAAACCTTTTTATGTAAATATTTAATGACACCACGCATTTCTAATTTTTCCATTGTAAAAAAATCGCCGATGCGTCTTTTGTGAACACCTGTTTCTATATGAAGGAGTTTATACTGCGCTTTTTGTGCTAGGCTAAGAAGTTTCCGAACCGCCCTCGTAGTATGATTCACACATAACCATACTATGATCGCCACAACCATAGTATGATTCACACATAACCATACTATGATCCCCACAACCATAGTATGATCCTCACAACCATAGTATGTTTCTCATACAACCATAGTATGATCCTCACAACCATAGTATGATTCACACGGAACCATACTATGATCCCCACAACCATAGTATGATTCACACTCAACCATACTATGATCCCCAAAATTATTTATTAGGATTGGTTATTGTTGCTGCGGCAGCAAGGCTTTCTGAAGAGGGTTGTCACGGACCCGAAATCATGATAAAAGTAGTGTGCAGCCACGAAAATCAATGTCAATTTGCCATTTTGTTAAAAACTTGTCTTCTATTTAAATTCAGAAGCAAGAGGTCTTGAGCCGAAATAAAACAAACGAGCTTAACATACGGAAATTATATTCAAAAAATTAATGCCATAAAATGTCTTTTCAAATTATCAATAAAGATTTTACACTTAATTAAAATTTTTTATATTTTTTGTTCTAAAAAAATATCTCTAGATGAATCACCCTATATATATACCAAATTACATACATTTTCGTTTAGAAAAGAACACAATTTCTTTTACGTAAAACCGCGATAAACAATCGCTCTATTTCGTAATTTTTTGTATGTACTGAGTGTTACTTAAATTTTAAATTTTAAAGAAAAACGTCAAAGCACAAATGAGTTTGAACCAAAAAACGTCAATCGTCAATTAGGTATATTCCCACAAAAAAAAATCGTCAAAATGTCAAAAAAGTCAATTCTGGCACCTCTGCTTTTTGTGTTTAGTTGTCACATTTCACTGTGTGTGTGAGCGCTGTAAGGCGTGGTGAGTTTCTTTCGTATGTCGTATATGAGTAAACTTTCCATCTATCGACTTAGAATCTAGAATCCTGTCCTTTTTTATGTGTATAAAGTTGCAATATTTATTGTTGTATTTCAGCCATAAAAAGAAGTCCTTGTGATTATTTTGTTGTCTTCGATGGTCATGTTTTTTTTTTGTTCCCCATACATGCGAAGAATGCATTCGTCTTTCGATTGTTGTCATTGTTGCTGTTTCTAATCATCATTATATAATTTTAAAGGACACTTTTTTTTGGTTATATCCTTAGGTGGTATTAGGTTGAATCATTTTACATATGTACTTATATAGAATCTCATTAAGAGTTTATCTTGCCCAAGGTCTAGAACAAATGCAGATGCAATATTTGGTAGGAGTACCTATATGGGTGTTGCGATTGACTGATAGGTTCGGCCGGCTGCTTCTTAAGTGAAACTTTTGAAAGGTCCATTGTGTCTAACCAGGAAATGTATTTGAAACGAATAAAAACGACGTTAAAACTTACATTTGAAACTATTGAAAAGTTTTTTGTGACTTACTAGGAAATATATTTGAAACGAATGAAAACGTCAGGCTAAATCTTATATTTCCACAACTGTTCGAAGTGTAATGATTTCTCGATGTTTCTTTAGTGCCTCTAAGGAAATCTTTTTTTTCATTGTTCTAACTCAATTGTACTTTTAACAGTTGCACAAACGGACATGGGAAGATAGTCTCAAAATTTTAAAAATATCTAAAATCTATATATGTGACGCGCAAAATAGAAAGGGACTTAAGGTTAAAAACCAGTTTTGTTCAGGAGAGCCACTTTTAAAGATTAGGCCCCTTTCTATTTGCCCCTTTCTATTTGTCCACATCAAAAAAAAAGTGAAAAGTTGATGAAAAGTTTTGTTCAGGAGAGCCATTTTAAAGATTTAACTTAGTGTATCTTGGTGAAGAATCGTCGACTTCACTTTCATAAAACGCGCATATCTCGGTCTCATGCGATGCTCAGATGTTGTCCACACGAAAAAAAAAGAAAAAAAGGAAAATTGATTTTTTTACCCTTAGGTCCCTTTCTCTATGCGCTGTCACATATGTGACGCGCAAAATAGAAAGGGACCTAAGGTTAAAAACCAGTTTTGTTCAGGAGAGCCATTTTACGATTCTAAGCGCATTTCTATTTGCGCTTAGAATCGTCGACTTCACTTTCATAAAACGCGCATATCTCTGGGAGGGAACACTCATCGGATCGGTCTCATTCGATGCTCAGATGTTGTCCACTTCAAAAAAAATGAAAATTGACTTTTTTACCCTCACGTCCCTTTCTCTATGCGCTGTCACATATGGGCATTTCTCTGACGTCGAACGGTACCATCATAAAGGGTGGTTAAATTTTAAGGGCCGATGTTGATTTTGAATAAAACACAAATTATTTAGGAAATTATTGTCATTTCTTTTTATTATGATAATATTGGGAAGGGTTCAATTATGTGTGGAACTAAATATCGGCCAAATGGCCGCCGCGGCCTCGGCGGCACACCTCCATACGATGGTCCAAAATTTTCGATGACGCTGAGTCATAATTGAGGTTCTTTGCCGTTAATGTGCCGAATTATTTCATGCTTTCGCTCTTTAATTGTTGCTGGCTTATCGACGTACACGTTTTCTTTCAAATAACCCCATAGAAAGAAGTCCAAAGGTGTCAAATCACATGTCCATGGCGGCCAATTAACATCTCCACGACGTGAGATAACACGGCCATTGCATTTGTTGCGCAAAAGAGCCATTGTTTGGTTAGCTGTGTGGCAAGTGGCACCTTCCTGTTGAAACCACTTATTGTCCACATCCATATCTTCCAATTCGGGCCATAAAAAGTTCGTTATCATCTCACGACAGCGAACACCATTCACAGTAACTGTGTGACCCGATACGGCCCGATGATGCCGCCAGCCCATAAACCGCACCAAACAGTCACTCTTTGTGGGTGCATTGTTTTTTCGAATTTCACTATTGGGTTATCATTCGATAATTCGGTAAATTGCGGCAATTCTGCTTATTGACGAATCCACTGAGATGAAAATGTGCCTCTTCACTGAAGATGATTTTCTTCGAAAATTGATCATCCACTGTAGCCATTTCTTGCCATCATTCTGACCATTGATGACGTTTGGAATGGTCAAGAGGCTTTAGTTCTTGGGTCCATTGCACCTTGTACTCGTAAGCGTGTAAATGCAAGTCTTTATGCTTAATGTTCATCAACGACGAGCGTGAGAGGTGCAATTGTAGGGCTCGACGACGAGTTGAGGTGGACGGCTTTTCAGCCACACTATCGCGAACAGCAGCAATATTTTCTGCACTAGTTTTCACATCTCCTACAGACCCGGTTTGCTCAAATTTTGCAAGATAATAATAAGCCTGAAAAACTTTAGCGCGTTGTTCGCTTATGTATCTTTCCATTGTTCAAATTGAGTTAGTCTGAAATTGAGAAATATCAAATGAACTGCAGAAAAAAACTAGACGTTTAGGTGTGGTTCACATTCAACATCGGCCCTTAAAATGTAACCACCCTTTACAATCAAATATTGTATAGGCCACAGTCAGCTCGATAAAACACTTTAAAACAGCTTTCTTCCATTCAGCTTTAAGCTCGGCTTTCATTCTGCCATCTTGATGCTAATTTGTAGGGATACATTTTTAAGAATTTCAATCAGCTTTCAGCTCGGCTTCGAGCGCCCACTCTGCGCTCGATATCTTCAAGGCATTTGATAGAGTCTGGCACGGTGCACTCATATCAAAGTTGATCGTTTTTGGTGTCGGTAATACGTTTGCTCGATTTATATCGAGCTTTCTTAGAGATCGCACTATTAGAGTTGTTGTAGATGGGTTCTCATCCAACACACATAGGCTGACCGCAGGTGTTCCACAGGGCTCTGTCCTTTCTCCATCTTTATTTCTTATTTTCATTGACGATCTTTTGGGTCAGACCGTGAATCCAATCTACTCTTTCGCGGATGACAGCAACCTCTGTCATTCGTATTCATTCGATCGTAGGCCGAGTCTTCAAGATATTGAGGACCAAAGGCGAATTATAGATGAGACACTTGGCCGGGATTTAATGGCCATTGCCGAATGGGCTCGAGTGAATAGAGTAGATTTTAATGCGCGTAAGACACAGTGCTGCTTGTTGTCTCACAAGCGATTCGCTGACCCCACAATATCGTCAATTTCTCTCGATGGTACGGATATTGAACAATCAGACGCTCTCGATGTTCTGGGCATGAAAATACAATGTGACGCTCGTTGGGCGAGACATGTATTCGAAGTGTCGAAAGAAGCACTCAAGTGCATAGGCTTTTTAAAGCGGTGCAAGAAATACTTCACTCCTACTGATCTTTTCAATATCTATACAACTTACATCAGGCCGAAGATGGAATACAACTCCCATATATGGGCAGGTGCTCCAAAATCATCCTTGGAGCTACTTGACCGTGTTCAAAGGAGAGCGATGGTGCTGATAGGTGACAGTAGGGTATCCAACTCTATTGTTTCCCTTGAGCATCGTCGGAATGTGGGTTGCGTGACGCTGTTCTATCGTTACTTTCATGGTGTGTGTTCATCAGACATCCGTCGCCTTATTCCTGACGTGAGGATGTTCGGCAGGAATACGCGACTTTCTAGGAATTCACACCCATTTGTTATCGATTGGCCAGTTGACCGCACTATACACTACAGATCAAATTCGTTTTTCGCTCGTACAATCCGTATGTGGAATCGACTTTCGGCAAATGTATTTCCCACTGATTGCAACATCCAGAAGTTCAAGGCAAGCGTCAATAATCATTACTCCCTCTTTCCCCCTTCCGATCCTTCACTTTCCACTCGCCAACGCAATGCACCGCATGTATAGGAGGCATCCCCTGAGTGTTGGTTATTTAAAAAAAAATAACAGAGTGGTGAAGGCTATATCATAGTCGGCTACGCCCGACTTCAATTTTTTTTGCTTGTTTAAATTGTATCTTGTTGGTAGATCGTTCGGCTTAGAGTCATTAATTAAAACAATTATTTTTAAAAAGGGTGTTTTTTTAGACGTGTGGTCTTCAAGAAGAAATAAAATGCATTTAAGTTAATGTTATGGCCAAGAAATTAGCTTTATTGTACAGGCAAGGCAAGGGTTTGCCATTATGTTTCAAAGATGATTTCGGGCAACTGGCCGTGGCTGCTGATTCGAATTATTTCCAGTAGAGAGGCCTAATTTATTTGTTTAATAAAAAAAATTCATTTATTTTTTATATATAAAAAATTTACAATTTAAAAAGTGCCCCAGCGCCACAAGGACATTTTTGGGGCGACCACTTTTTGTAGCATTAGTGGCAGTATGTCAGCAATAACGCGCCAAATATTCTGATCCAAGGCGTCAATCGTGTCGGACTTATCTCCATAGACAAGCGACTTCACATAACCCCACAAAAAATTAGTCCAGCGGTGTTAAATCGCACGGCCACGCCACAGCAACACGACGAGAAAACATGCGCTCACCAAAACTTTCCTTTAATAAATTGATTGTTTCGTTAGGTGTATGGCATGAAGCGCCAAAGGTCGTCCACATCAACATCCTCCAATTCAGGCACGAAAAAGTCATTAATCATGGCTCTGTAGCGTTCCCCATTGTCTTAGTTTTTAAAGAAATATGGACCAATGATTCCCTCTGCCCATAGAGCACACCACGCAGTGACATTTTGAGGAAGTAAAGGGATCTCAACAATAGCTTGTGGATTTTCATTACCACAAATGCGACAATTTTTGTTATTAACGTAGCCATTCTCAACCAAAGTTGAGCTTTATCGCTGAACAAAATTTTCTTGTAAAAATCAGGATCGGTGGCAGTCTCGTTTTAGGCCCATTCACCACGATTTGCAAACGTTGCTCCAGAGTAAGTCTATTCATTATGAAATGCCAAACCAAACTGAGCATACTCGTAAATCAAGTGACAGCTGTCAAAAAGACTAACTCCGAAAAAAGTGTGGCCAGATTGAAAAACACTCGTCTAAAAAAACAACCTTTATTTATTATTATTTTCCATATTTTTCGACTATGTTTGTTAGTCACCTTGTGGAAATATAATAAGTTTTAAAAGTGTTATAGTTCGGCTGTTCGTTAAGAAAGCTTTTGTCAACTGATCAAGAAGGTGACCAACGCAGGTAATCCTATACAATATCAAAAAGTAACTAAATATTAAAAACTATTTTTTTACAATGTTAATTTTCTCGAACTTAAAGTAAAAAAATTCAATTTTTAGTTCATTATAGACACTGGACTTCAAATAATGTGTTTGCTGGTCTGCTAAATTATTTTGGTGTAGGTCGTCTCTCTCTCCGCCGAATTTTTGCTAGTTAAGGCTGTTAGCTTTCGGATAAAAATACAGAAATATCCATCTCAGTTACATATGTTTGTTTTTCGGGCACATACCAATGTCACTCTACATTTCATTGCAAATTATGTAAAATTATTTTTAGCTCTAGCGGACACAGAGTTGTGGTTAATTTACAAAACAAGGATAAAAGAAAAGTACTGAAACAGAAAAAATACAAGAAACAATTTTTGCGGTTTGCAGTTAAATACAGTGGGTAAAAAACATTTTCTTTTTGGAAAGATTTTGTTATGACTATTTTAGAAGAATTCTATATTTTTTTTCTATAAGAATTCTATATTTTTATTCTATTTTATAAGAATTCTGGCAAAGTAGACGGTAAAGTGGATGTACAAAATGTACGAGTATATATAAAAGATTAAATTACCGAGATTTATTAAATCTAATCAAAATAATTAAGCAATACTCGTATCAATTGAATATTCCCATATAATAAATGCAACTTGCAAAAAAAATATACAAAATCTTTGTAAAATGTTTTTGCTGCAATTTTACGTTTCGAAAGATATAGTTTGGGGTTACTACGTCGCAGCAAAAAGTCGACCTTTTTTAAAACGAAAAATGTATCGAAAGTCGAGTTCCGACTAATCGACGGTAAAAAGACGATTAATCGACTTTTACGAGGGCGACCGCAAAACTAACTGGCCTGGCACATTTTCTGTTATACTAGCAACTTTTTTGTTTTTTAAAAGCAATCTTTTATAAGCCATCTGTCAAAATTTCCGAAATATTTAATGATTATTTTCTTTGTTGCAGGTGATTGAAGTAAACAAGTTTTATAATATTTGAAAAATGGAAAATAAAGAGTTTCGTGCGGTAATTAAACACTTTTATATGAAAGGTAGGTTATACGCCACAATTAATCAAAGATGAATTGGGTTCTGTTCATGGTGATAATGCACCATCATACTCCACCGTGAAATCCTGGATTCAACAATTTAAAATGGGTCGTTCAAGTACGGAAGATGAACAACGCTCTGGAAGACCGAAAACTGCTACTACTATTGAAAACATTAGAAAAATATTTAATGAAGTGACTAAAGATAGACGAAAAAAGCTCAGAGAACTTGCTGATATTGTTAAAATACACGAAAAACAAGTTTGGAGTATTTTACATGATGAACTCCACATGAAAAAGCTATCCGCAAGATGGGTGCCGCGTTTGTTGACTTTGCACCAAAAAATCGTCCGTTGGACCAATTCCGAGGAGCTTTTAGCGAATTATCAGCGTAATCCAATAGAGTTCTTGCGCCGATTCATAACTGTTGATGAAACATGGATCCATCACTTCATCCTAGACTGCAGAGAACAGTCAAAACAATGGATAGAAGCTGGTAAAAGTGGTCCCAAAAAGGCGAAAACTATTAAGTCAGCAGTAAAAGTAATGGCCACAGTATTTTGGGATGCAAGGGGTATAATATTTATAGATTATCTTGAGAAAGGAAAAACTATAAATAGTGAATATTATTGTGCATTATTGGATCGGTTGAGTGAAGAAATCAAGATAAAACGTCAGCATTTAGAAAAAAAAGTTCTTTTTCATCAAGATAATGCTCCTTCACACACTGCATTTTTAACTCAACAAAAACTGGCCGAATTACGATTTGAATTTGCTCCGCATCCACCATATAGTCCAGATTTAGCTCCTTCTGATTATTTCTTGTTTCCAAATTTAAAAAAAATTCTCGGTGGCAAATAATGTTCGTCCAATAGCGAGGTTATTGCTGAAACTGAGGCATATTTTGAAGGTCTTGAAAATCTTATTTTTCGGATGGAATTAAAAAACTTGAAAAACGTTTGATGAAGTTTTTTGAGTTGGAAGGAGATTATGTTGAAAAATAAATAATAATAATTCCAAAAAAACGGTTCTTTTTACATTAGGCCAGTTACTTTTGCTGTTGCTCTCGTATTTCGCCTCTTTTCTATTCTAGATTTGAATAACTTTACATAATTATACACTTTCCCGAAGGGTGATTGAAATTTTGTCTTTCCCGTTTCCCACGCAATATCGATAATAGACCCTATTAAATAAATACATAAACGATCGTCGTAAAATTTTAAGACGATCTTGCAAAGTTCGTCCCTGCCTGTGTCGTGTGTTAAAAGCACAATCGCGGACAAACGAATTAACCTAGGAATCTGAAATTTTGCATGATGATGGCATGCTGCATAGGTTCATTAGCTTTTTGTGAGTGTAAAAGGGCTAAATCGATCCAGAGCAAAAATTTTCCACTCAATACGCTAATGGTACGTCAAAAAATTAATTTTTTTCTAGTATTTGCTTTAAAATCATAATATTTTGTAAAAGAACAATGGATAAAAAGGGCGCTGTTGGTCGAGCCGCACAAAATACTTTACAGAGAGCTTATTTGCTTGACGCTTTGGCTTATGTGGACCAGATTAGCCAACTGGTATAAATGTGAGTTAGTGTTACTGTTACCTGATAACAGTTTTTGATAATGAAAGCTGTTTTTTTTGGCATCTAACCATGTTTTATGGGGCTATACGAGGGCTGTTAGATATATTTCTGGCCTAATAATGAATACCCAGTAAACCAAATTTTCCGACAATGTCTGATATCAGACAATTCTGAACAATATCTGAACTCTATCGAGAATTCTTACCGAAATCGTTATGTTTAGAAATATCTGAACGAATTCGGCCCGAATTCTGTTAGACTTGTCTGTGGGATTTTTATTAATTTTTAGTTCAGACTTCTCTTATCGAACTCGCAACGAATTCTGACCTATTTATCTGAGGTATTCTATTCGTTTAAAATTTTTGTTGTTTGCTTCATATTTTACAGTTGCTGTTCTTGTGTTCAGGCATGTCGGAACTAATTCTGAACGAATTCTTAACTGTTTGTCTGAGGTATTTTTATATTTCAAATTCAAATTCTAAACGTTTGGTTAGCTTAGCTGTGCGAGGGATTTTTATTGTGTTCGGAGGAAAACTCTACAGCCGGCAGTTCTCGTTAAATGCAAAACTGGTTGCCCTTAAGTGTATAGCCGCTAAACATAGTTACAGCACAATTATTGCTTGCGAAACAGCAAACACCCCTGCTTGTAACTAAAAGCCTTTCCGAACGCTTTTTGAAAATGTTTTACAACTTTTTTTTTGTAGAACAAAAATGTTTTCTTCTTTTTGATTGTTAACAGAATTTACCATGACATAAGCTCAGAATTCGGTTCGTAATGTGGGTAAAAAACAGAATTTAATAAGACTTAATGCCAGAATTCTGACCGAAGTCGCTCACAATTAGTTCAGAATTCGATACGACAAATCGAAATTTCCTTTCGAGTTTCCCATGACTATAGTTCAGAATTCGGTCAGAAATCGGTTCGAAATGTCGCTAAGAATTCTGATCTGAAATCGGAACATTTTGCCGATTGTCGTACAGAATTCTGACCGAATTCTGAACGTTTGGTTTGTTGGGTATTTATCATCAAAAACAGTTTTATTGTTTTTCAAAGTACATTCTAGCATGATTTATACACTTTTGCATGCGCTCAAACCAATTGTCGAAGCACTTTTTCCACTCCAATTGAGACACCTCCAAAACATGGTTTTTAAATGCTTCAACAGCATTTTCTGGCGACGAAAATCGTTGACCACGCATTTTTTTTCTTGATGTGCAGGAATAAAAAGAAGTCATTAAGTGCCAAGTCAGGACTGTACGGCGGATGACCCATTAATTCGACGTTTTGGCCGGTCAATAAGGCGCTGGTTTGAGCCGATGTGTGAGAGCTCGCATTGTCATGGTGCACAATGATTCGTCTTTACTTGTGCATTTTTCGAATTTCTCCGAAGGCTTCAGGCACACGAATTGTGGTGTACCACTCAGAATTGACCGTTCGACGTTTCTCAAGCGGAATAGTCGCCCCATGACCACTTTTGCCGAAGAAGCAGGCGACCATTTGCTTCGAAGTGCTCCTTCCACGAACAACTTTCGTTGGACTTGGCTCGTCTTCGGAGACCCACGCGGTCGATTGCTGTTTTGTTTCGGGCTCATACGCTTAGATCCATGATTCGTCACCTGTGACGGTCTTATAAACGTCTTTTGAAGCACCACGATCGTAGTTTTGCAAAATTTCTTTGCATCAATCGACACGACCCTTTTTTTTTTGAGCGATTGTCAAATTGTGCGGAATCCAACGAGAACAAACCTTTTTAACGGTCAGGTGTTCATGCAATATCGAATGTATGCTGGTGGAAGAAATGCCCAAGGATGCCTCTATCTCACGGTATGTCACATGACGATCTTGCATTATCAGTTAACGCACGGCATCGATGTTTTCTGGCACAACGGCCGTTTTTGGACGACCTTCGTCTTTGAGCAAGCGTCGGCCACGATTGATTTATTAAACCAGTTTCTCACAGTGCTATAGGACGGTGCTTTATCGCCATAGAAAGATTTAAGTTCATCGATGCACTCTTGTCGTGATAATCCACGCCGAAAGTTGTGAAAAATAATCGCACGAAAATGTTCACGAGGTTATTTCATTTTTATGCCAAATTGATTTTTTCAAGTCACTGTAAACAACACAAATGATGGTCGTACGTCAAAACGTTCTGAGAACGTTTATGCTAAAAAATGTCAAACTTTTCTATGGAAATATCAGATAGCGCCAGGCAACACTTAGTGTTGCCTAGACCAGAAATATATATATAGCAGCCCTTGTAGTAAAAATATTTGTTAGGCTGGCAGCGAAAAGCCAAAAGCAATAGTCGATTATTCGATTAAAAAAGGACACAAAAGTAGATCAAGACTTTTTATATTTTTGTAACAAAAAGTCAAATAGTCACTAATCGGTAACACAGTACAACAGCCAATCGGGGGGGTGAGAAATTCCAAGTCAGGGTGATGGTACTAGGTCAGTATATTAAAACCCTCAAAGGGTTTTGCGTTCGTATGTGCCAGTTTTTCCCAAACGGAAAAACGTGTAGAGTCTTATAACTTTGACGTAAAGTCACATAACCTATAAACAAAATGCGACATAGATCATAGAAATCGATTAACGCGCTCTGCTTTTATTTACAATTAAGTGAAGGTATCCCATTTTGACAAGAATATTGATATATGTTTTTATTCAAAAAAGTGTCATTTATAGACTTTTTTATAAATTTTCCCCAATAACTCCAGACTTCATAACGCCATAAAAAATAATAAAGATAAAAAAAAAAAAAATTTTTTTTTTTGCAAAATTTTCTTCATAAATTTATTTCTAATTGCAAAAATGTTGATTTGGTAGAGAAACAGTATATTAATGGATTAAAGAAAATATAATTATTAATTTTTCTCAATTTATTTCAGCAAAATCGAACTAGTCGTTCTCGAGTTATGTCAAACTACGTTTTTGCCAACATTTTACAACTAAGCGAAAAAACATCAAGATAAGGAAAAAATGTAAAAGGTCATAAAAAAAAACTGGCACATACGAACGCAAAACCCTTTGAGGGTTTTAATATACTGACCTAGTACCATCACCCTGACTTGGAATTTCTCACCCCCCAGACAATAACCCCAAAAATGTTCCACAGTGTAATTGCCTTCTAGAACCCTAGATGAGTTCCCTTCACTGATCTTAATTACGCACGACCTAAAACCCCTTTTTTTAATTAAACCAGCAATAGTAATCCATTTGAGCGTACTTTTAATGAATTTTAACCGAATTTTGGTAATTCCATGATCATTTGGAATAACTACCTTTACCTATGAGTAATACCGAGAAATACGATGAAATATCAGCCAAGGAATTGAAAAGACAAAAATTAAAATTTTGGAAATTTTGCTTAACGTTTTTTTTCTTACTTCAAAAATTCGACTGCCATTTTTTTAAAAAAAATAGTGAGTTGCAGGAAAATCACCATAGTAGCCGAAAAAGGAGTTCTTCTAAAATGGGAATGTGTAACAATAAAAAATATAAATTGTTGAAAAATAGTCAATTAAATAAAAAAAAGATTGTACAATTTTGCCTTGAAAAATGGATTTTGAGTTGATTCCCTTTTCTATCTCGAGCAGATGTACCCAATAGAAATTCACGGATTTATTGTATACATAACAAAAACATATGTTTTTTTTAACTTTCGTACCACAAATGTGATTCAAACATTGATGTTGCACCTAAGTCAAAATAACCGTGACAACTTAAATTAAAAATACGTTAGGGTTACTGTCCAAATTAGTGACCGAATACCTCTGCTCATGCAACCGAAAATGAGATAACAGTTCTATTGCAACTACCATATTTGGCTATTGGATTTAACTGAAGTTATAAAAATTAAAATTCTTACCTTATTATACCCGCACCACATAGTGGTATGGGGTATAATGGCTTAGTGCTTGCGTTTGTAACACATCGAAGGAATCGAGTTAGAATACCGGGACCAGAGAGAAAGTTGCTCAGAATTACATTTTGAGTCGATCTAGCCATGTCTGTCTGGCTGGCTGGGCGGCTGGCTGGGCGGCTGGCTGGCTGGCCGTCTGGCTGGCTGGTCGGCTGGCTGGCTGGCCGTCTGGCTGGCTGGTCGGCTGGCTGGCTGGTCGGCTGGCTGGCTGGTCGGCTGGCTGGCTGCTCAGCTGGCTTTCTGGATGTAAAGATGTCCATCTATTCTTGTAATCAAAGTACAGGTACACGCATTTATGCACCGATCTTGATGAAACTTGGCATGTGGTAATATATTGGGACAAGGACGGACGCTATTGAATTTGGTCCAAATCGGAGCACTTTCTGATAGACCCCCCATACAAAGGAACTCCCGGATTTGGTCCAAATTCAGTTGATGTCGCGTGTATTGGTCAACAAATTAAAAAAATATGCCATTCGATGTAGAACTGACCACAAAATGTAAAAAACATAGTTGGACCCGCCTCTCGGACCTACGGGGCCTTCAGAACCCAAAAAATGAACCCAAATAAGTGTGACCCCTTAAATGAAAGGAAATTATCTTACAATTTTAAATACAGAAAAAAATTCGACCTTTTTGGGCCCCAGGGTCCATTAGGAGGGTCCAAAAGTTTCGGTTTACCCGGATTTTAGTGTGACCCCTCAAATGACAGGGAATTGCCTCAGGACTTTAAATATGTCAATTTATCTCGTCTTTATCTCGTCCGTGGGAGGGCACAGGGTCCGAAAACAAGGTATGAAAATGTGGACCAACTATAATTGTTATACCCTCACCACATAGTGGTATGGGGTATAAAGGCTTAGTGCTTGCGTGATAGATACAGATAGAAATAGCGACGATTAAAAGGAGACTTAATCACATTTATAGTGGTGCGGGTATCATAGAGTCGGCCACGCCCGACTATAGCACTTACTTACTTGTTTTTTTATTCTTATTGCTTCTTTAGAATTTGCTTCCATTTTTACTTTAATAATTACTAAGCAATAAAAATAAAATATTCTTACAACCGCATACAAATTTTCTGTAGAAAATATTTTAAACTTTTACACGTAAATACTGTTAGAGCCTTTTTAGTGTCAGGCACATTTAGGTGAATTCCATTACCAAAAAGAGCTTTGTTGCAACAAACATCAATACGAGTTTATGCCTTTTATGATTCGTGTCCATTAATTCAGTACGAAACATTTTCTTAGGAATTAGAAAACGACTCTACCTAAGCAAAATGTTCGCCGCACTTAACTGGCATATTTCACATGATATTGGAGGCATGAATGTACGCTAATGTTTACCTAAAGCGTCAACTTTTACGGTCTGTAAAAGTTCAATTGTTTTAACTTTTCATTTTTGCGCGTCGAAAGTATTTCGGTCACGTCGTGTGATAGAAGTGTGCACGACTATCCTGCAAGTAAAGCCAGGTTCAACCCCAGGTAAGAACATCTAGCAATTTTCAGCGGCGGGTTTCCACCTTGTTAATGCTGGCAACATTACGAGATAGAGATTTAACTCTAAGCCATTTAGAAACTTATCTATTAAATGCATTTGTCGTTCAGAGCTGGCGTTAAAAATTAGGTCCAGAAATGCATTTAAGTCAGTATTAGCTTAAGATGTTTTATTACTCGTCCAACTACACTGGCTTAAATAATTTTTTTTAAATATAAAAGTAATTTTCTTAGGGCAACATTTCTAAAAATGTACGGAAGGTTTAAATTTTAAAATACTTAAACTATGTACAGACCGTTGTCAGATCTTACAATGTTGTCAGGTCTAGGGCAATGTACTGACTATGAAAAATTGTGAGCAAAAGCTAAATTGTCAGTTCTGACGATTGCAAGAAAACTTTACAATTTCTTTGCTGGAAAATTTTGTTAGACAATAAATTTAGCAGCCAACAGAAATTGTTAGTTAAATGCGGTTGTCAGATTGCTGTAAAGCAACAATTGCCAGATGAGTTGTTTCCACTACGGTCGCGTCCACGTCCGCGTCCAAAAATCAATGAACGCGCATTAAAGCCTATACAAAACACATAGGCAGTTAGGTATGGGAAAAAGTAGCGTTCATATTGGACGCGTTTTCCGATAAGTCGCGTTTACTTTATATTCGATTATTTTTGCAATCGAAACCCGCCCATACCTATTAATGGTAACACCGCAAATGGCACATCCTTATTAAAACATCTGTTTATCTGCATAAACATAAAGCGCTGCTGCTACTGCACATTTCCATTAGGCGCAATACCATTTGAATAATATCATTTAACTCCATGATAATGTCACAACACAAAAATTTGAAACTTTTCGCACCGCAAAAAAAACAAATAAACACTAACAGCTGTTTAAACGCAAACGTGGACGCAAAACACAATGGAAACACCATAAAAAATTTTCGATAAATCGTTGACGCGACCGTAGTGGAAACAGCCTATTAGACATTGCCAGAACGCTCCACCCTGTGAGCGCGGTAATTTGCTTTTTACTCTTCAGGCTGTGGCGGCACTGTTGGTCCAAGAGAGTGGAGCTTGTGCGTGGCTTATAGGGGCTGATGGGAGATTTTTATTCTTCTGCCTTTCAGTTGCCATCATGCATTGGACACGTGGAAGAGGTCATTTTGTGTTTAAGCGTATTTTTCAAATGCGCACTCGATCATTGCAGTGCAGCGTGCTTTTCGTTTACGATTCGCTGTTCCCCCACTCGGATGTGTTCCTAGGCGGCAATCAATTGTAAATTGGGTAACTTCATTGAGCAGCGCAGGGAATGTGTCATGTGTGCGAAGAGGACCTGCGAGAAGGATTACAAACAACACCACAAAACATCGAGAGAGTTAGAGCAGCAGTACTGCAATCTCCGAGGAGCTGCGAGACGGATTACAAACAACACCACAAAACATCGAGAGCGTTAGAGCAGCAGTACTGCAATCTCCGAAACGCTCTCGATCTTGATCATTTCTAGACGTTCTCTCTACCGGATTTTCAGTCGGCTCTTGAGACAATGCAATTAAAGGATACATGATTTTAACAGGATGGTGCCACTGCACACACAGCGAGGGTTACAAAGGATTGTTTGAGGCAAATGTTACCTGGACGGCTTATCTCTTTGAGGGGTGATGTGAAGTGGCCGGCGCGCTCACCAATCTTAGCCCCATGCGATTTTTTTCTTTGGGGTTACCCGAAGTCAAAGGTGTATATCAACCTTCCCAACACCTTGGAGTACTAATTAACAATATTGAGGCTGAAATTGGCAGAATACCAGTCGACATGCTTGTTAGAGTTCGTGAAAACTTGAAAAAACGTATGCAGCAGTGAGTGGATAGCGAAGGTCAATATTTAAAACCATGTAATTTAAAAATTTCCCTAACTGTTCAATATACTTAAAATATAAAAAAAAGATTTTTAGGTTCTTAATTTTTGTATTTCATTCCCAAATAAGCAGATTACCGCGCTCCACCCTGTATTTGACAGAAATAATTCAAGGCTGTCATAGAAACCATGTGGGTTTTGCTACTTGTCGTTTTTGCAAACCAATGTTGGTTTCATTTGGTGTCATGAAACCAATTTGGTTCTGTCCATTTCGAATGTAAATAAAACCAATGTTCGAATCAGCTGCTGCTGATAAAACCGATAACATTGGTTTTCATGACACCAAAGCATTTTTCTTATCGTTTTGAAAACCAATAGTGACAACATTGGTTTCTATGACAGCCCTGATCAATTGAGTTTCTATATCGTATTGAAAAGTTTAAATATCAGCCGTATTCTTTTTGGGTAACTAGCTTATTTACCTAGTTAGTCTGCAATATGGTAATCTGGCAACATTCTACACATACATTTTAATTAAGACTAATACGGCAACATTGTTTTTATTTGTATACACCAAAGAGAATTGGACAACCATAGGGTTCATCGGCAAATATATTAATAGCAAACCATAAAATATAAATTGTAATTAAATAACAAAATAAATTTCATAAATCAATTAATTGCTATACGAGGCCGGTTCGGAAAGTTCTTTGCCTATCAATGAAAGAGAATAGTTAGTTTTTCAAAAATATTTTTATTTTTCAATATAATCTCCTGAAACTTCAATACACTTAGTCCAAAGCTTATCTTGCAATTCTATTCTAATACCATATCATGCACTTTGGCTACAATTTCTGTTGTTGTTGCTGTTTTTGGACGTCCACTACGTGGTTCAGCTTCAATGCTTGTACGACCACGTTTAAATTCAGCAACCCAATTTTTTACTGTTGCATATGAAGGAGCACTTTCACCTCACACATCCACCATATCATTATGAATTTCTTGTCCCGATAGACCTTTTTATGTAAATATTTAATGACACCACGCATTTCTAATTTTTCCATTGTAAAAAAATCGCGGATGCGTCTTTTGTCAACACCTGTTTCTATATGAAGGAGTTGCCAGATCGAAACAAAGGACAAATAAGAGCGATAGTTATCGCTTAGAAAATGACTCATAAGATGTTGTCAAGATTTTTTTTTAATTTTTGTTGAAGTTTGAGATTTCTTCACATTAAAAGGCGAACTTAGTAGCGGGCTTTAGGGTATAACTTGTTTTAACACTAAATATTTGATACAAATACTAGAGTTAATTATACAAAGTGACTGTGACCTTCTTGAAGACATTATATTCTCTTCCAGCTCAACATTTTCAGCTTATTCGCAAGACTCAATACAATTTATGGAAATAGTTTTATCGCGCTTTTTCTATTTTCTTTTTCTCTCATTATTTTCACTTTTCTTCTGTATCAATAACAAAAAACATATGTTTTTGATTTTGTTATACAAGCCGGGTGTGTCATACAGGCATGTCACAGAATGTAAAATCGTTCAAAAGTGAAAACGAAAACGGTTTTAGCTTCTCTAAAAAACGGAAAACTCAAAAATTTTGCGTATTGATATCACTTTCAAAAAGCAGGGTGAAATTGAAATGTTTAGTGATTTTAACGTAAAAAATAAACAGAAGACACATATGTACATGTAACAGAAAATATTGTATTAACCAAATTCTCTTTAAATTCTCTTTCGAATTTTTTCAGTAGACCGCTGATTTATTTCTTCATCCATTACAGCAAGTATTGAAGACCCTGGCATTTTTACTTTTGGTGTTTATATTATAAAAAACAATTTGAACTCCTTTTTTAATTGTCAACAATTTGTTTATTACTTTCCCTTATTTACATAAATTTGTAATCAGCTGTTTTTTTTTCATGGAGTTACCATATTTTTGTTTCAAAAATGTGAAATGATTTTTTTCCGGATTAGTCAAAACGTACGAGTGCTGAAGAAGCAAAAGCAAATCGTAACGATTTGGAAAAGGTGAAATAAATCGATTTCGTAAAACTTCTGTGACATGCCTGATAATATGTTTTTTGTTAAAAAAAATAAGTCAGGTAACTCTAAATCGTTTCGTTACCGAGTAGTAGCCAACTCGATTGCTTACAAAGTAACTTCAGTACAAATGAATGTTTAGTAACCTCAAAAGAACACGCCTTATGTTAACATTCTCATCCATCAACGAACTGACGAGACGGAATTGTATCGCAATTTTTTGCGAATGTACTACGGTTACGGTTACAAAAGTGCATTGCATGCTCCACAACTTTTAAATCACAACAAATAAAAAAATATATGCGGCGGCCACAGATGAATAAACTTTGCATATGTGACAATAAAAAGTGTCCGACAATTATCTTACAGTAGTGTGGCAACGTAATGTGTTTCCACGATTGTCAGATGTTTGACAACATTATTGTTTCACAATGTACTCCCAATATTTTCTCTGACAACGTTGAAAGACAAAAATTTTTAGTTCAAACAATTGTAATTTTCTTTTGCACGTTTTACTGGCAATATTGTCAGATTTTTTTGCCAGTAAAAAATACTCTTAAGATCATCCAAAGATTAATCTTGATCCGCTCCTTTGCGAGCAATGGATTACTCCATAAAACTCCGAGTCTCATGCATTTTGTACTCCTTTTTAACACTGCATGTCCGAAAAAGCGAACACTCCTTTTGAGCTCCATATGGAGTACAAAAGGAGCATTCCTTTTGATCTCGTAAAGAAGGACAAGGAGATTAAAGACGAAAAGACGAAACAATAGTCAAACAAGCAAAAAAGCACATGCAAAAACAAAAAGGCCTTGATGCGTCCCTTATTGATCCATTTGGAGTATTGAGCGAGGCATCAACTTTATTTTTTCTAACATTGATGAATTTTTTAGCAAAACAAAATAAAAACGTTTTGATACTCGCTTATTACTCCAAATGGACGAACAAGCCATTACTCCTTTATTGCTCGATTATAGATCAATCCATATATTTTTACTGGGATGTTCTTTAACCCTAGTGCAGAAGTATGGCTTAAGACTTTTGTCCTTGGTACCAGGACTACTAGATGCTAAAACGTCTTAGAACTGCAAGAGGTCTATGACCCCACTGTGGGCCAGCATCGAACATGCCGCCTACAATTGTGACACTGTAAAGGACAATTTTTGTTGCGTCGTAAACGAATACGTGTTTAGGTGTTGGTGTAAATGGAAGTCCTTTTTTGTATGCCTGTGTGTGAGTGGGTGTTTGTGGATGGGTGGCGGAATGTTGACAGTTTTGTGTGCGGTTCCTTTGTGTGTTTAGTGCAATAGTTTTTGTGGTAGAAAGTATTAAAAGAACAAAAAAAAATCAGAATCAGAAGAAACAAGAGCATCAGTAGTGAACTTTTTCATCTCCACCCCCACAATGTTTTGGCTACAGTGTTGCCAGATTTCACTTAAGCTTTACCCTTAAGCGTTAAAACGAATCACCTAACCTAGAGCCAAAAAGGGTTCTTAAATAAATTTATAGATGTTTGTGTTACGATAGAAATAGTTTTTTTTTTGGCGTAATACCTGCCCTCCGAAGAAGTGTGTGCGTCCATCTAATTTATGGAAAATTTTCTTACAAATCTCAGGCCCTCCATAGCAAAGACTGGATACCAAACTGCCAAAGTTAAGTTATTTATTATTATTTTTTGTTTGATCATGTCTATAGAAAAGCTCCTGCTCGATACTAAAACCAAACATGACACACCCTGCTATATAAAAACATATTTTTTTAATGTGTAGTAAAAAATGAACAAACAAAAAGAGGTCCCATCGGCAAATTCTTATTAAAATTCTGCACCAGATGGGGTAAGTTTGAGTTCTCATTATCAAATAAGTGTGGTGACTCTTACTCGTTTTTTTTAGAGACTTAAGGCCAACTCTTTTGCCAACCGGGTAACTTCCAAAACATGCCTGTAAATTAGAGTGCACAAAACCGAAACCAAAAACCGACATTCTGGTTTTTATGTCCAAACCCGGCACTAAGTTTCCTAAAAATAGCTAAACCCCGACATGTCGGTTTATCAGGTTTTTTACTGCCGGTTTTTGGTTGTTGTACGAGTATGTAACAGCTAAGAAAATTAATATTATTGTAGTACGAAATACTTTAATATCAGAAAATATTTAAGCTTTAAGTGTTCTGCTCGACTCAGAATCTCCAGTTGATTCGATTTTACGGTTTTGGTCGATTTTTTTTCTTAAAACCCGACAGTCGGTTTTTTACTTTTACAAAACCCGAACGTTTTTTGCTTTAGATAAAACCAGACAGTCTGTTTTTTCATATCCCAAACTGTCGGTTTTCTAAAAAACCCAAGAGTGTTTAACCAATTCTGGTAGATCGAAGAGGCTTCCGATTATGGGAGACCGAAGAGGTTTACTACTTATATTTTGGGGGACCGAAAGGTTCACTATATCCTATATTACCTTGACTATTACATAAGTACTTAAAAACGTTTTCCTACGTAGGTAAATATTATATACGAGGGTTGTATTTCTGGTCAGTGTTGCCTGGCGCCATCTGACATTTCCATTGGAAAGTTTGACATTTATTTTAGCATAAACGTACTCAGAACGTTTTGACGTACGACCATCATTTGTGTTACAGTGACTTGAAAAAATCAATTTGGCAAAAAAATGGAATTAACTCGTGAACATTTTCGTGCGATCATTTTTCACAGCTTTCGACGTGGATTATCACGACAAGAGTGCATCGATGAACTTTCTATGGCGATGAAGCACCATCCTATAGCACTGTGAGAAACTGGTTTAATAAATCAATCGTGGCCGACGCTTGCTCAAAGACGAAGATCGTCCACAAACGGCCGTTGTGCCAGAGAACATTGATGCCGTGCGTAAACTGATAAAGCAAGGTCATCATGTGACATACCGTGGATAGAGGCATCCTAGGACATTTCTTCCACCAGCATACATTTGATATTGCATGAACACCTGGCCGTAAAAAAGGTATGTTCTCGTTGGGCCCCGCACAATTTTACAATCGCTCAAAAAAAGGCTCGTGTCGAATGGTGCTAAGAAATTTTGAAAAATAGGATCTCTGCGCTTCAAAAGACGTTTATAAGATCGTCACAGGTGACGAATCGTGGATCTTTGTGTATGAGCCCGAAATAAAACAGCAATCAACCGTGTGGGTCTTCGAAGATGAGCCAAATCCAACGAAAGTTGTTCGTGGAAGAAGCACTTCGAAGAAAATGGTCGCCTGTTTCGTGGGCAAAACTGGTCATGTGGCGACTATTCCGCTTGAGCAACGTAGGAGGTCAGAACTGAGTGGTACACCACAATTTGTTTGTTCGGAGAAATTCAAAAAACGAACAAGAGAAGACGAATCATTGTGCACCATGACAATGCGAGCTCTTACCCATCGGCTCAAACCAGCGCCTTTTTGACCGGCCAAAACGTCGAATTGATGGGTCATCCGCCGTACAGCCCTGACTTGGCACCCAATGAGTTCTTTTTATTCCCGCACCTCAGGAAAAAAAACGTGGTCAACGATTTTCGTCGTCAGATTTTCGTCGTCTGATTTTTTCAAGTCACTGTAAACAACACAAATGATGGTCGTACATCAAAACGTTCTGAGTACGTTTATGCTAAAAAATATCAAACTTTCCAACTACCACTATGTGTTGCCGAGGCCAGAAATATATATAGCAGCCCTCGTATGTTGTGTTGTGTTTTTTTTAGTAGGGAAAACAATCACCTTTCCTTTTCCTTTAAAACATTCCCTTTTCAGAATAGAAAAGGTGCGCGAAAACTTCGTAGGGTTGAGCTCAAGCCTAGGGACCCCGTAGGTTTGCAAGAGATAATTTGCCCATAGGTAGGACGGTGTTGTTTTGACCTTGAAATAAAACAAAAACACGAACAAAATAAATGTTATACCTAAAATAAATTATTAGGACAGAAAGACACTTACATTTGGACTAGACGGACGACATTTTTTGGGAGAAGCGCTACGACATCAGCAGCGACATCCAGGAAACAGCAGCTCTCCTCTCGCCAGTTTTCCTGACCATCAGAAACTGCCGAAGAAAATGGAATTTGTCAACAGCTGTCGTTGTTTAAGCTAAATTATTAAATAGTTTTCTTGTTTTTTTTTGATGCAAAATATTAGTTTTAATAAATATATTTAGAATTCCTCATTTAGTAACTATGTCAGACATTTAACAGGCGGTAACCTGTCAAATAAAATAATTGTTTTTTTAATGTTATTATGAAAAGAAAAATGATGAAGTAAATTATTGACCTGTGGTAGTAGGGAAAACAAAAGTAAGCAGCGGCCAAAACATGGGATACCGGTATCATGGAGGGATCAGCCTTTGATTCCATTTGGGTGGGAAATCCTTGGCAAAACATTCGCCAAGAGTGCATATAATTGAGTGAAAGTGACCTTTAGTGAGTGTGAGTACATCCATATTATTCCGTTTTCGTTGTTTTGCAGTTACCAGTGGACTTGTTTCGGACACCGTATATTTCTATTAATTTTCTTAATCACGGTATGATTTATTTTTTGTCACTGTCGATACGTCCAGAGTTGGCAGAAAGAGCCACACCCAATCCGGAGAGCATAGCAGCGCTAAACGCCAGCATACCGACAACGCTAACAATCTTGCAAAACTTCATTTTCACTTTTAGACAGTGTTTTATTATTAAATGACAAAGTTCAATCTTTCCAAGAAAACCAGAAATTAAAAAAAATTATCAGTATTTTTTTTACAGCCGATTTAAATTGTTAATGGTCCACCTCATATTTGTATCCATTCCTCCTTTATTTCAATATTGTAATGCAAATTTTCTTATTTTCGCTGTCATTGTTCAAATTTCAGCGCTTAAAATGTAATTTGTAATCGTTTCGAGCAAAAACAACACCAAAGAAAAATCCCTTAAATTAAGGGATAATCGAAGGAACTGGCAACACTGTTTGACAAACTAAGCGCTTTTTTGATGTGTTTATTGTTGTTGCATTTTTGTGCATTTCCGCTTTTCGTTGCTTGCTACTTCACCAAACTTTAGTTAACATGTGTTTGTGTGTTTGTGTATATGTCTCTCACTTTGTGCTCTGTTCTCTCTCCCTCTTTCCAGTAGTTGAGCTTTACACCACGAATTGACTCGCACAATAACAACAACCAGCACAACGGTATACGGCGGTGTGGTGGAATGTTAGTGGTGGCTGGTGACTGTCGTCTGTTGTGATTTGGAGAAATCTGTGTGTGCTGGAATTACAAGCACTTCGGCGTGTGCCTGCCTCTTCAGTCCGAGATCGACCGACCAACCAACCTGACGAGTGTTTTGAAATAAACGCGGTGTTAAACAAAACTTCAAATCGCTTCTTATGTTCTTCTTAAATTTCCCCTAAATTTTTTGGCGCTGAATGGGTTAAAGCCAAACGACCGACCGTTTAGTAAAAAAAGGCTGCAAAAACCATGGTTTGGTTTAGCCAAAAGAAAAACGAGTTCAATTTCTAAACAACAACAACAAGAAAGAAAAAAAAAATCAACAAAAAAAACGACGAAAACATCACAAAACAAACCTTTTATTTTTCGGTTATTTTTTATGTTTACGATTTTTAAATTTTGGCCAAACAACAACAAAAATTCGAAAAATATTCTTTACCTCAGTACCAATTAAATGAGAATATAAAAAAAAAATCGACAACAAAAATCAAAATATTAAAAAAAAATATATTATAAATGAAATTTAATAAAGTGTACAACAAAAAGGAATATCGGTTAATTTCGTTAACGAAAAAGTGAAACAAATTATACATAAATTGTGTGAAAAAGGAAGAAAAGCTAAAAAAAAGGCAAGCAGGATTACACAATTACACACAAAACGCCATTTTGGATTTTTGTCTTTCTGGCTGCTCTGTTGTACTACGCTGAGAAGGACTCCCCGCCAACCCACCATTCACAATTCCCTACCGAAAAATAAAACGAAAGAGAGCGCAGCGGAGCTCCGCAACATTAGCAACAGTAGCTGGAGCAGGAGAACCGCAGGATATGACAAACTAAAATAAAAGCTTACTCCCTACAACAGCAAGGAAGGATAACGAAAAACTAACGAAACGAGAGAAGATGACTTTGTCCTACCTCCAGACGACAAACCTCCTTTAAATTCCATTTTTTTTATTAATTCAAAAAAAATATACTTTCGTTTGTTCGTGCATTTCATCAATATTTGTTTCCTGCATAATTCGCATATTCTGAAAACCAACAAAAGGACATTCAATCCCTCTCTCAAAGACACTCCAGTAAAATTGGCATAACGCGCCCTTTTTGCCAACCATTTCGCATACGCACCCTAAATTGGTTACGCTTCGCTGGCAAAGGAAGGAGCATAGCGCCCATGCTTATTAAGTAGCCAGCCAGCCAGCTACCTTCGCCCCCACTCTATCAGCATTATATTCATCACCTTTCGCCACTTTCTCACACCGCTATGATGTTCAAAAACGATTCAAGCCTGGATTATGACTCGTCTGGATCAGGTTCGCGGCCAACACATCGAACATTTATGAAAACATCTCGTCAGGTCGTCGTCGTCGTCAACTCCTCGACAACAACGGCAACACGTAGAAAATCCTTCGATTTCATGGAATGCTTCGGAGGCAAGTCCTTATCACCGTTATCATGTGGATTACTAATTGTCGTTGCGCTCAGTTGTTGCGTGAATAACGGTAAGTTTTTGTTTTTCCATTTGTATTTCTTTAGAAGAGAATAATTTCCACGGACTCCAAGGACTTTATAACAATAAGGCTAAGTTGCAGGTTAGGTTTGAAACACTTTAATAAGAAATTAAGGATGCATTTAAGCTCCTTTTTGACTTTAAGACAAAAAGGAGGTTCCCTATAAGTTATTTTACTATAAATTAAAGTGCTTCCTCTGAAATATATTCTAGAATTAGTTATGGAGATCAGAACTACAAATATTGACGATTTATTGGCATTTTGACGATTTTACATGTTAAATTTGACCCAATAATGATTGGCTACACTTGTGAGTGAAAAGAAAGAATTTAACGACTTTAAATCCAAAGCAGCTGACCTAGAATTTTAGTTAGCTTAACGAATTTGGGCAAAAATATTAAAGGCGAATATGTATACAGTAGACTCTCACAATTTGGAACCAGTTTGTTTCATGGGTGGTTCTAATATTTGGACGATTTTTCTTTCACAGAAATTTATAGTGAAACTAGTAAAAATAACTTTACTTTAACACAAAAAAAAATTATTAACATTTTATGTTTTTTACAAAATATTTATTTGACTCATAATCAAAAAGGAATACTTTTGCACACAGAGAAAATATCATTTCTGAATCGGTCCAAACTACAACAATTTGGTTGTATAGGGTCATCCATCTAGAGGTATTTTTTTTAGAGAAAAAAAAATATAAAAATTCAAATCAAGTGTGGAATCTTTATTGGTAGTTTGAAAGGACATTTTATGGCATTTATTTCTGGAATATAATTTCCTTCAAATGTTGGCCGCAACTACACCTCAGGGTTACCATTCTGAGGGTTCAATTTTGTATGACTCCTTCGAGCATTTCGACCGGTATGGCTTTAATGACACGCGTAATGTTGGCTTTCAAAACCTCAATCGTAGCTGGTTTGTCAGCATAGACTTTGGACTTTACGTAACCCCAAAGAAAAATGTCTAATGGTGTGATATCACTCGATCTAGGCCGGCAACTCACCTGTCCAAAACGTGAAATTAGCTGCTTTTTGAAATGACCTCTCAATAGATCCATTGTTTGAGCAGCTGTATGGCAAGTGGCACCGTCCTGTTGAAACCAAGTGTGGTCAAGATTACCGGCTTACATTTCAGGCAGCATAAAGATCGATATCATGCCGCGATAGCGAACACCATCACGGTTACGTTCCGGCCATTATCATTTTTGAAAAAATATGCACCGATGATTCCACAAGCTTATAAACCGCACCAACCCGTGGTTTTCTCTGAGTATAATGAACCTCTTCTTGTTGCTCTTCGAGCATTTCGACCGGTATGGCTTTAATGACACGCGTAATGTTGGCTTTCAAACCCTGAATCACAGCTGGTTTGTCAGCATAGACTTTGGACTTTACCTAACCCCAAAGAAAAATGTCTAATGGTGTGATATCACTCGATCTAGGCGGCCAACTCACCTGTCCAAAACGTGAAATTAGCTGCTTTTTGAAAAGACCTCTCAACAAATCCATTGTTTGAGCAGCTGTATGGCAAGTGGCACCGTCCTGTTGATACCAAGTGTCGTCAAGATTACCGGCTTACATTTCAGGTAGCATAAAGATCGATATCATGTCGCACCACTCACGGTTACGTTCCGGCATTTATCATTTTTGAAAAAATATGTACCGAAGATTCCACCGGCTTATAAACCGCACCAAACCGTGGTTTTCTCTGGGTATAATGAACCTCTTCTTGTTGCTCTTCAGCCCAAATGCGGCAATTTTGTTTATTGACTTTGCCGTTGAGCCTGAAATGGTCCTCATCACTGAACAAAATTTTGGTCGAAAGTCCGTTTCTCACTGAACGTAATACAGTTGCCAACATTTGAAAGTAATTATTTTCAAAAAATAAATGCCATAAAATGTCCTTTCAATTACCAATAGAGATTCCACACTTGATTTGATTTTTTTTTGTTCTGAAAAATACCTCTAGATGGATCACCCTATATAAACACACTTTCTGTTCCAATCGCTAACTTTTTAATTTATTGAAAGTTGGCAAATGCCAACTGCGTACCATATGATAGAAGCCATGTTAATACTTCGGTACTCACAGCCAATCAATCGATTATACCAACCGAATTCAGTAAAACTGTTGCTGTTGCCACCATCGGCGGTCATGGCAACTAAGCAATTGTAAAGTACTTGTTATTCTGATACCAAATTGGTATGTGTAGTTGGTGTGACTATCGATAAATTTTTTGCATTTACCAAACCCCATTTATTTCACTGTTGCCACACCCTATTGGTTATACCAACATCACAATATAGTCCCCATAATAATTTATTGGTTCTAGTCACTACGAAATCCTTGTCAAAAACACATTTATACGAGTAATTAAAAAAATATATCGAATACTAGTAAGTATTAAATCTAAGTATATTAAAATTTTTAAGAATTTAGATTATTTTTTTTTCAAATTGAATTTTGAAGAATTTTAAAGTAAAATAAAAAATATACTTTAAATTCTGGCCTAAATTCTATCACAATTTGTTCTCGCATTGAAACTCATTGATTATCCAGTTGAACCGGACACATAAAACTTTACCATCAGTTGGTTTAGTTAGCAAAATGTTCGTGGAAATGACAAAGGAATTCAAAAAGAACTTAAATTTTTTAACATTACCGATTCGTTGTCTCTTCAGCCGATGGTGTCAGCTCCCTCTTCTGAAAGTTGCCATACACAAAACCAACATTCGGATGTATCGACGGAATACATGAATAGTACGTGCAACCACCAATATTCGGTTGGCAAAAAAATCGGTTGTGGCAATAAATCTGCTCTCTGTGTGTTACTAAAAAATCTTTTCTATCATAATATTTAGTTTTTAATAGCGATTTTAACAATTAATCTGTTATCATTGGTTTTTTGATTTATTATAAATGGAAACAACGATGTCGTTACGAATGCTTAAAAAATTAGAAGTGTTAGTGCTGGAAATAATATCACTGTTTTTGCACCATTGTACAACGTTATTGACGCTTTCAAGTACTTTCGAATGAGGAATAACGGGCCAGAGATCGTTTAGATTAGGGTGACCCCATCTGGGGCCCCATCACCACTTTCTTCTGCATCAGATCCATCAGTAAACACATCATCTTTCCTATTTTCGATTACGAAAAAAAGATCTAGATTTGTTTGGAGAAGTTCATTGCAATCCAGATTTTTATGAATCAGTTGGACTACTGGCAAATCGTTATCGCTGTCATATTGGTCGGAGTCACAACTAAATCGGCATCGTTTTCATATTGGTCGGAGTCACAACTAAACAACTTGGACCAAGATTTTTTTTATACTGTCCGTGGTAACTCGTCCCAAGCTTGCTCCAACAATACTAATCTACTTCACCCCACTCACCAGTTAACTCAGCAAGTAACTTACTTCTCCATCCATTGGCTAGACAGCTGCTGCGACAATTGGCGGCAGGAAATAGGCAATTATGTTTCCATCTTCACGTTGAAGATTCGAATGTAGTGGGAAAAATTACCCACAAGCAGAAAGGCTTTCGGTGGCATATAATTTTCTTCCGAGAATTGGATGATCTACAAAACGAAAAAATTTTAATTCTTTGAAAAAAAATATCTTGTGAAACCAATCATCCTTATTCTATTTGGCGTCGGCAATATCAACGGCAACTCAAATCGAAGACAACATCAATTCTATGCTAATTTGGTATTCTGTAAGAGTATTACGACGCCGTTGCCTGTTTATCGAAAATGTCAATAACATACAGCACACATATCTAATGTTAGAGTCAGCTGATTCATTTTATTTCTTGTTTTTGATGAAATATACTATGTAAGTTATGTGCTATTTTCGTGGGAAAAAGTTTGTTTGTAAAAAAAAGTTTAAATAAAAATGTTTTTTCTATCCGATTCGGACTCATCGAGTGACGAAGAAAACAAAAAAAATTAGACAGAATCTTCCATTTTTAATTTGCCCGATGAGAAGTAAGAGACATATTTGAAGTCATAATTTCCTAAGTAATCAATTTTTTATTCCTTTTAAGATTTGAAAGTTATTTTCGGCTGAATAAACCTTCATTTAAATATGTTTTGGAAATTTAAATATGTTTGGAAAACTGGTTGTTGTTGATCGTACTGATGGTACTGATGGTGTTGATCGTACTGCAGCAGTTGATGTTGATGGTAGAGATGCTATTGATGGTACTGATGCTAGTTGTTGCAGCATCTTTGCTACCGATGGTGGGAGCTGTTTCCTGTAAATAATAAAATATTAAAGGGCCGCAAGTAAGTCGACATATTGCTGAAATATGTCTTACCAATTCAAGTAATTCCGATAAGCACACATCAACACTGTCTTCAGTGTTTGGGACTCCTTAAACCATACCCTCTTGACTTATTTGTTTTTCGAACTGCAGCAAATTTGCCACAGCTTCCTCCAAGGGGCTCAGCATTTGCTGCTTAAATACACCACCTCCAGTAGCTTTGCTTTCCGCTTTATTTATGGCCATTTTTCTTTTAATTTTAAATTTTCGGTCCCTCCAAATCTGTAGAAAGAATTCCATCAAACAGCATAGTTTTTAACCAAACTATTTACCTTACCTTTTGCCATCCAGCACCAGATCTAATTGGGGGTCCATGAGAATTTACCACAGTGGCAATACTCTCCCACTGTTCATTAAAATTATTAGGAACAGTGCCCTTGTGAAATCCTCTGGCTAGTGATGGATTCTTTTCAAGCTCTTCCACTAGCTTCTCGAACTGGCGCTTATTTGTTATTTTAATTTTTTCCATTTAATTTTCTAATGAAATCAAAATTAACGTAAACAATACATTGAAGGCAACACTAAAATGGCCGACGCCAAAATCAAAGCCTATTGAAAACAACGGCGTCGCCAATTTTTCTTACAGAATACCAAACTTAATTTAACAGTCATCGAAATACGGCAATATTGCCAACGGGAATACGAAATTGAAACAAAATACAAAAAACGACGTCGTCTTCTGTTGACTACGCCAAATAGAATAAGGGCGAATATTTCTAAAGTCATCCATGCATTCTTCGACAAGTCATAATGCAGTTGGTTTTTAAATCCTTTGAAACATTTCGCCTTTTTGCTTTTCTGATAACCAATGGCCTAAGTTTGTGTGAACCATCAAAAATAGACCCTAGTTAAACGGGAATGCGCTCTCGTTGAACAGTATATCCTTGGCCCCTTTTTTGTGAAAGCAGCGACGAATGTTTAATTATTATATTCATCAGCATTATACTAGTATATTTGGGTCTCCATTAACAGTGTTTCGCCACCCATTTTTAAGCTACGAATTTCACATCGGGTTTTAAATTGAGAAAACCATCTATCGCTAGCATAAAATAAATTTTCATCCTTATCAGGATACACTTTACTAAAAACCGCCTTAGCTTTGCTCTTAATACGAGTGCTGCTATATATATTTCTGGCCTAATAATGAAACTGCGAATATTTATCATCAAAAATAGTTTTATTGTTTTTCAAAGTATTCTCCAGCATGATTTATACACTTTTGCATGCGCTCAAACCAATTGTCGAAGCACTTTTTCCACTCCGATTGAGACTCCTCCAAAACATGGTTTTTGAACGGTTCAGCAGCATCTTCCGGCGACGAAAATTATTGACCACGCATTTTTTTCTTGATGCGGGAATAAAAAAAGTCATTAGGTGCCAAGTCAGGGCTGTACGGCGGATGATCCATCAATTCGATGTTTCGGCCGGTCAAAAAGGCGCTGGTTTCAGCTAATGTGTGAGAGCTCGCATTGTCATAGTGCACAATGATTCGTCCTTTATTGTTCGTTTTTCGAATTTTTTCCGAAGACTTCAGGCAAACAAATTGTGGTGTACCACTCAGAATTGACCTCCTACGTTGCTCAAGCAGAACAGTCGCCATATGACCAGTTTTGCTAAAGAAACAGGCGACAATTTGCTTCGAAGTGCTTCTTCCACGAACAACTTTCGTTGGATTTGGCTCGTCTTCGAAGACCCACACGGTCGATTGCTGTTTTGTTTCGGGCTCATACGCATGGATCCATGATTCGTCACCTGTGACGATCTTATAAACGTCTTTTGAAGCACAGCGATCGTATTTTTCAAAATTTCTTTGCCCTAATCGACACGAGGATTTTTTTGAGCGATTGTCAATTTGTTTACGTTTACGGCCAGGTGTTCATGCAATATCGAATGTATGCTGGTGAAAGAAATGCCCAAGGATACCTGTATCTTACGATATATAATATGACGATCTTGCATTATAAGTTCACGCACGACATAAATGTTCTCTGGCACAACGTCCGTTTTTGGACGACCTTCACGACCTTCGTCTTTGAGCAAGCGTCGGCCACGATTGAATTTATTAAACCAGTTTTTCACAGTGCTAGGATGGTTCTTCATCGCCATACAAAAATTGATTAATTTTTTCAAGTCACTGTAAACAACACCAATGATGGTCGTGCGTCAAAATGTTCTGAGTATATTTATGCTAAAAAATGTCAAACTTTCTAATGGAAATGTCAGATGGCACCAGGAAAAGCTTAGTGTTGCCTAGGCCAGAAATATATTTAGCAACCCTCGTATTGGTCCAGTCAGTGTGTTCTTCTTTTCTCCCTGATTTAAAAAACACTCGTAAACACTCCGAATAGTCAGCACAATGCAAAGCTTTTTTTCGGTTTTTTAATAGGTGTTGGTAACAGCATCCATTATGTCATTGTTTCTTTAATTTTTTGAAGCTGGTGGCGGAATTTGTTTGTTGCATTTAAATCTTGTTCTAAACGATTCCATGTGCGCTTTCCTTAAGCCTCTTTAATATTTTGATCTTTTTTTTCCAAGGATAAGGCGAGTAATTAAATAAGCTTAAAAAATGAGTGCAAAAAAATTAACAGGTGAACATGAATACAGTGCACTCTTACATATTAGAACCACTTTGTCCCAGGAGTGGTTCTAATTTTTGGACGACTTTTCTTTCACAGAAATGTAAGAGATAATAGTGAAAATAGTAAATAAAAATTCTTTTCTGTGAAAGAAAAATCGTCCAAAAATTAGAATCACTCCTGGACATATCCATAACTCCGTGACTTTTCAAAAAAAACTCAGACTTTTTTTTCAAAAAAAACTATTTTTCAACATAATCTCATTTTAGCTTCATTAATAACGTTTCTCTAATTTTTGTATCCCTTCCAAAAAATAGGATTTTTCGAGGTCCTTAACATAGGTTTTTGTTTGAACAAAAATTTCATCGTTGGATCTGAATGTCTTTCCACTGAGCCATTTCTTTGGGTTTGGAAATAGGATATACGTAATTACTGGAGGCTAAATCCGGAGAATATGACTGATGAGGATGAGAAAAAAAACACCTTATCCAAGGAGAATTTTTTATTAAAAAATTCCAGAAATTAGCACCACAGGTTCAATGTATTAAAACGAAAGGTTCTAATTTTTGAACATTTCGAACTTGTGAAAGTGTCTAACGTACAAGGGCAGATCAATAATTCCGTAACTTTTTCAACTTTTCTCGTAGTTGTATGAAATGTAACACTGCTCCCATCAAGTACCATCTGTTAATAGACTACTGTCAAATTTTAAGAGAGTTCCGTCAATTAGTTTGTGTTCAACAGCTGATCAACACATAAAACCTCGTGAATTTTATTAAAAATGGAAATGAGTTTAGAGTGTTTATTAAACACTATTTTTTGCGGAAAACCCCGTCAATCAAACCAATGGTGGTGGGACTCTGCACCATCGATATCAATGGTAAAAAAGTAGTTTACTGACTTTCGTTGTGGTCGCACAACTACAAATGGACGGCCAATTGAGGTTGATGTACCCGAAAATGTCGAAAAAAACACGATGTGGGGTTGGCCGATCGAAGAGTAAAAGTGCGTGAGATTGTTGATGCCACACGCTTTTCGTATGGCAGTGTGGTTTCGATGTTACATGATCGGTTGGGGTTAAGAAAGCTGTCTGCAAGATGAGTGCAGCGATTACCATATGTGACGGCGCATAGAGAAAGGGACCTAAGGGTAAAAAAAATCAATTTTCATTTTTTACTTTTTTTTCTGTAGACAACATCTGAGCATCGAATGAGACCGATCCCATGCCCCAAAAGTTTTCCCTCCCAGAGATATGCGCATTTTATGAAATAGAAGTCGACGATTCTAAGCGCAAATAGAAAGGGACCTAATCTTTAAAATGGCTCTCCTGAACAAAACTGGTTTTTACCCTTAGGTCCTTTTCTATTTTGCGCGTCACATATAGTGGAGATAATGCTAGGGTGCACACGTGTGCAGTTTCAATAGCAAAATTTCACGAATTTGGTTACGAATTGGTACCTCATCCGCCATATTTTCCGAAATTGCAGAAACCTTGGAGTAGGTGCATTGAGCTAAAAGGAGATTATGTTGAAAAATATTTTTTTTTTGCAAGAAACTGTGTTTTATTCGAAATGTCACGGAATTATTTATCTGCCCTCGTATATGTATTAATTTAGCATAAAAAAATATTATACTTATTTTTTTTGGATAGAGTTGAAGAGAGAGAGAAAAATCCGTTCGAAATCGGCCCGAACACAAAAATTTAATTGGATAAACCGGATTTCTGTTGCAATCACCAACATTCAAGGGTAGAGATTTCAAAGTTAGACGGTAAATGGTTTCAAACGATGCAGCCACATTTTTAAGAGTATAGCAACTGACTTAAGTCTATTTAAGTGACATTACTGAGACTTGATTAGAATCTTCGCCATAGATGGACCTCTTTATTTTTCAAAAACAACAACCATTTTTTGGCAGCGACCCACATTTTCAGAGTTACGGTCCATCAAAGCTTAACAATTAATATTGTTTTATACTCGTACCTTGATAATTTTTTGTTATCAGATTAAGGCAGTATGAGTATTTCTGCAAAGAACATCTATTTATTTTACTAATCTGTTAAACCCCGGTTAAAATATTTATATAGCCTTACTCTTATTCTACGATTTTACGTTAACTTATAAATGGTAAATATAACGAAACGAGAATTATCTTATCTTATTTTTTTATTATGATAGAAGAATCTATGACAATTAAAGGTATTCCAGCTTCAGTGCCATATCTTTATCCGATGGTCCGTTTTTTACCGACTCTGAGACATAATGGTGGTTCAATGTTGTTAATGTGCCGAATTATCTCAATTATCTTCAGAATTGTTCTAGGCTTAGTTTTCTTTTACTTATAAATATCCCCAAAGAAAAAAGTCCAACGGTGTCAAATCACATGATCGTGGCGGCCAATTTATATCGCCACGACGTGAGAAAACACGTCCATTGAAATTTTCGCGCAAAAGAGACATTGTTTCATTGGCTACTTGGCAAGTGGTACCATCATGTTGAAACCACATACCGTCCAGGTCCTTATCCTCAATTTCTAGCCATAGAAGACCGTCGCGATTGCTAACACCAATTAAGAGTCGAGGTTGACGGCTCTTTCTACCACACTATCGCTAACAACATCAATGTCTTCCGCAGAACTAGGCGATTAAGCCCAGGTATCTTTACTTTTCCTATAGGCCCGGTTTGTTGAAATTTGCGCACAATTCTAAAGATGGTGCACACATTTGGTCGATTATGCTGTCCAACCAATTCACGAAAAGCATTTGAACGCCCATTTTCGTAAAGGGCGCTGCTCAATTGTGTACCAGCCCATTGTTAAATTTCCAGTTTTGTACCAGTCCATGGTTAAATTTCACATAACATTGTGCATTGTGTTTGAACCACCCTTTATAAAGATATACAGGGTGGAGCGCGGTAATTTCATTTTTTGCACTGCAGGCTGTGGCGGCTGACGGGAGATTTGTATTCTTCTGCATTTCAGTTGCCATTATGCTTTGGACACCTGAGGAGAGGTCATTTTGTGTTGAAGCGTATTTTTCAAATGCGCACTCGATCAGTACAGTGCAGCGTGCTTTTCGTTTACGATTTGCAGTTCCCCCAAGCGGACGTGTTTTGGATGACAATCAATTGTAAATTGGGTAACTTTATTGAAAACAGCAGGAATGTGTCATGTGTACGTAGGGGACCTGAGAGACGGATTACAACACCACAAAACATCGAGAGAGTTAGAGCAGCAGTACTGCAATCTTCGAAATGCTCTGTTTGGAAGCAATCACTTGCTCTTGGCATTTCCAGACTTTTTTCAGCCGGCTCTTGAGGCAATGCAATGGGAGGATACATGGTTCCATTAGGTTGGTGGCACTGCACACACAGTGAGGGTTACCATGAATTGTTTGAGGCAAATGTTTCCTGGACGGCTTATCTCTTTTGAGGGGTGATGTGAACTGGCCAGCACGATCGCCAGACTTATTTTTCCTTTGGAGAACTTATTAAAAATATTGAGGCTGAAATTGGCAGAATACCAGTCGACATGCTCGTTAGAATTCCTGAAAACTTCAGAAAACGTATGCAACAGTGTGTGGATAGCGAAGGTCGACATTTGCCACATACTCTATTTAAACCCATGTAATTTAAAAATTCCCTTACTTTTCAAATAACTAAAATAAAGAATCAATTTTTCTAAGGTTCATAATTTTTTTCTTTCATTCCCAAATAAGCAACTCATCGCGCTCCAGCCTGTATAAAAACTATTTTTTTTTGTAGTTTGGCTAAATTTGGTGGCGATCATTATGTCCGAAAATCCCAACTAAAAACAAAAATGCATATGTGACAGCGCATAGAGAAAGGGACCTAAGGGTAAAAAATCAATTTTCATTTTTTTTCTTTTTTTGATGTGGACAACATCTGAGCATCGAATGAGACCGAGATATGCGCGTTATATGAAAGTGAAGTCGACTTTTCACTTTTTTTTTGAGTGAAGTCAACTTTTCACTTTTTTTTTTGATGTGGACAACATCTGAGCATCGAATGAGACCGATTCCATGCCCCAAAAGTGTTCCCTCCCAGAGATATGCGCGTTTTATGAAAGTGAAGTCGACGATGCTAAGCGCAAATAGAAAGGGACCTAATCTTTAAAATGGCTCTCCTGAACAAAACTGGTTTTTAACCTTAGGCCCCTTTCTATTTTGCGCGTCACATATACGAACTTTTTTTAAATTTGGCTTACTTAACTTATTACTTTACTTCTAATTTGGAAAAAAATTTCCATTCTTAGGCAAAAGGCTAAACCCGAAAATTTCGGATACTGCCGTGGCTTACTTCAAAAAAAACCGGCAGTCGGTTTTTTCAAAACACGTTTTTTTTGTTAAAAAAATAATAATCAAAATGTCGGTTTTCTTAAAAACCACCGGTTTTTTGGACTCCCGGAGTATAAAGCGAGCGTCTTCCGAGGGGACCATCCCAGTTTTGTCTTAAACCACCACCTTTGGTGTTGATTGCCTCGGTTGGCAAATGTTTAATCTGTTCTTGAATCCATTACATGGTATTAAGTATTAAATGTACTTTGACGATTTAGTTGCCATATTTCTTTTTATATTTTTTTTTTAATAGTGGCTCTATTAAAGACTTTATTATTAATAAAAAATAATTGTGACCTGTCGCTGTGTTTAGTACAACAATACAAAGTTTAATTATTTTTTCACAGTTGTGACTAAGAACAATAGGTATTTACAACTTTAAATGCTCTTTAATTGAAAGTAAGAAAAAATCACCTAAATGACATCACCGAATATATCCTCCGAATATGACTGGCCGCACAATCGATGTCAAAGCAAGGCTGACATTGGACTGCAAGTTGTGACATGAAAATGTGTCGAAATTTTTAAAAAAACAAATATGTCAACCAATTAATTCGTTTCGTAAAGTTAATTACAGCTTCATGTGTGTAATTAAAATCATTGGTTCTAACACTCTAAAGCCAGGCCACAGCACAACCACCTGTACGAGTACGATTTCTCAACGATGAAATATCTCCACTCATAATGTTCAAGTCATCTGTCCGTCCAAGGGTATTGTTGTTGTTGTTGTCAGTTGACAAATTAAAAACCACATTGACCACCAAAAAATAGAATCCAAATTAAATATTGAATACAAACAATGAAGGTTTGTTGTTTCGTTTCGCATGAATTGTTTTTTTCAAGGTGTTAAATTTCGTAAGTCATTGAGTTTCAAAATTATTTAATGCAATAAATTAAAAAAAAGGAAAACAGGTATGCCTGGAATAATTAAATTCTCGTTCTAAAAATATCACAAATCAATATAAATAGCAAAAAAAAAAATAAAAGAATCCCAAACACTAAACTTGTTTCCCAACTTTCTCAATAATTTTTGTTTTTTGTTTTGAAAAAAATAAAAGAATACCAAAACACTTAACTTGTTTCGCAACTTTCTTAATAATTTTTGTTTTGAAAACCATAAATATTTCGCCGACGAAGACTACTAATATTCAATACTTGTTTCATCCAGATAATTTTAAAAATCACATATTTGCTAATTGCGATTATTTTTAACGTTTTTAGAACGTATTAAGCAGTATTTCGAATTTGTGTTTTAAAAAAACCGACTGTCGGTTTTTTTTGAAGTATTTAAAATTCAGGGTTTAGCCTTTTGCCTAAGAAAGGAAATTATTTTTCGAATCAGAATTAAAGTAGAAGTGCCCTGGTATAGCTCCAAATTTACCCACACGCAGAGAAAAAACTTGGTTACTACATGGTCGCGGCAATAATAATATGTTTTCCGCAATAAAAGTATGTTCGTCGCAACCATAGCATTGCTAACTGAATTTATTTTTGACAATAGTATAATTGCTGCAATATTAATATTGTTGAAATGTAACAATAGTATTATTGCCAAATTTAAATATGAAAATATGGTTATAGCAACAATATTAATATGGTTGGTGCGACAGAAGTAGTGTGTTTGGCGTTTTATGTTAACAATAATATGATTACGGCAATCATACTGTATAATTGTAATTTTTCTTCATTTAAATATGCTTTTAAGAACCAATGTTATTGCTACGGATCTAATGCAATAAAAGTACTTTCGAAATTAAAATTTTTTAAACAAGCTGCTTTGGCTTTATTTAACTGAAATTTTTTAATAAAAACGCTTACGTTTATTTAAACTTATTTTTTCTACTGTGAAATAAATCACTCCTATTATTTTGAATTTAATGTATTTTTGAATAATTTTCATAATTCAAATCTATTTGTGACAACTTAAACCAATTCTAATAAATAATATTGGGGATCAAATCTATTGTCGACAACTTAAACAAATTCTAATAAATTATATTGGGGATCATAGTATAGTTGTGTGTGATAATACTATGGTTGTAGGAATCATAACATGGTTGCGTGTGAATCATACTATGGTTGTAAGGATCATACTATGGTTGTATATGAAACATACTATGGTTGTGAGGATCATACTATGGTTGTGGAGATCATAGTATGGTTGAGTTTGAATAATACTATGGTTGTAGGTTATGTGCGACTCAGACTATTGTTGTCAGGATCATAGTATGGTTGTATTTGAATCATACTTTTGTTGTGAGGATCATAATATTGTTGTACCACAACCATATACCCAACAATAGTATTATTCTCTTCGAATATTGTCACCACAACCATGCCAGGTTCTTACGAAACGTATGAGAACTTTGCAAGTTCTCTTCAAACAATTGCCCATGAAAACACCATTTCACCTTTACAGAGACTCCGCAATCAGAGCCATCTACAGATTTCCTTCTAAGTATAACGTGTGTTGATAAGAGTTTAGTTGGCGTTGCCAACTGTTATGCGTGCCGTGCATTAACATATGTGTAGCTAGTTTGTTTATTTCGGTCTTTTTGCTTTAACGAACGCATTGTGCAGGGATTAACTGGCTCTCCAGACCTATTGGATCTACATTTTAATACAGGGTGTCCGCCGGGAAGGTATACTACAGTCGAAGGCAATTTTTTTTTGACCGTGATTCTTGTGGCTCTCAACCTCTGAAAAAATCAATATATTTTTAATATTTTTTTTTACCACGACTTTTAACTCCGATGTTACGATGTTACGTATTGTTACGAAATTTTAACATAATGTTACGTTCGGCCGGGTAGCATTTGAAGGGAACCTTACGATGTGATTATACCAGGGCCGTGGCACCGCCCACACAATCCCAAACTTAAAGAGACCATGTCGTGAATTACACATGACATGGAAGAAAACATATCCTTAAGGAAAAGTAGGTCAAAGTGATCAAAGTAATGGACCGATCGTTAAAAAGAATAAAATTAATGGCTAGGAAAATATTAAAGACTATTTTGTGTTAAAATAAGATAAGAAGACGTGGCAGCGCCCATACAACTCTGAATGTAGAATGACAGTATCTCATGAACTGTTAAAGATATGAAAATGATGTTGGTATGGAACGAAACAAACCATAGTGGAAAATGGGCGGTTAGTAAGTCCCCGGGGCCGGATGGTATTTCAGCACTTGTCCTATGTAAGTGTTCTTTTACGCTTGCCCGTCCACTACGCAATCTTTTCAACCTTGCTTACCGTGCAGGTGTCTTTCCAGCTTGCCGGAAGGTTGCGAACGTCTAGCCAAACCCCAAACAGGGTTAAGTCATTCATGCTGTGAATTATAGCCCAATAGCGATTTGCTATGCCCTTTCCAAGGTAATGAAGAACATGGTTAATCACCATCTTCTGAGGTATCTGGAATCTAACGAGCTGCTTAGTGATCGACAGTATGGCTTCCGTAGAATTCTCTCCACGGGAGACTTGATGGCTTTTTTGTCGGAGCGTTGGAGACGATCTATCCATTAGTTTGGTGAACGTAACGTCGTGGCTCTGGATATCTTCAAGGCCTTTGAGAGAGTCTGTTACGGTGCACTCATATTAAAGCTGATAGCATTTGGTGTCGGTAATGCCTTCGTCCGATGGGTTCTCATGCCATTATCTATCGATGCTAGGGATATTGAACAATCAGACGTTCTTGATTTTCTGGGCATGGAAATACAATGTAACGGTCGTTGAAAGATGCATGTATTCGAAATGTCTAAAGAAGCACTTAAGTGTATAGGCTTGCTAAGGCGGTACAAGAAATAGTTCACTCCCTCTGATCTTTCAAGTATACGAGGGCGGTTCGGAAAGTTCTTAGCCTATCAATGAAAGAGAATACTTAGTTTTTCAAAAATATTTTTATTTTTCAATATAATCTCCTGAAACTTCAATACACTTAGTCCAACGCTTATCTAGCAATTCTATCCCTTGATTAAAATAGTTTTCCTCAAGGTCTTCAAAATAGTGGTTTACAACTGTAATTGCATCTTCATTTGAGGTAAAACGCTTGCCAGCAAGGATTTTTTTAAGATTTTGGAACAGGTAAAAGTCACTGGGAGCTAAGGTGGGTGGTCAAGCAACTCGTACTTTAATTCGTTGATTTTAGCCATTGTTACAACACTCTTGTGCGCCCTTTTTACCCTTTTGCAGATAGTCAATCAATAAAATACCTTTGAAGTCCCAAAAAACCGTTGCCATAACCTTACCAGCCGATTGAATTGTTTTTGCCTTCTTTGGGGCACTTCCTCCAGCTTCAGTCCACTGTTTGGATTGTTCTTTTCTCTCTGGAGTATAGTGGTGGATCCATATCTCATCAACAGTTATGAAACGACGCTTAAAATCCATTTTATTTCGCTGAAAACGATCCAAACAAGCTTGAGAAATGTTCATTCTTATGCGTTTTTGGTCGACTGTTAACGAGTGCGGCACCTATCTTGCAGAAAGCTTTTTCATCTATAATTCTGCATGCAAAATTAAATGGACTCGATCATTTGAGATGCCAGTGATATTAGCTATTTCACGCACTTTTATTCGTCGATCATTTAATACCATATCATGCACTTTGGCTACAATTTCTGTTGTTGTTGCTGTTTTTGGACGTCCACTACGTGGTTCATCTTCAATGCTTGTACGACCACGTTTAAATTCAGCAACCCAATTTTTTACTGTTGCATATGAAGGAGCACTTTCACCTAACACATTCACCATATCATTATGAATTTCTTGCCCCGATAAACCTTTTTTATGTAAATATTTAATGACACCACGCATTTCTAATTTTTCCATTGTAAAAAAGTCTCGAATACGTCTTTTGTGAACACCTGTTTCTATATGAAGGAGTTGCCAGATCGAAACAAAATTTAAATTCAGAGATGGAAGTTTCCAAAACACTTAACTTTTTTCTTTTTATACCGCGCTTTTTGTGCTAGGCTAAGACGTTTCCGAACCGCCTTCGTATATATTACCTATCCCATCTATGGGCAGTTGCTCCATCATCATCCTTCGAGCTAGTTGATCGTGTTCAAAGGAGAGTGATGATGTTATGTGAAAAAGTGGCAGATTTGCCAAAGAAGTCAGTTTTTTTTGCAACGATTTGGAGTTATCGCCTTTCGACCACTAAATAACCTTGTACAGTAGGGTATTATTTGACAGTAGGGTATCCAACTCTATTGCCTCCCTAGAGCATCATCGGAATGGCGGTTTTGTGTCGCTGTTCTATCGTTATTTTTATGGTGAGTGTTCGCCAGGCATCCGTAGTGTTATTGCTAACGTAAGGATGTTCGGCAGGGATGCGAGACTTTCTAGGAATTCACACCCGTTTGTAATCGATTGGCCGGTTGACCGCAATATACATTATACACTACAGATTAAATATCCGTATGTGGAATCAACTTCCGGCAATTGTATTTCCAACCAATTATGACATCCACAAAATTTAAGACAAATTTAAGAAACATTAAGCCCTTTTTTCCCCATCCGCGCCTGTACTTTCCGCTCAATGGACTGCATATTCCATCGCAGGAAGTGTGCACGAGTATCATGCCAGTTAACCCAGATTCAGCCCCAGGTAAGAACATCTAATAATTGTTCAGCAGCGGGTTTCTATTTTGTAAATGCCGGCGACTAACTAGAAAGAGATTTACCTCTAAGCCATGTTCATATTTCTCTATAAAATGCATGAGCTGTTCGGAGATGGCGTTAAACAGTAGGTCCCGGCCAGTAAGTTTTTGATTGAATAGTGTACAGCTCACCGATTTGAGAAAAGTTCCCCCTTGTTCCCTTGTTCCTCAAGGGGATGTTATGGAACTTAGGTTAGTAATATAGAGGACATTCCCTAAGTGTTGGCGAATTTAATAGAAAAAAACATATCCTAAAGGAAAAATGGTGGTGCCACGCCATCTTCATATTGTACCGAAAACAATAAGCTTTGGCTCGGTTGAACTTAATTTGTCCATTATTTATTTTCATATTGCATACATACTTTACATAGGTTCTTTCCGATTTAAGTCTCTCGATTTCGAGGAAATTTCTCATAGAGCGTTTCGAACGACCAACACCACTTGGACCACATCGGTTCATGTTTTAGAACGGCCCCACACAAGGGTCCTTTCAGATTCGAGCTTCTGCAGCCGAAATTAAAACTCGATAACGCTCAACATTTGCATGGTAAGTTATAAGCGACAAATAATAAATTATTCTAAATCCAGATATCAGTCAATGTTTTAGATAATGCCTTAAATAATTGTCCCAAACCCAGTGAGGTCCTGTTGCTCACAAATTATTTCCGATAGCGTTCAAACTTTTCATTGTTCAAGTTTTATAAGTAATGATGATAAAAGTCCGTATTGATTTATGTTTTCGATTACACGAGGCAAGAAAATATGGCTAGGTTCACAATATTCAAAGAGCATCATACTATTTTTGGATATATGGTTGTGGTAGCCATAAAGAAATCATAGTGTAGTTCTTGTAACAATAATATTATTGGCATATTATTCAACGCATCCATTTTCTGATGACAAAAGAACAATACTATATTTCCAAACAACCTGGTTGTGATTCCCACAACAATACTATGTTTGCAGGAAACCATATTATGATTCCGAAAACCATACTGTGATCGCTTATAGCCATATTATGATTCACACTTAACCATACGAGTACTTTGATATCCACAACAATATTATGATCCTCACAACCATATAATGATTCACACTCAACCATACTATGATCCCCACAACCATACCATGATTCCCACAACCATATTATGATTCCACTTAACTATACTATGATCCCTACAACCATATTATGATCCTTACAACCATAATTAGATTCGCATGCAATCATATTATGATCACCACAGCCACAATATGATACCCGCAACTATAGTATGACTCCCACGCAACCATGTTATGATCCCCACAACAATGTGTATCTCCTGCTGTAAAGTCACATATTAAGTCACATCAACCATATTATGATCCTTACAATCATAATTAGTTTCGCATGCAATCATATTATGATCACCACTACCACAATAAGATACCCAAAACTATGGTATGATTCCCACAACTATAGTATGATTCCCACGCAACCATGTTATGATCCCCACAACAATGTGTACCTCCTGCTGTAAAGTCACATATTAAGTCCGACCTTGCTCAAACGCCAAGCAAAGGCGCTGAATCTTCTGAACAAAGTGTTTTAGGGTCACTCACAGGCGGCCACGTCCAACATTAGGTATTTTTTTATTTTAGTTGACCATTAAATTTATTTTTTTGTGTAAAATGAAATAAGCAATTCAAATTTTAATAAAACAAAGGACCTATTTGCAGCTTATTTAAATGGATTCATTTTTTAATTTAAATTTTCCTCTTTCTTTAAATAGTTTTTTTCCTTCTTAAAAAAATATTTTATGTCGAGCTCAAGGTTTTCCGTTCTTTCTTCCACTTTCGTTTTGCCTTTATAAAAAAAACACAAACAGCTAGTAGATATTTATTGTGAATAATAGCAATGTTTTTTGTGGAAAATTTTTGAATATTTTCTACCGATCTGATGTTCTTTTTAACGCTTCTTTTATGCCTAACAGAACGTTATAAACCTGTAGCCGCTAATGTTTGAAAGTGATTAATTAAAATTGCCCCGCAGCAAAGTAAACGACCGGTCTGGACCGGTCATTAGTTATTCGTAAGGTTTGCATGATTTTAGATCGTATCTAGAAAAGTCTTCAGCAAAGATCAATGAACTTAATATTATCTAACCGCCGTGATATGGATGCTTATGCTAATAGACGATATTCTTGTGCTGATTTACGAACAGTGTAACGTAACCGTATCGAAATAGCATAAATTAATGTGCGTTTAATTCCTAGCCTTGGAAATGAGGAAGACGGACTTTTAACTTGTTTAAAAGAGAGTTTCCTTGTCAGACAATCAACAAAATTAAAATTTAAATAAAACAATTACGTATTCCTCTTACTTGGATAGATTTGCAAATCATGCTGTAGAGGTTTGGTTCGAATAGATTAGAATTAGTCAACGTGATTTGTTATAGAATCTAATTTAAATTGGTTGTCAACCAAATTAGCCATTTAAATCAATCCACCCAATATTATTTTTTTTATTGAAATAAAAGGAAAAAACCCCCCTTTTTGGGTTTATATAAATTACTCGTATAGAAAGTTGAAACAAGTTTCTTTGTTTCAACCTTATTGAAATTTGGCAACAGCCCTTTTCGAACTAACAAAACAACTTGTTTTCATGCTCGTTTTTTTCCATATACTAGAGTTGCCAACCACGTGTCAGTTTTGTATGGATATCGACCTAGGAAGCTTCTAGCCTTCGACAGTCTAAAAAGACTATTAGTTGTTCTTTAGGTAGATTTAACATACAAATCAGACAAAAGGTTGGCAACTCTCCAAAAACTTCTACACCATATCCAATAATAATTAAACATTTCCAATAAAAAAATTACAATTTACCTATGGACGAACAAAAAACATATATTGTTGAGGTGAGCCGGGATCGAACAAAACCCCGGACCTTGGATCTGCTCGGTTTGTCAGAACCGAATACACCATCGTGCTACGTCTGTAAGGTGTAATCGTTCAATGGAGTGGGTGCACTTCAGGAGCTGTTCAGGTCTGAACCACTTCAGGGAGTATAGCGAAGCAGACTTTGTTGCCTCATGCTGTACCAACGAAGTAAGCAGTGGGTCTCTGGATTTGGTGTTATCATCGTCGTCTGCATTTTCGTCGTCGTCGTCATCATCATCCAACTACGAGACTCCCCCGCGGTCGCCCTCGCAACAGCATCAACATATACAGCATCTTACACCACAGATTGCTGTTGCCACTCCTGACAGTGCATCAATTTTGCAATTTAATTCAATCAGTGAGGTCATAGAATTTATGAATCGGAGAAACATCATGGTCGCCGCGATCCAAGAAACTAAGCTAAATGCCACCTGCAGCCTGCACAGTTGTGACGGATACAACGTGCTACGTAAGGATCGCACCAGAAGTGGAGGTGGGGGGCTTGCTTTCCTGTTACACCATTCTGTGCAGTACAGACCTATTTCGCCTGAGCTTGACTCTAGAGACCCATACATGGCATGTATGGGGGTAGCAGTCTAGTCTGGAACTGCCGAAATGGAGCTGTACAACGTATACATCCCGCCGGTTGGTAGCTGTGCCCCGCGTTATCTGCCAGACATAAGCAATTTCCTACAAGGCAATAACCGCTTGGTCCTAGGAGACTTTAATGCTCACCACGAACTGTGGCATTCTCTCCTAGACAACGACCAGAGGGGCATAGCTTTGGCAGAGCAAATTGATAGCTCTACGTTCTGCACAGTGAATGAGGACGCCCCCACGCGGATTATGGGCGATTGCCATAGCTTGCCAGACATCACTTTGGCATCGCCTGGCCTGATCAACGACGTCACCTGGCAACCCGTCATCTCACTAGGATCGGACCACCTTCCCATGACCACCCGATTTCATAACCTCTGAACGCCGTACGTTTCTCAATCAAAAAAAGGCTGATTGGGAGGCCTTCAGAGAAGCCACCAACCGCAGCTTTAATAATCTAGCTATTCCGTATGGCGTTCGGGTAGCCGAGAAAAAGTTCCGGGCCATCATTAACGCAGCAGCCGCTCGCCATTTTTCTGCTGGTCGAATATCCGAAGTACGACCAAACTTCCCAGCAGAGGCAGCGGGACTCACAGACGAGCGTGATGACATTCGTCGCTCCAACCCTACTGACCCTAGAATTAGGGATCTCAACTCAGAGATCAGTAGGTTGGTCAACGAATATAAGCGGAACAAATGGCTAGACCACTTAAAGCAGTGCAACTTGAGTTCCGCAATTGGTAAGTTGTGGACAACGGCCAAATCACTCTCTAACTCTGTAAGGAAGGATAATCGGACAGCTGTCACGTTCGGTGATAGAACAGTGACAGATCCGAAACGGTGCGCGTGTTATTTTAACCGGCTTTTTATTGAGCACCCAGAGAGTGAAAGGCGAAAAGGAGAGTATTACGTCGTATCCGCGCTCTCCGAGTCGAAGAGGCACCACCACAATTTACTGTTGGCAAAGTTGCCCATGTCATCCGCAGCGCAAAGTCATCCAAGGCGCTGGGTCCGGACGAAATCTTTTCAACATAATCTCCTTCCAACTCAATACACTTCATCAAACGTTTTTCAAGTTTTTTAATTCCATCCGGTAAATAAGATTTTTCAAGACCTTCAAAATATGCCTCAGTTTCAGCAATAACCTCGCTATTGGACGAAAATTTTTTGCCACCGAGAAATTTTTTTAAATTTGGAAACAAGAAATAATCAGCAGGAGCTAAATCTGGACTATATGGTGGATGCGGAGCAATTTCAAATCGTAATTCGGCCAGTTTTTGTTGAGTTAAAAATGCAGTGTGTGAAGGCGCATTATCTTGATGAAAAAGAAGTTTTTTTTCTTCTAAATGCGGTCGTTTTATCTTGATTTCTTCACTCAACCGATCCAATAATACACAATAATATTCACTTTTTATAGTTTTTCCTTTCTCAAGATAATCAATAAATATTATACCCCTTGCATCCCAAAATACTGTGGCCATTACTTTTCCTGCTGACTTAACAGTTTTCGCCTTCTTGGGACCACTTTTACCAGCTTCTATCCATTGTTTTGACTGTTCTTTGCATTCTGAGATGTAGTGATGGATCCATGTTTCATCGACAGTTATGAATCGGCGCAAGAACTATATTGGATTAGGCTGATAAATCGCTAAAAGCTTCTCGGAGTTGGTCCAACGGACGATTTTTTTGGGGCAAAGTCAACAAACGCGGCGCCCATCTTGCGGATAGCTTTTTCATGTGGAGTTCATCATATAAAATACTCCAAACTTGTTTTTCGTGTATTTTAACAATATCAGCAAGTTCTCTGATCTTTATTCGTCTATCTTTAGTCATTTCATTAAATATTTTTCTAATGTTTTCAATAGTAGTAGCAGTTTTCGGTCTTCCAGAGCGTACTTGAACGATCCATTTTAAATTGTTGAACCCAGGATTTCACGGTGGAGTATGATGGTGCATTATCACCATGAACAGAATCCAATTCATCTTTGATTAATTGTGGCGTATAACCTTTCATTTGAAAGTGTTTAATTACCGCACGAAACTCTTTATTTTCCATTTTTCAAAAATTATAAAACTTGTTTACTTCAATCACCTGTAACAAAGAAAATAATCATTAAATATTTTGGAAATTTTGACAGATGGCTTATAAAAGATTGCTTTTAAAAAACAAAAAACAAAAAAGTTGCTAGTAAAACAGAAAATGTGCCAGGCCAGTTAGTTTTGCGGTCGCCCTCGTAAAGCAAACATTTCTTAATATCATTTGCAGTTTTATAAGTTTGAAATGGAAATCTAAATTTTTTATTATAATTTTTTTTTGGAATTTTCTTGATTTGAAATGGCAATTCTCAATATTAGATTAAATTTTCCCAATATCAAATACGAGGGCGGTTCGGAAACTTCTTAGCTTAGCACAAAAAGCGCGGTATAAACAGAAAAAAATTAAGTGTTTTGAAAACTTCCATCTCTGCTATGAACACATGTTAAATTTTGTTTCGATCTGGCAACTCCTTCATATAGAAACAGGTGTTCACAAAAGACGCATACGGGATTTTTTTTACAATGGAAAAATTAGAAATGCGTGGTGTCATTAAATATTTACATAAAAAAGGTTTATCGGGACAAGAAATTCACAATGATATGGTGAATGTGTTAGGTGAAAGTGCTCCTTCATATGCAACAGTAAAAAATTGGGTTGCTGAATTTAAACGTGGTCGTACAAGCATTGAAGATGAACCACGTAGTGGACGTCCAAAAACAGCAGCAACAACAGAAATTGTAGCCAAAGTGCATGATATGGTATTAAATGATCGGCGAATTAAAGTGCGTGAAATAGCTAATATCATGGGCATCTCAAATGATCGAATCCATTTAATTTTGCATGAAGAACTACAGATGAAAAAGCTTTCTGCAAGATGGGTGCCGGACTTGTTAACAGTCGACCAAAAACGCATAAGAATGAACATTTCTCAAGCTTGTTTGGATCGTTTTAAAATGGATTTTAAGCGTCGTTTCATAACTGTTGATGAGACATGGATCTACCACTATACTCCAGAGACAAAAGAACAATCCAAACAATGGACTGAAGCTGGAGGAAGTGCCCCAATGAAGGCAAAAACAATTCAATCGGCTGGTAAGTTTATGGCAACGGTTTTTTGGGACTTCAAAAGTATTTTATTGATTGACTATCTGCAAAAGGGTAAAACAATAAATTCAGAGTACTATTGCAACCTTTAAGATCAATTAAATGTACATATTCTGGCTTACAACACAAAAAAATATTTTTTCATCAAGACAACGCACCAGCGCACAAGAGTGTTTTAACAATGGCTAAAATCAACGAATTAAAGTACGAGTTGCTTGACCACCCACCTTATTCTCCTGATTTAGCTCCCAGTGACTTTTACCTGTTCCCAAATCTAAAAATTACTGCAATTACAGTTGTAAACCACTATTTTGAAGACCTTGAGAAAAACTATTTTAATCAACGGATAGAATTGCTAGATAAGCGTTGGACTAAGTGTATTTAAGTTTCAGGAGATTATATTGAAAAATAAAAATATTTTTGAAAAACTAACTATTCTCTTTCATTGATAGGCTAAGAACTTTCCGAACCGCCCTCGTATACTCGTATATTAATTATTCTCACTTTTAATTGGAATTTTCTCAGTCTAAAATGGAAGTTCTCAATTTAAAGTAATATCTTCTTATTTTTTTTAATAGAAATTTCAGGTTTTTTGGGCCCTTTCGGCCCTTGCGTCCGTCTCTAATTTCAAGCTTCTTAGATTTCTAATGTTTATTCTTAATTTGAAAAGAAATTGCTTTACTTTTGTCAGTATAAACAGCGCATTCCTTTGCTTCGCTGCCTTAGTTTTTTAAGAATTGTTTTATTTACATTTTACCTTGAATGAATTAAAAGCTGCACTAGAGGAATGTGGACCTGTGGACCGGGGTTAGTGTCTGTGAATAATTTTGATTTCAAATCCTGCAATCAACCCATTCACACTATATCGGTCTCTCCCCATTTTTAAAACAACTAAGAAGAATTTACATTTTGCAAAATTAGTTTTTGATTGTGAAAACCCCATTGCCACATTTACATTAACTTCGATTGGAATATTGGCCCCTCAACCTATACAAACACTTTCCATTTACCATCTTTCTTTTCTTAGCTTGAGTTTTGTGGTTTAAAGCCTCCTTGCAATCCAATTCCCAGACTGTTGTCTGTCTGTCTGTTTGTCGTATTGAATGTTTTTCTGCCCTCGAATTCTTTTGCATGAATCATCAGCAGCCATCCGATGATGATTGTCTACAACATCGCATAGAATCAATCGGGAGGAGGTGCCAGCTGTGGCTGTGCCATGCTGAAGTCATTATCGATCTGCGGTTTTGGCAATACAACAACGACAAAAACAAGAATAACAACAGCATCACGGAGGGCCCCCCCCGCTCAGCTTTCTAGACCGCATGAACAGGCTGCAAACAAACCGATTACATGCGATACCAATTGGGAATACCGGTGAATTCTGGAAATCTTAATTGACTTGAACATCTATGAGCTGAAGGCCAACAACCTTTCACTCACACAAAACACTTTGAGTGTGCGTGTGTGGTTTTTTAGATTTTTGTGTGAGCTTTTTTTTTCATTTGCCGTGTTTTTCTAATGTGTTCGTTTAATTACTTGAAAACGTTTAAAACAATTTGGGCTTGAATACACAAACTACAGCGCAAATGAGAAAAAACAACGTGAAACAAAATAAATTTAATTACAAAAAAATAGGAGCTACTTGTAAATAAAGGTTTGAAATCTCATGGCAAAAAAGACGAGCAAAAGGAAAACAATGGATAAATATAAGTTTGAGCCGGAAAGAATCGTAGATGCCCTCCCAAAAAAATTTTGGAAGTTCAGATATTTGAAGCCGATTTTTGTTTTTGAACAGACAACAAAGAGAAGATGAATTTTATTGGCGGATTCCGACTTGGAGTTGCCTAATTTAAATACGATTTTGCTCAAATTGAACATTTAGTGTGAAATCCACTTTATTATTAGACCCCTTACAAGCACCCTCCCGATTTAAGGCGCTTTCCCTCTAGAAGTCACAATTTACATCTCATCTTGCTCAAATTCGCGACAGAGGCAATAAGTCTACTGTATAGCCTCTGATACCCCCTAAATGATACCCCCAGCCACATAGTGGCTGGGGGTATCATTTAGTCGACCCCGTCCGACTGAATTCTTTTTTCACACTGAGAACAGATTTGTTGCCACAACCGATTTTTTTGCTAACCGAATTTTGGCGGTTGCACGAACTATCCACTTATTCCATCGCTACAACGCAATGCTGATTGGATTGGGGACAATGCAATTTTCAGTAGTGACAACTGACATTATCAGTTGAAGGGACAAAGCATCGGTAATCCGTACTAACTAGGGTGATTATTGGAATTGAATTTGTACATGTATTGATTGTTTTTAAAAATTATTAGCCATAAGAACTCTCGGCTGTCAATTCTACGAGTATTTATTAACTTGAAGAACTGAGAATACCCATTATAAGTATTCGGTTGTACGGCCGAAATAAAAAATATTTTTTATTTCATTTTTGTATTTTATTACTTGAAAATACAGAGTGTCCACCGAGAAGCTATACTACTTTGTTTTGCCGCCATTTTGGTAAACATTATTCTTGGCAGTTCATATTTGGCAGTCGTGAAGTAGAGACGTGGCAAATTTATTATGGAAAAATATTCGATAAACCAACGCGCTTTAATCGTTAAAAACTTTTATCAAAATCAATCATCGACTACTGTGACGATGAAAAAGTAACGTGAAATTTTTGGGAGAAACAACAAAAACGCACTATTTTGTCAGGAGAGATTATTGGACCTTACTTCTATGAAAACGAAAGCGGCGTAACGGTAACTGTCAATGGGAAGCGATATCGTGATACGATTGAAAACTTGTTAACGCCTGAACTGCATGCTTTGGACTTGATTAACATGTGGTATCAACAAGATGGTGCCACATTGTAAAAGTATACAGTCAGGATTGCAATGGAATTACTGCGAGACCTCTTTCCACAACCAGTTATTTCAAGAAATGGTGATGTTGATTGACTTCCAAGGTCGCCTTGTTCGGATTTATTTTTTGTGGTTACATCTGAAATGCAAGTTTGATGCAAAAAGACAAGAAACGCTTGACAAAATATTCGGGATGAAATTAATGAAATACCGCGTGAAATGTGTGAGAATGTAATGAAAAATGTGCTTAAAAGTGCTCGCATTTGTGAGGCTAACAGAGGCGGACATTTATTTGATATTGTATTCCATATATAATTGCTGACATTACTTAAATAAAACATTTATTAATAAAAGATCCAGTCTCTTTCATTTAACCAAAAATTATAAACAAACAAAGTGGTATCCCTTTCCGACGGACACCCTGTATTTGTTCTGTCATTAGAATTACAAGGAAGTTTTTTAAAATTTGGTTTTTACTTTCGAATCTATTAAAGTTTGTATGCACAAGTGGAACGGTTCTAAGCATTGAATTAGTAAAATGGTTCAAAATAAAATCAATTTTGGCTTTAAAATGTCAAAAAAATCACAAGATAAAGCTGATGATAACACTGTGCGACAGCCACAATCGGTTTGGGATGAAACCACCGGGGAAAGTTATATCGGTCAAAAAAAGGTCATACGTGTCCCAGCGTTTCGTTGGGTCTCATCTAGGAATCGAGATATATCGATTTGAAGTTAGTAAGTATCGTATAGGGGAATTTGTCACGTTTTTGGCTCTTTTGTTTGACATAACTTGAGAACCACTCGTCCGATTTAGCTGTAATAAATTTTAAAAAACCAAGAATTACAATTCCCTTAATCTGTTCATATATTATTTTCCTTTACAAGTAATAGTTTCCAAGTTAAAAATAAGCGCATGAAGAAAAATTTTTTTTTTTTTATTTTTTTTTAAATACATTTTTCATACATTTATTTATAATTGCGAAACTGTTGCTTAAGTAGGAAAACGGTTTAAGAACAGATTAGAGGAATTGTAATTCTTAATTTTTCTAAATTTGTTTCAGCTAAATCGGAAGAGTGGTTCTCGAGTTATGTCAAACAAAAGAGCCTAAAACGTGACAAATTCCCCTATACGATACTTACTAACTTCAAATCGATATATCTCGATTCCTAGATGAGACCCAGCGAAACGCTGGAACACGTATGACTTTTTTTTTACCAATATAACTTTCCCCGGTGGTTTCATTCCAAACCGATCACTGACCCTTACCATTTGTCGCAGAGTGTAATTAATTGTTTAAGTAAAGCAAAGTGATACATATTTTCAACCTAAATATTTTTGGCTACTTAAGGGTAATGTGACACAAAACAGCTCAAATGAATGCTAGGGTACATGCTATAAAAAATTAAGCTTTTAAGTAAGTTGTAAATTATTTTAAAAAATAGGCGGAAAAAATTTTTCAAAATAAATTACCATTTATGTCGATTCTGTTTTCCATTCACCTAACCTATTCATTAAACTACATAAAAAAAATATTTTTTAAGTCGTTACTGACTGCCCGTAGATCGGCTCGTACGATTTTTATGAAATTTGAAAATTTATGTCCAAAAGAAGAAGTTAAAAGAAAAAAAACCTCAATTTTTACCTGACAAATGTAAAAGAATTCAGCTCCTTCAAATAAATTGAAGAACTTTTAACAAAACATACAGAACTAATCAACAATCTAGTTAATATGATGGCTTTTTGCAAAACTATGCAAATAAATCTAAAAATAGCTATATGGAATGCGAATGGTATTTCCAATCACATCCGCGAAATAGAAGTTTTTCTAAATATGAAGTACATACTCGTAGTTATACATCTTGTATCAGAAACTCACTTCACCAGTAAGTCATATTTTAATATCAAAGGATTCGGCATTATCTGCGCCAATCACTTAAATAATCGAGCTCATGCTGGTTCATGTACGAGTATACTAATAAAAAGTAAAATCATATATAAAATATTACCTGCTACTCAAAAAAACTTATCTTCAGGCAGCAAATATAAAAATTAAAAGTAATACCGGTGACTTAAGCTATTTTTAATTAATTTTTTAATTTGTACCATTTTCCTGTGTTTGACAGCACTTTTCCGGAGCATTTTCCTTCGATTTTTGCCTGCAAACAACAAAAGATAAAAAAATCCTGCTAAATTTAAGCCCAATCTTTCCTCTTTTCTATAAAAAAAATATATAAAAAATTACCTCGATATCGCTCACCTGGCCTACGCTAAAATTATTTATGTATCAACATTTTATTTGATACATGGGTATTTAAATACCCACTAGGCAAAACGAAAGAAGACAATATGTCTTAAAAATATTCTGATTTCATTTTAGATCGCACGACGTTACTTATAATTGTAAATACAAAAAAGTTTCAATAAATTATCTTAATATTTATTATTATGATAAAAGGATCTATGGCAATTATGTTTGAAACAAAATATCTATCTCTGAGACATAATAGAGGTTTAATGTCGGTATTGTGGCGAATTCTCTCATCCTTAGCTTCTGAAATGTTCTTGACTTATAGACGTACACTTTTTCTTTAAAATATCCCCAAAGAAAGAAATCCATGGTGTCAAATCACATGATCGTGGTGGCCAATTAAAATCGCCATGACGTGAGATAACACGGCCATTGAAATTCTTGAACAAAAGAGCCATCGTTTTACGAGTATTGGCTGTGTGCACGCAGAAAAAAGTATGGTTGGGGTGACAATATTCAAAGAGGATCATACTATTGTTGGGTATATGGCTGTGACACAACAATATTATGATCCTCACAACAATATTATGATTCACACATAACCATACTATGATCCCCACAATCATAGTATGATTCACACTCAACAATACCATGATCTCCACAACCATATTATGATCCTTACAACTATAGTATGATTCACACGCAACCATATTATGATCCACACAACCATAGTATGATTCATACTTTACCATACTATTATCTCCACAACCATGTTATGATCCTCACAATCATAGTATATTTCTCATACAACCATAGTATGATCCTCACAACCATAGTATGATGCACACGCAACCATACTATGATCCCCACAGCCATAGTATTATTCTAAAAAAGAGTTTTTTTATCAAGCGTTATAGCCAGAATTGAGGCCATGTTTTTATTTAACATTTCATTCAAGAAACAAAAATATATATTCCAACGGCAGTCGAAAATACATTTATTTCCCAGCAGGGGTAAATGCTACTTCACCATCCGTAGACCCCAAGAAACAGATGTGATTAAACCACGATCAATGGTTATATACTTAACTGTAGACAGATTTTAAACAAACGAAAACCAGTCGGTATTAGAGTATTTCACCGAACAAAGTAAACACAATAAAAATCCCTCGAACTACCTTCCGATTGTTGTTCTTCAAACATTCACTGTATCGTGTGTGTTTTTTTTGTATATCAAAAAAAAACATACGCCACACATACATGTTTGCTCTATAAAACCTGTTTTGTTATGTTCATAGTCGCTACCATACTGTATGCTTGCCGAAATCATAATATTATTAACGTAACGTAATTTTAAACAGCAATACTTTTGTTGCACCAACCATGTTTATATGGTTGCTACAACCATACTTTCATTTCTTAATTTGGTAATACTACTATTGTTACATTTCAACAATAGTAATATTGTCGCAATCATACTGTTGCCAAAATGAAATTCAAAAAACAATTCTATGGTTGCGACGAACATGCTTTTAATGTAGAGGACATATCATTGTTGCGGTGTCTATAGTGTAACCATATCTTTTCTCTGCGTGTGGCAAGTGGCACCATTCTTTTCGAGCCACATATCGTTCAGGTCCATACCCTTAATTTCTGGCCAAAAGAAGTCCGCTAGCATCTCGAGATAGCAAACACCATTCGTGGTAACTGTTTGGCCGACCTCATTTCCGAAGAAGTACGTCCCGATGACGACGCCAGCACATAAACCGCACCAAACAGTCACTCTGCATCGGCTTTTCAGCAATCACTCGCGGATTCTCATTTACCATAAAGAGGCAATTTTGCTTGTTAACGAATCCACTGTGAGCACATGTGGTCGATTATTTCGACCAAAAAAAAAACCACGAAGTGCACGAAATGCATTTTGATTTGAACGCCCATTTTCGTAAAAGGCTTCAAAAATCTTAACGCGCTGCTCAATTGTGTATCTCTCTATGGTTGAATTTGTCTAACACTGAAACAAAGAAATGTCAAATTTTGTTGGGCGAACAACTTGACGTTAAAGTGTGACTCTCAATTAACGTATTGCATTACGGTTGGACTATCCTTTATGGCGCCATACCAATTTTTTAAATTGGGTAGTTAAAAGCTTTATTTCGAGTCCTCGAATTCGTTTGAACTTTTTACCAACTCAGCGCATTATTTGACTGACATTTGTTTTTTGGACAACTTTTTTAGTTGATTTTTATTTTTGTTCGGTGTAGGATCTTTGATCAATATCTTGAGATGTTACAAACCGAATGGCAAATGTAGTATACCCTACATCTTTAAGTGAAGGGTATAGAAATATGTTGCAATCTTTTCACAGCTCCATTTGTCGTCTCTCTAGACCAGGCTTCCATGCCAACAATGGTAACACCACACACACACACATACTCACACACATCGTGCAGTGAGTTACAAAATCAAACAAATGCAGTTTTGGAATTGTTTCGTTTCGTAATATTGCAACAACAACAACAGCACCACCACCAAAGGCAACAATAAAGGCATAAGAAAGGCATTGTAACGAAATAATTTGTATGCGAATGAGTGCGAGAGTAGAAAAAAAAATGCAAGCCGAATTCAAAATTGTTACACCGGCCGGATATAAAGACATACCGCCGCCGTATTGTTTGTGTCTGCCTCTGTCGATGGCTTTGAAGTAAATTTGTACATGCCAGTGCAAGGTACACACACACACATTCTCTCACATTCGCACAGAGAGACACATTCAAAATTCTATGAGTACCCAAACTCCCATCCATCCAACTATTGTTGCATTATAATCAATGAATCTTGTGCTGGCTGCTGTGTTCGGTAGGGGGTGGTGATGGGCGGGGGAGACACAAACTCTCTTATGGGTTTTCGTAGCGCAAAAAAGAGAGGGAGGTGTGGGAGATTTGAGACAGAAATGAGGTGTTATGTAGTGCGCGCGCAGAGTATGTAATAATCGTGTGCCGTTTGTCTGACTGGTTGTTTGTGTACATTGTGTGCACTGTGTGTGTGTGTATGTATGCCTAACTGGTTGGCCGTGTGGTGCTTGCGCTTGCAGACGCTCATAAATCCATACACAAGTGAGTGTGTGTGTGTGAGTTTGTGTGTGCACGGTAGGCTTTTTGTGTCGATAAGCTAATTCCCATCTCACAGTTTCAGTTTTGGTTTGTCATTCGGTTTTCAAGCCATTGTTTGTCGGAACCCCTGTTTCCCACTGCAACCACAGCCATGAAGCAATATTTACGCAAACCTTTACACGATGTACGTGCTGTCGCTTTACGTGTTTTACCAGATTTTGTGTACTTTTGAAGCCCAGCAAAGTTCCGATGACTGACGTAAAGTTACGATATTTCCAACGCCGACCTTAATTGGTATTTGATTAGAGGCCAACTTCTCCCTACCATAGAGGCCTCCTATACAAGAAGAATGTCGCAACAATTGTCGCTTTGTCTGTCCCGGTTACCTGTGTGCGTGTGGCCTAGCTGTAAAAGCTTACATCATTATTACAACATCAGCTGGACAAGAAGGGCACACACGACCCATATGAATGCGGCCGCTATCATTTCATGCCCGATCAACTTGGCCGAAACTGGTCTCAATTTACCACAATAAATACACGTTATGTGCCATGAATATACACATGGACATACTTGGATGCACATTCATACAATTGTATGTACAGTCACGGACAAAAAAATAGGGTCTCTAATGAACTACATCAATTTTAACAAAATTCCCATTAAATTTGTAATGCTTCTTTTAAATATTTTTGCTTGGAGTTATGAGGGCATATCATTAATACCGTAACTTTTCGAATAAAATACAGGTTTTTTTTTTGCAAGACTTCAACTGAATCGCCTTTTAGCTCAATACACTTAATCCAACATTTCTCCAAATTTTATATCGCTTCCAAAAAATGGAATTTTCGAGGATAAATTTTATCGATGAAATTATTGTTTGATCAATAATTTCATCGTTGAAGCTGAATACCTTTCCAGCGAGCCATTTCTTTAGGTTTGGAAATAGGAAATAGTCACTGGGGGCTAGATCCAGAGAATATGGCGGATGAGGTACCAATTCGTAACCCAATTCATGCAATTTTGCCATTGAGACTGCACACGTTTGCACCCGTGCATTATCTTGATAAAAAATAACTTTTTTCTTGGTCTCGTTTGTTTTAAATACTCGTTAAATCGGTCTAATAAGTAATAAGCAAATTATTCGCCGTTTATTGTTTTTCCCTTTTAAAGGTAATCGATGTGGATTATCCAGCGTGCATCCCAAAAAACTGTTGCCATCACTTTATTGGCCCACAAAGTCACCTTGGCCTTCTTCGGGGCCAGTTCAGCTGGAGAAACCCATTGTTTAGACTGCTGCTTGGTCTACGGAGTGTTGTAATGGATCCAAGTTTCATCCACAGTTATAAAACGCAGAAAAAAACTCATTCGAATTGCTGTTTAACAAATCTAAACAATCCTTTAGATCGATTGTCACACGATTCATTTATGGTCAATTGGGAGCAAACGCGGCAGACAGTTTTCAGACAGCTTTCTTAAACCCAACTGATCATGTAAAATCGAAACCACTCTGGCATATGAAATGTGTATGGCGTCAACAATCCTATGCACTTTTACTCTTCGCTCGGCCAACACTGCATCGTGGATTTTTTCGACATTTTTGGGTGCATTGACCTCAATTGGACGTCCAGAACGTTCAGCGTCATTTGGACTGGTGCGACCACAACGAAAGTCAGTTAACCACTTTTTTTACCATTGAAATCGATGGTGCAGAGTCCCCATAGTATTAATCAAGCTTTTCCTTAATTCGATTGACGGGTTTTTCCGCAAAAAATAAAGTTTAATGAGCACTCGAAATTTACTTTTTTCCATTTTTAACAAACTTCACGAGGTTGTTTGTTCTGAACAGTTGTTAAACACTAATTAAATGACGGAACTATCTCAAAATTTGACAGTAGTCTCTTAGCAGATGATACTTAATGGGAGCAGTGTTGCATTTCATATAACTACTAGGGAAGTTGTAAAAGTCACGGAATTATTGATATGCCCTCGTATTGTGATGTCATAGTCTGACATTGCCTTACAATTTAAGACAATGTGGTTTAAATGAGAATTGCGTAGTTGCGGACAAAAAATAGAGTCAACGACAAATTTCGTTAAAAACCAATAATACTCGTAATTTACAAGAACTACAACTTGTAGCCGTAAAATTTTCAAGTATAGGTCGAGCTTTACACTGTAGGACAGAGACTTTGAAGTTCCAAAAATAAAGGCCAAACTCATCTTCTGATTGCCAAAAGATACATTGGAAGATCGCAGAGTTTTATGTCCATTGTAAGGCAAAAATTATATATTTTGAAAGCTAGGCTGCGAAAAATTCTTTGAAAAGGGCTAACCACATTAAGCAAATGTCAACTCTTAACCGTTATAAGGCTTCTGGGGTGGTCAAAACTAAACTAATCGTTAAAATACCTACTATAAATGTGAGACGTCGATTAGTAGAAAACATTATTTTCGGTATACCTTCCCGAAAAAACCAAGAAGTAAACCCAACTAGAGCGAAAATATTGCAAATAAATTGAAAATTACTTATAAAAATTGGGATAATAAATTGAATTGGTAATGAGGAAAAAATGTGGGATACACTGGTCAAAAATAAAAAAACATGGTATAAAGAACATGGAATAGAAGGCTCTGAAAAAAATCTTTACAGCGATTTCACAAAATATTAGAGTGCATGGCTTCCGGATTAAAATTAAATTTTGCTAGAGACACGCGAAATATTACTAAATAATTATTATATCGAGCTCGAGGCCAATGCTATTATTTTCTGTTATATTTTTCTCTTTATTCGATATTTCGTTTCTCTTTGAAGAACATCATCAGGAATCTACAAGATATTTCATTGGAAATACAAAAACAAATGAACATGTAAATTACGTAAAAACAAAAAAAAAAACATTTTCGCCCACACTTACAACTAAATTAAACAAAATATCTTCGTAACGAGCTATTTAATTTTATAAACTGTATCAGTTTATAAGATTTTATTTGACGAAAAAGATATAATTTTGAATTGTGTATTAACAACAGTTATCGGAAGAAATAGAGAAAGCGCGGAATATTGACACTAGGAATTACAGACAGAACTTTACCAGGAAAGGATCAAAAGTTAATTCAAATACTGATTTGTTGCGCAAATTATTAATTTTACCAGATCCGTTGATGCGAAGTTTACAGATTCCATCTCAAACTAAGCGTAGAGAAATATGTACCACCGTTTTGTCTTTACTTAAAGGACCTGAAGTGATGGCATGTCTTTCCGAAAAGTCCCAGAGGTAAAAACAACGAGAGCAAAATGATTGTAAGTTTTTTAAAAATATAGAGGGCGGTTCTTAGCCTAGCACAAAAAGCGCGGTAAAAACAGAAAAAAGTTAAGTGTTTTGGAAACTTCCATCTCTGCTATGAACACATGTTAAATTTTGTTTCGATCTGGCAACTCCTTCATATAGGTGTTCACAAAAGACGCATCCGCGATTTGTTTACAATGGAAAAATTAGAAATGCGTGGTGTCATTAAATATTTACATAAAAAAGGTTTATCAGGACAAGAAATTCATAATGATATGGTGAATGTGGAAGGTGAAAGTGCACCTTCATATGCAACAGTAAAAAATTGGGTTGCTGAATTTAAACGTGGTCGTACAAGCATTGAAGATGAACCACGTAGTGGACGTCCAAAAACAGCAGCAACAACAGAAATTGTAGCCAAAGTGCATGATATGGTATTAAATGATCGGCGAATATAAGTGCGTGAAATAGCTAATATCATGGACATCTCAAATGATCGAGTCCATTTAATTTTGCATGAAGAACTACAGATAAAAAGCTTTCTGCAAGATGGGTGCCGGAGTCGACCAAAAACGCATAAGAATGAACATTTCTTAAGCTTGTTTGGATCGTTTTCAGCGAAATAAAATGGATTTTAAGCGTCGTTTCATAACTGTTGATGAGACATGGATTCACCACTATACTCCAGAGACAAAAGAACAATCCAAACAATGGACTGAAGCTGGAGGAAGTGCCCCAAAGAAGGCAAAAACAATTCAATCGGCTGGTAAGGTTATGGCAAAGGTTTTTTGGGACTTCAAAGGTATTTTATTGATTGACTATCTGCAAAAAGGGTAAAACATTAAATTCAGAGTGCAATTGCAACCTTTTAGATCAATTAAATGTACAAATTCGAGAAATACGTCCTGGCTTACAACACAAAAAAATATTTTTTCATCAAGACAACGCACCAGCGCACAAGATTGTTTTAACAATGGCTAAAATCAACGAATTAAAGTACGAGTTGCTTGACCACCCACCTTTTTCTCCTGATTTAGCTCCCAGTGACTTTTACCTGTTCCCAAATCTAAAAAAATTCCTTGCTGGCAAGCTTTTTACCTCAAATGAAGATGCAATTACAGTTGTAAACCACTATTTTGAAGACCTTGAGGAAAACTATTTTAATCAAGGGATAGAATTGCTAGATAAGCGTTGAACTAAGTGTATTGAAGTTTCAGGAGATTATATTGAAAAATAAAAATATTTTTGAAAAACTAACTATTCTCTTTCATTGATAGGCTAAGAACTTTCCGAACCGCCCTCGTATATATAAAAGTTGGGAAAATAAATTTAATTGGTAATGATGAAAAAAAGTGGTTTACACTACCTACAAGTAAAGAGCATGGAATAGGTATTAACATGGTTTAGGGTTGAGTTTCTAGGCATGCAGTAAGGTCCGTGTACTTAATAGATTAAGGAAGGCCTAGACAAATCTTTAGAATGGAAAATGCCCTTCTAATAAATATTTCAAGAGTACAAATTCGCAAAACACACTTCGGCCCTTGTAAAAAATTTAAGTGAAATACCATGTCCTTCTGAATTTCCTGATGAAAATTCTAGAATGTATATTGAACAGGGATTAACCCGCTCAAGACCTCTTGCATCTACATTTTAATAAAGTGACATTAATTATATGATTATCTATAAAATATTTTAAGAAAATAGATAAGAAAATCAAGGAATAGGACAAATTATGGGAGAAACATTGAATACGCATGATATTCTATTCTAAATTTTGCCAGAGTTTGGTGGACCTACTTCCAGTAGGATGTAAACTCATTTACGAAATAAAGGATATAGGACTTAATTTAAGCTCCTTAGCCAAAGTGGTATAGATAATTTATGTTTTTTATCCTCTCATTGTGTGTACTGTGTTTGTTTTTTTCAATGACCCTTTTTTTTGCCATTCGAGATCTAATTTATCTACTTGACTGTTTCGAACTTTAGTTTGTAAGATACGAATATTTAAAATAAACAACAATTTAAATGCATATTATACTGCATTTTCATTAGGCCATTTATTCTCGTTTTCGCTCGAAACTTTTCAAAACGTCTCAACCAATTTTCACACAATTTGTGGCCGTTTTCATTCCCGTTTTGGTTTTCGTTTGACAGTTCGTTATTGTTTACAAACAAAGAACAAGGTGGTGACTACCAAAATACTGAAACACATATTTTTCTTAAACAAATGGATAAATTAAATTAAGTTTTTTTTCTTTTAGCACGCTCATTTTTTACTTTTACTTCATAAAATATCTGTTTCACCAAATATGTTTGACGATTGATAAAAAATGTCTGCCTTGAGATGACAAACCAACGATAAAAAACGATTATTTTGGAGATGACACACTTTATTTAAGGTGGCATCGCCTGTGCGAAACGTTTTCGTTCCACTTTCGTACAAAAACAAGTCAAAGTGAGACGTTTTCATCACTTGCATTTGTGTGGGAAAACGTCTCATTTTGGCTTGTTTTGGCCAAACTTTTGAAAACACTTCCAAAGTGCCTAGTGAAAAAAGAGCATTACAAGCAATTGATTTTTAAAAAAATTCTGTTTTTCATTTTCAAAATATTTAATTATTTTAAAATATTATTAAGAGACCCTATTTTTTTGTCCGTGACTGTAAGTACATAACATTGAAACTAACTTCAGTTACAAAAAAAAGGTGCGTATGGACACCTAGGTTTTAAAAAAATTGTACATGTATTGTAAAACAGATAAGAACATCACTGATTAGAAAAAACACAGATAAGAAATTTTTGCAAAATATAAACACGTGTAAAATTACATTGGGCAAATATTTGACGAAAATGTATTTCATCATATTTGCTCAAAACTCTGTCAAAAAAACACAAGGTTGATTTTGCATGCACACAACCGACAAATATTTGACAGCTTCTGTTTGTTCAAACAGATGTCAAGTAATGTCAAATAGAAGTTTGGGAAAACATGAATGACGTGTGTTCACACTTGAATAAATATTTGACTAAAAAAATATTTTTTAACTGTCATAAAATAGAAATTTATTTTCGGTCAACCTTTTGAAACCAATAGTGCAGTAAGAAGAAAATTTACTGATTTTGTGCTGTGGAGCAGCATCTTTGATAGTCTTGGAAGAGGAGGAGGCAAAAAGTGCAAAAAAGGCAACGGGTTCGGGAGTGGGTACGTAGTCGGAACAACGAAGAATGCTGCGCAAAGTTATCAAAAGAACTGCTTACAGGAACACCAGCTCTCTATAAAAACTTTTTGCGCATGAACGCAGCAGAGTTTGACTATTTCGTAAGCACTACATTAAGAAGTAGCCCATTAAAATTTGTAAAAAATATGTTTGTGTAGCTGAAATTAGTTGCCCTGCTAATTGCAAAGAAGACGACACAACGTCGTGAGTCAATTCAGCCTCCGAACGTTTAGCTGTTACACTGACATCACTGATTTTACCAGCTGTCTTTTCTTATTGTTTGCTCTTACAAAATTGTTGTAAGATCAAAGAGATATTTGCCGAAAATTGAGGAAAATATTTGTACTCGGGTGGTCACACTGTGTTCACATTGGACAATTTTTTGTTTGCTGGCAAATAGTTTTGTTTCCCCGAAATCAGCTGTTTTGTTGTTTGCCACTCAGATATATTTTGTGTTCAGATTGTTTTTTTTTAATATATTGCTTACATAATTTGCTTATTATCTCTCGATAAAAAAATAAATAATTAAAAAAAAAATAATTACGAACTGCACAGGCAGACGAAAAAAAAGTTGTTTTTCGAAGTTTTTCTTTAAATATTTGCCTAGTGTGACCGTACCTTAAGGATCATCCTTAATTGTTTGACATCAAATTTAAGCTGCCCTAAAAATTATGAACGGTATACATTTCTAAAAGGAAATTATTTTTGGAGTCAGACTGTGACGAACGTTCTGTAGTTATTTTAAAGATTGAATTTTAAAGCAGACATATACGAGTACATGATTCTTAGCATATGGGATAATACAAATCCATTTAAAACGAAGCGTATTTATGTCGTTATAACATGATTTGGGAAATTGGCAGTATATCTGATTAAATTGTCTTAATCTTGCGTATACGTTCTCTACACGCAGAGAAAAGATATGGTTTCTATATGGTCACGGCAACAATAGTATGTTCTCTGCAGCAAAAGTATGGTCGTCGCAACCATAGTATTGCTTTTTGAATTTCATTTTGCCAATAGCATGATTGCGGCAATATTAATATTGTTGAAATGTAACAAAAGTATTGTTGCCAAATTTAAAAATATAAATATGGTTGTAGCAACAATATAAATATGGTTGGTGGGACAAAAGTATTGTTTTCATGGGTTTTATGTTAATGATTACGGCAATCATACCGTCAAAACCTTAATTTTTTTAATGTGACAATGTTATTCTTACGATTCTTACGCAATAATAGTAATAAAAATTATTTTTTTTTTCAAAAAAAAACTACGGATTAGTATAACTACAATATTTTTTATACTTATGAATGAATTTTTTTACTGTTAAATAAATCACTTATATTGCAACAGAACTTACTTATTAAAATTCTTTATTGTTGAATAACAACGTATTCCAGTCTTTACAAAAAATTTTGGGGATCATAGTATGGTTGTGCGTTAGTCATACTATGGTTGTGAGGATCATACTATGGTTGTACGTTAAACATACTATGGTTGTGAGGATTATAATATGGTTGTGGGGATCATAGTATGGTTGAATGTGAATAATAATATGGTTGTGGTGATCATATTATGGCTGTAGCGATCATATTATGGTTGTGTGTGAATGATTATATTGTTGTGAGGACCATAATATGGTTGTGTGTGAATCATACTATTGTTGTGATGATCATAATATTGTTGTGCCACAACCATATACCCAACAATAGTATGGTGCTCTTCGAATATTGTTACCCCAACCATACTTTTTTCTGCGTGTATAGTGCGTATACGACCGAGTAAATGTAAAAGAAAAGTTTATGCCTAAAGCCTAAGAAAGTTTAATGTTTCATGTTCTTCAAAGGAGCATAAAGATATCGAAAAACAAATGAAGGCCTTCTTGCAAAAACACGATAAGCCACAAAATCAAAATATTGAGAAAAACGCCTTTGAAGTTTGAATTAAATGAAGAAAATAGGGATTTTATGAAATGATAATTTAAATACTTGTAATTAGTGTTTAAGCAAGATTGCGTACTATCACATAGTAGTCAATGAATACCTAGAAAAATTCGGAAACTGCTATTTTCATAAAAACAGTGTGACTTATCGAGTTATTGCATACATTTTAATTCAATTTTTTGTTTTGAATATCAGTTTAGATATTTTGATTGAAATAAAGTGGCTTATCAGGTGATGCAGTTCGAAATTTTTTATTTTTCTTTTAAAAATGTAATGGAATAAAAAAAGATAAATGAATAATAAATAATAAATGAATAATAAATGACATATGAATAAAAATGTTAATTACATTTAATAGTTTTATAAGTTCTACTTATAATTCGTTCTGTTAAAGCGAAGTCTCTATCAGATAGCAAATGGGTCTGACCTCTAACTAGAAAATGATGCATAATTGTTTTGAATGCTCGATTTTTTTTTTATCAGAGTCCATCGTTTTGTACTACGATCTTCTTAATTGTTAAAGCTTATCGAGTTTTCGACAAAAATAATTATGATTAAAATCAAAATGTAAAGAGCGACACTTGCGGCTAGGTCCGAAATTTAACGGAAAATAGTAAATTAATTAACTGAAAAAGCACTTTTTGAAGTCGTGTGGCTTATCGTGTTTTTACAATAAGCCCTACAAATCTATTCATGTGTTCCCTCCCTATTCAGCAAATAAGAAGATTTGACCAAGGACACAATATAATTTAAATCTTTAACATTATTTATTATATGACCCTCGTTTTATTGTCTTTGGCGGTATTTGGTTTTTGTTACACAAAGTAAAGATCTTGCCATGTGTTGATTTGGATGAATGCCATCCATATGTGCTGGCGTCAATTTAAACCACTGGAAAACTGATATGCCACGACACACACGTATTTTTTATGCTTATGAAACAGATACGTACAAACCAAAATGTTCGTCACCTATTGCGGGGTTTTTCTTTTTACATATTATTTTTGAAACCATGTACGAGTATTCTTTGGAAAAGTGAAGAATATTTTAGATCAAGTTTAAATGTATCTTATAGATCTTGGTTAGATCTTCTTAGCATTTAAGGGCGATCAAGTAGTATACGCTCAAGCCTAAAGTGAATGTTAAAAAAATCGAAAAAGTCTATTCGCTAAGGTTTTCAATATTAAGCTGTTTTATGAAGGTTGCTATATATATTTCTGGCCACGGCAACTCTAATCGTTGCCTTGTGCCATCTGACATTTCCATTTGAAAGTTTGGCATTTTTTAGCATAAACTCACTCTGAACGTTTTGACGTACGACCATCACTTGTGTTGTTTACAGTGACTTGAAAAAATCAATTTGGCAAAAAATTGGAATTAACTCGTGAACATTTTCGTGCGATTATTTTTCACAACTTTCGACGTGGATTATCACGACAAGAGTGCATCGATGAACTTAAATCTTTGTATGGCAATGAAGCACCATCCTATAGCACTGTGGAAAACTGGTTAAATGAATTCAATCGTGGCCGACGCTCGCTCAAAGACGAAGGTTGTGAAGGCCGTCCAAAAACTGGCCGTTATGCCAGAGAATATTGATGTTGTGCGTGAACTGATAATGCAAGATCGTCAAGTGACATACCATGAGATAGAGGCATCCTTGGGCATTTCTTGAACCAGCATTCATTCGATATTGGCCGTAAAAAAGGTTTGTTCCCGCTGGATCCCTCACAATTTGACAGTCGCTCAAAAAAAGGCTCTTGTCGATTGGTGCTTCAAAAGACGTTTATAAGATCGTCACAGGTTACGAATCATGGATCTATGCGCGAAACAAAACAGCAATCGACCGTGTGGGTCTTCAAAGACGAGCCAAATCCAACGAAAGTAGTTCGTGGAAGAAACACTTCGAAGCAAATGGTCGCCTGTTTCTTCGGCAAAGCTGGTCATGTGACGACTGTTCTGCTTGAGCAAAGTAGGAGGTCAATTCTGACAATTTGTTTGTCTGAAGTCTTCGGAGAAATTCGAGAAACGAACAAGAGAAGACGAATCATTGTGCACCATGACAATGCGATCTCTCACACATCGGCTCAAACCAGTGCTTTTTTTTGACCAACACTCAGGGGTTTTCCCCTTTACATGCGATGCATTGCGTTGGCGAGTGGGAAGTAAGGGAGTTCAAGGGGGAAAGAGGTGGTAATGTTTGTTGACATTTGACTTAAATTTCTGGATGTCGTAGTTGGTGGGAAAAACATTCGCCGGAAGTCGATTCCACATACGGACAGTACGGGCGTAAAACGAAATTAATCTGTAGTGTATAGTGAGGTCAACCGGCCAATCGATAACAAACGGGTGTGAGTTTCTGGAAAGTCGTGTATCCCTGCCGAACTTCCTCACGTCAGGAATAAGACGACGAATGTCTGAAGAACACACACCATGAAAGTAACGATAGAATAGCGACACACAACCCACATTCCGACGATGCTCAAGAGTAACAATAGAGTTGGATACCCTACTGTCACCTAACAACACCATCGCCCTCCTTTGCACACGATCAAGTTGCTCCAAGGATGATTTTGGAGCACCTGCCCATATATGGGAGTTGTATTCCATCTTTGGCCGCATGTAGGTTGTATATATATATTGAAGAGATCAGAAGGAGTTAAATATTTCTTGCACCGCTTTAGGAAGCCTATACACTTGAGCGCTTCTTTCGAGACTTCGAATACATGCCTCGCCCAACGAGCGCCACATTGTATTTTCATGCCTAGAACATGAAGAGCATCCAATTGTTCGATATCCATACCATTGATAGATAATGACGATACTGTTGGGTCAATGAATCGCTTGTGAGACAACAAGCAGCACTGTGTCTTACGCGAATTAAAATCTACTCTTTTCACTCGACCCCATTCGGAAATGGCCATTAAATCCCGGCCAAGTGTCTCATCCATAATTCGCCTTTTGTCTTCAATATCTTGAAGACTCGGCCTACGGTCGAATGAATATGAATGACAGAGGTTACTATCATCCGCGAAAGAGTAGATTGGATTCACGGTCTGACCCAAAAGATCGTCAATGAAAATAAGAAATAAAGATGGAGAAAGGACAGAGCCCTGTGGTACACCTGCGGTCAACCTATGTTTGTCGGATGAGAACCCATCTACAACAACTCTTATAGTGCGATCTCTAAGAAAGCTCGATATAAATCGTGCAAAAGTATTACCGACTCCAAATGCGATCAGCTTTGATACGAGAGCACCGTGCCAGACTCTGTCAAAGGCCTTGGAGATATCGACCGACTCCAACGCTCCGATAGGAAAGTCATCAGGTCTCCCGTAGAGCGATTTCTACGAAAGCCATACTGCCGATCATTAAGTAGGTTGTTGGACTCCAGATACCCCACAAGATGGTGGTTGACCATGCCACAGTGGGCCGATAATTCGCAGGATTATTGGCCTCACCCTTTTTAGGGATTCGACAATTGGTTTGAGCGCATGCAAAAGTGTATAAATCATGCTGAAAAATACTTTGAAAAACAATAAAACCATTTTTGATGACAAATATTCTCGTTTTCATATATAGCAGCCCTCGTAAATAACCAATTAATAAACAACTTTAAGCTGGCTTCACAACCTTTTGTTTGTTCTGTCCTAGTCACAAAATGATTAATGAGCACTTTGATTTTGGGCGTGCTACCTTCAGTTTCCAATCTCTAAGATCTTCGCATTTAATTGTCTCTCCACCGAAGTCTCGGTCTTCCCTGTCTGCGCCTGCTGTGGAAGTTATCGTCTAACGCATTTCCGGTTGGATCATTTGTTTCCATTCGACCGACTTTTACTTGCCGCCTATGCTGATTTTACAAAGGATTTTTTCTCTCGAAGTCTACCACTACACCGTCGTCCACTTTTGATGGGACCCATTTTTTGACGTAGTGTAATTTTCGTAAACCTAAAATAGCACTAAAGGGCGGCAGTGGTGTGATGGAAGTGTGCACGACTATCATGCCAGTAAACCCACATTCGACACCGGCTAAGAATTTTCAGTGTTGAGTTTCCATCTCGTAAATGCCGGCGACTTTACGAGTAAAAGATATTTTTCTAAACTATGTAAAAACTGCTCTAACAAATGCATTGGCCTTTTGGAGCCGGGGTTAAATAGTATTGATTTTCTTGGCCGGCCTAATTTTCGAAGAAGTTCGGCCCCATGGCAGATCATGCACAGGTGCTTTCTTATTTCCCATTGACCTGATTTGTTTAAATTTGCGTACAATTCTCCCGATTGTGGACACATTTGGTGGCTATAATGGCTGATCCAAGTAGAGATACTTTTTTCAATAGCCTTTTATTACAAAAATCCACGTTCTGCATGGAATGTATTTCGTGCACTTCGTTTAACTTATGGTCAACATAATCGGCCTACCGAGAGTACTATTCGCAACACCATCACCCATTATGAGACCCAGCATTCATTATTGGATAATATTCGACCGAATAGACCACGTCCAGCACGCAGTGAAGAAAATGTAGCGGCCGTAGCTGAGAGTGTACACCAAGACCGTAAAGAGTCGATTCGGCTCGGACTGACGAATGGAACGACTTGGCGCATTTTACGTCGAGATCTTAAATTGAAAGCGTACAAAATGCAGCTTGTGCAAAAACTGAATCCGCCCGTCGCTCCCAAGCGACATCGCTTCGCTGTATGGGCTCTTGAAAATTTCCAAGAAGATTCGACGTTTTCGAGCCAAATTGTGCGATGATGCCCATTTATTGCTCAATGGGAATATAAACAAGCAAAATTGTCGCATTTGGAACGAAGAGCAACCAGAATATGTTCAAGAGCTGCCACTTTATCCAGAAAAAATAACTGTTTGGTGTGGTTTGTGGGCCGATGGAATCATTGGTCCATATTTCTTCAAAAATGTTGCCGGTGAGAACGTAACCGTCAATGGCGACCGTTATCGTGCCATGATAACCGACTATTTTATGCCGGAAATTGAAGCTCGTGATCTCGGCGACATTTGGTTTCAACAAGACGGCGCCACTTCCCACCCGCTTCGATTCAGGCCTTGGAGCAAGACATCACGCGTGTCATTCGCGAGTTACCAGTCGAAATGAATGTGGAGTTACCAACGGATGGACCATCTGAGACGTAGCCGAGGCCAACATTTGATAGACATAATCTTCAAAAAATAAATGCCAAAGAATGTTCCTTTAAATGACAATAAACATTCCCCATTTAATTTGAATTTTCTGGGTTATGCCAAAAAACACAGGCTGCTCAGTAAACATTAAAAATCTATAGAAACATTGCTGTGGCAACGCTGTCTACGGACACCTGCAAATAAATCACAAAATCAAATGATAATAAACATTCCCCATTTAATTTGAATTTTCTGTGTTTTTTCTTTAAAAAAGTAGGGACCTCGAAAGGGATTACGCGTTACATAATTCTTTTTAACATGCTCCGTTGAAATATTCTTCTTCTTTTAGTGACATTCAAAATAAATAAAAGCAACACTCTTTAGGGTTATGTCAAAAAACACTGGCTGCCCAGTAAACATTAAAAATCTATAGAAACATTGCTGTGGCAACGCTGTCTACGGACACCTGCAAATAAATCACAAAATCAAATGATAATAAACATTCCCCATTTAATTTGAATTTTCTGTGTTTTTTCTTTAAAAAAGTAGGGACCTCGAAAGGGATTACGCGTTACATAATTCTTTTTAACATGCTCCGTTGAAATACTCTTCTTCTTTTAATGTCACTCAAAATAAATAATAGCAACACTTTTTAGGGTTATGCTAAAAATACAGGCTGTCCAGTAAACATTAAAAATCTTTAGAAACATTGATGTGGCAACGCTGTCTACGGACACCTGCAAAAAATCACGCTGCACATCACCGTACCGCTTTAAGTGGCAAAAATGAGTGCAGATTAAAAAACAGCTTAATAAGAGGGAACGGGGGAAAACCCGAGACAAAAAAGGGGAATTTATTAGCTTGTTAAAAAAACACATGCCTAAAATGTCTTGAATCAATTAGTTGCTACACTTTTGCATTGTAAAAATGTAAAAATATCTTTGAACTATCAGTTTGAGTTGGTTTAAACAATCGCTTATCCGATTTTGTGTCTCTGAACCTCATACGAATTCGCCGATAAAACCTCTTGCTACAGACTCGCTTGCTAACCCAGTAACTTCCATACAACAGCTAGTCAGACGTTGTTGCCGGAAAATATTTAATTGTTACGAGTATTTTAACGCAAAAGAGACCACTTCATACCGCTCATGGCCAATGCTGGAGTTAAGTATGCAGACCCTGTATACCGTGTGTTGTCCTTACTTTTGCAACACATTCACATTTATGGCCTATTCACTACAATTGATCACTGACATGACACTTCATGTGCCATCTACATTCACTTGCTGTAGGCGTTTTAGGGGAATTCACTATTCAGTATTTGAAATTGAAAGTAACAGCTCGAATTGTTATTGAAACTGTGTCTACGTCATGAACGTAAGTAAGTACGTAAATGTGTACGCTTTACTGTGAACGAGTTGTGATGTAATATTTGTTTACGTTCCATTCACCGGCTCAGCTCAATGGTTGGCGTTTTAATTTGTTTTTATGGCCAAACATTAACCCGTTTTACGTGCATGGGAACCGAGTTACAATGATACGAATTAAATAGTAAAAAAATGTAATAGGAAATGGTCATGTAATAGATACTTGTATCGGTGGTCGATAGAAAAAATACTCTATGGTCAGAATACGCTATTAATGGGACCGCACTAAATGATAGGGTAAGTGACGCATAGAAAAGGGTAAAAAAAAAACAATTTTCGTTTTTTTTTGATGTGGACAACATCTGAGCATCGAATGAGAACGATCCCATGCCCCAAAAGTGTTCCCTCCCAGAGATATGCGCGTTTTATGAAAGTGAAGTCGTCGATTCTAAGCGCAAATAGAAAGGGACCTACTCTTTAAAATGGCTCTCCTGAACAAAACTGGTTTTTAACCTTAGGTCCCATTCTATTTTGCGCGTCACATATACTTACAGGTACAGTCGAAACAAGTAAAATAGTCTATAGTGCGACTGTCCCGACTATATGGGACGCGCAAAACAGAAAGGGACCTAAGCGTAAAAAACCAGTTTTGTTCAGGAGAGCCAATTTAAAGATTTAAATACGTGTATCTTTGGTGTACCATCACTTTCATAAAACGCGCATATCTCTGGGGGGACACTTTTGGGGCAAGGGATCGGACGCATTCGATGCTCAGATGTTGTCCACATCAAAAAAAAAGTGAAAATTGATTTTTTTTACCCTTAGGTCCCTTTTTCTATATCCTATACCACGCTTTCTCCACGTTCGTCGACTTTACAAGATAGAGATTAATCTCCACACCTTGTAAAAACTTGCCGTTCGGAGCAGGCATCTAATGCACACATTGGTGTTATGCGAGGGCTGCTATACATATTTCTGGACAAATAATGAAAATGCTTTTTATCATCAAAAATGGTTTTATTGTTTTCCAAAGTATTCTCCAGCATGATTTATACACTTTTTATAAGCTCAAACCAATTGGCGAAGCACTTTTTCCACTCCGATTGAGACAACTCCAAAACATGGTTTTTAAACGCTTCAACAGCATCTTCTGGCGGCGACAATCGTTGACCACGCATTTTTTTCTTGATGTGCGGGAATAAAAAGAAATCATTGGGTGCCAAGTCAGGGCTGTACGGCGGATGACCCATCAATTCGACGTTTTGGCCGGTCAAAGAGGCGCTGGTTTGAGCCGATGTGTGAGAGCTCGCATTGTCATTGTGCACAATGATTCGCCTTCTCTTGTTCGTGTTTTGACTTTCTCCGAAGACTTCAGGCAAACAAATTGTGGTGGACCACTCAGAATTGACCGTACTGCGTTGCTTAAGCGGAACAGTCGCCACATGACCAGTTTTGCCAAAGAAACAGGCGACCATTTGCTTTGAAGTGCTTCTTCCACGAACAACTTTCGTTGGATTTGGCTCGTCTTCGAAGACCCACACGGTCGATTGCTGTTTTGTTTCGGGATCATACGCATAGATCCATGATTCGTCACCTGTGACGATCTTATAAACGTCTTTTGAAGCACCGCGATCGCATTTTTTTTTAACAATTTCTTTGCACCAATCTACACGAACCTTTTTTAAGCGATTATCAAATTTTGCGGGATCCAACAAAAACAAACATTTTTTACGTCCAGGTGTTCCCGCAATATCGAATGTATGCTGGTGAAAGAAATGCCCAAGGATGCCTCTATCTCACGGTATGTCACCTGACGATCTTGCATTATCAGTTCTCGCACGGCATCAATGTTGTCTGGTACAACGGACGTTTTTAGACGACCTTCGTCATTGAGCGAGCGTCGGCCACGATTGAATTCCTTAGACCAGCTTTTCACAGTGCTATAGACTGGTGCTTCATCGCCATACAAAGATTTAAGTTCATCGATGCACTCTTGTCGTGATAATCCACGTCGAAAGTTGTGAAAAATGATCGCAAGAAAATGTTTACGAGTTACTTCCATTTTTTGCCAAATTGATTTTTTCAAGTCACTGTAATCAAGACAAACGATGGTCGTACGTCAAAGCGTTCTGAGTACGTTTATGCTAGAAAATGTCAAACATTCCAATGGAATGTCAGATGGAGCTAGAAATATCTATAGCAACCCTCGTACTTAACGCTGCTGTGGGGAATTAACCCAGAGTCAGATTTACAATTTGAATTTTGACAATTGTAGATTGGGAACATTCGCACTAGGTGGAAACGTTTGCACTTTCTATATATGTGACGCGCAAAATAGAAAGGGACCTAAGGGTAAAAACCAGTTTTGTTCAGCAGAGCCATTTTAAAGATTTAAATACGTGTATCTTTGGTGTACCATCACTTTCATAAAACGCGCATATCTCTGGGAGGGGACACTTTTGGGACATGGGATCGGATCGAATCAGAAAAAAAGTGAAATTGATTTTTTTACCCTTAGGTCCCTTTTTCTACGCTGTCACATATCTATTTTTGGTAAAATTAAAAAAAATGTAAAAAAATAGTTTTCTATAACTTTTTGCAAAAAAAAGTATAGTACAAATGTTGAGTCCGTCTATTGCGTCTGAGTTGTATGATGCGCGGTGCGAGTGTAACCATACCAACATTCGCAGCAGGAAATAGCATATACACCAATGTCGTTGATATACGAAACTCGAGGTCGGGGTTGGTCTCCTACTAGCGCCGTATGTTTTTGGTTTTTTCTGTGAAGTATCGAAGAAGTTATGAGAAATATAATCCAAAGCTCTACTTCAAAAGCGATGACAAAGTTGTTAAGATACGCAGAAATGTGGAAGTACTTCCAGATCACAACTATCTGATTTTTTTTTTTACTTCTTTGGATGTTATTTTTGACTGGGAAGGCAAGAAAATATTGCATCAAGTTTTCTTTAATAGACCTCTTTTAAACTTAAAGAAAAACAATTTCTTAAGCTCAAGGTTGGTGAAAATTTTAGCTTCATCTTGGGATATTTACATTTTCGACTTCATACCGATCGGCTTAAATTTGTAAACCTTTAATATATTTTTTTTTAAAGGCCAACGTTCGAACTCGAAAAACTTTATCAATAAACTACATATTACTATAAACTGTTTTTTATCATCACCAAAAATTGGTTGCTACTTAATTTTCTACTAAACTATTTGTTGCCACAGCCACCAGTTGTGACAACTAAATATATTTCCTCATTTCATTGGTATGATCGATCTATTGGTTGTCTTCACAATACTTAGATCATATTTATCAGCTAGTGATATATCGAACGATTTGATAACTTTCGGTGATAGCAACGAAAATTCTACTAGAATTTTTGTAGTTTAAACAACCCTAGTTCGTCTTTTATTTGCGCATCTGTTATTCGGATATAAAATTTATTTTAGTAATGTGTGTTATATAAATTGATATTACATTACAAAAATACATTTTTGTTAAAGATTACAGATTTAAAATTGAATCATAGATTTAAGAGTTCTCTATTGTTAGCAGCCCCCAGTAAGTTCTGTTCGTTATAACCAGTCCAATTTTGGATGTTCTTCAACCTGCAAAGTTTTTTTCTACCCCTTGCGGGTCTTCCCTGAATTTTTCCTTTGCGCATAGCCTGTGAAAATTGATATTTATCGTCTCTCAATACGTTTTCCAATCTTTCTGTTTTTTAAATTGTTGTACGTACTCAAATTTAAAGAACTTTGGTTAAATTTTCACAGAAAAAAAATCTTCAAACCGACACGGACGAATAAACGTCACTTCTGGCACCACAGCATATGAAATCTATACGATGATTGCTGCCACCTACCTGCCTCTCATTGCTTTGCTTCGTCTGTCCGCACACATTCGTTTTCACCCTATGCCAATGCCTCTGCGCACACACAATCACTTGACTCTCTACACACACAAACACACACACACATGTTGTCCATCCACTTTTTGGTGTTTTATTTTTATCTCGTTGTTTTTCAACGTTAGCATTGCAAACGCTGTGCCATCATAATTCTCATTGGCGCTGTAGCGTTGGCTGTATGTATGGTTTGGTTTGTGTGGAGTAAAGCATACTTACCTGGCGTAGAGGTTAACCGTGATCACGAAGGCGGTTCCTCCAGGGCGAGACTCGATCATTGCACTTCGATTGGGTTGACCCTTGCGATTATTCCTAATGCGAATAACTCGTGCGTGTAATTTTTGATAGCCGGGAATGGCGTTCGCGCCGTCCCGATGTTTTAAATAAATTTTAATTTGGAATGTCATTAAAGTTAACGAAAAAATTGTCTACCAGAAAATGCGAAATGGAATTTTCTACTTGATTTCTGTAAAAAGAAGATTGTCGGATGCTCTTCTTCTTACCGTAACCAAAAAAGCATTATGAAATTTGGGTTATTACTAATAACTTATTAGTTATAAAAAAAAGTTCTTTCTTGTGTTTCATAATTTTCTTTAAAAACCTAAAATATTTAAGTAATTATACGGGAATCAAAAATTTCGTTTGGAAAATACAGAAATACAATCATAACTTAAAAATTAAATTTAAGTGTTGCATAACTGCACCAGTGTTGCCGGGTTAGGTATTTTCCCGCTAGATCTAGGGTTTTTTTTTGGGTCTAGGGGAAGAATTTCTTAGGGGGTTTGGGGGGAAAAATCATGTCTGGCCACTTTGAATTTTAAACAATTTGCTTCTTCAGCCAAAGATGTTAATTTATTAAATGTAAAAGAAGAGTGTACGTAAATCATTTGTTTTGGAGTTATGTAATCAAGAGAAGAAAATTCTATGATTACAAATAATATGTGACGCGCAAACCTAAGGTTAAAAAACAGTTTTGTTCAGGAACGCCATTTTAATGATTAGGTCCCTTTCTATTTGCGCTTAGAATCGTCGACTTCACTTTCATAAAACGTGCATATCTCTGGGAGGGAACACTTTTGGGGCATGGGATCGGTCTCATTCGATGCTCAGATGTTGTCTACATCAAAAAAAAGAAGAAGAAAAATGAAAATTGATTTTTTTTACCCGTAAGTAAAATGCGCTGTCACATGATGTGTATCATGGAAAAAATGTCACGATTTTCTCCTGAAAACGGTAAGAATCTAAACAAGCCTGATATAACCGATGTGGTGGTTCATTTCCGACATACATAGCTGTGAGGATATCGATGTAACTGTGGATGAACGGAATAATTTGCATTACGTTAAGTGGGACAATATATCGTCCCCGGAAAAATTCTGGAATGAAATAAGATGCTGGCGATCAACCAAAATTTCCAAGCATCAGCAAATTGGCACTAATATTATTGGCGCTTCCATTTTCAAATGCCTCGGTGGAACGGGCTTTCTCAATGTTCTAAAGAACAAGTTGAGGAATAAAATGAACATTTCTACAGTTGAGGCTATATTGAGGGTGAGATATTCCTTAAATAACGGGTGTCATAAATTTATTCCATCTGCTAAAATGATCAACTTATTTTTTGCTAAAAACTTAAACTATGCCAACGAAGCTGATGTAGAGAGCTTAGGGGCCTTCGATGTAGAGTAAATATCAAATGTAAATCTTATACTCGTATATACAATGTACGAGGGCGACCGCAAAACTAACTGGCCTGGCACATTTTCTGTTTTACTAGCAACTTTTTGTTTTTGTTCTTTAAAAGCAATCTTTTATAAGCCATCTGTCAAAATTTCCGAAATATTTAATGATTATTTTCTTTGTTACAGGTGATTGAAGTAAACAAGTTTTATAATTTTTGAAAAATGGAAAATAAAGAGTTTCGTGCGGTAACTAAATACTTTTATATGAAAGGTTATACGCCACAATTAATCAAAGATGAATTGGATTCTGTTCATGGTGATAATGCACCATCATACTCCACCGTGAAATCCTGGGTTCAACAATTTAAAATGGGTCGTTCAAGTACGGAAGATGAACAACGCTCTGGAAGACCGAAAACTGCTACTACTATTGAAAACATTAGAAACATATTTAATGAAGTGACTAAAGATAGACGAATAAAGCTCAGAGAACTTGCTGATATTGTTAAAATACACGAAAAACAAGTTTGGAGTATTTTACATGCTGAACTCCACATGAAAAAGCTATCCGCAAGATGGGTGCCGCGTTTGTTGACTTTACCCCAAAAAATCTTCCGTTGGACCAATTCCGAGGAGCTTTTTAGCGATTTATCAGCATAATCCAATAGAGTTCTTGCGCCGATTCATAACTGTCGATGAAACATGGATCCATCACTACATCCCAGAAAGCAAAGAACAGTCAAAACAATGGATAGAAGCTGGTAAAAGCGGTCCCAAGAAGGCGAAAACTGTTAAGTCAGCAGGAAGAGTAATGGCCACAGTATTTTGGGATGCAAGGGGTATAATATTTATTGATTATCTTGAGAAAGGAAAAACTATAAAAAGTGAATATTATTGTGCATTATTGGATCGGTTGAGTGAAGAAATCAAGATAAAACGACCGCATTTAGAAAAAAAAAGTTCTTTTTCATCAAGATAATGCTCCTTCACACACTGCATTTTTAACTCAACAAAAACTGGCCGAATTACGATTTGAAATTGCTCCGCATCCACCATATAGTCCAGATTTAGCTCCTTCTGATTATTTCTCGTTTCCAAATTTAAAAAAATTTCTCAGTGGCAAAAAACGTTCGTCCAATAGCGAGGTAATTGCTGAAACTGAGGCATATTTTGAAGGTCTTCAAAAATCTTATTTTTCGGATGGAATTAAAAAACTTGAAAAACGTTTGATGAAGTCTATTGAGTTGGAAGGAGATTATGTTGAAAAATAAATAATAATAATTCCAAAAAACGGTTCTTTTTATGTTAGGCCAGTTACTTTTGCGGTCGCCCTCGTATGTCATACATTATTAGCTATTAAAAAAGAAATTTAGGGGTTTTTCATTTGTAGTCTCTCCTATTTTAGGGGGTTTTTGTCGAAAATTTAGGGGGAAGGCCCAGAAAAACCTGGCAACACTGAACTGCACCTTGTATGAAAGAAGATGTAAATTTCTCCTTAATATTCTGCGTAAAGACCTTTCAGACATTTGCAGCTGGGCAGAGCGCCTTCGAGTTGATGATTCAGGATTTTCCTCAATACTCTCCTGAACGCGTTGAATATTTAATACATTAATTACAGAACGTGGTCTTCCGCTTCGTGGAAGATCCCTCACTGAGCCTTGTTCCCGTAGTCGGTGAATTCCGCACATTAAAATGACGACGATAGGCTCGTTGAGTTTAAATTATTGATCGATGATATTCAAAATTAAATTCTATGATTTTGGCTCTTTGGATATCGTAGTAACATTCCGTGATTAATCTCCCAGATGGATTTTACAAGTCCTAAAAAGAATAAAGGGGGAAAATTACATTAGAAAAGTTATTAATTTTTCAAATCCCTTCGCGACTTTTGCCGCACCCTGTACATATGTTGGTTGTATAGTTTTTCTGCTGTTCAAAATTAAAAAAAAAAAATAAAAATACAAGTGGTCTATTTGGGTAAAAATTAATAGAACTTTTTTGTAAAACATATGTACAGTAGGGATACAACCAATTTTTTGGCATAGTACCATGAGGTCAACCATGTCCTAGTAACCACGAAAATCATAATCTTTTGTAATTTTTCTGGAAAAAGTTCACGCACCAATTGGTTTTTCTACCTGCGATAAATGTTGCAAGTGTTAGTAAACGAATTAACTATTAGCATTATGAGAGATTATTCGTTACACATTTTTATTTTTTTTCGTTAAAAAAGGTTAAAGATGCGTTTTGGTTTGCTGGAAAAATCTCTTACCATCTGTAAATATTAATGCAATTTCATACTTAAGTTTTTTTTTATTTTAAATAAACATATTATTAAGTTTTCTTAACCAAAAAGAAAATTAAAATTTTTCAAAACTTCATCGCGGTTGGTGCGTGAACTTTTTTGACCTTAGCGAAAAAATAAATATACGTTCCCTTATAGTTTTTTATGCTCTATTGGACTGTGCTATGCCAATTTTGATATTTTAAAAAATTGTTAAAAAGTTGTATCCCTAATGTACAGGTTGGGCCAAAAATTACCACGGGTTTTAAAACTTTAATAGCTTTTTCGTTTTTAAATTTTTGTTTTATTTTTTTTCTCAGATTACATAATATACTCGTATACAAAATGGAAATTTTTTTACACAAAGTATGAAAAAGAATGCTACTTGAATGACCCCCGTTTTCAGCTTCGCAATGATGGGCTCGTTTTAGAGAATTTCCAATAACATCTTTCAAAATTTTTGGCTATAGCGTTCGAATTTCTGCAACAATGTTGTCCTTGAGTTGGAGGATTGTCTCGGGCTTGTTCACATATACTCGCTTTTTCAAATAACCCCAAACAAAATAGTCGGGTGGGGATAAATCTGGCTGGCAAAATAATTTTCGAATTTCTGGAAATTATTCGCTCTACAAAAATTTGACTTAAAAAGTTTCATTGTGTCTCGGGCAGTGGCTCCGTCCTGCTGAAAACACATATTAGGTCTGTTTTCAAGAGCAGGACGTAAAAAATGTTCTATCATAAACCGATACCGCTCTCCATTTAAGGTTACAGTAATTCCATCTTCATTCTCGAAGGAGTAAGGCCCAATGATATTTGCTGATGTGATCCCACACCATACTGCACACCTTATATGGTGCAATTGGCTTTGATGAATGGCTCTTGGATTTCCAAAATCCCAGCTTATTAACAAAGCCATTCAAATCATCACTCCTTACTTTGCGTTAAAATATTTGGTCGCTGATTTAAATAATAAAATTCTATTATTCTGGTTATTTGTTTAGTTGTGAGTCTCTCCATTATTTATTCTCCTAGTGTTATTTATATAATCTGAAAAGAATATTTAAACGAAAACGTTATTAAATTTTTACACCCCATGGTATCTTTTGATCCGCCCTCTATAACTAACTCCGTGTTTTATTGAACATTTTTAAAACCATTTAAAAAATTTTAAATTACATACAAAAAATCGATTTTGTTGAAGGTTTTTTTTTATACTCGTACTTAGGACTAAAAGTCGACTCTTCGACTATTACAAAAAAATCGAAATTCGACTTTTTATATAAAATATTCGAATAAGGTCGACTTTTTTCTTATTGGAAATGAAAATGCAATATTTGGGAATAAAAAACAAGGTTTCTTTATATAAAAACTTTTATTTAAAAAAGTTAAAAGTTAAGTTTATTATTTAATAAAATTATTTTTCGGCTTGAGGTCATTTATTTAAACTCGTTGTTCTATGTGTTGTTTAATTTTTATTTATTTAGGGATAAATAAAAATTAAACAACACATAGAACAACGAGTTTAAATAAATGACCTCAAGCCGAAAAATAATTTTATAAAATAACAACACTAAAGGTCAACTATTCACTTACAGCAGTTAAGTTTATTTAAAAAAGTTAAGTTAAAAAGTTCGTGGGCAATTGTGTGAAGAAAACTTGAAAAGTAAGGTTTACAACAGTAGTTCTCATTCGTTCGGGGAGAGCCTGGCCTTATAGAGTTCGGTTTTACTTTCAACAATTGCAGCAAGGCTTTCTGAAGAGGGTTGCCACGGACCCGAAATCATGATAAAAGTAGTGTGCAGCCACGAAAATCAATGTCACTTTGCCATTTTGTTAAAAACTTGTCTTCTATTTAAATATAGAAGCAAGAGGTCTTGAGCCGGTTTAATCCCTGTTCAATGTGTAAAAGTTAAGAGTGATTATTATAAACTAATAAACATCAATAATTTAAAGTAGTTTGGACATTATAAGTACGTATTAATAATTAAGTTTTTTTTGTTGGTTATGTATTGTTGACCTATATTATATACATATTTTTTTTTTGATCCAAATTGTCTGGCTCGAGTTCATTAACAAATTTAAAAAAAAACAGGTGTTGGTGTTTTCTTGTAATTTGTTTTATTTTATATTACTTATATTTCCAATATTTCCATCGACGATCATCCTCAGGGAATATTAAATTTTAAACAAAACAATAAACTTTTTCTCTTCTGGGATTTTTTGCGACTAAAAACAGATAATGAAATATTGAATTCAAGCTCGAATTAAACATTACATCAACATTTAGAAAAAAGGTCGAATAAAAAACAACAAATCAAAGTTTTTTAAAACAAAGTTGATTTATTAAAGTAGTCGATTAATAGGTATTCATTGATTTCAATTGATTTAAAAAGATAAACATATTTAAATTTTTAAGAGAAAATTGGCTTCGAATTTAAGTATCATAAAGAACTGCATGCAAAAATAATCTCTCACACGGGACAGAAGTGGCAACAATTGGCAACGTTTTTTTCCGCAACTTTTGCAATAAATGGGTACTCGCTTTCCATTGTTCTCCATATGTGACAGCGCATAGAGAAAGGGACCTAAGGGTAAAAAAATTAATATTCACTTTTTTTGATGTGGACAACATCTGAACATCGAATGAGACCGATCCCATGCCCCAAAAGTGTTCCCTACCAGAGATATGCGCGTTTTATGAAAGTGATGGTACACCAAAGATACACGTATTTAAATCTTTAAAATGGCTCTCCTGAACAAAACTGGTTTTTACCCTTAGATCCCTTTCTATTTTGCGCGTCACATATCGGCAATTCCACGGTGTCGAACGTGACCGTTGTACACATTCAAAGTACAAAAAAGGTCAGAATAAAACATATTTTAGATTCATCTTATACATATTCGTATAGGTCCATAGTAGTACTATCACCGGTGGTTTATTTTTTTTCAGGCGAAATAGTGATAACAAAATAAGGACAAAACAGGGAGCGGGTCGAACGCGACAAAAACAGAAGTAGTTTCCGTGAACATCTTTAAAAACATGAGAATCAGCGAAATCAAACAGAATATGTTATCGATGAAAATTGTAAAATGTTAAAAAATGACAAAGCTTTCGTATCCTCTTTATTTCATAGAAATATCATGGATAGTTTTTTTACATTTAATTTTTAGGTTGGTTCGAACGTGACATGTCGAACGTGACATTTTTTCTATGACTATCATATAGACAAATTCTTTGTAACGCCATCACACAAGAACTGTATGTTTATTTGATTTTTAATTATATATTTAAAAAAAATTCTTAAATCTATGAAAAAATAAAAAAAAATTATTACATTAAATTGTTTTTTTTTAAAGAATATGCAGTAGCAGCTGCTTCTACATGGCGACCATCGCAAGAAAAGCTGTGCAGTCAAAATTTCGGGCACAGCGTACAATGCTCTACATACTTTAATTTTTTTTTGCGAATTCAATGGGCTGTTTACCGTACGCAATGTCCGATGATGAAATTCGTGAAACCCCGAAATCGCTCTATTTATGCGTACATATCAAAACCAAATTTACACTTACGGTGTCGAACGTGACGAACTTCAAATCGGTACCGAAAATTGTGTATGTAATTTTTCAACCCGATTTTTTCTTATACTGTGATTAACTTCAACTGCTATTTGTACCACTCCTTTGATGCACTTTGTTTGAATATTTCTGGTGTACTGATAACTAATGCTTCTTTACGGTGTCGAACATGACAATAGAATTTGTAGTAGAGATAAACCAAAAAGTACCGTTATTCTTCATTCCTTTTGATTCGTCTCTTCAATTTAAGATTTCTTATGCTCTTAGAAAGATTATTTATAATAAGCCTCTTTTTACATAAGCCTCTCTTTACGAAGGAAATTTTAAAAAAAATGTGCATTTAAAAATCTGAAAATGATCCAAAACTACAATTTTCCACTTTGCAATTGTTTTTCGTAAATTTTTGAGTAAATACACGTGAAATTCTTTAATTTCATTAAAATTTGAATATTTTTGTATAGTAATATATTACATTAATGTGATTTTAATAACTTTTAATTTTTTCATCACGGTAGACCTTTTGGTGGAATTACCCATATACATAAGTATTAAATTAGGGTTTGTTTTGCGGCAAACAGGCGGTGTCTTCAGATATTGGAACACAATTGCCATCATTATGGCCTTTTTCGCGCCTAGTGCTTACACTCTTGTCATGGAACCCCCATATGGTATTCCCTTCGTTGGCCTTGGAACCCACAATCTCTTCGTTGTCAATAGTTATTCAAGAATTTCTGATTTCGGTGTTTATCAGTTCGCCTTAAATAATAATAAAAATAAACTTCTTATACTGCTAAATATATTTTCAGTGCTAGTACGCTGGCTGCTATATATATTTCTGGCCTAATAAGAAAAATGCGAATATTTATCATCAAAAATGGTTTTATTGTTTTTCAAAGTATTCTCCAGCATGATTAATACAGTTTGCATGCGCCAATTGTCGAAGCACTTTTTCCACTCCGATTGAGACACCTCCAAAGCATGGTTTTTGAACGCTTCAACAGCATCTTCCGGCGACGAAAATCGTTGGCCACGCATTGTTTTCTTGATGTGCGGGAATAAAAAGAAGTCATTGGGTGCCAAGTCAGGGCTGTGCGGTGGATGACCCATCAATTCGACGTTTTGGCCGGTCAAAAAGGCGCTGGTTCAAGCCGATGTGTGAGAGCTCGCATTGTCATGGTGCACAATGATTCGTCTTCTCTTGTTCGTTTTTCGAATTTTTCCGAAGACTTCAGACAAACAAATTGTGGTGTACCACTCAGAATTGACAGTTCTACATTGTTCAAGCGGAATAGTCGCCACATGACCAGTTTCGACGAAGAAACAGGCGACCATTTGCTTCGAAGTGCTTCTTTCACGAACAACTTTCGTTGGATTTGTCTCGTCTTCGAAGACCCACACGGTCGATTGCTGTTTTGTTTCGGGCTCATACGCATAGATCCATGATTCGTCACCTGTGACGATCTTATAAACGTCTTTTGAAGAACCGCGATCGTATTTTTTTAACCATTTCTTTGCACCAATCTACACGAGCCTTTTTTTAAGCGATTTTCAAATTGTGCGGGATCCAACGAGAACAAACTTTTTTACGGCCTGGTGTTCGTGCAATATCGAATGTATGCTAGTAGAAGAAATGCCCAAATATGCCTCTATCTCACGGTATGTCACAGGACGATCTTGCATTATCAGTTCACGCACGGCATCAATGTTCTCTGGCACAACGGCCGTTTTTGGACGACCACATGATTCGTCACCTGTGACGATCTTATAAACGTCTTCTGAAGCACAGCGATCGTATTTTTTCAAAATTTCTTTGCACCAATCGACAAGAGTCTCTTTTGAGCGATTGTCAAATTGCGCGGGATCCAACGAGAACAAACCTTTTTTACGGCCTGGTGTTCGTGCAATATCGAATGTATGCTGGTGGAAGAAATGCCCAAGGATGCCTCTATCTCACGGTATGTCACATGACGATGTTGCATTATCAGTTCACGCGCGGCATCAATGTTCTCTGGCACAACGGCCTATTTTGGACGACCTGCGTCTTTGAGCGAGCGTCGTCGGCCGCGATAGAATTCATTAAACCAGTTTTTCACAGTGCTATAGGATGGTGCTTCATCGCCATACAAAGTTCATCGATGTACTATTGTCGTGATAATTCACGTCGAAAGTTGTAAAAAATGATCGCACGAAAATGTTTACGAGTTAATTCCATTTTTTTGCCACATTGATTTTTTCAAGTTACTGTAAAGAACACAAACGATGGTCGTAAGTCAAAACGTTCTGATTACGTTTATGCAAAAAAACGTCAAACTTTCCAATGGAAATGTCAGAAGGCGCTAGGCAAAACATATTGTTACCTAGGCCAGAAATATATATAGTTACCCTCTTATTCTGCGTTTTATTAATAGACAAAATTGTTATGGCCTTAATGGAAAATCCTCTAAATAAGTTATAGTCAAAATTTCATTCATTACTTAAGTCCCGCAACATTCCATTAGGAAACAGGGCGAAACTTGTCCCAAATCAGTGAGCTGTTCACGATTCAATTCTTATACTCACTGACCGGAACCTACTTTTTAACCCCGGCTCCGAATGGCTAATGCATTTTATAGAGAAGTTTTTACATGGCTAAGAGTTAATTTTCTATTCCCAATGTTAGTTACCATTAACGAGGCGGAAAACCCGCGCTGAAAAATTTAAAGATGTTCTTACCCGAGGTTGAAACTTTGAGAGCGACGTTATGTCATTCTGAGAATTTAGAGAACGATTCCCCTTATACTTGTATACTAATAGATGTCATTCAATGTCTCATCCTCCTTTCTCTCCTCTGGAGTCTATAGCTTAAGTTAACTACACATCCGACGATTTGCACCACCCACAACAACAAATTGAATAATGCGAAAATTATAAATGATTAGAGCCATATAATGAAGTTACCCAACGGCCCAGCGTTTAGCTCTGTATCCAAAACAAAACCACCCACAATAATCCAATCCGTCGTTAGGCAGTAGTCGAGCTATAAAGCAGCGGGTGCTGTTTGCCTGCTCCCCTTCGATATGGCGGGCTTTTGTCTGTCTGTCTGTCCGTCCCTCGGCCTGTTCTTCAATTCATATCAATTGGGAACAGTAACAATTTGGGCTTTTATTCTAATCCAAAGCAGATTGTCTGACAATTTGCTAAGATTAAATTAGCCCAGGCATCATGTGCGCTCTCGATTTCACTGCCAATACGTGCGTGTGAGTGGGTGTGTGTGTGTGCATTGGGGTACATTCAAAGAGAGAACGTCTATAAATCCAAATGTGAGTACTCGGCATGTCAACACATCTACAAGTTGTCGGAACGCATAAATGTAACCACACACACCAACAAGTTCGCGAGTAAATTTATATACAATAAGGATATATTCACAGGATATATTTGAGTTCGAGTGCAGCAGGTTCATATTTCATACGCTGCACAGTGTCTCTATGCAACAAAAATGGGTGGCTGGAAAAAATTTAGACAACTAAGGCCAATATGATTCTGTTTCAATTTTCTTTTGTCTTCAAGGCGCTCAAAGACTCACATCACGAACACTTTAGGTAGAGGTGATCGTTAGGCGAAACCTTCTCCTGATAAATGCCACACGCGGACAAAAAACATGGTTACTACATGGCAACGGCAATAATAATATGTTCTCCGCAATAAAAGTATGTTCGTCGCAACCATAGCATTGTTTACTGAATTTAAGTTTGACAATAGTATAATTGCTGCAATATTATTATTGTTGAAATGTAACAATAGTATTATTGCCAAATTTAAAAATGAAAAAATGGTTATAGCAACAATATAAATATGGTTGGTGCCACAAAAGTATTGTGTTTTGCGTTTAATATTAACAATAATATGATTGCGGCTATCAAACTGTATGATTGTAATTTTTCTTCGTTTAAATATGATTTTTAGAACAAATGTTATTGGTACGGATATAATGCAATAATAGTACATTTTTTATCGCAAAATTAAAATTTTTTAAACAAGCTGCTTTGGCTTTGTTTAACTGAAATATTTTTAACAAAAACGCTTACGTTTAGTTAAACTTATTTTTTCTACTTTGAAAAAAATCACTCCCCTATTATTTTGAATTTAGTGTATTTTTGAATAATTTTCATAATTCAAATCGATTGTTGACAACTTAAAGCAGTTCTTATAAATATAAGTAATATTGGGGATCAAATCTATTGTCGACAACATAAACAAATTCTAAAAATTTATGTTGGGGATCATAGTATAATTGTGTGTGATCATACTATGGTTGTAGGGATCATAACATGGTTGCGTGGGAATCATACTATGGCTGTGAGGATCATACTATGCTTGTATGTGAAACATACTATGGTTGTGAGGATCATACTATGGTTGTGGAGATTATAGTATGGTTGAGTGTGATTCATACTATGGTTGTGGGGATCATAGTATGGTTATGTGTGAATCATACTATTGCTGTGAGGATCATAGTATGGTTGTATTTGAATCATACTATTGTTGTGAGGATCATAATATTATTGTACCACAACCATATACCCAACAAAAGTATTATCCTCTTCGAATATTGTCACCACAACCATACTTTTTTTTCTGCGTGCATAAACATCACATGAAAATATTACAAACGGGGTACAGCATAAAAGAGGCTGAGGTGTTTTTAAGACGATAGCTATGTAGGCCTGAACCAAAAGCAGGTTGCAGAAAAATTATTAAAATGTAAGAGTTCTTGGTGTTCCTAAATCTCGAATATTTCGATATTGTCATACTCAGAAGAGGAGAATAATCAATTAATTACCCCATTGAGCTGACTGCACCGTGTATACTTTTTGTAGTATTTTTCCAACTGGCCACTACAGGGGCCGTGTTTTCTTCAGTGTAGTTATTTCAATAACCTCCATCATAGGATAGATGGTAATTTTACTTTGTCATTCCATTTGCAACACCTCGCAGTTATACTTTTTCAGCATCTCTTTGCATCAATCCATACGAGCCTTTTTTTTGAGCATTCGTCAAATTTTGTGGGATCCAACGAGAACAATTTTTTTTTCACGGCCAAATAAACATGCAATATCTTATTGATGCGCTTGTCATACTAATGCCCAAGGATGTCTCCATCTCATGGTATGTCACATGTCGGTCTTGCTTAATCAGTTCACGCACAGCATCGTTGTTTTCTGGCTAAGTGACCGAAGTTGGACGTCCTTCACGAAATTTATCCTGGAGCGAACGGAGTCCGAGACTGAACTTTTGGTATCAGTGATAAAAGTTTTTTTTTGATGGTGCTTCATCGCCAAAAGTCGAAACAAGTTGATTTAAACACTCTTGCCTCGATAAACCACGCCAAAAATCGTAAAAAAACCATCGCACGAAAATGTTTACGGGATAATTCCATTTTTTGACTGAGATGAATTTTTCAACACACTGTAAACAAAACTATTTGCCCTCAAATGACAAAATGTTCTAAGTGAAGTTACACTAAAAAACTTCAAAGTTTCCAATGGAAGTTCCAGTTGGCATCTGGGAATACTAGTACTGTCAGGGCCCAAATATAAATAGCAACCTTCGTAAAATATGCACAGTGCGTAAAATATGCACACCAAAGGGACTTTGAATTTTTTCTACTTATGAGCGGAGTCCGCTCATAAGTACAAAAAGAGTACAAAAGAAGAAAATAATAGATTGTTGAACAGGGATTAACCGGCTCAAGACCTCTTGCTTCTATATTTAAATAGAAGACAAGTTTTTAACAAAATAACAAAGTGACATTGATTTTCGTGGCTGCACACTGCTTTTATCAGGATTTCGGGTCCGTGACAACCCTCTTCAGAAAGCTTTGTTAAAAGTAAAACCGAACTCTATTAGGAGGTCTTGAGCCGGTTAATCCCTGTTCAATGTGTAAAAGCAACAGACCGAAATAAAACACACTAGCTAAACAATAATTTATTTTTCAGTTGTTTTATTTCAAAATGAAGAACAAATAAATATTAGACTATGTAAGCAGAATTTTTAAATGGATATAAACGAATCTGAAATTTAGTTTTTCTTTAATTTTAATATTTTTAAGATGTATTTGATGATCGCTTAGCAATTTAGCACCTTTGAGGTCGCTGTGTTGTAAAAAAAGCTTAGTTTTGTATAGCTTAATAAGCCTCTTTATAAAAAGTTATCTTGTCGTCAATTTCTCGCTCTATTTCATCTTCCGACGTGTTGTCCAATGTTTCTTAAGAAGCAATTAACACTTCAGTACTAATGATTTAATCATCTTCATTATTAATAAAGACTTCGTTTCCTAAATTAATAAAGTCTTTATTTATTTTGGATCTGGCTCTAAACTCGTTTAAATAGTATTGGAGAACTAAGCAAGTGCTGATAGTGGGAGCTCATCTTCAGCTGTCCAACTGCAATCATCGTTGGGGATATCTAAAAAACCACACGCAGAGAAAAGATATGGTTACACATGGTCACCGCAACAATAATATGTTCTCTCCAATAAAAGCATGATCGTCGCAACCATAGTATTGTTTTTTGAATTTCATTTTGACAATAGTATGATTGCGACAATATTGCTATTGTTGAAATGTAACAATAGTATTATTGCCAAATTTAGAAATGAAAATATGGTTGTAGCAACCATACAAACATGGTTAGTGCAACAAAAGTATTGTTGTTTAAAATTTACGTTAACAAAAATATGATTACGGCAATCATACAGTATGGTTGTGTCTATGAACATAACAAAACAGGTTTTGTAGAGAATACATGTATGTGTGTGCGTATGTTTTTTTGATATACAAAAAAAACACATACACACGATACAGTGAATGGTTGCTGTACATTAAAAAAAATTACAATCGGAATGTAGTTCGAGGGATTTTTATTGTGTTTACTTTGTTCGGTGAAATACTCTAATACCGACTGGTTCTCGTTTATTTACATGGTGTCTACGGATGGTGAAGTAGCATTCACCTCTGCTGACAACTAAAAGTATTTTTGGTTTCTTGAATGAAATGTTCAATAAAAACGTGGCCTCAAAATTGGCTATGATCTAATAGTAATGCAATTTATAATAACTTGCTTGATAAAAATCTCTATTTTTGAATAACAACATTACCCAATCCTAATAAATAATTTTGGGGATCATAGTATGGTTGAGTGTGAATCATACTATGGTTGTGAGGATCATACTATGGTTGTATGAGAAACATACTATGGTTGTGAGGATCATAATATGGTTGTGAAGATAATAGTATGGTTGAGTGTGAATCATACTATTGTGATGATCATAATATGGTTGTGGAGATCATAGTATGGTTGAGTGTGAATCATACTATGGTTGTGGGGATCATAGTATGGTTATGTGTGAATAATAATATTGTTGTGAGGATCATAATATTGTTGTGGCACAACCATATAGCCAACAATAGTATGATCCTCTTCGAATATTGTCACCACAACCATACTTTTTTTCTGCGTGCAGCTTACCATGTGGACGACTATCATGCCAGTTAACCCAGGTTCAACCCCGAGTAAGAATATTTGACTATTTTTCAGCGGCTGTTTTCACCTCGTAAATGCCGGCAACTTCACGAGTAAGAGATTTATATCTAAGCCATGTGAAAACTTCCCTATAAAATACATTAGCCGTTCGGCACCGAGGCCCCAGACAGTGATTTAAGAGAGAAATTCTCTCTTGCTCCTTAATGGGATGTTGTGGGACTAAAGTACTAAGTAAAACCAGCATTCCTAAAACAATTTTTTACTGTCTGTGGATGCACTTGCTTCCACACTTTGTGCATGAAATAAACTAGTTACATCTAACAGCTTGTTTAAATATTTAAACTTCAAAGCATCAAAATACTCCTTTTATATTGACACTCCTTTTATAGGGACATAAATACTGTTACAACTTTGAGTACACCCATTTCAATAGTAGAACTGAACATACGCCGTTAATGTCATATGGGTTTTGAAAACTAACCTCAATAGCGTTAGTCTGTAACGGGATTTTAAAATTGTTTCAACTTTCATCATGGAGTGGTCAGATAAGGAGAACCATATCGATGTAATAGCGCTTTTCAAGTGTGAAATGAAAAAAAGCGATATTTTCAAAACGCTCCGGCCACTAGGGACTAGCCGCATGTTCGCTAACCGATGCATAAAACTGTTTGAAGAGACTGGAGATGTAAAAGACCGCCACCGGTCGGGCCGCCCACGCTCTGTTCGAACACCGCATGCCATCAAAGCCGTTAAATCAAGAATTCACAGAAATCCGCTCCGAAAACAGAAAATCATAGCCCGTGCGATGAATATCACGCAAAAGTCCATGAGTCGAATCATTAAAAATGACTTGGGACTTGGGGCATTCAAACGACGTACCGGACATTTATTGACTGCAGCTTTAAAAAAAATAGGATTGAAAAATGAAAACGTCTTTTGGTGAAGCACGCTGATAACTTGCACAGATAAATTTTGTTCATCCATGAACAAATTTTTACCATTCAGGAAAAATTTAACAAGCAAAATGACAGAGTGTGTACGCGGTCATCAAAGGAAGAATCTGAACTGATCCCAAGGGTGGGAAAGGGTCATCACCCAGCTTCAGTCATGGGTTGGTGGGGTGTCTCTTACGATGGGGTCACTGATCTGCATTTCTGCGAACAAGGAGTAAAAACATCGGCCAAAGTTTACCATGAAACCGTTTTGGAAGCTGTTGTGAAGCCTCGTAACAATTCCCTGTTCCAACAGCAGTTATGGACTTTCCAACAGGATTCTGCGCCGGCTCATAAGGCTAAAACGTCCCAGACCTGGCTTCGAAACAATTTACTTGCGTTTATTTCCTCTGAAGAATGGCCCTCAAGCAGTCCTGATTTGAACCCATTGGATTACAAATTGTGAACGGTTTTAGAGGACAAGGTTTGTCACAAAAGATACCCCAACATTGGATCTATTAAGACTGCTTTGGTTCGGGCTGTGACCAATTTTCCAATGGGCGAGGTTCGTGCAGCTGTGGACGATTGGCCAGTGCGACTTAAGGCGTTTGTAAAGGCAAAAGGAGGACATTTCGAATAAGTAGATTCTTTTTTGGTACAATATACATCAATAAACATATTAAAAAATATTTGGTCCAAAAACATTCAGTACTTTTTATTTAACAGCATAAAACGTGTGTAACAGTATTTACAGTATATAATATTAGATGACACCAGAACCCAATACTAATCAATAATTTTGGGACCATAGAATGGTTGAACCATAGAATGGTTGAACCATAGAATGGTTGAGTCTCATACTACGTTTGTGGGGATCATAACATGGTTGCGTGTGAATCATAGGATGGCTGTGAGGATCATACTATGGCTGTATGTGAAACATACGATGGTTGTGAGGACCATAATATGGTTGGGGAGTCCATAGCATAGTTATGTGCGAATCATACTATGGTTGTGGGTGTCATATGGTTATGTCTGAACCATACTATTGTTGTGAAGATCATAGTATGGTTGTGCCGCAACCATATACCCAACAATAATATGATGCCCTTTTAATATTGTCACTCCATCCATCCTTTTTTTTTCTTGATTTCTCATTCAAATCATTTATATAATCCAAATGATAAAATAGGATATCGAACAAAAATGATAAATTAATTAATTTAAATTAATTAAAACAATAGTGAAACAAAAATAGTGTTCGATTTTATTTCTATATCCCATATTAAGCTGCTTCGAATCACTGTACAACTTAAGGATATATGTGTATGCCCTGTTAGATGTGGTGTTATATGCAGCAGGTTAATTTTTTACTGTTGACGCTACCCTGTTGTGGTTTGACACACTGTGTACGTTGTGTTGTACCACCTCCTTACACTTGTGGTTGCCATCAACGAGCCACACATACCCGTGCGTATTCACACAATTACTTTTATATACCATAACAGAAAACAAGGACTACAAGCCGAAAAAACTACCCTTAAAATTCAATCCATACGAATCCCATTTGTTCGTCAAGGATAGCGCGATGGGCGACCAATCTCCCACCCCCACCTTAAATCCACGCCTGCCACGGTCTCAGTTACGGTATTTAAGTGAATGTTGTCGTCGCAGGTTGTTTTGGTTGTTGGAAACTTAATGTGTTCAGCAAATTTCTAATCTTTTTGGATTTACACCAAACGATATTTTTCTCGTGCAAAGCTAACCCTCCGCAGTTGCATGGCATGGCTTCATTCATGCCCTTACTCCATTAGATTAAATCCTCCTAATGTTATCACCATCGTCTTCATCAGGCTCAATGCTCAACTGCGGCAGTGGCGGCATCAGCAGGAGAGCATGACTTTTGCTGGCTCATCAGCAGGAACGGTCTATGTCGTCGGTTCCGCCTATAAAATAAAAATCCCGCTGTGAAATTCCCCATAAATCATCAGAGAAAAATTGCGTCCAACCGACCCGACCGACTGTTGCATGAAAGAGAGAGTGTGATAACTTTTTGATTTAGCCTTTTCTTGTCTTTGAGGGACTGCGGCGCACGGCTGATACGCCTGTAGCTGGAGAATTGCGGCTGGCTTTATGCCTGGGATCATGATGATAATTTTCACGTAAATATGGATTTCTTATCGTTACTATCACAAATTGTTACGAGTGTGGGAACAATCTGCAAACAGTCCGTTGACTCGTAACGGCAGCATAATGAAGTTATATACGTTAGGCCTGCTCGTTATTCTTCTGATTTGTAGTAATTGTTTTATTTGGAATAGAATGTCCAAAATCCGCGGTTATCAGTAAACCGACATTTCTGTTTTTTTTTTAGGTAAAAAACTGGCATTAAACGACATTCCGGTATTAGAATGGAAATTATTTTCCGAATCAGAAATAAAGTAAAGTGCCTAAATTTGCTTAGATTTTAAAAATAAGGCCATATTTTAATTTGTGATTTTGGTACCCATATGTGGCAGCGCATAGAGAAAGGGACCTAAGGGTTAAAAATTCAATTTTCATTTTTTTTTCTTTTTTTGATGTGAGCATCGAATGAGACCGATTCCATGCCCCAAAAGTGTTCCCTCCCAGAGATATGCGCGTTTTATGAAAGTGAAGTCGACGATTCTAAGCGCAAATAGGAAGGGACCTAATCTTTAAAATGGTTCTCCTGAACAAAACTTTTCATAAACTTTTCACTTTTTTTGATGAGGACAACATCTGAGCATCGAATGAGACCGATCCCATGCCCCAAAAGTGTTTCCTTCCAGAGATATGCGCGTTTTATGAAAGTGAAGTCGACGATTTTAAGCGCAAATAGAAAGGGATCTAATCTTTAAAATGGCTCTCCTGAACAAAACTAGTTTTTTTTTTAACCTTAGGTCGCTTTCTATTTTGCGCACATATGGCCATGTTTCAATTGGTCAGTTTTTTTTGGGACAAAGGGAAAGCTTTTTCCATGTATATGGGCCCGCAGACAATTTTTAGGGGGACTATATCAAATATGCATTTATGACACAAATTGGTCTAAAGTTAGTTATTTGTCAAACCGCACCAAATTTAAAATCGGAATTAAAATGGATGTTCTAGAGCGGTTGTATGATATATCTGGAGAGATATTTTCACTGGAGCTATATCAAAGCGTGGACTGGCATGATGCATTTTTATTTGAGCGATGAGTTTTCTGTGTACCACAGTGCTGTAGGGCATCATATAGTAGTCGGTCCTGTACGACTATGAACTTTTTTACTTCTTATCTTAAATTAAAGGCAGGTCAAAGTCAGTTGAAGATTATTTACTTTCTAACATTCAACAAACCAGAACTAAAAAATTTAATTAGACTGACTAACGTTCAGGTGTAAAAAACTTAATAGCCCAAGCAGTAAAAAGAAGTATAGGGTGATCATCTAAAGGTATTTTTCAGAACAAATAAATATATAAAAATTCAAATCAAGTGTGGAATCTTTATTGGTAATTTGAAAGTACATTTTATGGCATTTATTTTTTTGTATATAATTTCTTCAAATGTTGGCCGCAACTACTCCTCAGGGTTTCCATTCCGATGGTCCAATTTTGGATGACTCGTTCGAGCATTTCGACCGGTATGGCTTTAATGACACGTTGGCTTCCAAAACCTGAATCGTAGCTGCTTTGTTAGCATAGACTATGGACTTTCCGTAACCCCAAAGAAAAATGTCTAATGGTGTGATATCACTCGATCTAGGCGACCAACTCACCAGTCCAAAACGTGAAATTAGCTGCTCTTCGAAATGACCTCTCCAGAGATCCGTTGCTTGAGCAGCTGCATTGCCTGTTGAAACTTAATGTCCTCAAGATTACGGGCTTGCATTTCAGGTAGCAAAAAGTCCGATATCATGGCGCGATAGCATGCCCCATTCACGGTTATGTTCCGGCTTTCATCATTTTTGAAAAAAAAATAATTCCACAAGTCCATAATATGTCCGTATGTCTTTCCGTGCTGAAATGGCAAACAGTACTGAAAAGAAAAAAATTAAGTTTATCACAACTCAGACGTAATGTGTGAAAAAACTCTATTCAAAATATTACCTCTAGATTGATTACCCGTTACTATAAAACAGCTTCTTATACCCTTATAGGATAGAGCGAGTATTCACACTGTCATGCCGTTTGCAACACCTTGAAATGTTTTGAACCATCGCAAATATCTCTGCCGGACGGACGGACTGACAGAACGTAAGGCTAGAATACCGTCTGTCTTTTCGTCCGTCTGTGAAAAGCAAACTGGTCGCACTTTTGAAGCTATTTAGCTAAAATTTTGCAAGAATATGAGTTGAGGCTCTGAAACGGTTGATATTGAAAATAGGCCGGATCGGTCAAGAGGTAAATTTAACCACTAATGGGCTACCTCTGGAAAATCCTTTTAAGCAGTAACGAATAATTTTCTGATCAGGTGTTGCATATGCATTAAGGTCATTTACGGTCTATCATCCTTAAAATTCATACAAAAATAAATTGAATAATCTATACAATAAAACAATATAAATAACATTGATTAAAAAAATAGTTATTTGAATTTCTTATTGTAACACAGTAGGTGTGTCCAACGAAAACGCACGATGTTAATTGTAAATAAAACAAAACGTTTTTAGAGAATTATCGTAATATATTTTATTATGATAGAATGATCTATGACAGTGATGTGTGAAACAAAATATCGGCCAAATCTCTATCCCATGATCCATATATTCAATCACACTGCGCACCATTCTCGCGATTGTGGTCGATTATGATGACCAAAAAAAATCACGAGGTGCACGAAAAACATTTTGATTTAAATGTTTATTTTTCAATTGTGTACCTCTCCACGGTTGAATTCAATCAGACACTGAAACAAAGAAATGTCAAATTAATTGGGCAAAAAAACTTGACGTTAAGGTGAGACTCACTATTAACTTCATGCATTACGGTTGGACCACTCTTAATAATGTTAGTTATAAAGGAATTACTTCTAGGTGATTAGACCGATATAATCTAATCACCTTGAATAAGACTGTTTTTGTCATCATTTTCATATAGCCCACATACCTAATTTAATAAATATAGCTTAATATGTTTTGAATATAATGGAATTGAAGTGCCTCCCCCCATGCTCGTTGAGAGTTGAGACAGGAATAGCCTTTGTTTCCCGAATGAATTACTTAAGTTCATTCAAAATTGTTGGTTTTGCTTTGTAGACTTCCTGTTTGCAATAACCCCACAAGAAAAAGTCAGGTGCAGTAAAGTCAGGCGATCTGGGGGGCCAACGAATGTAGCGTTTCTGGATATCAGCTCATTGGGAAATTTTCGTCGCAATTCTGTCATAACAGGCCGGGCTATGTGGGGAGTTGCACCATCTTGCTGAAACCACACAGAGTTGAAAGAAATTGTCATCCGGCGTTATTCTGGATAGAAAAACTCTGTCAAGAAGCTCAAGTAACGGTCTCCAGTAACCGTAACAGTGTGACCTTTTTCTTCGAAGAAGTAGGGCCCGACAATGCAGCGTGATGAAACTGCACACCACACTGAAACACGAAGTGGATGCAATTCCATCACATGGAGTATCTGTGGGTTGGAAGCACTCCATATTCGACAATTTTGTTTGTTTATGTTACCGTTTAAATCGAAATGGGCCTCGTCAGGCTTGAAAAGACAGTTCAACATGTTTTCTAGCTCTTCCACTATTTGAAGCATCTTCTGGCAAAATTCGGGAAGTCTGCTGCGTTTAGTTTGTTGGTCATTTGAATTTTATTTGGGAATACTCGTAAGTCCAAATTTTTGTGCATAATTGACTGCAATGACTGTCTGCTTATACCCATTTGAGCAGATAAGCTTCTTGTCGAAACTCTTGGTTTGTTTTGTTTGGCAGCAGCTACAGCAGCGGTTGTTTTCTCCGTCCGAACTAAATGGTTTCGATGGTAAGGTCTTTTCATGCTCGGCAAAATTGTTAACAAGTCTCAGTATGGTCCATCTGTAAGGAGGATTGCCGCCCTCCGAGCGTCTATACTCTCTTTGAACCGAAACTGCGGACTCCAGTGCGTGATAGCGGCGGACAATCCAAAATTTTGTTTCAGTGTCCCAGTTATATATTTTTGTTAAATTTAAAAATCAATCTGCAAAATAAAAATAAAATCTAATCAGATTCATTAAATAGAAAAAAATGTACTTAATTTTTTTTGGTAGCGGCTTTCAACGGCCACCCTGTATGAAAAAAGATAAAATATAGATACTTTGTTAAAGAAGTTCAAAAGTAGCCCATCTGTCCAATGACAAGCCTTTGTAAAACTCATTGGACCTGATCCCATACAGAAGTACTTCCGCATCACAACTTTCCGATCTTTTCTACTTTTTTGAATGGTTTGTTTTTACTGGCAAATATTTCATGTTTTGCAAACAAAATTTGGTTGTGGCAACAAATCTCTTCCCTGTGTGCTAATTTCCATTTGCCACACTTTGAAAAGGCTATGTCCTTGGCAATTTCGTTGAAATTTTCAGTATTTAAACGGTCGGTTTAAGTTAAATTCTTTCATATCCTTGGCAGTTGATGCTCTTTGATTTTATTTTTTACATAGTCATCACATAATTTTTGGATGGATGTGGTATTTATTTATTGTTGTTATTCTTCTTTTTTGTTTTGTTGTTGTTTCCCCTGTTCGTCTTCAGTTACTGTGCCGCTCATCCGTTCCGCCGTCGAAGAGTTTCGTTCGTCCCCCCCTGTACAAGCCTTAACAAGCAACCGACATTGACATAGTAGACGGTGAACAGCGTTCGTACGCATGCATGTCTGTCTAAGTTCCTTCGTAGTAAACAGGACGAAATTTAGGGGTGGAAAAGGGACCTCTCCCCCTCCGGTGGAAATAAATTTCCTTTTAATGCTTTAAGTTTAAGTAGATTGTTTTCTTCTCTCTAACTGAGTATCTGAGAGTGTCTGACTGACTGACTGTCTGTCTGTCGAATTGTCTGCCGGTATCTGTGTGGGTAGATATCGTCCCCGGTGTCCTTCTTACTGTCTCTGGATGTGGGTGTGTGTGCAAGGAGATGAGCACGAAACTCATGAATGTGTGTGAGTTTGTCTCTTGTTGGAAAAAGGGGGGAGGGTTCGAATATTGTGCCGGGCTTTCGTTTTTCCAGGCGGCATCCATTGTTTGCTGGATGCTTAGGAAGTAATGAACTTTTTAATATCATTGACAATGACGAAGTCGACGACGGCGACGACTACGGCGACATTTACGCCACACCGCCGACAACGACTTAATCAGTTTTGTCTTTGAAGCTGCTGCTGCTGCTGTTGTTGTTGTTGTTGGCGGTGGTGTTGTTATTGTAGTTGTTGCTTTCTAATCGAGTCTGCATCAGCATTGTCACCGTCGTTAATGACGACGGCGGTTGGGGGTGGTTGGAAGATGCCGTCGTCGAGGAGATGGAAATGATAATATAAATTACTATAAGATTATAACGAATTTAATTATCCGAAAAAACAAAAAATATCACAACTCCTTGCATTGTTCAATTCTCACGTTCCATGTCCTGCTACGTTCGGCACGACTCAGTGCCGAACATTTTATTGGAGTTTTGTGTCATTCTTTATGCTGTCTCATCTGTGTTTGTCTTAAGTTCACCTCCTCCTACTCCACCTTTTCGGCTGTGGCATAATAATCATATAGACGGTACGACGACCTGGAACGTTTTCTTTTTATTGCGTGTGTTCAATAACTTTTTTATACTTTTCGATAGATTTGAAGTCGTGGCGAAATAAATACTAATTTAAACTTTTAAGCAACAAGCGATAAATTAAAACAACACAGCCTTAGGTAACATATTTAAGCTCCGAAAATAATGATTTTTTTCGTTATAATAACGATAAATTCTTGGATACTCGTAGAAGTAGAATTATCCGAGAAAAACGTTCGAAAATGCTGCCCCTCTGTCCATTCAAGTTCGTAAGTTTCAGGAAAAAATAGACATAAAAAACGATTGAATTATCTAGTAAAGCCCTTAAAAAAGCTTAACTCAGACATGACCGACTTTATATATGCTACACTTCTGGATGCCCGGAAAGCCAATTGAAAACAGTTTTTTGATCCCTTGAAAGTGTTCTTAATTTATCCATAATTACATTTGAACCGGTGAAATCTTCTCATCTCATCCTATTTGTTTTTCAAAGGAAATTATCCAATGAATTTTTTATAAAAAAATCATTCTTGTTTTTCTAATGAAAAATTCATCCATAGATTTTTTCATAGAAAAAAATTTTTTATATAAAATTTATCCGATGAATTTTTTATATCAAACTTTTTCGAAGAATTTTTAATTAGAAATTTATCCGATGAATTTGTTTCAGGAAATTTATCGGATGTACGAGTATTTTCATAGAGATTCGATCCGATGAATATTTTGAAGAAAACTCATCCGATGAACTATTTATAAAAAAGCATGATTTTAATTTGACAATTTTTTTTTAAATTCGTCCGATACAATTTTGTATAGAAAATTCATCCGATGATTGATTTTATTTTTCGAAAATTTTTTTTTTTTAGAAATTTCATTCTATGAATTTGTTTTATGGAAAATCCGATAAATTTTGTATGGGAAATTTATCCAATGAATTTATCCAAAGAAATATAGAATATAAATATAAATAATAGAATATAAATAATAAATAATATTTTTTTAGGAAATTTATCGGAAGAATTTTTGTTGAAAATATATCCGATGAATATTGACAGGTAGTTTATCCGCTGCATTTTTATAGGAAAGTTTTCCGATGAACTTTTTATAGGATTTTTTTTTAAATTCATGATTTTGTCTTCATGATTTTGTTTTTCCGATGCAAATTTTATAGATAAATTTATCTGATGATCTAAAAAAAAATCATTTGGTGAATTTCTAATAAAGTTCATTCAATGCTTTTTTGGAGAAAATATATCCGATGATTTTTTTATAGAAAAGTTTCGGCTGATTGTTTTGTTAGAGAACATTTTTCTGATGAGTTTTTTTTTATTAAAAAATCATTCGATGAAATTTTTTTATTAACAATTCATTCGATGATTAATAATTTTTTTATTAAAAATTCATCTGATAATTCTTTTTTTATCAGAAATTTATCCGGAGAATTTTGTTTTTATAGAAAATTCATCACATAAAATGTTTAAACAAGATTTATCCGCTGATTTTTTTAAAGAAAATTCAACCAATGGAAATTTATATAAAAAACTTATCACATGCATTTCTTAAAAAAAAATTAATTTTTTTATAGAAAATTCATTTAATATCTTATTTATGATAAAATCGTTCCCCAATTTTCGAGAATGTATGGGTATCTATCATCCTATGAATTTTTTAAATAAAATTCATCCTATGAATTTTTTAAATAAAATTCATCCTATGAATTTTTTAAATAAAATTCATCCTATGAATTTTTTAAATTAAATTCATCCTATGAATTTTTGAATAAAATTCATCCGATGAATTTTTATAGTTAATTTATCCTATGAATAGAATAGAAATTTGATCCGTTGAATATTTTGAAAAAAAAAAAAATCATCGGATAAACTATTTATACTCGTGCAAAACACATGATGTTGATTTGATGATTTTTTTTAAAAAAAAAGATGCATGTTGACAGCGGTAATCAGACGGACGACATTGTTTTGTTAATTGACAACCCCTGAAGATGATTGACGAAGTCAATCGAAATATTGGGATAAATAAAAATTAAACAACACATAGAACAACGAGTTTAAATAAATGACCTTAAGTCGAAAAATAATTTTATAAAATAACAACACTAAAGGTCAACTAACAACAAAAAAATTTAGAAAATCATCCGATGATTTTTTTCTTAAAAGTTCAGCGTCGATGATATTTTTTGAATTTTTATAGAAATGAAATGAATTTCTTATAAAGAAAATTCATTCGATGAGCTATATATAGAAAATTAATTATTTTTATTTGATGATTTGTTGAAAATCGTCCTATGCAATGTTTTAAAAAAATATTCCGATAAGTTTTTTTTATTCTGAAATTCAACATCGATGATATTTTCTAAGCATACTTAATTTAATCAATTAAATAGAAAATTATATAAATATATAATACAAAATTCATTCCATCAAAATTAAAAAAAAAATGAAAAAATAATGAATATCTTAAAAAGTTAATTTAATGCTCTTTTGGAGAAATTTTATCCAATGATTTTTCTTAATAGAACATTTATGGCTGATTATTTTCTAAAGAAAAATTTGTTAGATGCATATTTTATAAAAAAAAATCCTCAGATGAATCATTTTTTCTTAAACTCATCTATTGAATCATCTCATCCGGAGATTTTTTTTTATAAAAAATTGATCCAGAGAATTTTATTTTATAATAAATTGATCCGGATAATCTTTTTTATAGAAAATTCATCAGATGAAGCTTATATAAGCACTCAACCGTTGAATTTTTTTAAAGAAAATTCAGTCGATGCATTTTTTTATATACAATAAATTTATGAAAAACATTTTTTTAAAAAAAAAATTTTTTTTGTAGAAAATTTGTTCAACGATTTTGTTTATACATTATTCATCGGTATTATTTAAGATTTGGACAATTTTGAGATTCAGACCATATAGGCCCTAGAGGCCCCAAAATCGGCATCCTGGACATGTTGGTTTTAAAAGCAATAATATATTGTCAGGAATCAGAATATCACATTAATTTTACGATTCAATGTAATTTGAGACATTGACCCAAAAAGGCCTTCGAACATTGACATAAGGCTTGACTTATGGGCGTGGCTCTGGGGCCCAAAACCGTTCCCTAATGTCCGGGGACAAATGGGTATCCAGAAACAATGAAAATTTTTCACAAATCCAAATATGTACCTATATTTTACCACAAGGCAGTCCGGGTGGATAGTATAAAGGCTTACTTATGCTTGTCTAAATATACAAATTGTTCACTTTATTTGTCACTTTTACCCATATTTTTAGTTACATTTACTAAAAAATTGCTTTACAACCACAATCATTAAGAAATACTCAGTGTAATGCGTGTTTGCAAAAGCCAAAAAGAATCTGTGTACAAGAAATGTAATCGGCGAATTCAAGCCTTGTGTTCAATTCAAGCTCAAATGCATGCGATGGGGGATTCGCCAATATTAGACATAAAGTCATTGGTCCGAAGTTTTTGATGGCGCCAAATTAATGATTTAGACGTAGAGAATATTTGGTTTCAACAGGATGTGTGCCACTTGTCACACAGCAATAGAAACAGTAGATCTTTTGAAATAAAAGTTCAAAAATCGCATTATTGCTGGTAGAGGCACTGTAAATTGTCCACCAAGATCGTGCGATTAAACGCCTTTAAATTTTGTTGCTGCGTTTTTTAAAATCGAAAGTCTACAGCAATAATCCCTTAACAGTTCAAGAGCTTAAAACCAACACTATCGAGCAGATACCAACCATTGCCAACAGTTGATTGAGAAACGTGATTGATAATTTTGGTAGAAGATTGGAAACCACACGCAGAAAAAAAGTATGGTTGTGGTGACAATATTCGAAGAGGATCATACTATTGTTGGCTATATGGTTGTGCCACAACAATATTATGATCCTCACAACAATAGTATTATTCACACATAACCATACTATGATCCCCACAACCATAGTATGATTCACACTCAACCATACTATGATCTCCACAACCATACTATAATCATCACAACAATAGTATGATTCACACTCAACCATACTATTATCTTCACAACCATATTATGATCCTCACAACCATAGTATGTTTCTCATACAACCATAGTATGATCCTCACAACCATAGTGTGATTCGCACGCAACCATACTATGATCCCCACAACCATAGTATGATTCACACTCAACCATACTATGATCCCCAAAATTATTTATTAGGATTGGGTAATGTTGTTATTCAAAAATAGAGATTTTTATCAAGCAAGTTATTATAAATTGCATTACCACGTTTTTATTGAACATTTCATTCAAGAAACCAAAATATATATTCACACGGTCAAAAATACTTTTAGTTGCCAGCAGAGGTGAATGTTACTTCACCATCCGTAGACACCAAGTAACGAATGTGATTAAACCATGATCAATGGCTATATACTTAAGTGCAGACAGGTTTTAAATAAACGAGAACCAGTTGGTTTTAGAGTATTTCACCGAACAAAGTAAACACGATAAAAATCCCTCGAACTACTTTCCGATTGTTATTTTTTTTTTATGGACAGCAACCATTCACTGTTTGTATATCAAAAACATACGCACACACATACATGTATTCTCTACAAAACCTGTTTTGTTATGTTCATAGTCACAACCATACTGTATGATTGCCGTAATCATATTTTTGTTAACGTAAATTTTAAACAACAATACTTTTGTTGCACTAACCATGTTTATATGGTTGCTACAACCATATTTTCATTTCTAAATTTGGCAATAATACTATTGTTACATTTCAACAATAGCAATATTGTCGCAATAATACTATTGTTACATTTCAACAATAGCAATATTGTCGCAATAATACTATTGTCAAAATGAAATTCAAAAAACAATACTATGGTTGCGACGATCATGCTTTTATTGGAGAGAACATATTATTGTTGCGGTGACCATAGTGTAACCATATCTTTTCTCTGCGTGCAGCTGAGCCGGTAGGGGGATCACTTGACCAACATACTTTGCCATATTAAATCGGAAACTTTTTGTAATAAACTGAAAAAAAAAATATGTTTAATATCTTAAAAAAAGTAATTTTTGTTAAAAAAGGTATAAATAAAGAAATATTTATTGATTCCTTTTAAATCAGTAAAGGAATATTTAAAATCAATATATCACTCCAATTCTGTATTAGAAAAATTTGAAAATCTCTAAATCTAAACTATCTGTTTGAGTTGATTTGTATATTGAGATTTTTCCATCTCGGGCACATGAAGCTTGAGTGGATTAAACAACATTGGCTAAAGTAATTTAAATATAGGTTGGGCCATTTAAATTTTTGAATTTGAATCGTCTGTAAAAAGAGAACTGATTTAAATTTTTGGTTTTATTAAAAAAGGGTGAACTTGTCATTTAATAATGGAGCGCAATATCATTTATATGACTACCTTAACTGGCTCGGTACAGTACCTTATCCGATCAATCCAATTTTTCCATACATTTTCGATTGTTTTACATACGACCACAACAATTAGAGTGGCAAAAAAACGGTTGTGGCAACGAATATTTTCTCTGTGCATCATATCCTGTTCCATCACTAGCTGGAGGACAAAAATAAAATTGCCCAAAATCGAACAAAGTTCGCGGCAGTTTCGTGCCCAATTGTTTCTAAAACAATCCAAAAATACCAAACACTTGCATTCAAATAAATATTTGTCTAATATTCGAACGTAAAATCAGTGTAATCAAATGCAAGCCGGAACAACTCAATGTTCATTACAAACGACTCCACTTGAAATTGGTTCCGCTGCTTATGCCCGAACCCAAGGTTCACCATCCAACCCACCCAAGCATCCGCCAAGCCACCAATCCACCCTGCCGCTCTTCGCTGGCCACGCATAACGCATTTACTTTATTAAACTAGACAGCAATGAATGATACATATGCTCGTTCCGTGACAGTGGTGGATGGAGGAGGAGAAGGCGGGGTGGGGTCCCTTCTCTTTTTTAATACAGTTCATGTTTGCACATCCTTGTTTAGTGTATTTAGTGTAGTTTCACTTGATTCGCTTGTGATAGACATAAGTACAATTGATCCTTCTCCTCCTTCCCGGCCGCAGCCGCCTTCTTTATACTCCCCCCAAGCGGCTTTCATGTTGCTGCATAAAGGGTTGCTGCTGCGGCTGTGGAACACTACACGGCTGTAGCGTGTACGTCCGTAGTCATCATCGTCATAATACCCAAGTGATGATGTAGCCATGGCTACGACTCAGAGTTTTAATAACATTTAAACCGTTTGTATTTGTCAAACATGAGGAAGAGGAGAGGATGGGGGACAGACGGCGGCGACGACGACGACGAGAAGGCCTCGACTCGACATAACCATGGCTACCAGTAAATTTTCGACCGAGATTATATTGTCATTACTGGGCATTATCGACAAATGTTATAATGCTCTAATGCGATTATTTGAATGCGAGCGTGGATTCGTCGATGTGGATTTCTTGCCGTATTTTTTGTTTTTGCAAGTTTTGCATTTCAATATGGCCAAATGAAAGCATTGCCAGCGCCAGTTTCAGGATACATGTGCAGGTCATGATTAACAAAAAAAAAATGGCCAAGTTTCACATTCCTTCCTTCATACAAGCTTGTCCGGCGAGTTCATCATTAAGTGGAAATAAGCGAAAAATTATTTACTTTGTTCGGGGGGCTATCTTTTCTTATCATCGTTGGCCTCTCTCGTCATACGCATTCACACATACTCGCATATCCTTCAGTAAAGCCTATGTTTTTGTGTATATGTGAGGAAGGAAACGTTTTCCTGGCGAAGTTTTTTCTGCTTTACTCCCTTGTCGTTATTCAAGTGTCACTTGTTGTTGGGCTCGCACGCACACACACGCGCACCAGCGCGGACAACTTCAATTTATGTGTTCATCACGGTCCTGGCTAAATAAATATCCTTGGTCACGTCTAGGCACGTGTGCGTAAGTAACGCACACGGCCACGCGTATCATGCTCCGCCACAACATACTAGACGTGATTAAGAGAGTACGCCGGTACGAACGAAGTACGCTTCGATGACTTAAATGGAAATTCTACTCAGTGTTGGTTGTTGCTTACGGTGTGCAGTGTAAAGGACAATAGCGAAGGATTCTAACATCGATATTGGTAAAGAATAATATTGGAAATCTATTGATGAAGTCTCTGTAGAGGTGGTAAGAGTGAATTCGACAATTTTTTGAAAAAAAAACTAGAAAAATGAGAGTTACCACAGCGTCCGAGTGTTTTACATGATTCTCGCTGTCATAGCATCAACCATGGTGCGCCATCGCAATTGGAGCCATTACCAAGCGACGGCCAGCGCCCTTTAAGGCAAATCCCGCAGGTACCAATTCGAAGCGTGCTATATGGACACAACTTCCTGCCTATCTAAGACCTCTGCTGTTCTATGGGTCACAGCACCTGGTTGCAATGCAACTCCACACCGTGCCGAAGCTCTCCCCGCGATTTGGGTTTAAACCACAGCCACCACGATACTCTCCAAAGGAACGCACCTGCTAGCCGGGCCATACTATAGTTATGAGGATCATAATATGGTTGTGGGGATCATAGTATGGTTGAATGTGAATAATGATATGGTTGTGGGAATCATAGTATGATTGTGTGTGAATAATTCTATTGTTGTGAGGACCATAATGTTGTTATGGGGATCATAGTATGGTTGTGTGTGAACCATACTATTGTTGTGATGATCATAATATTGTTGTGCCACAACCATATAACCAACAATAGTATGATGCTCTTCGAATATTGTTACCCCAACCATACTTTTTTTCTGCGTGTGACGATTGGCCAGTGCGTGCGACTTAAGAAGTGTGTAAAGGCAAAAGGCGGACATTTCGAATAAGTAGATTTTTTTTTGGATACAATATACATCAATAAATTTATTAAATAATATTTGGTCCAAAACATTCAGTACTTTTTAAAGTATTTTACAGCATAAAACGCGTGTAACAATATTTATGTCCCTACTGAGAAGATATGACGATGATGTTGGGAATATATGACAAGAATCAAAACACGATTTTTACAAAATTTTAATAGAATGATATCAATGATTAGCAAATTATTATAGACTGTGTTGCGTGAAAGTGATACATGGACTTAGAAAGACCATATAGCAGACAGATGTCATGATAATGTTTCAAAAATATGACATCGATACGGACGAAACACAAGCTGGAGGAAATGTGGGCTCTGCCACGTCCCGTTTAAAAAAAAATCGCTTAAATGTCCAAAGTAATGGACCGATTAAATCAATGACTGGCAAATAATTATAGACTATGTTGAGCTAAAATTGGGCTAAAGGACGTGGCTCTGTCCATTCATATGATTTTAGATTTTGCAAATCTTGAGAATTGGACTTTGAATGGGCCTCGTTGTATAATTTTATGATCTCTTGAGTAAACTTATGAAATTTCCACTAACAATTTCGAAACAAGTGGACAAATTCAGTTCGGCCGTGCCGAATCCTAAAAATTGGGCTAAAGGACGTGTCACTGTCCATTAACTTTATTTTAGATTTTGCAAATTTTTAGAATTGGACTTTGATTGGACCAGTTTGGATAATTTGATGATTTTAGATTTTGTAAATTTTTAGAATTGGACTTTGACTGGACCTCTTCGGATAATTTTATTTTATTACTAACAAATTCGCCAGTGGACAAATTAAGTTCGGCAGTGCCGAAACCAAAATCCTCACCATCATGGATTTCGGTTCAATATAAAAATGTTTTCAAGGGAGCTTGCAACCGCCCACTTTTCTAACGAAAACCGGTGTGAAAACGAGTTGTAATATCTAAATTAAATTCACCTTATTTTATGCTCTTCGACTTAGAGTTTTTAAAGCAAACCGGCTTTGTGTGATTTTAAAATTCCCAACATCCCGAAAGAAAATTCCTACTGAGCTGGAAAGCTACTGGACTTCCGTGGAAATTCTGTTCATGCATTTAGCTTAAGTATAGAAGGCTTTAAATAATACTTTTACTTATCATTTGTTCTTTCTCTCCCTTTCCAGCATATGGGCGTGCACCACCTGAGCCCTATTATGGTCGTTTCATCGGACAATTTACAAATTTCGCCCATGGCATAAAGGTAGGTGCATGTGTGGGCATACAACCCATTGCTTAATTTGTGGCTCTTAATTTTGTTCAAAAACATATCCTGATTTTTTTTCCTTCGCTTCACTTCCGCTCTGTACAGGGTTCCATTTATGCTGTGGACGAATCGACGCTGTTCATCAAATCCTTCGCTTACGATGGCACGGGACCGGATGCCTTCTTTTGGGTGGGTAAAACGCCACGTCCAAGTCCAGAAGGATTCATTATACCCTACCCGGAGGACTATACAGGAATGTAAGTGAGACAACAAATAAACAACCACAAATATGGCCCACACTCAAGTGGCGATGGCATAATTTCCGCATGAGTGTGGGAAATTTCAAAATTTTTAATGCACTTTCCATTATATTGGAAGGGGAAGTGGGGAAGTAGGAACAGGAGTTGAAGCGCATTTCCGTTACTTGCCTTCATCCGGCCATACATGCATTTCTTAGTAGGCATTTAAGTGTTTCTTATTTCCAGCAGATTTAAAGTTTATTTTGGTGGGTGGCGGTAATGGCCGTGCAGGCGTTTTGGTTGACGTGGTTTGTCATTGTGCCAGTCGTCGCTGTTGTGGTTCCTTTTATGTTTTCCAACAAAAAAAGTAAGAAGAAGGCAAAAGTAAACCATAAATAAAAGGGGTACATTTTTCGGTCTTGGTGTCGTTCTTTTACGCAATAAAGAATACGTACGTATACGATATACTTAGTTTCAATACACTCACACGCCAATAGTCCATTCAAGTTTATGAACATCCTTCCAGTATGTATTCAGTGTGAGGTATATTAGAGTGGGTCGCCTTAAATAAAAACAAGTTGATTGCTGCTAAAAAATGTAGGTCGGAGTTTTTTAAGAACTGATCGTAACCATTCTAAAACAATTCGTTAATTTTGGCCAAGATCTTCTGCCGAATCTTATATGTTATCAAACGTGAATTCGCTATTGTCTTTAAGCCCCTTTGGTCCATGAGAATTACTCCAGTCTCTCCAAATCTTAAAATAAATCCATATTTGGATAAGTAGTAAAACCGGTTTTACTGAAGTACCTATCGCCAATATTTACAAGTGGTTCCTTCTTTCAAGCGTAAAGCCATTTTTGGACCCCTTCTTTTCACGAGTTCGTCCTTATCTGATCCAAAACTTAAAAAATAAATCCTTATTTGAATTTATTGTGGATTTGTAATTTGCTTTAATTTGAGTAATATGTCTATATGTGACGCGCAAAATAGAAAGGGACCTACGGTTAAAAAAAAGTTTTGTTCAGGAGAGCCATTTTAAAGATTAGGTCCCTTTCTATTTGCGCTTAGAATCGTCGACTTCACTTTCATAAAACGAAAATTCATAAATTGAAAATTGATTTTTTACCCTTAGGTCCCTTTCTCTATGCGCTGTCACATAGTGACAATTAATCGCTGGCTTTGATCAGCCGTTTTTTCGGCCGCTTGATCCAAAAAGTACAGCAACAAAGCCCTCTTTTAAGATATACTTTAAAGAGCGTCCCAGAAAATAGCCTCCATTTTAACCATTTTTCGTCCCCGAAAAAAGTCATATCTTAAGCAAGTCCCTTAAAGGGTTAACTTTTTCCTCCCATAGCTGATTTCCCGCTTTTACAATCCCAAACAGCATATGACCAAACCATGATAGTGGCAAAATGTCAAGATCCTAGGTCAATTAGTTCGGCTGCTATCGTTCTTTCAAAGTATTTACGGACGGACGGACTAGGCTAGATCTGAAACTCTAAGAATTTTACGTGCTTTCAACACGTTCCCGCTCTTATTTCCTCATGTAAATGGGTATGTGAGAGATTTGACAGATCTAAATTGTGGTACGAACGGTTGGTTGCATTCCACATTCGATTTGATTTCGCTCGCGTGTGTGTGTGTTTCGCTGCTGCCCCAACTCACCCGTTCAGTCGTTCACGCTACAAGCCAGCACTCACTGTCACCGCTGTCGTTATGTCGCTCGTTACGCACGGTTAACAATCGAAACCACTTTGAGAAATTAAAAAAGTATTCCACATTTTTCACATCGCATTCGTGCGCAGCAGTTAATAAAGCCCGTCCGTCCGTCCGACCGCTTGCCTGCCCGCCCGCCCGTCCGCCAGCCACAATAATTTTTTCTGCACACTTTCTTTCATTCATCTGGCAATGTTTTCATTGTGCTTCATTAGTCGAAAACAAAGTGTTGCGCCGAGGTAAAGCACAGAGAGGGGGGCGTGTCGGATCGTCATAGGTATGGGGGGCGTAAGTGGGCAAAAGTTAGTCTTAGAAATAAAAGAAGTGGGGTAGAAAGTGCATAGAATGGAACACAAATATCTTTGTGGGCAAGACGACTGCCTAGACATAAATACCCTTATTACACTAGTCTACAGCCAATTATTCATACATGAGGTACGTTTGCACTTCGGGTAACAAAAACATTTTATAGAGTAGCATTTATATAAATACTTGTTAAATGATATGGGGCGGTTGAACCAAAAAAGGGCCAAAGTAAAAATGATTTTTGACAAAATTTTGATTTTCTTCTAAATACTTTCTTCTAAATCGTTAATTAACTCCTAATTATCTCGTATAACTTTGGCAAAAATTTAAAACACGGATTGCCTAGAGTAGCCAAAAAAAAAATCAGGTAATTAGGAGCCGACCATGGGTATGGTTTATTTCGTTCTGCAACCAGCAGTTTCAGTACCCTACTTGCTTTTCGTCAGGAGTAACAAAATAGAATTACACAATTCCTGAACAGAAAACGATTATTGTACCAAAAAAATAAATAAATGTTTTAACTTAAAATGGCTTCATTGATGTATTTAAAGGCTTTTAAATATTTTTAAATTACCTTAAAATTTAAGAAAAATATATGCAACGAACACATGTTGGGAAGACCTGTAGTTGCTCAAACTTGATTTCAAAATTGTTTATTTAAACAGCAACTGAATTTTAAGAACAGTATTGCCAGTAATGCTATAAAATTGAAGTTTGTGTTTTGGGGCCTTGCACTGCCCACTTTTTCACCCGTGCTTATTTCTTTACAGTTTAGTAGTATACATTTCAAATCCGATGTTTCTAACCAAAATGTTTTATGAGTTCTGGTCGTTCAAACATTTTTGGATGTGGGCGGTGTCATTACCCTTTGTTAAAACGCATCCTTGTAAAGGGTGTCCTAAGAAGAGCGCAATTTTTAAATTTTAAATAAAACACAGATATTTAAGAAAAAATCGTGAAACTTTATTATATCGTAAAGTAGACAGAATGAGGTTATGTATGGAACAATATATCGTGCAGATGGCCGCCGCGGCTTTGCTGGCATGCACGCGATCTTTTAATGAAATTTTCAATGACCGTTTTGCATGAATGCTGCGGTATTTCATTAATGCAGCGTCCAATTTCGTCTTTTAAGGCTTGAGTCGTCGTCGGCTTATTCGCGTAAACCATCGACTTCAAAAAACCCCAAAGAAAAAAATCTAATGGTGTTAAATCGCACGATCTAGACAGCCAATTCTGATCTCCAAAACACGAAATAACACGACCGGGAAATGACTGATGCAGCAATTGAATTGTTTCTCTGGCTGTATGACATGTGGCGCCGTCTTGTTGGAACCACATGCCCTCCACATTCATTTCTTCAATTCTAGGCAAGAAAAAACTGATTATCATTTCACGATACCAAACACCATTGACTGTTTGCGCTTGACCTGCCTCATTTTCATAAAAAAAGGTCCAATGATTCCTCCGTCCCAAAAACCACACCACACAGTGACACGTTGAGGATGCATTTGCTTCTCGTGAATCACTCGAGGATTTTCCGCACCCCAAATGCGACAATTCTGCCTATTGACGAAGCCATCAAGATGAAAATGGGCCTCGTCACTGAAGATGATTTTATCGGCAAAATCAGCATTTTCATGTTGTCTCTCCAATACCCAATTAACGAACTCCCTTTCGTGTAGCGCTCCATTTTTACTAACCTCGTACCTTCTACTAACAAACAATAACAATTGTTCAAATGTCAAACAATGACACTTCGAATGTTGCCAGATTTAAAAATTGCGTTCTTCTTGGGACACCCTTTATATCCTACGGCATGGTCATTACATCGCTTTTTAAACTGGGCGCGAACTTATTTCATTACACACTTAAAGTTTTGATACCGACTTTGATGTTCCTTCCTCCTACAGCTTATAAGTTTTGGGTGTGTTATGTTTTTTGATATGTGGACGGTGCCACACCCCCTTATAAAATCGTATCCGTTTACAGCATGTCACAATCCGCAGAAGCATGCTGTTAAAATTTCGAGACAATCGTCGTCTACGTTACATCGCCTTTAAAGAAACGTATTTGTTATTCGATAATTGTATATACTCTATAGGGTGATCCATCAGAGGTATTTTTTCAGAACTAAAATAAAATATAAAAATTAAAATCAAGTGTGGAATCTGTATTAGTAATTTGTTAAGAGATTTTATGGCATTTATTTTTTGAATATAATTTCCTTCAAATGTTGGCCACAACTACGCCTCAGGGTTTCCATTCTGAGGGACCAATATTGAATGACTCGCTCGAGCATTTCGACCGGTATGGCTTTAACGACACGCGTAAACCCCAAAGAAAAATGTCTAAAGGTGTGATATCACTCGATCTAGGCGGCCAACTCACCTGTCCAAAACGTGAAATTAGCTGCTTTTCGAAATGACCTCTCAATAGATCCATTGTTTGAACAGCTGTATGACAAGTGGCACCCTCCTGTTAAAACCAAGTGTCGTCAAGATTACGGGCTTCAATTTCAGTTAACATAAAGATCGAATCATCGCGCGATAGCGAGCACCATTCACGGTTACGTTCCGGCCATCATCAGTTTTGAAAAAATATGCACCGATGATTCCATGAGCTTATAAACCGCACCAAACCGTGGTTTTCTCTGGGTATAATGGCACCTCTTGAACCTCCTCTTGTTGCTCTTCAGCCCAAATGCGGCAATTTTGTTTATTGACTTTGCCGTTGGGTCAGAAATGCGCCTCATCACTGAACAAAATTTTGATCGAAAACAGCTGATCTTCACGTTTCTCACCGAACCCTCATTTCCATAATAAAGTTGCCAACATTTGAAGGTAATTATTTTCAAAAAACAAATGCCATAAAGTGTCCTTTTAAATTACCAATAAAGATTCCACACTTGATTTGAATTTTTGTATTTTTTTTGTTCTAAAAAATACCTCTAGATCGAATGATGTTTGTAACTCTAAAAGCTTATGAACTTTGGGTCTGTTAAGTTTTTGGATAAGTGGACGGTGTCACGTCACCTTAAAATATCGTATTCGTTTTTAGCTTGTGCTCAGTAGCATACTGTTAAAACTTCAAGACCATCGGCCCATAATGAAAAGTGCTACAGCTTTTTTAAAAAAGGAGCGTACACATCCCACTTTTCTTCGCGACTTTTTTTGCCCCATATAGACAGCTAATATACTAAACCTCATGTTCGTAGCTCTTAAGCTTATAGTTTTGAGTTATGATTATTTTTTAAAATATCAAAAATCGAAGTAGCCTAAGCAAAATGTCGGCCAAATACTGGACCTCTATCCGACGGTCCATATTTCCAATGACTCTGAAACAGAACGGAGGTTCAATGTCGGTAATGTGCCACATTATCTCGCTTGAATTGGCTTGGCTTATAGACGCACACTTTTTCTTTTAAATATCCCCGAAGAAAGAAGTCCAACAGTGCCCAATCACATGATCGTGACCAATTAACATCGCCTGGACACAGGACAACACAGCCATTGAATTTATCGCGCAAAAGAGCTATTGCTGCGTTGGCTATGTGGCAAGTGGCACCATCCAAAAATCTTTCAGGTCCATATCCTTACTTTCTGGTCACAACTGGTAGAAGCCCAAAATGGCTGCCAAATACACTATACTTCATGCAAATATGGGTATCATTCCAAAAACATTTAACAGGACAACTTTTTGACATATTTACGAATAATCATTTCTTTTATGCGCATCGTTTGATTTAAAATTGCAATAGGAAAACTAGTAAAAAAAAAAGTAAAGCGTGGAGAGTATACTTATAATATAGTCATAAGTATACTCTGCACTTCTGGATGTTCTGAACAGCCAAATGAAAATAGGACGGGCTCTTAATTTTCCTAGATTTTAAAACTAATTTCATATTGAAATTTGTGAGAATATTTCATTGTTTAAGGTAAAATCGGTTGAATATATATGTAGGGGCTATATCTTAATCTTAACCGATTTTTTCCAGTTTCAACAGCGTCCGTCCTTAGGTGTCAAATATCATCAAGATTGGCTTGCGAAGTGGCTGCGAAGGCTAAAGACTTAATTTTGGAAGAGCATATATGCACGTAGAAAAAAATTGTGGTTGGGACAACAATATTCGAAGAGCATCATATTATTGTTGGGTATATGGTTGTGGTACAACAATAGTATGATTCACACGCAACCATGTTATGATCTCTGTGAGCATAGTATGGTCACACACATTTGTGCTGTGAGTCCCAAAATTATTTATTGGAATTGGGTTAAGTTGTCAACAATAGATTTGAATCATGAAAATTATTTAAAAAAAACATCAAACTCAAAAAAATAGAAGTGATTTATTTAACAGTAGAAAAATAAGTTTGAAAAACGTCAGCCTTTTTATTAAAAATATTTCATTTAAACAAAGCCAAGGAAGTTTGTTCAAAAAATTTTAATTTCCATATAAAAAGTACTATTATTGCATTAGATCCGTAACAATAAAATTAATATGACAAGCATACAGTATGATTCACAATGATTGGATGTAATATGTGCCAAACCGATCTAAAAAAACAACGAATCGAATGAACATATGTTTGGGAGTCATACTCATATATGGGAGCTGAAAGCGTCCGATCTTGGTCCAAAAAACTTGCTTCTGCAAAAATTCATGAAGATCGAACAACAATTGTGACCTGTAGTTTGATTACAAACTTTAGATGGACGGACAGACAAACATCGTTAAATCGAAATAGCTACACGCAGAACAAATGTATGGTTGGGTTGATAATATTCGAAGAGCAGCATACTATTGTTGGGTATATGGTTCTGGCACAATAATATTATTATCCTCGCAACAAAGGATTGATTCACACATACTTTGTTCCCCCACAATCACACTCTACCATACTATGATCCCCAAAAACATATTATGATCCTCAAAACCATAGTATGCTTCACATATAGCATGATCCTTACAGCCATTAAATGATTCACAAGCAGCAATGTTGACATTCCTACCAACCATGGTATGATTGACATGCACCCATGTTATCATTCCTACAACCATAGTATGACTCCCCTGAATCTACTATGATCACCAAAATTATTTATTAGGATCGATGAACGCCTCAGACCCCAATCAACGAACGTGGTTAAACCATGATCAATGGCAATATACATAAGTGCGGGCAGATTGTAAAGGGTGATTAAATTTTAAAGGGTCGATGTTGATTTTGAATAAAACACAAATTATTTAGGAAATTATTGTCATTTCTTTTTATTATGATAATATTGGTATGGTTCAAAATATCGGCACACCTCCATCCGATGGTCCAAATTTTCGATGACGCTGTGGCATAATGGAAGTTCTATGCCGTTAATGTGCCGAATTATCTCATCCTTTAGCTCTTGAAGTGTTGCTGGCTTATCGACGTTCACCTTTTCTTTCAAATAACCCCAAAATAAAAAGTCCAACGGTGTCAAATCACATAATGGTGGCGGCCAATTAACATCGCTACGATGTGAGGTAACACAGCCATTGAATTTGTCGCGCAAAAGAGCCATTGTTACGTTAGCTGTGTGTCCGTCCTATTGAAACCACATATTGTCCATATTTTTCAATTCGGGCTATTAAAAGTTCGTTTTCATCTCACAATAGCGAACACCATTCACAGTAACTGCCTGACCGGCCTCATTTTGAATAAAATACGGCCCGATGATGCCGCCAGCCTATAAACCGCACCAAACCGTCCCTCTTTGTAGGTGCATTGTTTTTTCGACAATCACTCTTGGAAACCACTGAGCTGAAAATGTGCCCATCACTGAAGATGATTTTCTTTGAAAATTGATCATAATAAGCCTAAATAACATTAGCACATTGCTCGCTTGTGTATCTATCCATGGTTCAAATTGAGTTAGCCTGAAATTGAGAAATATCAATTGAAATGCAGAAAAAAATTGACGTTTAGGTGTGGTTTACATTTAACATCGGCCCTTAAAATTTAACAACCCTTTAAATAAACGAGAACCATTCAGTAGTAGAATATTCCACCGAACAAAGTAAGCACAATAAAAATCCCTGGCAATGCCTTCTGATTGTTCTTTTTTTTTATAATGGACAGCAACCATCCACTGTACACACAAAAAGACACACTTGTCTATAAAACCTGTTATGCTAAGTTCATAGTCACAACCATACGCAATGATTGCCGTTATCATATTGTTGACATAAATCGTAAACAGCAATACTTTTGTCCCACCAACCATATTTATATGGTTGCTCTAACCCTATTTTCCTTTCGAAATTTGGCCATAGTATTATTGTAACATTTAAACAATATTAATATTGCCGCAATCGTACTATTGTTAAAATTAAATTAAATTAATTAATTAAAAACAATACTATGGTTGCGACGAACCTGGGTGGTAGTGGGTGTATCTGAAATATTTGTGGTAGTTACAAACATTTGACATGAAACTTACTTATAATACCCTGTTCCACAGAGTTGAGCAGGGTATAAAAACAATGTTTTCAGTATACCCTAATGTATCTACGATTATATACACAAATATGCTTAAGTACACACAAATGCATGATGCATAAGTTTTTTGATTCTAACCTGAATTTCTGTATTTTCTTATTTTTGAACAAGTGGGCACTAATCTCAAGGTTGCACTATTTTTAGAACGAGTACGAACAGATTGCGTCTAATCCTTCGTTAACTACGACAAGGCATCATCGCTCGAGTAGTGTCAGCTATGCCAGTTAATTGTTCATCATTTGTTGTGCTCCTTTTGTTGTGTGTGAGATGTACCAAGAAGGAAATCGGGGGGCGGCAATGGTGGGGATGGAGGGCAGACCCTCAAGAGGGCGTTTATGTTTAGATGTTACGTTGTCGCATACAGACATTTTTACGTATGCGTCCTTACAAAAACATCTTAGATTTTAATCCTTTCTTTATAACATGTGCGAGGAAGAAAGTGTGTGTGTGTGTGTGTAACGGAAAGAGATAGGCAGAGAGAGTGGTTTCGTGTGTGTGTGTGTGTTTTCCTACATTGCAGTCTTCAATTCACACTTAATCCTTTGGATTAGTTTGCCATTGTGTGCGTGGCGGCTCATTTCCCACAATTCACAAAAGATTGACAACGACATTCATGACGAGCTTTTAGTGTTGTTGTTGTTACATATTTCTCTATTCACTCTCTCTCTCTCTCTCTATTTCTCTCTATGTGTACTTTGTGATTTATTCTAAACTCATGTGTACTCCTCAAGTACCAACAACGAACGGATCGGATCCGATTCATGCTCTTACCTAGATTTTGGTTAATGTTATTTATTCTTTCTACTCGGTGGCACTGATACTGAGGTTATCCTCAATGTCAATACACACACACATGCACACACAGTACGAGTATCAAGAAAAGCCGAAAGAAACAAAAAAATAAAATCAGAAACGTAAAATTGAAAACACGTCAATGTTTAACAAGTGTTTTGGCTTCGTTTCGTGTTCTGTTGCATGTTTTTGTGTTTCGAAATCTTGTATAAGCTCGCGTGTGTGTGCAACAGATTTGCTTGTACGTACGTACAGGTTTGTACAAACATCATCCATTCGCATGTGGTGTATTTTTTCTTTGAACAGTTTGCAAAATCATAATTTTTGTAAAAAATGCACGTATTCGGTAAATTGAATACTTGTGTAAAGTAGTGCAAATCGAACAACCAAGCGAACACCAGTGCCGCCCTGCATTCACACTGAAAACGACAACAGAAAAATTCCTTGACATGCGCTTTGAAGATATATTTTCAAATACACACACTCTCAGGCTGGTGTTGAAAGCTTATGTACCAAAATGTATCCATGTCTATTGATATGTACATTAGGGCGTACCTCAAAAAAAAAGTTCGCCGTACACCTTCGAATATGAAGTATTATTGAAAGGTAGTTTCAAAAAAAAAAAAATATTTTTTTATGCCGAACGTAGGGGTCGCGCTTTTACATTTTTCTATATAACTTCTGCATTTATAAACGGATTTTAAAGTGTGATACATCGATGTTTTTGTCTCGACGAGGCCGATTTTTTTGTCTTTGAAGTCATTGAGCTCAAGCACCCCCTTCTGGTACTTACCCATCATATCTCAGTTGCTACTACCCTAATGTACCACTCTAATATCAGAAAATTAAAGCTCGCGCGGGGTGCTTGAGCTCAATGACTTCAAAGACAAAAAAATCGACCTCGCCGAGACAAAAACATCGATGTATCACACTTTAAAATCCGTTTATAAATGCAGAAGTTATATAGAAAAATGTAAAAGCGCGACCCCTACGTTCGGCATAAAAAATAAAAAATTTTTTTTTGAAACTACCTTTCAATAATACTTCATATTCGAAGGTGTACGGCGAACTTTTTTTTTTTACTTGTAACCTGGTACGCTCTAATGTACATACCTACATATTTCTACAAGCTGTTATATACTGGGTGGCCCAAATAAGACTGAAGGGTGAACCAATAAGATGACGAAGAAGATACATTGTGGTGCGTGATGTATGCGCTGTGGCTCCATATTAGTGGAGCCATATAAAGGGGGGACCAACTAAAACGCACGATGTTAATGGTAAATGAAACAAAGAGTTTTCAGAGAATTACCCTAATACTTCTTTTTATGACAGAAGGCTCTATGACAATTATGTGTGAAATACAACATCGGCCAAATCCTAGCCACACTTAAGGTGGCGTACGAGGGCTGCTATATATATTTCTGGCCTAATAATGAAAATGCGAATATTTATCATCAAAAAGGGTTTCATTGTTTTTCAAAGTATTCTCCAGCATGATTTATACACTTTTGCATGCGCTCACATCAATTGTCGAAGCACTTTTTCCACTCCGATTGAGACACCTCCAAAACATGGCTTCTGAACACTTCAACAGCAGCTTTTCTTGATGTTCGGGAATAAAAAGCAGTCATTGGGTGCTATATGAGGGCTGTACGGCCATTTCGACATTTTGGCCGGTCAAAATGGCGCTGGTTTGAGCCAATGTGTGAGAGCTCGCATTGTCATGGTGCACAATGATTCGTCTTCTCTTGTTAATTTTTCGAATTTCTCCGAAGACTTCAGGCCAGCAAATTGTGGTGTAACACTTAGAATTGACCGTCCTACGCTTCAAAGTATTCTCCAGCCTGATTTATACATTTTTGCATGCGCTCGAACCAATTTTCGAAGCACTTTTTCCACTACGATTGAGACACCTCCAAAACATGGTTTTTAAACGCTTCAACAGCATCTTCTGGCGGCGACAATCGTTGACCATGCATTTTTTTCTTGATGTGCGGGAATAAAATGAAGTTATTGGGTGTCGAGTTAGGGCTGTACAGCCAATTCGACACTCTGGCCGGTCAAAAAGGCGCTGGTTTGACCCAACGTGTGAGAGCTCGCATTGTCATGGTGCACAATGATTCGTCTTCTCTTGTTCGTTTTTTGAATTTCACCGAAGACTTCAGGCAAGCAATTTGTGGTGTACCACTCCTACGCTGATCAAGCGGAACAGTCGCCACATGATCAGTTTTGTCGAAGAAACAGGCGACCATTTGCTTCGAAGTGCTTATTCCACGAACAACTTTCATTGGATTTGGCTCGCCTTCGAAGACACACACGGTCGATTGCTGTTTTGTTTCGAGCTCATACGCGTAGATCCATGATTCGTCACCTGTGACGTTCTTATAAACGTCTTTTGAAGCACCGCGATCGTATTTTTTCAAAATTTCTTTGCACCCATCGACACGAACCTTTTTTTGAGCGATTGTCAAATTGTGCGGGATCCACCAAGAACAAACCTTTTTTACGGCTAGGTCTTTATGCAATATCGAATGTATGCTGTTGGAAGAAATGCCCAAGGATGCCTCTATCTCACGGTATGTCACATGACGATTGCATTAGCAGTTCACGAACGGCATCAATGTTCTCCTGCACAACGGCCGTTTTTGGACGACCTTCGTCTTTGAGCGAGCGTCGGCCACGATTGATTTATTAAACCAGTTTTTCACAGTGCTATAGGATAGTGCTTCATAGCCATACAAAGATTTAAGTTCATCGATGCACTCTTGTCGTAATAATCCACGTCGAAATTTTCGAAAAATGGTGGTCGTACGTCAAAACGTTCTGAGTACGTTTTTGCTAAAAAATGTCAGACTTTCCAATGGCACTTAGTGTTGCTTAGGCCAGAAATATATATAAATATATATATATATAAAGGGTGTTTTTTATTGAGGTATAGAACTTCGAATTGAAATAAAACACAAGAAAATCGTTTTAATGTCCATCAATTTGGCTTTATTGGAAGGATAATTTTATGCCATTAATGTTTAAATATGATTTCGGGCATGTGGCCGCCGCGGCTGGCTCGAATAAATCCAATTCTACAGGTCCAATTTTCAACCACTTTTTCGAGCATATGGGGCCGTATGTTGGCAATAACGCCACGAATGTTGGCTTCCAAGTCCCCTAACGTTTCTGGTTTGTTGGCGTAGACGAGCGACTTCACATATCCCCAAAGAAAATAATCCAATGGTGTCAAATCACACGATCTTGGTGGCCAATTGACAGGTCCATTCCGCGAAATTATGCGCTCATCGAATGTTTCCTTCAATAATTCGATTGTGACGTGCGCTGTGTGGCATGTAGCGCCGTCTTGTTGAAACCACAACTCATCCACATTCATGCCATCCAATTCGGGAACAAAATAGTCGGTTATCATGGCTCTATACCGGTCTCCATTAACGGTAACTGACTCTCCAGCATTATTTCGGAAGAAGTATGGCCCAATGACTCCACCAGCCCATAGAGCACACCAAACAGTCAGTTTTTGTGGATGTAATGGCGTCTCAAGGGTCTCATGTGGATTCTCTTCACTCCAAATGCGGCAATTTTGCTTGTTGACGTAGCCATTCAACCAAAAATGAGCCTCATCACTGAACAAAATTTTGTGATGAAAATCAGCATCGAGATGAATCTCATTTTCGGCCCATTTTGCAAGCGTTGTTCTTTTGTCAACCTGTTCATGATGAAATGGCAAACCAAACTAAATATTAATCACTTGACAGCTGACAAAATGGCCGCCAGTTAAAAAAGTGATGCCCAAGGTTTATGTATAGAAGGTTACGCCATCCCAGCCCCCTTCCCTTTTCTGTTTTTGACGTTTGTCACCAATGACGTCACGCAAACTTTGTTCCTATTGGCTAAAAATTTCGAGCTAACAGCTGATAATATTTGTGTATTCATAACAGTGGGACAATTGACTATTTTTGCCATCAATTTATTTATTAGCGAAAAACGAACAATTTTTTGTATATTAAGTTAACGTTTTATATAATTTTCTTTTTTTGGTATAAATATTTTTGGTAATGTCGGCATTTAATATTCTTAACCTAAAGTACATTCTGCACCGGAAAAACATTCTTTTTACATTTTCTTCAAGTTCAACACCTTCAGCTTCTTCTATGTGTTTTTTTAAATATTGATTCGTTAGCCACAATGTTTTTAACTATATGTTTCTAATCAAACAATAAAAATGTTACTTATACACATACTCACATATTTTTTACTGTTGGTTTTCATACATTTGCCCACTGCACACTTAATGTTTACGTTTCGATTTGTTGTTTTATTTCTTCACAAATCTGACAAAGTGATTTCAGCTGTAGGGTTGCCAACTCACTGCAATATGTACATTTTTCACATGAAATCTTAGCTTTATTAACTAAAAGTAGGCAGACATAGAGCTGGCAACCCACTTCTTTTTGATGTTTGTCACCAACTACGTCACCTAACGGCAATTTTTGCTGATGGCGTAACCTTGTATTTATAAACCTTGAGTGATGCCAACTTAAAGTTCTATACCCCAATAAAAAACACCCTTTATATTCAATGACTCTGAGATTTAATAGTGGTTCAATGTCGGTAATGTGTCGAATTTTGAACAGGGATTAAACCGGCTCAAGACCTCTGGCTTCTATATTTAAATAGAAGACAAGTTTTTAACAAAATGGCAAAGTGACATTGATTTTCGTGGCTGGACACTACTTTTATCATGATTTCGGGTCCGTGACAACCCTCTTCTGAAAGCCTTGCTGCAATTGTTGAAAGTAATACCGAACTCTATAAGGCCAGGCTCTCCCCAAACGAATGAGAACTACTGTCGTAAACCTTTCTTTTCAAGTTTTCTTCACACAATTGCCCACGAAAATACAACTCACTCTTGCCATCTCTAAAGTGACTCCACATCGAGAGCCATCAATAGATTTCTTTTACAACATGTGTGTGTTGTAAAAAGAGTTTAGTTGACTATGTCAACTTGTCTGCCGTGCCGTGCATGTACGTATGTTAAGCTCGTTTGTTTTATTTCGGTCTATTGCTTTTACACATTGAACAGGTAATCAACCGGCTCAAGACCTCTTGCTTCTATATTTAAATAGAAGACAAGTTTTTAACTATCATCCTTTAGCTCTTGAATTATTCTTGGCTTATTGAAGTACACATTTTTCCCTTCAATATACCCAAAGAAAGAAGTCCAAAGATGTCAAATCACATGATCGTTTCGGCCAACTAACATCGCCAAGACGTGAGATTACTTGTCCACTGAGTTCCTCGCGCAAAAGACCCGTTGTTTCTTTAGCTTTGTATCAAGTGGGACCATCTTGTAGGAAACACACATGGTCTCAATTTCTGGCCACAAAAAGTTCTTTATCATCTAGCGATAGCGAACTCCATTCACGGTAACTGCTTGGCCGACTTCATTTTCAAAGAAGTACGGACCGATGACAGCGCCAGCCCTTTAACCGCAACCAAGAGTCACTCTTTGTGGACGCATGGGTTTTTCAACAATCACTCGTGGATTCTCATTTGCCCAAATGCGGTAATTATGCTAATTTACGAATCCGCTGTTGTCACATTTGGTCGATTAGGCTGACCATAAAAATCACGAATTGCACGAAATACATTTTGATTTGAGCGCCCATTTTCTTGGTAGGCTTTAACAATCCTAACGCACTGCTCGATTGTGTGACTCTCCATGCTTAAATTTGTCAACACTGGAACAAAAAAGGTGTGACTCACAACTAACATCGTGCTTTATGTTTGAATCAGCCTTCAATCATAGTCCTATACAGAGCCTAGTTAATGATTTACGGTTCTCATTCTCAAAAAAGGACCTTTAAAATAATCAACCGTAAAACCGCACCTAATACACGAAGAAAAAAAGTGTGGTTAGGGTGAATAATACTAGAAGAGCATCATACTATTGTTAGGTATATGGTTGTTGTACAACAATATTATAATCCTCACAAAAATAGATTGATTTAAAAATAACCATATTATAATCCTCACACTAATATTCACACACTACCATACTATGATCCTCAGAACAACAGTATGATTCTCACACACCCATACTATGATCCCCACAACCATATTATTCTTAACACTCAACCATTCTATGATCCCCACAACCATAATATGATCCTCACAACCATATTATGTATAACATACAAACATAGTATGATTCCCACAGCCATATTATGATCCTGACAACCATAGTGTGTCACTTACAACCATAGTATGATTCGCCCGCAACCATTTTATGATCCCTACAACCATAGTATGATCCCACCCAACCATACTAATATCCGCAAAATTATTTATTAGGATTGGGTTATGCTGTTATTCAAAAGTAGAGATTTATATAGAGTAATTTATTTAAAATTAAATTAATTTAATAATAAGAAGAATAATTTATTTATCAATAGAAAATATCTGTTTAAAAAAACGTAAATGTTTCATTATTTAAAAATACTTCAGTTATACATATCCAAAACAAATTGTTTTGAAAATTTTAATTTACCAATACAAAGTACTATTCATGCATGGGATTCGCAACAATAACATTGTTCCAAAAACCATATTAAAATTTATAAACATTACAATCATACGGTTGATTGCCGCAATCATGTTATTGTTAGCATAAAAAAACAATTCTTTTGTCGCACTAACTATATTTATATTGTTGCTAACACCATAATTTCATTTTTAAATTTGGCAATAATACTATTGTTTCATTGCAACAGTATTAATATTTCCGTTAACGTGCTAATATAAAAATATAATTCAAAAAACAATACTATGGTTGCAATAAGCATACGTTTATTGCAGTTTATATAGTAACCATATCTTTTCTCCGTGTGCAGTTCATATGTAATTGACGCTGATGCTGCTCCTGACACTGATCCCTGTACCTATTCATGTTGGTACTTGGAGCTGTTCTATCATTAAAATAGAGACGATCATTTTGTTGAGTTGAAATAATAGACTTGCCAGAAGAATAATAAAATTCAATAATTTAAACTAGTGTAGCCATCATTTATATTTATAAAAACCTATATTACCTGCAAAAGAGAAAAAATATAAGTATTTTTAAACCGTCAGTCTTATTTGAGCTACCCAGTACAACTAGTTTGTATATAAAAAAATTCACAAAATTGCGATAGCGAATATAAAGGTGTGGGAATATTTTGCATTGTGTTTTTTTATTTAAATCTTTTGTAGTGTGTCAAAAATAAATTTTCCCACGTAATATTGAAAGAGACGTATTCATAATTCCTTAAGTACGAATATTATAGATTGTATTGAATGGAAATTCGGTAGAAAGCCGGTAAAAAAAACCAATATTTATGCTTTCGTTTTCTTTAGAATTTAAGATAATCTGCACTCGTTATTGACAAATATTTCTCTTATCGTCCCATTCAGGACAAAATGCTCATAAATCAGTGAGCTGCATACGGCAGCAGAATAAAATTAAATAAATTTTTATTTTAAATAAATTTTTATTTTAAATAAATTTTTATTTTTTTTTGCTAATTTGCAACGAGTTTATTCTGACACTCGCAATGCCAGTCGTGCACTGATGGAACCCAGGTTCAAGCCTAGGAATATAAAATAAATATTTTTAAGCCGTCAGTCTTATTTGAGCTACCCAGTACATCTAGTTTGTATATAAAAAAATTCACAAAAATGCGATAGCGATTCTATCTTCAATATCAATAAACAAATTTGAAGATTCGAATGAGTTTGAAGTAAAAATTCTAGTCTAAATTAGTGTTCAGACCAACAATACGCAAATGCAGCCATAGTTGTGCCTTACTCAGCACAGCCTTACTCTTTAGTCCGTCTCTTTTCAGTACAAATAATGTAAAAAATTGGAAACTATTGCCAAAGTTTTGTCAAAGAGGCGTGGCTTTGGGCTCTTTTTTTCAGGGTGTGTTTTTTCCATAGCAACACTACTAACACCATGTCGGTATTAGGCCTATGGAAATATTTTTGAAAACGGATGTACAATTCTATCTATTTCCACCATAGGATGGGTAGAATATAAGTATACGTTTGTCATTTCATTTGTAACATTTGTAACATCCGTCTATCCTTCTGTCAAAAGCACGATTAAGTTTAAACGGAAAGATCCGGAATCTTCTAACTTGCCTGTTTACTATCTTATATACGGCAAACGGTTGGGACTGAAAATGGGAAAATAGTTCCCCTTTAAAGTATTAAAAATATCATGACCAAATTTATTTAGTCGGCTTTTCTGGCAAGTGGTAGGTATAGATGTTTTAATCTTTCCATTACTAAAATGTATTTACTTTTACATAAATGTATTTATAAATGTGACTTGATTGAATTTGAAGCCTTGACCTATGGGCGTAGTTTATTAAAGATTTGGGCCTTAATTCTTTTATTCTACGGTCCAACTATAAGCGGGGCTTTGGCCCTAAGTAAAATGGTACCAAGAGCACCAAAAATAACTTCCCTTCGAACATCGACTTAGGGTTATTTAAAAATAATGAAATTATTTCAAAAATCTCAACATCTATTAACATTAAAGTTTTAAGTTTTGTGTTTTATTTAAGACTTCAATCTACGGGCTTCTTAGAACCTCTTCGATAATGGACAAGGACATATAGGTACTCTACTTTATAGTATACCGGAGTCGTGTATGATACTCGTATTATTAGGAGGCACCCCTCTGATTTTAGATTTTTTTTTCTAACTTAAAAAACCATACTCCTTTCTCCCTGTCATTTCTCCGATTGATGATAGAAGGAAAGTATAAATTGTAATCAGTCCATAATGAAATCCGGGCACATGAGCTCTTATTCAACGACAAGTAATTACAAGTCGTAAGTCCTTTGTAAAAGTAGAAAGACTAAATAAAAAAGTATCGTATTTCAAAGGAAAACTGTTTGAAATTTATTCGGAAAACCACACATTGAACTTTAAAATGAAGACACAACTCAAAGGATTTTTTTGAATGTCAAAGGAAGTAAGAACAGGACGAATATCGATGGTATCTGTACTACGACATAAACTGCACACATACCTCTTTATGTTTATCCATCATCTACATAATTGGCAATAGTGTGTGTGGTGTACTTATATTTATTTTGTTGTCACTAATTTCCATAACATTGCTTTCGTTACGTTTTTGTCCTGATTTTTATCCTTCTCAACGGCTGCCCTACTCCACCTCCACCTGGAGCCAGACAACGACACGCGTGGACATTAATGCATTTGCAAAACGAAAAACAAAAACAAAAATAGAAAATATCAAATTTAATAAACGTATAACATGTCCTTTATATTTTTGGAAATGTACCCTCTTCTTGCTGCTGCTCCCATTCTTACACTTTCCCCCTCTCCGCCAGCGCATTGTCCTGAGAGAAGAAAGGACAACAAAAGCGAAGCGTTTTGAGTAATGCATGTAAAAGCGTAAAAGCGTGCAATCACCATCAACGGCAACAACAGCAGTACGTCCGACCAACCGCCGCCTCTGATGGGTGTTTTCCATGTTCTCGCCCGGCAAAATAATGACGGTCGGGCGGACGGGCAACTAAGCATGGAACAAACTAATAAAGCCCGACACGTGGCATTAACAATGAAACGCATTAAAGTCGTTTACAATACACAACAACAACACCATCAGCCGGAGTAGCAACAATGCCAATGGCAACAACAATCCGTTGAGCTTAAATACACACACATACACAAAACTCGCGTACATACATCCTGATATGAAAATACCCACACTCACAAAGGAATAATTCAAACACACAAAAAAAAGAATTGAGTCCTTTGTAACGTCATCGTACCTCTGTCAGTTGGATTTCAGTTATTAATGATTTTGATTTGATTTTCTGTATGACGTTTCATGCCGATTCCAGAACTCATCAGTGAATTTTGTAATTCACTTTCATTTGATAGTCTATTTTAGCTGAAATCCAAAGGATAAAGTTCCAGCCAGACATTTGTCAAAGTAGATGTGTAGTTTGCGTTTGAAGCAATTCTAACACTCGAAACTTTTATGTTGTAACGAGTGATCAATCTAGAGGTATTTTTTTTAAATTAAATAAAACTCAAAAATTCAAATTAAGTGTGAAATCCTTATTGTTCACTCTCAAGGACATTTTATGGCATTTATTTTTTGAATATATTTTCCTTTAAATGTCCAGTCCAGTTTTGGATGACTCGTTCGAGCATTTCGACCGGTCTGTAATGTTGGCTTCCAAAACCTGAATCGTATCTGGTTTGTCAGCGTAGACTTTGGACTTTACGTTACCCCAAAGAATAATGTCTAAAGGTGTGATATCACTCGATCTAGGCGGCCAACTCACCTGTCCAAAACGTGAAATTAGCTGATTTTTGTAATAAACGTACATAGAACGTTATGACGTACGACCATCATTTGCGTTGTTTAAAATGACTGGAAAAAATCAATTTGTCAAAAAAATGAAATTAACTCGTGAACATTTTCGTGCGATCATTTTTCACAACTTTCGACGTGGATTATCACGACAAGAGTGCATCGATGAACTTAAATCTTTGTATGACGATGAAGCACCATCCTATAGCACTGTAAAAAACTGGTTCAATTAGTTCGCTCAAAGACGAAGGTCGTCCAAAAACGGCCGTTGTGCCAGAGAACATTGATGCCGTGCGTGAACTGGTAATGAAAGATCGTCATGTGACATACCGTGAGATAGAGGCATCCTTGGGCATTTCACCAGCATACCTTGGATATTGCATGAACACCTGGTCGTAAAAAAGGTTTGTTCTCGTTGGATACCGCACAATTTGACAATCGCTCAAAATAAAGGCTAGTGTCGATTGGTGCAAAGAACTTTTGAAAAAATACGATCGCGTTGCTTCAAAGCACGTTTATAAGATCGTCACAGGTGACGAATCATAGATCTATGCGTATGAGGCCGAAACAAAACAGCAATAGGCCGTGTGGGTCTTCGAAGACGAGCCAAATCCAACGAAAGTTGCTCGTGGAAGAAGCACTTCGAAGCAAATGGTCGCCTGTTTCATCGTCCAAACTGGTCATGTGGCGACTGTTCCGCTTGAGCAAAGTAGGACGGTCAATTCTGAGTGGTACACCACAATTTGTTTGTCTGAAGTCTTCAAAGAAATTCGGAAAGAATCATTGTGCACCATGACATCGCGAGCTCTAACACATCGGCTCAAACCAGCGCCTTTTTGACCGCCAAAACGTCGAATTGACGGGTCATCCCCCGCAATGTCCTGACTTAGCACCCAATGACTTTTTCTTTGTCCCTAGCATCAAGAAAAAAATACGTGGTCAAAGATTTTCATCGCCAGAAGCAGCTATTGAATGAAGCGTTCAAAAACCATGTTTTGGAGTTGTCTCAATCGGAGTGGAAAAAGTGCTTCGACCATTGGTTTGAGCGCATGCAAATGTGTATTAATCATGCTGGAGAATACTTTGGAAAACATTAAAACAATTTTTGATGATAAATATTCGCATTTTCATTATAAGGCCAGATATATATATAGCAGCCCTTGTACTGTCAGACATATTGTCATCGTGTGGACAGATTACGTTGCCATTATCAGAAAATTGTCAGACACTTCTCATTGTCAGATGTGCGAAGTTTCTTTTTATTGGCAACAATAAATGTGTACCAAATTCAATAAAAAATAAGGAAAAGCGATATTTCCATTTAAAAAAATTGCATTTATGTGGCAATAGACATGAATTTTCCTAGTCAGTCACCAACAGGATCTAAAGGCTGGAAAAAAACATCATCATCAAACAGAAATCCTACCTATAAAATATGGAACCCATGTGGTCACACGAAAGTATTTGCAACCTATAGAGAAAATTAAGGCACGGCGTAGTTTTTGGCCTTCAGGTTGCGCTGACTATACGGGGGTTATTTATACTTTTCTCCTGAGTGTTCCCAGATGCAAACTGGAACTTTTATGGAAAACTTTGAAATTTTTTAGCGTAACTTCACTTAGAACGTTTTGTCATTTAAGGGCGAATTGTTTTGTTTGAAGTGTGTTGAAAAATTCATCTCAGTCAAAAAATAGAATTATCCCGCGAACATTTTCGTGCGATGATTTTTTACGATTTTCGGTGTGGGTTATCGGACAAGAGTGTTTAAATCAACTTGTGTCGACTTTTGGCGATGAAGCTCCATCAAAAACCACTGTTAATCGCTGGTACCAAGAGTTCAGTCTCGGGCGCCGTTCGCTCCAGGATGAATTTAGTAAAGGACGTCCAACTTCGGTCACTTTGCCAGAAACCATCGATGCTGTGCGTGAACTGATTAAGCAAGACCATCAAGTGACATACCGTGAGAATGAGGCATCCTTGGCCATTTTTATGACAAGCATTAATAATATATTGCATGTTCATTGGCCGTGAAAAAAAATTGTTCTCGTTGTATCCCACATAATTTAAAAGGTGAAATTGAAGTTGCCATTAAAGAGATTCGATCCGAAGCAAATGAAAATAAACTAAAAAAGGGGATTGATCTGATGAGGTACTGTCGAGTCAGTTGTGGTAGTCATATGAATGATATTTTGTTCCATCATTAAATGACAGAGTTTAACCTTTACAATAACACCAGAGATTTGAAAAAGTCATGAGAGCTTTTTTTTTACAGTCGCACATTTACTGACAAAAATCAGGAAACTCAGCAAGTTAGAATTTAGAAAATTAGAAATTAGAAAATTTTTTGGTATCATTTTAAAGGCAATAATCCACGTTAGAAAAACCCGCAATATTTCATTATTTATATTTATTTTTTATTTGATGGAAATTGTTTTTTGGGCTCCAAACCATTCAAAGTGAGCGATTTGTAACCCGAATTAATTTATTTTGTAGTTTCGTTCCAGAGTAGTACGAACGAAAATATTTGTCAAAGACGCATTTTTAGACGGAATCGAATTGGCTTATAATTTTTGAATAGTTAAGGAGTAATGTAAATTAAGGTTTTTTTTCATTTTTTTAAGTCTTTCAAATATTTTTTTTTCATTTTTTCAAGTCTTTCAAATATTTTTTTTTAATTAATGTTTTGATATTGAATTTTTCTAGATGAATATATAAAAAATTTTCAATTTTTTATGGTAAAATAAAAAATCAATATAAAATTCAATGGAATTTACCCAATAAATTAGTTTGGACTTTCATCTATTAGCAAACAAAAAAACTTCGCCAAAAAGTGTCTATGATTGACTTTTTATTCGAGAAATTTTCAGTGTTTGATGCCAAAATACTCAAAAAATTTGGCTAAAAATTCTTTTGCACAATAAATTATTCTAAACTTTCGTCTATTAGAAAAAAACGAAATCTTCTCCAATTTTGCCCGATCCTTTGTGATTTTCATGTTTATAAAGTGCCTATTATGATTTTTTTATTCGAAAAATTCTTAATTTTAAACGCTAAAAAGCAAACAACACCAAAAAATTCGGTAAAAAATTTTTGCATAATAAATTAGTTTGGACTTTTGCCTTTTAGAAAAAAACGAAATCTTCGCCGATTTTGTCCGATTCTTTTTGATTCTCATGTTTTAAAAGTATCTATTGTGATTTTTTTTATTCGAAAATTCTCAATTTTTGTTTCCGAAAATCAAAAAACATTAAAAAAATATATAATTTTTTATATTAAATTTCTTGTTGTTTTATTTTCAAAAACTTCAAATTCATCAAATTTTGGATGTCAGCGAACTGTTCTGAGAACAGTTAGTTTTTTTTTTTTAATTTATTTATTAATCCAAAGAATACATGTCAATCTTACGTAGGATATGTTACAGTAGTTTGAGTTTTATCACAAGAATATTTCAGCAATTGAAGATACATGGTTGTTTTTTAAGAAATTTATTTCGTTAAAATAGTTTAGAAGGTAAAAAGGATAAGAAAAACCTTATTCTGTATTTTTTTACTTTAAGGGTCAAACATAAGAAAAAAAAATATTGAAAATAGGGTCTGAGAACAGTTAGTGTTAATTCAGTCCTAGTTGATATGCCAAATGATTCAGTAAAAACCAATAAAAAATTGCATTTTGAAAGAAAACCGCGAATGTGACATAAACACCGAACATTTTTTGAAATCAGCGTATTATAATCCATTTAGGAATAAAGTTTCATTGTATTCTGAACACTCGTTTAGATAAGTATTCCAAGGTGCTACAAACGGAATCACAAACTGATAACGGGTGATCAATCTAGAGGTATTTTTTTCCAAAGGGTTTTTTTTACCGATTACGCGTGAGTTGTGTTAAACTTTATTTTCGATTCTTTTCAGTATTGTTGTCCATTTCATCATGGAAAGACCTACACCGCAAAAACGTCTCCAATTTGTGCAACTGTATTATGGAAATAAACGTTTGGTAAGCAACGTTTTTCGACCAAAATTTTGTTCAGTGATGAGGCCCATTTCTGGCTCAACGGCAAAGTCAATAAACAAATTTACCGCATTTGGGCTGAAGAGCAACCAGAAGAGGTTCAAGAGGTGCCATTATACCCAGAGAAAACCACGATTTGGTGTGGTTTCACTCGATCTAGGCGGCCAACTCACCGATCAAATACGTGAAATTAGCTGCTCTTTGAAATGACAACTCAATAAATCCATTGTTTCAGCAGCTGTATGGCAAGTGGCACCGTTTTGTTGAAACCAAGTTTCGTCAAGATTACGGGCTTCAATTTCAGCTAGCAAAAAGTCCGATATCAAGGCGCTATAGCGAGCACCATTCACGGTTACGTTCCGGCCATCATCATTTTTGAACAAATATGGACCGATGATTCCACCAGCCCATTAACTGCACCAAACCATGGTTTTCTCTGGGTATAATGACAGCTCTGGAACCTCTTCTGGTTGTTCTTCAACCCAAATGCTCAAAAATATTTTGAAAACAAGTCTCTAATTTCTGTTGTATTTGTGGCATGAAACTTCATACATCTAGCCAGATTAGTTGTCTTGCAGCATGGCTCGCTCCGAAATTTACAACCTCAGGTGTGAGAAAACTTTTGTTGCTCACTAAAACCCCAATTTTTATGGCGAAAACAATTCATGATTTGAAGATCCTATAACTTTTGAAGCAATGAAGAGAGAACCATGGCGCTAGAGTTGAAATTTGTAATTGAAGGCAAGGCCATTTTTTAATATACCTTTTATACAAATTCCGCAATTCTTAAAAGGGATGAACAAATTTCACAAATGGATTCTTAAAGAAAATTGATGCGAGTTTTCTTACGTCTCCGTTAACTCTTTCAGGGGGCTAATCACCGCATTCGTTAACGACCAAATTTACTTCGAAACGCAATTAATTTGGATCACGGCAATCGTTATCGAATTGAAACTACCCGAAGTTGAATTCGAAAGCACAACCGTCATCGAAAAAAACCAAACACTACCATTTTTAATGACGCCAAACAAAACAACAGAGTAAAACAAAAGAAATGTAGGTATTTTTCTATATTTTGTGAAATAACGTAAAAATATTCGTCTTTTTTTATTATTTTTAGGGACAAAGATAATGAAAAAACGATTGCTTTTATCTCGAATATTTCTTCTAATTACGTTTACACTGCAATCCTCCTCCGAATCGGATGATGATGAGTAAAAAAATAGCATTGGATCCATTTATAACTAATTTCTATATTTTTATCAGATTTATTAAAATATTCACTTGCATTTATTAAAATATTCACGCTTGTTGTTTTGTTTTTTTTGTTATGCAAAGAGAATCAACAAAGAAAGATGTTTCATCGGCCTTTTATGAAACTCAATTTGTGTTATCACAGTAGTGGTTTCGACAAAAATTACGTAAAAACACCATGAATTGTTATAAAATAATAAATTAACTACAATAAAATAATTAATCGTTACATTTTTGCATTGCAATAATGCTTAAAATGTTTCTTATTATCTATTTAATTTTTTAACAGTCCCACGTCGTGCTCGAATCAGCCAACGACACATCTTTTGAGTTGAAAGTCTTTGTTTTGCAGCATTGCAAAAAAAAGTAGTATGCGATAAAACATTACGATCGAATGCCATGATCCAAACATTCAAACGTATCGAAATATTTTTCTATTCGAATTTGCATTCGTCGTCGAATGCCGTGATTAGCCCCCAGGTTTGGTGGTTAGTTAACTAACCACCTGCTTTTGCTTGTATAAAACTGATTGTGTGCCACCTATTGTCAAATTTTTTAAATTCTTACATTTTTAAAGCCACCGTTAATCATTTGTTGCGAGACTTTGTCGCTAGAGTGCACTGGTTATGTTTTTATTTTTACTTAAACTTGAGGAGATCCCTTGATTTTTAACCTGTCAGTTGTGATTGAAATAAAGCAGCATCAAGTGTTTATAAATCAACGAGATCAGTTGTGTTTATTTATTTGGTACTTGTTTTTTTGTTTTGTGATAACATATATATAAAACAATAGCATTATATACTAAATATAACGTAAGTAATGTGGTGGTTAGCTTACTAACCACTGTGACTATAGTACATTCTAAATAATCTGGTTTTTCACATAATTTTCTGTTATGTATATGAATAGAATGGCGCGCGTACTGAATGAGCAAGACATCGTAGACATTTTGAATGCAGATATACCTTCCGATGGTGAAAGTTTGTGTAGTTTCCAATCAGACGAAGAAATAAATCATGACCAAGAACCGATTTGATGGTACTCGGCGACATGCCTGCAGAAATGCAGTCAGAACTTGAGGATTCTTTTGAATTGGATGATAATATTCCTTTTATCAAATTTTGATACTTCCGCTGGTCAGTTACCTAGTATGAGCTCCGGAGTGTTGCAACCAAAGAGGATGATTT